>JAPFRF010000002.1:55617396-56858021 GCA_029282475.1 Phrynocephalus forsythii
CACTGCATGGCAAATGGATGCGCCCTCCCAGCCTGGTACCAGCAGTGCAGCAGTAGCAATAGCCAAGGAGAGGGGGGCGGGGAAACCCCCCCCAAATAAAACACCCTTCTGGCCTGGTAGGTGCCCTCAGACAGTTTTCACCTACTTTTAGGGCCGGGAATCGTTTTTTTTTTAACTTTTAAAAACTTTTTTTCTGTGCCGCTTGGCATTGCGCGATCGCCGCGATGCAAGTAACGAGCACGACAAATCAGACCAAATTGTTCGTTCGTCGGTTCGAGCTCGAATTCTGGCGGAGTAATTCCCGTTTCCGTTTCCGTAGAGTAACGGATACGAGTAACGGAAACGGAAACGGGAATACCGCTAAGTCGTGCCCATCTCTAGTGAGCAGTTAAAGAGAGAGTAAAAATTCCATGTAATCATGCACGGCAGACCATCCAAAAGTTATGGGGGATGGAGACTAACATTGAAAATATAGTGTCAATGCAATCATACAAGGGGAGAGATCAACACAAAGTTATAAGTGGTTACCAACACAAAGTCTATGTAACCATGTATGGTAGATTCGTATAAAGACACATAATAGGTAGTCATAATAGGTAGTCCAGCATTCAGGGGAAGCTTGCCTGAACAGAAAGGTCGTTGCCTGTTTCTGGAAAGACATCAGATATGGGGCAGTCCTGGCCTCTAGTGAGAGGGAGTTCCAGAGTCTGGGCGCCATAGCCGAGAAGGCCCTTTCATGTGTTCCCACGAGACATACCTGTGGGGGTGGCGGGATGGAGAGAAGGGCCTCTCCAGATGACCTTACCACCCGAACCGGTTCATACTGTGAGATTCGATCTTTGAGGTAGCTAGGACCCAGGTCGTATAGTGCTTTGTATGTTCAAGTCAGCACTTTCAGTTGTGCCCGACAGCTGATTGGCAGCTAGTGGAGCTGCTTTAATAGGGGTTGTAATATGATCTCTGTGCTCCACCCCAGTAAAAATAGTTCTCCACTGTTGGCCCATCCCACTATTTTCACTACGTTGAGAAGATATTTAGATGTGACTCTTCTGCACTAAAGAGGTTGCAGCTTTTGCTCAGGGTTATACATGTTAAATTATTCAGCTTTGGTATTTAAACCAAGTTACAGTATTAATAAATTATAGTTCTTGTTTTACAATAGTTTTTAATAGGGAACGTAGGCTGCCACCAGAACAACAAATTTGAAGTGACTGGTTTCTTCAACACTCATATGCAAAATTGGAGAAAATTATTATGAGAGATTATAATTCCTAAAATACGTCAACCAGCACAGCTATGCTGGATGTTGTACTTTAAACTAATTAATACTGTGGTCAGATGGCAACATAGGATTGCATTGACTTTGTTGGGTACAATCTCCTTTAAAGTGACATTTCCATGCACATGAAATTTGATCCCAATTTTACTAGCCCTGCTGAAAAAAGAGAAATACCATGCTTGTTGTTGGTATGTGCTGTCGTCACTTCCGACTTATGGTGAACCTATGAACGGGAAATATCTAAAAATGTCCAGCCTTCAACAGCTCTCTTCAAGCTTCTGCAAACTCAAGCTTGTGGCTTCCTTCAGGGAGTCACTCCATCTCATATTTGGACTTCCTCTTTTCCTCTTACCTTTACCTTTCTACTATTTTTCCAGAGAATCCTGCCTTCTTTTGATATGCCCAAAGTAGGACAGCCTCAGTTTCATCCTTTTTTGACTCATAAGATAGATCAGACTCGATTTGAGTTAGGATGCATTTGTTTGTCCTTCAAGCAGTCCAGGGTATCCACAAAGCTCTCCTCCAGCACCACATTTGAAGCATGGGTCGTTAGCTATGGCCTTGTTGGTGAAGGCTTTTTGATTTGTCTGGGTATTGTTGAAAGCACACCATGATAAGTATCAGATAGACTATGCCCGAGGCCACCACCTCTGTTGAGAGAGGGGGTTTCAATGCTCACATGAATGGCTTCCATGACTCCTCTCTCAAACCATCTATCTTTTCTGTCTAATATGGGTACATCCTCATCTTTGAATGAGTGCCCTTTGTCCTTCAAGTGGAGGTGTACTGCTGATTCTGGTCCTGAGCTGTTACCCCTCCTATGTTGGGCCATCCTTCTGTTTAATGGCTGTTTAGTTTCTCCAATGTAGAGGTATTCACACTCCTCACTGCATATTGCCGTGAATATTGCTCCTTTTTTGTTTTGGTATCGGATCCTTTGGGAGGACAAGTCTCTGCCTTAGTGTGCTTGTGGGTTTGAAATAAACAGGGATGTGGTGTTTGCCAAAAATCCTTTTAAGCTTCTCAGACACTCCAGCCATGTAAGGAATGACCAGGTTCTTCCGTCGGGTCTGGGTCTCAGACTGATCCCTTGTTCTTCTGGGATGGCCTGCTGCTTTGTTGAAGGCCCATTTTGGATATCCACAGGCCTTAAGTGTTGCTGTCAGGTGCCTGTCTTCCTTCTTCTTGGCTTCTGTGGAGGTGGGGATGCTCTCTGCTCTGTGGCTTAGGGTCCTGATGACTCCTAATTTGCGCTGTAATGGATGGTGGGAGTCAAACAGTAAGTACTGATCTGTGTGGGTGGGTTTCCTGTACACTTCTACTCCCAGGCCATGGTCAGGTCTGATGATGACTGCACAATCCAGGAAAGCCAGCCTGTTGTCTTGGCTGTCTTCCCTAGTGAACTTAATATTAGGGTCCACTGCATTGATGTGGTCTTCTTTTCAGCTTTCTTTACTGCCCAGTTTTCGCATCCATACATGAGAATCAGAAATACAAGAGTGATGGCCTATAACAGCAACAACTACTGCTACTTCCAAAATTCATATATGCTGATACACACATGCAAAGACAGGGCTTCTGGACAGAGTATACAATGGAAGCTCAGCTTTATATCAATACCTCTGTATTGTCTCTGAATACCTCCAAGCTTTGTGTTCTGAAATGCAAAGGATATATGCAAATGTGTTTTGCCTTTCCCTCTCTTTCCAAAAAAACAAAGTGCCAAAATACCCATTCAGAGAAACACTGTTTCTCCCCAACAATGCAGCCTGCTTTGTTACACAGCTAAAGTGAGCTCTGCAGAGTTTTGAAGTTAGATCTTCAAAGTCCCACTCCAGGATTCTAACCACTATCCCTGACTGGCTTTCAAAGCTTTCTAAAACATTTTAGGAGAGTGAGGAGGGATGCAGAAATCAGAAAACCTGTTCCTGCCAAAAATTCTTCTGATTTGCATGCGTGTATCATCATTGTGGCCACCCCTATTCAAATGATAAGTTGGAAAAACTTATTCTGGCCTTGGACAGTCCAGTGATGCTAGGAAAAATTTACAAGGGAGATGCTTAAGGCACTATGTAACTAGATGGAAATGTGGTCAAAACCCTTGTCATACTGTAATCCCTGTAAGTGGTAAGCAAATATTAATACCTGATGCCTGCTCCCTGGCATATCATGCAAAAGGAATTCGGTGAGCCCAGTCCAGTGTTAAATAAAGAAATGTCCTCCATTATGATAATCCACCAGGAAAAAGAGGCTGCATACATTCCGAATGACTTAGTAGAAGGTTGTTTGGCAAACAAGACCTCTGCATGGTGGAGACGGGGGCACTATATCTTAGGAAAATGTTAACCGCTGATGCTAACCACAAGCTTGGTTATGCTTGTGCTAAGAACTGTAAGTGCCCTACTTCAGTTCACACTCTTCACTTTCATGTGTCTTTGAGAAAAACAGAGATGATGGGCTGCAGTTACAGGCAGTAACAGGTAAGCCCTGTTCCAAATAGTGGCTGAAATCCTGGTGCTGAGCATACTTAGTCAGAACTAACATGATGACCCTTCGAGTCAATGGAACTCATGGAGGAATTCTCTCATCAAATTTCCCTGATTCCCTGCTAAGCAACAGGATGCCAGCCAGTGAATTTTACTTTCAGACAATGGAAAAGTTACTTCTTTAAGCCATACCTCCCAGGATCCTCCCAGCCAGGGTGGCCTATTGCCACAATGGTTGTGGTATTCTGAAAGCGGTACTCTAAACATTAACCATTTCGGGTGGCACTTACTTTCACAAAAGCACGACCAAGACTGCACTGTTTCAAGAGTGACAACTGACCTAAACAGTTAGAAAACAACAACAACACATCATGCACAGTCCAGAACTTGTGGGATTCTGAGAGATTAAAAAAAAAGAATAGAACATTACTCTACATGATTCTCAGTTGACAGGCAGTGGCTAAATTTTAATACAGAAATAATAGTCTAAAAGAGGCAGCTTAGGTTCCAAAATAATTTATACATCATTTAGAAGCTAATTATTCATCACCTGTGAGGGACCTTCACGGATATAGTTGCATACGTTGCAAACAAGTTTCCCTCTAAGGCACGTGTGCAGGTTTATGTTTCCTTCTACACAGGGCTCCCCCCCCCACACACACACCAACTGCTGTGACTGTTTTTGTTCTGGTCGCAACAGAACCCAAGTGTTGTGGGGCGCACAGGCACATGGGACAGAACCCCACACAGCAGAGCCAAATACTAGATTTGACATTGTTTGCAAGCAGTTAGGTTCTCTTCTAGGGTGCTGATTTACATCAAAGCAGCTTCTTAATACTGCACAGAAATAGTTATTTCTACTGGTTAAACATCCAAAGTCAGAGGAAACATGGAGTAAGTAAGGACAGGTGCATTGTCAGAAATCAAGGTGGGCAATTTGTGGTCTTCCAAATGTTGTTGTGGTGCTGCTTCCAACATCTCTGGTCAATTTAGGCCAGTGGTTCCCAACCTTGGGTAAGCCAGATGTTCTTCTACTACAACTCCCAGAAACCCCAGCTGGCACAGCTAGTGATGAACGCTTCTGGGAGTTGCAGTCCCAGAAGACCTGACTTACTCAAAGTGGGAACCCATTGGTTTGGGCAATAGTGAAAAATGTTGGAAACTGCATTCCAACAGCATCTGGAGGGTCGCAATTCACCTGTTCTTGTTATGATGGAAAGATCAGCATTACGAAGAACATATTTGAATTGTATGTGTTACAGAATATTTACTTGTCTGATAAAGTTCCAGTATCAACTTTAAATGTATAACCAGAAGTAGTTAGATATCTACAGTATTGTTTCTTCCACTAATTTACTCCTTGACCTACATCTGTGAAACCTTTTGTTTTTAATTCACCTGTTTAAAATTCCTTTTTTTCTAATAATTGTGCAGTCTAGAAACAGAAAATTAATGTCACTTGACCACTTGAGGGAGATAGTGTATTTTCTCTAGACCATGCAAACTATGATAGTTCTTATGAAGAATTCAACTTCCAGATGGAAAATGGAAGTTTCAAGTTTGCAGTTGATTAGAAAACACTCCATAATTCCTGGCAATGGTAATTTCTCCTTACTCAAGCCATTGTTTGACCTTTTATAAGAAATTATAAGACCTTTTATAGAAATTAAGGAATTAACTTGTATATTGGTTTGTTTGTGGTTATGTCTGGTTTTGGTTTACTTAAGGCCATCACTGCTTTAGATGCTACTACATGTGTTGAGTTACATTCCTGCCATGTACTGTAGCAACTATGTGAAGGTCAATGGCACACACAGATCAATATGTGGATTAAAATGTAGCACACTGTGTTTGGGATAGCTTTGCAAATAGTTAAAGGGGCACACTCAAATCTATTAAACGGAATACTGATATTATATTCAGTAGTCTGGTTCACAAAATTATGAAACATGATTTAAAAAGTAATACAGTGGTACCTTGTATAAAGGAATTAATTAGTTCCAAATGAAATTATGTCAAGCAAATTTTCCTTTATACATTGAAAACGGAGTAATCCATTTTTATGTTGTACGAATTCTTCCCATAGGCAATTATGTTAAGCAAACTTCCCCTATCTCTGGAATTTTTTATGTTGTACAGATTTTATGCTATACAAGCTGTTTGTTATACAAGGTTCCACTGTACTTCCTTTAGTCAAAAAGGTGCTGATATAGGGATTGGCAATTCGTTTTGGAACCGGTAGGTTCCGAAATGACCCACGCGAGCCCAGGTGGTGCTCAGAACCCTCTGACACACTCGCAGCCAGTGTATTACCTTTCTCTGTGCTGCCATGGAGCTGAGCTCCAATGAGGAAGCAGACTACGATGTCATCTTTGATTGCTCCATGGTGCTAGCCAATCAGACAGGGAGGTGGGATGATGCTTGTCCCCACACAGCTCCTGATTGGCCAGCACCACTGAGCAAGGAAAGAGGATGTCATAGTCTGCTTCCTCATTGGAATTTCATCCCGCACAAGCCCAAAGAAAGGGAAGATGTTGGCTGCGTGTGTGTCAGAGGATTTTGAGCACCACCTGGGCTTGCATGGGTTGCCCATCCCTAGTGCTGATCTTTCTGCCACCTATCTATGTGGTTTGCTGTACATTGAGTATCTAGAGTCAGTCAGACTGATGGTGTCTAACAAAGATACAGAAGATTCAAAGATTCAAGATACTTAAGAGGTTTGTAACAATTACACTGTTAAACACTCAACAAACTTTTGTAGAATTGTATCCTGCCATTTTAAAGGGCATTGCACATTTTAGAAAAGTTAAAATAATTCTAGCTGGACATTTGAATACATTAATCCCACCACCTCACCTTAGCAGGGATTGTCCAGAGTTGGAAAAATTTAGATGAGTTTTGAAAACTTATCTATCCAAATTGGAGCAGGGAGAGATGACTGAGTGGAGTTTATTGACTTGAATGTTTTAATTTGTTGTAGTTGGTTTTATCTCTTCTTGAATCCCCACTCAAGCCAATGAGTTTCTTTGTATGTCCGCATGCACACATGTATTTATCTGGTCAATATTAATAAATATAATATGAATAAATATAATAAAGTGATAAATGTTTAAATGTTATGCTTGCATGATTTGCATTTTACCAACTTTATTAGTATACATTGTGCTGCAGACCACAATATAACTACTACTACTACTACTACTACTACTACTACTACTACTACTACTACTACTACTACTACTACTACTACTACTACTACTACTAGCAGATGGGCTCACTGTTTTGTTGTTAGTCTACAACCAGCAGAAACAACCTACTGAAAAAACGGAGGGAAAAGAATAATTTTCTCTCCTTTTACCAGAACAGATGTGGCAAGGGTACTGAGAATTCCAGGAATCTTAAGAATTCCCTGTCCCCTTACCCTAACCTCATTCATCTTCTTACCAGCAGGAAGTTCTATGAGCAGAGTTCCATTCCTGGAACTTCAAGATCTGATCTAAATCTTATTCAGTCATTCAGAGACCATGTGATGTCCTCGTAGGAGCATTCTAGCCCCACCACCTCCATCATCTTGTTGACCAGATAAATACAACAATCTTAAGTGGGGAGGCCTTTACACTTTGTATCCTTTTTCATACTCAATGAATCAAACAAAACATCAGCATTGACATCGAGACATCAATGAACTAGTATTTGAAGACTAAATAATGCATCCTGAGTTCCAAATCCATTCCTGAATCCAAAGTGGGTATCTCCGATGCTCTCTTCATACTTCTGATATATTCTTAAATGTAGGACTTTTAAAAATAACTTCAGGATGTGATTCAAACTGATTGTCTGGTAGTCATTACAATTTTTTGCATTAGGTTTCTTTGGAAGTGGTATAAAAGTGGATTTGAGCTGGTCCTGTGGGATGGTTCCACTTCTATAGATGCCGTTGTATAAATTGACCAGAAGGGAAAATGATAGTTCCTCCTTAAGCAATTTCAAAACTTCCATATATATTTCATCAGGGCCTGGGCTTTGTCGCACTTTGATAGTTTAATGGCACATTCTACCTCTTCCCTCATGATATCTACACCATCATCTAACTCGACACCATGGTCAATACTTGGTTATTGTTAAAGAGATGTTCTATATATTGCTTCCACTCCTGAAATTTCTCCTCAGGGCTTGTCAAGATGTTACCGTTCTTGCCAATAAGACATTCACTTCCTTTACTGTTATACACACCTATTGCTTCCCTTGTTTTCTTGTACATGTTAAATGAATCATGGTTAGCATCCAATTCTTCAATTTTGCTACATTTCTTTGAAAGTTTTTCTTCCTTCGCCATTCTTATTTTTCTCTGTATTTATTTCTGCAGTTGTTTATATATTACAGAATCTCTATTTTTCATCTCTCTCCTATGATCTATGAGGTCCAGAATTTCATCTGTCATCTGAGGTTTGATCTTCATTCTCTCAACCATCTTTAATTTATCTTGGCACACCTCATTCACAGCAGCTTTAATTTGGTTCCAGGTGTTTTCAACTTCATTTACATCTGGTGTCTTCTTGATGGAGACAATTAGGCAGGGAGGCGGGATGATTCATGTCCTTGCACAGCTCCTGAATGGCAAACGCCAGGGAGAGGGAAAGATGATGCATCAGAGGCTGCTTCCTGGTTAGGAAGCACAAACTAAAGCAAGGTAGGACATTGGTTAATTTTGTTACAGAGAGTGGGACTGAGTTCCGAGCTGGCGTGTTTTGTTTTGGAAAAGTCCTCTTCCGAAATGAAACATTCATCTCTATTCAATATCTATACTCATCACCAATAAGGAAAGGCAGGGTAATGTTTTCAACATTTCAGTTAACACCCCAAAAATTGACTGACTCTAAAAAGGAGTAGAGCTCCTTCTTCAGCTCTGAGGTTGAAGCTAAGCCATGTTTGCTTATGGGTAGTTAAAATCTTCATACAGATAACATTAATCGGAGCTTGGCAAAGGCTTTGCTAGAGCAACACTGATTCCATATGTACAAATAGTGTATGCTCAAAAGGAAAAAAATGCTTGATTATTCTAACCTGAATGTGCTTCTGTCCATTTGACAAATTAGCTTGCTTTTGTTTTGTACTTGGTCAACAAAGAGACTGTTTGCAGGGCCAGTGTTTCAGGCAGGTGTTACAGAAAATTTGCACGTGTGGAGGGATAATGTTCTAAGAGGAGCAGACATTTGTTACCTTTAATGACTACAGTCCAACTTGTTCTTTCTCCATATCTTTCCAGAATCCTGCAACTAGTGTGGCCAGTGATCACACTGGTGGTTCTAGGAACAGTGATGAATAAATCAAGAAATAATTTTGTGAGGCTTTCCATATAATAACAATCAACCCCAAAGAACCTCAGTTTGAGGAATTAAATTGTACTGACCCATTTCAGTTTATTTTTATGTGTAAAACTAAAGAACTAAAATGTTAAACAGAACTTGATATGAGTACTTTTCTTCACAATGAGCTGAGGCTTCTACGAGTCTTTTCCTGAAACATTAAACCAGTATGCTATTTAGGTATTTTCCTCACATATTTAGATAATTTATTTAAAATAATTCTATTTGTCCATTGACTAAACTCAGGAAAACTGAATCTGTATTGATTGGATTGGATGGTTTTCATTAAGCTGGATCATTGTGCTAAGTATATTAATTTATATTGGAGAATGTTCCTATACAAATTTCATTACTTATGAAACATTAAAAACAACTGTGATTGATTTTATTTAGACTTGGAGGGATGGACTAAATTTGCATTAGTCTTCTTTCAAAAGCCAAAAGAATAAAGAGGACATACTTACTCTAATATTTTCAAATATGATTGAATTACAGGCTGAAATTCTCAAAACACTTTCTCTCTAACACCAAAAGGCTCTGTTCTTGTGTTGGGCCACAGAACTTGTAGTGTCTAACTCTGGATCATATTTTAAAAAAAAAAAAAAAAAGCTAATGTTACCAAAGGATTTGAACCAGATTTCCTCCAACTGGAGCATCAACTGAGCAAAATTCAACTTCTGCCAGAAGAGCATGATGAGAGTTACTCCTAATTAGTTCTTCCTCAGTATGACTACTTCCATTAATCTGGAAGGCCACCCACCACTCCAGAGAATTTTAAAAAGATCATTTGAAGAAAGAAAATCATTCATATGTTTAGATCAAACTAAATAATCAGAACATATTTTCATTTTATTATTCTAAGAATTAATAAACAAGACCAATATTTCAATAAATGAATTATTCTGTTCATAATGTAATTCTCTTTCAAGATAGGCATATTTAAACATTAGATCACTTTCCCACATCTTCCTTAGCTTATCAGACATTGTTGGGCTATATTTATTCTACCATAATTGGGCAAGAAAATTTACAGGTAGTCAGCCCTGAAGTTCTTATGTCTCCAGAATAACATGTTCATATGAATCATATAATTATCTCATTAAAATAATATTGCAAATCTCTTGCGGATGAGAGTGTACATTTAAAACATGTTATCTAGGTGGCACTATAAGTACTCCCACAGTTGTCATTTTCAGTTATATTCGGTTCCACTAGTGTTGTACTGTATGGGTTATACCAATGCCATATTAAGGATAATTTAATTGCACCATAGTATTGAGTGATACTTGGATCCCTTCATTTTCCTGTATTCATTTTCTGAAAAAGGTTTGTATGAGCAGTTTTTAGGAGCTTAAATCCAGACTGATTTAATAATAATAATAATAATAATAATAATAATAATAATAATAATAATAATAATAATAATAATAATAATAATAATTTATTTATTTATTTATTTATTTATTTATTTATTTATTTATTTATTTATAGGGCTTATATACCACCCCTCTTCCCGTAGGAACTCTGGGCGGTTCACAGGACTAATAATAATAATAATAATAATAATAATAATAATAATAATAATAATAATAATAATAATAATAATAATAATAATAATAATAATAATAATAATAATAATAATAATAAATCTCCCACCTGGCTGGCAGAATTTGGATGGGGCCAGTGGCGTAGCTAGGGGGAAAGGGGGGACATCTGACCCCGGGCAGAGCATCTGGGGGTTCCAATTTGGGTACCAAACGGCTCCCCATCCAGAAGCCATGGGAAGGGCATCGTGGGTAACTTGCCAGGGCCGGCGTGGAGAGCTCCCTGGCTGCCACCACAGCTGCCACCTTCTCTGTGGCACACTTAGCCCCTCCCCGTCCCTTGGATGTGTGTGCAAAAAACAGACTTTGTTCTGGGTGCTGAAAACCCTAGCTACGCCTCTGGATGGCACAGGCCCATCTTCAATCTTACCCAATCTGAATGATAGTACCTATATAAAATATGGGTTTTCTACCAAATCAGTAACAAATAAACATTGCATGAAACAAAGCTGAAGAGACAAGAAAAAGAGAAAAGACCAATACTTAATTTGATTCATGTGCTATACTGTATTTGAATTAGAACATGCCCTTTATTTCTAAAGGGTTTTGTGGGCTTTCGGGTTTTTTTTTTTTGTTTTTGAGAGGGAAAGTACATCTTGCCACACCCCTGAATGTTTTGGATCAACAGGTATGTTTGGGGTAGCCTTTTGCAGGCTGATTTTTCTACTCACATCTGGGAGCCATTGCACCGTGTATTTTTACGACCTTTTCACTAAAGGAAAAGGATCTTACACTGCCAGTAATAAATGTCATTTCACATTCACATCTCTTCGGGATTGATGGTGAGACATTAGGTGTAGCCAAAGATTTCCACGGCATGAATTTCTTTGGTGAGACGTGTTACAGAGGGGAAAAATGTATGCTATTCTAATGCCACCTCCACAGAAATACACACACCATTTTTTCCAGAACTTACGGGTGACATTTCCTTATATAGTTAGAAGTGAGACTCTCTTTCTGAAAATGGAATTTAGAACTTTCCCTTTTTTAGGAACAAGCGTCACTTTGGCACCATAACCAACCTGAAGCACATGCGCTCTTTTGGTCAAAACATTAGCACAGTGCTTTGTTAACAAAATGTTCAGGTCACAACAAGGTCAACACATGAACTGTGAGTCCTTTTATGAGCTCAGTGTTTCCAAATAGCACTCCAAGCTGAAAGTGCTGAAAGTAAACTTTTCTTCCCTGTAAACAAGCAGCGGCTGCGCCAAAGGACTTTTCGTGATTCAGCATCCATGACTTTGCAATGCCGTACACTGGTTGGTTGTGCAAAGTCAGAAAACAGCAGTAAACCCTCAAGGGAATCTTTTACCTCTGCCCCATACAAGACATAGATTGAACTATTTAATTGTGCCACAATGAGGAAATGTGAAGCCCTTCTTTAATCACCAAATTGGATCTGATGCTGAACTGGATCTGGATCACTATTCCCCCCCTCTCAATATGAGATCCACCGGGGAAATGAACAATACGTTCCATGTAATAACAGCTTCTACTGATCACAGTGACTCTGGTGCCATGGCAATGGCAGCTTATGACCATGCCCATGGCAAACCCTCAAAACGGTTGGGCGAGGTGCTTCTCTATCCTATCTTGAGCAGTCTATGGGATACGGTCATTTTGGGCAGCAAGAGAACAAAATCAGATGTTTTATTCATGTCAATATTTAGGTGTCATACAATGTTTTATTCAACATTTATGAATACTGTTTGGGTAAGATATTCTTCTGGGTTTTGGGAAGTCTCCAAGCACAGTGGTGGAGCACTGAGCTCAGGGCACACTGTTTGCTAACTAAAAATTCCAAGTTCAATCCTTGGCACTTTGCAGATAGGACTGGGAACAAGAGACTCTTGTAGGAAACCCTTCAGAGCCTCTACCACAGTGTATGCAGTATTGAGCTCAATGAGTTGTTGGTCTGATCAGCATAAGGTAGCTTTATTTCCTAGAGATGAGCATGGAACAGAAATATAGTGTTTTGTTTTGTTTTGATTTGTTTCTTTAATAGTTTAATTTTGTTTCATTAGAAATGCATTTTTAAAGTAGTTTCATTACAAAATGAAATGTTACAGTATGCTCCCCTGAGTTCTAGAGGCACCAAAATGCCAGGGGAGCTTCCTCAAGCTATTCCCTGTAAAGCTCCCTAAATTTGGAGAGGTTTGGGGCTCAGGGGGCTGAGTTATTAAGCTCCAAGCTTTCAGGAACTGTTACTGTTCCTTTTGAAAGTCCTAATACTAAGAATCCCAAGCCAGTATTTTCACAGGCCCTGTAGGGTGGGTCTTTTGAAGGCTGAAGTCCCATAAAGTAACTTTCCCCAAGCAGAAAGTCTGTTGGCAGATTTCAGGCATCACTGATGGGAAGAAGGGCATAATTCATGTAAGGAAATTAGGGATGATGGGACATAGAGCCATTTTCTTAGTCTAAAATTATCAGCACAGATTTTACTCTGCAGTAGACTTTTATCTATGGAATGTAGTCAAAACATAACTTTCTGGAAGCATGGACTCTAATGTTGGTTGGACATTTCAGGATCACGTGGATGGGACAGCAAGGAATCCTTATCAGGAAGAAACACCACCATTCTTCTTCTGACTGGCTTTTGCTTTGCTTTGAGATGATTCCTCATTAAGATAGAGTTATTTAGAATAGCCATAGATAACTTAGGATAGATTACTTAGAACAGTATTTTTGTTTTATGGAAAGATATGCTTACATTTTAAATCTATTTTATTCTGTTTAGAAATAAAACTTTTACTTTGCCTTCGAAGAAATCTTACTTTGGTAAGTTTTTGGTATGTTAAAAGAACCCAGGAATTTGTCTTGTGATTAAAGCCATAGATTTCTCAGCAGGAGCTGGAATAGGCTTGTAAATCACAGGTCAGATGAGGTGTTTTCCGAGCAATTCACATTAGTATGCAAAGCCTGTGCCTATATTAGTTCTTGGAAGTATTGAAAATGACATTACATAAAAGTGTAAGGTAAGATCACATGCTATTGTGACATCACGGTCTGATGTACAGAAGTATGCGGTCACTATGGGTTTGGAATTCAATTCCCCACTGTGTCTTCCAGAGGAAAAAGTGAACCTCTGTGGTCTTGGTGCCCTAACATGGTCCCTGGCCAACCCTAAAAGAAGGGAATGGTGAATAGCTTTTGAGTATGCCCTAAGCACAACCGATCTCGCCTGATTTCGGAAGCTAAGCAGGGTCGGCCCTGGTTAGTACTTGGATGGGTGACCACCAGGGAATACCAGGTGCTGTAGGTGCCTGGAGTAGGAACTGGCAAACCACTCCAGTATTCCTGCCAAGAAAACTCCATGGACATGGGGTCACAAAGGGTCGGTCACGACTGTAACAACACACACACACACACACACACACACACACACACACACACACACACACACACACACACACACACACACACACACACACACACACTATATCTAGAAAATGCATAACTCAGAATCAACCTGACAGCACATCATTCTAAGTAATAATTTTTAAAAGTTGCTGTATTCCCCAAAGCAGTATGCTGTTCATGGGATATCTTTTGGGGCAGCAAAGAGACTGTTGCTAAATTACCATTTTCTTTGTTGTGATGGTGAAGGTGGTTAGGTTTGCCAGAGTGCTTGACTTTTCTCATGAATAGGCAGTTCAGAGCTGTCAGCATCTCTGTACATCATTGGTTCCTCCCATAAATTCTTACAAGAGCTTCATTATGCTCCAATTGTTATTTTATTTATTTATTTATTTATTGAACAAGATTGCCTTTCTATTCACACCCTCCTTCTCCTTTCCTTTTTCATGGCAGTGGCTCAAACTGGATCTGTCACTGGGAAGATCACTTGAGCAGGTGAAGGAAAAGAAGGCCTTGAACACATTCACTTTTGTTTATGATCTCACCTGGTTTCCTCCTCTTGTCCCCCAAGCCCCCACTGCTTGACAAGTGCACACGGAAATCTGTGACAAAGCCCTCCCTCTAATCTTCTGCTTTTCAAGGTTAGAGCTGGTTAAAAAAAAAAAAGAAACAGGGTGGGGGAGGTAAAAAGAAAGAGAAATGCTACATCCGTATTTAACAAAACAGCTTCTAGAAGTCCAAAGAGGCCTTTTCTTCATGGAGCGAGAATCTTTAGATACTTAATAGATATCATAATATATATATAATAAAAGCTTCTTTATTAGTTAGCTTGACCTGCAGAATAAAAGTAGCCTCTGAGGCAACTTGATAAGGAAAGAAAGACTTGGTGAGGAGTATTAAGCATAGCTTGCATTCTATTCTTTAACCTTTGCTTTCCAGTCATGCCCTTCTGCCACTTGCCACTGGTAAGTAAGCATAAGGGCTAGTAGGTAAGCATCATGGAGTTTCATAATTATGTCAAAGGGAGATAGAGATTAATATAGCAGTAGAACAATGCAGGGAAGGAGGAAAGGACAGGGAAGCTGTACCAAGTCCTCAATACGTCTTTCATCGATTTTCAGAGAATCTTTTGACTTAAGAACATAAGAACATAAGAAGAGCCATGCTGGATCAGGCCAAAGGCCCATCTAGTCCAGCTTCCTGTATCTCACAGTGGCCCCACCAGATGCGTTTGGGAGCGCATGAGACTAGATATCTGTCTCCTGATACCACTCCCCTGCATCTGGCCCTTGAAGTACCCTGGTTTTAAGACTGGAGATTACACATCTCCATCATGGTTTGTAACCTGTGATGGACTTTTCCTCCAGGAATCTGTCCAATCCCCTTTTGAAGGCATCTGTCACGGATAACTCAGAGCCCATGAGTTGATAGATAAAGTTTTGATTTTTTTGCCCCAATATGCATTACTTTACATTTGGCTACATTAAAACGCATTTGCCATTTTGTAGCCCATTCCCCCAGTTTGGAGAGATCCTTCTGGAGCTCTTCACAATCTTCTCTGGTTTTTACCACATGGAAAAGTTTTGTGTCATCTGCAAACTTGGCCACCTCACTGCTTATCCCTGTCTCCAGGTCATTTATGAACAGATTGAAAAGCACCGGCCCCAGGACAGATCCCTGGGCCACACCGCTTTTCACCTCTCTCCATTGTGAAAATTTCCCATTGACACCTACTCTTTGTTTCCTGGATCTCAACCAGTTCTCAATCCATAAGAGGACCTGCCCTCTTATCCCCTGACTGTGCAATTTTCTCAGCAGCCTCTGGTGAGGGACTGTGTCAAAAGCCTTTTGAAAATCCAGATAGACTATATCCACCGGTTCACCCAAATCTACATGCCTGTTGACCTTTTCAAAAAATTCTAAAAGATTTGTCAGACAAGACTTACCCTTGCAGAAGCCATACTGATTTTCTCTCAGCAAGGTTTGCTCTTCTATGTGTTTTAAGATTTTCTCTTGGATGAGGCTTTCCACCATCTTCCCTGGGACAGATGTAAGGCTAACTGGCCTGTAGTTTCCCGGGTCCCCCCTCCTTCCTTTTTTAAAAATTGGTGTGACATCTGCTATCCTCCAGTCCCACGGCACTGTGGCCGTTTTAAGAGACAAGTTGCATATTACCGTTAAGAGATCTTATTCCTTTAGCTACCTTTCCTTAACCTATACCCTGTTCTTATTAAACCACCCATTTTCGTAAGTTGGGTTGATGATCTTTCCTAACCCTTTTACTGATGCCCTTCCAAATCCCATCCTTCTGTTTTCTTCACTGCAGTCTCAATTTAGATTGACCATTGAGCCAAGGTAGAGAGAAAAAAAAATCTTTCAGTTTTTCAAAATCTTCATTATCAACATCAAAGTCTTGTAGTTCTTCTAGTCATGATGACATTTGGTCTTCTTAATCTTCCTAATGCTTTCAAAGCAGCTTTCATTTCACATTCTAAAACTGCAAGTTCTTCATCATAGGATTCCCCTCTGAACCAGTCTGCCATCTTTTTTACCTCTTTTGCATAAAGCTTCAGTAATACAATCCATTCCTAATCTTATAGAGAGAATACAGCTTCTCCAGCTCCTGCTTCCAATTACGTGGTCCATTTGATTTCTATATTGACCATCTGGTGAAGTCCATGTGTACAGCTGTTTGGTGGCTTGTAGCATCTAATTGCAATAAATGGACTGTTGGCTTCTCAGAACTCTAGAATTTGCTCTCCTTTATTTCTGTCCCTCAGGCTAAATTTTCTAAGAACATTTGATTCAGGCTTGTTCCCTACTTATTTGTTCCAGTCATCTATGATTGGAAATACAAAACATAAAAGCATCAAATTAAAGGATCAGATCACATGACTCTCATACTCATTTCAACAAATGGAATCATTCCAAAAGCTTTGGTTATCAGTTTAAAACAACTGCCAATAGCTGCTATTTTGCTTCCTGACATTCAAAAATAAGTAGTTTTGTAAACATATAATCCCACTGCAATTTTTTTAGACTTGAATGCCAATGTTTTGCCTTGTCCTTTGATTTCTCTCCCTCTCAATGGGCTAGCAATGATGAGAAATAAGAAGTGCAATATACTGTATCATCATCATCATCATCATCATCATCATCATCATCATCATCATCATCATCATCATCATCATCATCAATGTTAACACAGAATGGATTATAAAAAGCTATTAATATATTTCCAAATAAGAATCCCAAAGTTGATTTCCTTTTGTGGAAATTTTTATTTTTATTTTAAAATTGTGGAAATTTTGTGTATTTTACATGAGAAGGTAAACTTCACAGGAATTGACAGGTATTAACAAATGTTCCACGCTTCTGACATTTCTTTATGCACTGATGTAATTTTTATGATCATTATGTTTGGATTTATACTGGTTTAGTGTAATCTGTCTTGAAGGGAAACTAGTGTGGTATAGTTGGTAGAGTATGTGATAAGGACTCAAGAGAACTGAGTTGAAATCCCTAGGGAAGGAATTGCCCTATCATGTTTTATACCCCATAGCACCCAAAGGTCTGCTGGAACAGTCATAGCTAGGATTCTGGGGACTTCAACCATCATTGCCCCAACCTCTCTCAGATGCTTGATATAACTTACAGCTGGTGCATTAATGAGATAAGGAGTGCAGTTGCTCAATTAAAACTAGTGTACCAGTTACACCCGTTTCTTGAAGATCTGATCTGGCTGCTGTGACACCATCCCTAGTTTCTTCCTATCTAGATTACTATAATGTGCTCTCTATGGGGTAACTTATGGGAATTGTCAGGAAACTTCACGGGATCTAAAGACCAGCAACTAGACTGCTGACTGGGGCTGGTTACAGGGATCACACAACACCCCCTGTTACTGCTGCAACTCCACTGGCTGCCAATCAGTTTCTGGGCAAAATTCAAAGTGCTGGTTTTAACAAAGGGCTTGAGTTCAAGTTATCTCAAAGACCGTAATTCATGTATTAAGATAATCAGGAAAGGCCTTCCCCTCCCTCCTGCCACCTCCTCAGGATGGATTGTTGTTATGCGCTGCTGCTTTGACTGGATTTTTAGTACTTCTTTTACTACAATTTTTGTATTTTCCATTCCTCAGAGTGACATTTTGTTTTTAAAAAGGGATTCATATACTTATTCATATACTCGACTGTTTGCTTAATAATGTAAGATGCCTATGTTTCACCACTCATCCAAGTAGCCTCTTTAGTCTGAGGAAGGTTTGTAGGAGACCTCCAATTTATACTCCACATTGGTTTCACTTCAACCTGCTCTGAATAGGCCCATTAGATGGACAATGGCCTGGTGTGTGTAAAAGTCACACCAATGCATCCCTTCACAACATCTATTAAGTATGTGTCATTAGCTGTGGCCTTCCTGATAGAGATGTGAAGTGACCCTGACATTTCTGAGGATAGATGAAAGGGCAGAGTGATATATAGGAGACAGGTTGTGCCAAAGTCCTCCACCCCTGTGGAGAGAGGTATTTTATACACACATGAATGGCTTCCCTGACCCCTCTCTTGAACCACCTATCTCAGGATGGCGAACCTTTTTGACACCGAGTGCCCAAACTCGGTGATGGGGACAGCGGCGGTGGCAGGGTGGGTGGGATTGGCAGCGGCGCGGGGCAGGGGTGGGGACAAGGGTAGCAAGTGCGATGGGCGCGGCGGGGTCAGGGTCATCGGTGGTGGCAGCAGGGGCAGGGATGGTGACAGTGATGGCGGCGGAGGCGGGGGCAGCAGCAGGGGTTGGCAAGGGTGATAGCGATGGGGATGGCAGCGGCAGTGGGGGGGTTGGGATCGGCGGCAGCGGAGGCAGGGGTGGTGGCAAGGGCAGCAAGGGTGACGGGTGGTAGTGGCGGAGTCAGGGTCATTGGCGGCGAGGGGCAGGGATGGCGGCAGTGATGGCGGTGGAGGTGGGGTCAGCGGTGGCAGTGGGGATGGCAATGCTGAGGGTGGGGATGGGGGTGGCAGAGGTGGGAGCGTGGCAGGGTCATCGGTGGTGGCAGCAGGGATGGCAGCGGTGGGGCAACAGGCAGGGGTGCCATTGGCGGGTTCAGCAGCGCGTGCAGCAGCTATGGAGTCGGGCCCAGGAGAGGCTGCAGCTGCCTGGCACCCTGCCCCCCCAAGCCCCACAGAGCCTGGAGCCCAGCAACTTGGCCTCTTCCCCTCCCAGCTTCTTCCCTACTCCTGTGCCTCCGCAAATTCCTCATGGCTGGTCCAGCGGAGGGGGAAGTAGGGGGCAGGGAGCATGTCATGTGCCAGGTGCAAGCTCTCCGGGTGCCATAGATTTGCCATCCCTGATCTATCTTCTCCGTCTAAGATGTGTACATCTTCATCTTTGAATGAGTGCCCTTTATACTTCAAATGAAGGGCCACTGCTTATTCTGGTCCTAAGCTGTTGCCCCTCTTGTGCTGGACCATCCTCCTGTTTAATGGCCCTCTTTACACATTGCTACAGGCAATTCACTCTTTGACTGCACCATGGGCAGAGCAAAACACGAGGAAGCAGCCATGGCTATTTGGTCCCGGTCCTGTGCCGGTTAATAGAACTGCTTCCATGACTGGCACCTCACCATAAAACTGCCACAGCAGCTTCTGAAGCTTTAGCTCCATTTATGATAGGAGCCAATATTGCTTGGGCCCATTTTCTATTAACTCTACTGTTTGCTTGTCTACATTTCAATCCCTTACGTCTCATCTTACTGTTCATATTATCTTAAGATTATTATTCATAGGAATGTTCTGCTTGAACATCACCATACCCTTTTTAAATGGATGGGCAGACAGACACAAATTCATTTGGGGCAGCAAAATATTGGGATGGGAGCTGCTTCTGACATAACAAATGAGTGCTGAAAAGTGAGCTGAAATTCAGATATAATCTTCTGTTATTGGAAGCCCTTGTGCAACACTTTTGTACAGGGATGTTTTTCCTCTGGATTGCCTGTCCTGTTTTTATATTTGTATGCGCATGTTATATGCTGCCAAGTCAGAAGTGATAGAAAGCAACTCTAATAGGGTTTTTGGGCGAGATATCAAGGGATTGGCTTTGTCATCATCATCTCTGTATGAGTAAGTTTCCATAGCCTAGCAGGTATTTGAATCAAATTCTCTTGAGTCCTGGTCCATCGCCACAATACCCCTTGTTTCTAGGTTAAATTTATGGTTTTTTAAAAGTTATCTTTATATCACATATTTTCTCCATTGACCTAAAAAAGCATACACAGCTTTCTCCTTCTGCACTTCAGCACAACCCTATGAAGTAGTCCTTGCTGAGAAACAATATGCACCACACTGTGTGAATTCATTGGCTCACTGAGTGGCTGGAATGCACAATTCCTCATCCCACTTTCTCACCACAATGCCATACTGGTTCTTTTGAATGTGTATCTCTTTCACACTGACAAGGCAAGTTCTAATCCTTCAACTACAAACTTTTTTTGTAGTCACAGAGTAAGCCTTGTTGTGGAGAACATGATGTGCTCTTTTCATCGAAGCCTGCTGCTTAATAGCACCATCCTTTCCATTCTGGGACCTCCCAGATGTGGTGGAGATGATAGGAGTTGTAGTCCAGCACATCTGGAATGAACAAGATTGGGAATGGTTGGTATACAACTTGGACTACAGGTGGAAATAACCTTGGGTTCAACTGATATTTGAAATCAATTTACCAAATGTCACAAATATATTCATATTTCAAATTGAAAGAACTCATTATTCTTTAAAATCAGAAATCAGAACTGACAGATTCATCGTTTCCAGCCTGTTAATCCTATTAGCAGAGACCAATACTGAATTTTGATGTGTTCAATAATTCTGCATTAAGGTAGTATCTATTTCTGTTTTTTTTTTTCTGAGAAATTCCTCATCTTTAACAAGGTTCAACCCCGCCGTCTCCCTGCTCGGAATAGCTGTACTATTGAATTTGGGGAACAGAGATAATCGCATTCCAGTTCATTGTTGGAAGAATTTACCAACATTTGTGAATTTCTGCATATTCACAACAGAAAGAGACTATGTCTTTAAAAAACTTAAAAACCCAACCCATCACCCTGTTCATAGCCTGGATTATTGGCTATTCCTCTTGGCTTTATTAGTCATTTCATCTGTCTCATTCTCTTTGGGCTACAAAAATTGTCAGACACAGATACCTCTTGCACAACAGTTCTGCGGAAGGATGCTAATGCGCAGACCTGTTCTGCTTATGCTTGTTTGGATCTATTCAAAACCTACTTAATAAATGGTATTATTTCAGACATGGTTCATGCGTCAGAGTCTGAAACATCCCTGCCAGGACTAATCCAGGCAGGGAAGATGTCTTCAGCTGAATAGCCAGCTATTCCCTTCCTCGTGCACTGGTTTTGTGATCTCTCCACTTCATCACATTTACCCAGCTAGCAGGAATTCTCTTCACAGTGCTGTCTTTGAAACAGAACCAGACTCTGACAATTCCCTTTGGGAATGAGAACATTTCCTGACCAGTATTCACAGGGAATGTGGAATGCCTATACAGCTGACACTAAGTCTATTTGTCCTATTTCATAGGTATAGTCAAAGGAGAACTTTTGGTGAGGAGAGGGAGCAGCAGTTTTTGCCATATGCAGTCTATTAGAGGCAAGTTGTATGGTCAATCTGCTCTTAATTACTTCTCACCCCCTTCGCTAAAACTCCTCCTGCACTATATTCTGAAAATATTTCTCATATGTTTATATTTCACTGGAAGAATGAAGAAATCTTAGAAGTGTTGGAATTGCATGCTGAACTGTAGTATAAAGACAGATTGGCCAAGAGTGGAGCAACACAACTACTGCCTTACAACACTGGTGTCTTAGATGCATGACTGATTCATTTGTTGATAGATTATTTTATTTACATGCCACCTTCTCCCCCAAGAGGGACTCAAGGCAGCTCAGAATCAGCTACAACCAAGACAATAGTCACACAATTAACTCTGCCCAATAGAGTGTTAAAAGAATGTCTTTTAAATACTTTATCAATGACTACATTGGTAGTTTCAGTAGCTGATGGCAACGAAAAAAATAATCATGATAACCATGTATCAGCCTATCATTTTTAATTGCAATTTGTTTTAAAATGTAATATAGTAGACCCTCGTATAACAAATGGTTTGTATAACATAAAATCTGTACAACATAAAAAATTCCAGAGGTAGGGGAAATTTGCTTGACAGAATCGCCTATGGGGTGAATCCGTACAACATAAAAATGGTTGTAATTAGGGAGTACTTCATTTTCAATGCATTCCTATGGGAAATTTGTATAATTGAAAAATTGCTTAACATAGTTTCATTTGGAATGAATTAATTCCTTTATACAAGGTACCACAGTATTAACTTAATTTTAATTTTTAACTTTGATTATTTTTGTGCTATTTTGTTATTGTCAGTCACTGTTGTGAACAACCCGGTTTGACCATTGGTCATATAAATAGTAAATATATGTCATCAAATAAGTTCTGACTTATGGCAAGCCTTTTTAAGGTTTTGCAGGTAGAAAGTTCTCAGAAGTGGTTGGCTGTTCCCTTCTTCTGGGGCCATCCTAGGACTGTGCAACGTTTCCACCACCCAACAGGCTGGCTCTTCTCTCAGGAGGCACAGCGGGGAATCAAACACTTGACTTCTGGTTCTGCAGCCAGATACCGAAACCACTGGGCTATCCAGCCAGCCGATGGTAGTGGAAAAGAGCTTTCCTTATTCCAGTGTTCATTAAGGGAGAGGGAGGAGTACATAAGAACATAAGAACATAAGAAGAGCCATGCTGGATCAGGCCAAAGGCCCATCTACTCCAGCTTCCTGTATCTCACAGTGGCCCCACCAGATGCGTTTGGGAGTGCATGAGACTAGATATCTGTCTCCTGATACCACTCCCCTGCATCTGGCCCTTGAAGTACCCTGGTTTTAAGACTGGAGATTACACATCTCCATCATGGTTTGTAACCTGTGATGGACTTTTCCTCCAGGAATCTGTCCAATCCCCTTTTGAAGGCATCCAAGCCAGATGCCATGACCACATCCTGTGGCAGGGAGTTCCATAGACTAACAACGCGCTGGGTGAAAAAATATTTTCGTTTGTCTGTTCTTACTCTCCCAACCCTCAATTTGAGTGTATGTCCCCTAGTTCTGGTATTTTGTGAGAGGGAGAAGAGCTTCCCTCTATCCACTTGACTCATGCCCTGCATTATTTTGTACGTCTCAATCATATCCCCCCTCAGGCGCCTTTTTTCCAGACTAAAGAGCCCCAAATGTTTTAGCCTTTCCTCACAAGGGAGGTGCCCCAGCCCAGTAATCATTTTAGTCGCTCTCTTCTGCACCTTTTCCAGTTCCACTATATCTTTCTTGAGATGTGGTGACCAGAATTGTACACAATACTCCAGGTGCGGCCTTACTATTGTTTTGTATAATGGCATTATAATGTTGGCTGTTTTATTTTCAATCCCCTTTTTGATAATCCCTAGCATGGAATTGGCCTTCTTCATCACTGCCACACATTGGGGAGACACCTTCATGGAGCTGTCCACCAGCACACCAAGATCTCTTTCCTGATCTGTTAACGGATAACTCAGAGCCCATGAGTTGATAGATAAAGTTTTGATTTTTTTGCCCCAATATGCATTTCTTTACAGTTGGCTACATTAAAACGCATTTGCCATTTCGTAGCCCATTCCCCCAGTTTGGAGAGATCCTTCTGGAGCTCTTCACAATCTTATCTGGTTTTTACCACACGGAAAAGTTTTGTGTCATCTGCAAACTTGGCCACCTCACTGCTTATCCCTGTCTCCAGGTCATTTATGAACAGATTGAAAAGCACCGGCCCCAGGACAGATCCCAGGGGCACACCGCTTTTCACCTCTCTCCATTGTGAAAATTTCCCATTGACACCTACTCTTTGTTTCCTGGATCTCAACCAGTTCTCAATCCATAAGAGGACCTGCCCTCTTATCCCCTGACTGTGCAATTTTCTCAGCAGCCTCTGGTGAGGGACTGTGTCAAAAGCCTTTTGAAAATCCAGATAGACTATATCCACCAGTTCACCCAAATCTACATGCCTGTTGACCTTTTCAAAAAATTCTAAAAGATTTGTCAGACAAGACTTACCCTTGCAGAAGCCATGCTGATTTTCTCTCAGCAAGGTTTGCTCTTCTATGTGTTTTAAGATTTTCTCTTGGATGAGGCTTTCCACCATCTTCCCTGGGACAGATGTAAGGCTAACTGGCCTGTAGTTTCCCGGGTCCCCCCTCCTTCCTTTTTTAAAAATTGGTGTGACATCTGCTATCCTCCAGTCCCACGGCACTGTGGCCAGTAAATTCTTCAAAAGGGAACCATAGACAGAAAACACTAGTCAGATTTTAACAAATGGTTTCGGCCCTTGGTGGCACTATTATGCTATCAGTATTAGACAAACATCTCTTCTTCCCCATCCCCTTAAAACCTGCCTCTTTAGGCATCATTAGTTTCCCTAGAAATTTAAACAGCTGTCACTTGTGATGTTCTTCAGGTATACATGTGGGAAAGATTACAGTATTACAGGCAATCTGTTTTTCAGATGCCTGCCTATGTGGAACCTCCTTCCCTGGCTATGAGTTCACCTCACAGCTCTTCTAGTGATAATTGGACATCCTTGCGAGTTATGCAAGTGGGCTGGGGAGCCTTCTTATTGCCAGCAGACCTTTCTGCAATCTCTTCATAAAAGATTTGATTGGGTTCAAGATCCCTGAGATTTATTGATATTGCTTTTGTGGGATACATATGAGGCTAGATTTAGGGATGGAAAAACTGGGTAACTACCAAAAAGAGAACCTGTTTGACTTTACACACACACACACACACACACACACACACACACACACACACACACACACACACACACACACACACACACACACACACACACGTGTGTGTGTATGAAAATTCTTTAAATTTAATATGTTATTTTCTAATTTTTCAGTGCTTTATCAATGCAAATACAAAACAAAAATCTGTTTCTTTTGTGTCTCTTTTTTTGTGTAAACTTCCAGTGCTCTTGGCATGTCAAATTACCAGAGAAGTTTATCATGCATGTGTCACAAGGGCTGCTTTCAGCAGTGAATCAGTATATTTGGCTGGGACATTCCTATTTAGATTTTTGTTGCCTACCTTTCCTCACACATTTCTCTGTTCCACCGCTCAGAGATACTAAACTCTTTATGAATACAGTACCAGGTTCTGCTAATAAAGTGCTACTAAAGGGTGTGGAGGGGCAGGGTTTTCTAGATTGGGAATGTGCAGAAGTGGTTTACCATTGCCTTCTTTTAGGGGTGCATTTTGACTGTGCAGCTTGCCCAAGGTCACACAGGCTGGTGTTTCTCCCAGGAAGCACTGGGGGAACCAAATAACTCACCAACTTGGTGAGTTATCCAGGTTATTCTCATACCATTAGGGTTGAGTATTTTTGGAAAGATGACTCCTGTGTGGGCTTTGGTTGGGCATTTCTACAATTAGGGCAATGGCTCACAACCTTGGGTCCCCAAGATGTTCTTGGACTACAGCTTCTAGAAATCCTGGCCAACACGTGTATCTGTTGTGTCGTTACAGTCGTGACCGACCCTTTGTGACCCCATGTTCATGGAGTTTTCTTGACAGGAATACTGGAGTGGTTTGCCAGTTCCTACTCCAGGTGCCTACAGGACCTGGTATTCCCTGGTGGTCTCCCATCCAAGTACTAACCAGGGCCGACCCTGCTTAGCTTCCGAAATCAGGCAAGATTGGATGTACTTAAGCCAACATAGCTCAGTCCAAAAGCATCTGAAAAATTTTGTTCAAGGATATTGACCCAAGGTTTGGAACAACTGAATTAGGACCTTAGGGCAGATCTTTTTCCTCTGCTCTGTTTCTCTCTCTCCCCCCCTCTCTCTCTCTCCTCCCTCTGGTTCATCTTTCTCTTTTTGGTGTGTTAGTGCAAATATTGATTAATAACTGCTGGGATTATGGCCACAATGCCAATCTCTTCGACCTCCCCCCAAAAGAACCTCTCCTAGATCATATCCGATTGTGCTTTACCCCACCCACCACCACCAATCACGGTCATTAAGAAACATTATTTACATAGAACCTAAAATGAACATGAAGAATATTCAGAAGACTTCAGACAGAGGCTACTGTTGAGTTCCCGATCTATATGTGCAAGTATAAAGTTTGTTCAGGGCCTGTCTACCTTTCAGAAACTGCAGACACAGATGGTACTTTGGGTGTACTGCTTCCTTCTTGAATATGCAGTCTCTGTGCTTTTCACATTTTTCACCATGGCATTAAAAAGGCGCCATGATTGTTAACTGATGGGAGAGAACTAGAATATGACACAGGAACCCTTAAATTCAACTGGGAGAAGAGATGAGGCAGATGAAGAAGAAATTGGAGAGCAAAAGGAGGGCAAACAGAGAGGGAGAGAGAAGTGGAGAGATGGGGGGGGGAGCCCCTGGGAAATGGAAAGAAGTGGAGTGGGCAGGAAAAAATGGATAAGATTTGCCAATAAACATATTCTGATCAAAGAAGATTGGAGAAAAGAGATGAAAGGTTTACAAGATGGTTGTGACAAGGCAACAACAACATTTACAGGGGAGCTAGCTCTTGCTGACGCCTGGAGTAGGAACTGGCAAACCACTCCAGTTTTCCTGCCAAGAAAACTCCATGGACATGGGGTCACAAAGAGTCAGTCACGACTGAAATGACTCAACACACACACAACTCTTGCTGAAAAGGCAGTCACTCATCCCTGGAGCTGTGAACATCATTGAAGCTGACACTCTCACTAAGTCCTCAGAGAGGATCCAAACAAACAGCAGCTGCAACATCATCAACAGCAAGAACAACAAAAATGAGTTAAGGTCATGAGATGCAGAATTGAGGCCATAAACACAGGATAAGACATGTGTTCCTTTCTTGAGAGTAGCAAGAAGGAGTCTGCTATCTTGAGAAACCTCAAGGAGGAGGAGGAGGAGGAGGAGGAGGAGGAGGAGGAGGAGGAGGAGGAGGAGGAGGAGGAGGAGGAGGAGGAGGAGGAGGAGGAGGAGGAGGAGGAGGAGGAGATGGAAGGAGTTGGCTACTAGAATCTGCTGGGATAGAATGCAGATTTTGAGCAGAGGTTTGACTATCCTTTTGCATTTTAACTAGCACACCACAAGGCTCCTTAGATGAAAGTGAGATTCTTTTACTCTAGTGCTTAAACTTAATACGATTTTAAAAATTGATTCTTACAGGGCACAGGTTTTCTGATACTCCTTAACCCCTAGAACCATTGACACAAGGAGAATAATTGTATAACAACATTTGTTTGGAGAACAAAGGCAATATACATATTCAAAACACCTTCCTTAAAAAATAAGAGAGAGAAAATGAATTACAGTATATGTGTTGTGTATTGATCTGTAATTGCTGGTTGAAGTAACTGCCTCCCTGTTCAAAAGGGAACAGGCCTATTGGTTGATTATAGTTGCTGCATTTGGATCTTCAATCCTATTGGTTCCCGCCAAAAGGCAGGCTTGTGATTGGTTGTAACTGTTCCCTCCAAAATGTATCTTTTCCTAGCCAGTCCTGGCCCCTATAAATGTAACCTCCTCTCCCCAGTCCCCAGTCTTGTCTCTCCTTGATTAAAGAGCTGTTCACTAGAAGCTGTTTCCAGCCTTCTTTGTCTCAGAGCTGAAATCACTGCTGAATCACTAACCCCACGCTACAATACTGGCGACAAGGATGGGATCTGGAATGCTGAGTAGCAGAGGCTCATCATGCTGACTCAGAGTCCGGATTGCAGCAGTGACAAGACTCACCTGCTGACTAGAAGATGACCCTGCCTGCCTGGAGAATGGAAAGTCCACAGGTCTTGGAGCCCTTCCAGCCATCTGAGCCTCACACTTGGGAGGACTATGTTGAGCGTTTCGAGTTCTTCGCGGTGGCTCAAGGAATCACAGATGCCAGCAAAAGAAGGGCCACGTTCCTGAGTTGCTGTGGGCGGGAGACCTTCATGTTGGCCAAGGCACTGCTCGCCCCAGCAAAGCTGAGTGAGACAGCACTCACAGACATTTTCGCCCGGCTGACAAGCCACTTGGCACCAACCAGAACCCAGATGGCCTGGTGGATGGAGTTCCAGAAAAGGCAGCAGCAAGCCGGAGAATCTGTGGTTGTATTCCTGGCAGGACTCCAGGAGCTTGCCCAGCACTGTGGCTTCCCAAATCTTGAAGACACTCTCTTGAATCAATTTGTTGGGGGGCTCTGCAGCAAAAAAGCCTGAAGGCGCATTGTGGCAAAGGAAGATGTCACCCTTGCCTCCGTCTTGAAAGAGGCCTCTGCCACAGAGAATTATGAGCAGAAAGAGCTCAATGCCAGTGGCAAGACCACGAAGCTGCGGGTAGAGGCTGCCCATGCCATGGATGAGCCAGAGGCTAGTCCAAGCCAGAGCCCAGTCCGGGGTGTCGAGTTGGTGCGTCAGGCGAATGCATGGCCCAAAGATCGCCGAGGCGCTTACACAGGCTGTGGCGGACATCATGAGCGGAAGAGCTGCCGTTTTCGTGATGCTATGTGCAGGGCTTGCGGTAACACAGGACACATCAGCCGGGTCTGTCGGTCAGTGGCAGCTGCAACAATGGAATCGCCTAGATCAACGTGTCGCAGATCATCCACCATGACTCATCTCCTGGACGACTGCAATTATCTCACAGAGATCAACGGAGAGATCGTGCAGTTTCTGGCGCAGGGCAAACCATCCATCAAAGTGAAGATCGAAGGTCGACCGTGTGACATGAAGGTGGATTCCGGATCTGGATTCACCATTGTCTCAGACCAGACTGCAAGGGGGCTCTTTCCTGGGGGTAAGTTCCCCTCTCTGGAACCATTCCCAGAAACCTTGCAATCATACACAGCGGGCCGCATCCACATTCTAGGAATGTGTGCTGTGAGGGTACAATTCCGGGAGAAACAGGCCGTGCTTAAATTGGTGATTGCACAGGGGAGTCGCCCCAGTCTTTTGGGTACTGACTGGTTTCCTGCCTTGGGGCTGAGTATATCAGGGCTCAACTCAGTCCAAACTTCCCCAGAGTTGGGCGAGGTATTAGGCCAAGAATTTGCTGAACTCTTCAATGGAAAGCTGGGTTGTTATAAAGGGCCTCCAATTGACTTTGAGCTGGACCCCAGGGTGGCTCCAATCCGACTCAAGCCAAGGCGAGTGCCTTTTGCGCTGCAACCCAAAATTGAGGCGGAACTGGACAAATTGGTCAAACAGGGAGTTCTTTCACCTGTGGACTCTTCTAAGTGGGAGATTCCTATCGTCACACCCCTTAAGGCAAATGGGGAAGTGAGGATTTGTGCAGACTACAAATGTACTATCAACAAGGCACTCAGGGGAAATTCATACCCCATTCCAGTCGTCTCACAGCTGTTGGCAAAATTGGCTGGGGGAAATATTTTTGCCAAACTTGATCTGGCTCAAGCTTACCAACAGCTGCCAGTGACTCCGCAATCTGCGGAAGCACAAACAATCGTAACGTACAAAGGGGCTTTCAGAGTGAACAGGTTACAGTTTGGAATTTGTGTGGCTCCAGGAATTTTTCAAGGGCTAATGGAGCGCCTGTTAAGGGGTCTGCCAGGGGTCTTGCCATTTTTTGATGATGTTCTGATTGCTGGAAAAGACCCCCAAGAACTAGTGGGGCATATCCGTGCTGTGTTACTCAAATTTAAGGAGGTGGGGCTGCAACTAAAAAAGGAAAAATGCAGTTTTGGGGTGCCATCTGTGGATTTCCTGGGGTTTAAAATTGATGCAATGGGCATCCACCCCACTGACTCTAAAATTAAAGCCATTACTGAGGCATCATGCCCACGGAACAAGACGGAGCTACAGTCATTCCTGGGACTTATTAACTTTTACCATTCATTCCTACCTCAGAAAGCTTCAATAGCGGAACTGTTGCATAAACTATTGAAGAAAAAGAGTGTGTGGCGTTGGGCTCAGGCACAGCAGAAGACTTTTGACACCTTGCGGGGCATGCTGACTAGCAGGAGCGTCCTTGCTCATTATGACAAGTCGAAACCTCTTGTTCTGGCATGTGATGCTTCTCAGTATGGGCTGGGAGCTGTGCTGAGCCATAGGGAAGCGGATGGGTCAGAAAAGCCCATCTCGTTGTATTCTCGTATGTTGTCGCCAATGGAGCGCAACTACGCACAAATTGACAAGGAAGCCCTGGCAATCATCCAGCATCAACTTCTGGCCTCCCGGACCATCTGAGCCAGCCGGTGTAACCCTTGCTGGGCCCCCTTAAGGCTGCTGAGTGTTGGCAAGTGTGCTCCACAGCCCTTCCAGACTGACATCCACCTGCGTCTCTCTGCTGGGTTGGTGGCAGAAGCTCAACAGGGAGAGTCTGCAGCGTCAAGAGGGGAGGGCTGTGTGAGAGCACAAATACCTTTGAGGCCTCCTGAACTGGCTGGAATCCAGCATCAACTTCTGGCCTCCCGGACCATCTGAGCCAGCCGGTGTAACCCTTGCTGGGCCCCCTTAAGGCTGCTGAGTGTTGGCAAGTGTGCTCCACAGCCCTTCCAGACTGACATCCACCTGCGTCTCTCTGCTGGGTTGGTGGCAGAAGCTCAACAGGGAGAGTCTGCAGCGTCAAGAGGGGAGGGGCTGTGTGAGAGCACAAATACCTTTGAGGCCTCCTGAACTGGCTGGAATCCAGCATCAACTTCTGGCCTCCCGGACCATCTGAGCCAGCAGGTGTAACCCTTGCTGGGCCCCCTTAAGGCTGCTGAGTGTTGGCAAGTGTGCTCCACAGCCCTTCCAGACTGACATCCACCTGCGTCTCTCTGCTGGGTTGGTGGCAGAAGCTCAACAGGGAGAGTCTGCAGCGTCAAGAGGGGAGGGGCTGTGTGAGAGCACAAATACCTTTGAGGCCTCCTGAACTGGCTGGAATCCAGCATCAACTTCTGGCCTCCCGGACCATCTGAGCCAGCCGGTGTAACCCTTGCTGGGCCCCCTTAAGGCTGCTGAGTGTTGGCAAGTGTGCTCCACAGCCCTTCCAGACTGACATCCACCTCGTCTCTCTGCTGGGTTGGTGGCAGAAGCTCAACAGGAGAGTCTGCAGCGTCAAGAGGGGAGGGGCTGTGTGAGAGCACAAATACCTTTGAGGCCTCCTGAACTGGCTGGAATCCAGCATCAACTTCTGGCCTCCCGGACCATCTGAGCCAGCCAGTGTAACCCTTGCTGGGCCCCCTTAAGGCTGCTGAGTGTTGGCAAGTGTGCTCCACAGCCCTTCCAGACTGACATCCACCTGCGTCTCTCTGCTGGGTTGGTGGCAGAAGCTCAACAGGGAGAGTCTGCAGCGTCAAGAGGGGAGGGGCTGTGTGAGAGCACAAATACCTTTGAGGCCTCCTGAACTGGCTGGAATCCAGCATCAACTTCTGGCCTCCCGGACCATCTGAGCCAGCCAGTGTAACCCTTGCTGGGCCCCCTTAAGGCTGCTGAGTGTTGGCAAGTGTGCTCCACAGCCCTTCCAGACTGACATCCACCTGCGTCTCTCTGCTGGGTTGGTGGCAGAAGCTCAACAGGGAGAGTCTGCAGCGTCAAGAGGGGAGGGGCTGTGTGAGAGCACAAATACCTTTGAGGTCTCCTGAACTGGCTGGAATCCAGCATCAACTTCTGGCCGCCCAGACCATCTGAGCCAGCCGGTGTAACCCTTGCTGGGCCCCCTCAAGTCCTGTCAGTGTGCCTCACTGCCTTTTTAAAAAAAACTTTTAGATGCAGTGCCGATCTGAGGGGGAGGAAGAGGTGGGCTGATGAGGTCCAATTGTTGGGTGCTTTTGTTTTTGTTTTTGTTTGCTAATTTTGTTTTTTGCCACTAGGTGTAGGTGGTAGGGACCCACAATGGAACTGAGGGAACAGGAAGGGGGGAGGGCAATGGAGGGGCAGCCATTGAAATTGTGCTGGGTAGGGGAAGGTATGGTGGTAGGAGTGGAACATGCCTGCGTAGGAGAAGAGGGGTTAGATATCTTACATCTATCCCCTCTTCTGGTCCCACTCCTAGCCAGAAGGAATCAGGTGACCATCTCAGCGAGCCCACGGGCCACATGGTGCTGTTGTTAAATGCCAGGTCAGTACAAAATAAGACCACCCTCATCCATGATGTCATTTTGGATGAGGGTGCTGACCTGGCATGTATTACTGAGACCTGGGTGGGAGAGGAGGGTGGAGTCCCCTTTCCCAGCTATGCCCACCTGGGTACTCAGTCCAGCACCAGTGTCGCCCGGTGGGCCGGGAGGTGGAGTTGCTATAGTCTACAGGAGTTCTATCTCCTTGGCCAGGCTTCCTGTCTCTTTGGGAAAAGGTCTGGAGGGCCTGTATTGTGTGTTGGGCTCACGAGACAGATTAGGGATTCTGTTGGTGTACCGCCCACCCTGCTGCGTACCAACAGTCTCCCTGCCTGAGCTGACAGAGGTGGTCTCGGACCTGGTGTTGAAGACCCCCAGACTGTTGGTACTGGGGGATCTCAACATCCATGCCGAGGCTACCTTAACTGGAGCAGCTCAGGACTTCATGGCCGCCATGACAACCATGGGGCTGTCTCAACATGTCATCGGTCCAACACACCAGAAGGGCCATACTCTGGACCTAGTCTTCTCAACGGGACTGGGGATGGTGGTTTGGATGTGGAGGGGTTGGCTTTGACTCCATTGTCATGGTCAGACCACTTCCTGGTCAAGTTTAGGCTATTAGTTACTCCAACCTCTGCAAGGGTGGGGGATCCATTAAGTTGATCCGCCCTCAAAGACTAATGGATCCGGATGGTTTCCTGAAAGCTCTGGGGGATTATCCAGCTGACATGGTCGGCGCTCCTGTCGAAGCTCAGGTCACCTTATGGAATAGGGAGATGACACGGGCAGTTGACATGATCGCACCTAAGCGCCCTCTCCCCCTACGCAGAGCCCGGACAGCTCCTTGGTATACATCTGAGTTGTGGGCAATGAAGCGGGAGGGGAGACGGCTGGAGCGCAAGTGGAGAAAATATCGCAGTGAGTCTGACCAAACACGGCTTAGAGCCCACTATCGGGCCTATTCCGTGGCTATACGGTTGGCAAAAAGGCAGTATTTTAGCTTCCTCAGAGTGCCGCCCAGCGGAGCTGTTTCGGGTGGTCCGGGAACTTCTTCAGCCAGGAGATAGGGTGGAGGCCCAGGACCATTCGGCGGCACGCTGTGAGGAGTTTGCTGTTCACTTTGAGGGAAAAATTGCTCAGATTCGCAGTGAACTGGACTCCACTATTGGTACAGTATCAAGGGATGTGTCCAGTGCACCGGGCTTAGGTCCAGTGTTATTGGATGAGTTTCAATTGTTGAGACCCGAGGATGTGGACAGGGTGCTTGGCTCTGTCCGTTCCACCACCACGCTGCTCGACCCTTGCCCTTCTTGGCTAATTGTAAGATCTGCCAGGGGGGTTCGCACCTGGGTCCAGGAAGCTGTAAATGCCTCTCTAAGAGAGGGAGTGGTCCCTGCTGCCTTAAAAGAGGCAGTAATTAGACCACTCCTTAAAAACCCAACCTGGACCCAGGACTGGTGGTTAACTACCGACCAGCAGCGAACCTCCCTTATTTGGGCAAGGTGTTGGAGCGGGTGGTGGCCGGACAGCTCCAGGCGCTGCTGGATGAAACGGATTTTCTGGATCCATTTCAATCTGGTTTCAGGCCGGGTTTTGGAACAGAGACTGCCTTGGTCGCCCTGTACGATGACCTTTGCCGGGAGAGAGACAGGGGGAGTGCAACCCTGTTGATACTCCTGGACCTCTCAGCGGCTTTCGACACCATCGACCATGGTGTCCTTCTGGATAGGCTGGCCAGGTTGGGAGTTGGAGGCACCGCTTTGCGGTGGTTCCGATCCTTCCTGGCTGACCGTGTCCAGAAGGTGGTGCTGGGGGATAGTAGCTCTGCCCCATGGCGTTTACGTCATGGGGTTCCACAGGGCTCAATACTATCCCCCATGCTGTTTAACATCTACATGGAACCACTGGGAGAGGTCATCAGGAGGTTTGGGCTGAGGAGTCAGCAATATGCTGATGATACTCAGCTCTACCTCTCGTTCTCCACCAATCCAGGTGAGGCGGTTTCTGTTCTGAACTTGTGTCTGGACCAGATAATGGACTGGATGAGGGTTAATAAATTGAAACTCAATCCAGACAAGACGGAAGTGCTGTTAGTGGGTGCTTCGTCAGCCAGGCTAGAGGGCCACTTCCCTGTCCTGGATGGGGTTGCACTCCCCCTAAGGGACAGGGTCCGTAGCTTGGGGGTGCTCCTGGACCCCGGTCTAACTCTGGAAGCCCAGGTGGACTCGGTGGCCAGGGGCGCCTTTCTCCAGCTGCGGAATATATATCAGCTGCGCCCCTACCTGGATGAACGGAGCCTTATGACAGTTACGCATGCACTGGTAACATCCCGTATTGATTACTGCAATGCGCTTTACGTGGGGCTGCCTTTGAAGACGGTTGGGTGCAACTGGTTCAGAATCGTGCTGCACGGCTGGTGAGTGGTAGGGCCACCAAGGAACACATCACGCCGATTCTGTATAACCTTCATTGGTTACCAGTTGCTGCCCGAGCCCAATTCAAAGTGCTTGTTTTGACATATAAAGCCCTAAACGGCTTAGGACCTAGATACCTGAAGGACCGCCTCCTTCCATATGAACCTACCCGGCAATTAAGATCTAGTCAGGGGGCCCTCCTGAAAGAGCCATCCCTTAAGGAGGTGAAGGGGATGGCTTGCAGGAAAAGGGCCTTTTCAGCAACTGCCCCCAGACTATGGAATGCCCTACCAAATGAGACTCGCCTGACACCGACGTTGCTAACATTTCGGCGCCAGGTAAAAACCTTCCTGTTCCAAAAGTTTTTTAACTAATGATTGTGGGTCCTGATGGCAATTTTAGTGGTGTTTTTAATGTATCGTATTTATTTATTGCATTTACATGTTTTTATTATTCTAATTTTATTGTATTTTGATGTTTTAATTGTCCATTTTGATTGTGAGCCGCCCAGAGACCTTTGGGTAGTGGGCGGCATACAAGCTATATAAATAAAAATAAAATAAATAAATAGTGGCAGGGATTAAAAAGTTTCATGACTATTTATACGGTCGCCACTTCTTCCTTGAAACTGACCACAAGCCTCTATTAGGATTGTTCCACCTGAACAAACAGACGCCGCAGATTCTCTCCCCCAGAATGTTGCGATTCAAACTCAAACTCAAACTCAATGTTGCGATGGTCTATATTCCTGAATGGGTTCCAGTACACCCTGACCCATGTTCCAGGGAAAAGGTTGTGCCACGCTGATGCACTAAGTCTCTTGCACCTTCCTGGTGTGTGCGATGCAGATCCTGCCCCAGCTGAACGAGTGATGATGCTGGAAACACTTCCGGGGGGCCCTGTAACTGCCACTGAAATAGCTGAGAGAACGAGGAAAGATCCCGCTTTCTCCCGTGTGCTCACTTGGGTGCGGAGGGGATGGCCAGGTGGCCCGCATGAGGAAAAATTTAGACCGTACGCAACAAGGCAACATGAGCTATCTCTGCATAAGGGCTGTCTCCTATGGGGAGACAGGGTAATCATCCCAGCACCACTGAGAAACAGGGTTCTGGATACACTGCACTTGGGGCATCCGGGAATGGTCAGGATGAAGTCGCTGGCCTGGTGCTATGTATGGTGGCCTGGGATGGACCAAGAGGTTGAACGATGGGTATGGACGTGCAAGGCATGTCAGGACGTATGCCTAGAAGTGGCCAGAGCACCAGTCCACTGGTGGGAGCAGACCCGGACTCCCTGGAGCCGGCTGCACTTAGATTTTGCTGGGCCATTCCAAGGAAAGGTTTTTTTGGTTATCGTTGATGCGTATTCTAAATGGTTAGAGGTGGCTATGGTTCCCAGCATGTCATCAGCTGCAGTCATCAAGGTGCTGAGACAGCTGTTTGCAACCCATGGGTTGCCCGAGACCATTGTCTCAGACAATGGAGCAGCCTTTGTATCCCAAGAATTCAGGGCATTTCTGGCTGATAATTTCATAAGAGGGGTTACCTCAGCTCCTTTTCATCCCTCATCCAATGGGCAGGCTGAGCGCATGGTGCAGACAGCTAAAGGATCCCTTGCACGCTTGATGGAGGGTGACTGGTCAACGCGCATTGCCCGAATGTTGTTCTTGCAGCATGCGACGCCGTGTACTACTACGGGCAAGTCGCCAGCAGAGCTGCTTCTAGGTAGAAGACTGGTGACGGTGCTGGACTATGTCCACCCAGACAAAATGCCAAACCGCAAGGCTAGAGCACCTCCACAGGCAGAGCGACTCTACAAGGTATTTTGCTCCTGAAGATTTGGTCTGGGTGAGGAATTATGCCAGAGGTCCCCTGTGGGTGCCAGGGGTGATTACCAGAGCGTCTGGGCCAGTCTCTTATTACGTGACCATTGAAGATGGCAGGGTCTGGCGTAGGCACGCGGACCAACTGAGGCACAGAGCGCCCAGTAGAGTTGGTACCGGTATGGGTGAATTGCAGCCTGAGAGTGACACTACCCCCATTAATGAGTCCCAGCTGCAAGACCAGAGCGGAGATGCCCCAGGAATGCAAGTACCAGTGGCGTCAGCAATGAATCTACTCCTGCAGGTCCTCATGGTGCCGAGGAGCAGATCAGGGACACTGAGCTGTCTGAAACCCCCTCCGTGTCAGACGAAACGATTACAGTAGACTCTCCACCACAGACACTGCCTGCTGAAGCCCCTGCAACACCCGTAGTCAGGAGATCAACTAGAAGTCGCAGGGCCCCACAATATCTAAAGGATTACGTGTGCTGTGCCCACCAGGGGGGAGGGGTGTTGTGTATTGATCTGTAATTGCTGGTTGAAGTAACTGCCTCCCTGTTCAAAAGGGAACAGGCCTATTGGTTGATTATAGTTGCTGCATTTGGATCTTCAATCCTATTGGTTCCAGTCAAAAGGCAGCCTTGTGATTGGTTGTAATTGTTCCCTCCAAAATGTATCTTTTCCTAGCCAGTCCTGGCCCCTATAAATGTAACCTCCTCTCCCCAGTCCCCAGTCTTGTCTCTCCTTGATTAAAGAGCTGTTCACTAGAAGCTGTTTCCAGACTTCTTTGTCTCAGAGCTGAAATCACTGCTGAATCACTAACCCCACGCTACAATAATATGAATCTTCATCATAAACTACTCTAGCCCTTTTTAGCCACTCAAACCGCCTTTAGTGCTTGCAACAAATCTTCCTTTCCTCATCTTGTTGTAGATCCTTTCTTTCTTTTGCCCTCTCCCATTGTCCTCCTCCTTTTTAATTCATTTTTTCCTACCTCATTTTTTTCTCCTCCCATTTTTCACACCAATCTTTTTTTCTCTCTTGTCTTCTGTCTTTGCAAAACCTGAGGAATATGACCATTTAAGAAGAAGAATAGACTTCAGCACTGCTTTAAGAAAGGGATCAAAGGTGTGTCTCCAAATGTAACAATCCTTCAGAGCTCTCAGAAACTAAGTAAAATACAAATGAAGCCTGTGGTTATGGCACATAGAGTCAATCATTCAATCAAAACTATGCTGGTTTGCAGCTTCCAAAACTGAGAACTGGATAAGCAATGTTATAATATGGTTATAAAATAATGGGGCAGTGGTTAAACTGCTGTAGAGCACCTATAACTTGAGTTTCACAGACACACAGCAGCTATAACTGTGCTCACGACCTGGTGTTCAATCCCAGGTAGCCGGCTCAAGGTTCACTCAGCCTTCTATCTTTCCGAGGTGAGTAAAATGAGTGCTGGGGTGGGGGTGGGGGGTCATTGGATCTCTATAAGGAAGGGCTAATTTTATTTTCTGTTATTTATCTTATTTATCTTTTATCTCCCTTGAGAGGAGCTTTACAGTCTAAAAGATTTCACTAGCTCCTCAGTGGTTGAAATGGTCTAGGCCTCAGTTTCATAGTGGCTGTGTTATACCACCTCTTCCAGTAGAGTTCTGTAGCAGCTGAGAAATAACCTCCTAAGTGAGAATAAACTGAAAAGGTTCTTAAGTGGCCAGATTGGGTGGCCTGGAAATATTTGGTTTAAGGAGCAAGGCAATTATTTTTATTCAGAGTGTGTAATCCCACAGATAAACAACAAGAGAAACTTAAGCCTCCACTGTTGCATTTTTTTTTTTATTCAAGGCTCTTGTGTGTCTCCTTTTGTCATTATCAATCAGGGCACGGCAGGGCAGAAACAGGAGCGAGAAAACATAAAGAACCTTGTGAGTATCTGTTGAAACCCATTTTCATTTGGAGACAGGCTTAGGGAAGATTTTCCCAAAGAAAGCCGTGTCAGTAGTTGTTTAAACATACATAAGTAAACAATTTATGTGAACAAATTGGCCAAGGATGGAGCAGTCAAGAGATCTGGCTGCTGCTTCTCATCGGAGATCTTATCAGCAGATCCTGGCTCGGTGACAGGGGTAACAACACTGCTTTAGGACAAGTCCCACTGAAGATGCACATGCTGTTCACATAAGGTCTTTGTTACAATCATCATCATCATCATCATCATCATCATCATCATCATCATCATCATCATCAGCTAAACACTGAAATGCCAAGAGCCTTGTGTTACTTAGTATTCATAAACTGGACACGCCATGAGGGAGACAGAAAGGGATTGAAAGAAAGCTTTTTAATAATACTTCATAGTAGTATGAAATCTCTTTGGTCAAACTGGTCTCTTAGGAAGGTTTTTTTTGGCTCATTATGTATTCCTGCCAAAGAGAAGCTTCCCTCATATGAGGTGTGCATAAGAGTGTACTGATTTAAATACAGGCACGTGTATAATGCTTCGTCAATCAGTCTTTTCCTGTCTGGAGGTCATAACCCCCAAGGGAGTCACAAAGTGCTTTCAGGAGAGCTGTGGCTTGCCTTATATGTGTTGTAGTCTTTGTTAAATAATTTCTTACTTGCCTTTTCAAAGTGGGGTATTAAAGTTACTGTGTTATGTTGATGATGATGATATTATTATTATTATTATTATTATTATTATTATTATTATTATTATTATTATTATTATTATTATTATTATTATTATTATTATTCTCTGTATCATTTGTATTTTCCTGGGGTTATTATTTGTATTTTGATGGGGTATTGTAGGTTTGGACAGTTGTTTTTGCAACATGTTGTACAACGCCCAGAGTTCCCGCGGAAAATTGGGCGGTTAATAAGCACAAAAATAAATAAATAAATAAATAAATAAATAAATAAATAAATAAATAAATGTGTGAGAAACAGGCCCTATGGGAGGAGAAAGAAGCCTCTACTTTGAAGAAGGGATGACTTGCCCTATTGAAAATGTGTTTTTAGGCATACTTGATGTGTGTGTGTGGGGGGGCATGTGTCACAGGTTACTTGGCTATTATACAAGAGAGGATTGCAATCTTAAAAAGATTAGGAACCACTGGTCTAAATATAAGTACTTAGATTTTCAGATTATGGCTTGGAAGGCTATATCAGCTACATGTATGCTAGTGATGATGCAAATGCACCATAATTCCAAGTTATGATGCCTCTTCTGGGGTTTTCTAAAAAGAAACTATTCAGATGTGGTCTGATAGTCCATTGTTGTGAGAGTGCTTCTATGAGGTCGTGCAGATGACAGGCCCATAGGCCCATCAGCTAGCTACTCGGGGCAATCGTAGCTGCAATGTCTCAGAGGGCAAAGTGAGGATTCAAGCCCTCAGCTGCTGACTGTGCAGTGCAGTGCTGTAACCCACTGAGTTATAAGAGTTGCCTTACGGTTATAGCCCAGCTCCAACCATTCTTATTTATAATTGAAAGTGTGATTAAATATATTTTTAAATTCAAAACCTACTGTGGATATACATTTAGTAGTTTTGCTTTGCTAATGTAAGCAGCTTCAGGTCTGGAGAGAAGGCACAGTCTTCTTACTAAGTGTAGAATATGCATGTGAGTAGAATTCTCTTCCTGTGTAGACTCAACACATAATGCGTTTGGATCCAGAAATATTGGTCAATAGATGCAGCTACATTCAAGCATTACAATGCACAAAAGATGAGAGGGCTCTAGCTGAGCTCCTCCCAGTATCATTTCTAGTCACTCCTTCAGGTGGAAGAGTCCTATTAGAACAGGAAAGTATATATCATAGAATAGCAAAGTCTGTATTATAGTTTATAGGTGCCTTGCAGAAGCGCATTGTGCAGTGGCTCCTGGAAAGACACCTTCATCTACACACATTTCACTTGTTTCATTACAACTTATTTTGAAATAAGTATTTTTAAAGTTTTGATCATGATGTGTTATACTGTACAATGGATCCTTGTATAACAAACAGTTTGTATAACATAAAATCTGTACAACATAAAATTTTTTGGAGATAGGGGAATTTGCTTGACATAATCGCCTATGGGGAGAATCCATACAAGATAAAAATGGGATTACTCTGTTTTCCATGCATTCCTATGGGGAATTTGTATAAAGGAAAATTTGCTTAACATAATTTCATTTGGAAACAATTAATTCCTTTATACAAGGTACCACTGTACTTGTAAACATTCAATATATGAGAATTGCAAGACCTGAAACAATGTTTAACAATGGAACAACATCATTACAACCTGTAGAATGGTTTGGTACAGTTTTATAGCAGAGTGTTAAGGTCAACTAGATTATAAATTACTACATTTATAGAAGACATGTTCCCTCAAATGGCGAAGGACAATTGTTTGTTACTGTACATGTCTGTCCTCACCCACATACTTTGCATTTATGTAAGTATGCCTTGGTTTGTTGTTTTTTAATTGATCATTGGAAGGAAAATACAGGCTCTTGGCAGGTCTGATTGCTGAGGCACCTACAGTATCTCTAAGAAAACTCTTGGAGGAGGAAGTGAACATTTCCCATTGCATATTGTTTGACCTTCAAAATTATGCCAACTATTAGTTATAGCTTAATAGTGTCCATGAGATTTGGTAAGTCTGGTATCTTGACATACAACATGAACAGACTAGTTTACATCAAGATTGTATACCCTTTTTTGCAACAATTTAATTAGATAGAATTGACCAGCTTCTTTGTTTCTCTCTGCCTGCCTGCCTGCCTGCCTGCCTGCCTGTTTCTGTCTGTCTGTATTTCTGTCCCGTCTTTTCACTAAAAGAAGTACGTGTTCAAGATCACTAACAAACATAACCAAGTTAAACAATAAAACCATTAACATCACAGTAGTCAATAACTGATTAATAATTAAATTTAGGGTCACTATGGAGGTGAATCCAGCCACAGAACCAATTTTCTGATTTGTCACTAGTAACATCTAACAGGGAGCTGCCTAGATGCCCTGAACACATCCAATCTCACCTGATTTTGGAAGCTAAGCAGGGTCAGCCCTGGTTAGTACTTGGATGAGAGATCACCAGGGAATATCAGATGCTATAGGCGCCTGGAGTAGGAACTGGCAAACCACTCCAGCATTCCTGCAAGAAAACTCCATGGATGTGGAGTCACAAAGGGCTGGTCATGACCGTAATGACACAACACACAACATCTAACAGGAGCCCACATTTAAGTTGTCTCTCAGAGTATCATTTCTGCAATTAAAACTGCATGTGTTCTATGACTCTAAAACTCTACTCAAGCAGGTGATGAACAAAGTTAAAAAATACTTTTTTCATTTTATTTGCAATTCTCCTCAAATAATCTTCTTTCTCATCTTTATTTAAACATATGTATATACAATTTTAAAGGAAAATTTCTTTCCAAAATAGCTGTTGTGAGTTTTTGGGCTGTTTGGCAATGTTCTGGAAGTTTTTCTTCCTGACGTTTCACCAGACTCTGTGGCCAGCATCTTCAGAGGGCAAGAAGATCAGGGAACTAGGAGTTCTCTCTGTGCTCTCGAGTACAGAGAGAACTCCTAGTTCCCTGAGCTCTGTGCCCTCTGAAGGTGACAGCTACAGAGTGTGGCAAAATGTCAGGAAAAAAAACTTCCAGAACACAGCCAAACAGCCTGAAAAACTCACAGCAGCCATCAGATCCTGGCCGTGAAAGCCTCCAAAATGTTTTCCATCTGAAGGACTGTTTGAAAGCAAAGCCTTTATTGGTGTTTTTAGAGTTTTTATGGTTTTGTCTGTGGTTCTGCAGTTGGCCAAGACAAAAACAATCCAAACACCTTTCTTTGGCTTTTCCCCCTTTCATTTTTTAACTGTAACTGGGATGTAAAAAATGAAGGATGCAGGAAATGTTTATTTATTTTATTTAAGCTATTTCTATCCCACATTTCTCCCTGAAAGGACCCAAAGTGGATGGAGTGTGATACAGAGTGGCTAGATTCCTATTAGGGGGATACACTGGTGCAAGTCAGATGGCATAAATGTCAGCAGTGAGCTGCTGCCAGTTCAAATATTGGTTCTTGCATTCAACAAACATAAGCTTCTTTTCTCAACTTGCAATAATCCATCACTGGTGTTTACTCCATCTGTCTTACTCTGGTATACATAAGTAATGTAGATCCCAGCCATTTGTACATGTATAATCAACTGGAAAAAAACCCCATAAAACATATATTAATAATGTGTTGTCAAACCAATTCTGACTTTTTCAGGGTTTTCCAGGTAGAGAATATTCTGAAGATCTTTGCCATTCCCACTGGTCTCCTGGGACAGTGCAGATTGCCCAAGACCACACAGGCTGGCTCTTCTCTTCCAGGAGGCACAACAGGGAATCAAACTCCCAAAGTTTGGCTCTGTAGCTAGTTGCCTAAACCACTGAGCTAGCCCGCCAGACATATATTACAGCTTGGTATATATCTGAGCTTAATATACAGATGAGTTATACAGGAACAAGATTATAGGACTGCATTTTATAAAACAATTGAGTTCCTGGGTGTGGCTTACAGGAGACTCAAGAGAGCTTGGAACAGCTAGTTTCACTGCCTGTTAGGTTCTCCGGAGGGAGCCTCTCAAAGAGCTACTTGTCCCATGATCCCTTGAGAGCTCCATGAACCCTTGCATCACTCCCAGGCACAAATGTCAGCTGTTTCCTCCTTCTTACATTACATTGCAGTGGTGACAGAGCCTCAAATGGAGGTGAAGAAAGTTTCAAATAGTTTTTGGACTGCCATTTCCAGGATTCTTGCCTGGGAAAATTCATACTGAAGCCTGGGAACTGGCATCCGAAAGAAATGGAGACCCCATGCCTAGTTGACATTTGCAGACTCGACATCCAGGTTCACGTATACAACTACAATGGAATGTTCCATTTCCTTCTTTTGCGGATGGTGGAGGGAGTGGGGAGTGCTCATAAAATCGATGACTTAATGCTCAATTTCAGATCTCATAGGGTAGTGGCTGATATGTTTTTGTTACCCTAAATCCCAAATCAAATCGTTCTGATCACAAAGGAATCCTTGGATGTCCAAACTGAAGAAAGGCTCCTTCTAAATATACTGAATCTGAATATTGGCCTTCTCAGATTCCTTGAAGCCTGTATTTGGAAAGAGGTGGTGAAATCAAGCATAGTTTTGGTTAGAAGCAAAGATCAGAGATGCAGTGTTAGAAGGCTTTCAAATGGAATGAAGACATCTAAACAGCCATTGTCGTTATCATCTTGTCCGACATTGAAGCACAATATGGCCCAACCACTAGTCATAAATCTGTGCCGGGACAAAATGTTTTGATCTTTTCAGATGAAGACCTGTAAATGACAGGCCAGATTCATGTGAACTGAGTGTATGTATTCCTATTCATAAATCACATGCTCCCTTTCCTTTGGAAAATCAGTGCACACTCCCAGAGTTCTCATCACTCTTTGGCAACAGTTATGATGATACAGCAGATGGAAGATTCTTGTTGCCTATCTGACAAAGAGAAGAATTGGGAGTCTGACCCATACTAATGGTCTAGAGTTATTTCTTTTTTAAAATTATTGCTTGCTGTATTTTTAGGACACAGATGTTTGTGCATGTTTTATTCTAGCTTTGTCTAATGCAGAGATTGCAAGCATTCTGGTAAGACAATTCCTTTCTGATTTCAACCTCATGTCATACAGAAAAAACTAGATGCTCCAAGCTATCCTTATTTACAGTGCTATATACAAAATGCCATTTAGCCAGTCTAAACAGGAATTGTTTTTGTCAAGCACACATGATGTCCAGAAGTTAAAGCCAGACTGGGGTGAAAACAGCTCTGTTTCATGGAAAGAAGGGGAGGTTGAGTGCTTGGATGATATTTAACCACCCTGGCATAAATCAAGATGTGCTGAACAGTCAAACCCTGTTTGCTATATAGTGAGATGAGTGAATTTTGTTACAGTTGCTCCATTAAGAGGTACTAGAGGTTAGCTAGGGAGGTGACCTTTCGGCTGCTATTAAAACAACAAGTGTGGGAGAAAATTGCCAAGGGCTAGAATAACAATACACAAGTATAATACAAGTCATTTGAACTTTGTCCAGCTAGGCAGCCTAACGGAGTAACAGACTAGAAAGAAAAATCAGGAAATTCCTCTCTTTATATTCTGTGTCTGGTCTATATTTTTGTTAGCTGGGTGTGGGGAGAGGTAGCCTGAGACCTAGCTTCCAATGAGAGTAGAATGGATTTCTATCTATCTATCTATCTATCTATCTATCTATCTATCTATCTATCTATCTATCTATCTATCTATCTATCTATCTATCTATCTATCTATCTATCTATCTATCTATCTATCTATCTATCTATCTATCTATCTATCCAGTATATACAGTATGTTGATGGAGAGGCCTTATGAAAGGTGCATCTGGGCATTTTTTTTGATACTGCTCATTTTCGAGAAATGCACAAAGATCAGTCTTGCAAACATATTTCTCGCTCTTGTTCTCTCACTCATTCACTCACTGTCACACACACACAATGCAAAGTGAAGCAAGACAGGATTTATACCCATAGCCCCAAGGCATAGTTTTGATCTATTAAAAACTGTAGGAAATGCTTTTGACATATATACTAAGCCCTATCATGAGTTCCCTAGATGCCCTGAGCACATCCGATCTCACCTGATCTCGGAAGCTAAGCAGGGTCGGACCTGGCTATAACTTGGATGGGCGACCACCAGGGAATATCAGGTGCTGTAGGCACCTGGAGTAGGAACTGGCAAACCACTCCAGTATTCCTACCAAGAAAAATCCAGGAACATGGGGTCATAAAGTCTCGGTCACGGCTGTAAAGGACACATAAACAAAACAACAATGACAACAACAACAACAACAACAACAACAACAACAACAAGCCCTATCATATTGCCCCTGCCTATCTACAACTCCATGTATACCCAACCCTGAACACTGCTAGATGTTATTTTAAAACAGAAGAAATTGAAAATAATTAACAATTCCTTACTCTCCATATTTCTCTCTCTCTCTTTCTCTTCCAAAACAGGATTTCCCCCATGTCCCACATCTAAGAAATGGGGAAAAGGGGGATATTTTGCACATGTGCTAGGTCAGGGCAGAGAGTAAAAGGGGATGTAGTAGTAGCATGATGTAGAACATTGCTAGCCATCCCTCAAGAAGAGTATATATGAAGTTCATTAAAATTAGTAAAGGTAGTATGCCTTCCAATGATGCACATGAGTGCTTGAGGTCTTCCTCTTAACATCTTAGGAGGCAACTGTAGAGGGAGATAATGTACTCAAGAGAATGGAACATTTCTTATCTTGTCCATTTCCAATGTTATGTGTACTACGCTGCACCCACAGAGGAACCTATTTTCATCATTTTGTGATACCATTTGGTGGCATCTGATAGGATAGAAGACAGTGGGTGGAGCCAGAGCCAGAAACAGAAGTGGGTTTGCCTACACACATAGAGACATGTACCTGCAGGCAAGCAAATAACCAAACATTTTCCTATAAACAGAGCAGGAGAGTAACACAGGTGGGCTCTCAGACTCTCTGTTTATGGTGGCAGGAATGAGTAGTCTGCTGGAGTATATTGAGCCAGAGGTGGAACAGTGTCCCACCTAACCCAGTAGACAAACCCCCACTGACACAATCCACCAGTCATTATTGCTTTCAAGCTATGTTCAAATATTTATTTATGTATTTATGTATTTATGTATTTATTTGCAGAAAAGTTTTAGCTGCCCCACTACCAAATGGTTTCTGGGCGGCATACAACTATGTATTAAAACTATAAAACAACGTAATTATTAAAACCATAACATGCAAACAATTTAAAACAATCAATATACAATAGAAATAAAAAATCCTGCTGCTCATGAACTGAGCTAAAAACGCTATCTAATTAAAATGCTGGCTGAACAAGAAGGTATTTGCCTGGTGCCGAAAAGCCAAAAGTGTTGGCGCCAGTCGGATCACCATAGGGAGGGCATTCCAGAATTGAGGGGCAACCGCTGAGAAAGCCCTGCTTCAACATGCCACCCCCTTACCTCTTGGAGGGATGGCACCTTCAGCAGGGTCTCCTGGCCTGATCTTAAGAGTACAGGCAGGCTCAGATGGAAGAAGGAGGTCCTTTAGTTAACCAGGTCCTAAGCTGTTTAGGGTTTTATATGTAAGTATGAGCACTTTGAATTGGACCTGGGCAGCAACTGGCAGCCAGTGTAATTTTTTTAGAACCAGCATAATATAAGTCTGCATGGTGGCAGCACTACTCACTAGCCACACTGCCTGGTTTCATACCAATCTGCAATTGACGGGCCATCTTCAAAGGCAGCCCCATGTAAAGTGCATTACAAGAATCCCATCTGGTTGTTACCAGTGCATGTGTGACTGTTGCCAGGCTCAAAGTTTATCAAAACTTTATTTCAATAAAATAAAGAATGACCTCAAAGGTGTTTGTAGCAAATTCATTTAAAGTGAATGCAATTTGTTCAGCAGTTGTTCCTGTTAGACTGCACTCTCAGGCTAATATTTTTTTAAAACAAATCCATTAAAAATAGCTTGAGTATGTATAACAAAATCTACTTGTGCTTTTTTTAAAAAAACAGAAAGAATGGCATATTAAGGACTAACAAGTTTTATCTGGTAGACTACTACAGATGCAAGAAGAGAGTTGCTGTCCAGTATTTAATTTATTTAATTAAAATATTTTATGTCGTCTTTCTCCTTAAAAAAGGACCCATATCATTAAAAGACAGTATGTAAAGTTAACAATACTGTAGTGAGTGTACAATAGCGAAAGGATCAACACATACCATATGAAACAGCAGTAAACAAAAGCAATGCCCAAATACATTCAATACAGTAAAACACAACCATTTTAAAAAAACACACTCAGACTACCAGTCAGTAAGGGAAAGTTTGCCTGAAGGGAAGGTATTTGGCTGCTTGCATAAAGATAGCAAAGATGGGGCCAGCCTGGTCTCCTGTGGGAGGGCATTCCGCAGTCTGGGAGCAGCCACAGAGAAGGCCCTCTCCCATGACTCCACCAAGTGTCCCTGTGAAGGCGACAGGATTGAAACAAAGGGTTCTCTTGTTGATCTTAACATCTGGACAGGCTAATAATCTGACATCATCTGAGAACTGCGGAGCTGAAAGTAATCGTAAGGATCATCAAGTTCAGCCCCTGTCAAGGAGACATAATGGGGAATCAAACTCTCAGGGAGGTCCTTCACATAACTTGGACCCAAACAGTTTAGGGATTTTTAGGTTAGAACCAGCACTTTGAACTATGCCCATAAAATCTAACACTGAATAAAACCAGTTAGAATTTTAGGTGCCACAAAACCCCTTGCCTTGCTTTTGCTGGGACAGAAAAAATATGCTGATTCACCTCAAGTTTTCTTAAAAGCCAGTTTCAAGTGCATGCAGGTCTTCAAATTGTGATTAACAAGGCAAAGTTTTTTTAAAAATAAGATTCTTCTTTTGGATGCAAGATGAGGTAGCCTCACTATTTTTGGCTTTGAACTCCTTAAAACAGATGGTATAAATTTTCTGTCTAAGCTTATTCAGCACTTAGCACTGGTTGCTAGATTAATTTTGGCAGCTCCATTGACATTTCCAATGCGCCTGAAAATTAACACCTGGTTTCAAACACTGGCAAACAAAATTCTGGGAAATGCCACTGGTTTATAAATAAAAGAATAATAAGAAACTCGCTGTTGTTGGTTCCTAAACATTTCATTAAAAGGACAACTTGCACGGCGTTAATAACTAAATCCAGTTAGCTTGCACTAGTACACTGAATGACAGCTTTCTTAATTCAAAATTTATGTAAGAAGATGGGCACATAGCGCACTCTGGTTCACTTTTAGTGTGGTTTTCAGATAACCACATATGTTTTCAATAAAAGCAATCCATCCTGACTCTTTTACAAGCTGCCTTGCTCCTATATGGCACAGGTCTTGGACTGCAGGTTATGTTGTGCACTTGCAAGTGCTTCTGACCATTCCATTCTGTAGCCTTTGCAGCTGGTTAATTCACGCCCAAATAGAGTTGTGGGCAGCATTTCCTGGCATGACAATTTTGTGACAAATTAATTGGGTTGTGGTATTAAAAGGGAGGACAGAGAAAATCCTTCCTCCATTGTCTTCATCTTTTTACAAAAACATTTTGACCAACGGATACACTGGAAGTGTTTTTCAGTACAATATGTATATGTACACTGTGGTATGTTGATGCATCACTGTAGTGCTATGTCACTTATTTATTTGACCAAAAAAGGAGGAAATCACCACAGTCCACAAAATGTTATCTACAAAAAAGGCAAGAATTGGGGCATAAATAACCAAAATGGAGACAAACGGAAGCAATGTGATGAACTGTCTGTATACTTCTCACAGAAGAAACTCCTCCCATGTGAATGGAGAATCACTCCAGTATGAGATGAAATATAAGAATCTTTTAAGCTTGAACTGGATGGATCCAACTTCTCCTATCAGATCGCACCCATTGACTCATTACTGAAGTAAATCCCATTGATTCAATGGATCTAGTTTAGCTGGATTAACAACTGGATATGGCCTAATATTTGAAATATTGTTGTTCATACTCTAGACATGGGGCTGACAAGGAACCATTGAAAACAGTATGTTCAATCCATAGTGAATTTACTTTGTATCATGCTTTTGCATCTGCCAACTACAACTATGGACAGACTGGAGATCATCTTAAAGGCACCTGCAATTAATCAGGGTGGTGCAAGACTAGTAGGTGCCAGGGCTGGTTTATATATTCCTTATGTTGGACACATGGTTCAGGAGAGGAAAGACTTTGGGTCCTTCCTTCCCCCTGGTACTCTCATGGTTCCTCTTCTCTCCTTCCTAAACGAGACCAAGCTCATAGGTTTTACAACATTGAGCAACAGTGGGCAGTATGGTCTCATGGTTACATGCAGCTGCCATTTTAGCCCCCTCAGGCAACCCATCAGTTGCGGTTAAAAAAATTAGATAAATATGTCAAATAAAGAGTTTTCTATGGGAAATAGGTGTTTTGTGGCTGGAGCCATTCAAAAGTAGAAGTATTTGCATACAGAGGTTTCAGACTGTGCTGGGGTTTGACCTCTCTGCACCTAAAAAGTTAAAACCAGAAACTGACACCCAGTAACTTTCTGGTTGTTGTTGTTTCTGAATTTTGGATACTGTAGGGCATTTTGTTTTTAAAAATATTTTAATTTTCAAACACAAAGGGATAGCTAACAGGTATGGGTAATAGGCTAGGATTCTATAGGCCAGTGTTTTTCAACCTTTTTTGGGCAAAGGCACACTTGTTTCATGAAAAAAATCACGAGGCACACCACCATTAGAAAATGTTAAAAATTTTAACTCTGTGCCTATATCAGTCTCTAAAAAGTTCACCATTGCTGGTGTAGGGAGAAGCAGGACAAAGGGGCCACAGATTGAGGCAGCCCGCTCTCTAGCACCCAGTTCCCACTTACCTGTGTTGTTTTTTTAAAGACATTTTGCCCTGCATGGACTTCTGTGTCCAGTGGAGACCTGAGAAGGGGCACTGACTCTCCAGGAACACAAATAAGACTCAAAAGCCCATCTTGCTCTCCACACTGTGGCCAAGGCAGATGCCTTCAGCAAGTCCAGCGACAGGAGGGGAGGAGGATGAAGGAAGGCAGGAAGGAAAGAAGGGAGAAAGTGTTCTGCTTGTATACCGCCCCATACCACTTCAAGGAGTCTCTGGGCGGTTTACAGTTTTAATTACAGTAGGCAGGCTGCTAGACATACACATATGCAGGCTAGAAATGAGCACGTTTCTATGAAGAGGGGAAAGGGTACAAATGGAAAGAGAGGTGGGGGAAAAAAGAAAGAAAAGACAGAGAGAGAGAAGAGGGCGACCCAAGACAGAAAGAAACGGGCAAGACTTCAAGGAACCCATCGCGGGGCCCCTCAGAGACGGCTCTTCCCCTCCTGGACCCTAAAGGCTGGCCGGCTGGCCGTCCAGCCGTGCCAGTAGCCCCCCCGCCCCCTGCCTCCTCAGCCCAGGCCCGGCGGAGGCCTCCTCCATCCCCTCCTCCTCACAGCCCTGCCACGGTGCTCGTGGGGCAGCCGGGCACCCCTCCTCCCCTTCCCCTCACCTGGTGGTTTGTTCTGGGCTGGGGCTCCCGGGCCGGCTCATGTTGGCGGGCGGGCTGTCAGGCGGCTCAGTCCATTGGTAGCTCCCAGGAAAGGGGTGGTGGTGGTCCAGGGTAAAAAAAGGAGGGGGGGAGAGGGAAGCGAGCGAGTCGCGGCGGCGGTGGCAGGCACAGGGCAAACACTAAGAGAATGAGCGGGGCCAGGTCTGGCCAGGGAGGAAGTGAGGCCAGCACCGCGGGCTTCGGGGGGGAGGAGCCAAGCTGGCCCTTGGATGCTATTTATAGCGCCTCCCAGCTGTGGGCCGCCCGCCGGTCCTGGGTTGAATTTCTTTAGAATTTTTCAATTTTTCCCACGGCACACCAGGCAACATCTCGCGGCACACTAGTGTGCCCCGGAACAGTGGTTGAAAAACACTGCTATAGGCAAAAAAGAGAGCACTACACAATATGTTTACATAATTTTGAAGCTTGGTGTGGCTCTCTAGGGAGTGACACGCCAGCCCCACTTTGAGTACTCCAGTTTAAAATCTCCTTAATGACTGGGAGGGAGACTTTCCTTTCCTTTCCAGGTTGGTGGTCTGTCTATGAAATGGGTGGGCAAAGCGTATCCCCAGGAATGCATAGGCCCCTCCAAGACTTCCTTTGCACCCCTCAGCACTCATCCAGACCTTTCTTTTAAGCAGTAAAAAAAAGACCTGAACTGCAGCTCCTGGATAGCAAGTTAAGTTTTAAAATAAAGCAACAGAGTACCCCCAACACTGTTTAAAACACCAAAAAAGGTCTAGTTTTGCAACCTGTAGTAGGTATATGGTAGGATTTGGGGCATTTCTGATGGTCTGTTTGACTCCTGTAGAGTCCTGGGAGTAGAAATCTGGCCTCAGGACCTGCCAAACCTGCCCACTTCAGTCTAAAACCCTAGTATGGGATTTCATCTCCTTCCTGTGACCCTGAAATATTGTTCCACGGACCACAGGATTATTCTCCAAATAATTTTCAAGCAATGGTTTTGTTTACTGTTCGACATGCTGACTGAATAGTATTTAATTTCTTTAATGTCATGACTATCACTATTACCATTGAACTGCTAATGAATGAGGTGAACTATGGTCCAGCAGGAAAGGAAAATGGCTGGAGGCTTTAAGCTTTCTGTCAGCTGGAGGCAGATGCTGAATCCAATCCATTGAATTAGTCCTTGCCATGTATATGGCCCGGGAATCTTTTGTGGATAAAGGTCTGAACAGGTTAAACGTAATAGCTAAATTGTTAAACATGTTAAAAGCCTAAAGGCAATGTCAGAGAATATATTTCTTGGAAACGCTTTTGTTATCAGATCTGTCTCTCTCTCTGTGTGTGTTGGGTTGTTACAGTTGTGGCTGACTCTTCATGACCCCATGTCCATGGAGCTTTCTTGGCAGGAATACTGGAGTGGTTTGTCAGTTCCTACTCCAGGCGCCTACAGTACCTGGTATTCCCTGGTGGTCTCCCATCCAAGTACTCACCAGGGCTGACCCTGCTTAGCTTCCGAAATCAGGCGAGATCAGATGTGCTCAGGGCATCTAGGCAGCTATCAGATCTGTCTAGAGCAAGTTTGGATCTAACTACTTCTGGGCATTTTGCTATTCTTTAGTCTCACCTGAAGCTAGGAAAGCACAATGGATAGTTATGGAGACAGGCGGCCAAATAGATGGTCTTGCGTTTGCCAAGAGACAACCCGGGCAATATAACATGACCCTCGAAAAGCAGAGACTTCAGTCATACACACATACATATGTACATTCACATGCGGATACATGCACAGAGACAGAAAATAGAAAGTGTCCCAAATCTGGAAAAAATGAAGGTAGGACATAAAGACTTACAGGACCATGGACAGATCACCAGGCGTGAGCCACTTGCTCCAGTAGATTTCTATTGCCAACAGCACCCTCAAATTTCTTTTGGCCCAGCAACCTCTTTCCATGTGTCATTCCTTTGCTGAAAGAGAAGGCTCTTCTAGGGGAGACATCAAGCCTGGAGACAAGTGCTCCGCTGCTTGTGCGTTACTTTCATGTACTTGTGCTGGTGTCTTTATATGGACTGTTCCATGCAGGAGTTTGAGGGCATATCTCTGGTTTAGGGATTTGGGGATCGAAATGTTTGAGTGCAGTGATGTTGTTATACTTCAGAAGACGGTACTGAAGATGGACCTGACCAGCCTCTGACTCTTTGTTGAGTCCTGGAGGGCTGTTTGGGGACAGAGTCTTGACATTTCCATGTTACAGAAACACAGTATGCTGCCTTCCACAAATTTTGAAATATGGTTGGATAAGATGTCAGCATAACTTTATTCTAACACAGTACATTCAATAACTTCATTTTAAATTCTGAATTAAAATGTTCTTACATCATATGAACTGTAGGCAACTCTCTGTGTCACATTATATGGACTATGTCTGTGAACAAATGCCTGATGTTAATTCTTCAGCTGTGAACAGAAAAAATAAGCTCCCAGTAGCAACATCAGCAATGTATTGTGACCTTGGGTCACCATTTCCCTCACCACTTTGCTGTCTATCTTATTACATTCTAGGGCCTTGTGATGTTCACGGCAGACCAGCAGCCAACTGTTAGATGGAGGAGGAAGTATGAAGAAAATTCTGCAAGTGGTTGTCCATTCTACCTTCTGTTTATACCAGTGGTGGCCAAACTTCGGCCCTCCAGATGTTTTAGACCACAACTCCCACAGTCCTTTGACACTGGCAATACAGGCTTGGAATACTGGGAGTTGTGGTCCCAAACATCTGGAGGGCCAAAGTCTGGCCACCACTGGTTTATACGGTAGAAAAGAAAGACATGAAAAAAATCTCTCAGAATGTTCTTATGGAAAACACACTTCTAAGACATTCTGGTTGAGCATTAGTTATTATTCCATAGCACACAGAACTTTCCCCATGCCCTCTGAAAGTTTAATGTTTGATGCAGTTGTTGTAGATACATTTTGTCATTGCTGCAGAAGATGCTTCTAATACAGTTCCTTCCCTGTAAGCCCTGTTGCAGGCATGAGGAAGGGCAAGGTTGCATTCAGCTCCAGAAAAAAAGGGAAGAAATTTAAGCTGTGCCGTAATTTGTTCTCCAATTTCCTCCAAAAATTATTCCCTTTCCCAAAAGTTAGACTAAAATACAGATCAGAAGAGAAGGCAACAAAGAAGCAGTCACTTGTATTCTGCACTGAAATAGTATCTATTTCTCTGCCATTCTGTTTCTCACTTCAACTAAAGTGTTTTTCATTTACTTGTGGTAGGCCCAGTGGTCCAAAAAATAAAATAAAATAAAATAAAATCATATGCATATGTTTAACTTTCTATGGAAGGCTCATATTATTCCTTGTCATGATAATAGAAGTCCTTCTGAGACCAAAGAAGAAATGCATACTGCTAATAAATCAGAATGTTCTCCTTTTAGGGTCTACTAAATGGAAATGCATAAATCAAGACCAGACCTAGAAAACTCATGCCTGATTGATTAATTGCCTTTATTCTATACCACGCCAAGAAAAAGTGATCATGTCATGAATTATGCACTGAAAAGCTAATGCATTCAGTACAACTGTAGTTTCAATTTTTAAGCATAACTACTACATGGGCAGAAACCAAGACACAGTAAACCAAGATCACAGTTCCTGAAGTTTGCTTATGTAGAAAACAGAAATTCTTCAGTCAAAAGGTGATTCTACAAATCAAACTAATAAAGGCTAAAATTAACATCCAAAATGGTGTCCAAAGAAGTAGCTATGTTAGTCTGGCCCAGCATATTGTCAAAAGGAGAGGGCAGGAAAATTTAACTGATTGATTGATTGATTCCACTTCCATACTACCCCATTAGTGTCATCATTCTCCCTTGGTCAGTCTTCATTTGATAAGTAGTAGGGTATCATCAGTGTATGCGCTCACTGTTTATTTTGAGGTCATATGATAGATCTATTGAGGGTAGTTAAAGGTTAAACAGCTGTTGCAAACAGAGAAAAAGATATTTCTTCTCTCATAAATCAAGTTCTTTTCTGTGCTGGAAACAATCCAATGGTGTTTCCAGAGCGGAAGGATCAGCATATCTAGTTAAAAACAGGAATTTTCAGTCTATTTCATTGATTTGTTGAAGGCATAAATCCTTTATCCATTTGTGTAACTACTGAGAGGAAATGTGCTGCATACCCCAATTTAAATATTTCATGGGATCTTATTACTAAAATCATTGATGTAACTGTAGGTATAAAAAGTGGCAATTTTTGTTAAGCCAGATAGTCTCCTTGTGCATCCATATAGGAAGTGGCCTCTTTTATGACACCTTGTCTTTGAAATATCAATACAAAATTATTCATAATACAGTGGTACCTTGTATAAAGGAATTAATTCATTCCAAATGAAATTCTGTTAAGCAAATTTTCCTTTATACAAATTTCCCATAGGAACACATTGAAAATGGGGTAATCCCTAATCACAACCATGTTTATGTTGTACGGATTTGCCCCATAGGCGATTCTGTCAAGCAAATTTCCCCATCTCTGGAATTTTTTATGTTGTACAGATTTTATGTTATACAAACTATTTGTTATATGAGGGTCCACTGATAAAGAATCTGCAAGTATTCAAAGAAATACTGTACTTGCATAGTGCTGCTTATATGGATGTAAATACTCTTTAGTATACTGTACAAGGAAAGATGGAGATTCAGGTAGGAGAAAGTCACACAATTCCTTTAGGTTCAGTTAAGTAGTAGATTTAGTAGGATTAAGTTGGCAGAAGAAACAAGCTTTTGCCCATGAGGATCTCATATAAGAAAAGCCAAAAACATTGTGAGGCTAGCTCACCAAAATAATAGCTTCGCCATAACAGAGGAGATGCCATACAAAACACTATATACTGTATATACAGAGGTATCTGGAGTACAGTTACATGCTCAGATACCGTGGGATTTCCTCCACTTTAAAAACAAATTCAATGTCTTTATTTTACTGATTGCACAATGAAGAAGCTAATTCTTGAATTGCTTTGGTCATTTCCTCCCATTTTGGTCCCCCCTGCCACCACCTCCTCTGCCACTGTTAGGGTTTCTTTTTCAAGCTGGACCAATTTGGACATGCTTTGTCCCATGAAGTTAGTTGGGATAGATTGACACAAGAGAAAGGTGTGTGTCTCTACTGAAAAAAAGTGAGGAATGACTATCAGGCCCAGAGAAACATGGCTCCACATTCTTTCCTGTCCCCCAGTCCTCCAAGGAAATTGTTTTTATAAAATAAATACTTACAGCTATGAAATCAGCATTGGATCACCCAATTGTTGCATCATCAACATACTTTTCCATATTTACACACCCATCCCTGCCCCAGACAACATCTATAGAAGGGTGTTAGGTTCTTTACGTGCATGTGTGACTAGCACACATATGGCACCACCTTCCACCTGGGCGCTCAGTTCATGATTTCCTGCTGCTTTTCACTTTCTGCCACTCACCAGCAGATGGTGGTATTCTCGGCCTAGAGTCAGCTGAAAACAACTGAGCACACTTGCCTTCCATTCCTTTTTCTTCCCTTGACTTCCATTCTATTCCCCTCATGTCCCCCTGAAACTGGCAGAAATGGTATCATGTCCTTCGATATGCCTGCTCAGATTAGCACTAGGGCAACTTTACTGGATGCACATGCACTTATGTTCTGCATCTACTAGGCTAGCTGAATCTAGAGATGGGCATGAATCTAGAGATGAGCAGGGGGATCTGGGTTTGCCCCAACTTCCTGCCCCACCTCCTTCAGGTGCTGCCTCTGGCTTAAGGGCCCAATAGAAGAGGAGAGGCTGGGAAGTGCAAAGCACCTGCAGCACAAATCACTGAAGTGCTGGTTTGTGCTCATCTCTAGTTGGATCCTTCATTCACTGCATGTCCTCTCCCTCTCTTGCCATATTTTATGGCTTATCAAATACCATGTGGGTTCCTTGTTCAAAATGAGATACAAAATCCATTTCCCATCAAGTTGCCTCCATTTGTTCCCACACAACTTCAGTATTCCACAGTACTTTGGCCTTCTTCATGCACTGCCACCCTGAGAGAGCCTTTTCTGCCAAGTCAGCAGTGTGATGCGGTGGCCAGGAAAGCCAATGCAATTCTTGGTTGCATCAACAGAACCATAGTGTCTAGATCAAGGGAAGTGATAGTACCACTCTATTCTGCTCTGGTCAGACCCCACCTGGAGTACTGTTACTGTGTCCAGTTCTGTGTGCCTCAGTTTAAAAAGGATGTTGACAACCTCAAGCGGGTGCAGAGGAGGGCGACCAGGATGGTTGATGGTCCGGAGGAAATGTCTTATGAGGAACAGCTTAGGGAACTGGGAATGTTTAGCCTCTCTAAAAGGGGGGAATATGATAGCTATGTTTAAATATTTGAAAGGATGTCATACTGAAGAGGGAACAGGTTTGTTTTCCATGGCTTCAGAGACTAGGACTCGGGGCAATGGTTTCAAACTACAGGAAAAGAGATTCCATTTGAACATTAGGAAGAACTTCATGACAGAGCTGTTCGGCAGTGGAATATGCTGCCACAAAGGGTGGTGGAGTCTCCTTCCGTGGAGGTTTTTAAGCAGAGGCTGGATGGCCATCTGTCGGAAATATTGTGATGGGGTTCCTGCATAACAGGGGGTTGGACTAGATGGCCCTTGAGGTCTCTTCCAACTCTATGATTCTATGATTCCTCTAATGCTGTCCTGTATAAGCTCATGTGCCCATTTGTCTTGCACATGTTGTGCAAGAAACTAAACTCATGGGAGGCTATGGCATGGTTGAAATTCTCCTAAGTCATAGGAAGTCTGTATGAAAATCATCACCAAGTGTGCCTTCAGCATGCCAAAAGCCTATTCCACCACACTGGGGCACTGATTAAAAACCTTGTCGAACAACTTCTCTTGGGTTGTCTGGGAGGAATAATATGGCTTTTCTGTTCCAATACAATCTTGATTGCTTCTTCAGACACGGGACTCCCATATGACATCTATCCACCAAACCCATGAAAGCGGAAGAGCCCCATTTCCTGGAAGTTAGCTGTGATTGCCCTGCCTTTTTTCCTTCATTGGGGAAAACACTGTATGTATGTATGTATGTATGTATGTATGTATGTATTAGAGATGGGCACGACCAGGAAAAATGACGTTTCGAGTTGTCGTATGTCGGAGACGGCCCGTTTCGGCTCGTTTCCGTTTGTCGCGAAATTTCTCAAAAATTTGTCGTTTCGTTTGTCATTTTTTTCGTCTGTCATTAGTACTGGTTTGGGGGGTAGCGGGCTCCTGGAGGCACCTCTCTGGGGTGGGTGCCTCCTCTGGCCCGCTATGAAGGGAAAGCGGGCTCCTGGAGGCACCTCTCTGGGGTGGGTGCCTCCTCTGGCCCGCTACAAAAGGGTATGCATAGCCAATTGGATATGCATACCAAGTTGCAGTGGCAGGCAGAGGCACCTCTTTCGGGTGCCTCTACTGTGACTCACTGGCATATGGTGCACTTGGGCTGGGGCTGGGGAGGAACAAAGTGAGAGAGGACCCCTATGGGTGCCCTCTGGCTCACTAAGAAGGGAAGTGTACTTGCTGTAGTGCAGTGCGAGTACACAGATCTGGCTTAGGGTTAGGGTTAGCACAAGGGCTAGGCTTAGGGTTACGGGTAAGGTTAGGGTGAGTTAGTGGGGTGCACCTCTGGGTGCCTCTCTGACCCACTAAGAAGGACAGTGTACTGGCGTATGGGTTAGGGTTAGGGTTAGGGTTCAGGTTCGGGCTAGGGTTAGTGGGCTTTTTATGCCCGACTCGCACATCCCAGAAGTCTCGGTCAAACCTGGCCAAGTGGCCATGCAATTGGTGGAATGGCTCCAAAAATTTGCATGGTCCACTCCCATGGCCAGCCCTTCATTGCGCAGGTGTAAAAAAATAAAAATAAAAATAAAATGAAATAAAATCAATGGAGAGGTTTTATTGCAAGAAAAACCCACTGCTGCTACTGTAAAAATTCAGGCAGTTTTAAAATAGCTATTTTCGCATGTTTCTGTGGTGCTTTGGAGTGTTTTTGGACCATGATTTCAAAATAAATATTGCGGTTGCCCCATTTTGGATCCCCCTCCCGCACCGCATGGCATGGCGAGTTGGCGAGACGACGAGGATGCCCCCCACCAGAGCAGCCCAGGACAGGAGAGGGGGGGAGGCCGGGGACCCCCCCCCCCAGAAACCACCCCTCTGGTAGGTGCCCTCACTCAGGCAGGCATATTTTCACCTGCTTTTTTGGCCGGGAATCGGGTTTTTTATTTTATTTTTAAAACTTTTTTTCTGTGCCGCTTGGCATCGCGCGATCGCTGAGATGCCAGGAATGACAACGACAAATCAGACCCAATTTTTCTTTTTTCGGTTCGATTTCGAGTACTGGCGGAGTAATTGCCGTTACCATTTCCGTTGCGTAACGGAAACAAGGAACGGAAACGGAAACGAGAATTTTGCCAAGTCGTGCCCATGTCTAGTATGTATGTATGTATATGTATGTATGTATGTATGTATGTATGTATGTATGTATGTATGTACAGCTGCCTAGATGTCCTAAGCACATCCAGTCTCGCTTGATTTCGGAAGCTAAGCAGGGTCAGCCCTGGTTAGTACTTGGATCATAGAATCATAGAATCATAGAGTTGGAAGAGACCTCAAGGGCCATCTAGTCCAACCCCCTGCCATGCAGGAACCCCATCACAATATTTCCAACAGATGGCCATCCAGCCTCTCCTTAAAACCTCCAAAGAAGGAGACTCCACCACCCTTTGTGGCAGCATATTCCACTGCCGAACAGCTCTAACTGTCATGAAGTTCTTCCTAATGTTCAAATGGACTCTCTTTTCCTGTAGTTTGAAACCATTGCCCCGAGTCCTAGTCTCTGAAGCCATGGAAAACAAACCTGTTCCCTCTTCAATATGACATCCTTTCAAATATTTAAACCTAGCTATCATATCCCCTCTGTCTTCTTTTTGAAAGGCTAAACATTCCAAGTTCCCTAAGTCGTTCCTCATAATACATTTCCTCCAGACTCTCAACCATCCTGGTCGCCCTCCTCTGCACCCGCTTGAGGTTGTCAACATCCTTTTTAAACTGAGGCACACAGAACTGGACACAGTACTCCAGGTGGGGTCTGACCAGAGCAGAATAGAGTGGTGCTATCACTTCCCTTGATCTAGACACTATGGTTCTGTTGATGCAACCAAGAATCGCATTGGCTTTCCTGGCCGCCGCATCACACTGCTGACTCATGTTCAATTTGTGGTTCACCAAGACTCCCAGATGCCTTTCACAGGTACAATTCTCCAGCCAAGTATCCCCCATGCTATATCTGTGCAATTCATTTTTTTTACCTACATGTAGAACCCTACATTTCCCTCTGTTGAAATCCATTCCGTTAGCTTTGGCCCAGCACTCAAATCTGTCAAGGTCTTTTTGGATTTTCATGCTATCCTCTAGGGAATTAACAACCCTTCCCAATTTGATATTATCTGCAAATTTAATTAGCATACTCTCTATTCCTTCCTCCAAGTCATTAATAAAGATATTGAACAGCACTGGACCCAGAACAGAACAATGGGGCACCCCACTGGTCACGTCTCTCCAAGCTGAAGAGAGGCCATTTATGGTCACCCTTTGGGTGCGATCAGTCAACCAATTACAAATCCACCTGACAGTAGCACTATCTATCCCACTTTCTACTAACTTCTTAGCAAGAATACCATGGGGAACCTTATTGAAGGCCTTACTAAAGTCCAGATAAACAATATCCACAGCATTCCCCTCATCCACTAGGCCTGTAATTCTATCAAAGAAAGAGATCAAATTAGTCTGGTATGACTTTTTTTTAAGACTTCTTGTAATGACAGCATTGTTTGTTAAATAATTGCAGACTGTCTGTTTAATAATCTGCTCCAGGATCTTTCCAGGAACTGAAGTCAAGCTGACTGGGCGGTAATTATTTTGGGTCCTCTTCCCCCCCCCTTTTTGAAGATGGGGAGAACATTAGCCCTCCTCCAGTCGATGGGGACCTCCCTGTTCTCCAGGACTGGCGACCACCAGGGAATACCAGGTGCTGTAGGCGCCTGGAGTAGGAACTGGCAAGCCACTCCAGTACTCCTGCCAAGAAAACTCCATGGACATGGAGTCACGTAGAGTCGGTCACGACTGTAATGACACAACACACACACATGTATGTATGTATGTATGTATGTATGTATGTATGTATGTATGTATGTATGTATGTATGTATGTATGTATGTAGTCCACAAAATACAAAAAGGTGCCTAGGTACTCTAGTGCTAATTTGATGTGACTGTAGCCATCTGACACATCCCCAACACCACTCACAAATCCCTCTCAACTTGAGGTCATTAACAACCTAAGAAGACTAAAAAGAAACAAGACAGTTCCCAACACATCTAAATGGGCAAGGTGTAAGAGTTTTTAAGATTTTAGATTCATGATCCAATAAGGGTAGGTAGCTTTTCATATTTGTTGCTGATCATTTCTCCCCTAGCCACTTATCTGCCTGCTGGAAAGAATATTTTGAAGAAAATATATGAGCAATAGAGAACATGGAACAGCTTCAAACTGGCATTGTTTTAGGAGGAGAAAGAGATGATGATGATTATTGGTGACAACCTCACACAAGGCTACGAGACTTGAGAGAGGATGGATTCCATCCTCTCCCCTGCCAATTGATTTCTGATCTGAAAATCTTTATATAACAGGAGTCTCGTGCTGCTTGCCTCTCATAGCATCTCCCTCTAACACCACCTCCCACCTCATTCTCCGATTTGAAACCCAGGGCTACTGTTGGCACCACAAACAATTGTGCTTTTCAAAATTAAAAAAGGATATGCAGATCCACACTACAACCTTTGGTTTACTACTAATAATAATTTCATTTAAAATGAACTCTGACCTCTGATTTCTACCTCAAACCTGAGAAGATATGGATAAATTTAGTTGCAGGAATATATAGTTGTAACCATTAATCCTGATCATCATCATATCTTATCAAAAAGGCCATTACTATAATGTTTGTGTCTATTCAGAAGCAAGTCCAATGGAATTCAGTGACGGTTCCTTCAGGTCAGCAACTCAGAAGTGCAGTCTTCAAGACACTTGTCTGTGTAAATCCTGTTGAAAATGGTAGGGCTTATTTCAGAGTAAACAAGTGCTTCAGAGTTGTAGAGGTTTGTTGTAGTATATCAGAACTGGCTTCAATTGTTGACTTGGACTTTTGTCCATTTAATCATACTAGGTTAGATTAAGAAATAATTATTAAATTTGGTTAATTAATTTAAATTAACAATTTGCAAAAGATTTAAGACACAACTCATAAAAATTATATCCAAAGAACTATGATTAATGTTAATAGGAGAAAGACAAATAAAACCTGTAGTCAAATGTGGGTGCTCTCCCTTCCCATGATCTACCAGATTTGCAACACAACATGGGCCATGCAGGAAATAAAACTGCCCTACAGGACAATGCATTCCAAGGGAAACAGTGGGTTTATACTACAGCATCACTGTATAGTGCGACAAGCATTTTAAAACTGAGACTCCCTGACAAGTATGGCACATGCAATACATTACACTTATTTTGCTCTTCTTTTCACAGATACTGGGGGCAGAAGGGGACTGGGCCCACAACTGGAAGAGGAGCAGAAGTGAGAGGAAGAAATGGGGGCAGGAGGGCTAGTGTCATGACAACCACAGCACCAGAGAAGCATGGTGGTGGGCACAGATGGAGCCATCACTGGAAGGAAAGACTGAAGACTTCTAGATCACCTGGGCAACACAAACCACTGAACTCCTAGCCCCTCTAAGGAGCCCTACCCCTTCACACTTTGACTCTGCTTTCTTGGGGCAATTTTTACAATTATTTGGGGGCTTCTGTTAACTAACAAGGGAAAGCAAAATGAGAGTACTTGAAAGAAGTGTTCCCTTTCAAAGTTAAAGAAGGCACTGGGGCATGAAAGACCCTAAAACAAAAGAGGCACTCCCTGAAAACCCCCACAAACTGAAGCAAAAATTTTTTTCACTATGTACTGTACATCCCTATTAGTTTGCTACTGCTTGACTGGTATAATATCAATTATTCAGAATTTTGTTACTTCAGTGCTGGCTTCTTTTCCTTTCATCGTGTGCATATATAAATAAAACATTGTGGCTCTTTGTCTGTCACATGAAGAAGTGGGATTTAAGTAATCAACAGTGCATTTTTCCTTCCAAAATTTTATCTGAAGACTAACCAAGTATGTCATTTTGTTGGACATCTTTACATTAAGAGAGCCATAATCTATCATGAGAAGCATAAGAAAGGATTAGAGCTACTAGCTTTGCAGGCATTCTTCCCAGGGAGATAGATGTGGAACTTGAATATATTATCCATACAGTATTCTGCTGTAGTTCTACATGCCTTTATATTTGAACTGTGTAGATTTCATATATTATTTAGATTAAAACATTCTCTCACAAGTCCCAGATTAGCCAGACTGGGTGATCCTCTATAAAATGTAACTTGCTCTGATCTTTTGAAGTATTTAATTTTGGTTATGTAGGGTGTTTCTGAAAAATAACAGTAGCAAAAAGATGATGAAACACTCTTGAATTATTGCTGTGTGCGAATGCAATGATGATTGTACTGGCACAGGAAATCAACATTCTACAAGGCAATTCTAAAAATGGAGAGAATTCAATAATGTTTAACTTTTAAATTGGATTCGGGACAGTACCAAATTTGTCACAGATGTAGCACCATGTTTATTCTTGCTGGGTGCCAAATTTGGAGAAATGTAGGCAATGTTTTCTAGTTAGGGGTTTTTAAAAGTAAAATTGTGCCCTCAAGCAAAACCAAGCAGTCTCAAATCTCCTCAGATTTAAAATAGCTCATATAAATTGAAAAACCCAGTGTTGCTTACTGCAAAATAGAATGGTTGGTCCCACCTACTTTTTTTTAACAACAAAGAACTCAGGCTGCAAGGGTTGAAATACTGATCCTAAAAAAAGCCTTTCAAAAATGGTAGTTTTGTTATAAACTGAGCATGAGTGGAACAGACTTGCCAACAAGAGCATTCTAAAGTAGATACATTATTGCAGCTTCATGCTGGAAAGGCTATTGGGCAATGAACAGTTACAGAAACAGTGATGAAAGACAGTTTTTTTCCTGAAGAGTTAAAAACAAACAAACAAGCCAATCTTGCTTTAAAGAAATGAACATTCTTCCAGAAAGGAACATTTTACCAGCTGATCTGGGGAAAACTCTTCTTGACTATGAAAAGGAGAAAGAAAACATCTGGGAAGTTGGGAAATGGCTAATTCCAACTCCCCCACCCCCATCACGAAAGTGAGGGGAAATCTTTTGGAACACATGCACTCATCCTCTTGGAACTTTTAATTTATTATAGATTTTCTTCCTCAGGTTGCCTACTCCAAGGAGCGAGGATTGGAAACTGGAATCAGCATACCGTAACTAACCAGTAGGATACTGGCCAATATGCTCCTTCTGATTAAAATCAGATCAGAATCCAAAAGCTGTTCATTTTCAAGTTCATGTAGCAAAAGAAAAACATGAAAACATGTAGACATTTAGGAGGGGAAAGGGAGCAACCCTTTTAGTCAAAAATGAAAAAATGTAAACAAAAACGGAAAATGGTCACTCAAAATCAGGTACATTTTAATTAATTAAAATAAGAATATATTTTCCTAGCATTGTTTAATTTCTAATTTGACACAGAATTAGTACAGAACAAATCAAATAGGAACCTGAGAGAGGCTGAATTCCAAAGATTTGCACACCCTTCATCTATCATTCAAAAGTTATCATTCAATGTTGATAACATTTCGGCACCAGGTAAAAACCTTCCTGTTCCAGAATTTTTTAACTGATGATTGTGGGTCTATATAAATAAGTAAATAAGTAAATAAATAAATAAATCTAGAGAAAACACTGAACATCATAAGGTGCATTTTGGAAAAGGGGAAATGCCAAGGGCACTCAGTGAGTGCCCTTCTTCTAAATGCTGTTAAATGGACTTCACTTCTTTTGTGTTTCATAAAAATGATCACTGCTAAAATTAATATATGGCATCAGCTGACTGGAATGTGGATTTTTAAAGATCTGAGCTGGTCTGCTTTAGCCTAGTACTAACATAACTTTTCACATGATTGTTCTGTTATAAATTAGTACAACCACAGGCTAAATGTAAGACACATTTATGAGATAGTGGGCAGCACATAATGTATTAGACACAAATATAGAAGGGGGGGCACAGAGAAAAATAAATAAAGGATTATATAGAAACTCTTTACCAGAATGATAATTCTCAAATATGTTTATATTAGCAATCATGTGTCATCATTTGGAAAAAGTGAAGATCCTCCAAACAGCTTGCAAATATACAGTATACATATATCAGCTGGTTGTGATATATGACTCTTCAGCTTTAGTTTCCCCCCTCCGGTTTTAAAAACACTTCATAGCTGTAGACAGATTATTCTTCATGGAAAAATGGCAAAGCAGGAAAATGTTACAAAAAGAAATGGGAAATTATTAATTGCTTAACTATGAAACTGGTGCAAACATGCTATTTATATATAACTGTGGATGGGTTTTTGCTGGATTGTTCTGGAGACATCTTTTCAAGATTGAAAAACATCAAATGGCTAATTAGGCTTGGGTTGATGTCCATGATATGCTTCAAAATCTTCCCTCAACCATTAAAATTTAATTAGTCCACTGATTTTGTATATTTACTTTTATGATGAAGAGAAGCATCAAAATGAGCATGAAATATGATTATTTCAAATTGCCACACATAGAACAGAATTTCCCATGTTTCATAGTAATATTCACTTTAAAGATTCAAGTGGCCTAACTTAACACATGTAAGAACTAAACTATTAATAATGTTATTTAAAATAACAAAAAACCCCATTCACAATACATCTGAGATGCCTAAAGCAGGATTAGCAAACAGATTTTGCCAAATGTAAAGTGTGTGGCACAAGAAATGTCCACAGGGTCAACCATGTCAGCCTCTACTCTGCTGCAGCAAAAACAACAAAGAGCCTTGGGTACCTTAAAGCCTAACAACTTTTATTTGGCATAAGCTTTTCAAAATCCACAAAAGTACCTCCTAGTCCGTAGGATGATGGATGGATGAACTGATGAACAGAAAGATAAAAAGCTTCAGCTTTTGAAGGGAGTCAGTGAGAACAGCAAGGTTATTGTTATACAAACTGTGTATATATTAACACTCTGCCATGTTTAAATAATGTATAATAAGTACCGGATTGTTCAATTTAGAAAGGCATTATGAGTGTGATATCACATATCTAGTAATGATTTCATACTATATAGTATATATGGCAAGTACAGTAGTTCTAACATAAAAGAGCTGTTGGCTCATTTTCCGTTTCACATATCAGGATTAAAATCAGCATGGCTAAGATCCTAAAAACCTATCTTTAAACCTGAGTCCAAAAGACTTGCTGCCAAGAAAGCCTCTCTGGGGAGAGCACTGCATATAAGGGGACACCTAGAGACTAGAAAAGAATTAAGTCTTACTTTCCTTTGGGGGGAAAAAAAAACACCACCACCAGCTGGGGGACTCTGAGAGTTGTAGTCCAAAAAAGAAATACTGTACTGTCCATCTTTGGCAACAGCACAACGGCAAGCAAAGGCCCTGACCTTAGTTAGCCACACTTCTCTCTTCAACTCACCTGGTGGCATAGCAGCCAAGGAGACCTTATGGACCAGGTTAAGTCTGTACCTTTTAGGTAACCTGGCCCTAAGTTGTACTGAACTTTAGGGATGTTAGTGCGAGCACTTTGAAATGGGAGTTGAACTGTATTAGACGCTTATGAAGTTGGCAGAACACTAGCAAAATATGATCACATTGCAATTACCCTGCAATTAAGATCTAGCCAGGGAGCCCTCCTCTAAGAGCCATCTCTCAAGGAGGTGAAAGGGATGGCTTGCAGGTATAGGGCCTTTTCAGTAGCTGCCCCCACACTATGGAATGCCCTCCGGAGTGAGCTCCACCTGGTGCCGAGATTGATGACATTTCGCCGCCAGGTAAAAACCTTCCTGTTCCAGAATTTTTTAACTGATAATTGTGGGTCCTGATGGCAATTTTAGTATTGTGTTTTAATGTATTGTATCCATTGTATTTACAGTATATGTTTTATTGTTTTAATTTTATTGTAATTTTGATATTTTAATTGTTTATTTTGATTGCGAGCCACCCAGAGACCTCTGGGTAGTGGATGGCATACAAGCTAAATAAATAAATAAATAAATAAATAAATAAATAAATAAATAAATAAATAAATAAATAAATAAAAAGTCCCTATTTCACTCCCCCTTTTGAGGCCAGCAGAAACTGTCAGAACATTTTAAAAGTCACCTATGTGTATAATACATTCCAGTAATTCAGTACTATTATATACAGTATGTTTATTTCTTTGTGGGTTTTAGAATAAAGTCAAAGGCCATTAAGACAAGGAAGATAAACCCTCCAAGTGCGGAGTTGCTAGATGAAAGCAAAGCTACTTGCAAGAGCTTGTTTACATGTTAATTAACATAAACAACTTCAGCTTTCCAAGTATTCAGCAGCATGACTCTAAATAGCAAACAATGTTTGTTTTACTTCAGAAGCCAGTGAGCATTTAGAAGGCCACCAGTAGATGTTTATGTAGTCCTATGTGTATGTTACACATGAACCCACAGGAATCCAGGCTGGCTCCACTTTTGCTGTCCTGCCACAAGCAGGTGAAGACCTTTCTCTTAAGGCAGGCTATCCCCTAATGACTGGCTGCCTGAGGGTTTTTTTAAATGGCTAATTCTGCCTTATCGCTTTGAATGTTTTCGGTATTATTTTTGTTTACTGTCTTCAGCTTGCTATTTGTTTGAACCTTCATAACATAAACATTTGCAAAGCCCCTTGGGTCCTTCTTAAGGAAGAAGGTGGGGTAAAATATTTTAATTAAAAAGAAATAAAGTAAGTAAACATACATCTTGTTTCAGGTTCAATTGTTTCAACCGTAGCAATTTCATACCTTTTATTTATTTATTTAAACTATTTCAACCTGTCTTCCTCCTGAAATAGGACACAAGATGGCTTAGAGAAATTAAAAGACAATATTTGAGCTAATAACAGTGAGTATTCAATATTAAAAGGCTCAACAAATGCAATACTAAAAACAAGCAACACCAAAACACATTCAGTGCAGTAAGGAACAACAACCCATTTAAAACTCACACTTAGTAGCCACTGACTCAGCGGAAGCTTGCCTGAAAAGTCTTTGCCTGCTTTTGGAAGGACAGTAACCTGTCCTCCTGTGAGATAGGAGTTCCCAAGTCTGGGAGCAGCAACAGAGAAGGCCCTTTCCTGTGTCCCCACCAAACACACCTGTGAATGTGTCAGGACTGAGGAAGCTTCTCCTGGTGATCTTAATGCTCCAGCAGGCTCATGAAAGGAGCTGCATTCACTGTGATAGTATGGGCTCAAGTAGATTAAAGCTTTATAGGTTAAAATAGGCATGTCCAAACTTAGGTGCTCCAGATGTTTTGGACCACAACTCCCACAGTCCTTTGTCAATGGCAAGCTAAGCTTAGAATTTTCGGAGTTGTGGTCCAAAACATCAGGAGGGCTGAAGTTTGGACATGCCTGGGTTAGAACCATCACTTTAAATTATGCTAAGAAACAAGAATGGCAGCCAGCGGAGCTGCTGCAATTGGTGTGTGTGTGTGTAATAGGATTCCTTTGTCCATTCCCAATTACCAATCCGGCTGCTACCAAATGGACTACCAAATAAAACATCAATTTACAAATCCACATATATGTTATATACTGTACAGTGGTACCCCAACTTAAGAGCAATTCGACTTAAGAGCAGAACACTGTTGGCATTTTAACTGCTACCTAACAAATTTTAGATATGGTCTGTTCGACTTACAAATATATATTTTTTCATTTTTTGATGTTGACTTATATTTTTCAATTTTTAGATAGGTATCACGACTTAAGAGTAGTTCGACTTAAGAGCATGCCTTTGGAACGGATTAAATTCGAAAGTCGAGGTACCACTGTAGTTGAGAAAATGTAGTCCTGAGAATGGTCTGCCCATTTTTATAGTCCCATTTGTATGAAACAGCCCTAGAACAGCTTTTAGGCAACAACTGTTTCATTTTGGGACCTTGGTTAACCTGATGGGACCCTTTCTAGTTCATTGATTCTTTACCCTTAGATTTCTGTGGATAATGCACAGGCTAGACAAGTTCGCATCATCCAGATATTTTGGGCTAAAGTTCCTGTAATTGCCAGCCAACATGGAAAATGGCTTGACTGTTGAGTGAAGTCAACCAGGCCACCCAAGTCTTTTCAGAATGTCTGTTGAGGCTTGACAAAATAAGTTGAAGTTGTTGCCAACAGTTTCTAATATTCAGGTAATGTGTCTCACTCAGTGTGATGTGTCTAAGATGGCCCAAAACTAATTTCCTCCCTCTTCTATAGTGAAAGGAGGCAAGCAGGTTAGTATGTTAGCAGGATGTCACTTGGCTTGGTATAGAACTGAAAAACCAAAAGAAAGCTGATCTGGTTTCTGCAAGAATTCAGTCCTTTATTTCCCTCCAGACATGATACCCCAAACATGAGGCAGATCTTCTCCCCGTCACAAAGTGCCAATACTTCTACCAATCACCTTCATCTTCCTAGCTTGTCCCCACAGGTGCGGTTCTGCTTTTTGGATCCTGAAATTCCACTTTTCTCCATTTATTTGGAGCATTCCATGGGTAGTAATACAGTGACCCCCCCGCCATTTCGCGGTTCAGGTATCGCGGCCCCGCTACATCGCGGGAACCTGCACCATCCGAGAAGCCTCGGGGTGGCGTGGGGGTAGGGGCGTCAATCAAGAAGCCTCGGGATGCATGGGATCTTCCCCTGCACCCCCCGGAGAAGCCTTGGGGCGGCCAGGAGGGGCGGCGCGGAGCGATCGGGTCGCTCTGCGCCGCTCAACCAGGCTCCCCCGAGAAGCCTCGGGCCGCGCGGGTGGGCGGCGGGGGCGGGAGGTAAGATTGCCCCCCACCCCCGCCCGCTTCCGCATATCACGGATTTTCATGCATCGCAGGTGCGGTGGGTCCCTAACCCCTACGATCGGTGGGGGGTTACTGTAGTCTCTGCCTACTCCATTTTCTTGATGTTTAGGTAGAGTCCAAAATGGCTGAGGTGTTCATTCCATGACTGAATTTGCCACTAATGGGAGTAGCAAGCATGGCATTGTTGACAGAGAGCAGTGGTATTAAGCCTTTGGCACTCCAGATGTTTTGGACCACAATTCCCAGAATTCAGAGCCATGCTTGCCAATGACAAAGGATTGTGGGAGTTGTGGTCCAAAACATCTGGAGTTCAAAGGTTTGCCACCACTGGCATAGAGCATGGTCCAGGGAGCATTTTGCTGCAAGTCTGGTCTGATGGTTTCCATGATTAGTATAAACAGGACCAGCTACAGTGCAGAGCCTTGGTGCATTCCAACTGTGACTGGAAAACCATTAGAAGCCAGGTGAGCATTGCACATAGCTGCTAATATTCTTCTACAGCATTTTAACCCAGTCAGTTAGTGGTTCTGACCCCCTGTAGTTGTGGAGGGCACACCAGATCAATTCATGTGGTGGTCAAGTGCCTTCTCCAAGTCTAGGAATGCTAGGTGCAATGGTTACTTCCACAAATCACCTACAAATACCCACAAACCCATCTATTTGTAAATAAATGTAACTGTTAACAAAATACAGTAAGCCTCCAGTGATTCATTCAAGCCCATTCAGAATGCAAGTAATGATATACTTGACCACCACAACAGCAGGCACTTTAGTGTTGAGAGACATCAAATGTAAGATGTAAATGAAGGGCTATTTGGTGACAGAGGTTCTGACTGCAATCTCAGGTTTTGACTGAGAAGCCTCACGGAATTGGACGCTGTAGCAGTCAGAAGCAACCTTAGAAGAAACACATTTTTATGCCTTGCATTTCAAAAATGCTCCCACCTGACTGTGGCGCCCCTACCATCCAAGAACTGGGAAGAGGTCCAGGGCGCTCTACGTAAACTAGGACACCTCCCACAAACAAATCAATTGCCAACTCTGGCAAATGAGCCCAGGTAGGGGGTTCTTGAGGCATAGGGTGGCACTCCTCTTTTCTGCCATTGCTCCCATGTCCTCTTCCGAACGACGGGTCCCTCAAAAGGGGTTCGCCTGCGGTTGCTATCGGGGTGCGGCGGTGGTTGAAAGGTGTCATCGATTGCACCCTGAAAGATGGGGGCGGGGGGAAGCAAGGTCGGGGGCACAAGAAAGCAGGCAAGAGGCAATGAAAGGGCGGGGGGGGCTCGCTATTAGAGGGCACCTGCCGTCCTCAGAGCGGGGGCTGCAAGCCAAGCGAAACCAGCCCAATACGGACCAGGCACGGCTCCTCCGAGCCCAGCGGACCCACGCTCACAAGCCCCGGAAGCCCCGCCAGCGTTGCACGGCGGCAGAGAACGTTCCTCTCCCGGAAGACCGGGTAAATCGACCACCCGCTCCCAAAACTCAGCCTCCCTCCCTCCCTCCCTCCCTCCCTCCCTCGCAGGTTCCGCCCCCCTCCACCGTCTGTGCTCGGAGGAGCCCTCCGCCTTCCTCGGCGAGTGGGGAAGCTCCGCCCCGTCGCCTCGGCCAGCGCCAATCCGAGCGAGGCGCCTCCCTCCCTCCGCTCGCCCAGCCGCTGGAGGGCGGGGCAGCGCTGGCGAGCTTCTCGCGCGAAGAGGCGGCGCGCGGCAGATTTGAATGTCCGAGGCGCAGGCGCGCGCCGGGCTGCCCACGGGTTTCTTGGGTGGAGGCGGCGCTTCGGGCCTTGGACGTTGGCGGCGGCGGCGGCGGCGGCGGCGGCGGCGGCGGTTGGCGATGAAGCGGACGGTGCCGCGCAGGACTCTGAGGGGCCTGGTGAAGAAATACAAGCCTGGCCTCCGTTTGAGTGCGAACACCGACCTCCTGGTGAGGGAGGGCAGGCGGGCGTGCAAGCGGGAGGAGGTTAGGGTGCGTGACGGGAAGGGTAATGAGGGCTCCTTCGTCGCCTCCCCGAAGGCCCAGAGGCATGTTTTCTAAGGACAGGGCGAAAAGCCACTTCTCTGGTTCAAATGCAATGCTTTTATAGGCACATTTTTTTAAAAAGGTATACACTATAGTACAGTATGAGAGATCTCGTGGGTAAATACCAATGGCCATGAAACCTTTTTTTTGTTCTTTTATTAGTAGCCTAGGGTATATAGATCAGATCAGATATTAGTTTATTGTAGCCAATAGCCATTATATACAAATACAATAAAAGCAGTATGGCAATCAGTCATATCCGAGTATCTATATTCAAGGGCAACATGTAATCAGAGGGAGGACTATTTATACCTTATTGTTTAATATAAAAGTTAAAATTCAAGTTAAAAGTGTGCGTAAAATGACATAATTGTACAACCTATAAGAAAAACTGGGTAAATAACAATGGGCTTGATTGCTTATCCAGCTAATTCTTAGCTTTATCATCTTTCCAAAACTGGCCCTTTTTTAGTAATCTCCTTGTGTTTTCCAAAAGCTTCTGTAAACACTTCCTTAAGGCCCAGAAGATATAATCAGTTTTAGGGCAGTGATGGCGAACCGTTTAGAGACCGAGGCCCAAACTGTAATTCAAAACCCAGTAATTTTTTTGCAAAGTGCAATTCAGTAATTTAACCTCAGGTGGTTCAGAAAAATGCAATGCCTTTATTAGGCAGAATTTTTTTAAAAAATTTCCTCTGGTTCAGTATAAACACTATTAGTACAGTACAAAGGCTGCTTCCACAAATCACCTATTTAGTGATTATTTCCAGCAAAACATCTTTACTGAACTTGCTGCACAATATCCAATGTTGGCAAAAGTTGTTAATTGAAACTTGTATTTTGAGAGATTGTTTTTATGAACTATAGCCATGGTAGGGGTTGGACTGGATGATGAGATCTCTTCATGATTCAGATACAATTAATCCCTTGTTGCACTTGGGATGTGGCAAGCAAGCCCATGGAGAAATATGAAATACAAATACAATGGAAAAGCATGTAATGCTTAAAAACATGACATGGCAATCAGTCATATCTCTGGGGAGTTATCTATAGTATCACAAGGCATTATTTCACAAATATTGCAGAAAAGTTCGGAGGCATTATTTCCAATGGAGTTCCTTTCGTGAACTGAAAATTACATTAACAGAGGCATTTGTCAACTGAGGTACACCTGTAAGTACATATTTATGGTTTTGTCATTCTTGGGGGGGAGGGGTAAATGAATTTAAAAAATTATCCATGCATCCATCAATCAATCAATCTGTATGGAAGGAAGTATAATTGTTTACTTCATTTACTACACACCTGTCCCAAGAAAGCATAGATTAGGTCCCTGGGTATTGGACCAAACAAGCATGGACAGTGTTGTGTGCACAGACCAAGACATCTTCAACTCATTTTCAAACTCAGCCCCTCATGATATTTCACATCAGTTTTCTCCTAATGTGGCTTTTGATCCAGTGAGAGGCATTATAACTGGGAGAGCAGGCCACTTTCCTCCAATTGTATATGTATAGGATTCTTTGACAACAAGTCATATGATGGAAATGGAAGGGTCTGTGAAGTTGTTAGTCTCCAGAGTTTGTATTATAGACTTTCAGGTTAAATGAATTGTTAGGGCTACATAGAAGTGACTCATTGAAATCAAAATGTCTTGGCACTGGTTATAATTAGGGGTGTGCAGTTTCTTCAGAAAAATCTGGGACAAAGCAGGGGTATTAGTGCATTACTGGAGCAGACATTGATAGATTCACGAAGCCATCAGTCAAAGCAAAAACCAAATAAAACTGTTCTGCTTATATACTATCTCATAGTGCTTAAAGCACTGTCTGGACCGTTTACAATTTATTTATGCAGGCTACACATTGCCACCACCCTCACTAGCTGGGTGCTCATTTTACCAACCTCAGAAGGATATAAGGCTTAGTCAACCTCAGGTTGTGAGCACAGTTTCAGCTGCAGTACATCAGTTTAACCACTGGGCCACGAGTCACACTCAACTTGGTTAGGGTACCCCTACAAAATAACTGAGTTTTGCTTTTGGAGTTAAAAAAAATGTAATTTTGGAACCAAAATACTGGTAGCAAAGGGAATTACAACACTTCTTGGTACAGTGCTGCCTTGTAAGACAAATTTAATTTATTCTATGGGTCAATTCATCTTACAAAATTTTTTAATTCTACAGGTCAATTCGTCTTAAGAAGATCTGTTTCCCATAGGAATGCATTGAAAACCTATTAATCTGTTCCCTCTGGAACAAATTAATTGGTTTTCAATGCATTCCTATGGGAAGGATGTCCAAAACCCCTCAATCAAGGGACAGCGGAAGGCTGGTCTCTCCCCCGTAGCCGACAGACAACTGAGCACTCAGAGATGTCAAAATCAGGTGTCTGTCTTGGCTGCGTGGAGGAGACGACCGCTGCTGATGATTGAAGGGGCAGCCTGCTCCTCTTCACCCGTGTCTCTGCACAGAGACTTGGGTGAAGAGGAGGAGTCCCTGCTCTGCCCAACAAAGTGTTGGGCAGAGCATGGACTGGTTGATCTTTGCCTAGCCTGGGTGGCTTACAAGGGAAGTGGCGGTGGCACTGATCTGCCGCGTACCTCCTGGCCAGGAGAATGTTTTAAAAAGGCTTTAGTCGTTTTTTATCTAGAGCCTTTTAAAAATGCCCTCCCCCCAACAGCGAGCCTCTCGGGGTTTCAGGCAGGCAGTTTTCAAAAGGGTTCTTCCATTGGCGCCTCGGCTAGGTGAGGATCACAGGGTCCCTGCTTTGTCCACCAAATTGGTGGGCAAAACAGGGTCCCATTGAGCTTTCTTTGGAAGAGAAGCGGGTGTGGCAATTCACTGCTGCCACTTGCCTTACAACTCTCCCAGGCTCGGTGTTTCAAGTGGGCGAGTGGAACCAAGGCTCCACTGGAACCCTTTTAAAAATCGCCTGCCCAGAACTCCGAGATGCTTGCTGTTGGGGGGGGGGGTACACTTTAAAAAGGCTCTAGCCTTTGACAGCTCGGCTGGAGCCATTTTAAAATTGGCAGCCCAGAACACCGAGCCTCTCGGGGTTTCGGGCAGGTGATTTTTAAAAGGGTTATACAATATGACAGCATTTCATTACTCAATATGTATTAATACCTAAGCACTCCTTTGAACATTTTCTTTGTTAGTAATAACTGTCCTTCTTTTAAAGGTATATTTGAACTTCCTACTATTTCTGCATCGATTAGCTGAAGAATCCAGGACCAAGGCTGTAGAAGAAAAGAGCAAAAGAATTAAATATGAACATGTTGTTTCTTCCGCAAAGGTAATTGCAATTAAAAGCATATGTTTTCTGACAACTAATAATCTTAAAACTACAGAGCGAGAAGGGACCCCATTTTCAAGTCCAGCAGCACCCATCAAGAAGGTACAGTGGCACTTCTACTTATGAGCAGCTCCACTTATGAGCAATTTGACTTAAGGGCAGAAAACCATTGCCATTTTAACTGCTGCCTTACAAATTTTAGATGTGGTTTGCTCTACTTACATTTTTTAATTTTTTAATTTTTTTAAAGATACGGCTGCTCTACTTACAAGTTGTTCAACTTATGAGTACGCATTCGGAATGCATTATTCTCATAAGTAGAGGTACCGCTGTAAACAGATACCTAAACGATTGAGCTGTCCTGCATAGATAAACTGCAGTGCAGATACTTTTCCATTATATGACAATGAAATTTAGAGTCTTACAGTGCTCTTATTCTCTCCCCCACCCCCCGGTGATTTATTAGACTGTGTGAGTCTCTGAGTCCAGCTAATATGACATTTCAGTGTGTTAAACCATGTTGCACTGAATCTTAGATGTCTGTTCTTATAATTCAAGTCATGTAACTAGATTTTATTCAGCTACTCAGACAATTATAGTACAGTACTTGTACATTAAAATTATAGTAGAAATAAAATCACAGTTTTCTACAAATGTATTTAAACAACAGCTATCATAATTGAGATCTTATCCAGTCTGTCACACTTGATTCCAAAAATGTTTTCAGTTAGAATCTCATGTAACTGAAAACAATCTGCAGTCAAGGACGGGTGATAACTTGTTTGGGGCCACTAAAAATCACAGACTATTTAGCTTTCAGTCCCAGTGGGTCTTTGAGATTACCACTATAGTGCAGTGGATGGAGTGGCAGACCAGTACTCAGGTGAACAGGGTTCAAATCCCTACTCGGCCATGGAAACTCATGAGGGAGTGGAACTGGCAAAACCACTCCTTAGATATTTCACTTTGAAAGTCCTATTAGGGTTGCTGTAGGTAAGTTCTGACTTGCTGGCATAGAACCCACACTTGCATGGGGCTTCATTAAGTTGGGTGTCACAGAACAAGTTAATGCAGGAGAAACATAACAGCTTTATTGCCACATGTCCATGCTTGGTTCATTGGTTCTGAAACATGTTTCAGAATGGGGCTGCAGATTTAGGTTAGTTTATATAGATTTAAAATTTCACCTCTGGTAGTATGGATTAGAATATTGTGTTTAACAAAGAGTTGCCAATTGTTTAGCTTTGTCTTCCATACTGCCCCTTTTGTTGAAAATAATGTGCCATTTTCTTAATCTTTGATGTACAGTGGTCCCCCGCCCTTTCGTGGTTCATATATTGCAGTCCCGCTGTATCGTGGGACTGCAGTAATATGAAAAAGTCCCCCTAGGGTAAGGGGGGAAATCCTGTTTCAAGCCTTCCATAATTACCACAGGACTGGAGCTGCCCCGAACAGGCCTGTGAGGGCCTACCTGGGCCTTCTGGAGGCCCCAAAAGGGCCTCCCTGCAAACTGGAAGTGACTTCCGGATTGCTGAAAATCATTTCTGAGGCCTCCGAGAGCCTTTCTAGGCCTGTCAGAGGCCTCAGAAATGATTTCCGGTTTACTGGAAAGTACAAGAGCCCCCAGCTAGGCCCCCCAGGCATGACTCGACCTGCATCCGCATATCCCGGATTTTCAATTATTGCGGGTCAGGTCAGGTCTCTAACCTCAGCAATAGGCGGGGGATCACTGTATCATTATAATTTCACCTTTAGCCACAGATGTAACATTATTCAGTTTGCTTTCTATAATTAGGAAGGGGTGGTAGTCAGGACTGATTAAAGAATGAAGTTGATGAATGTAGATTTGATTGCTCATATCAAAACTATTTCTTAAATTAGAAATATGTGTTGATGTCATCTCAAATATGTATAGAAAAGCTCAGTAGTGTAACTCTAAAATGCTGGAAGTGTTACATGGTATATACAACATTCAGGAGTCTTTTTCATAAAAATCTGTTCAGAGAGGAAACATTTTATTTCCTAGGCATATTAAGAGACAGGATGTATCTTTCCTGGTTCATTTTAGTATTCTTTGATTTATTTCCATGTGCCCAAGCTTTTTGCTTGGGTGCCTTCACCCCCAATTTGGGAACAAATTGTTTTGCTTGGGTGCCTTCACAACGATTGGAATTTGAGAACAAATCTGATTATTTGGGTTCTAGTCATAAACAAACATGAGAACTCCAATACTGGAGATATTCAAGAGAGAATTAGTCAACCATGATCTGTCTGATCTGCTTTGATATGGATTCCTGTATTGAGCAGGAGATTGGTCTAAATGGTCTTATAAGCCAATTCCAGCTTTATCATTCTATGATAGTATGATATTAGCACAGTCTTCCTTTCTAAAATGGGCAAAAGAAAAAAAGCAGAGCAATTAATGCAAAAGGTAAATACTGATGTGAATAGCTTCATTTATTGTTCAAGTTGCCTTTGCAGAGGTTTCTTAGAAACATAAATCGTGGTTAAGTTTGTTCTGCTAAATACTGGTTTGTGTCTATTTGAAATAACAGGAATAATTATACTATGTATTTGTTTCTTCCCCAGATAATTTTAAAGAAGAGCCGAGGTTAAGTCCAGAAATGTTTTTTCATCCTCTGATGATTTTTTTGTATTGTGTGCTAAGTTGTCAAAGAATTTTGTGTGTACAAAGCTCTCATGTTTTCATATTAGGTAATTTTTCAGAATGGGTGTCCTTGTATAGGAGTTCAGCACCTAGTCTTTGATAACACAGCTGAAATAAGATTAAAATGGTGATTGAAATGTAAGTTTTAATATTAGTAAACATGTCTTCTTAGGTGTGGAGTTCAAGTGACTGCTGTAAATGCTAGCTTAATCTGAAGTCTATGATTTATACATTTTTAAAAAATAAAATCAAAGTTTTTCTCTCCTGCTTAATATTAATGAAAAGGGCCTGCTATGAATGTACATACATTCAGTTGTTTAGAAGGCTTTTAAATGTTCAAGATGTTAAAGTAACATTACAAATCAATAACATTGTAGTTAAGTGGATGCTTGATTACGAGGCTCACAATAAGAAACCAGATATTTGCAATAAAGGTGTAAACATATCGTAAAAACAAATGTAAAGCTGTTTCAGCCTCTTTTCTCTGCTTATGCTATTCATCATGCTTTGGGTGTGTAGAAACGGGGGAAAGTATGACAGAGATGTTAAGAGTCTGTGCCAAGTCCAGTAGCTGTAGCAGACCCTATGAAAAGGTGGTGACAAGCATTCCTATTCTTTTCCAGGAACAGCTTCTGGTGATGGATATAGTTCAAGGAGTCAGGCTGAAGAGAGGTTTTCCCGCTCTGCCTCTCCTCCTGTTTTCTGTTTTGGAAGATGTGTTGTTGATCATCTTTGTTATCCTTTTATGCAGGAAGTACAGGAAAAGAATAGCTGAAAGCCTCAGCCCATATCCTTCCTTTTTGGGGATAACAGGACTTGAATATGTCAGCCACCGATTCTTCTTTCACACTTCTCATTCTTATTTGACATGGTGCAAGCATGATAGGGACAACTTCAAAGAAAAATAAGAATCACACATACTTTTTTTTTTTTAAAGAAAGCAACAAGATTATTTTTTTAAACTTTTTATTGAACATAAAAAAAGACAAAATAACAATGATAAACAATTATATAAAAAAAACAGTAATAGACAATCATAAACAGTACAAAGTGCCCCCCACCCCCAAGAAACCGTCCAGTATTCTTGCATCTTCTCTTTCTTCTTCATCTTTTTTTCCTTTTTTTCCAATAGGCTTCTTAAGGTCCTTTACGCCAGAACTGTGTTGGGTTATAAGTTGGTTGTATCCCTTTCCCTTTTAATAGTACATGATCTATAAATTTCCCCCAAACATCATAGAAAATATCTTTTTTTATTTCACCTCTCAAAACTTTTATATATATTATAAAGATAGTTTATCATTTAGTGCTATATCCCACACTTCCTTATACCATTCAGCAATTTTAAGGTCTGATTTCAGTTTCCAGTTCCTAGCAATAATCAGTCTAGCTCCTGTCATAAGATTTGCTATTAATTCTTTAGTTTTCACATCATATTCATTGATAGATGGTAATGATAACAAAGCAATTTCAGGTACACATTTAATATCAGTTTGTAGTATTTCTCTTATCTCCTCAATAATCTCTTGCCAAAACTTTTGAACTATTTCACATTCCCACCACAAATGAAAATAGGTACCTATCTTTTTTTCGCATTTCCAGCAGAGCTTAGAATATTTTGGATTCATTCTATTCATTCTGACTGGAGTCATATACCATCTTAAAACTAGTTTGAAGTAGTTTTCTTTTATTCTGACTGATAATGACCGTAAAATCCTCAAATTCCAAATTCTTTTCCATTCATCATTATTTATTTATTTCTCTATGTCTTGTTTCCATAACTCTCTTATTGTGTCCTGTTCCCTATTCTCAAATGAATCTTGAATTATTTTATATAATTTACCAACTGCTCCTTTCCCTGTATTTCCTTTTTCTGATTCATATGTTGTCAGAAATTGCTCAAATTTTGTATATCCTCTAAGCTGTATATTTCTCCTAGTCCATTCTTTCGTCCAGCTTTCTAACTGGGAGTAATTCAACCAGGACAATTCCTGAGTTTGCAGAATGCGTTTAATTTCTTGTTTTGATGTCATCTTTTTAATCTTGCCACTTTCCTAAATTAAGGAAAGCAACAAGATTAACTTTTTCCTTTTGCACAGCATTATATATTCTTCATTATGACATGGCTAAGTAAATGGAAGGAGGATTCTGTTGAAGCATGTTTTGTATCACTATGCTTGGATGAAATCTGATGCGTTGGATAACTGCACATTCATAAGAGCTGTGGTTGGTGTTTTTGTCTGAGCAAAGTAAATCTACTTTGAGATTGCCAATATGCTATTTAGAACTTCTTGTCTCAAAATGAATGTTCCTTTTACAACCATAAGATGGGGATAGAGTTAAGTGTCCCATAGTTTCTTTTGTATAGAAGCCTGTTTTATTGATCTTTTTTTCTCAACTTCTTTTTTTAAACATTAATATAGTAACAGGCAAATAGTGCACCAAGTTTTCTTAGCTGACATATGTGGGGCAATTAAGGTTTTTGTTTTTACATTTTTCACTTGAAGGAAGGAAGCAACTTTTCAGTTTTCACATATCTAGTTAATGAAGCTTGAGAAGAAGGAAGGTGAATGTTCTGTGTTTTGACAGCTTCCTGAAAATGTCTTATTTTTTACACTAGCAACTGTCATCTCCTAATCATGCAGCATAATTAATCAGCACTGGGTGAGTAACACTTTATAGGGAGCAGTCTAGAAACTGTGCCTATACTACAGTAGTGTTTGTGGTATAGAGTAACTAAGTGAATTGTTATAGATAAGCACAAATCAGTACAATGTGAAAAGTATTCTTTTTAAATGTACCAGTGTCAATGAATCTATGGAAACACATTTTAAAAATTCCTGCACAAGCCCACTATGGAAAGAACTGTTACAAATAGCTCTACTGACTGGCATTGTAAAATCATGATCCATAGGAAAGATGCTATGATAACACAGTTAAGTAATTTGTAGTCATAGCTACAAAATAAAATGCTATTATGTTAATGTTCACTACATAGCTAGGAGTTGTATGAAACTAGTTAACACATTACTTTGGAAGACCAGCTTGTTATCAGAGAGCTACTAGTTCTGGGGGGGGGGACTTGTGCTAATTTTGTATTGATTTCTTTAGTGAATTATAACTCATGCATACATCTGATTTATCCTTACTCTGCACTGCTTATACACACACATGCAAATTACAATTATCTTGATTTCAAAGATGTACTCTTAATCATTAATGTGCTATAATGTCCAGTACTGCACATAATTTGAATTATCAGTAAATTCTGTTTGTACTACACTTATTATCTAGTCTGTGCATTAATTAGAGATGGGGACAAATTAAAAAATGAATCTGTGAATATTACTGATTCATAGGACATTAATCCCTTCGTATTTGTCAATTCCAGAGACCCTCTAGAGAGGTGGAGAGAAGTTTGTCAACCTTGACAAACCATTAATGACAACGAACCAGCATGTTGGCAGTTCATCCCTAGCTCTAGTCTTAATGCTTTGTTCTGTGCATAGTATGCCTCATAGCAAGAGTAGGTTTATTGGTTGAGCAGGCTCATTGACTGTCCCAAGCTAATTCTTCTGTTTTCTTGGCCATTCTCCAGAAAAATTAGGCCTCCTTAATGTTGTGTTAGTAGTGTGGGAGGCAAAGAAATGCAGCTTTCCTATGTCTCTTGGGTAACTTAAGAACCTAGCACAGTCCAACTTGTGGATCCTTATTTCAATACTGTATTAACTATCACTGTGTGACTGAAACACTACAGTAGCTCTCATGTTTCTGGAGTAACGCAAGAAGCCATCTTAGATGTTTTCTGAATGACATTCAAAATATTCTTGAAGACCATGATGATATTTCAACATTTACTTATTTGTAAGTGCTACTAAATCAGTAAGTCCTATTCAGTTAGGTGAGCTGTTTCTGTGCAACTAAATATCTGAATGATTCAACCTCATATGAAAGAACAATTCATTAATAAGCTGATTATTGGTTATTTTAAACTGCACAAGTATAAATTGTTGTCTTCCTACCTAATAACTAAGAAAGTAATGTTTCCATTACTTGTTTAAGGCAAAATAACAAAGGATAAACTAGCACACACAGTAGCAATTCTTTGTTTACTTAGAATAAATGATGTGAGGAGGGGTTTGCAGTCCAAAATAGGAAAAGAGATATGGGAACACATTTATACGTCCAATGAGTTCAGAGTATGTAATATCACAGCATCTATCTAAATCTAAGTCATGGAAGACAGCTGAGGACAGTGGAGACAAAGTGTCTCCATCCATTAAAAAGGAAAAAGAAGGAAGACTTGGGCAACTACTAACTCTTCTCTATACTCCTGGCCTCAGAGAATGTTCCAAAATAGATTATTCAACAGCCAATCAGTGTTAATTTTGAAAACAATTCTTAGATTGCTAAATGTCAGGATAGGTTTCTCAAAAAGTCATAATTGAATTATAAACTTGATAAGTAAGGGAAATGCTGTGGATGCAGTACCTCTTGATTTCAGCAGAGTTTTCAACAAGGTCTCCATGATATTCTAAAAAAGAGGCTGGTAAAATATGAATAGGGCTATTTCACTGGTGTTTTGTAGCTGGTTGACAAGCTGATATCCAGAGTACTGGCAAGTGGAATGCTACAGAATTCTGTACAGGAACCAGGCATCTTTATAAACCACTTAACTGAACTAGTAGAGGATTTGTGAAATTTTCATGTGACATGAAATTTGAAGGGGTAGCTGTGACTTCAGAAGGCTAAAGAAGGGTTAAGGGGGACTTGAAGAGAATGAAAAACTAGCCTAAACTGGGCTCTCTGTTGCCCTCTCTAGTGCCCAGTGCTGGTATGCATATGAAAAGTTTTTTTAAATGCCCTTGTTTTTTTCATCTGTCTGTTTGCTATTATCTACATTTTTCAGCAACCACAGTCATGGAGTCCTACTGTAATTTCAATAAGGATAAATGAAACATTTTTTATTTATGTAAGACAAATTATGTAGACAAATACAGTATGGTTTACTTGTAGGAACTATGGTGGCTGAAATTGCACTAGGATAGGCCCATTGACTCAATGGAGTTTGTGTGTGTGTTGTGTCGTTACAGTCGTGACCGACTCTTCGTGACTCCATGTCCATGGAGTTTTCTTGGCAGGAATACTGGAGTGGCTTGCCAGTTCCTACTCCGCCTACAGCACCTGGTATTCCCTGGTGGTCTCCCATCCAAGTACTAACCCGGGCTGACCCTGCTTAGCTTCTGAAATCAGGAGAGATCGGATGTGCTTAGGGCATCTAGGCAGCTCAATGGAGTTTAGAGTCATCTATTTTGTAAGTTCCACTCAGTCAAATGGACCTACTGAAGAACAACAAATAGCAAAAATAGTCCCATTTCAATGATGAAAATTACAGAGGATTTTGATTTGATTCAATGGGCCTAAGCAACAGGATTTCAGCCAATGATTAACCTCTTAACGGTTAACACTTTTCTTTCCTGAATTCCTCTTAAATATGAATGTGAAATATGGTTGAAATCATATTTCATAGATTAAATGTGACTACTTTGACATACTTCTGTAAGTCAGGAAGACAGTTATTACTGTTCTGATGGATGTTGACCTTTCTTGAAATGATAATAATTAATGTCTGTTAATTTGAATAAAGTATAATATTGGCTTAAAAATAAGTGATAACCATGTTGCATACAATTCCCATATGGTACAGTCACCCCCCGCCGATCGTGGGGGTTAGGGCCCCCCCACCCGCGATGCATGAAAATCCACGATATGCGGAAGTGGGTGGGGTAGGGGCGGGGGGTGATCGCATGCTTGTCCGAGGCTTCTTGGAGGAGCGTGGTGGTGGTGGTGGCGCAGAGCGACCCGATCGCCCCCGCCGCCCCCTCGGCTTCTCGGAGGAACGGGGTGGCCCAGAGCGACCCGATCGCCCCCCGCGTGGCTCCGAGGCTTCTCGGAGGAGCGCAGGGGATGGGGCGGCGCGACCCGATCGCCTCCCCCTGCCGCCCCGTGTGGCTCCGAGGTGCAGGTACTGCGATCCCGCAATGTAGTGGGACCACAGTACCTGAAACGCGAAATGGCAGGGGGTGACTGTACCAGAAAATAGCAAATGGACCCCAGAGAAAATGGAGCTTGTGAGTTGTACAATCTACGGGACATAAACTATTAAATCATAACTTTTGGAGAGTTTTTTTAATGCTTCTTCATTATAAGGCAGTGGTATATCACTTATTCCTTCAATAAGTAAATACTGACAGCAAAATGTTATACCGTAGGGCTTATGAAAGGTATATAAAATCCTGTTTTGTAGGTTATGAATGTTTCTCAGATGTTTCTTTCCCTCCCTTGTGTTCTTATTAGTGCTTGCATCCAAGCCTCCCATCAACAAAAAAAAGTTGCAAAGCTGTTTTTGACTAGTAGTGAACTTCTTACTTTTACACCTTCATTTAAGATCCTTTGGGAAAATAGTATTGCCAAGTCTTAAAACAGATTTAACCCTTCTTGCCTTTAAATTGGGTCTCCTTTTCTATTGCCTGCAGTTAGAATGGACGAAACATGAACATGGCCAGAGATACTCTGCTTTATATTTCCCTTGCAAAAATTTTACTTGTAAATTGGCTAAAAGGTATTGCAATATAAATGCAGATGGTATTTGATCTTCAGTATTTGTAAATTTCACTGTGATCAAGAAATAGGTGGTGATCTTTCAGAAAAGCCTGCAGAAGAGTTATGTGAGGCTCTTTACACTTTCCATTACCTTGGCAGATACTCCTGGCATATGTGTAGTCACACCACAATCTGATTGCTATGATAGGATTAGTTTATTCAGATGCCAATACTCTTTTTCTTGAAGGCACTTCCAGTATATTTTTGGGTTTTCTTATTGTTTGCTTAAGAGCACCACATGATAATTTATCATGCAATGTGTAAGTGCTATCCAAACATCACAAAGGCAGTTCCAAAGTTCAGACATTTACCAGATCTATGCCTCTCAAAGCAGATAATAGCAAATCTTTATTCCAAATTCAAAGCAATCAGAATATTGGAGTGTTTTCAGAGTGAAATGCTAGCTTCTGGCTGTTTGCTACATTAACCACTTTTGAGATAAGTGCTCACCTTCTGTTAAAATTGTTTTATGTGGTCTGCAAACTGTGACAAAGTCCTGTTACCAATTGCTTTGTAAGTATAATAACTAACAAAAAGCCTTTTAAAAATAGCAGAGCACTTTCTGCTATTTCAGTTATATACTATGTACTTTTATTGTAGCTTCTTAGTTCCAAGTCCTATCAGTGACCTATTTGCTGATGAAGAATGAAATGAAAATCAGCTGCTGCTTTTTAAATCCTATGAACATTTTCCCCCAGAAATTTGACAACATTTAACCTGCAATGGAAAAAAATTACTTCGAGGTGTACCTACTTGTAGATGTGCAGTGTGATATACAGTAGTACATCGAGTGATACAGTAGGACTTTGGAGACCTGAGTTCACATTCCTGCTTGCCATGGAAGAGTGGTAGTGGTAAACCATTCTGTGAACTTCTTACATACCTCAACCTTGTTAGAGTTGTTGGAAGTGACTTGATGGTCCATAACAACAACATGAAAACAATTGGAATACTTTTTTCCTGATTTTCCTAAAAACACTTGCTCAGTAATTCTATTTAACAATAAGTTCCTGGAGCATGACTCTGCATAGTACAAAGGTTAGAGCTCACAAGTGAGGCCTGCCTTAGCATACTTTAAAGAAATCCTTTCAAGAGCAGCAAGACTTGGGGATGGAGGGCTGTAGGCCTCGGTATATTCTGTAAATCTGTCAAACATTCTTGCTCTGTAAACCACATTATCACGAGAGTCTATTCTAAGTAACTGAAAAGGATGGATGTAAATATGGAGGGCACATGAAGTTTGATATACACCCGGTGGCTATAACCATATGCATATGTGCTGGATAACTTGACATTACTGGAATTCCTGTTTCTCGGTACAGTGGCACCTTGGTTTACAAGCATAATCCAGAAGCATGCTCATAAGACAAAATACTCACATGATTCATTCTGGAGACCCTGTTTCCATTATTTCCTATGGGGAAATTTGCTTTGATATACAGGATCCGGTGGCTGGGCCCACCGTGCAGCCCAGAGGTCACTTCCCGTCAGCACCAGGCCTGGCGTGGGCCCACTGTGCAGCCCAAAAGCCCATTCTGGGCATCACCAGACTTACGTCAAGCCCTGGAGACCACTTTGGGTCAGTGTCACGCCCAGTGCGGGCCCACCAGGTGTCCCGGAGGCCAGTTCCGGGTAGTGCTACACCCGTGTCGAGCCCTGGAGGCCACTTCGGGTCTGCTGGAGGCTACTTCCAGTCTGTGCCAGACCTGGATTACTATTTTTGTTCAGATTTATAGATTAAAAATCTCAATGGACTCTAAGGAAGTTCTGTGCATACATTTTGTGGTACACTCATAGCTTTCCATAATAGTATAAACAATTAGTGGCAATTTTAGTCATATATCAGCATTGCAATTTGCTGAAGCCAGTCAGCATTCACATCCTTAGGTTTTCATAACCGCTGTAGATAACCATACTAAGAGTCAGTTCAATTGCATACAAGTGGTTCTTGCAACCAAACAAATAGTAATGGTGGCTTTCCTTAAAGAGCTATGTTCTAATCTATATGTTCTGGATATACCAGTAGGTCACATACAGCATTGCAGTCTACACTTGCATCTAGTGGCATCAGAATATAAAGGGTTGTGGCATGTGTTTTGACTAGGTTGTCATTACAGATTTGCTTTCTGTATGCTCTTCCTAGTTCCCAAAATGTTTCAAATTATTCTAAGTTATAATTAGACATGGGCACGACTTGGCGAAATTGTCGTTTCCGTTTTCAGTTATCGTTTCCGTTATGTAACGGAAACAGTAACGATAATTAAGCCGTCAGAACTCGAACCGAAAAAAGAAAAAATTGGTCGGGTTTTTCATTTCTGTTTGTGGCATCGCGGTGATCGCGCAATGCAAAGCACAGAAAAAGTTTTTAAAAGTTTTTTTAAAAAACCCCGACTCCCGGCCAAAAAAGCAGGCGAAAATATGCCTGCCTGAGGCTTTGCCACCTACCAGAGGGGTGGTTTCTAGGGGGTCCCCGGCCTTTCCCCCCCTCTTCTCCTGTCCTGGGCTGCTTGCACCAGGCTGGGGGTGGGTCATCCTCGTCTCGCCATGCCATGCGGTGGGGGGGGATCCAAAATGGCGACCGCAATTTTTCTTTTGAAATCGTGGTCAAAAAACACACCAAATCACCACAGAAACATGTGAAATTTATTTATTTTAAATGCCTGAATTTTAATAGCAGCAGCAGTGGTTTTTTTATAGCAATAAAACGTATTGATTTTATTTTATTTTATTTTATTTTTATTTTTTTAGACTTGCCCATTTGGGCTGGGCATGGGATGGGACCATGCAAATTGTTTGAACCATTCCACCAATGGCATCAAAAGGTTTTTGACTGACACTTCTGGATGTCTCGGAGGGCATAAAAAGCCGAGGCACCTTCCAGAAATCGCAGTCGGGTGTATGGAAGTGGTTGAGGGAGGAGGGCTGGCTGCTGGTGCTGGTGTGATCTGTTCGAGATTGAGGAGGGAGGCTGGAGGCTTTAGGATTTAAGTTAGGCAGGCAGGGAGGGAATTGAATTTAGAAAATAATTTCTTTGATTCCCTGCAGCTTTGTCTGCTGAAGGGAATAGCAGTTTATTCTTTATTTCTTCTCTGGCAGTTTGTGAGGATTTTTTTCTGATATTGGATAAAGGGGGAGGTTCGACTGGGAGTGGGAGGTGTGGATTTATTTAAAAATATATTATATACTACCATTTATTTTCTATTTTCCCAACTTCAATTTGCTTGCACACACACACATTTGGGGTGCAAGCCAAGAACAGAACCTCTATCCTAAGTGATATCCTAACTGCCCACTCGCCCGTCTGCCCGCGCCGCCACCTGCCTGCGGCCTGCGGCGCTGCCCGCCCACTCGCCCGCCCGCAGCCGCCGCCCGCCCGCTCGCCCACCCCTCCCGCCACCTAGGGCGCAAAAACACCTAGCGCCAGCCCTGGTTGCGGGATGCCCCTATGCTCTGGGAAGTCAAATTGCGCTAAATCGCGGTGGAAACGACAAACGGAAACGACAAATTTTTGAAAAATTTCGCGACAAACGGAAACGACCCAAAATGGACCCGTTCCGACAAACGAAAACTCGAAACGTCATTTTTTCTGGTCGTGCCCATGTCTAGTCATAATACAGAAATGCTGGTCATCATACATTTGGGGAGAGTGGATATTTTAAGGTCATTGGAATGAGACTTATTTCATGAATGAAACATTGCACTACAAAGAGTAAAAAGTAAGTCTGCATATCTGCAAAATGTCGCATCTTTAGTGCTAGACTTTTAGACCCAGGACTCCTAGCTATTTTAATAAGGATTTTAAAACATGCATTATTTTCAATAACAAAAATTAAAAAGCCCATTGAAGGAGAGGATGATGAGTGACTGCTAAGTCTTTGTCTAACAAGAAATGAGACATACCACCAGATGTGAAATCTTTGAATCTGTCGTCAGTTTCCATTTTAAAACTTGCTTTAAACACAGGAGATTGTTTGCTCATCTGAGACCAAAAGAACAAATCAAGACAAAGCAAGGATATGTGCCTCAAAGGGGTCAGCTTAGATCCAGGAAGAGTTTTATGGCAAGAACGAACAACCTTGAGGGTATGCAAAAACAAAAGCACATTAAAAGGAAAAGGAGGGAGACTATCAAATGGGCTACGAAATGGCAAATGCGTTTTAATGTAGCCAAATGTAAAGTAATGCATATTGGGGGAAAAAATCAAAACTTTATCTATCAACTCATGGGCTCTGAGTTATCCGTGATAGATCAGGAAAGAGATCTTGGTGTGTTGGTAGACAGCTCCATGAAGGTGTCCACCCAATGTGTGGCAGCGGTGAAGAAGGCCAATTCCATGCTTAGGGATTATCAAAAAGGGGATTGAAAATAAAACAGCCAACATTATAATGCCATTATACAAAACAATAGTAAGGGTGCACCTGGAGTATTGTGTACAATTCTGGTCACCGCATCTCAAGAAAGACATAGTGGAACTGGAAAAGGTGCAGAAGAGAGCGACTAAAATGATTACTGGCCTGGGGCACCTCCCTTATGAGGAAAGGCTAAAACATTTCGGGCTCTTTAGTCTGGAAAAAAGGCGCCTGAGGGGGGATATTATTGAGACGTACAAAATAATGCAGGGCATGAGTAAAGTGGATGGAGGGAAGCTCTTCTCCCTCTCACAAAATACCAGAACTAGGGGACATACACTCAAATTGAGGGCTGGGAGAGTAAGAACAGACAAACGAAAATATTTTTTCACCCAGCGCGTTGTTAGTCTATGGAACTCCCTGCCACAGGATGTGGTCATGTCATCTGGCTTGGATGCCTTCAAAAGGGGATTGGACATTCCTGGAGGAAAAGTCCATCACAGGTTACAAACCATGATGGAGATGTGTAATCTCCAGGCTTAAAACCAGGGTACTTCAAAGGCCAGATGCAGGGGTGTGGTATCAGGAGACAGATATCTAGTCTCATGCGCTCCCAAACGCATCTGGTTGGGCCACTGTGAGATACAGGAAGCTGGACTAGATGGGCCTTTGGCCTGATCCAGCATGGCTCTTCTTATGTTCTTATGTTCTAAAGGAAGAAATTGCTGAAGGAGCTGAGTTCCGTTTTCCTACCCAGAGAACTCTGAATAGGCTTAGGGTTAGAGAACAGTGTGATTAAATGGGGTTGCTGGCAAATGATAGCACACTGTGTGAAAGTGGAAAGATACAGACCCTGGTCCCTCATCTGGTCATGAGTTTTGGAGCTTTTGATTTCTTCTGTCCCACTACAGCTCTGTGGAACCCAGCCTGAGGAAGACCTTTACCAGGTTGAAGACCAGTTTGTGATTGTTTCAGTGGTCTAATAAAAGCATCATCCATTGAGTTGTGTCCAAAGATCACATAGCTTTTGTTTTTCTGTGTTTATTATACCCACCATCCGCTTTCCAGAAAGTAAAAACCATTACAGTTTGGCCCGAAAGACTTGTATTTTAATTTGTTTAGAAGGGCAGCAGTTTTAACTCAAACTGGATATCGCAAATACCTAGCTTGGCACAATTTAGCTCTCATTGAACCCTCTGTCTTTAACTTTCCTTTGTTTTCCCATTGTTTTTATGAATCTGAATACAATACATTGTTTTCCCAACTGTCTTACTTTTCCACATTGTCCCATATTTTCTATTCTTCACCCTATTGTGATCACTCATTCGCCTTTAGAGACAGCCATCATGAGAAAGGTAAGTAGAACCATTGGTTTATTTGCTTTCCCCCCCTTGTGACTCAGCCATCCCTAACGTTTCTTTGAAGATTCTCATTCAGGTGAGGTTATGTGGAAGTTGAGTCATGGCAACTGGACTTCTTTTTCTTGAGCGATAGAAATGTTTCACTGCTCATCCAAACAGCTTCATCAGTGTGAATAAAGCTACTTTATTTTTTCCCTATAAGACGCACTGGACCATAAAATGCACAGGAGAAAAACAAGAAAAAATGTTTAGCCTAAGGTTTTATGGCGGGGCAAGGGGAGGCTTGCAAAGAGGTAATTGGAGCTGTGGAATCCATGCGGCAAGAAGGGAGGCTTGCAAACGAGGTAATTGGAACTGGAATCCAAGCTGCAAAAGGGGAGGTTTGCAAACCAGGTAATTGGGGCTGTAGAATCCAAGCTGCAAAGGGGGAGCTTTGCAAACCAGGTAATTGGAGCTGTGGGATCCAAACTGCAAAAGGGGAGGTTTGCAAACCAGGCAATTGGAGCTCTGGAATCCAACCTGCAAAAGGGGAGGTTTGCAAATGAGGTAATTGGGGTAGTGGAATCCAGGCTTCAGAAGGGGAGGGCAGAGGCTTCATGGAGACCTTGTTGCAAACAACATTATTTTTGACTGGGGAATCTTGGCTGCAGAAGGGGAGGTGTGGGGAGAGACTCCCTGGAGGAAGCCTCTTTGCAAACTGGGTGATTGGAACTGCAGAATCCCAGCTGCAGCAGGAGATGGGAGAGGCTCTGTGAAGATATCTTACCTCTAAATAAAAAAACTGATACATATGTAGCAGGGACTGCTGTATTCACCCTATAAGATGCACAGACATTTCCTCTTTTTTTGAGGGTGGGAAAAGTGAGTCTTATAGGGCAAAAATACAGTAGTTGCCAACCTGTACATGAAAGAGGTGAAGAAGAAGGCACTCAACATCTTCCCAGGGACAACACCATCCCACTGGTTCAGGTTTGTACGAGTAGATGATACCTGGATGAAAATCATGACTCAGGAAGTACAGGCCTTTACAGACCACATCAGTGCAGTGGACCCTAATATTAAGTTCACTAGGAAAGACATCCAAGACAGGCTGGCTTTCCTGGATTGTGCAGTCATTATCAGACCTGATCGTGGCCTGAGAGTAGAAGTTTACAGGAAACCCACCCACACAGATCAGTACTTACTGTTTGATTCTCACTATCCATTGCAACACAAATAAGGAGTCATCAGGACACTAAACCAAAGAGCAGAGAGCATCCCCAACCCCACAGAAGCCAAGAAGAAGGAAGACAGGCATCAAGACAGCACTTAAGGCCTGTGGATATCCAAAGTAAGGCTTCAACAAAGCAGTGTACCGACCCAGAAGAACAAGGGATCAGCCTGAGACCCAGACCCGATGGAAGAACCTGGCCATTCCCTACATGAGTGTCTGAGAAGCTTAAAATGATTTTTGGCAAACACCACACCCCTGTTTATTTCAAACCCACAAACACACTAAGGCAGAGACTTGTCCACCCAAAGGACCCAATACCAAAATAAAAAAAGGAGCAATATAGTTGTGAGGGTTCGAAGACGGGTCATCCCGGTTCCGAGTACAAATGAAGATTGTCTAGTTCATTTGTATTATCTTGAAACAAAGTTTTATTATCATACATAAGTTTCTCTTTTCTTCTTGCAATGGTAACATTTTCAACAACTGGTTTTTTTATTATTCCCAATGTTTTCCTCAAACAAATAACCTTTAATTTCAGAACTATCAAACAGAGTTGGTGGGACATTCTCAGGGGAGGTCTGGTGTACCCCGGCCGTAGCATTGGCTTCCCACAGCATGGGTACCTTGCCCATTGCACCACCAGGTTCTCTTTCGGTGCCACCCTCCATCTCTCCCCAATTCTCTCCATGTTTCCCGGCCATAGTAGAGGTCTCACTTGAACCGACCAAGATACCGGTTCCAATGGCCTCCAATCTTCTCTTCCCCCTTGTTCCTTCACTGGCTCTCTCTCTGTCTGGACCTCAACGTCCCTCCTCAATGGTTTTTTCTCCCCTCTTGATTGACATTCTACCGCCACATAATCCTCTTCCTCATCCCCACTATCTGACACCCAGTAGGCTTCCTCCATGTATCCTGCCTCTACTTTCCCTTCAACTATTTTCATCTCTGCAGCCTCTTGATAATTGTTTATATTGTGTCTCATCCTTTCATTCTTCTATTCCTTTCTTCGCATATCTTAGCCCAGTCAAGAGTTTTCCTTCCCTTTATTTATAAGAGTTTCCATTCCATGTCCAATACTGTGACAACATGTGAATGTCAGGGGATAAAATGTGTTTTTAATGTGACAATAATAAAAAGCAATTTCTGGCTGTATACATATTTGCCTAGCTGCTCTATGACTAGAAATTGTTTGGAAAATAAGAAAGGATGTAGAAAACAAATTTAAGAAAAATAAAACAAATCCCTAACCTGCACTCACCTTTGAAAATGTTCCTAGCTGATGGAAGGGAAGCCTCTCTCCTCCCTCTGCTTTTGACACTTGCCTGGGATGGAATGTTCCAGACAATCACCCACAATCCAGCAAGGAGGGAAAGAGAGCCACCATCGGCTCGTTTGTGGTCATGTGACCTGCTCCAGTTACTTGTATTACAAGACACTGCTTGTTGATCAAGGCAAAATTTAGAAGAAATGTTTGCTTGTCTTGCAAAATGATCTTAAACCAAGTTACTCTTAAACCAAGGTACAGTGGTATCTCGTAAGACAAATTTAATTCATTATACAGGTCAATTCGTCTTACAAAAATTCATCTTACGAGGCATAGTTTCCCATAGGAATTCATTGAAAACCAATTAATCCATTCTGGAGGGAATGGGTTAATAGGTTTTCAATGCACTCCTATGGGAAGGCTGTCTAAACTCCCCTCAAGCAAGGGACAATGGAGGGCTGTTCCCCCCCTGCAGATAGGCAGCTGATTTTGGCAGCTCAGAGCTGAGGTCTTGGCAAGGCAGTGAAGAGGAAGAGTCCCTGCTCTACCCAACAAAGTGTCCTGTCGCAAACATTCCAGCTGTGGGCAGAGTGCTCACCATGGGACATTTTAAAATGCATTTTCTCCCAGCCTGGGAGGTTTGCAAGGCAGTGGCAGTGTGGCAAATTGGTGGGCAGAGCAGGGACCCACTGATCCTCATCCAGCCTGGGTTGTTCCCTTGCAAACAGCCCAGGCTGGGCGAGGATCAATGGTACCTCGTAAGGCAAACATAAAGGGGAAGGAAAATTCATCTCACGAGTTTTTCCTATCCCCGGAAATTACATTTGTCTTATGAGATTTTTTTGTCTTAAGGGGCATTCATCTTACGAGGTATTATTGTATTACTGTACTATATTTTTATCTAAAATTGATAGACTAAAAATTGAGTGTTGTCTTCTACATGGAAGTAAGCCACGGAGAGAACCGCACAATTGTGAAACTATAATTTTGGGTTGGAAAGTGGGGGTCAACTTAGACCTGGGGGTTTCTTATTGACATGAAATTGCAGTATTTGAGACATAATAGTAAGCGTCTATTGCGTCGGTTTAAGGAAATGGCAGGAGTCTGAGTGGCTGGTGTGATTCCGCATAATACTTTATGTCCAGTGATATAATTTTCATCAGCACACTGGTATTTAATTTCATCCCTATCCCCACCCCATAGTTTAGTCTTCAGACAGTAAAAATAGTCATTCCCCTCCACTATGCAAGCAAACTCAGGTTTACTTTACTTTGCAATAATATTTGAATAGAATAATTCTTTTTGAACCAAAATTTACTGAGAAATTTTGCCTGTCAAGGGTTCTGTAATCCCAAAGGGGAAACTTCATTTTGAAAATAAATACTACTTGTGTCTGGAAGGTTTCCAGCTGTTTCCCATTGTTAACTAATTGAATTAAATATTAGAACACAAATCTGTTGGAAAAATCTGAACATTATTTGGATTGTTGTTCTCTAAAATGTATTGGAGGTGGTAAACATTATAAATAAACAGACAGCTTTTATTGGTCTTAATAGATCAGGAAAGGCAAATTTATGAATTTTTTGGAAACCATTGTAAAGACTTGTGATTCAGGGATAAAATGTGTAATGGGTGTCAGCCATATTTAAGTATATGCCTAAAATACAGTGGTACCTTGTATAAAGGAATTAATTTGTTCCAAATGAAATTATGTTAAGCAAATTTTCCTTTATCCAAATTTCCCATAGGAATGCATTAAAACAGAGTAATCCCTAATCACAACCATGTTTATGTTGTAGAATTTGCCCCATAGGCGATTATGTTAAGCAAATTTCTCTTATCTCCAGAATTTTTTATGTTGTACAAATTTTATGTTATACAAACCATTTGTTATACAAGGGTCCACTGTATAAAGAGACTAGGAAGATCCAGCTGAAAAGAGTGAGCAGTGGTGCCAGTGAGAGATCATGAAAAGTTGAACCGAAACACATTCCATGTGCAGAGGCCTTCTATGTCACACAGTGAATACTCCACCCTAAGTTGATATCAGTGAAGGGTATAGACTTGCTAGTAAATGGAGAAGATTCTCAGCTTGGACATTCTTACAAAATGCAAGGGAAGGGTAGAACATTGATGGATGTAATCTACCCCATTCACCATTTGTGAGTGTGCATTCTGTTTCTTCACACCATTTGTGAAATTGCTCTTTTGTGGATGACATTTCTTAGTACAGTATATGGAACATTGTAAAGTTCATCCTTCAAAGGTATTTTGTTTTGCTTTGGGGGGCAGATGCAAATAGGGGTGCCTATCTAATCTCACTCAAATAATTCCTTTTCTCTTTCAGTGGAATGCAACGTCCTCCTTCCATTAATTCACACTGCTATAACATTGGCAATATTATAATGGACTGTAAAAGATGTAATCCCAAATATTTAAAGGCCCAGCGATTCACTGCCTCTAATACAGAGATGTTTTACTCATTTCATTAGTACTCAGATGTTTACTGTATTCTTTTTGACCCCTCCAGTATTAAAGAGCAGAAGCAGGAAGGTTCCAGAAGATTCCAGAAGAAACAGCACTTTCATTTGAAACAACAACACAACCCCACACACCACCCTTGTAGCAACTATTGCAACAGAGACTGGCTTCCATGGATCCATTAGAAGTTTATACTGTATTTAGTTTCCGAAAATGCTGCAAAAAGTTTCTAGACCTTTCCCATAAGCATGATCATTTTCAGTAACAAGTGTTTCCCTTTGGGTTGATAACAGTTCTTTGATCATTCACAATAATTCTTTTGGCTTTGGTTGTTGGTCCACTTCGAAGGAATAAAAGTCTACATTTACTTGTACAAGATCTTGATGGTCATAATAGATCTAACACCCCCTTTACCTGAATGACAATGTGATATCTGAATAAGAATAATTGATTTCAACTAAAATTACATCGGAATCATACCTGTGTCATCTCAATACAAAGAGCAAAGCAACCCAATATGGATGTCAATACTCGCTGCAATCGCCACTGAGCATGCCCACTGTTCTTTTTCAACTTGTGTGTTAATGGTTAGTGCTCCTGGGGAAAAGAGAGACATCTTTATAGTTTACTCCTATTTCTTAATATAATTTGTATACTGTATTCAGCAGAATGTAAACTTTCAAATGCTATGGTTTTATAACATTCTTCAATTCATTGTATACCAAAATCCAGAAAGTGGGACACTATTAGATTCTATGCAACACAGTTCCAATGAAAAATATTCCTTTTCAGGTTTTGGCATGGCAGTGTTTACTTTACAGTTCATCTTTTTCCTGCGGAAAGGTTATAAGACTTGGTTTGGGTTTTAAAAATCTTTTATTAAGCAAACAAATATATGTGCGTGTATATTCTGTTTCTAAGAAGGAAGGAAATGAAGAAATGTTTTAGGCCAATATAAACCAACATTCTACTATAAATGCTGATTTGGGTGGAAAATGTTTATTTTGAACTTTTGTATGAAAATTGTGTGCATATATGCACACCCATGGCAGAAGTGACATAAATGTCCGAATTTTTAGCACCCTTGACTTGGAGTTAAGGTCCACTCCATTCAAAGAATTGCTTCCACATGATTCCGTTCCACATAACTATAATGTGTGGTTGAATCTGACAACTACAGGGCCAATTATGTAGATCCTTTCTCCCCATCCAAATCTTAAATGGTTTCTAGAGTCCAAAGCAAAATAATATACAACATGCTGTGTTTCATATGACTTTATATTCTACTTCCATTTTTCACTGTTAGTGCCATCAGCAAGCTTTTGGGTTGTAATGAACTCTAATCATCAAGATTGCAGCAAGTCTTAAATGTACAATAAGATGTGTTTATCAGCATTTATTTTGCAGTACTGTTTCAACCAGTTTTCATTTTTCCAATGACACTTCATCTCCCACTAATAAAATGAGGTTGCCCTGCAGTTTTATAATCTTAGAGAGATAGTTAAAATGAAACCAAATATTTAATAGAATCATTACCTTAACCACACTGTATTTTTAAGAGAAGTGATGTTACAGGAAGAAATAGCACATTTTGGCAGTTCTTCCAGATGGTGGCTATTTCTCTTTGCTCAACTTTTCCACTCCAGTGTTACACATCTACAATCATCACCCCCCCACACACACACACATAAAAATTGTAGGAAAACCAGCAGGATAAGTGCTAGGCACAGTCCCAGTCCAGCATATACATACACTGTAGGCAGGCACAAAGCTGTCTAAATATCTGTGCTGAGAGGTTACATACTTATCACTCTTACTCATACAAACTTTAGTCCTGGCTGTCAAATCATTTTATTTGGGCGCCTTCCCATTTAAGCATGAAAGCCATTAGGGGAGTCATTCTGATGAAGAAAGTACGGTAAACATTAAATCCAGAGTTTTGTGTTATAAACTATGTCAAGATTTTAAGAAAATATCTATCGATCTATTTTCTGTCCAAAGGAACACTCCAAAATAATCTACATTAAATCATATTTAAAAACAGTAAAAAAAATCTAAAAACCATGATGGGGGACAGGGAACCAAGGCTGGATGGAATTATGCAGCCTTGACCACCTGCTGGATGCTTAAAAAATATGAAGCCAGCCTGATTTCCTTTGGAAAGAGTTCCACAATTAGAGATCATTCTGGCCCATGTACTCACCAAGCTCATTGTCAGAATGTTGGGACATGCTGAAAATCTCTAAGGCACGGCAAACTAATATGGAAACAGGCACTTTCAAATATTCTCTCCCCTAGCTGTTATCATTTTTTTTGGGGGGGGGGAATAGTTGACTTTAGAAAGATGTACAGTTTTATTTATACTAGGGCTCACCTAGCCCCAATAACTGGATTAATAATTGAATTTGGAAGAGAAAATAAAGTTTGTTTGATGGAATACAAAGGGCATTGTAATTGTAGAGGCTGACATCCTGTTCCTTAGTAAGGTGCAACTAGCATAGATGCATTGAATCAGTGGGGATTCAGTGAATCAACTCATTCAGAAGTCGAATTGATTCACTGATTCTAGTGGATAATTCCTACTCTACACAATAGGATTTCAGAGGATTCAAACTTATCTGGGATTGTCAAAGAGTGGTTCCTGATAAGTGTCTCCAGATAAAAGGGACTCTCACTATCTCCGCCAAACCCTCAAATTGAAAGCGGACTTAATAAAATGAGGTTGATTTGAGGAATGAGGAAGCAGCTACTTTAACAAACAAAAAACAACAGCCCACTTAGCTCCTAGGAATCAGTGCTTCTTGCAGAATCCATTCCGCGTTCATACTAGAAGTAAACTCACTTTTGTTTGGTAAGTTGTTCTGATCAGCACTATTCTCACCACATATGTAGTTCAGGTCTCCACAGCAAAAACAGTTTCTGAGCCCAGTCTTCAAAATGACAGTATTTACTCCCCCCACCCCAGCTCAGTTATTATCAGAATTGGAATCTATTCCTCAGTGATGCCATGTGAAGGTGAATACACATATAAATGTATGAATCCAAAACAGAACAGTGAAAAATGTTGTTTGCGAAGAGTGTTATTCTTCCATATCTTTATTCTAAGTGGAGTTTTCTGTGACCATCCAGCCGCCGTTGTGTAATGTTTGTTGATCACTCACTAGTAGTCTTTATCTTTCCAAGCAGCCCTTTTCTGTAAATCTTGGCTCTGTTCACACTAAGAAAGCTGTTTCTTGTCAGATTTCTTGGCTGATGCTTTCCTTGATGTGACCTCTTTCCTTTGGGATGTGTCACTGACATTCAGTTGTATCACGCAGCACATAGCAAAGCCTGACTTTAAGGGATTATTATAAAATATCAGCGTAGACGGGATCTTCAGGAGCCTTTCCTTAACTAATGAGTGAAAAAAAGAGAAAGAGAAGAACATGCCAAAAGTTAATTGGATAAGAAACTCTCCCCTGTTCTGGCCTCTTTGTTCTTATTGCAGAAGGAATTAGAAACTGGCCATAGTGAGGCAGTTAAAAGTTTCCCTCAGCAGAAGGGTCCCTTTTCTCAGACGTAAAGATAGCAGCTGACAGTGTGTGAGGAAAAAGAGGGATGTGAACAAGGCATGCCTACTATTCATCAAGTGGAGTTCCTTTGAGGTTGATATTTTCTGGTCATCGTTGGGGAAATGTCCATCACAGGCACCTGTCTCTTCTTCATTTCAAACCAACACACAGGACAATTGGGGGATTTGAATTGGTTTATATGACGCTTGGTGGCACTCAGTCTTAGATGATTTAAGGATTTAGATGAGGATTTTGGATGTACTGGCCTGTCTATGCATGTACCCTTCCTCTTGGGCTGCCTTCATGCCTTTTCAGGCAGCAAAGTGAAAGGCAAAATAGTTTTTTCATCTTCCTCTTTCCACCCAGCAGAATTGTTCCAAGAAGTTTAGCACTTCCTGGGAAAAGGAGAGGAATGGAAGCCTTAGCTCAAGGGTGTCCAAACTTTTTGCAAGGAGGGCCAGATTTGGTGAGGTGAAAATGTGTGGGGTCTGACCATTCAACCTGAAAGGGGGAGAAAGGGCGTGGTCTGTGTGCATCTGCAAAAAGCCGCAAATGCTCTGTTTTCATAGCACTCAAGGGCCCAGTGGCTGTTGCATGGCCCAGAAATCGGCCCCCACACACCCAAGATGCACCACTGCTCACATATGCTGCCCTCCATCACAAGGAGGTGGGGAAGACGCTGAGGCAAAGGAGCCAGGAGCGAGTAGGCAGGGCGGGTGGCTGAGGGGGTGGACGGAGGCAGGGAGGGCAGGCAGGCCATAAAACTGCAAGCTGATGTCTAGCCAGCACAGGAAGGGCCGGCCAGCGGAGATGAGTGACAGGCTGAGCCAGCAGGGAGGTCTGAGGGCCACTCAAAATTTTAAATCGGGCCATGTTTGGCCCCTGGGCCAGACTTTGGACATGCCTGCCTTAATTACATGCTGTGAAACATTTGCTAGGTGCTTTGAGGAGAAAGTCACTTGTATTCACACAGGAACGTGATGATGTGGAATCTTAAAATTTAGTTGATCCCTTCAGTCAGCAGGGTATAAAGTACAAAAATTTGTATTCTCAAAGGCTTTCACAGCTGGGATATGATAGTTGTTGCGAGTTTTTCGGGCTGTTTCTTCAGAGGGCAAGGAGCTCCAGGATTCCTAGGAGCTAAGTGGGCTTCTCTGTGCTCTGGGTTATACAAAAATTTGGTTTATCGCACAGTGAAAATGTGAACAGAAAATAGCTAAAAATCCCAGATTTACCCAGCCCCTTTGTTTGTAAAATAAAATCATACTACAGTTATTTCAAAGGGGCAGGGGAGAAATTAGCTTTACTTACAGTTTACAATATTCAGACGTCCAAAGATTGAAGAAGAAGAAAAATTGGGTAAAATGAAATGATCTACTGTATTGGCCACATGGTCAGTAGGTGAGAATAGTTACATGTGTGCTCTCAGTAATGATCAGAAAATAAGATGGGTAAACACACAAACAGGAAGAGGGTGGCATAGTGGGAGAAGAGAGACCTGTTAGTTTGTGAAAGCTCCTTTCCCCCTACAGAATAGGCTGGATGAAAGCCAATAAACCAAAGCCAAATCCTGACAAGATGGAGGATCTGTGGTTCAGTGGTTCCCAGGTCCAGGAGTTGGGTAGGAGACCTGTTCTGGATGAAGCTGCACTCCTGGAGCAGCAGATGTATGGTCTGGTGTTATTCCAGAATTCTGCTTTGTCATTGGAGGCCTTTGTGAGCTCAATGGCTCAAAGTGCCAAGAACAGCATGGACTGGTTCTCCAGATATAATCATTAGGGACTGGTTCCAAAACAACCCACACAAGCCCAGATGGTGCTTGGAAACCTCTGACACACAAGCAGCCAATCAGTTACCTTGTTCTGCACATACACAGAGCTCAGCACCAACATGGAAGCAGGCTCCAATGTCATCTTTGCTTCTCCTTGGTGCCTGCCAATCAGACAGGGAGGCAGGATGATGCCTGTCCATGCACAGCTCCTGATTGCCAGCACCGCAGAGAAGGAAATAGGACATCAGAGCCTGTTTCCTTGTTGGAGCTCAGCTCAGTGCGGTTGCAGAACAAGGTAAGTGATTGGCTGCTTTTGTGTTGGAGGCTTCCAAACACCACCTGGGTTAGTACGGATTGTTTCGTGACCGGTGGGTTCCAAAACAAATTGCCCATCCTTAATGATAATTCCTGGACAGGGATAGCCTGGCCAGAGAAGGACGTTCCCTGCTGGTACTATCTCAGCCAGAGTAACACAATGCATTTTATGTGGGGCTATCCTTGAAGATGACATGGATTCTGCAGCAGCTAGACTGCTAAGAGGAGCATTCTTCAGATTCCACATGACACCAGCTATAAAGGATTTGAATGGTCTGCAAATACACTTCTGGTCTGAGTTCAAGGTGTCCACATTAACTTACGAGGCTCAAAACAGCTTGGGACCTGGATATTTGAAAAAGCGCTTCTTCCAATATAAATCTGCCCTGCACTAAGATCTTCTGGGGAGTTTTGTGTTCCACCACTGAGAACAGTTTGTTATGTGGAGACACGTTATGCTGCAAATAAAACTCCAACATTTTATGGAATTCTTATCACCATCTTAAGTAACCAAATTAGTATAGTCTTGTTTTCTCTTTTATTTTGTTCATTTTCTGGGTGCAATATCAGGATTGGCTAATTGAGGGATCCAGAAAGTCCTGTACTGACCATGCAATTTTATTAATCAAGTATCTGGGTTTCTAAGAACTGGTGTCATCAACTGAGAGAGCTCTTTGCCTTGAGTTGAAATTTTTCTCTAAACTTCTGGCCACAAATTGCATGTATTTCCTTGAAGAATTTCTTTGTGAAGTCCATCTTAGAGAGGTACATTGTCCTGAAAGAGGCTTTTGTTATGTACTTTGAGATCTCTCTCTCTCTCTCTCTCTCCAGTTCTACTGTTTTAAGGAGTAGGCTACTTTGTTTTTCCTCTGTGGATTTAAAAAACTGTTGTCATTTACTCTTGATGGCCCTTTGGATTGAAAAACCACCTAAATATTTTTAAATAAATAAGATAAATTATTGAACATGGCACCTCCAGTGCATTTGAACTTCTGGAGAAAGGTGCCAGGGCTGTGACAGGAAGCAAGAGTTGAGTCAGAGAGCACACCTGGGATCCAAGCCAAGGAACAAGAAAGGAGCAGAACAGATGAATGAGTCAGGGCTAGAGCTGAGAAATAAGCAGGAGGGAGACCAAGGAGCAAGTCCACTTTGGAGCTGTGGAACAAGAACAGAACTGGAACACAAAACCAGAACTCAAGATCAAAGAGAAACCAGACAGGATTGCACCATGCCCAGGAAGACCTAGCTGGGATCAGTCAAGGCTAAACTCAGGCAGGAGGGCTAAAGTCCTTTCTGTCCAGGAGATCTAATGGGCAGCTTGGATTTGCAAGGCCAGCATAGACTTTTCTGCTATTTCGAGTTTAGACTATGGTTTGACAGTTTACAGCATTTCACAGGTTGTTGGACTGGAAGATGCTGTTCAACTGGAACTCTATTAACCATAGCCAACATTGACAATTGTACATGATGAGGGATGTTGCAGTTCAGTAACATGGGGGAAGGACACACATTGTCCACTGCTGGCCTTGGTGTATTTTCCTATAGTTCCAGTATTCATTTTCAAAGACTCCCAGGTGGAATACGGCAGCTCCTCATACAGGGCAGTACCTTAGGAAAACAGTGTAAAGCAGGGTACTCTGTTGAAAATTTTCTTAAAGCGGTACATCCCCATTTCCAAGAATTTCTTTTCATAAATGATTTTTTCATAAACCAAGGCATTCGTAAACCGAGGTACCATTGTACTTCCTTTTCCCAAGGAGGAAACAGATTTCTCTTGTTTTCTATAGATGAAATAGGCAGCCATATCTCCTGACATTTCCAACCTTTCCTTTAACACCCACACTTCCCTAGTTATAAATAAGCTTCCTTATTTGCTTAAAAACAAGTATGGACATGACTTCTTTGCCAAGGGCGAAATGTGCTACGATAATCCTTATGAATTTTGAAGAACTGAACCCATAACATTTATGGGCTGCTGAGTGCTTGCTGGAATTGCTGGATAGCTCAGCGGTTTAGAGGTTGGAAGTTCTATTGACCACTGTGCCTCCTTGACAGAGGCTGAATTCAGTGATCCCATAAGGGGCCTTCCAGATCTGCAGTTTTAAGATGGATCGACAAGTAGGAATTGGCCCTACTTGTTCAATTTTTTTAAATGTTGTGCTGTTAAAGAAACACAAATCAGTAAGATTGCTCTGGCAAATACAATCCTATTATTTACATTGCATCTTATATATAAAAGCATTATTTTGGACCTGAGGATCTTCAAAGGAAGGAAATATTCCCCTCAGTTAGCAGGTTAGAATAACAGTCCTGAAGTGGGATTTGTCACAGTCTGTCAATTCTGACTTACTGTGATCCTTTGCAGCGTCTTCTAGGTAGACAGTAAGAAGTGGTGGTACCATTCTCTTCCTCTGGGGGCATCATGGGACTGTTTAGTTTGCCCAAAGCAACACAGTCCGGCTCTTCTGGGATTCACAGTGGGAAACCAAGCTTCTGGATACCCAACTCACTGACCTGTGATTGGCCCATGAAAATCCATGTGAAAGTAAACACATCAGATAGACCAGGAAGCTATCTAAAACTGGCAGAATAGAAAGACCTGCTAGAATGGGGGCATTGAGAAGTGGAAGAGAGGAATGAGAGAGGTGGTCAGCCCAGTGGTGACACAATGACCCATTCTTCCAACCGTCTGGGAATGTCCTAGCATTAGTTTTGTTTTAATTGTATGTAAGCCTCACAACTAAAAGGGTTAATGAGAGGAAACAAATGGATGAAAGATACAAGGCATGAAAATTTAAAAAATAATCATGTGCCACCAAAGCATGTGTGTCCCCTTTTCAGGTTTTCGTAAAATGATTTAAAATTGATGTAAAAATATCAGGAAAAGGAAAATCTTGGAAAGGGGTTTCTGCTCCTTGCAATTATTCTTTTAATTAAATAATTACTCTTAAAGGCCAATAAGTTGTTGTCATTACAAATAACAACTACAGAGAGGTCCATTGTCAGCAGGGAGGTAAATTCCTGGATTGCCCTCCTATATAGTGATATGTGACATGGGGAATTCTTGGAGTTGTGGTCCAAAAACACTAATATGTGAACCTTTACTTCACAGTAGCTGTTATTTTCTTATTACCTTGCAATGGCAATGACATAGCTGATAAGTCTGTGTTAGTGTTCACTATTAATGAGTGGAACTGGAAGTAAGTCTGATTTACCCCTTTACATTTGAAGTATAGTGAGCCAGAATGTATGCATTTGTTAACAGGAAGACTAGCCTCATTCTGAGAAAATGAAATTACATATAAGAAGCCTGACATAGAAATATACAGAGGAAACCTAGGCAACATGGAAACACATCTATTGCCAACAGAAGACATAATCACACTTTTACATCTGGAACTCATGTGTGTATTTACTTAGTAATAATTAGTAGGAGTCCATGGTGAGCTTCATTTCACACATGGGAACATAGTATCACAATGACTAAAAATAAAGATGAGGAGAAAAGGCAGAAACAATTTGCATTATGTAACTCTATAACATTCTCTAAATATCTATACACTACAAGCTAAAACATTGTGTCCAAACAAGGCTGAATCCAAATGGAAATCATATATAAGAGGCCAAAAGCATGGAGACTCTCAACAAAAATTAAAATGAAATAGCCCTTGTAAAGGCATTCTGCCTTATCAACCCTGCTGTGTTACTCTTTTCCAGAAGCTGGAGCCCTCCAGTACTACAATTCCCAGCATTCCTAGAGGAATTCCTGGCCAGCTTGCCACAAACAATACAGGCAATGAATGACATAGTTTGGTTTCAACACACCATGACCCATGACAGCATGGAGAAGACTGCCCTAGAGCATTGGTTCCTAACCACAGGCAATGGCAGGTGTTCTTGGACTGCAATGCTGAGAACGCCCCCCAGCCAGCACAGCTGATAGTGAAGGTTTCTGGGCATTGCAGCCCAAGAACACTTGGGTTAATCATGGTTGGGAACCATTTCCCTACAGCAATAGCTATGTGGCTATAGAATCAGTGCTACTATCAGCCAAATCATATTCTAACTGGTCAGCAGATCTAGTTGTACATTTTCTCTTTCAGGTCAAAACACGGTGTATGTGTTTGATTAGAGGAATACCATGGTGAACCAATTAAACATCCTTGCCTGCAGTGTTGCTGCTCTGATGGAGCTTCATTGCATTAAAAGAATGAATCACATTGGGAAATCAGAGGTCTTCTGTGCAGGGATGGGAAATATTTGATTTTGGACCACAACTCCACAGAATTCTCCAGCCAGCATGGCCATTTGGCTGGAGGATTCTGCAAACTGCATCCCCTTACCCTGATTCCCCCCCCACACACACATTTGCTTCCACAGGATGTGTGGTTTAACTCTTTAAGAAGCAATTCCAAGGGCTACATGAAACACAGTTTAAGCTAGTTCATCAGTTTTCAATTCACAGCAGTAAAATATGCAAAATGAATTTATGACATAATTTTTATGGCTACTACCATTAGCCAAAGTAGCATATTTATGATCATAGGTTTAAAAGAAGGTCTTGCCTTGATTGCTTCTCTGGTTTGACTTTACCAAAATGCTGCAAGTGATCAGTGCAGGATAGCTGCTCATTTTACTGTGCCATCCAAACATCAAAAGCTAAGAAATGGAACCTGGAAGTTGAGTCATGGCAACTGGACTTTTGTTGTGAGATTGAAATGTTTTGCTACTCATCTAAGGAGCTTCGTCAATATGAGGACAGTTAGTGGTGAGGCCTCCAATTTATAGTTCACCTTGAATTCACACCTCCACTAGGAAGGCCACAGCTAATGACCCATACTTAATGGGTGTTGGGAAGGGTTGCATAGGTGGAACTTTCATGCACCCCAGGCCATTGTGCATCTAACGATCCTGTTCATGCCACAGTCCACTTAATGAGCCTCTTCAGACTCATTGGGATGTGAAATCAAGGTGACCTATAAATTGGAGAACTCACCACTAACTTTCCTTAGACTGACGAAGCTGCTTGGATGAGTAGCAAAACATTTTGATCTCTCAAGAAAAGAAGTCCAGTTGCCATGATTCAACTTCCAGATAACCTCACCTGGATGACTGAGAATCCCCACAGACACAGGAACTGGAACATTTATCTGTTTCATTTTCTACCACATTAAAATGTTTTTAATTTTGATTTCTTCCTATCCTCTTTGTGAAGAGTTCAGTTTTTGTAAAAAGAAAATAACCAAACAACATTTTCAATCCATCCAGCAGACTGAATAGATTTAGCTGCTTCTAGCAAGGAGAGGATTAGGGATGGGCATCTTACAAAAAATGACACACAGTTTTGTCATTTTGTAAGCTTACAAAACCTTAGGAAATGAAACAGCAAACAGTGTGTTGTCAAGAAATGAAACAAAACACTTTTTTTGTTTTGGAAATGAAGTGATTTCTCATTGCCTCTTGATCTAGCTGTCTGGAGAACAGGAGATTTATTTTTAAACCATGCCTCAGCTGTTGAGATAGCTTATCTCTGATCTTTGTCTGCCTGAAAGTAGCCAGGAGCTGAGCTGTTCACTTGGCTGTGTCTGCAAGTTTTCCTTTCCTTTTTAAGTAGGAATGTGGAGGTTATTTCCCCCCCCCAATATTTTCTTCCCTTCCCTTGCCGCACCACAGATCAGCTGTGTTTATTTCCCGATCTCTCTGTGCAGCAGTCAGCTATTAGGTTTCTAGCTTGTTTACAGAGGGTTCTTTGCTTGAAATCAAATTGATTGGAAGGTCTGAAGGTCTTTGATTTAGGTCAGGGGTCTCCCTGTTAAATAAAAAAAGGAAAGCTACCCATTATTTATAACCTTACGAAGCATTTTGCTTCATGACAAAAATTCTTTTTAAAAATCTGTTATTAACAAAACGAAATGAAATAAAACACTATAAATCCGTTTTGGGCCCATCTCTGTTTTAAACCTATCTAAAATATATTACTTCTGTTACTGCTGCAGAGAAGACGGCAGTGCTGAATTTTCCTTATAGTGAAAGCCCTGTGTTGGGACAGTCTGAAATGAAGCAAGAAAGTACTAGAAGATGATGTTAGAAAACAATCAATCAGCTACTGGAAAAGATTAAAGGACAACTATTAATAGTTCTGTCACTAATGATGCAATAATATGAAAGCCAAAAGGATGTATTGTGACTGATGGGCACAGAAGTGAAAGAAAAGTCTGATGCTGCGTAACACATACAATTGGAACATAGAGTGTGAGAAGTATGAATCAAGGCAAACCATAAAGCCCGAAATGGAACATTTAAACATTATAGTACATGATGTCAGTGAACTGAAGTATGGGATATTTTCAGTCAGCCAAAGTGTTATACTCTAAAAATGACATCCAGAAAAAGTGAATTGATTCTAATTCTGAGGCAAACTGTATAACATGGAGTTGGGCACTAAAATGCAGGGTCTGAATGAATGATATCAATCAAACTCCATAGAAAATCTATCAACATGAACATTGCTCATGTCTATGCTCCAGCTGAATATGTTGAAGAAGATGAAATTGAAAGATTTATATAGGAGAAAATTTATTGCAAGCCAAAGCAAGACATGCTTATGATCAAAGTCTTGTGATTACCACCCAGAGTAGCCTAGTAGCTAGGTGGTCAGTAAATGAATGAATGAATGAATGGATGGATGGATGGATGGATGGATGAATGGATAGATAGATAGATAGATAGACAGACAGACAGATAGATAGATAGATAGATAGACAGACAGACAGACAGACAGATAAAAGTGATTGAAACAAAAATGTTGCTGGAAAATTTGGCTTAGGGGACAGAAATGAAGAGGTAGAATGATTCATCGAATTCTGTGAAGTCAAAGTTTTGTTTATTGCCAATACATTTTTCAAGCAAGCAAACAGCCAGCTATCCATGAGGACATCACCAGATGGGTCAATAATTGGAAGCATGAGATGTAGAAGTTGTATTTTCTGTGTGAAACAAGACTAAAAGCAGATTGTAGTACTCCCAATGAACTGTTAAAGTCCAAATTATGCTAAAGTTGACAAAGAACACTAAATGTACTGGTGTACCAAATTATAATTAAAGCAGCATTGCTGATGTGAAACTGATTCACATTACTGATCTCAACTGACAGTGAACCCCATGAACTGTGGGGGACTGAAGCCAGATACATTATTGGGGAGGACTGCAAACAGACAGTTCCCATAGTAAAAAGAAAAGAAATACCTAGATGGATGAGTAGCAAAAGTAAAGGATGGCAGGAATAGGAACGAAACATTGAATGCAGTTTTTCAATGCCTGTCACTGATCAGGGCTGTTGAGGACAGGACATTTTGAAGCTCTCTTATTCAGAGGTTCACCATAAATCAGAGGAGACCTGGTAGCATGCAAGAATAAGAATAATATAGCTAAAAAAGATGAAAGCCCTGCCATCCTAGAAAAGGAGGGCAGACCTAATCCTGCATCATAAGCACGGCTGAAGATAAGTATAAAACACATCTGCTTTCTAGCCTCATCTCAAATTCTTTCTGACATATTTATGAAGAAACCTGGCACTTTTGGAAAGTTCATATGGAAGATTAAGACAAGGGATTTTCTCATTATCTCTATCATAATTGTCACCTGGGTAAAACAATCCTAATATAATAATCTCATTGGTCATTTTATGAGGTAAGGAAAGCTCAAGTGAAGTGTGGGTAATGTAAGGACTGTTTCCCATGTTAATAATTTGGATGAAAATGTGTGTGGCATCCTTGTATGCATGGCATGCAGCAATCATTCTGTATTTTAGCAGAATGCACTTTTGTGTTTGAAAGCATTGATTAACCTTTTTATAACAATAAAATACCAGTTGAAAATTAAATCCCAAACGTTAGATTGCCGAAAGTTCCCTAGACATAAATACCTCCACCCCTGGAGCAATCTATGCTCTCATGATTTCTCAACTGAACTGACCAATGTGATGCTTGTGAAAATAATACGGTAAGAAGGACCATATGTACTCTGTTGTGGTTTTTAGAGAAAAGAAAGTATAATATGTAGTAGGTGAAACTTTGTGATGTGTACTGAGGTCCAGTGTCTTTGGTTTACATAATAATATAATCACAGAATTATTCTTTTTATTTTCTTCTGCAATACTTTGGAATTTCTTGCCCTGTTATTTTGCTACAGCGATTCTTGCTTGCAAATATATTGACCCTAAGAAAGCAGGGCAGTTAAACGATTGCTTAAATGTTGTAATACTTTTAATCCTTACTTGTTATAATTTGATTACTGAAACAGATTTTTCTCTCTGGGCCTCTTATTAAGTCACTTTCAAGTTGAAACAAACCAGAAATCCTTTTAACTTAACAGAGCTAGGATTTGATATGAGCTACTAAGAATTAGCTCAAAGGTTGTAGGATATTGCATCATAGTTTCTGGTTTCAGTACCCCCTACCCCAACAAGTAATTTCATTTCTAAAATGCAATCTGAAAAACTCTTGCTCTTGTTTCTCGCTATAGAGATTTGATGGGATTTCATTTTAAACATAGAGGCTCAGACACAACATAAAGGCATAATAAAAATAGTTTGGTTCCAGACTTGGTCTCACTTTCATTAGACCCATTTAAGTTGATTTAGAAAGAACTAACATAAGTCTTCATTTCATTTTTTTAAATGCATTTTTAAACATATTTTTGTCACAAAATGAAATGAAACAAAATGCTTTGTAAGGCTATAAATAATGGGGAGCTTTCCTTTTTTAATCTAACAGGGAGCCCACTGCCCTAAATTAAATACCCATCATCCAATCAATTTGCTTTCAAGCAAAGAACCCTCTGTAAACAAGCTAGAAACCTAATGCTCCTGCTGCAAGGAGATATTGGAGATAAGCTCAACAGCTGATCAGAGGTGTGGTGAAGGAAGGAAAATATTAAAAAAAATAACCTCCACGGACATACTTAAAAATGAAAGGAAAACAATTGGTTTAAATCAACTTGCAGACACACCTAGTGAAGGGAACAGCTCAGCTCCTGGGCTGGCTACTCTAGCTTCAGGCAGATCAAAATCGGAGATAAGCTATTTCAACAGCTGAGGTGCAGGAAGGAAGGAAAAGAAATCAATCAGTTTAAAAATAAACCTCCTGTTCCCAAGACAGCTGGATCAAGACACTAGGAAGAATGGTTTCATTTCCAAAACAAAAATAGTGTTTCGTTTCATTTCTTGGCGACGTGCTGTTTGCTGTTTTGTTTCATTTCGTAAGGTTTAGTAAGCTTACAAAACAATGAACCAGTGTGTCATTTTTCGTAAGGTGTCCATCCCTTATCATAGATTGTAATAATGTGCTGGTATAATCATCCGTATCTATTTCTTTCTTTCCTTATTTTTATTTTATAAACTATAGAAAACAAAACAAATCCTTGTTAATAGAAGTCTCATACAATATTTCAATCATTCATATTCAAAATGGATAATAAAAATAAACATAACATTAATGAGATAGGAATACATAAACTAAATTTAAAAAATGGTACAAAAACTTATATAACTTTGTATACCCTTCACCCTCAGGGCTATATTTTTGTTCAAAATCAAATTAAATCCACATATTATATTCCTGCTTTGTTGGTTAATATCCTTTCTAATGCTGCCCCCATTCTTTCCAGAAATAACTTGAATCCTTACTGGGAGTATATCCTTTTGCTTTCTCAAAAACATGTGTCAAAGATGGGCTCTAGATATCTTCAAAATCATTAGTATGGGATACCTCTTGACTCATTTTCAAATCACAAGTTAATTTATCATCAATAGCCATATTCCACATTTCTTTATGACAGTACCAATCTTCAATTTTAAAATGGCTACTAGTTCACCATTTTTTTTGCCGTGATTACTACTTTACAGTGGAAGTTTCAGAGAGGGTAGCCATGTTAGTCATTTCAAGAACTGCAGGCAAAAAAATCACAAAATGTTACATTAAAATATGAAAGTTAGTCTTTAAGGTTCCACACGTTTTGTGTCTTTTGTTTTGTTTTGTTTTACTTTAAAGTGGTATCCTGGGTTACAAATGCTTCGGGTTACAAAAAGAAATTATTGGAAATGGGGATGCCTCGGGTTTAGAAAATTTTCAGTGGATTGATTACATTTTTTTCCGTTAGGCATTGCAAACACAGTGTACCCAGGATGCATTGCGCCACCATAGTTTGTGGAGGTGTCAAAGGAGTTGGAGCTGTATTTTCATCAAGTTTTGGAGCCATTCTGGACATTTTTGCAGCAGGTTTTGGGTTTTTGAACTTTTTTGGTGCATTTCTCAAGCGGTAGAAAGGTAGGGAGCTGATCCTTTGTTCCTTCCATGCCAGTTCTGTGCATTCTGCATTGTGTATGTGTGTGCGTGTTTGACTTCCCTCCCTTTTTTCTGACCTCTGGAACAGATTAATTGGTTTTCAGTGCATTCCTATGGGAAACAGCACTTCAGTTTACAAATTTTTCAGGGTACAAAATGTCCCTGAGAACCCATTAACCACTTAAACAAAGGCACCACTGTATTTAGTTATTTCGTATCAACTGTGTTCAACAAGGCTGACTTAGCAGACAATATATTCTTTATTTCCTGAAAAATTCAAATCCATTGTCCCCCCCCCTTTTCACAGAGCCACCAGATGTGTAAATATGTCCCTTTTTCTTTTTTACATTCTCAGCAGGAAGATGGAATTGATCCATTTATTAGACTCATTCTCCTTGGCATAAAATACCACCTCCATTCTATTTTATAACAACTTCATTTGACTCTTATTGACATATTTTTAATAACCCCTTTATCTCACATAGAATATCTGTATTTGCTGCCCTGTAGTCTTTTGCAAGAAACCAAAATTTAATTTACTGGTGCAGTGGTACCTTGTATAAAGGAATTAATTTGTTCTAAATGAAATTCTGTTAAGCAAATTTTCCTTTATACAAATTTCCCATAGGAATGCATTGAAAACAGAGTAATCCCTAATTGTTGTGACCATTTTTATGTTTTACGGATTCGCCCCATAGGCGATTCGGTTAAGCAAATTTTCCCTATCTCTGGAATTTTTTATGTTGTACAGAGTTTATGTTATACAAACTGCTTGTTATACGAGGGTCCACTGTAGTTCAATATTTTGTGTGCAACAAAACTCCACAAGATATACAAGGCAACTTATTTTAACATTTTAACCAATGGTGCCATACATGTTCACTGAGCTCCTTAGTTAGCCCAAGATGAGTTATCGAGGCCTCCAATTTATGTTTTCCTTTTTTTTTAAAAAAATGAAATATTTAATGAAAGTTATGAGTTTGCAGGTTTAACAGCAAAGACACATCTCTGAGGGAAATGAGTGAAGAAAACAGGGTTAATATCTTCTTTGACCCTAAGCAGCCATCTGCAGGAGCAACAATGTGCTGAAGTAGCTACCTACTATTAAACAAACTCTTCAGCCTGCTAATCAACCATGACAAACATTTACAGACTTACAGGAGACTACAGCTCTGTTGCATTTAGCAATTTGGTGGTAAGCTACTGTAAAATGTTATCTTTTCTTGACATAGCAAAGAAATAAAATGTCAGATATAAAATGGTAATCAGTCACAGCTTGTAGTAACTAGTTTGTCATTCTGCCTTACTGGATATGTTTTTCCCCAAAGTAAGCTGTACAGGATGATCAGGGTTCTTGCTCATACCATTGCATGTAAGAGGAAACTATTGGTGGAAATTGCAGTCTCTTATAATCTTCACGTCTTTTTCTGTTTATAGAATCTGATGGGGTTGGCTTAGCTGGAATTAGCTGTTTTACACAGGAACAGTATCTGACATGCTTTCCAGTCGGATTCACCCCCCCCCCTTTCACCTCTTCTGAGAATAAAGGAAAACTATATTTTCAATCCATCTCAAAACTTAATTTCCTGGTGTATGTTTTTAGGGAACGACTTCTATTTGTCCACTTAATCTTTCATAACATTTCCTCTTATGACATAACAATCTTCAACATGTTGCATGCAAAGCCTGCAATCTGGATAGCACTCCATACTCCATGGTTTGCTTTCCAATCTGGTGATGGGAAACATTGACTTTCTGATAAAGTACAACATTTTCTGGAAAAAGGTAGCTTGATAGTTTTTGGACAGTAAGCCAGCCCTTGAAGACCTACACGGAAAAAACAGCAAAGCCAAGGGTGCAGGTCCAACATGTTGAAGAAAATCCAATTAGAGGCTGTCTAATTTAATTATTAATTCACAAAGTTTGGAAAACCCAGCACACTTCAAAGTAATGCTTCTCCAGAAGAAGAATATGAAGGAAAAAAAGGATATAAATAACTGTTATAAGATGAACTTCAATGTTATTAAGCTCAATCATAAAATGAACAAAACCCGAAGCCTTGAAATCAACATTAAAACATTATCACTATAAACATACATATGAAAACTACAACAAAATGTTACAGAGTGGAGTTCCAGACACAGGCTGTCCCCCAGAATACTCCATTCCACAACCCAATTTCCCATGCTTCTTTTCTAGCACAGGCAGCTTCTAAGTATGGCTTTAATCTTTGGAGGGTTTTCCACTCCCAATGATTCTTGAAAAATCTGCAGACCTCGGGGCAAAGTGTGATGAGAGCTCCTTCTTGATGTGGGTGGTGGGTGGGAAGGTGGGAGCCATTTTGGTTATATCAGCCTCACCACCTTAGTCTGCTGTTACAGAAAATGTTTAATAATTTTTCTCAGACTGTAGTAATTAAAAGTCATTGGAAATCTATAAAACAAACATTGTTGACATACCCACACCAAGACATTCATGTGGTCATAGTCTCTGATATAACTTAGGTGTTTTGCTCTTGGCTGTTCACAGTGTTGTCAGTTAATCTATAATAATGTACCAGTTAAGACTCAGAGATTTTATACCTAGCTAGTGGAACAGATCTTGGGACTGTATTTCTTTTGGATGACAAAACACAGAATCTCCCATCCAGCACGGCTGTTGGCAACAACATTCTGGAGATAGTTATTTTTTAAAAATCAACTTTTTCTGAGAAATGGGTGAAGAACACCATATTGCTCTGCTTCAGGCGACTGGCATGCAAGAACAACAGGTCTGGTCTGTAACTTTTCTTCTGAACTTTTTATATCAAACATGGGAGAAAAATATCGGTGCCTGTCCACTATTTGTGGACTGCTAATTGATTCAGCATCTGGTACAGCTGCTTTTGGACTGTGTTTGATTTAGTCTCTGTGCTACAAAACAAGGAGCATTGTTGCTACTTTTGCTAGTCATGGTTGATGTCAAATTATCGACTCTTGTTTTCAGCATGGAAACAAATGATTTCCATATGCATTCAAAATCCCTACACAAATCCATCCACTAAGAAGCCTCTAGGGAATATAATTCCCATATGACAGAACACTAGCATGTTAACGACTGATGTATAACACTGGGTTGGCAACTCACACATTTTTGGTTTCTAAGGGATTTTTTTCAACTGAAAAATATCTGCAATGTTTGTAAGACTTAATTGTTTTCAGCAGGACTCCTATCTACAGAACACGGTGGCATTTTTTTTTAATTTTAAGAAAAGCATTTCTTAACTTTGCTTCATAAAAAAATAGGATTTGAATGATCATTTAAGAATTGGGGTGGGCAAGGTGGGGTGGAGAAAATAAAGACCTGCAATACTTTGTAAAAACTGAACAGAAAGTGTTGCTTTCTACTTGAGAAAGAGTGTTTGACAACCCCCCCCCACACACACTAAGGTGAGTTTTATATTACCACTCTCTTGGGGCCTTTGCATCCTCCTCAGAATTACTCATATATCCTAGAGAGGCCTATAAACACTCTGGAACAGATTTTCAGCTTCATGTATGTGGGATGGCAGGGTACATTCAATGAATAGAGAATTTCAGAAATAGGAAATAGAGATTTTCTGTAGTTTCAAGGCTACTCTTGGGGTCAGAAAATCACCACAGTCATAGGAAGAAGACCCTGAAATTGGGGAGGCCAAAATTGTCATATGGCTGACGGATACAGTAAATGCCATAGCATGAAAATTTTGCCAGTGTCAATATTTTTACAAACTTGGTTCTTCCTGGTCCATGAATGGCTGATTTGATTAGGCAGACATTTTTTTGGAACATCTGTAAGATACACACACACACAAAAAAACACAAACCCCACACACAATCTCCTCACTAAACTAATTGTTCACCCAAGGGGGAAACACACCATCTTCACCATGGTTGGTAAATATAAAGAGGGGGAGGCAAAGGCACAGTGTAGCATTTTGAAGACTTGCTGATTTAGTTCAGTAAGTGTTCATGAATAAAAATCCAGTTCTTCAGACACAGGGAGTAGAAATACATGTCTCCTATTATTCCATGCTGGTGAGATACATGTCTGCAGGAGGATACACATAACAAAGTGTCAATGGGATTTTAACATAGAAATTACATCCTAGCCAGGGGAATAAGCTATGTAGAATTGTTTGAAGGACAGACATCATAATCTGTTAAAAGACACAACAATTTTTTAGCCATGGTATTGTAGAAAGTTGGGATATTAATACATGAGGTGCACTACTAAGCCTTGATCTTCACTGATACCTTGGGATTTCATTATATATTTAGTTCCTATTGTCTCCCTCTTGAGTCTCCCTTTGGAATTCATTTTTTCCACTGAATAGCTGCTTCCTCTGTCTACCTGATTTTTTAAAAATAATTTGATTAATGTAGGATGTATTCATTTTGCTAAAGGTGTATATTTTGGTGGGTTTTGGGGGGGCACTATTTTGTTTGCTTCTGTAGATTATTGTTGTAGGTTGGACACAACTTGAAGAATTCCCCTCTTATTTTCTGATGCTTATTTTCCTTTCTCATGTACTGTTTCCTCCTTTTGGAGTAGCCTTTGCTTTTGTAGTTTTAAAAGACTCTTTAGGGCGTTTTGAGTACCAGAAAATGCAAACAGGGAACACAGGGGTCTTGTGTAAAAAAAAACTACTGTTCTTTTTTTAAAAAAGAGAAAAATACAAAACCAAAACAGGCAACTATTTAAATAACCTGAAATGAAAGAAATGTGAAAAACTTCCAATTCCCTAGTACAATACTCTCTAAACAAAATGGGATTGTTTTCCCCAAATACAGATCAATTGAACTGGGATAATAAATTTGATGTTTCTGTTGCTGCAAATCTGTTCTATGTAGATATTGCTGCAAATCTGTTCTATGTAGATATTGACCTGACCAAAGCCTATGCTTCATTTACTGATATACTATGCAGTGATTGGGTTGGCTAGTAGGATTATTTTGTGATCCCTGTTCCTCCTTTTTTCTTTGGAGAATTTCTTTAAGTGATACAGTAACCCCCCACCATTTTGCGGTTCATGTGCTGCAGTCCTGCTGTATTGCGGGACCACAGTACATGCTGGGGCTCAGCGCTGGGGTGAGGGAGAAAAACCTTCATTTCCCCACTCCAGCGCCAATCAGTTGGAGTGCAGCCCTTTTTAAAATGTCACCGCTGCTTCCCGGGTTGCTGGAAGACTTTTAAAAAAGCCTTCCAGCAGCCCCTGCAACAGCCACTCCTCCCCAAGCCAGCGCTTCCCGCAATCTCGATTGAAATGCATTGGCTCAGTGCATTTCAATGGAGAATTTTTTCCCCATTGGAATGCATTGGCTCAATGTATTCCAATGGGGAAAAATCTCCATTGAAATGCATTGAGCCAATGCATTTCAATCAAGATGGTCCAGGACTGGAACTGAGAGAAGCAGTGTGCCCCTTATTAAAGCCCTTCCAGTCATGGAGGCAAGTCTGCCTCCATGAATGGAATGGATTTTAAAAGGGGCACACTGCTTTTATATAATGTGTTGGCCAATATTTTCAACTTGTAAACTGATTCTGAGATTCTAGAAAGTAGGACAGCCTTAAAAGGGTCACCATAAGTTTGAATCAGCTTGACAGTCTACAAAAATTATTGTTACAATACATCTGAACACCTGCTACTCATTAATGCTTATCAATTAATAATTGATATATTATTTGGAATCATTTAAAATGGCCATGAAATAATTCAGAATGTACCCTCAAATAACATTATACAAAGTAAACATTACTCATTATTTCCCCAGTTAATTATGCTAGCTGACAGGAATGCTTATTTTCTAAAGTAACATTGCCACTCATTCAATGTGACTTTGCAACAAGTAGTGTTGTTACCTGAAATGTATTGCTGCCAAGCACATATATAGCGCACTGTTCCCATTAATGCTGTGAATCATCTGGAAGGTTCGTTCTACCATTAGGCAGACTGAGATGACCTGCTCAGGCAGTTGGTTTGGGGATACAAGAAATGGCAGCAAGGTTTTACTTGTTGTTTGTTTCATCATAACAGAATATCCTATTTGGAAGTAGAGGAAGAGGCACTTAGGTGTTGAAGTAACTAATCTTAGGTTCTTGGGATGAGCAGGCTAGTAACCATTTGCTGCTCCTTCTCTGTCAGTAAATTATCTAGGACCCATCCTGAGAAAGCATGTGACAGGTGAGTTTATAAATAAATGCTTTAGTCAACAAATGGCAGATAGGCTATGATAATTTAAAACTACTGAATAGCCAGCTTCGGGGGGGGGGGCATTGTTATAAGGACCTCACCTGAGGAAATGTAGATTTTACAAATGCAAGTTAAAGCCTGCAGAAGATCATTTCTGCTTATTATTTACTATACTGTCAAGATCAAGATCTTACAAAAACACAAGGAAGACATAATTTGAAGTTACAGTTGTTAAACCAGGACATGAGTTAAACAGTAAATGTACAAATCCATGATTTAGCAGTGGGAGTATGTTTAGACTGTTCAAACTCTCAATATAGCATTTTACCTCCCAAAATAATTATAAACTTATTAACTGAAGTGATCTCTCAAATGAATAAACCAGAACCCGAGTGTATACATTGCTTAGAAGAAAAGGAGCTGAAAAATTTACTACTAAAAGAGAACATTCAAAGAGGTTTTATAGGGAGCTATTTCTTTTTTTAAAAAAAGAAGCTAATACTTACATTAAACTAAACCATTTGGATAAGGATCTTGGCCAGAGGCAATTTAAAGCCATGAAAAATTAACTCTCCAAGTACTTCTGTCAGAGTCCAGTGATGGAAGGAGCCTTGTAAATTCTTAATCTCCCTTTCTTCAGGGTAAGACAATATAGTTCTATAGAAGAGAGGTCAAGGAACTGATCACCCCCACAGTAGGTATCCAAAAAAGCAATCAAGCTAAACTAGCAGGGAGTGGATTCCTGCAGAATGCTGTGGAGAATAGCTTTTCTATTCCTCCACAGGTTCCCTGAAGAAAGAAGATTCCTGGGACTAGTGGCTTAATTTCTCTGGCTACCATGCTAATCACACATGTCTAATTACTGTCTTTCTTTCTTTCCTCCAGACTTCCATTCTCCTGTCTTAGCTCCTTCCAGTAAAAAGATAATGTGGATACAAAGGCTGGCTAGACACCTGACAGAACTCTGTGTCTCCAAGAGATAGTCCGCCTCCCTCCATTTCTTTCTCTTTCCTTTCTCTCTCTCTTTATTCTTTCAAATACTTCATGGACATTTTCCCCAAAAAGAACTACATGAACATGGAGGGCCTCCCTTGCCTTTAATTAAATACCATAGTTGAAGCCTTGGGTCAGAGATAGGACCTATAAAGATGATCCCTCTGTATGTTATGCCAATGTGTGAATCACAGAGGTGGCAAAAATATTTCAGCCAATTAATGCAGCTGAAAAACTTTAAAAATATATGACTTGTACTTTACTGAGCCGGTCATTCTGCACATAGCCTCCCTTTGAAGACACAAAAATGCAAGTGTGATGCTTTGGGAAATGCTTAGGGTTTATTAGCCACTCGGATGACTGTAACAGGATCTGAAGTACTACAGATGTAGGGAAATGGAAATAGGTTTCCAATTACTCTGGCTGCAATCGAGAAGTCAGGATCCATGCACTGATTACCATGGAATTCAGGATGCCAGCCTTTAATCTGATGTCAAAGAGAGAAAGGGGGGGGGGTAGCTAGTTTTTGAGCACATTCATGTTGTTTCAGAACAAAGTCTTGTCTGCTACAGTTATGCAGAGCTGCCTCCAGAAGGTGTTGGACGTAGGCATTTGTTGAGATCTGAAGGCAAGCAGAAAGCCATCTATTGTACAGACAGCGCCACATCCAGTTTGTACCAAATTAACTCCCATACAAGAAGGCCTACATTTGTGGCAGAGACATGGCCTTGCCCACATGCCCCCACCCCCATCGCCCAGTTAGACCTTCTCCATATGGAGGAGAAAAGCCTGAGGAGATCTCTGTAAATGCTGACCTCACGTCTTCACCTTCCGCACTCTGTTGTGACGCAGTAAAAGGAGCCACAGATACCTATGGAACCCAAAACAACATCTAACACCATCCTTTTCAAAAGAGGGAAGGGATGTGAAAGTAAACAGATATAATTAATTGAATGGTAACATAGTTAAGAGGTGGTGTTGAAAAAAATGTTCAATATTAAAAACAAATGTTCATTTTGTAAATAGGGATGACCCTTGATGTGGAGGCCGTTAAGGAATACAATCCTGGATTGAGACAATCTTCCTCAAAATTGAAAGACAAACTATTTGTGCCTGCAGGAAACCTATTTTAATGTTTTCTGCTGTACTGCTGTATGCTTAAATCTGCATTTTCCTTGGAGGTGAACTTTTAAAAAGGGGTTGAATGTTTATGGATCACACTTCATGATCAGTGCCATTAACTAGAACAGCAAAAGTATACAAAAAAGGTTGCCAAACTGTGTATGAAGTAGGCCCTGATTCTCCTTCTGTGATCAAGGGCCAGAGATCAACTGTTAACAGGAACAGACTGTGAACTTTGAACAGACTTTCCTTCCATAGCCTTCCCACGGCCAACCACAAAGAACCCTTAGTGAGTGCATGGCCTAGCATTGGCTAAAGAACCATCATTAATGCTGATCACTGGTGCACCTTCACCTTCCTCACCTCTGATTCCTCTTCATAGCCTGACAACATGTCAGTAGAATGGTGCAGAAGAAGATGCCAGTATTAGATATTAGGCAGCTTCTGCTCATCCCATTCTGAAATAATCCATTAGAACTGCAATGCTATGGATGCTTCACTAGGAAAAAACTCCAGGGGACACCAGTGTTTATTTAATTCTTAATTACAATATAATCCTAAAGCAAATGTTGTCAGTCTGTAGCTGCATTGCCATGAGTTATGCACATTTAACTGGATGCCGAGAAGTGCTGAAATGTTTGTATAATTCCAAGACTCCGTTCTTGCCATGAAAGTTTCCTCAAACCTGATACAAAAATACTTGTTCCTTCTTTCTTCAGACCATATTCCTTCTAGGTCACTTTCTGATGGGAAAAATAAAAGACAAAATTGAAAAACACCCAGAATAGATCGGTTGGGTTGGCCTCCTATAAGAAATTGAGTAGCATTTTCAAAGAAAGCACAGACAAATAATTATACTCCTAAGAAACAAAACTATCTTCTTATTAGTTAAAAAAATATCAAAGAGCACTATCATTAAAGTGACTCCTGACACTAACCAGCTTTAGCAATGACCTCATGGCTGATAAATTTTGCAGCTGAATGTCTTTCAATCTGTGAGGTAGCTCCAGAGAAGCAGATAAGTTTCTCTCTTTGAAGGCCTGACTTTTGCGCATGAGTTTACAGCCTTGTAATTCTTTCTGTTTTTTTTTTTTTGGGGGGGGGAGGGTGCATCAGGGAAGAAAGGGTATAGGAATAGTCTCAACCGGCTCAATAAAATTTTCCAGAGTATGTGCAATAAACAGAGCATGCAATAAATGTTAGTGTTCTGGTTGAACTGTCGATAGGTTTCCCCATAAATGCAAGAAGGCACTCAGCAATTGTTAAACAAATGGAAGAAAAACTGTACTTAGGGATAAGCAGCCTCATGACCTGCAGCATAAAAGCCCTCCAAAGTATGTGAACGCAGCAAGTATACAGAAAGGTTTAGTGTAAAATAAACCATCGGCGATGGTGTTCGCTGGGAAGAAATGGCCAAATTGGGACAAGCTTTGCACTCCAAGCAGACTGAAGGCTATAAGGAAGCATTAAACGGCCTCTCCTGTCTGAGAATATACACCCGAATGATGCTAGGATGCTTTCAACTGACCCACATTTGTCTAAGGCAACCTTAAGCTTCCCAGCATCAAGGTCACCTAGTCACAAAACATTGTCAAAATTCAAGAAGAAAACAACACAGAGAGAAACAGAACAATGCTGTGGTGCTTCAAAGATTGAAAAGTTTAAATCTATTTCTGCAGACATAGGAAGTGCACAGTGTTAGCACTTTACACGGAAATAATTTTTCAGCCTTTACAGTTGCATGTGGTTTATCTTTTTTCTCCCACTCTTTTCCCCTTTCCTTTTTCCACATTTATTTTGCCAACATAATGGAACAGACAAGCATGGCTAGTTCTTTGAACCTAGTCACTCAAGTTACTTATTGGAACTAGACCTCTCAGAATTTCCTTCTCAACATGGCTGCTGTAAATCGTCTTGGGTGGGGAGCTTCTTTCCAAGGGGGTTGGGCTAACCAGCTCTGTTTTGTTCTTCCAGAGTGCACAGCATCACCCTATCAAAGGCATTTCTTCCTGTCTTCATTCCTTTGTGGTAGAGCAGTGGTTCTCAACCTTCCTAATGCCGTGACGCTTTAATACAGTTCCTCAGGTTATGGTGACCCCTTGCCCTGCTTGGAAGAGGCCACAAGCCCCCTTTGGCAGACCACTGCTGCAGGTGCCATAGAGCAGTGCTCCCCAACCTTTTTGTCCCCGCGGACCGGGAAATTTTTGAAAATTTTTCTGTGGCCCGAAGCTGGGGGTGGGGGTGGGGATGGGGGGAGAATGCGAAAGGGGGTCCGGTGGGCAGGCAAAAGGGGGGGGTGAAAGCAAAGGATGGGAGGGAAGGAGGAGGGGGAGGCACGAGAGCGGCGGCGGCAGCACTCACCGGCTTGGGGCGTCGGGTGTGCCACTCCCCCCCACACACGGGTGGGGTGGGGGGGAACCCGGGGCTCCTGGGCAGGCAGGCCCCTGCCTCCTCCTCCGGCGCCGGGGCCGGGAGCCGCGCGTGGGTCTTGCTGCTGGCACCCCGCTTGCTCCTCCTGCCGCCGCCGCCGTGGGCCTCCTCCTCCGCCGGGGAAAGCGAGCGGGGCGCCAGCAGCGAGACCCGCGCACGGCTCCTGGCTACGGCGCCCCGCGCGCGGCACCCGCCCGGCTGCGCCGGGAAGCGCCCTCGCGGAGGAGCAGCAGCAGCCACCCCCCAGCAATCGCCCCCCCGCTGCCGCCGCCGCAATCGCCCCGTCCCGCTGCCGCCGCCGCCACCCCTCCGCAATTGCCCTCGCTGCTGCTCCTTCGGCGGCGGCGGGAGGAGGAGGAGGAGGAGGAACCGGAGCAGGAGCAGGAGGAGGCGGCGGCAGCTTGTCGGTGCCGCGAGGGCGCTTCCCGGCATGGCCGGGCTGGTGCCGCGCGTGGGTCTCGCTGCTGGCACCGCGCTTGCTCCTGCTCCTGCTGCCGCCACCGCCGTGGGCCTCCTCCTCCGCCGGGGAAAGCGAGCGGGGCGCCAGCAGCGGGATCCCGGGGGGAGGAGGAGGAGGATGGGCGCCTCCACCTCCTCTTCCCCAGAGGAGAGCAACGGACCGTGGAGAGCCCGGTCTTCTGGGCCGCCACCAACGCCGCCGCGTCCCTCCTGGCGGAGCCCAAGCGGCCGCCACCAATGCCGCCGGGGCACCAGCGTTTTGGGGTGGAGTTGCCGGCTGGCTGACCCGGGAGGAGGGGAGGGGAGGGGAGGAGGGAGGCAAAGGTAGCGGCGGCGGCGGCGGCTCCTCCTGCGTTCCTCCAGCCTTCCTCCTCCACCGGCCGCCCGTGGGAGAGAAGAGGAGGAGGAGGAGGGCGGCGGAGGAAAAGGGGAGGAGCCTCCCCGGCCTCCCCAGGCGGCCCGGTGCCGACCGGTCCACGGACCGGCACCGGTCCGCGGACCGGGGGTTGGGGACCACCGCCATAGAGAACTTCCCTCTACAGGCACCCTCAGCCAATTGCAGCCTCCGGTACCATTGACTGACATCCCTTTCAACCTATCAAGCTGTAACTCACTCTTCCCCCCTTCCTCCCCCTCCTCCTCCAGACCCAAGCTGCTTGTGCCTTTTTCTTCACTGGCTCCTGGCAACCCCTGTGAAATGGTCATTCGACCCCCAAAGAGGTCCTGACCCCCAGGTTGGGAACCACTGTGGTAGAGGCAAGCAGTCATTATCCTACACGGAAGTACCTCATTCAGTTACCCCATTAGGTACATATCTTGAGGTGGTGCACTTCATTGGTTCTCTCTGAAAAACTGGAAAGTCATTCCCTCTCACTGAGCCCAAATGGAGAGCACAGCCACTTCTCCTTGCAAACAAAAGACTCTCCTGCCATTTTTCTTTGTTAAAGTCAAATACTCTTCCCCTAGTCTTTCTTTTAATGGACAACCCAAGCCACACAGAGCACACATGGCTTCCTTAAAACTTTAGAATCATCAGGACAGCCTTAGAGAACCACCAGGCACCCCAGTAACTCTCTAACACTCTATAGGTATAAATGCTTGGGTGCTTTTCAGTTTGATCTGCGTCATCCTATACAGCCATTGTAGAATTCTTTGGCCATTGTATCATATGATATGAAATCTGACATGGGGATGAAATTCAGAAAATGACTATCTGCATGTTGATTCACTGGCTCTAGAACATGGAATTATTAAAATGGTTATGGGGGGGGGGAGCTAGTGTTACCTCTCCCTCATCATTTTGTTCTTGTCACCAGCAGCAGGTCTGGAGAGGAGAAGGTCCTGGTGATAAGCTTTACACATGATCAAAAACCCTTGCACGTAGACCTCACCTGCAAGCACCACCTTTCTCTTTGCATTAGTAAAATTATGGTGTGTGTGTGTGTGTGTCTCGGGGGGGGGGGCTGACACCCTGTTCCCTGCAAGTGTGTTGATGAGTCCAGATTTCAGAATGGATTACAGTCCTCTGCAGAACTGGTAGAAACAGTTCCGCCAACTGATCAACCTCATTGGATCTTGTATCTGGGCTTGAGATAATCTGTTACTTTGTTTGCATTCCACATCATTTTTCAGTCTTTCAATTAATGAAGGTTGGCCTGGACATCCTCCTAATAATGGTTGCTGATTATTGTACCTGTCTGTTGAATTCCAGTGACCATTGAGTAAAAGTAGTTCAACTCATATTTGGAATCTGGATTTTTAGAAGTCATTCAAACATGCATACACTGTATTTTCACATTAGTTAAAACATTGCTGCTTAACTGTTTTTGTTCAGACCTTGCTTTTGAGCAATCATTCGAAATGACACCCAGATGGTTTTTCGCTGCGCTGATGGCAGCCAAGCTGACTTACAGCCAGTTGTATTCCTGTTATGAACACGATTTTTGTTCTGCCCATTATGAATTTCAAAAAGAGTATGTATATTAGGTGTTAAATAATTCTGAATTTCAAAAGCAGTTTGATGCTAGTGCTGTTGAAATATGACAATATTTGATTAAATTATTTTTCATTTCTGCTATCAAAAAAACAGGGTTTTTAGTGTAAAGTAGAGAAGATTTGGATAAAAATTTCTCTATTCAATAAATCTCAAGTTTTGGTTATAGTCCTAAATTGATAAAAAGCAACAAATTGAAAGCAGTTTCTATATTGCTTGGTCTTAAAACACCTGTTTAAGATCACAGTGCCAATTTGCTATGTTATACATCCTCCCTTTTGCTTCACATTCTTGACTTGCATGCAGTTTTCTTTGGTTTTTTTAATTTCTTTTGCTGGGCTTCAGTCTAAGGCCGTTACTTCACAAAGTGCCTCGCTTCGAACTGACCTTGCCTTCGCTGTGAATTCGGAGGCGGTCACGTGTTCTCGCTTCGCTCCCGCCCCTGTTTCTCAGTACTCACGAGCTGCAGTTTTAGGACCGATTCGAGCACAACCTCACGTGCTCCCTTCGCATTCGCATGCCACTTTTCAATGTTCCTTATTTCCCATCCGTCCTTTAAAAAAATACCTACCGATGGCGTATCGATGCACTGATGCTGGACTGTCAGTTGCGATGGCTCTACTGATTTCAACTGTTTCCTGGCATCATTGGCAGCCCCCCCCGCCGCCGCCGCCGCCGCTACTCGGGGGGGAGCCCCACATGGCACAGCCGCCCGCCCTCCGTCGCTTGCACGCTGCCTGCCCCGGGTGCCCTGCTCTGGCCGGGCGAGGCGGCAGCGGCTCCTCCTGCTCCCGCCGCTGCTGCCGCCGCCGCCGCCATTACTCGAGCGAGGAGGTAACAGCGCAAAGTGATGAAACGATATAGCGATGCATCGATATCCCTGTTTGAATATTTTTTAAAAAAACTTGAAATAAAAGCCAAAAACCGAGACCACACGTCACGTTGGGAGCGAAGTGAGATGCGAAGCGAAAAGATTCCCGGCCGCTGGCAGGGGAACCACTCACCCCGCTTGGAGCACGGTAAAGGGGGCGTGGTTGGGGTGGCATCGCAGCCAAAAAGGAGGAGCGTGCGGACTGAAATGATCGATTCGTACAGAAATGAGGGCTTGCCGCGAAGCGAGCGGTTCGTGAAGTAACGGCCTAAGTTAAAGCAAAATAATAATAGAATAGAACAACATTTTACTTGCATGTAGTGCAATGAAATCACTAAAAAGTGCCATCCAGTCTGTGCACCATTCACACTCTAATACGTCAAAAGATAAGAATACAATTACAGTGAATTGCATCCTCTCATACATCCACTATATGTTATGAATATAGATTAAATTTTAACTGAATTGAGCATAGTTACTACTGTTGGAAAAAAAGCTCTTTTTAAAATCTGTTTGTCCTTGTCTTAATGGATTTGTACTCTCTGTCCGATTACAACAGTTCAAACAGAGAGTGTGCATGATGGGAAGTGTCCTTTATAATGTTCTGTGCTTTGTTAAGACAGTGGGACCTATACACTTCCTCTAATGTAGGGAGAAAGCACCCAACAATCTTCTGTGTCATGTTGATTACTCTCTGGAGCAATTTCCTCTGAGCTTCTGTACAGCCTGAGTACCACGTACACATACAGCATAACAATATACTTTTGATAGAGCATCAATAAAAAGACACCAGCAGTCTCTGGGTGATGCTATTCTTCCTAAGCACCTTTACGACGAGAAAGTACAGTCTCTGTTGAGCATTTTTCAGCAGCTCAGAGGTATTTACACTCCAATTCATGTTCTCTTCCATATGGACATGGACACTCAAAAATCTCAAGACCCTCGCCCTTTCTAAACAATAATCACTAATGAATAGACATGGGCACAGAGCAGCAAAATTTTCGTTTCCGTTACCATTTTTTTGGTTCCGTAGGTAACGGAAACGGTAATGGGAATTAAGCTGTTACCACTCGAACTCGAACCGAAAAAAGAAAAATTAGGTCGGCTTTTCCGTTTCCGTTTGTGGCATCGCGGCGATTGCGCGATGCCAAGCAAGCTCAGAAAAAGTATTTAAAAGCAACCCCCCCGACTCCCTCCCGGCCGAAAAAGCAGGCAAAATATGCCTGCCCTGACGCTTTGCCAATTGCCACCTACCAGAGGGGTGGTTTCTGGGGGGGGGGTCCATGGCCTCCCCCCCTCCTCTCCTGTCCTGGGCTGCTGGCACCAGGCTGGGGGGGATCATCCTCATCATCACGCCATGCCATGCGGTGGGGGGGATCCAAAATGGCGACCACAATTTTTGTAAATCGTGGTCAAAAAACACACCAAATGACCACAGAAACGTGAAATTTATTTATTTTAAATGCCTGATTTTTAATAGTAGCAGCAGTGGGTTTTTTATAGCAATAAAATGTCGCATTGATTTTTATTTTATTTTATTTTATTTTATTTTATTTTTAGACCTGCCCATGTGGGCTGGGCATGGGATGGGACCATGCAAATTGTTTTGAACAATTCCACCAATGGCATGGCCAGATTTTGACTGACACTTCTGGATGTGCCAGAGGGCATAAAAAGCCGAGACACCTTCCAGAAGTCGCAGTCGGCTCTTGGATGTGGTTGAGGGAGGACTGTGCTGTGCTAGTGGAGATTATTCGAGGAGGGAGGCCTGGAGGCTTTAGGCTTTAGGCAGGCAGGGAGGGAACTGATTTTTTATTAGAAAAATTTCTTTGATTCCCTGCAGCTTTGGCGAAGAGAAGCAGTTAGGGTTTTCTATTTTTCCTCTTCTCTGGCAGTTTGTTGGGAGAGGAGGATATTTCTTGGATAAAGGGGGAGGGTCGACTGGGAGTGGGAGGTGTCGATTTCTTTTAAAATATATATACTACCATACCATTTATTTTCTATTTTTCCCAACTTCAATTTGCTTGCACACACACATTTGGGGTGCAAGGCAAGAACAGAAGTTGAACCTCTATCCTCCTAGTGGAGAATATTTCACAATATTATTTAGTTTACTAATTACTTACTTAATTGTTTGTTTTAAAACTTGTTGAGCTGTGTGTGTGCCCTTGAACGAGCTGTGTGTGTGCCCTTGAACACACAGACACATTCCATTTAAGTGGGACAGAAGAATTCAGAGAATTATTTTCAGTTTACCTGACTACAACTACTAAACTATATTGTTTTTTTATTTATACCCCAATATCTCTTTTGGGAGGCCGCTGCTTGATATCAGCCTTACAATATTATATTGATTCATTACTCCAGTGTTTGTTTGTTGTTTACATACATACACCTGTTGTGCTGGGTGTGCACTTGAACACACAGGCAGGCACATTGCACTTCAGTGCATCAAGTTGAATTCAGAAAATTATTTTCAGTATATTCCCTGAGTGACTACAACTAAACTATATTGTTTTTATTTATACCCAAATATCTCTTTTGGGAGGCCGCTGCTTGATATCAGCCTTACAATATTATATTATTGATTCATTACTCCAGTGTTTGTTTGTTGTTTACATACATACACCTGTTGTGCTGGGTGTGCACTTGAACACACAGGCAGGCACATTCCACTTCAGTGCATCAAGTTGAATTCAGAAAATTATTTTCAGTTTATTCCCTGAGTGACTGCAACTAAACTATATTGTTTTTATTTACACCCAAATATCTTTTTTGGGAGGCCGCTGCTTGATATCAGCCTTACAATATTGTATTATTGATTCAGTACTCCAGTGTTTGTTTGTTGTTTACATACATACACCTGTTGTGCTGGGTGTGCACTTGAACACACAGGCAGGCACATTCCATTTCAGTGCATCAAGCTGAATTCAGAAATTTGAAACTTATACCAAAGGCCAGCAGGGCAACATTGAAAGCTTGTACAAAAGAACACAGTGTGAGAGTAAGCTTGTGGGTCAAAAGGATAAGTTTATTAGAATAATTTGTAACTTATACTTAACACAAATATAAAAAGAAAACATATTTCTAATACATTTTGAGAAATAAAAAATGAGGAGGGGTGGCAGAGCCAGAGGGAAGGGCAGGGGTACCCCCACTAAAATAAATAGGGGCACATTTCTGAAGGAAGGCACAGGAAGTAGTAGTGCAGATAGTGATATTGCTGCCACTCCCTCTCCAAGCAGCAGCTGCACAACCAGCACGACTGTACCATCTTCTGTCACTGGGGGAAGCATAGATGACTGCATGCGAGCCCCAACACCACCAGGCTTTGACATGGACACACCTCCCATTTATCAGGAGGAAGACGAGGACTTGGAATCAGAAATGGGCTCTTTGCATCTACATATCCCGGAGGACCTGTTGGCAGGAACAGATGAAAGGCAGGCTTCAGGCAGTGATGGAAGGAGCAGCCCTCTTTCCACCCAGAGTACCACCAGTGACAGCAGCAGTCAATTGTCCCAGCAGGGTACAAGCCACACCACCACCAGCACAGCAGCGGCAGGCAGTAACAGAGGGGGCATAAGCGTCGCGGCTCTCTCTGGGAGCATTTTGATAACAGCCCAGAAGACTCGAGGCTTGCGGTGTGCAAGAAATGCAGGGTGGTCATGCGCAGGGGGAATGACCCGAAACACCTCTCCTCAAGTGCCTTGCATAGCCACCTCATGCGAAGGCACCCTGGGACTCTACCTGGGACAGTGTCAGGCCCTGGTTCCTCAGGGAGGAAGAGAGGGGAAGCAGGCATGGGGATGGACTCCAGAGACAGGTCCGCTGAGAGTGGGAAGAGGCAGGCCACTCTGCAGGAAGTGGTGCCACTGTGTGGGAGTTTTGTCAGCCAACGAAATAGGGCCAAGGCACAGGAGACCACCACTTGAGTGGTTGGTGAAATGGTGGCCATGAACGGGTTGCCCCTCTCCTTTGTGGAGTCATCAGGCTTCAGGCACCTGATGAAGCACGTGGCTCCATGGTACGGGCCTCCATCCCATCGTACCTTCAGCAGGCGGGTGATTCCCTCCCTTTTTGAGTCCGTCAGGGACATGGTCCGGGCCCTGCTGCAGGCGGCCAGAGGAAGGAAGATCCACTTCACTTCCGACCTCTGGACCGGTGGGCACCACGGATACCTCTCTCTGATGGCTCATTGGTGGCAACCCAAGGAGGTCCTTGACACCAGGGCATCCCAAGAACAGCTGCAGGGGGAGCCAAAAGGGAGCACCCCAAGAGGGTACAGGGTTGTGCTTCTCCAGGCACAAAGCATGGAGGACAGTGCCAAAGGCATCCACATTGCTGAGGTCCTCAAGACGGCACTGCGAGAGTGGGCACCCGAGGGGGAGGTCAATCGCGGATTCATGGTTACTGACGCAGGCCGTAACATGATCAATGCGGTTGATAGGGCAGGGCATCGTGTGCGCAGCACACAAACTGCACCTAGTGGTGGGCGATGCCATTGGGCTCGGAGCACCAAAGGACTCCTGGGATGAGGGGACCCTGGAGACCAAGGCCTTGCTGGACAAGTGCAGGAAAATAATCGGGCACTTCTCACGCAGCGTCAAGGCATCCAGGATGATGCGTGAGAGGCAGGCGGAGACGGGCCGACCAGAGCACGTCCTGATCCAGGACGTGACCACCCGGTGGAACTCCACCTAGGAAATGGTCAAGCGCCTGGTGGAGCAGAGGCAAGTGGTGGAATACGTCATGTCAACCATCCCCGTCCTGCCTGAGGGAAGGGTGTTGGACATTGGTGCTACCGAGTGGCTCACCCTCTCCCAGATGGTGGGTATCCTTCAGCCTTTTGAGGAGACCACCCACGTCCTCAGCAACTACAATGCCAGCCTGGGTCACGTACTCCCCCTGGTAAATGCCCTTCGCCAACGCCTAGAGGCCAGTATCCGGGAAGAAGCTGATCTTCTCCCAAAGTGCAGGGCTTTGGCAGACAGGCTGTTGACCGGCCTTGGATACCCGCCTTAGCCCGCTGAGGAGGGAAAAGGTGTACCAGATGGCATGCCTGTTGGACCCTCGCGTCAAGGGTTCCCTGGCAGGCAGCGCTGCCGACCTAAACACCTGGAAGATGGAGCTATGCTGTCAAGTCCGCAGGGCTGCCTCAAATCAGGCCCAGGCATTCCCGAGGGCGCATGGAAGCCAGAGTGATGCAGAAGAGGAATCCTCGCAAGGGTCCTCTTCCTCCTCTACTGCAGGAGCATACACCCTGAGACCAGGTTCCGTACCAGCAGCCAACCACCTGGCCTCTGCCCTAGCCATGGCAGTCTCCTCCTCAGTGGAGGCAAGGGAGGAAGAAGAACCAGACCCTGCTCTGACCATGGTGAGGGAGTACATGGCCAAGCCTCTCCAACCCCTCACCTTGGACCCACTCCACTACTGGGCCAGAAAGGCAGACATCTGGCCCGCTCTTTCGACTCTGACGTTGGACCTCTTGTCCGTCCCACCCACCAGTGTCCAGAGTGAGCATGTCTTCTCCCACATGGGAGATGTCCTGAGGCCGCGCCGCTCTCGTCTGGACCCGGAGACCGTGGAAAGGTTGACTTTCATCCGTTCTGGCTTCGTGGCTTTTCTGCGTGCATGCATGGACTCTGTCTCCACTGGGTTGGTGGAAGTGGTCTCCTTGGTAATGAAAACTGGCCTCCAAAGTAGGGGCTGAAGGAATCCCTCCCGTTTTTCCCCGCCGTTCTGGCTTCATGGCTTTGCCGCGTGCATGCGTGGACTCTGTGTCTCCACTGGGTTGGTGGAAGTGGTCTGCTGGATATGAAAATTGGCCTCCAAAGTAGGGGCTGAAAGAATCACTCCCCATTGTTCCCCGCCGTTCTGGCTTCTTTGCTGCATGTGTGGACTCTCTCTCCACTGGGTTGGTGGAAGTGGTCTCCTGGGTAGTAAAAACTGGCCTCCAAAGTAGGGGCTGAAAGAACCCCTCCCCGTTGTTCCCCACCGTTCTGGCTTTGTGGCTTCTTTGCCGCGTGCATGCGTGGACTCTGTGTCTCCACTGGGTTGGTGGAAGTGGTCTCCTGGGTAGTGAAAACTGGCCTCCAAAGTAGGGGCTGAAATAATCCCTCCCCGTTGTTCCCCACCGTTCTGGCTTCGTGGCTTCTTTGCCGCGTGCATGCGTGGACTCTGTGTCTCCACTGGGTTGGTGGAAGTGGTCTCCTGGGTAGTGAAAACTGGCTTCCAAAGTAGGGGCTGAAAGAATCCCTCCCTGTTGTTCCCCGCCTTTCTGGCTTCGTGGCTTTTCCGCGTGCATGCATGGACTCTGTCTCCACTGGGTTGGTGGAAGTGGTCTCCTGGGTAGTGAAAACTGGCCTCCAAAGTAGGGGCTGAAAGAATCCCTCCCCATTGTTCCCCGTTCTGGCTTCGTGGCTTTGCTGTAAGCAGACAAGAGCAGCAGAAGGTGGGCCCACATGTCCTCCGGATCATGCTGAACGGGAGGGAAGCTTCCGCCTGCGGCCGCCTGAGACAACACTGAGACCACTTCTATGAGCGAACCGGGCTCCTCGGGATACTCCAACTGGCGATGATTCCCCAAGAGATTCAGGGGAACCCATCCGGATGAGTGTGTGTGTGTGTGTGGGGGGGAAGCATCTGAATCTCTGACCGCTAGTTGACCAGGGTGGCATTTGCTTGAAAGCTTTACAAGGAGTGTCATGGGGAGGGGACATTGAGAGGAGTAGAGTAGACCCTCATCCAGATTTGTGGGAGGAACGGAACACTGTGTCTCCTGCTGCCTCTGAGAGGTGGAGGGGAAATGGGATGGATTAAAGGCTTCAATTCAAAACAACAACAACAAAAAAGGATAACAGGCAGCCAGACCAAGTAGGGTGGCCGCCGGTTCAGTCAGTGTTGACCAAGAGAAAAAAAGAATATTGCATTCTGCCCACTTTGTTTGTTTTATTGCATAGGATGCAGTCTTATGCCATGATATATTTATTAAATATCTTATTCATCACCCAGTTTAAAGTGTTTTCCGCCTGCTCTGGGTCATTGCGGGACGCCCCCATGCTCTGGGAAGTCAAATCACACTAAATCGCAGTAGAAACGACAAACAACGAACGAAACGTCGAAACGACAAATTTCTGAAAAAATTCTCGACAAACGGAAACGGAACGAAACGGACCTGTTCCGACAAACGAAAAATCGAAACGTCATTTTTTCTGGTCGTGCCCATGTCTACTAATGAATAATGGTAAAAGATTTTCATCTTCCTATAGTCCAGTGGTCCCCAACCCCCGGGCCGCGGACCGGTGCCGGTCCGTGGACCGGTTGGCACCGGGCCGCCTGGGGAGGCCGGGGAGGCTCCTCCCCTTTTCCTCCGCCGCCCTCCTCCTCCTCCTCTTCTGTCCCGCGGGCAGCCGGAGGAGGAGTCGCCGCCGCCGGGCACGGCGCACGGGCGGGGTGGGGAGCCCGGGGCTCCTGGGCGGGCGGGCCCCGCCTCCTCCTCCTGTTGGCGGCCGCGGCGGCCACGGCAGCCACCCGGGTTCGGCCGCGACTCCGCGGCGGGCCTTCCTCCCTCCCACCGGCCTTCCTCCCCTCCCCCTCCCGCTCGCCCGCCCGAAGGCCGCAGCCGGAGGCAAGCGGCGGCGCAGAGGTGCCCCACTGAGGCGGGCGCCCGCCACCGGCCGCGGAGCCACAGCCGAACCCGGGTGGCTGCCGTGGCCGCGGCCGCGGCCGCCGCGGCCCGCCTCGGTTGGGGCACCTCTGCCGCTTGTAGACAAAGACAATGTAGATTTGACTGCAGGCAGTTTCTTGACTGGCCCTTTAAGATGAGGCAAAGAAAAAAATTCCTTTTTAAAAAATCTGATGCACTGCAACAGCTATTTAAAAATCACTTCCCCTGCCCTCTGCCAAGTGGCAAACTGATTAATATGCCAATATCCTAAAGTGGCTCACTTACAAGTCTCTTCATGATATTGGCAAAATGCAAACTGGCAGGGTGGTTTTGGATTGGTTCCAGTGGTCACACATACTGAAACTGATCCAAACCAGATCCAAAAAAGGTAGACACCCCCCCTTTGAGGAACCCTAAACATATAGGTAGGAATGCTTCAGGGCAGGTGGTGCACTCTAGCAAAGATGTCACCTGATAATCATCATTAAGAGTGTACCAGTTCCTTCAATACTCCAAACAATGGGCCAAACGCTTATGCAGTCAACCTCTTTGTGGCCTTATTTAGAACCAGTCTGGTTTGAGGTGTGTAAATGCCTCTTCCTTACGCAGTGTGGGATGTGATTAATGGCACATCAGTCAATAGAGAAAAGTTATCCATGGATCCAGCTGATCCATGCTGGAAGACAAAACGTTATGGATGGTGGTGGTTGAACTGTGAGAGAATTCAGTGCAAGAAGGAAGAGTAAGGGATGATCTTAGGAGGTCAACCTATATTCTCATTTTAAATTTTGTGCTCCACTTTGCAGTGATGAAAGACATCTGCTTGTCTTAGGACACACTTTCTCCTATATCTGTATTTTGTACACCCAGTCTATTTTCATTTTTTACAACTGGTTTTTGGAAAGTAAGCAAGGGCTGGATTGTGAGTATAATTACCCAAGTTTGTTTCTCTAAGGAAATAGCATTGTGGGAGGAAAATACATGTAGTCCCAGACAGATGCAGTATCTAGTTTGACCCATGAAGTATTGATAGTCAAAGAATGGAAACCAATCATTCTGTTGCTATACAGACATTGGAAAATAAGCATGTGTCCACAGACAGTAGATGGGCACCCATAGATTAAATTATCCAAAATAGATGTTTTAATACTAATCAGTTTTGTGTGTATACACAAATTATATTTGGGGATGCTTTCACTGTTTCCTTAATATATAAGTGCTTGATATAATCTCTGCTCCTTATTAAAGAGACTGCTTTTGACAAAGTTTCATTATTTAATTTTGATATGCAACTTGACATAGTTATGGCTCATACTGAATGTTCAACATATGGAAAATCTTTGGACAGAAAGAAGGGAGAGCTCTTCAGAATACACATTCAAGCTAAACATTGCAATCCATTGAAACTTCCATTTTTTCTTTTCTGTTAGAGGGTAGCCATCTGAAGAATGGATGACGGCATTTTAAGTCAGGTTGAGAACTTCCTTGGATAAGAAATGCTCTCTTCTGTCACTTTCCATGGAAATACTGGTTGGATGGTGGGAACGCCATATGAAAAGGATTCCCCTTTCACTTTGTTTATTCTTTTGCCATCCTATTCAGGAGAGAAACTCAGTATCCACATTGGATTTAAAGAGAGACTGATAGAATCCAGGTCTGTTAGACTTAAATAAGGGATTTGGAAACTGATTCATTGTCACTGGAAAGAGGCTTAAACTGCATTTGCTTTTCCCCCTTCTTTTTTTGCATCCCCATAACTCCAGCCTAGTCAGGCCAGTCCTAAACAGATCCTTATATAAAACGTACCCACATTCACCCACTGCTTTACTGGGAGGTACATTTTACTTACCCAGCTGGTGTATGTACCGGCTCTAAAGTGATCAGAACAAATTATTTACTCTGTTTTCACATAAAATCACACAGCTACTTTCCTCCAAGTTTTAATGAGATGAGTATTGGATTAGAACCATTGGACAGATGAATAATAATACTGTAATATAATAATGATGTTGTCAAGTTAATTCTGACTTCGGGTGACCCTTTCTAGGGTTTCCAGGTAAAGAATACCCAGAAGTAGTCTACCATTCCCTTCGTCTAGGGACACCCTGGGATTGTGCCGCTTTCCCAAGGCCATGCAAGCTGGCTCAAAGGAAGCACAGCGGGGAATTGAACTCTCAACCACTAGCTCTGCAGCCAGATGCCTAGACTACTGAGCGAGCCATTCAGCTTGTACACACAAGTAGGGCATCCAAGATGTTTCTAAACACCTCTTTCCATTAAACACTTTTGGGGTATTTGTTGCCAAAGTTCATTAGAAGTTGATTTCTCATTCGGTACTTTTGTTTTGATTTTGGTTTACAGAATTTCCCTGTATTGTTGCTTTTTTTTTTAAACCATCAGGTTTTTCGTGTGGGGGGTGTCCAATTTTTTAACCGGAAAGATTAAGACGTGAAAAAGGAAATTCGTTGTTTATATGGATTAAAACTATATGTGTGTGTGGTTAATTTGAAAATATTGGTGTTCATCATGATAGTTCCTACAGCTATCTCTTCCAGGACAAATGCAACAATATAGGCATTCCATATCAGGGATGTTGGCAAGAATTTGGGCCCAAGTCTGAGTCTGTGTCTTTGGTAGCAAGTCCCAAGTCCTAAGCCCCAAATCTGAGTTCCTATTAAAAATAAAAAGGGAAGGGCATGTGGATTCTGAGTCTGAGCTGAGTCCAAGTCATTAAGGGGGAAAAACCCAAGTTAAGTTCTAGTCAACTCACTGATGCAACTTAAGTTTGACTTGACAGCTAGCCCCATGATTCAAGTTCACATCACTGGTCCATAACAACAAATGAAGACAAGGTTCTCATTGGCAAAACACCTTTCATTACAAAACAGATAGCATGCAACAAGATAATGCTCACAGGAAAATCCTTGTGTCTGCCTGCTATTGTGAAGATTGTACCTAAGCAAGATGTTGTCATTTGCATGACTGACAATGTCTTGGAGCTTTAACCCTGCAAGCCCTGTTACAATGCATCACTGGTGGAAACACAGTCACAAACTGATAAGCTTGGCCACTGTAAAATGAAAAGAAGGAGTAATAAATGTTAGCTATTGTTGCAAACTAATGCTGGCAAGAAGGCTGCAATGGGTGTTCCACCAGGAAGTGAAACTCCATCTGGGTGTGCAAAACATCAGCTGTTTCTGGTTGTGCAAGACTCTTGCCTGAAACCCTAGAAAGTTTGAGTTCCCCTGTTCCTGAATGTTGCCTAAATATCAATGTTGCCAAGTAGCTTTGTAAGTCTGGTGAGACACTTTTGATTTAAATGGGTGACTGAGAATATTCACAGACGACAATTAGTTTGTTGAGATCCCTTTGTCAGGTAAGTCATTTAAGTAATGCTGTTGTAGTTTTGGATCACAAAGATATTACTTGTTGGACTACAACACCCAGAATCCCCCATCAGCATAGCCCTGGCAGTGTTGTCTAGGAGATTCTGGGAGCTGTAGAGCAAACAACTATGTTTTCTGAGCACTGAGCGCTCATATAATTTAAAAATGTGCATATATTACTTTGGCAACATCTTCATATCCTACAGCTAAGCAGCTGCACCTGAGAAAGCTGCAGAATGCACACAAACATTAAGAAAAGTAGGATCATGTTCTCTGGGGTCATTTCAGAGTTAATTTATCTTTTGTGCAAAGGGTCTCTGAAGTTGCAGTTTGAAGCATGATCAAAGCTGCAGAAGTTATTCTTGTGTAATGATCATATCTGGCTCAATATGGGAGTGGGTGGCAGAAGCTGATGAAGTCCTTTAGGGGCAGGAGAAGTGCGAAAACAGGCCACACAGTCTGAGATGAGGAGGAGGGGAGGTGATGAGCTTTGTGCTTATCTTGCAAGGCTGTGTGCTCATGGTTTTCCTCAGCCAGAGTACACAACAGTGTGCTGTTGCTTCCAGCCAGCTTGCCTCCTCTCTGTGTTAGAGCACTTCTTATTTAATCAAGCAGATGTTTTATCAGGATTTGTCCATAATCTGAACCCGAAGAATGATTGTGGCACAATGTGAAGTTCAGCGATAGCCTTGGTTTGGAACTCTTTTATAAGTAAATGAACCATTGTTGTCTGGAATATGAAGGCCTGCCAGCCTGTTGAGAACTATGAAGTATCCAGTGGGGACTGGAAAAAACTTTTGTGCATGTGTCCCTGGAAAGACTTGTGAACGATCACTTAGATATCACAGACATGTCTTTGGAATCATGAGATTTCACTTCGTATGTGGGCAGAGAATACTTAACGGAAACATTTCTTGCGGCAAGATCTGTTATGCATCACCATAAAATCAGCTGGATGGAACTGCTGAGAATCTTCTGTTCAAAATATACACAAGTCACATGGGTCATGCACAGTTCACATGGGGCCAATATACCTGGGTCCCATGTGAACGGAAAACAGGTGAGGTATAATAGGCTGCCCGAAGCCTGCAGTTCCATGAGCACCGTGAGACTTCCTTTTGATGACACATGGATAGGATATTATCTGTCAGTTTTATAATCTGTTTTGCCTTTTGCTGACTTTTACATTATTAACCTTATAAAAGAAGCCAACAGGAACACTGGAAGTAAGATGGGACCATACAAACTTCAAAACTGTTATTTTGGAATTGTAAATGAGTGTGTCCATCTCGTTCGACCTCTGCTGAACTTGAAAATGTTTTCAATAAATCTAGTTCCTAGCCTAGATTTTCTGCATCTCCCTAGTTTAGAATGCACTTATGTGGCCCTAAGAGCTCTGACCAGATCCCTTTGGGACTATTAAGAGGATTTGTGGCAGACTTATGGGGAGTTCCCTGGCAAATAAGATGATGAGATTTTAAGACGGGATTGAGATGAAAAATACTTCTAATATATTACCTTATTTTACTGCTTATTTTTTTTTACTGTTTGTTGCTTTTACTGATTTTTCAAACTTTTTTTACTGTTTCAGGCTGAAAATAAACACAATTCTTGGCTCAGTCCATCAAATATGGTCATCACTGTTGCAGCTCTTTCAAGGGAAAAGTGGCAGCTCAGCGGCTGAGCACATGGTTTGCCCTGCCAAAGGTGCCGGGAGGGGTAAGGTGCTTTAGAACATTGGAAAGCTGGAAGAAGCTTTGGCCATGGAGGCTATGCTTCATTGGGAAGACCTTTTGTAAATGGGCCATTATGGACTCACAGAGTACATGCTTTATTGGCAGAAGATCCTGGAACCAGTCCCAAGCCCTGGTCAGTGCTAGCAACAGTATTTATTTATTTATTTATTTATTTATTAGTATTTTTACCCCACCTTTCTCCTTGGAAAAGGACCCAAGGCGGCTTACAGTAACGAGGGACAATATGCATTCCAGTACAAATAAGACATATTTAAGTTTGAGAACAGGCTAGAAGGACCATTAGTCTTGAGCTGGTGTAAGGCATCTTCTCTGTGCTCCCGTCGTACTTTCTTCTTTATTCGTGTCAGAAGCACCAACTGAGTTCAATGCATCTATCTCAGTTTAGCTTGTGTGCTTTTATCCCTTTACTTTAAAACCTGTTTCCCCTGAAGCCGATTTTGGTTGTTCTGTGCTGTCAAGTTGGAACTGACCTTATAGCAACCCTGGCAGGGCTTTCAAGGTAAATAAAACAACTAAGGAGTGATTTTACCAGTTCCACTCCCCCAATAAGTTTCCATGGCTGAGCAGAAATACAAACCTGGCCTCCCAAGTCCTGGGCTGTCACTCGATTCACAAGACCACACTAGGTCTCTCAAAACCTGACTGATATCATATTTGACTTCTTGAGTAAAAATTGTTTTGCACTTCTTCCACAACATTAACAGCTTCATCTTTTCCCTATTTTATTTCACAGGTCAATGCAGTAGTAAGCTCTGAATTTAAAACACAGCTCAATTAAGCAAATACATGCTTCCATAACTCGTGTGTTTGATATCTTTCATTGTTGGTGAGCTTCCACTGTAAAATGTTGTGTCTGGAAATACTGGCAGATTGGGATCAATGCCTCCTCCATTTTCAGGAAGTAAATAAAAAAAAACTCAGAACAGTTTTTCCTCTTTCAAAACATCTTGAAAGCTATTAAATCCTTGTCTATCACATAAATTTAAGGCAGCCTCCAGTTTAAGAACAGACATGTAAAGCACTAATGGGGTTGAACATCTGCCAAATAATCTCTTTCCCAAGCTTACCCTTCTCGACCTGTTGATTGGTAGTGTTTTGGAGCATTGCTTTCACTCTCCTTTTATCATTCTTTTTAAACCATAAAGGTGAACTTAGAAAGAATCTCACTGGGGTGGATCTAGGTTTCTTTCTTTTTTCTAGTGAAAGCATGTGTGACTAAAACTATATTGGAATCACTCCTGCTAGAAGAAAATATCTATTGCTCTAAAGGGTTCCCATCCCCTTTATTTATTTATTTATTTATTTATTTATTATTTATTTATTTATGTATTTATTTATTTATTTATTTATTTATACCACCCATCTGGCCACAAGGCCATTCTTTGGAGTAGATTTTTAGGAAATAAGCGAGAGGTCATAAATAAAGTTTGCCTCTTGCTTCAGTCAACCAGTGTGAAAAGCTCCATTGGATTAAAAACCTCTTGCGGATGACAAGCCATGTGTATGTGGGAAGCTTTTCCTTGATTTAACACTCTTTTTGTTCTGTTGCTTTCAGTTAATCTTATTACATGAGCTCATAGACCAACAGATGATGGTCTCTGCTGCTTTTCTTTATAATATCATACTGTACTGTAGTTTTCTTTAGAATGTGATGTAACGGATAACATGATGGATCAGGGTTTAGGAGACTGGGGTTTGAATCCCAGCTTGAGTATAGATTCTCTCTCTCTCTCTCTCTCTCTCTCTCTCTCTCTCTCTCTCTCTCTCTCTCTCTCTCTCTCTCTCTCTCTCTCTCTCTCTCTGTGTGTGTGTGTGTGTGTGTGTGTGTGTGTGTGAGAGAGAGAGAGAGAGAGAGAGAGAGAGATAAAACCACTCCTGGAACATCTGACATACCTTAAAATTTAGGCTCTGACTTGATGGCATATAACATGCACACAATTCTGTTTAGTTTTGGGTTTTTCACTGAAGTTCTATAATGCATGGTTAGGATTCTTCCAGCTGTTATATATTAATGAGGACATGTCATCTGCTTTCAGCAACACATACATAAAAATCTAATTTGTTTTAGCTATGAGGAGCTAATTCCTCCGTGGGGTGTTAAAATGACTCACCTAGTTTTACGGAGATGCAGCATAATGAGGCGAGTATTAGGTTGAGGAATTTTGAAATGTTAGAGCTCTGGTTCTTCCAATAGCAGAGAGAGTTACATAGCAGAGGGATGCTCCATCACATAAGGTTCTTATGGTCAAGATACACTGAAAGCTTTGGCTGCATCTCAGCATGAAACAAACAGTTCCAGCTGCATGGAATGCTGGAGTGATATTAATCTGTTGCAACAAAACCAATGCCATAAAGATTTTACCTGCTTTATTTGGATGCCATAGATGGCTGTCTGCTTCTTCAGATGATGTACTGGAATAAGTAAGCTGGAGTCCATGGAAGCTTACAAATAAATAATGTTATTCTTTAACTTCCCACTGCGGATGTGCCATTTGGATTGTTGGGGCTTTAACTCTCAGAATTCCATTCTGGGAGGTCTGCCAGACAGATCTAAAAGCACCTGCAGTAAATATGTCCTAGCTGGAGAAAGGCCTGGCTAGAAGGTTTCATGGCCTATTTTCTTGTTAGAAAAGGAAGCTGTCCAGTGTCTGATTGGTGTCTCATATGAGCTACTTACAGAAGCTGATGCACCAGAGTTCCATTCATATGGCAATTAGCAGTTTTATATATGGGGCCCCAACAGCCTGGAAGTGGTGCATTGTACCTGGATTATGGTTTGTACAGAAGTGTGGGACAAGATAGATGGGCGTGTTTCCTGCTGTTCTGTATTCCTTGGGCTTCTTGCCTCTAACAGCTTTACATTCATTGCATTAACAACTGATTGCTGGCTTGCTAGTATATCCATTGGAGTGAATGAAGGTAACATATTTGAGACTTCTACAGGTATACCTTTGAGTGCACACAGATCTCAAATCTAGGCTGAAATATATTACTAATATTGTTTTCAGCATTTAAAGAAATGCTGGGGTCTTCTTGTTTGATCTACATGGCAGCTAATCTCAGTATTGTTTATCACACCTGTCAATTAAGTACCTATAGAATCTGGATCTGGATCTATCAGACTGTATGAAGTCACCCATAACAGCCTAATACTTTAGTCTCTTTTTTATTTTTGGTAACACTTACTCTGTTGCTGAAATGTTGCAGTGGCTCCAGATTGCATTATACAGTAGATGATGATAGATTTAAAAGCAACAGATGAACAAAAAAGAAAAAGGATTTTTCAGTTTATGAACATTGTTGTAAAGCTGTACATGGAAATCTCGATGACATCAACAGATAATGGATGTGTTTCCACTCTTCCACTTATGGATCCATCTGGATAAATAAATTGCTCATTAGTGATAAAAAGAGAAAACATAAGCTAATTATAATAAATAATGTTCATCCAATGTAATAACTTTAGTAGGCATTTCATTTGTCTGCTAATGGTTGGTAGGTGTATTAAGTTCCATTTAATGCTTACTTTTCCTAATCATTTTACTTATTGAAGGCTGTGCCATTATTAAACAAATGTGAAATTAACAAACAAATGTGGAGGATATAAACAAATGTGAAACAAATGAATTATTAAACAAATGGTTATTAATTTATCAACCAACAATTATGAAGTAGCATTTTTCTTAGGCTTGTCTGCATTAGATAATACATTGTTCTCAACATGCTTAGTCTCACCTCTCCGTTGTTGCTTTCTTCATGCTATTACTAGGGGGCCTGAAGAGGAGAGGTTCCTGTTAATATTGAGATGCTCCTTGTAAGCCAGAACAGTTAAAGCTGAGGTTGTTGCTGATATTTACAGTCTAGAGGTGAGCACAAACCTCTCCTCTTCAGATTGGTGTGTAGGTCACTGGAATTCTCACAGTTGCCAGTACTGCCTTAGTCTATGAGAACGGAGGAGCTGGCTTCATTAAAGGCCATGGATTGCTGCCCACAAAACCCACACTACAGTAGATGCAGTGAGCCCATCTTCTTACTGGTGACAAGTCCACAAAGTGGCATTTTGATAGTCAGCTTCCTTTTTGTCAACCTCCCCATCTCCTTTTGAGGAATTCATCAGAGATGTTGCTCTGCACTAAGACTTGCCGTTCTCCCTTTCTATGACCAGGAGGGCCATCAGGCATACACATCTCTTTGCCTGCTAAGAAACAAAAGAGGAAGGAAGGAGAAATGACAAGAGACTGGAAATAATGAGTGAAAGGCCCAGTCAGTGGATTATTATTGAATCAAGTGACCCATCAACAACTTGGAAGGCATCCGAGACCTTAGCCACCTGGTCAATGAAGTGGTGTGCCAGAGCTAGGTGGACTGGCTTGGTCCACTTAGGCTTATAGGCTGGTGCCTCATTCCTTCTTCTGCAGCCATACCTGATTAAGAAGGGGGAAGAAATGTTCTCCAGATTGTTTTTGTGAGTGGTGGATGGCTGAAGACAAGTGCTTATAAACCAAAACCCCATAAGCCAAGGTGATTGTATGTGCTACAGATGTTTGGTTATGGTGGGAGTGTTGGGTCTGAGAGCCTGACTACTGAATATTTCCCTAAGAGCCATAGAGAACTTTACAGGCCTGTAGGGAAAAATAAGAAGCCTGTGTTGGTCACATCTGACATTTATCCCAAAACAGGGTTAATTCCAGAATTAAATCAGATTACCTTTTCCAATCAGTTATGTGGAAACAATAGGCACAAATACTTAACAAATGTGAAAACGAAATGTAAGCATTTTATTTATTTATTTATTTTTGTAAATATTAACCATCCGCATTTCCCATTGGGAACTCTGAACGGTGTACAACAAATTATCTCATAAAGAATTTGCCCAAAAACAAACACCAAAGACCCCACAATAAATCAAACAATATAACAATTAAAGTGAAAAAGATAAAAATAGCAACAGCCAACAACAACACATGACAAAGAAACTGGTAAGAGGATAAAAATGAAGTGTGCCAATTAAAAAACAAACATTGTGGACTCAGTGGTCGCTGAAATGTTCCCTAAAGAGCCACGTTTTCAGTGATCTCCTAAAGGCTGGCAGCGACTCAGCGACCTTAGCTCCAGCGGCAATCTGTTCCAAAGTGCTGGAGCAGCCACTGAGAAGGACTGGCTCCAGGTAGAAACCTGCAAGCCTCCCTCGGAGTGGCCACCCAGAGCGAAAGGGAAAGCAAAGCTCTGGTTGGTCGGGATGAATGTGACCTCTGAGAGATCCGCTCAGCCAGATAGTCAGGCAAATACTTGCCAAAATGCAATCCAAAATTCAGGATAGTAAAAAGTGCTGCATAATAAAGTACAAAAAAGAATGATTTTAATAATGTGCTAATAATGCAAGAGCATATAGTCTAAAAAGTCACAGTCCAAAAGCAGAGAATATATCTCTAAAACAATAATTTGAAAGTAAAAATAATTATAAGAAGCTTGAGTAATTTTTAGCCTTTAAGCTTATTATAACAACACACACAAATAATTCTAAGTGCTCACCCAGCCAAACTAATTTAAAACCATGGAGGGAAATTCACGTTGTCCTTGTCTGCTGCTACTGCTGTTGCATGATTATTATTGATATCTGGTGTGTGTGAAGTGGTGTGTTGATTTGCAATGATGGTGATATCATTGCCTCCCTCCCTATATAAGATGTTTACAATTTCCCTTCAAACTGTAAGAATACATTTTTCCTAGGACTTGCAAGTTATGAGGGTCTGGTCTATTCATCTGTTTTGCTTCTAATGTTAGTTAGAAGCAGGATTATTGAGTAAATGATACATGAAACAATTGTTTTGCCTCTCTGGCAAGCAAGCACAAACAAACAAAGGCTGAAATCATGTTGGTAGCAATACCAACTTCTTGTTATCTGGCACTTTGTTGCACTGAGTATCAGTCATGTACACCCTGAAATTGCAAAAGGAAGTCTTTAATCCGCTGCTGCCAATGATATAATTTGTACTGCTGAAACATTTTTTCCAAACATCCTATAATCTATGTCTGGCATTATACTAGACTTTACAGATGTGAAGTAAAGATATGATAGACTAGATTACAGCATCTATAGTCTGGTTATGGAAATGTAAACAAAGAGATAGAATCCCCCATGCATATAGATTGCATGCAAGTACATCTTATGTGTAAATGGTCTCTGGGTTAAATAAATAGGAAGTTTTCAGACTGACAGGCAGTGCACAGTACTAGAGATGGGCACAAATCGAAAAAAATGATGTTTCGGTTTTTTTCATTTTTTGTTGTGGGTCCGTTTTGGTTCATTTTCGATTTTTGTGAATTTTTTGAAAAAACTTCGTTTCATTTTTTTCATTTTTTCGTTTTTCATTTTTACCCGCTTTTTGTGCGACTTAAAGCAGTTCTGCGTACGGACGTCCCCCAATGCCCCAGACCAGAGGGAAAACACTAAAAAAAAATGATGCTGGCAGAGACACAGTATAGACTAGGAATGCAGGGAAGCTGCAAAGGCAGTGGCGGGCGTTGCCCAGGGTGTAAGGCAGCTACAGAGTGACTGCACTGCGGGGCAGGGAAGGGTACTCACTGAGAGGTACGCACACACACAGGGAGGCTGCAAGAGAAATCTCTTTTTTCTCTCCCCTAAGAGCCAGGCTGCAGCCAGCAGGAACACAGAGACACACACCTGCCTGGCTGGCCTAAAGTAACGAGTTGCAGAGATAGCAATCCCACCCTAACTCCCACCGCAGACTGCAAGGAGGATGGGGGCTGCTAAAGCTTTTTATGTCCTCTGTGGCTGCCACACCTACCCAGTCTGCAACCTGGGCATGCTATTGGTTGAAATTGTCCAAGAATTTACATGACCCCATCACATGGCTTGCATCCATCTTGTGGCTGGAATCCATTTTGTGTCATCCTTAAAGGGAAAAGAAAAAATACATCGCAATGGGAGAAAGACAAAAACAAACATTTTAAGGACTGTAACGCCCTGGTAGGTAATAATGTCAAATAATTATCACTGTGTTTTTACGGATGTCCAGGGCATTTTAATACCTAAGAAATCAATATTAGGCATCTGGGAGCCATTAAAGGAAAAAAATACAGCGATCTGAGAAAAGACATAAATGCATGTTTTAATGACCCCAACCCCCTGGTAGGTATTATCAGGCAGAATAAATAATTATCGCTGGGTTTTTATGGATATTCAGGATGTTTTTTAACATTTAAAAACAGCTCATTTCATTGCTCATCACCATTAATGAAAACGAAATGTAACAAACCTAATTTTCGTGGTTCTGTTCAGTTCGTTCCAATTTCATCACAATTTTTGTTATTCATTTCGTTGTGTAACGAAATGAATAACGAATAACAGAACAATGTTTTTTCATTTTGTGCCCATCTCTACTCAGCACTGTAGTCAAAGGATAAGCTGCAGCCATTCCATCTTTCCTTCCCTAAAAGTTGGAACTGTGGGGAGACTGCAAGGAGGACACATCAAGGCAAGGCGATTGCGCAGTTAAAACCTCAAGAAGTATCTGAGACTCAACAACAGAAAAGTAGTTCTTAGCAATGAAAGTGGGGTTAAGGAAGTATATTTGAGTGGGGGAGCTAGATCTCATCTGTAGCCCACTGACTGGTGCTGTAAGGAACCACAGCCAAGTCCCTGATATAGAACCTGAAATAGCAGGTGGAACTCCTTTACTTGCTGGTTTCACCAGGGGCCTGGTTTGGCTTCCCTACTCTCCTTCGAAGAGAAGGTGTAAAGGAGCAGTCCTCTCAGGAAGATTTGGTGAGAGAACAGCCAGTTTTGTTCCTTCTCCTTTCCCTGTTTGTGAAGGGAGAGAAACAAAATGTCTCTCAGCAGGCACCTCCAAACTCTCTAAGAACAGCCTGTTTTGCCTATTGCTCTCCCCCAGACTGGGGAAGATAGCAGCACACAGGAAATCTTTGCTATTTTCTCCAGTCACAGATTAGTGATAGTCAATTTGCTCCACCAGTCCTTCTGCTTCATGCTGGGCAGGTCTTGGAGTAGGAAGCAAGGGAGACCTGAATGCAACATTCCCTCTAAGCTGAGCAGTGCATGGGTGTGTGGCACTTCATGGGGCACATGCAGCTGCCTCAGTGTTTCAGCCAATTGGCTTCCAGTCAAGACTGGAATGCCATGCAAAGGGGGCGGGGCCGTTGTGCAGCACTTTGGAGAATTAGAGGGAATGCTGCCTGGAAGCCTTCATGGACTTGATTTGTGGATTGGATTAGAGCTTTGGAAGTTCCCTTCCCACATTTGGAATGTTTGCTTGCTGCTGTAGATCATCAGTCTGTAAAATATATAATATTGATTTATGGCCAGAACCATTTTTTCCCTTGGTGAATCCAGCCATTAGTAGTATCGAGCAAATATATGATGAGTCTCAAGAGGATGACTGCATATAATAAGGTAATCATGATGTATGAGGAACACATCTGGCTGCCTGGACACTTTGAGGGGTGTAACTTAAAGAAAGAGGGATGGGATAGAATTTGCTTGAGGCCATGAATCAACATAAAATCCACAGAAATATGATTAATTGCTGAAATGGCAAAATGTATATATATTCCATCCTGCTCAATATATCAGATATGATCATGTCCAAACCAGACAGTTTTGTCAAGATTCTATATATTAGAAGTACTGTATGTAAGAAGCAGAAAGAACAACAAAAGCTTATATTGCCTTAGTAGAATGTACATCTGGGCTATACATTTTGATTGGCACATGGTTCATGAATCCTCCCAGCTATTCATGCTGAAGGTCAGTTCAAGATAGTATCAACCTCACAAACTGATCTTCACCACAAAGGGTTTTGGAAACTTGCCCCCCCAAGATATATATTGATAATTAGGTGTCTAGGAGGTGGTACCTGGTAGATAATAATCACTAGAAACTCCTGAGGGGGACACAGCAGAGAGGTGACCCCAGCTGATTTATGATGAAAGAAAATGAGAATTGGGGGTTGGGAGAAGGCCTCCTGCAGCTTGGTGGGGTGGTGCTCCTAGTGTATGGACTATCCTCCATATCCAGGAGCACTAACACCAGGCATGTCCAAAGTCCGGCCCGGGGCCAAATGTGGCCCAATTAAAAATTTTGAGTGGCCCTCAGCCTATTCTACCTGCCAGCTCAGCCTGTCACTCATCCCCGCTGGCCAGCCTTTCCCCGTGATGGCTAGAGATGTCAGCTTGCAGTTTTATGGTTTGCCTGTCCTCCCTGCCTCTGTCCATCCCCTCAGACACCCACCCTGCCTACCCGATCCTGACTCCATTACTGCAGCGTCTTCCCACCCTCCTTGCAAAGGAGGGCAGCATATGCGAGCAGTGGTGTGTCTTGGGTGTGCATGGGCTGATTCTTGGGCTGTTCACTAACCCCCAGGCCCTTGGGTGCCTTGAAACTGTAGCATTTGCGGCTGTTGCAGATGCACACAGACCACGCCCTTTCTCCCCCCCTTCAGGCTGAATGGTTGGCCCCCACACATTTTCACCTCACCAAATCTGGCCCTCCTTGCAAAAAGTTTGGACACCCCTGACTTACACTTTTGCATGCTCTGAGCCCACAGGTCTTCCACTGCTCCACTGGCTCCTTCATCAGTCAAATGGAGATAATGTATTAGGTGGCTGTAGTGCTAAACATATTGAGAAAATGATCAGCGACAAATATTTTAAGAAAGATCTGGAAATTGAGTCATGGCAACTGGACTTCTTTTCTTGAGAGAAAGGCGAAATGTTACACTACTCATCCAAGTAGCTTTGTCACTCTGAGCTGCTTGGATGAGCAGCGAAACATTTCGATCTCTCAAGAAAAGAAGTCCAGTTGCCATAACTTCCAGATAATCTCACCTGGATGACTGAGAATCTTCACAGATGTTTTAAGAGAAAATGAAAAATAGAAAAATAAAATAAAAGAAAAGCATCCGTGCCCTGACACTCAAAATGCTCACAGGCACAAACTTTAAATGATAGCAGTGTTCATATCCACAAAACAGCATTGAATGGAACTGATTTTAGAAGCAAGGTATTTTAGAAAGCCCGTGCCACCCAATTGAAAAAAAAAAACTCCCTTTGCAGCCCATATTAATCAGTTTCACCAGTGTGTCATGTGAACAATTTAATCTAAATAAATGTAAATGATGCTTAAATGAATGCAGTTCTTACTGCCTGTGTGACCGCAGCCTTTGGTAGCAAATCACTTTGAATTTGCTCAAAATGTGAAAATATGGAAGCTGTGAGAATGAAAGATTGCATTCCAACGTGCATTTAGTGGAATTCTACTTGCACTCTGTGGAAGATTTTTGCAAGTTTCTCTTTCATACTTCTTGCCCCCTAAAAGGCTGCTCCAAGAATTCTGTGCTCTGGAGTTTTATGTAATTTCCCCTTTTCTTTTATGAGTGAGATTCAAGAAGAAATCTATGTCCTTACTTAAAAAAAACCCTGCATGCACATGTCATTTTACATATTGCTTGAATATCCTCTGTACAACGGACTAAGGCGTGTTTAAGAAGAATTATTGTGTGAGTTTGAAATATACTTTTCAGATGTGCTCATTGTTTTCAGATGTGTCCAATGTTAGTAGTTAATGTGCAGATTCTGGAACTTGTATGCACCCCATAGACAGTCTAGAAAATGGACACTGAGCCAAAACTGTTGAATTTCAGATGGAAATCTGTTTCCTCACACACCCCTCAGTAAAAGTAAAGTGTAGTATTCAGTATAGTTAGACTTTAAAGTACTATATTATTTGCCTCCCCCCAGCCCAATGTGCTTAGACAGACTAGCATGGCTAGTTCTTTCCTTAACATTTGCAGGATGGAAATTGTGCTCTATTCGAAATGATTGCAGTATTGAAATTAAGCCAGAGGATAAAACGATCAATCTGATGTTGCCTTGTTGCAATGATATTTGTGCTTGCCTACATCTTAACAAAGACTTAAAAATAAACAATTGTAAATATGGCTTCATTCTTCCAATACAGTGTAAAGCAATGTAAAATAACCAGCAGACAGATTATTCTGGCTTTGTTCTTAAATATTTTTCTGTGTTCTTTGGTTGCCTTCGTTGTGTTGTCTCTTACAGAGACTAATGCAGTTTCTCAAAAGAAGCACCAGGAAACCTCCATCCAGACAATGAGCAGAGCATGGATTTGTATCCTGTCTGCGATGGATACAATTTCAGGACATTTCCCCCCTCAAGACACAGGCTCATTTTGTCAGCCTTTTCTTTCCCTTGCAGTTAAGCATGGTTAGTGTAACATTCCTGTTAATGGCTCTTCAATGGGCCTAAGATGGCTCATATCCAAGTACTTCAGTTTAACTGATGTATGGAACCCTGCCAACTTCTGTTAAACAAAATCTTTGTCTGGCTTGCCATCCGCTGTATTCTAAACAATTGTGCCAATTTCACAAATGCTTACAAAGGCAGGGCACTATCGTGTTTTGGACATCACTTTTGTGGTTAAGCATTAAACTTTGGGTGGTTCGTGCCTCAGAATCGGGGGGGGGGGGCTTCCTTGCAGCTGTTGAACCAAGCATTGTACACTTGATCTGAGAGTTGGTCCTAGCAGTAGAAAGTAACTGCTGCTTCTGTAGCCTGACTTTCAAGGTCATCTCACTGAGGAATGCCGCTTGAAGGCTGCTTCTACCATGAGTTTGTAAAAGACTTTAGGAGAGCCTCTACCAGATTTTCCTGCTGCAATGTACATTGGAGGGTAAATGTTTACCAAAAAGGGAACAAAAGAGGAGCAGATAGACATCATGATCATCTGAACCACAAATAGTTTTACAATTTTTTTAAAGTCCCCCCAAAAATGAAAAGAAAAATTGTCCAGGTTAAACCATTTATTTATTTATTTATTTATTTATTTATTTATTTATTTATTTATTTATTTATTTATTTATTTATGTCCCACCCACTGTTTAAAAAACTATATGTACCATAGGGAAATTCAGTCCTCAAATATACCATATTCACTTAAAACACGGACAAACTGGTGTACTTTTCTTTTCCATTAATCTCCACTCCATGTAAATACAAAAGATAAGATCTGCTTTGATTCTTTGATTTCCTAAACAGGAGTTTAATAGGGCTCTCCTTACTTTAGACTCCTGTTGTGTTTTCAAGTCACTGTGTCAATTTATTGTGACTTTATGAATGAATGACCGCCAAGCATTCTTATCATTACCAGCCCTGCCTGCTCAGATCTTGCAAACTTGAAAAGCTGTGACTTTTTTACTGAGCCAATCTATTTCATGTTTGCCCTTCATATTTTTGGGTGCTTCCTAATACAGTGGTACTTTGTATAAAGGAATTAATTTGTTCCAAATGAAATTATGTTAAGCAAATTTTCCTTTATACAAATTTTCCATTGGAATGCATTGAAAACAGAGTAATCCCTAATCGCGACCATTTTTATGTTGTATGGATTTGCCCCATAGACAATTGTGTTCAGCAAATTTCCCCTGTCTTCAGAAATTTTTTATTTTTACAGATTTTATGTTCTACAAGCCATTTGTTATACGAGGGTCCACTGTATTACCTGACAGAACGCCTCCTGCTGTTAGACTCTGCCTGTAGCATACGGGCGGTTCTCTCAAACCGGACACCTAAGACAGTTAACTCTGAGGGATGTGTGGAAAGACAAGGCCACATGCCTCCTCAGTACATGCTCCATAGCGCTGAATTGACCTTCTACCCAAGATCTGTTTTACGCCTTTGCTGGATTCCTTTAAAAGGCAGCTGAAAACACTTTCATTCTAAATCCAGCCACCTCTTCTTTAGTGTGACTAGTTTAGGTCTTAACAAAGGACAAGCACCTAAATGTCTCCCCAGTATTTGAAGTTGCCCTTTAACTGTAACACCTCCTTGCCCTAGCTGATAATTATATTATATTTGGTTCCTGAATGAAAAAATATGCTATGATTAAAAATGGCAAATGAGGACTGTTTTATTCAGGAATAACCAAAAGGGCATTTTTCTGGGATATATAAGTGCAGGGGTGGCGAACACGCGGCTCACGAGCCGCATGCGGCTCCCGGCCAAAATAAATGCGGCTCTTTGCATTTCCCAACAAGCGGGGGGGGGGAGGAGTAGATCTAGCCGTGGCTCGAGACCACCCCCCACCCCCTGCACCTGGGGGTCCTGCGGCGGGGGGGGCGCTGGCCTCCCGCGGCACCAGGAAACCCAACACACCCACACACCCACCGAGCGCCCACCTGCAGATCAACAGGCCAGGGCCGCGCGCCCGCGGAAGTACCAGCGTCGGCGGCGACATCAGCGATGGCGGAGGCGTCGTCGTCGTCGTCGGGGGAGCCGTCAGGGCCGGGCCTGGGCCGGGCGGCATGCCTGGTGACGGCGGCCTCGCAGGGCTTCGGGCGAAGCGTGGCGCGGCTGGTGGCAGCGCGCCTGGTGCCGGGCTCGCTCCTGCTGCTGGCGGCGCGCTCGGTGGGTGCGCTGGGCGAACTGGAGGGCGAGCTGCACGCAGCCTACCCGGATCTGCGCGTCCAGGCCCTGCCCGCCGACCTGGGCGCTGACGAGGGGCTGCAGCCCGTGGCCCGGGACGCCACCACGATGGCGCTCGCCTCCAGCGCCTCCACCTCGTTAACAACTCCGGTGGACTGGCCGCTGCCGGTGGCGGCGGCAGCGGCGGGGCTTCTTGATAAGGGCTCCTGCAGCTGGAGCGGCTTCAGCAGGGGAGTGTCCTGGGAGGTGGTGGTGGCGGACCGCCCGTGACCGGCAGCAGCAGCGGCGAGGCTTGTGGCCTTGCCGCGCTCTGGCCGGTCTCTTTTTGACAGGCCGCCTACCAGCTGGCCTCTCTGATCGGAGCCCTGATAAGGGCTTGGGCAGGGGGAGCGGCTTCAGCGGGGGAGCGGCCTGGGAGGCGGAGGCGGCAGCGGCGGCTTCTTTCTGGAGGCCCCGCCTTCCTCCCCAGCCGAGGATCGGGGCCTTGCCCAGCGAGGCCAGCGGCGGCGGCAGACCGCTCGTGACCGGCAGCAGCAGCGGCGAGGCTTGCTGACTGACACTCATGTAAAGGAACTGCTCCGTGTGGCTACAACTGAATACAAACCTGATTTGCAGAAGATTACTGAAAACAAAAGATGCCAGAAATCCCACTGAGATTATCATCCCATCACTCCAACAAGGTAACAAAAAACACCTGACTGAGCATGTTATATTATGTGTTTAATATATTATTGTTAAAATTATATGCTTTTGTGTGAGTGTTTGTCTGTTTTGGCAGGTCACTGCGTGGTGTGGCTCTCTGACTCTCACAGTTTAAAATTTTGGCTCTTTTTGTCGAACTTGTTTCGCCACCCCTGTATAAGTGGAAGGAAAAGACTGTGGGGAAAACACACACACACACACACACACACACACACACACACACACACACACACACACACACACACACACACACACATCTATCTATCTATCTATCTATCTATCTATCTATCTATCTATCTATCTATCTATCTATCTATCTATCTATCTATCTATCTATCTATCTATCTATCATCTTGAACCAATGTAACACATGTGCCTCATAAATTAGTCTCACATCTAATGTAGTAGGTAGGTATGCTTGTTTGCCTCATGAGAAAAGAGAAACCAGAACGAGTCACAGTGGACATATAAGACTGACTAGCTTTTTTGTTTCACAAGCTTTTGTGAGACCAAGCACAATGCTTCAGATGACACCACTACTCCATCCATCTGTAGAAGGATACATGGAGAAATAAAATCTAATGGAAATTATAAAATGTTTAGTTCTTTACATGCTGCATGACTATTTCTAGTTTCTCTTTTGTCTTATATCCAAAATCCCAATTTCCCCTAGTTATTCCATGCACTACCATCTTTCTAAGACCCTGTCTTCTTCTCCACCTCAAGACAGATTCTGGGCCAACTCACTCTCCACCTAACTGCCATTTCATACCATTCACATTCCAAACACACTAGCCAATCAGCTTTCAGATATGCACCCAATATCTTCTTACTCTTCCACCCTTCATTCTATCACCTAGACTATATACATATATACCAGTGTTGACAAGTCTATGGCATGGGTGCCAAAGATGGCACGCAGAGCCCTTTCTGTGGACAAGTGACTTTGGGTGGCATCCCACATCTGGAAGAGGTGTTTTTTTTTAAAGGGTGCCTTTGCCCCAGGGGCGATCACATGACCAAAGGAGTGCTTCCATGGTTCCCATGTCTGTGACAACAGAATATGTCCCCATGGCCAGAAGTTGCTTTTTACAAAAAGGGGGGCAAAGGAAGAGGAGATGGAGCGTGTAAAGGCAATTCTGGGGTTCTTTCTGATAGTCTGAAATTTTCATGCCTCTTCAGGTTAGCTATGCAGGCTCCGTGTAACTGACACCAGCATGTTAGGCAATTGCCTGTTTTTCCTGTTTAACACCTCTTAACCCTGTCCAAACAAATTATTTACCCAGGGCTTTAACGGCAAACAAGGATACTTTCTTTCCAATTAAGACCGCAAGATGGATTGCAGCTGTTCCATCAACAGTTGCTTGGGAAAATAAGTGTGACAAGTAGGCAGCCAAATGGGTGTTGGTTGCAGAAAGCAATAACTTAGAGACTTGTGACACCTTCACAATTAAAGGGTTCCTATTTGGCATCAGCTTTTGTGGATGGTGGAAACTACAACTTCTGATGCAGACTTGTTAGTCTTTCAAGGTACAAGAAGTCTCATCATTTTTCCTACAAGAGACTAATTCTAACTGCTACCCCATCCCCCCACCAGCGTGAAAAGGGCTGAAGCAGATTTGCTATGCTATGCTCTGTGACTAATTTAACAATAACAGTTCCATGCAGTAAAGCTGATTCTTATGGCAACTTTTTCCAGGGTTGTCTTTTTTCCCTCTAGGTTGAGAGTCCTCAGAAGTAGTTTAGCATTCTTAGCTTCTGGGGTCGCTCTGGGACTGTGCAGTCTGATGAAAACAACACAGACATCTCCCCAAAAATAGAACTCCCATCCTCTGGTTTTGGCCTACCATCTCATTAAGAAAGTAATAAAAATGATTATCTAGGAGTCCTGGGAGACCTGTACCATTTCGGACTGCAGGTGAAAACATTTTAATAATTAAAAGTTCCCTCATGTCCAGGCTTCCCAATGTGTAAGAAATTAGCATTTCAGAGAAAGTTCTAGTCTTTCTCTTGAAGCTTTTAAACATGGTGTGGAACTTGCATCTATGATCCACATCTGAATTAAATGGAGGGCTACTAGAAGGTCTGTTGTCACCCCTCCCCTGACTTTAATCTGAAAGCACCACAAGCATCATTTGCTTGAAATTATTTATTTTATTTAATATATTTTACCTCCTTTTCCTTGAACAGGACCCATGGCCGCTTACAACACTGGAAAACAATATTTAAAGTTTAAGGCAATGAGTGTACAACAGTATTTAGCAATATTTAAGATGATATTCAAAGCTAAGAACGAGTGTGAAAACTCATCTTACATCATCAAAAGCATTATTAAAGCTAAGAACAATAAGGAAAATTAGAGATGGTCACTTTATGAAAAATGACACACTGTTCATTGTTTTGTAAAATTAGAGATGGGCACCTTATGAAAAACGACACTCTGTTTCATTGTTTTGTAACATTTCAAACTGTGTCAAAACAAAACAAAATGGGAGACAGCATGTTGTCCCAAACTGAACCAAAACGATGTTTTCGGTTCGGAAGGAACCGAACCAGGGAGCCGCCTCCAGATCTCACTTCAGCATCAAGATCCACCAGCTGTTTCCCTGCTTGGTTCTTGCCTGCCACCACCTCTCAGCTGCTTTTGACAGCTCGAGCTATCAAAAAATCCCAGCTGGGAGGCGGGCGGCTAGGGAGAATGGAGCAGCCAGGCAGCAATAAATTCACTGCCTGACTGCTCCTTTCTCCCCTGACACCCCCTCCTCCCAGGGGGCCATAGGAGAAAGAAGCAGGGATGGTGGGCGAGAGGCTTTTGAATCCCCCGCCACACCAGAACTCTCGCTGTTGTAGTGGGGGATTTTAAAAAGGTTCTGGCACACAATAAAGGTGGTGGGCTGTAGGCTTTTTAAAATGTCCTGCTGCATAAGCCTATAGCCCACCACCCATTGTCACTCGGTTTCATTTCGTCTCATTATTAATGGAAGTTTTTTTTTAAAAAAACTGGTTATGAAACAAAATGAGAAATTAAATGAGCCTAGCTCTGAAGATCAAGAGAGGGATGGTGGGCTAAAGCCTTTTAAAAATCCCCTGCCACAACAGTGAGAGCGCTGGTACAGCGGAGGATTAATTTCATTTCTCATTTCGTTTCATATTGAAATTTTTTAAACATTTTTTCCATTAATAACGAAATGAAACAAAATGGAATGAGAAACGAAACAAAATGAAACAAAACAACCCCCCCCCATTTCATGCTCATCCCTAAGGAAAATGTTCTGCTGCTGAATTGCAACAGTTGCCTTAAGAGTGCAATGGCAATGTAAAGACATCTAAAATGGGGTACAGTTGTCTCCTGCCCTTTCGCGGTTCATATACTGAGGTCCGCAGTATATCGCAGGTCTGCAGTATATGAAAAAAATGCTCCCTGGGGTAAGGAGGAAAGGCCTTCCCAGGCCCATCGGAGGCCCCAAAAGTGCTTTTCCGCAAACTGAAGTGACTTCCGGTAAAGTAGAAGTGACCTCCAGATCACTAGAAAGCACTTTTCGGGCCTTTGGGGGACTGGAAAGCCCCTTGCAGGCCCGTTTGGGGCAGCACCAGGGTTGGGGGAAGTACAAGAGCCCCCAGAGAGTCCACCCAGTCCCGACCTGACCCAGCATCCGCATATTGTGGATTTTCAATTATTGTGGGTTGAGCCAGGTCCCTAACCCCTGCAATAGGTGGGGGTTTACTGTATCTAGAATTAAGAAGATATTTGGCATGTGAAGAACAGGAACAGAATTTTCTCCTGCAAATGTACCTCATATGCTGTTCTCCATACTATCATCAGCCACAGGATCTTTCCCTAATTGCAAAAAAGGCACTTGGGCACCATAAAACTCTTATTCAGCACAGCTAGCTTTAGACACCACTGACAGTTCCTTAGTTGGCCCCCAGCAAGCGGGAAAGGTGTCCCATCTTGAGTATCATGCATTTGCAGCCTTCCATGTAAGATCACAGAAAACAGCCGAAGAGGCTCCCCACCAATGTTTATGTTTGAAGTACATCTATAGCCACACACCCATCTCAGTGGCTGTAATTCAGTAGTAAGTAACAACTAGAGTAGGTCCATTGAATCAATGGAACATACTGTACATAGGGGTTGACTCACCAAATTCCATTGATTCAATGAGCCTGTTCTAGGTCTGAGTTACTACTGAATTTCAGCCTATGTGCGTATACACACATATATTTCAACCACCTGATATTACATTTTGTTGTTGTATAGACAGTGATGTCTTGAGATTTGCTGACTTGATATTTGCCAGACAAATCCTCCCTGTAGCTCTTGGTTTATATTATTTGATTTATTGCAGTACTGTCAATTTAGACCACTCATATGTCATGTTGTGTACCATAATACCTCCCTAGTAGTGCAGACAGGGTTATTCATTGCTACTGAGAAGACACAAACATCTGTACCTTTCCCCTCTGCATCTAGTTTCATTAATAATGCAGTTATGACAAATCCCAGAGATAATTATAAGCAGACATGTTAGACAAATCCCAGGTCTCTCCTATTTTACCTCTGAATAATAGGCAGTGTGTAATAAAGGTAGGGAGGGTTTTTGCCCCTAAGTCCCACTTGTGGGTCAACCAAGAGGCATATGGTGCACCACACTGGAGAGTAAGATGCTGGACAACCTTAATCTATGCAGAGGTTGTGTGACTGTATGCTTTAAACCCAACAGCAGATGGCATTTGCCTCTTCCATTGTGCTTTGTGTGATGGCTAACAATATCTACTTTTGCACCCAGCCTTAGCAAAACTCCCTTTTTTAAAATGTAAGCTTTTGTTTTATTTTATAAGTCAGTTATTAATACAGTCACATACTTAGTGATATACAGTATTTATCAGGACACACAGTCAATTCCTATAGTCCCTTAATACGCCCATTATTCTATCAAGCTTAAAAGGCAGAAGACCAATAAATATTCCAGTGCATGTCTCAAAATCTCATCCTCTGTCTATTTAATTCCAATTAAAAAACCGAGAGGCACCAAATTTTAATGAAATTATCTTCTTTCATTTCTCCTCTGAACACTGTAACATCATTTTTTTCAATTAGTACAATTGGCCCTCTTCTTTCCAGATATCTTTGAAAGACAAGTTCTTGAGTGTTTTTCCATGTTTGGATAATTTCAAAACACCTTTCCAACACTGGCTGAAATATGGTAGTAATTCACAAACAGAAAAGATCCACTAAATCAATGGAATTTACAGAGGAGTTGACTCCCTCAATCCACACTGATTCCATAGGCTTGATATAGTTGTGACTTACTGCTGAATTTCAGCTGTTATAACTATTAACAAGAATGGGTTACTTTTCAAACACTATAATGAATAACAGGAATAAATTACTTTTTCAAAATAGCTGTCCAGCCTCTAATCTACTAAATCTCCATCTGGTTTAGCTATCTGTCTGCTGCCATCTTGGGTGGCAGCCTGGAATCTTTTAACCTCATCCATAACCTTCCTTTTATTGCAATCTGCTTCCACCTTCTGCTCAACCTTCCGCCACAGTTAAATGTATGATCTTCTGAGTTTAGTATTTGCTGTTCGAGTGTTGTTATGAAGAAAGTTGAAGATTTGATTTACATGAAGTGTGGTTTGAATGTCTGCTGGGGCAGCCTGGATAAGACGCACAGCCCAACATGTGTCAGGACCACAGCACTCCATCTATTTAGTCTCATTTCTGTGAGGTAGATTACTCTGAAAGGGAGTGAGTCTGACATATCCAAGGTCCCACAGTAAGCTCTCTGTCTGAGTAGGGATTTAAACTCCTGATTCTTGTCTCCTATTCTAAACACAACATGATAACAGACAGTCAAACCTGGTCAGGTGTGAATGGATTTATACAAGGAAAATTAAAAGAGTATGTGACATATAAATCATCCCTCCCTGGAAACTCCTATGCTTAGAGTTCAGAATGTGCTGGTGAGTCCTACAGTTAAGGCTGCAGTATGGAGACTAGGAGAACGGAACAGAGCAGCTGGGAACAGAACTCCTCTCCTGGAGCCCAGCTGCTCCATTCCATTCCTTTTCCTGTTTCTTTACAATGTTCTCTCCATCAGTATTTGGTGTCAATTGAGTACATTCAGTCCTCACTGGCATGCTTTGGGAATTCCCACTTTCCTTCAAATACCCAGATCAGCTTTGTACTTTCACAATCTTTCTGTTCTGATAGTGCTATTTTGATGAATTAAACAATGCCACCCACTAACAGCCCCAAAAACCAGAAAACCAAGGAAATTATCTTCTCCCTAGTCAAATTAATTGTACAGTATATCATGCAATGCATGTGCCTCCCCTGGGAGGGACCTTATATGACTCTGTACATTTGATTCCCCACCCCTCACATTTTTCTCAGTCTTCAGATGCTTCTGACATAGGAAGCTGTCATAAACCAAGTCAGTCCACTGGTACATCTAGCTGAGAGATGGCGAAACTTTTAGAGACCGAGTGCCCAAACTGTGATTCAAAACCCACTAATTTTTCGCAAAGGGCCAGTACGGCCATTTAACCTGAATACAGGTGGCTGTGAAGGGGCAATGTTGGGTGCCCACCGAAAGGGCTCCAAGTGCCACCTTTGGCACCCGTGCCATAGGTTCGCCAACACTGAGTTCTAGCTCAATACTGTATTATCCACATTGGCTGGCAGCGGCTTTCCAAGCTTCTTCTGCCTGTTGGTGGAGCATTATAAATTTTGGTATATACATTACTATGAACAGTAAGCCTATGAAGACTACTTCTTCAGTATTATTACCACGGTGGTTCTGTGTCTCTGTTGTTGGAAAAAATGAGATGCAGTCTTATAAAACCTTAAGGATTAATAAATATGCATGGTATCAACTTTTGTGTGCTACAGTCTGACATTACATAATATCTCTTCGTTATCTTCTGCCCTCAATCTGGCCTGAGAAGGATACAAAAATTAATCCTGAGCCCACTTATTGAGCTGCCTTCTTCCTCCTTGTTAGTTCACTTGTCCTATGGCACTTGAGGTTTACTTATCATGAGGAAGACTATGAAAATCAAAGGTAAGAAACTATTTTAAAAAGAAAAGGTTTAGAAGGAGATGAAGATGGTCTAAAACAATGGCTCTCAACCTGTGGGTCGCCAGATGTTCTTGGACTGCAACTCCCAGAAATTCTGGCCAGTTCAGCTAGTGATGAAGACTTCTGGGAGTTGCAATCCAGGAACATCCGGGGACCCACAGGTTGAGAACCACCGGCCTAAACTGTCTAAACTTAGAAACGCGGACTCTTGAACCCATGAGATCAGATGATCCACCAACTCATGAACTAGTATGGAAGAACAGTGTGTCTTGTTTTCAGTATACGTTGTACCATAAAGTAAGGATGGTCCATAAACTGGTTTAATGAAACAACAGTTCTCAGGATGTCATGAAAGTAGACCCTGAGTGCTAAATGTGCAGTACTGTATAAATAATGTGGCAAACCATTTACCTGATGTTTTGAAGATAGCGATGCTACTTTTAGTGTCTGGTCATTCCACAATGAGAAGTAGACCTTTCCTGAAACATACTTTGTTGCTTCTGCTGCACGCAGTTGCCTGGTTTGAGCGACATGAAAAGTCAGTGAACTGTGTAAATCCTGGCTCATTATGTACAGGCACTCTGCTGGTGTATGCTGCCTGATGGCTTGATCAGCTATGGAGCTTCTCTTAGAGTACCATCCAAAAGTGAACACAAAACAATCCAGCGAACCCTGGATTTCTTCCCCCATTTATTGGAAGAGAATATGCTGTGCTATTTTAAACTGTATATATTAATTGAGTTTAAACTGTATGTGTTGAGTTTAATGTTTCTTATAGTTTTATTGGATTTTAATGGCTTTGTTGCCAAATTTGGTTTTCCTTGCTTTTCTTGTTTTATGACAATGGTAAGCAATCTTGTGCATTACTTTGTAGGGGAGAGATAAGGTATAAATATTCCAAACCGACCAGTCAATTGCTCTACTCTAGGTGAGACTAGCAATAGAACTTACTACTAGCTGACAAAACAAATGAATAGATCACGGCACATCTAGTCAGTACAAGGTGGCACACCACCCTAGCAGAAGGACACAGTGTGTAAGGATTCTTGAAAACTGTAATGGCTGTTTGCTGTTTGGAGTTGTAGTTCCTAAACATCTGGAGGGTGCTGGGTTTGGAGAAAGCTATTTCAAGTCTTGCAGTTTTTCACTGGCTGAATCTCTTTCAATCCTCCTGATACAATATTCAACAAAGCTCAATTTCACCTTCTAACTTTAAGTTCCTTTAATTTGTATTTCTATCCATTTGCAATGTTTTGTCGGCTCTATCACCAATTCTGTGCACTGCTTAGTGTTCCAATTGAGAATCATATTGAAATTTCAGAAAAAGCTAATCCAGAAGGAGGCACAATGATTTAGAAAAAATGGTGTGTTAGCTGGTCCCCAGTGTGAATGAGTTGAGAGGTTCTACTGCTTGTTTTGACCTGCTCAGCAGTTCATCTGTGTGTTGCATGTATGTCCTGCTGGAATAAAAGTATTTTTTTAAGAATAAAGACTTTAATGCCTTGCACTGCATATTTGTTCCACTGAAGGACTCATATATCACGCTACATAAATCACTGACAATAAACAAACACTTTTTCACTTAGGAATAAATTTGCTACCTTGTTCTGATCTTATAAAAATACTCTTTTCTTAAACATAGTGTCATATTGTTCGTCTCTGCTAGCACATGGAGCTTAAGGTCCATTCTCTGTTAAAGAAATAAACAGAGAAGTGTTATCTGAGCCCTGTGTAGTTAAAAATGTCTGCTCTGCTGCTTGGCAGAAAAATGTTACCCTGAGACAGTCTATCATTGTACTAAGCAGGCTTAGCTTATAGCTGTTTTATAAGGAAGTCCCAATACACCATTATGGTCCAGTTTCAATCACAGATATTCAGCAGAGAAGTCTGAGAATGGTTGTGGAGTACATTGCATGCTCACACATACTCAGCTTTGAGAGGTTTTTGGACACTTCGTAGTTTGTATTTGAGGAATACAAACTTCTTTCTTTCTTTCTTTCTTTCTTTTTCTTTCTTTCTTTCTTTCTTTCTTTCTTTCTTTCTTTCTTTCTTTCTTTCTTTCTTTCTTTCTTTCTTTCTTTCTTTCTTGATCAAATTGTTATTGTTGTTTTTACTTATATTGCCCTCCATAGTGTTAGAGCACTTGCCGGACAATTTACAGTACAATTATGCAAGGAACACCTTGCCCCTCAGTAAGCTAGCTACCCATTTTACTGATGGTGGAAGGATGAAGAGCTGTGTCACCTTTGAGCTGGCTTCCTGAATCTACTCGTATTGAATTCAGGTTGTGAGCAGAAGTTTGACATGACACATCATGCTAAACACACAATATGCAGGTCCATGACGTCAGTACTCCATCATTAGTTCAATCCAAGTTGATTCACAGACCTGATGAAATTTCCAGAAATGTTCATTTACTTATAAACTTTCAGTGAGTGTGAGGCTGACAGACTGGGACAGCAGCAAGTGAAAAAAGGAGTTCTTTGCTACTCAGCCACAAACACCTCAAATTGTCCCTCCATTCTACAGCAGTTGGAGACAGGAAAACAAAAACTTCCAACGTGTACCGATGGGAAGTTTTTATCTTGGTTTTTATTACCTGGCATGGAAACTGGGATTCTGAGAATGCAGTGTCAGATCTCTCTCTCTCTACAGCTGCTGGTTCCCCTCAGCAAACTAATTCAACAACCATTGATGGCAGAAAACAACTATGAGAGAAAATACAAAACAGATAAAAAGCAAATGTGCATTTGTTATTAAATAATGCTATTAACTGCATACCCTCAAGTAGGTTCTATCTCAAGGTGATTCTTCCCAGGGTTTTCCAGAAGAGAACACTCATAAGTGGTTTAGTATCCCCCTCTTTGAGGGAATGCCCTTGGGCCGTGCAGCTTGCTTAAGGCCACATAGGCTGCAGTCTCCCCCCAAACCACAAAATTGACTTCCATAGCTCTCCCAGTCCAGTGCTCCAGCTCACTGAGCTACCTGGTCAGCTTGAATATTAAAAGCCAGGAGAAGGCATAATCACATTCTTATCTTCATCTCTGTACCTCTAAAACTGATGGGATAAAGATGGTCTCCTTATGCTGCTTCTGCATTGTTAATGAGGGCCATCAGGTTAAACCCTTTAGAAATGGATGTGCCATAGGTGTTAAAGAGATCAAGAGGAGGAAGGAAGAAATGAAGGGGCTGTGGAGAGGAAGCAGAAGGGGAATAAAACAGAAGGGAAAAGAGAACCCGGTCAAAGTTCCTTTGGCTTTTAATACATAAGAATTGCACATAATTCCTCCCCCCCCATAGTCTTTTCCAAGATCTTCCCTCTTCTGATTTGCAGATGCTCAGCTTCACCTCTTCCTTAATTAGCAGATGTTACTAGCATTTTGGTTTCAAAACTTAGTTATCTAATAAACCAGGTTTGGGTTCAGTCTGCAGTCTAGAGTAGGTAAAATTGGCCAGTGTCAATGTGACAGTGCATCTCCAATATTTCTTTGACCATTTGGCACAAGCAACCTTGTTAATCTAAACAACCCCATAAATTAGGGATGCCCACAAAGGGTGGGTGGGTGGGAAGATCCCTCAGTGGAGGAGCAGAAGTTAGTCATCTTTTAAAAAGCAGACCTTGGCTTTGTTGCTGACATTGTTAAAATTTGATTCCACCTGCAGCCTGAACTGGGGCATGGGTGCAGGGGTGGGAGCAGCCAAGGACTCCCTTTATGTCTTCAGTGGGATCTGATACTTTATTAATCGGACTTGGTCCAGCTGTGCTCTCATCAGGTTGATTTAATGGCTCTTAAGAGAGGCCATAAAAGTGCTTTGGTAGTTGAAGGCCCCAGCTGTTCCTTGCAGCATTGCCTAATTTTGCAAGCTAAGTTAAGGGAAGATGAACGATTATGAAATGACTTGTTTGAATATATACCTTTTCACAATGGGCAGGTCTCCTAGAAAATATGGTTCACTAAGAATAATTATATAAGGGGAGTAGGGGAATTGGGAGGGAAGGCTTAAGATATGTATTTCATTTTGACCATAAGATTTTCCATATGCAAGTCATGGCCTCTTATTAAAGGCAAATCATTAGGTTTTGTGTGTTCTTTGCAGGCATTTGCTTCCCTTAAGCTCTGGGAAGCCATAGCTTTTGGGATGGGGGTCTTTCTTTTTGTATCAGAGCACTGCACAATTTAGAAGTATGGCTGTATATGAAATATAGATAGAATAATAATAACTTTATTTTTATGCCGCCTTACTCCCTGAAAGGACCCAAGGTGGCTTACAACACTAATTCAATACAATACTATAAAAACAATACTAAATGATACAATACAAATTCAATACTGATAAAGTCAAAAATGGTACCTTAAAAATTGTCATTGGGGTGGTTCGTTATAAATTGCCAATGCACTATAACATACTTATACAATACAATACTGTAAAAACAATACTAAAAACAACCACAGCAGCAGAATCTAATAAACGTCCCCAGCCTATAAGATTAAAAAATTAAGATATAACAAAATTTGTAAAAAGGCTGGGGGGTTCAGAAGGCTTGCCTAAATAAAAAAAAGTATTAAGACCTCGTTTAAATGTTTCCAGGGAGGAGGCAGTTCTCAACTCTAAGGGGAGGAAATTCCATAGTATCATTGCCACTAGTGAGAAAGCCCTATTTCTAGCCGCCACCCCTCACACTTCCCTGGGTGGTGGTACTCATAGAAGGGCCTTCTCCGATGACCTAAGGGGATGCACTGGATTATATGGAAGTAAGCAGTCTCTCAGATATCCTGGTCCCGAGCTGTATAGGGCATTAAAAGTCATAACCAGCACCTTGAATTGGGCCCAGAAATGAATAGGCAGCCAATGCAGTCGCTGGAGAAGAGGCCCAATAGAGTGAAACCACATAGCTCCATTAACTACACAGGCCACCACATTCTGTACCAGTTGTAGTTTCCGAACTGCCTTCAAGGGCAGCTCCACATAGAGCACGTTACAATTCTCTAATCTTGGTTTCACCGTGGCATGGATCACCGTATAGCCGCAGCTGCCACACCAGGCGAAACTAGGCAAAGGCCCACCTGGCCACAGCCACTATCTGAGAATCCAGGAGAAACTCTGAATCCAGGCAGACCCCCAAACTACAGAATTATTTTTTTTTCCGTGCCCATCTCTATTTAAAAAATAATAATCAAAAGAAGCTCTTAGATTATTATCTAACGGGGTGGAGTGGCAAAGGTTTGTGGTCTGGTGATTCAGTCTCTCAAAAATAAGACAGAGTGAGACAAAAGGAGAAGTTCTCAGCGCTGATTTATTGAGCAAAAGCAAAGTGCAATCACTAGACAAAATACAAAAACCATTCGAATGGCGCCCCCTTCTAAAAGCGAAGTGGGACCCCGAACACCACTTTCCAAGGGTTTTTATACATTTCCAGACCCTTCCAGACCCTTCCATAGTCAGTCATACCCTTAAGACCACCCTCAGGACTACCCACCACTCAGTATCCACCTTCTCATACACAGATTCATATTCTCGGTTCACTTCCTCTTTTTCATCAGTTCGCTTTTTGCTTTCCCCACACACCCAGCTTTTACCACATATGTTTCTGTTTATCTCCTGCCTGAACATCAACAGGAAAACCACAGTGTCTTCCTCTGTACACTTTCTTTTGCTGTTTACCTTAATAATCACAGTTGGATTGCATTTATGCGTGATACTGATTATATATTGCATCCATAAGCTTATTAGCAGGCATGATTATATATTTTCACTTATCACAGGTTAATTCATACAAACATTCCGACAAGACAACCAAGTTATTTGAAATGTAACAGACTACAGTGGAACCTTGACTTACATACTGGTTGACTTGCATCTAGACATGGGCACGACTTGGCGAAATTCTCGTTTCCGTTTCCGTTCCTCGTTTCCGTTACGCAACGGAACCGGAAACGACAATTAAGCCGTCAGAACTCGAACTCGAACCGATAAACGATAAATTGGGTCTGATTTGTCGTTGTCGTTCATGGCATCGCGCGGCGATCGCGCGATGCCAAGCGGCACAGAAAAAAAGTTTTAAAAATAAAAAAAATTCCCGATTTCCGGCCAAAAAAGCAGGCAAAAATATGACTGTCTGAGGGCACCTACCAGAGGGGTGGTTTCTTGGGGGGGGGTCCCCGGCCTCCCCCCCTCTCCTGTCCTGGGCTGCTGGACCTGGTACCAGGCTGGGGGGGATCAGTCTCGTCGTCTCCATTTGCCATGCGGTGCGGGGGGATCCAAAATGGCGACTGCAATAGTTTTTTTGAAATTGTGGTCCAAAAACCCACCAAAGCACTACAGAAACATGCAAAAATTAGCTATTTTAAATGCTTGAATTTTTACAGTAGCAGCAGTGGGTTTTTCTAGCAATAAAACGTCTCCATTGATTTTATTTTATTTTATTTTTATTTTTATTTTTTTACACCTGCGCAATGATGGGCTGGCCATGGGATGGGACCATGCAAATTTTTGGAGCCATTCCACCAATCGCATGGCCACTTGGCCAGGTTTTGACTGAGACTTCTGGGATGTGCCAGTCGGGCATAAAAAGCCCACTATAAAACTAGCCCTAACCCTAACCCTAACCCTAACCCTAATCCATACGCCAGTACACTCCTTCTTAGTGGGTCAGAGGCACCCAGAGGTGCAGCCCACTAACTCACCCTAACCTTTCCCATATTAACCCTAAGCCTAGCCCTTGCCCTAACCCCAACCCTAAGCCAGATCTGTACTTGCATTGCACTACACGCAAGTACACTGTCCTTCTTAGAGGGCGCCCAGCAGAGGCATTCTTCTCTCACCTTTCTCACAGTCCAAAGTTCCAAAAAACTCCAAACCTGTACGCCAGTATGCTGTCCTTCTTGGTGAGCTAGAGGCACCCAAAAGAGAGGTGCCTCTGCCAGTGCCACTTGGTACGCAATGGCTACACGGTCATGTACCCTTCCTTTTCCCTTTGTAGGGGGCCAGAGGAGGCATCCACCCCAGAGAGGTGCCTCCAGAAGCCTACTACCCTACCCCCCTAAACCAGTACTAACGACAAACGACAAACGAAATGACAAATTTTTGAAAAAATTCGTGACAAATGGAAACGAGCCGAAACGGGCCGGCTCCGACACACGATAACTCGAAACGTCATTTTTCCTGGTCGTGCCCATCTCTACTTGCATCATATTTGACGTGCAGCAAGAAGGGGCCTGTTTGACTTGAGTCGCAGGCTTTGACTTACATCTCGGAGCCCCGGCGCAAGGCACCGGAATTGGGCAGCAGCCACAACCAAGCATCGCGGCTGCCACCTCCAAACTGCTCCTGCCTTCTTCCCCTCCTCCGGCAGCGGCGGCTTCGGCGAGGCCAGCTCAGAGCACCTGGAGCTGGTCCTCGGCCTAACCGAAGCCGCCGCTGCTGCTGGAGGAGAAGAAGGGCCGGGAGCTCGGGGCTGGCTTCGCTGGTTAGACAGTTGGCTCAGTCTTGTAAAAAATCTGGCTGCAGAAGTCTGGTCCACAATGGAAGCATTTTAGTTGGGGAGCTTTAAAGTTGTAGGACTCTAATGGTAAGCATAGAGTTGTTCAGAACTTGGAACGTCAGGTTAAAAATCAGTAAAACTTAAATGTTAGACATTGTTGCTATGAACATTAAAAAGTGGAGGCATATAACTTGTGGACTATAATTCCACTGCCTCTTCCTCTCTTTGACAAGACATTTCATTTACATCCCCAGAAGGAATCTCCTATCCCAGGCAAATTTGTGTTAAATTGCTGTTTTCGGGGGTCTTTTTCATCATCTGAAACGGATTAATCCGCTTTCCCATTACTTTCTATGGGAAACGTTTGTTTGACTTAAGTCATGTTTGACTTAAGTCTAGACCACTGGAACGGACTAATGACATAAGTCAAGGTTCCACTGTATTCAGATGATTTTTAAAATGTGACAAACGGGCTTGATTTAGAAATCCAGTGGAACAGTATATAGATTCCAGAGTGCACCAAAGACTAACTATTTGTGGTAAAATTGTGGCAACTGGTTTAACAAAGCTGACAACATGATTGCCAGGAGCTGGAATTGCTGGCAACCTCAAAACTAACTGTGGTCATGCTCTCTGATTACTACAAAACTCTATCGGAGCCAGTAAGAAGAGCTGCATAGACATGATCTTAAACATACACACGTGTGTGTGATATGAAGATGTGGTTTAGAAAGACATAACATAAAAAAGATAACTTTAATATGAAAGCAGCGGATACCACCACAGAATAGTTTACTTTTTGACCAGTGGAAACAAACCAAGTCTCTTCTCTTTCCTTAACCTTTCTCCGTACCTAGACATGCTTTTTGCACACCAGTCAAGCATGTAGTGTCCCTAGCATCAACAACTAACTTCATGTTGTGCACTGTCAAGCCTTTTCTAATTTATGCCAAGTATTCTAATGATTTTCAAGCTAAAGATTTTCAAGATATGTGAGATGTGGTTTACCAACCAGCCTCTTCTCTCCCCCCGCTACCCCCACATGGATTTTCAGGGGCTGAGCAAGCATTTGATTTCAGATCTCCTTAGTCTTACTCCTAGTATCCAGTCTCTACACTACACAGTCTCTTACTAGTTATCTTTGTAAGTCACTTTGGGAGCCACTTTAAGGATAACATAACACCATGAATGAGGAAAACCTGCCAGCTAAAGGTATATTCATCTTTCATAAGGAGCTGGACTCAGACCTGACAAACAAAATGGGTTTTCTAAAACATAGCTAACAAAAGCACAATATTCATGCCCTTGAAGAAGCCTGACAAAGCTAAGCCAAAATGCTTCCAGTTTTTATTTCAGAAAAATGCATACCGTTGTCCCCCACCATTTCATGGTTCATATACTGCGGTCCTGGCGTACTGTGGGACCATAGTATTCAAAAGGCAAGGCCCCCTGGGGTAAGCTCCATGGGCATGTTTGAGGCCTCCTGCACTTACCCCAAGCCTGGCAGAGCCCCAAATGGGCCTCAATGGGCTTCCTGGATCTGTTGAAGGCTCCATAAGTGGTTTCCAGTGATCCAGAAGTCACTTCCGGTTTATCGGAAACCACTTCTGGGGCCTTCAACAGGCCTGGGAAGCCTGTCAGCGGCCTGTTCGGGGCAGCGCCAGGAGAAGGTCAGTTTAGGAGGCCCTGAACAGCCTCCCCCAGTCTCAACCTGACCCAGCATCCACATATCACAGATTTTCCATTATCATGGGTTGGGTTGGAACCCTAACCCCCACGATAAGCAGAGGGTTACTGCACTGCAACTTTTACAATCTGGGATAATAACATTGGTAGATGTATCAGTTCTTTTTTGGCTTATCACACATTAAAGGCTCTTTAGACAGATCTGTTTCATCTCTCACTTGAGCTATCCTTCCATTCACACTAATCAGCTATTTTTGAAACCATGAAAAGGGTCCAGGCAGGTATTTGAATGTTCCCAATTTGTCTTCCTTTCAATTAACGACACTCCCTTTCCTGCCCCGCTTTTTCCCCACAGCTGCCACTGAACAGGCCACAGTGACTTTCCTTTTGGTGTGGTTAAGTAAAGTGACATAGTGAAACAGCAATGCATCTACATAGCATGGTCCACATAATACCATCAATGGATATCATTTATCTAAAAACAGCACCACATTAATATGAAAATAGAGATTGATTCCTCTATGGGAGAGTTCTAAAAAGAGATGGGATGGATCGCTCTAAGTGGGTGTTTTAAACCAAACATCACTAAAAGCGATACAACTACCAAGCCATTCAACCAGTGTGGACATTCCTAAGTTGGAGCAGAGGGGGGAAAAAAGAGGTAGTTAAGGGAAATAGTCTAAAATATTGCCCCATAGAAGACCATCACAGGATTATCACCAGTCTTTCTTTCTTTTTTACTCATACCTGTCATTCTGTCTCTGATAAAAGAGCCACAGTATTATTTTACACAGAGTCTTGCTTGCTGTTCTGAGAGCTTGACTGCCATAGACTGAAGCCTCACTACTGTATTTCTATGTCTGCTGGCAGTATGAAGCTTCAGGTCATTGATTGACATCCTACTGAGCTGCTAATAAGCAAGAAGTCCTGAGTAAAAAAAGAAAAAGACACAAGTTGTACACATGTCAGCCTTGTGCAAGCAGTAATTCCATTTTTATGTTGTACAGATCTTCCCCATAGGCGATTATGTTAAGCAAATTTCCCCTATCTCCGAAACTTTTATGTTGTACAAATTTTATGTTATACAAGCTGTTATACAAGGGTCCACTGTGTGTGTGTGTTTGTTTATAAATAAATAAATAAATAGAAGAAAACCTGTCTTCCTCTTCATCAGTGCAATAACAACATTTGCAGAAGGGGTGCAATTCTGCATTCCTATGCCAGTGGCACTTTCCTCTAATGGGAATGTTGTCCATTGTTATTTTATGCACCCTTCAGAGGCTTCACATTGTTATTTTATCCACCCTTTAGAGGCTGGAATATCACAGGGGAAACCTAGGCTCAAATGTCCCTTACCCATGGAAATGCACAGGGGTGAAACAATTCCTTGAACATTTCATATATCTTGAGATTTATGGTCACCGTAAATAAAAAATGGTCACACATAATAACAAGGCTATCAGAGGACTCATTCAGAGAGATCACCCAATGACCCTCTATTTCAGGGGTCCTCAAACTACGGCTTGCGGGCTGGATCTGGCGCACCATTGGTCCTGAATTGGGCTTGCTGGCCATTGCAGAAGCCCGCCATTTGTCCCCCCCAGCTGAAAACTTGCCATACATCATCATTAGCACCTGCCTCCTCAGCTACCAATGCAAGGGCAAAGCCCACCATTGCCTGTAGCATCTTGGGGGTGAGCAGGACAGGCCCCCCTTGGAGCCGTGGGAGAATCGGGGCTGCCATGTGGGCCAGCACGCATTGGGTTGGGGTGTGTGAAAAGGACAGGCCCTCTCCTACCCCCCCCCCCTTGGAGCCATGGGAGAAGAAGGGCTGCCATGCGGGCTGGCAGATGAAGAGAGCGGTGTTGGGCGGGGTGTCCCAAAACGGGTCAGGCCTTCCCTCTTCCCCCCCCTCGGAGCTGCACCAGGGAGCTGCAGGTTCTGGCCCCCAACAGTGTCTGAGAGACAGTGAACTGGCCCCCTATGTAAAAACTTTGAGGACCCCTGCTCTATTTGATTACAGCTCTTCTGCCATTTCTGATGCACTACATAAGGAGAGCAGTAGCTATAGGGATATGGTGACTTTAGGTGGAAATTATGGTAAAAGAAAAGTACCCAGGATGCTTATGCTTTGCACGAGGAGGATAAGGTTGTTCTTCATCTGAATTTCTTTGGTTTGGAGAACATAGTGCCAGCAATACCGTATGGGACTTAAACCAAGGATCATTTCTCTTTGGAGAATATGGTTCTTTAACTGCATTGGCATTTGTCTGACAAAGTGATATCCTGAAGGTGCCTCTTCAGGGCTTTCACTCCCCATTTCTTTTATGAAGGCACAGCTGCAGATATGTTCATTTGAAAACCACCAGTATTTTGGAATAATATTCTCCGAATTCCCCAGTCATCATGGCCAAGACTGGTTGGGAGAGTCTAAGAGTCGTCCCCACAAACAAGGAACTTCAGCACACTCTAATTCACCTTGTTCTGTTTTCTAATGTTTCATGCTGAATTTCAAACTACTTCAGCTGATGTGCTAGTCAGAGATTGTGCACTTGAGAAAGATGCCCCTGAGATCTTCAACAAGATGCATATTTCTTTTATAGCTTCATAAGTCAACTCAGTGGTTATTGGGTATATGGGTGTACAGCCTGAAGTTTGGGAGTTCAATTCCCCATTGTGCTTCCTATGAGTAGAGCTAGCATTGGGCAAGTGGCACAGTCCTAGGATGCCCCAGAAGAAGGGAATGATAGACCATGTCTGAGTATTCTTTATATAGAAGACCCTGGAAAGGGTCGTCAGAAGTCAGAATTGACTTGACTGCATGTTATTATTATTATTCAGTCTGGGTTTTGAATAGATCATCTTGTTTTGGTTTTACGGATACCAAAACATTTGGCTAGGTATTAGCATTATTCATTTGAATTCCTGCACAAGTTAATGCTCCCAAGTATCTGTTTTCTATATTTTGTATGGCAAGGAAAACAGTTTCAGGAAACATCTCTCTTTACGCTATCAACCAATGACTGACTGCCGCAATATGATGACCAGAAATATCTTCCGGTAAATAACTTCAACCCTTGTGCACTATTACCATATAATAATTATTACTTTGGGCAGAAATGGAAAGGAAAATGGAAAGAATTGGCTTAATAATGGATCTGACCTGGTTATTGCGCCACATGTTTAGAAAACTACCCTGTTATTCTGGCAGTCTGTTGTGCCGTTTTCCAGCCACACACATGCATACAGACAACTCTCTGTCCAGAGTTACAACTGGTTGAATGTGATCTTTATGTGGTTTTCATTAGGGACAATTGCTCGTTTCACTGGAACATCAAAGCCATTGCAAAGTATAGGTTTAAAGCTGCAAGTCTTTCATTTCTACCTCTTAAAAAAAACAAAAAACAAAAAACAAAAGAAAACCCTTCCTCATAGAATACACAGATGAAACTTCAATCAAACACGTTTTGAACTAAAGAATGACTCCATGTTAAAAATACATTATTGGAGCTGCCTGTAAGGGACCGCAGTGATGCTATTCAAAGTGACAGTAGAGGGGGAACTGAGCACTGTGCATGTAATTCCTCCAAAGTAGCCCCACTGAGTTCAGCAGGACTTACTTTCAGGTATATGATATGATATGGTACTACTGGGCTTTCAGAAAAGCATTCCATTTTATTTCTGAGAATTAAATCAGGATCTTTCAAGAGAACTGGAAGCCAAATATGGGCTGGTGGCACCAAATAAGGAGTGGCAGTTGAATGCACCGCAGGAGATAAGTTTCAAAGTTTTCAAGGGGTATTATGTGCTAGAATGTGACTAGATGGCCAACATGGAGCAAGTTGGAGTAAGCTAAATAGTTGCATAGACGTGTGGTATATACCATTTCGTATTGGATGGGGAGTTTCAGGCCAGGAAATGACACTGCACCTCAAGCAAGTGTCAACCTTAAGCAACCTTGTGGTGCAGTGGTTAAATGCCTGTACTGCAGGTAAAACTGTGCTCATGACTGGGGTTCAATCCCAGGTAGCAGGCTCATGGTTGACTCAGCCTTCCATCCTTCTGAGGTTGGTAAAATGAGTACCCAGCTTGCTGGGGGGCAAAGTGTAGCCTGCATACTGTAATTAAAAACTATAAAGACTACTTGAAGTGGTATGGGGCAGTATATAAGCAGAACACTTTACTTTATTTGGCTCTTTCCCCTTTGAAGGGAGGAAGGAAAATCTCCTCCTTGTCCTCCCCTCCTTTTAGAAGGATACATTTTGTTAAAAATAGTCTTAGAGGCATAGCACATCAACAGTGCTTTATAGGACTTTTGAATAACAACATAACAACATAAGAACATAAGAACAGCCTTGCTGGAACAGGCCACAGCCCATCCAGTCCAGCATTCTGTCTCACACAGTGGCTCACCATTTGCTTCAGGATTTTCCCAAGCAGATGTCTTCACCTGCTTATGATTCCCTGCAAATGAGATTGAGAGATATCCTGCCTATCTCTCCAACCTGGAGTTTGTCCTTAGGCATCCATAATGATAGCCATTGATACCCTTGTTCTCCATTAACTTGTCCAAACCTTTCTTAAAGCTATCAAGGCTGACAGCTATTACCACTTTTTCTGGCAGGGAATTCCACAGACCAGTGATCCTCTGGATGAAAAAGTACTTTCTCTTCTTTGTTTGAGATCTAGCACCCAAAAGTTTCATGGAATTCCCCCTAGTTCTAGTGTCGTGTAATACGGAAAATAGTTTTTCCTTATCTACTTTGTTCACACCGTGTTTGATTTTATAATCAGGTCATCTCTTAGATGCCATCCTAATGAGTTCTAGCATTGAGTTTGCTTTTTCCCCATTGCTGCAGCATACTGGGTCGACGCCTTCATTGAGCTGTCCACCGGGACACCAAGGTCCATTTCCTGGTTTGTTGCAGAGAGTTAAGACTCCATCAGTTTATAAACATAATTGGGGTTTTCTTTTTGCCCCAATGTGCATCACTCTGCACTTACTAACATTGAAGCTCATTTGCCACTGGTTTGCCCATCCTCCCAGTGTCAAGAGATCCCTCTGGAGCTCCTCACAATCTCTCTCAGTTTTTACTAACCCAGTACCCTGTATAATTAAGTGTTGTTGGCAAATTTGGCTACCTTACTTCTAGATCAGTTGTCCCAGTACTGAACATTGGGGGACCCCACTCTTTACCGCCCTCCACTTGGATAAGTGTCCATTTAGTGCTACCTCTGTTTCCTGTCGCTTAGCCAGTTGCTGATCCAGGACAAGACCTGCCCCTTGATTCCATCACTGGCAAGTTTATTCAACAGCCTTTGGTGTGGGACCTTGTCAAATGCCTTCTGAATGTCCAGATAAACAATGGTAAACAACTGAGAACAGTTGTGCAGGCCCTCGTGATCTCGAGGATCAACTATTGCAATGCACTTTACATGGGGTTGCCCTTGACCCTTGTCCGCAGACTCCAACGGGTACAGAATGCGGTGGCCAGACTGGTGGTGGGTGCTCGCAAACACGACCACATCATCCCAGTTCTGGCGTGCCTGCATTGGCTGCCCGTGGCCCTTCAGATAAGTTTCAAGGTCTTGGTTTTGGTTTTCAAAACCCTCCATGGCTTGGGACCTGAATACCTGGCGGAGAATATCTCCCAGAGATCAACCGAGGCTAGGCCCACTTGAATGTTGCTGGCGCGCTCACTCAGGGTGGCCACTGCCAGGGAGGTGCGGAAATTGGCAACACGTAACTGCGCCTTCTCTTTTGTTGGCCCTAATTTCAACCAATAGCATGCCCAGGTTGCAGACTGGGTAGGTGTGGCAGCCACAGAGGGCATAAAAAGCTTTGGCAGCCCCCGTCCTCCTTGCAGTCTGCGGTGGGAGTTAGGGTGGGATTGCTGTCTCTGCGTCTCGTTACTTTAGGACAGACAAGCAGGTGTGTGTCTCTGTGTTCCTGCTGGCTTCAGCCTGGCTCTTAGGGGAGAGAAAGAAGAGATTTGCAGCCTCCCTGTGTGTGTGCATACCTCTCGGTGAGTACCCTCCCCTGCCCCGCAGTGCAGTCACTCTGCGGCTGCCTTACGCCCTGGGCAGCGCCCGCCGCTGCCTTTGCAGCTTCCCTGCATACCTAGTCTATTCTGTGTCTCTGCCAGCATATTTTTTTTAGTGTTTTCCCTCTGGTCTGGGGCATTGGGTGACATCCGCGTGCGGAAATGCTTTAAGTCGCGCAAAAAAAGCGGGTAAAATGAAAAACAAAAAATGAAAAAATGAAACAAATTATTTTCAAAAAATCACAAAAAACGAAAACAAACCAAATGAAAAATGAAAAATCGAAACATTTTTTTGATTTGTGTCAATCTCTAGAAGAGACAGCAGGACAAAGTAGGGAGGAGATGGGGGGCAGTGGGGAGGGAATAGGGAGAGTGGGAAGGAGGTAGGGGTTTGTGTGTGTGTGTGTGTGTGTGTGTGTGTGTGTGTGTGTGTGTGTGTGTGTGTGTGTGTGTGTGTGTGTGTGTGTGTTTGGGGAAAATTGAACCAGGAGGTTTGCAAGGTGCCCCAAAATTAGTTGCTTTGGGAGTTTGGTTTCTCCAGTTTGAACCAACCTTAACCAATCCAAAGCAGCAAAATGATGATTTTTGAATGATTCTCCTAATAACTGTACAATAGTGCTGCGATTTTGGTGGTCCGTAATAAAAAGCTGACTGTGGCAAAGAAAGCTAAGCTATTTAACTGGTATCTCTGAAGCTTATCACACCTTCTTCCCCCATTTCCCCTGTGATTTCTGCAATTTTTCCTGATTTTCCTGGACATTTTTTCCTTTCAAGTCATTTTAGCTGCTTTAAAATAAATTTTTGAATTCTACAATCCCCTTTTCACACCCACACACATCCACATATACATCTATCTCTCTCCCGATAGTGGACCAAAAAGGGCTCACAACAACTAAAACTATAAGAAAATAATTAAAAAACTATATAAACATCATATTAAAATATATATCAACATTGAAAACATGATTAAAATCAATTTAAAATAATTAAAAACCTGTGCATTAATAAATGCCACTTACTGCTTAAAAGTCTTTCTGAAGAAGAAGATACTTGCATAAAAACAGAAGAGGTCAAGAAGCCAATGTGCCTTCTTAGGCTGTTGCATTCCAAAGCCTGGGAGCAACCACTGAGAAGGCCCTATCTTTTGTCCTCCCCAAATGAATCAATGAATCATAGAATCATAGAATTGGAAGAGACCTCAGGGGCCATCCAGTCCAACACCCATCACAGTATTTCCAACAGGTGGCCATTCAGACTCTGCGTGCTTAAAAATCTCCAAAGAAGGAGACTCCACCACCCTCCGTGGCAGCAATGAATTTGGTAATGTGGTGGAATTAAGAGAAGAACTTCTCCGGGAGATATTAAAAGTCAGGAAAGCTCGTACGGGGTGATATGATCCTTCAAATAGCCTGGACTCAGGCAAGCTATATAGAGCCTTACTGTATAGGTAATAGCCAGCACTTTGATTAGGATCCAGTATCAGAGTGATAGCCAATGTCGTCTTTGTAATAAGGGAGTTATATGCTCCCTGTAACCAGCACCACCCAACAGTCTAGCTGCAGGTTTTTTTAACGGGACAGAGTTTCTGAAGAATCTTCAAAGACAGCTCCACATAGAAAATATTGTAGTAATCCAAATAGCATGTAAGGCATACACATATCCTTGTGCTCAGTATGGACATCTCAAGAAACTTTTCTGCAATAATTCTGCTTTAATTCTGCAATAGTACTCCTGGGCCCCACTGAAACCTGTGCACCCAAGGTCAGGATTGAGTCCGGTAGTATACCCAAGTGTGGATCTGACTTTTAAGGGAGAGTCTAACCCCATCCGCTACAGTCTAAATTCTAGCATGTGATACTAAATGCACACTCCTCCTGATCATGTGATTGTCATCTGGATATTCCTGACAGATCTGGAAGTAGCACTTATTTATTTATTTTGAATATTTATACCCCACCTTCCTCCTTGGAAAAGGACCCAAGGTGGCTTACAGTAATATACGGACAATATACAGTCCAAAACATTTAAAACATATTCAAGTCAAGAATAGGGAATTAGAAGAGGCATCTTAGAACCTCCTCCACTGGTTATACTGGTCAGTACTTTTTAGGAAGTGTAGTTTCAGAATTACTTTTTCCAAGCTCTTGCTAGGCTTCACTTTGTACTTAGGAAGTACTTAGTGAATTGTAAGCCTAACTTTTACAAGCCATCCTTTAGACTTAGAGAATATATAGCCCTTCAAATATTATTGGCATCATGGCCAATGATGAGAGCTGGCTATGCATCACAGACAATGGTAAGGGATGATGGGAGTTGTAGTTCAACTGCATCTGGAGAGACACATATCACTTTTAAAGGTAATACCTAAAGGATGCCCAGTAGAGATGGGCACACAATGAAAAATGAAACACTGTTTTGTCATTTTGTTACATAAAAATACTTCATTACAAAACAAAATGAAATAAAAGAAACTTTCAGACAGAACTGAACTGAACCTGGGGAGCTTCCTTGGACTCTTCTCTGGAAGCTCCCCAAATTTGGAGAGCTTTGGGGGTCAGTGTTTCAGATGATAAGGGGGAAAGGGGGCAGGCTGCAGCGATATCTGTTAGCTGGAGTAAAGCTGTGCCCGCCTTTGTCACCACCACCCAGCTGGTTTTGACAGCTCAGGCAGTGGGGAGGAGGGGCTGCATCTTTACTCCAATTGATGGATCTTGCTTCAGGCAATGGGCTGCAGTGAGATCCAGGGCTGGAGTAAAGCGCCTACCACCACTTCCACCCAGCTGGTTTTGACAGCTTGGACTATGGGGGGGTGGCTTTACTCCAGCTGACGGACGCTTCAGGCAACAGGCTGCACCGAGAATATATGGTCCCTTCTCACTGCCAGAATAAATCAGCAGAGGGATTGGTGGTTTTCGATTGGGGCTAAAATCTCATGGCCTTTTTCCTGAATCCAAAATGTTTGCTGCAATGTGTGTACTCCCACCCTGATGCTGCCCCAGGCTTCCCACCGCTGCCATTGCCTGCCACCATTATAGCTGCAACATATCAGTTTCCTGTCCGATGAGTCCAAGTGGTGGGGGAGGCTGGAGAACAGAAAGGGAGGTGGAGGAAGATGAGAGAGAAAGGAACAAGGGATGAGGGTGAGTGGACAGGTGCCTGAGGGGTGGGCAGGTGAGTGAGTTGAGGGTCAGGCAAATAGGCAAGCAAGCAAGCAAGGGGAGTGAATGGCTAGGATGGGGGACATCCCATTGTCTGAAGTGAGATCTGTTGACTGGAGTAAAGCTGCACCCCCTTCCCCACAGCCCAAGCTGTCAAAACAAGCTGGGTGGTGGTGGTGAGGGAGGCCCATGGCTTTATTCCAGCCCACCACCTTTCCCCTTACCATTTGAAACACTGAACCCCAAACCACTTCAAATTTGAGGAGATTCCAGGGAAGAGTCCAAGGAATCTCCTCCTCATAGAGTCCCAAATCATTTCATTTTCCAAAAAAAAAATGTTATTAACAAAATGAAACTACTAAAGAAACAAAACAAAAAAACACTATATTTTTGTTTCATGCCCATCTCTAGTGCCCAGTCAAGGCAAGAATTGCAAAAGGCATCTGCAGTTACAAGTGATGCACCAAACCTGTTTCCCCTCCCACAGAAGAGAACACACTTTTGCTTTCCTGCAAAAATCTGTTTTAAATGTGCCAGTACAAGGCAAGGGATAAAAGCAACAAAAGAAAGTTTAATACTGACAATATCACACGTTTAAATAAAACTGCTGCCATGACATCTGATGGGACTAAATGAGTTGCTGAAAGATTTTCACCAAGTGTATTAACTTACACAAGCTGAATGCACAAAAATATTCATTTGGTTAGACATAGGCAATTTGGTGCCAACAATAACGTTGGGATTTATTAAAAGCAGGCCACTGTTTTAACGGGAAATATTTTATGCTAAAAGAAGCAATGACTTTTTAATGAGACTTATAAAGCAGACTCTCAAGAGTAGGGACAAACTCTGAGATGGCTGAATTCTCAGTGTAACTTGATCCCCACTCCCACGAAAAACTCAGCTTCACATTTAACAGTAGAATAACTTTTGTCCAGTCTTTAAAAATAAATACACACAATGCTTGATTTACATTATCTGACCTGTTTTACAATGAGTGGCTGGAGCAGACCTCAAAATAATTGGGTTGGTAAGATCCTTCAGGAACTTGCTTACAGGTTTTGTATCTCCTCATAACAGTACAAAAACTACAAATATATTTAAGGGACTTTTTAATGTTGAACCTTCTGGCGCAGTGGCTAAATGTCTGTACTGCAGCTAAAACTGTACTCATGACCTGGGGTTCAAACCCAGGTAGCCGGCTCATAGTTGACTGAGCCTTCTATCCTTCCGAGGTTGGTAAAATGAGTGCCCAGGTTTGCTGGGGGGGGGGGATGTGTAACCTGCATAATTAAATTGTAAACTTCCCAGAGAGTGCTTGAAGTGCTACAGAGTGGTATATAAGCAGAATACTTTGCTTTTTGCTTTTGCTTTCAAAGAAATTAGAGTCAAGCATTTTCATGGCACTTTTCAGGGTGATTGTTCAGTGGTACATTAATTGGGAAAACCCATAAATACCTATTCGGATACAAATCCCCTTGTATTCAATGCCTCATGATCCATGGTATAATCTTTTACATAATGGGGTTGCATGAGCCGTGACACAATAAAAAAAAAACATAACTCTTCAAATCAGGGAAAACTCAAGAGGATCCACCATCAAGTCACAGCTGCTACTGGCAGATCTTCCATCCTTCCATATAGCAGGATGGTAACATCCTTGGATAAACTGGATGTGTTTGGCCACCTGCAGTTCTTTGGGCTCCAGCCTTTTCCTGCCACAGCTGCAGCCTCCACAGTTGCGAACACCACATATGGCTCTGTGGGGCAAAAGAATGCAAGAATCTCCTCCCATACCATATATACTTGTGTTCCAGACAAAGTGGTAGTATGTGGAGGAGGCATAAAGAAGCACAAGCACAAATTAGGGGACATGTTGGGAGGCAATATAAGGTGCTACTGAGTATTGAAATAGATACCAACTTGTGGGATCATTTGTCTAGCAGTGTCATATTGATTGTGGCAGCAGGGCATCAAAGCTGACCACGGGGGAACATCCAGCTTGGGAACTGTGCATTGACTATGCTGGTAGACATGCAGCGAAGTGTCATGCAATCAAAATGCCAAGCTTGGGATTTTAAAGGACTTGAAAATACTGATCCCTGCTAGGTTCCTGGGATCAGTATCTTCAAGTACTTTAAAATTACAAAAGTTCTTCTACTGGGGGCACCCTGTTTGGCATCAAATAACTTGGCCCCTGTAATGCCAAACCTCTCCAAATTTGGGATGCTTTGAGAGGAGAGCTTGAGGAAGGTCCATTGCAATTTTCATGCTGCTAGCTGCACAGGAATAGTATTTCCAAGCACAGAAAATTGGGCTTAGAAATGTTTTTTCCAGGGGCACCCCCTTTAAAGTGTAATAACTTGCCCTGCAATCCCCAAACCACTCCAAATTTGGAGGACTTAAAGGGGAGCATCCAAGGAAGGTATGTACCAAATTTAGTGCCTCTAGGACCCCAGTTGGCCACGGAATAGAGAAATGAATCAGTTCATTACTGTTTCATTTTGTATGGCATTTTTTTAAAAAAATCATAAGTAATGAAACCAAATGCATCTTTTCCATTTCATGCCCATCCCTACTCTGAACTCATCCAGATCTCCATTTTTGTCATTTACTCATTTCCCATCACCCAGGCCTTCTGGATCCAGGTCACATGCATCAGGCTATTGTCATGAGTGTGCAAAAGTTGACTGTGTGGTCATGGAGGCTCACAGCATTTGTTTGCTTATGGCGGTGGATTGCAACTCCCACCAGTCTTAGCCATTATAGTCAATGTGGAATGAAGGATGATAGGAACATGTAACACACTCTATGGGGAGGACCACATGTTTCCCAGCTGTGTCTTGCAGAAAGAGGCCATCTCTCACTGTCAGAGCTGGTGTTTTGCATACAGAAAGTTACATTCCCCATTATATACTGATTCCAGTTTGGTTGGGAATGAGCTATCTTTGATGGCATTGGTCTACACGAATCAACGTCGGAATCAAGAAAATTAAAGAATCATAAAATAGTGAACTTGGAAGGGGCCTATAAGGCCGTCAAGTCCATACCCCCCACCTCGCTTGATGCAGGAATACAAATCAAAGGATATCTGCCAGGTGGTCATCCAAATTTCTCTTGAATGCCTCCAGTGTTGGAGCACTAGTCACCAGTGACGTCACCAGTTCCACTGCCATACTTCTCTAACAGTTATGAAAGTTTTCCTGATACTGAGCCTAAAGCTGGCCTATCTCACTTTGAGCCCATTGTTGCATGTCCTGCACTCGGGGATGATCGAGAACAGATCCTGCCCTTCCTCTGTATGACAGCCCTTCAAATATTTGAAAAGTGCTAGCATATCGCTCCTCAGTCTTCTTTTCTCTAGGCTAAACATGCCCAGTTCTTTCAGCCTTCCCTCATGGGGCTTGCTTTCCAGCACCCTGATCATCCTTGTTGTTGTCCTCTGAACTCGTTCCAGTTTGTCAGCAAGGACAAATTTGAAGGCAAAACGATTGCTTCACTTCATCGAAGAAGTAGCATTAAACAAGTTGCCCAGCATTTGGGGACCAGAGCAGACCTATCATAAGGACTGAAGTGGTGAATATTGTTTCTGGACTGCCTCTTAGATCTCTTAGGGGGGAAATATCCAACACAAGCTCTGTGTCAATGCAACTGTACCAAAACCAAAAGTATGAGGATCCAAATTATCATAAAAATGTATAACCACAGGAAAGGTTTAAATATTTCTGTATGCCTTGATATAATGAAGATACAGCCTGATACATTCATTGTACAGTACTCGACTTTCCAAGATTGCTGGAATATTCCCATTCTTTGATTTCACCTAACAGTCTAATTTGCCGGTATATCCTCTGTCTAATTTACCCTTCTAATACAGAGTTTGTATGGAATAATGCAGATACTGTGCCTTCCAACTGAGGTTTTTGGACTTCCTGCCCCAGCTGCTAGGAAAAGAACTATTGCCAGTTAGTTACAGTCTGAGCCTCAAGGGTGTGGTGTGCAAAGGCTTGGCTCCTGAGTGACACTTACACTCAGTGGATGTTAAAAACATGGAAGCCCACAATGGCACCATTACCAACCCACAAATAGCTGCACTTGATTCAGCTCAGGCACAGATTATACAGCTTGCTTTATTTGCCTTCCTTTTACTTTTTTGTTAGTGTTTATTCACATGAGCTGTATTAATGTATGTTGTGTTACAGGGCCAATCAAGACAGGCTATCTCCTAAGACAAAGGAAAAAAGAAACAATATCTGCCCCTCATTCCAGAGGCAGAAGTCAAACAGATATCAGCAAGAAACACAGAACAAAACAAAAAGCCAGCAAGGCAAATCAACACATTGTGACACCTTCAAGATTAACTCACGTCCAATGGCCTGTCTTTTGGTGTCTGAATTTAATGCTGACAGTGAGACATTAAAAAGGACCAGGCTAGCCCAGGGCAGGTTGTGTGGCTCTGCTTTTTAGCATTTCACTGCCGCCCACCTACCACGTCTCTCCAGCATGTGCTGCCTAAGACCACCACTTCACTCTGCCATGTGGTGGGTTCAGCTGTGGTTGTGCATATGAGATGAAGAGAGATGGACACAAAATGAACCACGAACCCAAACCCTCAACAAAATGGTTTGCTTTAGGACCAGTTCAGGGATCCCAAATTTGCTTGCCCCATCACCTCTGCATACCTCCTACTGCGCAGCTGCTGCCTCCTCCACTGCTACCACCACCACCATCCATTTACCATTTATTTATTTATTTATTTATTTATTTATTTATTTATATCCTCAGAGGCAGCGGCCTCAGCTTTCTTGCTGGGAGCTGGCCAGAACCTTTGAGCATGTCTCTGCTGCCCAGCAGATCAGCGGGTCTGTGCTCAGAGGGAGCAGGTGGCTCCTGGCAGAGTAGCTTGGCCCATTGCCTCTGAGCATGAGCCCGCCTATCAGCTTGGCAGTGGGTGCATGCTCAGAGGCAGCTCTCAGCTTTCCTGCCAGGAGCCTGCCATTGAACATCTATACATATATATGTTGGAAAACACATGGCTGGAGAAGAGTACCTGTGAAAGGGATCTGGGAGTCTGGGTGGATGACAAATTGAACATGAGTCAGCAGTGTGACGCAGCGGCCAAGAAAGCCAGTGCGATTCTTGGTTGCATCAACAGAAGCATAGTATCTAGATCAAGGGAAGTGATGGTACTGGAGAACCATATCCAGTTCTGCGCACCTCAGTTTAAAAAGGATGTTGATAACCTTGAACGGGTCCAGAGGACGACAACCAGGATGGTTAAAGGTCTGGAAGAAATGTCTTACGAGAAGCGGCTTAGGGAGCTGGGAATGTTTAGCCTTACAAAAAGAAGGCTGAGAGGGGGTATGATAGCCATGTTTAAATATTCGAAAGGATGTCATATCGAAGAGGGGGCTGGCTTGTTTTTCATGGCTTCAGAGACTAGGACTCAGAGCAATGGTTTCAAACTACAAGAAAACAGATTCCATTTGAACATTAGGAAGAACTTCCTGATTGTTAAAGCTGTTCGGCAGTGGAATATGCTGCCACAGAGGGTGGTGGAGTCTCCTTCTTTAGAGGTTTTTAAGCAGAGGCTGGATGGCCATCTGTCAGGAGTCCTGTGATGTGGGTTCCTACATAGCAGGGGGTTGGACTGGATGGCCCTTGAGGTCTCTTCCAACTTTATGATTCTATGGTTCTAACACGCACCCACTGTGGGGTGGGGGCAGAGGTGGGAGGAGCAGGTAGGTGTCCCCCAGGCAGGAACCCAAAAATGAAACTACAAACTGATTCATTTTTCCTGAGGATATATGCTGATTTGTGATTAGCCAGCAATCAGAAATCATCACAAACCATATGTTTTCCAGTTTGTGCCTATTTCTAGAGATGAAGCATTATTTATTTATTTATTTTAGAATATTTTTACTCCGCCTTTCTCCTTGGAAAAAGGACCCAAGGCAGCTTACAAAATGAAGGATAATATACAGTCCAGTACATTACCTTTGTCCCTTCAAAAATCTGCATGTCGTCTTAATGAATTGCCAACTGTGAGCTCTTCTCAGAATTTGTCACAGTTGAAGAGTTCTATGACACCTCTGTGATGAAAGAGCATTATTTAGCACAAGGCATAGTGAGCTGCAGTCCACAAAACTTCTAACAACTAAAACTTGTAAGTATTGAAGGAGCCACTGAATTCTGTTGTCTTTACTCCAATAAACTAACATGGGTACCTCACAAATATAATTTGAATAATAATTGAGTGCCTAAAGAAATAAAAACAAATAAACCCCATATTTTCTGACATACAAGAGAACACCTGACATTTCTCAAAATAAGAAATGTAGGAGCAGCTCTGAAAGTACAAGACCTAACGCCCTTCAGCCAGCTGCAGGCCATTCTTTTGTTGCTACAGGGTGGGTGGTTGCTGTGAAGATAAATACTTGCTCTCCCACCTCCCTCCTTCTTTTGTAACATCTCCCTGTACAATTTAATAAATGCCTTCTTCTGGTTCTTGGCGTCTCCTTGGACAAGGAATGTAAACTGAAAAGGCCGTGGAGTTTAAAACTGGCACGAGCATCCGTGATGAATAATATCAGGAGGAGACACAAAGGCTAGCTCCCAGGACCCATACGTCCTGATACTAGCCACGTGGCAAGCTTGTTGGGTGAATGAGACAGAAAACTGTTACACAGCACATACGTTCTCCCTTTTTTCTTGAAAACATTTCTATGAATCAAAAGGGAAGCTGTTCTTAACCAGCTGTGTGTGGCAGAGAAAAGGATAGGAAATTAGCTGTATATAAAGATGAAAGGATAAATATTTGAAAATCATTGCAAGCAGGACTGTCAACACTTTCGCCTCAAGGGTTTTTCAGTGAAACAAATGTTTAAAAATCTGTAAATAGTTAAATTAGTCTTTGCGTTCTCATCGTTAATATCTAATAGCTTGACACTGAGAGCCAATGTCATGAATAGAGATGGGCACAAAACGAACTTTTAATTCATTTTGTTATTTGTTATTTTCATTACGTAATGAAACAGATAACAAACCTCAGAGTGGATTTAGAACGAAACGAACTGAACCGGAATAAAATGGTTCGGTTTGGCTTGGTTCATTAATGGCAGTGCCGGAGATGTCTCCTACCTGCTGGTGCTGGCTGGTCCTTCCTAGAGGGTCCGTCTGGTCTTCCTGGCTGTGACCAGAAAAAAAAAAGCCAACCCACCATGCTACAGCTAGTAGGCAACCGTGGCCGGCAGTAAATGCATACGTACATACGTACATAAATGAAAATGAAATGAAATGAAATAAAATAAAAGATCCAGGGTGCGGGCCCTGGTACCGGCCTGTGAGCACCGGAACTGGCCCATGGCCGGCAAAAAAAAACACCCCGATCTGGCACGCAGGCCCAGTACTGGCCTGTGAGGACAGGACCCAGCCCATGGGCTCCAGAACCGGCCTGCGGCTGGCAAAAAAAAATGCTGACCAGCCCATGCTACAGCTGTAGCACAGGCCACATGGTCAGCAGTAAATAAATAAATAAATAAATAAATAAATAAATAAAAAAAGGAGTGCCGATCCAGCCCCAGAGGTGGCCAAGTTGGTGCCCTAAAATAAAAAAATGAAATATAAAAAATTAAAGCCAGTCCTGACCTGGCCCCAGGAGCTGCACAGTTGGTGCTTGAAAAACAACAAGACATTAAAACATTAAAAAAATTAAAAAGGAGTGCTGACCCAGCCCCAAGGATGGCTGGGTTGGCACCCTAAAATAAATAAAATAAAATAAAAAATATAACCAGTGCCGACCCAGCCCCAGGGGCTGCGCAGTTGGTGCTTGAAAAAAATTAAATTAAATAAAAAAGGAGCACTGACCCAGCCCCATGGGCGGCTGGGTTGGTGCCCTAAAAATAAAGAAAAATATAAAAAATAAAACCAGCACCAACCCGGCCCCAGGGGCCACACGGTCGGCACTTAAAAAAAAAAAAAAAGAGGAGCTGGCCTTAAGCCAGCATCTCAAAAAGCCCCTGCTACAGGGGCCAGGATCGCCCCACCACCACTGCTGCCGCTGCTGCCACCAGGTAAAGATGATGTGTTGATGATTGATGATTGATGATGATGCTGCCAGTCCAGTTTGTGCAGTTGTTGTCAATGTTCATTTTTTAAATTTTTTAAATGTTTTTTCCCACCTGCGCACTGTCAAATGGATTAAATCACGCAAAGCGGGAAAAAACAAATAATGAACAAAATGAACCAACAAAATGAATATTTGGAAAAAAATGGTTAAAAATGAAACACAATGAACCAAACCCTAAAATGAATCAAACCAAAATGAATCGCCATTTTTTTGGTTCATGCCCATCTCGAGTCATGAAACAGACATCTCAGTTTTAAACTAGAGGTCAAGGGGAATGCATTTGCTGTACAATATATCAGTTGTCTTTATAAAAGTGGATTTTCTCAAGTACATAGGCTTTAGCAATCAGGCTGCAAATTAGGTACAGTATATGTTTACTTTCCAAAGAACAGTAATAAAGCAAGACATGTTAAATGAAAGGTATAGAGGTGAGGAAAATTATGTGCTATGACAAACATATATGCTTCACCAATAAAAGGAGCACCTTTGCAAAAAATGTGAAAATCATGACTCTTAGTTTGATCCTGCCTCTATTCACTCATCACAATAAAGGAAAGGATGGACATCTTGGAATATGCTAATTTCAGTATCCTTTAATTAATTAAACTCCCCTTTTATATCAGTTCTTAGTCCCAGAAACTTGATAATCATTTTTGCTATATGCAATCTTTCTCTCTTTTTTCTGTTTCATGCCCATATTTTTATCTTTTTTAAAATGAGATTTTCATGATTTTAAAAGAATAAGACCATAAAATTTTTAAATTAAGTACAGAGTTCTCATTTCTAACATAATTGAAACACCAATTCAATAAAACCATAATAATAATAAAATACAGAAACAATATAATTAAATTACATTAAAATACAAGTATATAAAATATTTAAAATGGTATGATTAATCAAAATAAGGCTAAATATATTTGAATTCCTCATAGTTCTTTGTGGGACCCCAGGACATTGTAAGACACAGTTTGAAAACCACGGGTTCAGTGTAAAGAATTGTCATTCCTCCTTCAAAATATGCAAGTGATGTTTTCAGTTTTAATTGTGATTACTGGAACCACCTGGGACATATAGAATGGGTGGTATTAAAAACCCAGACGTTTACATGGGATGCTCGTATTCATGGTCTTGCCCTCCTGGCCTACTGCTGACAAAGTATGTGCTGTGCCTTAAATATGTCAAACAATTCTCAACATGGATTATTATACATGAAATTGTCATTTCAACAGCTTTCTTTCTTGAATTAAAATCCTGTTGAAGAATACTGAGTTGGTAGTAGATCTGCAGGACCATGGCTAAAGTGAGGAGCACATTTGGAAGGACATTCAAAACTTCCTTGCAGTGTTTATTGCCTATTGTCACAAAATAAATTAATAATGTGCTTTTTTAAAATAAGGGCCCCAGTAATGATAAAGGATCCAAGACCCTAAGAACTCAGTTCAACCAGGCACATACTAGAAATGCATTTGTAATCAACTTTTCTGGACCTAGGATGGCGTTATGTTGTTGATGATGATAATGGAGAAAGGGTTGTGTTTCTTTTAATGTTTATTTGTCTTAATTGTGTTTCTGTATACATTTGTGTTTATTTCTTTTGTAGCCACTAAGAGTCGTGGCTTCCCACTGGATGGGTGGGATACAAGTTCAATAAACAAATACAATAAATAAACCACCCCATACTATAGGCCAGTGGAAGCGAACCTTCGGCACTCCAGATGTTTGGGACCGCAACTCCCACAGGCCTTTGTCACTGGCAGTCTAGGCTTGGAATTCTGGGAGTTGTGGTCCAAAACATCTGGAGTGCCGAAGGTTCGCCACCATTGCTATAGGCTATGCTGCTTAGGGTTGATGGGAATGGAAATCCAAGAACATCTAGAGGTAGTGATTTCCAAATTTGGATAGCCCAGATGTTCTTGGACTGCAACTCACAGAAACCCTGGCCAACACAGCAGGTGGCACAGACTTCTGGGAATTCCATTCTAAAAACACCTTTGTTGCCCAAATTTGAGGACCACTGAGCTAGAGGTTTACCCCTTCTTCACTGCAGTTTTCAATGCAGAAGTCCTCAGGTTCAATTCTAAGCACTGCCACTTGAAATGTTCAGATAAGAGGCCATGAGAGACCATGTCATGGTCAAAGGCAACTTCCTGTGTTCAATAAGGAACACAGGAAGGTTTTTTTTGCTGGTTTTGTTGTATTGTGTATCTGATATTTGTTTTTATCGTTGTTGTTAATTGCCTGGAGTTCCCTTGGGAAGACGGACGGTATAAAAATTTATAAATAAGTAAGTAAGTAAGTAAGTAAGTAAGTAAGTAAGTAAGTAAGTAAGTAAGTAAGTAGAGATGGGCACGAAATGAGTAATTTTTTGTTTTTGTTTTCGTTTTTTCATTTCGTTACAAAGCGAAAATGAAACAAAATTTCTTTTAAAACAAAACAAAAATGAATACGAAATGACCAAATTTTTCATGTTTTTTGTTTTCGTTGCAGCAGATGCATTGAACTAAAAAGAATGCTAACGAAACAGCAATTTTTCATTTTCGTTTTCATTTTTTCATTTTGTTACCTAACAAAACAAAAATGAAATTTTTGCAAAAAACATCATGAAAATGAAAACGAACCGAAACGGACCCCTAAACGACCAAACGACAAACAAAACACCATTTTTTTTGAGTCGTGCCCATCTCTATAAGTAAGTGCCAATCAAATTCTGCTTCAGGGGTTTGGCAGCCTTCCAGAACAGTGTGTGGGATGATGCTGGGATGCCGTGAAAATGGTTTCCTTATTCCATCCTTTCTGTGAGGATGCTCCTTGGGGTTGTCCACCAAAAGAAAGAGATCTTTCATATATGAAGAACCAGTTCCAAATCCATTCCAGCTGCTGCAGAGTGGCATGGTTTTTTGTGGGAGGCAGCCAAATTATGCTATAACTCTTCCCCTGAAACTAGGGGAATGTACTCCAGAAAGGTAATGATAATTTCCATGATCTACCTCATTTTAGTTCTTCTGTCTTTCAGACAGGTATGGAATGGGGCAGACTTCAAATTAGGGACACACTCAAAAGAAAGATCATCCTTTGCCAGTGTTCAGGTAGAGGGCAGTCCTCTCTTGAAAAAAAATGTCAGCATCTTAGCTGCTTTATCAGGTTTGGCAGCAATGTGTGGGGTATAGCGGGAACCAGGAAAAGAATGGCCAGGGTCCACATCTTCCTTTCAGGCGGCATTCTTGTCCCTCTGCCCTAGAACTGCCTGTGAAGCTGTATTTAATTTTATAAATCAATGGGTTTTGAAAAACCCAACTGATTGGCAATGGCAATTTATTGAGAGTGAGAGAAGGAGAGAAGACAATATAGAATAGAATAGAATAGAGTTTTATTGTCATTATGCATATGCAAAATATGCACAACGAAATTAGAGTGCTGTTCCACTACACACTCTAAGCATACAAACACATAAAACATATAAAACACCATACAAAATATTAAAAACTCTTAAAATTGCTTACAAAATTTAAAACACTACTTAAAACTGATTAAGATAGTGCTAAAACTGTCGCATTTAGCGTGGATACCGCTCTGTGATAAAAATTGTTCTTTAGTCTATTTGTCCTTGACCTAAGAGTCCTGTATCTCCTGCCAGACGGCAACAGTTCAAAAAATTGGTAGCCAGGATGCGAAGGGTCTCTCAAAATTCTAGATGTCTTCCTTGAGCATCTGGAGTTGTATAATTCTTCCAAAGGAGGAAGAGGACAGCCCACTATCCTCTCAGCAGTGTTTATGACCCTCTGGAGTGCCCTTCTATCTGCCACTGTGCAACTGGAAAACCAGACACAGAGGCAGTAAGTGATAGTGCTTTCTATAAAGCCCCGGTAGAAGGTTACCAACAGTTTCTTAGACAGTTGTTCCCTCCTGAGAAGTCTCAGAAGATATCATCTCTGTTGGGCCTTCTTAACCAGTGCTTCAGTGTTGGCACTCCAGGTCAAATCCTCCTGTAGAATAACTCCTAAGAACCTACTGTCCGTCACCCGCTCTACACAAACTCCATCAATAATCAGGGGCTGAGTGTCTGATTTCCTTTTTCGATAGTCCACTATAAGTTCTTTGGTCTTGTTGATATTTATTATCAGATTGTTGGTTCTGCACCACTGTAGCAGCCGATGCACCTCCTCTCGGTAGGCTGACTCGTCTCCACCAGAGATGAGTCCCACTACTGTTGTGTCATCGGCAAACTTGATGATTTTATTTTCAGGATGAGTATGAGTGCAGTCAGAGGTGTAAATACTAAACAATAGTGGGCTCAACACACAGCCCTGTGGAGTACCCATGTTGAGAGTGAGGGCTGACGACATGTAATCACCTAATCTGACCCTCTGTGAGCGATTTGATAAGAAATTCATGATCCAGGCACAGATGGAATGACAAAAACCAAGGTCCTTAAGTTTAGATATCAGCTTGTGAGGTATAATTGTATTGAAAGCAGAGCTAAAGTCCACAAAGAGCATACTTACATAGGTCCCCCGCAGCTCCAAATGGGTAAGAGCAGTGTGCAAAGTGATATCTATAGCATCTTCCATGGATCTATTTGCTCTGTAAGCAAACTGATATTTATCAAATGTGCCTGGGAGGCAAGAGATGATATGCTGGTGGACTAATCGTTCCAGAGACTTCATTACAATGGAGGTAAGTGCTACAGGTCTATAATCATTTAAGCTGTTAATAGATGGCTTCTTTGGCAGTGGAACAATAATGGAGTCCTTCAGACAAGATGGAATAGTGGACTGGGCTAGAGACCGGTTAAAAATTTCAGTAAAAACTCCAGCCAACTGGTCTGCGCACTCCCTAATCACCCAACCAGAAATGCCATCAGGTCCTGCAGCTTTCCTTGGGTTCACAGTTCTCAAGATGTTTCTCACTTCCCACGTTTCAACAAGAAGGAAGGGGCTAAACTGTGCTGATGGCTGTGATGTAAATACCTCTGTTTGTTCTGTCTCAAACCTAGCAAAAAAATTGTTCAGTTATTCAGCCAAAGAAGCATTTCCAGCAGAAGGGGCAGCATAATTAGATCTATAACTAGTGATTTGCTGAACCCCTTGCCACATTTGCCTCACATTATTATTACTGTAAAAACAAGCCTCAATCTTCTTCTTATAATCCACCTTTGCTTTTTTAATGCCTCTCCTCAAATCTGCTCTAGCAATGCTATACCTGATCACATCACCAGACTTGAAAGCCTTATTCCTGTCATGCAGGAGGCACCTCACCTCTTTGGTCATCCATGGTTTCTGATTTGGATAGATTCGGACACGTTTATCTACAGTAACAGTATCTATACAAAATTTAATATAACCCAGAATTCCTGCAGTATGCTCCTCAAGGTCTGAGTTATCAAAAACATCCCAATTTGTTTCTTCAAAGCAGTCCTGCAGCTGCAGTGAGGCTCCCTCAGGCCAGTGTTTCACAGTCTTTGTTACAATTGCAGTTTGTTTCCTTAAAGAGATATAAGCTGGTGCTAAAATCAGGGACAAATGATCTGATAGACCCAAGTGTGGAAACTGCAGGGCCTTGTAGCCATTCCTTATATTGGAATAGACCTTATCCAATATGTTTGTTTCTCTGGTGGCACAGTTCACATGCTGATAGAATTTAGGGAGAGTTGTCCTCAAATCAACATGATTAAAGGAAAGGAGAGGGAAATAATGTTGGAAAGAGAGAAATGGAATGGTCCATCCATTTTTGCCTCTAGCTCTCGCTTGCTTTAAAGCAGTGATTCCCATAACCCAGTTATTCTTGGACTAAAATTCTCAGAAGCCTTCACTGCCTGCTGTGTTGGCCAGGGTTTCTGGGAGTTGTAGTCCAAGAACATCCAAGTTACTAAAGATTGGAAACTGCTACTTTGCAGGACATATATGCTACAGAGTAGATGGAGGTCAAGAATGGAATAACTGTGTAGGTATCACCAGTGTTCTTTTAATGTGGTATGCTTTGGCTTAAAATCCAACTGAGAGCTCTAGCTAGAGTAGACCCATGGAATCAGCTGCTGAATGACCACTCCTCACTCCTACATTCCCACTGATACAGAGAGTCTACTGTAAGTAGATTTCAGTGAAGACCTGTAGGTCTTCGTAAACTTCAACGGGATTCAGCCCGTAAGATTGTGAAGGGAAATTGTGAGAGTGGTTATTATAGCTTCTCAGAATTCACATTATATTCGTCAGACACAGGTCCTATGAACTGGAAAAGCCTTTCAACCCATGCTGTAAACAAAGAGAAACCAGAGGCCCTACCGTACAATTGTTCTGGCATATCCATCTGCACATATTTCAGCCAGAGCACATAAGATCAGTGTCGTGGTCACTGACAGTTCCTGAGCTTCAAAGGTGAATCCTGGGCTCAAATACAGACATTTCAATGACCCAGATCTCCAGGCAGATTTGGTTTCAGGCAGTGAGCAATTATTTTCAAATCAAAATGGCTTCAGTTGCCATTAACACTTTAAAGTGCTATGTGTCTGATAGAAGTTGCTTAGAATGTAGAAACTCACACCCACCCCGACCTGCCTCCACCATGCAATCAGATGGCATTAGGTGGCGATGGGAAAAGCTCCTCTTTCTTAGCACAACACCAGCATTTATTTCATTTCATTTCATTTCATTTAAATGTGGGACCTTCCTCCCCACAGGGGACCCAAGGCAGCTCCCAACAGACAAAACAACAGATTTAAAATCACAATCATTTTTTTCCAAAACATTAAGATTTAAAATTCTGTATAAGAACAATTGAAAAACATTTTAAAACCAGCTTTCCTGAAAACACCTATTTAAAGGCCTGCCTGAAGAGGAAAGGTCATTGGCTGATTTCAAAGCCTGTGAGCAGCCATGGAGAAAGCCCTCTGTCATGTCCTTCCCGCTAGTTTGGGAAGGTGGGAGAACCAAGAGAAGCATCTTCTCTGAAGAACTTAAAAGTCAAGAAGGTTCATATGGGGTGATATCCTTCAAATAGCTTGGACCCAAGTCGTACTCACAAGTACAGATATTCAGCATGGAGGATTCCAAAGTCGATGTGATAGATCCAAGAGGTGGGGCAAAGCAGAGATAATAATAATAATAATAATAATAATAATAATAATAATAATAATAATAATAATAATAATAATAATAATAATAATAATAATAATACAGACAGACAGACAGACAGGGTTTTGGAGCATAATACCCCAGATATTGTGATTGTGGAGAAGAAAAAAGTGTGGATCATTGATGTTGCTATTCCAGGAGATAGTAGAGTCACTGAGAAACAACTTGAAAAAATTACCCGATATCAGGATCTTAAAATTGAACTTCAGAGACTCTGGCTTACTCACATTCAGATATTTAGAAGCATGGAGGATTCCAAAGTCAGATGTGATAGACCCAAGAGGTGGGGCAAATTTGCAGAGCAAATAATAAAAATAGTGTAATAGCTGTGTGGTTAATAATAATAATAATAATAATAATAATAATAATAATAATAATAATAATAATAATAATAATAATAATAATAATAATCACAACTTCACATATAAAAGTTGTAAAAAATAAATAAATATAAGCAGGTGGTTTTTGACTGAAGCTGCAGTCACATTGATAATAACTGCATTTTAGCATCATTAACATTGATTTAGATTTATCCTTCATATGATGCAAAGGATGAAATCAATTTATGTGTGTTGCAACGCAAGTCCCCCCCCCAGGTGGCCAGCAGAGGGTTTGAAAAATACTGTACTTTGCTCCTAAAATCAATTCAATTCAATGCAAGCTTTGTGGAAATGAGTCAATTTCAGCAGTATATATGCCAAAACTAGTTGATATCACCCAAAATAAATTCTGTGAATGTGAGGACAGCCATGGGTTTAAATGCCATGTGACTTGAACCTCATTTTTAAAAAGTTTGAATAGAAATTGATTCAAAATGCCAGTGTGGCCACAGCCACAATAGGACCTCCTCAGAAACAGGATGATTACACAGCTCACTATTGATTCCAAAGTCGGGTATTAGGAAGAGCAAGAAAGTTCACAGAGACAAAGAAAAATTTGCATAGCTCTTGCACCGTTTGGACATATCACCAGACATGTAACGGTCAGAGGGAGCCAGGTAGGCACCTAGAATGATGCAGTGAGAGCAATTGGGGGGGGAGGGGGGAGAGAGAGAGAGAGAGAGAGAGAGAGAGAGAGAGAGACCCTTTCTCTATCTTGTTCATGTGTTAGTACCAGAGATGGGAACTGAGTTGTGAGACTCACTGTCAACTCAGGCTTGCGTTGCACCATCGCACCCGTGACTCAATTCGGACTCAACTCTGTTGTGTTGTTGTTTTTTAAACAGCTCGGACTCAAATCATGACTCAGAAACCACTGACCCCTCCCTTTTTGGGGGACTTGTTTTCAATAGGGCCTTGGACCTCGGTACCAAAGATTCAGACTCGGACTTGGAACTCAGAAAAAAGTTTTGCCAACATCCTTGGTTAGTCCTCACTTAAGCCCTACTTGGGCACGTGTGTGTGTGTGTGAAGGATGGCTCTGAAGGTGTGCTCAGACACAGAGCTCTAGTCCTACTCAGTCTGACTGATAAGACCTAAAGAGGATAAGGTCTGTTACACCTGGAGTCTTTCCATGTGACTGGAAAACGCCTCCCCACTCCCGCCTGAGTAACTTCTACTTAGACTGTCCTCCCTCTCATGGTAACAACAACAGGGTAAGGGGGGGTTAGAAATCTCTCCTTGCTCACTCTGGCTAAAATCCAATAGTAACTTGTAGGCAGAGAAGTGGGGGGGGGTTAATGAGCCAACTTCTCAGTAAGTTTCGTAGATTCAGTAGACCTTCTCCAGTTGCAATTTAATAACTGGATTTCCAATGCTGTCAAATTAACCCCTTTGAATACCTGAATAGACCCAAAACAGGGCTCTCAAAATTGATGTTTTTTGTGAGCAAATTGTGAGCAACAGCAAAACAAAGTGTTCTGCTTATATACTGCCCCATAGTGCTTAAAGCACTCTCTGGGAGGTTTACAATGTAATTACGCAGTATACACATTGCCCCCACCCCCAGCAAGCTGAGTACTAATCCAACACAACCGCAACACCATGTTTCTGCTTAGTCACATTCAGTGCATAGTATATCAATTTAGTCATGAAGTTATGCTTTTATTATTTACTTCATGGTTCCACATTCCCTTATTCTTGTACTAGGCCCAGATTAGGACAATATTGCTGTATAACAGGGTTAGCTGTCTAAGGAAAGTCAGTTCCATGCAAGGGATTGTCAGGTAAGAGGCTGAATAGAAAAGGGAACCTTCATGGCAGCACAACGTTTGACAACACATTTAAAATACAGTGGTACAGTACCTCTACTTACGAGCGGCTCTACTTATGAGCAATTCGACTTAAGAGCGAAAAACTGTTGGTGTTTTAACTGCTATCTTACAAATTTTAGATGCGGTCTGCTCTACTTATGTTTTGTTTTGTTTTGTTTTGTTTTTTAAAATACAGCTGCTTTACTTACGAGTTGTTTGACTTATGAATATGCATTCAGAACGGATTAAACTCATACATAGATGTACCATTGTACTGCAAATGATTTTAATTGCTCCATCGGTAAGATAACATAAAGATCCACAGATGGTAGACATTAACATGGAAAACACTTGCTTCTTTAAAAGTGCTATAGCCAAAATCCTAGGCCACATTCTGAATATTAATTTCAATAAACTGTTTGCATTGTTTTAAATTTTATTCCATCTGTCATAAGGATACATAACAAGCTCAATGGAGTAAAATTTCACCTTTGCTAGGCAATTTCTTGTATGAGTCTACTTGACAAGTCCTCAAATGCCTCCATGGACAAATGAAACATGAGTTATATGCCCTAATGAAAATCATATTGGCATGGCCGGATGTCACCCAGTATAACTACATATTGAACATATTCACCTTAATTCTTCCACAGTACTTATTTACATTCCTGTAAAGTTAACTGTTGCTTCACAGAAGCCATTTAAAATCAACCACAGAAATACCACAAGGGATTGCTGCTGAAAGGAATGAATTTGCATTTCAACATAAGTAGTGTGTTGTAGTCCAACATGAGCTTTTGGCCAAGTGAAGAAGTTCAGTGGTCAATAATACATGTTTTTATTTTGTTTGTTTGTTTATTTTTCAAGGGAAGAAGAGAAACAAATGAAGCAAAGTTTTATAGTGTGACAGCATCATTGAAAGGCAATAAATCTAAGAAAGAAAGAAAGAAAGAAAGAAAGAAAGAAAGAAAGAAAGAAAGACAGTTGTATGTTACAAATGGCAATTACTGAGGCATACTATCGATTTCTGTCTCTTGATACATGATACATGGATACAGTGAGCAGAGCTGACTCAAGATATTTATGATTGAGTCAGAAGAGCATTCTGATTCACCAAAGTCCAGGCATTTAGTATCTAAAGTCCAACAAATTGTTTTGGCACAAGAGACAGAAATTCCCCCAAACATCCCCATCTTTAGTAGTGATTATACATTAATAACAAATTAAATAGCTGAGGCTTTGATGCGTTTTCACCATAACCCCAAAGTGTGTAGTCTCATCCTTGTTGGTCAAGATGATAGAATATTTTAAAGACCAAAGTCCCATTGCTTGGCATAGTACTTTACACTAGAGTAGGACCATGAACTCAATGGGGATTTGGCAAATTAGCTCCAATACCAGTTTCATTCACTCAAATGAGCCCACTCTGATAAGCTACTATTAGAACCACAGGTTCTCAAAGTTTAGACTGTGACACTAAGTTTCTATCTGTCCGCACAGGTCTTTGACATTGAACTTGGATACCAAAAGGCAATATTTTAGCTCTAAAAACGGTGAAGATTACGGTAGGTATGAAAACAAGACATCACCACCAATGGATTTGCTACGAGTCTGGCAATCTTTAGCCCTTCACTTTGGAACTTTCAGGGGCATATCATTATTTCTCCTCCTCCTCCTCCTCCTCCTCCTCCTCCTTCCCAGATTGTAACACAGGATTAACACAAAATGGAGTCTGAGTTTTCACAGTTTAAAGAAAATAAGTTGGGGTGTTTCATGGCTGCTAAATGCATTTAAAGACTGAAATACTCGGTCTTGATTTCTGTACCAATCCTCCTATCTCATCTTCTGGAGGGTACCAAAATCTGAACTCTTTCTTATACTGAAAAGGATCTGTATAATATTCTTTTTCTCTGACTTTAGGTTTTAAGGAAAACCCAGAGTAAGCATTTGTGCCAGCAATACAAGTCAGAAAAGCAATCTTATTCTTGATAACATTTCCCCCCCCTTTACTGGCTTTACCAGTGTTACCAATTGTGCCTATTTGTGTGGTTGACTGTTGCAGCAGAGGTACAATAGAAAAGGCAAAAACCATTTCTTTCAATGGCAAGGGGGCTCTGTGACACGTGTGTGTGGGGCACACAATTTTACAGGGGATGGAATATTCCTTAATTACAGGACTTCTCTAAAATGCAAGTTTTGAGACTCGTCTGTGCAATATCAGTCTCTGGAAAACTGGATTCAGCTCTGCCCCTTATAAACAGAGCATCTGAAGGCTGACAGGATCAAGCCATTCCTTGTTAGAGAACAGCCTGGCCACATAGGCATTTGGAGGCACTAATGTTCCGGGAACTGCTGTGATCAACTGCACCTGTCAACAGCGGCTGCGCCAGAAAGGTGTCTGTTTGAGAATGGGCAGGAGTGCCATGTTAGTGTACTTTGGTAAGGCAAGGCACATCCAAAAAAAGAAAGAAAGGAGGAAGACCCTGGAACCTGTCTTGATGAAAGGGCAAACCACAGTGTGTAGGTTTCTCCTTGTGTTTCAGTGCTGAAAGTAGTTTGCTGTCTGTGTTCTTTTGCACTCAAGGAAATTCCACTATTTGGACGGGAAAAACCACAACTCCTAGAACACCATGTCTCTAATATACACAAGCCATGAATCAGAGTAAGCTGCTAAACTTAACTATTCGGAGTTCACTTGGCTTTGATTCTTTAAAAACTGCTTTGGTTGCATCCATTCCTCTGTGACCCATTTTCAGCACCGCTAGACTGGATATCGCTATAGGATCAGTGTCTGGCAAGTTAATCACTTAAGCATGACCAATATTTAAAAGGGTTGCTTGCCATTGCACAATCTGCAACCAATCGCAGCCTCAGTCTAAGACAATTGAATTTTTCTGAGACAAATGTATTTCTTGCTTGTTCTGTTACGCTAAGAAGCAGCAAGATAACTCAGAGTTTGCCATTTTGGCTGGCAAAGAAGGTCGGCGTGATTAAAACAACACATGCCAAGGGTATTTTTAAATTTTATGGAACCATAAAGGACACATGAGGAATATTTTTGATTTTATTAGCTGCAGGAAAGCTACACGGGCAAATGGAGAACTAATAAACAAAAATTGCTCACATGTTCCTTATTATATAATCAACTTTTGCTACGAAGAACAAGCCCGCACCAGTCACCAGCCAACTCATGTTGGCCAAAGAAAGTGGGAACGAGAAAAATGTTCCCCCTTCCAATATGCTCCATTTGTCCTCCTTTCTGGGATAGGAATGGGAAACTTCACACTAGTCATGGGCAACAGAAACAGAGCGACCTCCTTTTCTCTCTCTCCACTAAAGCCATAATTAGTGGTTCTGATGTCTGTAGCTCTGCTGTTGCAGGCTTGTTAGTATGAAGCTGCCATGTGGAGGACCATGGAGGAATGGCTGGATGTGAGTGGGCAACACCTGTTTTGTGCCTCCTTCTGTCCAGAAGAGAGCAGCTGGAGCCAGCCAATGTGCTGGGGGGGGAGGTCAGGCAGGATCTCACCCTCTTTTGCAACAAAATTCTACACCTTCAAAGCCTCCGTTGCCCCATTCTTACTGCTGCTCTGTTCTCCTTCTCTTGCTCGGCAGCTTCTGAGCTTATTCTTATGAACCACAGGAACACAGACACGAAGTTATCAAATGTCTGTGAAGAGTGGCTCTTGTTTTGGTCATGATAGTGCAACAAAGTAACATTTTAAAATTAATTCATTATTGGGACTTGACATAATTGAGTAGGCTTTGAAGATGTGGTTGTTTAAATCTGCTTCCCCCAGTTACAGGGGTGTATGGGGGGGGGAAGAAGGGTACATCTGCCCTGGGTGCAGCAATTTGGGGGAACCTGGAAGGGGAGCAGGAGGAGGAAGCCATGCACCCTCCTGACACCCAGCAGTCCTCCTTTCGCCTAAGGCTTGGTGACAGCATCCCCTCCGCCACCTCCTCTGCCGCGTGCTAGGCAAGCGGTGAGGCAGGCAGGCAGGCAGGAGCATGGTGACCATGGCACCCTCCTCCTCCTCTTCCTCACCTTGGTGGTAGAGGTGTAAGGTGCGCACACACACACCCTGTGCCCGCAGGGTTCAGCCCCCATTGCTGGGCGGGTGCAATGGTGGGGGGCTGGAAGGGTGCAAAAATGAACTTTGTCCCCAGGCACTCCAAATCCTAGCTATGCCTCTGCCCACTTATTAACTGTTCTCGCTGTTCTGCTGATTTTGTTATCTGTTTCCTCTGCGCTTAGCCCATCTTATTCAGTTTTGATTTTATGAATGTTGTTGACTTAACTATGTTTTTATTTGCAGTACTGTAGTTTTAGTTCTATATTGTGTTCTTGTATTATTTTATATTGTAACCATTTGCTCTATGTTGTGAACCACCCAGAGTGGCCTTTGGTTAGATGGGTGGTATATAAATCAAATAAAGAAATAATAATAGGTGTGAAACAAGTTAATTTTCCTGCTGCTTTTTCAGCGATGCCATTCTCTTATCAATCCTCAGGGTTATACCCCCTCCCCACCCCAAAGTAACAAAATAATGTGGGAAATGATGAGAAATGGAATAAGTAATGGATCAAATTGCTTTAAATAAAATACTGCAGACAGTTGCAGTAGTGGTAGCTTTAGACACCAAACAAACAAACAATGGGAACTCGTGGTTTTGAAAAGACTACATTTCCAAATTTTGTTTTTGCAATATGTCTGAACTAACTGCTTGAAGAGTGCTTTTGAAGGAAGGCCGATCAAGTGTGAAACCTCTCTTTTAAAAAAAATTTCTGATACCTGCCTCTGGTAAATCAACATTTCTACAGAGACCCTGCTATGAAGAGGTTTGGGAGGTTTTCTCTGCTATTTGTTTTGCCAACTTGAGTTTGTGTCCATTGGTTGCAGTGCAGCCAGTTATTGTTTACTATTTGAGCCAATCAGATATGCCCGCTTGCAGGATGTTCCATTCTGTTCCCTCTCTTCCCTAGTTTTAGGTTAGCTCCCCATAAAAATCACCTCAGCCTTCCATGGCTTCTCAGCATCGTCCTCATTGATCAGCACCAACCTTGATAGGGTTTCTCCCTATAAAAGTTGTCTTAAGCACAGTTACATGTCTATATATTTCTGGGTTTGCTTTGGGTTAAATATGCTTGTACAATACTCAGTTGAAAATATCCATTTACATGACAGAGCTGAGCACACTTTTTTCCGGGGGGGGGGGGCGGCAGGAAGCATGGTGAGTTTTTTGTTCAGAAAGTGAGGTATTTTAAGCAGCCTCAAGGGGGTTGTTATTTTAACTCAATTGTGGATTATTTGTTTTTAATTATTTTTGAATGTGTGCTCCCCTGTGGTGGAGTAAATTGTGCCTTTGTGAAGTATTGGTTTGGATTCCAGCATCATGGGTTTCTAGACTGCAGAGTAAACTTGCAGTCCAATCTTATTTTTCCCCTATCTGTAACACTAAACTAGCACTATTCTAGTTTGGAAAAATGAATAAATAAAATAAGCATTAAAACATGACAGGTATCCAGGGGGAGGGATTGGAATCATTTTAACCCCTTTCTGGCCTGCCTTCTCTTTTATTCTTCCACAGGGAAGTGGAGCAAGTGGGATAGCTGGCTTCAGGCCCAGGGAGGGAGCAGGAACAGAGGCGCAGAATGATAATCTTGCAGTCCAATCTGTTATTCCTTAAAATCTAGTGCTATCCAAGTTTGGTCTGAAAACCAAATAAAAATGATAGCACAGCAGAAGAACATGGCTTTTGTCCCTGCTACCTCAGCATGGGGAGGGAGTTGGTGGTGGCAATGGCAAGAAGCAAGTCACAATGAGAGGCAGCCCTTTTGAGGACAGGAAGGTGCAGGAAAAACCCTCAAAAGCATAGGAAGATGGAGTTCTTGAGGTGCCAATTTTATGAATGAATTTTAAAAGCTGTATGACCCCATCAACTGGTATGTCACACATCTAACTATCAGTCTGGAAGTTGAGTCATGGCTACTGGACTTCTTTTTTGAGAGATAGAAACGTTTCGCTGTTCATCCAAACAGCTTCATCTGTCATTGGATGAACAGCGAAACGTTTCTATCTCTCAAAAAAGAAGTCCAGTAGCCATGACTCAACTTCCAGATAAACTCACCTGGATGACTGAGAATCTTCGCAGACATCTAACTATCAGGTTAAAAGTTGTCTTTATGCAAACGGTGTGACTTTAAACCAGTTTCAAATACCCTGATCCAGCTTATGATTTATTCAATAGTAGAACCATCACCTTAGATGTATAAATGTTGATTTCTGCATGCCTGCTAACACTTTCCTTTTGCACACAGCAGATACCATTTTGGCTGAATCAGCAATGACATCCACAGCTTGAATACTGGAAAGGGGCTGGGATAGGATCAGAATTGTCATTCTTCAGGTTTTAGCTTCCATTCTGGGGACTGTATCCACTTAAGCCTCCCACTTATGGAATACTTTCTGTCAACAGAATAGGGAGTGGTCCCTCCCTGGCCCATAAGGAAAGTGAAAAACTGTTCCCATGGAAATCCTATAGCTGATCTCACCATTGATCTCACCTCTGTATAGAGAGTGGGAAAGATGCAGTTTGACTGATGTGTGTGAAGGTGCACTCAAGAACTAAAGATTTTTATACTGTTCATTGAACACACACACACACACACACACACACACACACACACACACACACACACACACACACACACACACACACACACACACACACACACACACATGGGGGGGAGAGAGAGAGAGAGAGAGAGAGAGGCAGATGGACAGAAAGAGATGTTATTGAATGATTTTTAAATTGAAGCAAGTCAACTATAAAAGCAACTACAGCAAAGTCTTACAAGCTTTAGGGTCACAGAGAATGTTCTCATGAGAACTTCTTTGGATTGCAACTCTTCTTTCTTGATTGCAAAATGTCGGCTTTCAGGGATGGTGCAGTGTTCCCACTCAACTCCAGTGCCTTACTTATATTACTTATCTTTCCTACTGCAGATTAGTCACTTGTTTGCTTCTTAAGGCGTTTATACACGACCCCTAAGCTCCGCCGCAAATGGCTGCAAGCTCCGGACTTTAAAAATGTTTACCCACCAGCTCTGGAGTTTGCAGACAATTACGTGCGACCCCGCCCACTTTAGTGTGACCAAACAGCAGTTTTCTTGTACCTGCTCTTTGATGGTGAAAATTTTTGATGCGGAGACTGCCTGAGCTCTCCTTGCTTCTTTCTGTTGTTTTTCTTTTGCCTCCGCCCCTTAAAGAGGAACCAGGAAGTAAACAGAGGTCGGAGCAACTTCCACCAGCACCAGAGGTAAGCCTTTTATTCTTTTGTCTCTGTCTAAGGCTTTTTTCCCTCCCCCCCTCACGCAGACAGAACAAAGAAGTGCGGAGCGGGTGGGGACGGAGGAACAGCAACGAACCCTCAAGATCTCTGGTCCGAATTTAAGGGACCAGTGGATCTTAGGGGTCGTGTAAAAAGGCCCTTAGTGTCTGCTTTTTGGGTGTCAAGATAAACAAACAACAACATAGTGTGATCCCAGCTAACTGGGGATCACATAGTTTGGATTTAATCATTGGCAGATGCAATTTTGTTGAAGGGCAAATTGAGGAATACTTCTCACAGATTCCAAACAGCTTTTGTGAAAAACCATGTCCTCTCCCCCCGACCCACCAAAAAAATTCAGCTCATCCTGAGTAAGTTAATAAATCACTCTGCTTGAGAAAGCAGATCAAGATGGAAATATAGCATGGAACAGAGGGGAAAGCTATCCAACATACAAAAATCGATCCTGGGATGGGATTAAACCAGAACCTAGAAAAGTTACTTTTGGGATTAAGAGACATTTCCCTTAAATAGCTGGTCAAGAGCTTGACACCACTTGAACTGGGTGGTGGCTTTACTTGCGGGCAGTTCCTTGTTTTTAAGACAAGGCAAGATAAATATTTAAAATAATTTTTATTTTTTTAAAAAAATAAATAATGCAATGCTTTTTCTCTGCCCAAATAGAGTCAATTTTTTTCCATTTCATCTGCTCCCCACCCCCACCACCCCACCAAGGATGAGAGGAACTGTGCTCACGACCTGGGTTCAATCCCTGGTAGCAGGCTCAAGGTTCACTCAGCCTTCCATCCTTCCAAGGTCGGTAAAATGAGTACCCAGCTTGCTGGGGGGCAATGTGTAGCCTGCACACTGTAATTAAAATTGTAAACCGCCCAGAGACTACTTGTAATGGTATGGGGCGGTATATAAGCAAAACACTTTGCTTTGCTTTGCTTTTATAACTGCACCAAATAAGTAACTCTTTCACCTGTTGTACCTGTTTTGCATTTATAATGTCTGATGCTCTGATAGATTAGTTTAACAAAATTAAGTTGTATTTCAGCTTCTGAAAAACATACACATGGTGGATTGGTAAAGTTGCTCAATTAATCTTTGGCATAAGAATAATTCACCCACTTGCGCCTGTGCATGCATGCACACACAATGGACACAGGGCAATGGGGGAGGCCAGCCGGAGAAGCATGATTGGCAGTCGGCAATTTAAATTTTTATGATCATGTACATCAGTTTAGGTAGTTAATGACCCCAATTTATTGCACCTTATAAACTGTGTGTGAGCATGGAAAATACCATAAAAGATTGTTTCCCTTATAAATATACACCATTTTGGCCATAAAAGGAAAAAACAGTAAGGTTCCTTTCCTAGCTGGTTAGCTTTGGGGTAATTGTTTTGTTTTGTTTTGCTTTTATTTTTTGCCAAATGCTCTCTTGCTCTCTCGCTCCCTTTGATGCACCATGCTGCCTTTCACCAAAGCTGCAATGACTAGCACTTCCACATCTGCACCTTAGGAACTCTAGACATGGGGCAGAGCAATCTAGCCCCACATCGGACCACTTTATTGTTTCCTGGCTGGGGGACTGCCACACCCTTGATGCTTAGGGGTCTGCTTGAGGTCAAAACGCGAATCCTGCAGTTGTTTTTTATTTTAATGTACAGAAGTTTATTACTTTAATACCTAGCATGTAAACTACACTAACAATACACTATGCACTTTTCTGACCTTGTTCCCCCTCTGGAAGAATTCCTGTGCATCCTCTTGCATTGATGGGGTATCATAATCACAGAGGTACATTTTATCGATGGAGGCAGGGGATGCAGTTCCTCTGCAGATGTTCTTGATATAGCTTGTTTCTGCAGCTCTCCTTATATGGTGGCTGAAGGTCTTCAGAGGGGTTCTGCTGTACCAGAACATGGAGGCATTACCTCTGAAGATTGCAGCTCTCAGAATTCCCCTGCCAGCAGGAACACTTTCCATACAGCCAATTTAAGATGATGCACATTCATTTTAAATGTGAGAGCTCTGTTGTCTCACTTTGAACTTACTTCACATCCTTTGTCTCAGAACAGGAACCGGGAACTAACCATGACAAGAGAATTCCCCAGCCCAGGGGCAGGTATGGCTTGTCACGCTCTGTTCGCAGTTCAGGGGGCTTGATCGAGACAAGGTTTTCCTGTCACACTATGAACGTGAGGTAAGATTATTATTTTTTTGTAACAGTCCCAAGCAGGACGGCAAGGAGGGATGAACAGGATGTGAAGTAACGGCCTTAGACTGCCTAATTTGCTGATTTACTATGACATACCACTGCCAGGAGTCAGGACTATTTGTGACTATGTAACTGTTGTGAATTACCCCATTGATTTAATTTTGGGGGGAATTCTGCACCTAGGATTCTGACGATGCTTTTGTCCTCCTCGCCCCCTCAACTCCTCCTATTTTTGTCAGTCACAGTTGAAACAGAGATTGGTTCAACCACGTCGGGTTATTTAACAAAGAGAACAGATGCTGCTGCAACTCCCATTTCAAGTGGCAGGAGTTAAATACAGACTTACCTTTCTCTTTACAATCAAATGGTGTTCAGCTTTGGCTGATTTTCAGCCAGTGACATAACACGTTGGCTAAGCCAGGAGTTATCAACCGAGAGATCTACATTTGGATAATACAGTAATGCACACAAGGAAAATGTGACAGTGTTTAGAAAGCCAAATGAGAAAAGCATGGGTGAAGTTATCAGATGTGTTCTGCATTATGTCATGCACAAATTAAGGTTGCCACTAAGCCAGAACCAACCCATTTTACAGATGGCCTGGTTCTGTGGATTATGGAAGGCTTTGCGTAGTTAAGTTTATATTGCACAATATCCTAAAGAAGCCTGGAGTACTAATCTTTGCATTTCAATTGCACATTAGTCTGCATAATACCAACAGTATTAGTCATGTCTGGTGGGGCATCCAGTACCAGATGGATTTTTTTTCATGCACAGCCCTTACTGCTTTTGGCACTTAGAAATTTTCATCTGTATGTAATTTACATTATAATAATACAATCAGTGTCTATCAACTGTGTTTTGCCTTGTTTTCCTTTTGCGTCTGTGTGGCTATGTTGTATCTCGTTTTTTTTTTAATAAAATCTGATAAACTGGAAACATTACCCTGGAATGTTACATGATATTATAGGTAAACTATATATTTAAATTATTTTTAAAGGTGACTTAATGCAAAGTTTTGGAAAAACACATTCCTTCTGCAAAAGAGGATGTCTCTGTTTTCAGGGAAGAATGCCCTGCTTCTCATGAAAGGTACTTCCTGGAGTGACCTCTACAGACCAAAGGAAGCCATCTAGGAATATCCAGACTACATGAATGATGTCAGTCTGGTATCACCTGAACTGGGATGACCTCATCTGGAGAATTCTCAGGATTTGTTGTCTGGTGAGGTCCTTGACCTGTAGCTGGTAATTCTAGTCTGCTCATCACACTATAAAGCCCAGGATTCTTTATGATGGAGGCATGGCAGTTGATGTGGTTTTAAACTGCTATGATCAGGATGTACAAGTAGTCCATCTCAACACCTCATATTGAAGATTCTGGAGCAGAAGGAAACTAAGACATGTTGGAGATGCTCAGTTGTGTTCATCTTGTTTAGGGAGGCCCCTTCCATGTCCCAAATATTCTTAATGCTGTCCACTATTGGACAAAAATTATCTGAAATATTTATTACTGTTATAAGGAAGGAAGGAAGGAAGGAAGAAAGGAAGGAAGGAAGGAAGGAAGGAAGGAAGGAAGGAAGGAAGGAAAGAAAGAAAGAAAGAAAGAAAGAAAGAAAGAAAGAAAGAAAGAAAGAAAGAAAGAAAGAAAGAAAGAAAGACTGTAGTCTTATTTAAGGCCACCTTTGGTTACAGCTACTCTAGTCTGTTGTTGGGCTTTCTCCCTAATGCTTTTTTTAACCATCTTCCCCAGAGCTTGGACAAGGTTCTCTCTCTTTTTGGACTACCACATCTGGAAGCCCTCTGACAGCACCAGATATTATTTTCCCCAAACCCTGCTTAGAGCACCTACAGGATGGCATGGGAAACAGAGGTTTGTGAAAATGTGTACTTTTATTCAATTAAGGTTTATTTTAAAATTCCATTATGAGTCCCATCACACCACTCAAGTTTACTTGATGGCCAAATTTGTACTGTCCCACTAGAGTCTACCAGTGGTTCTCAACCTGTGTGTCCCCAAATGTTCCTGGACTGCAACTCCCAGAAATCCTGGCCAGCTCAGCTAGTGAGGAAGACTTCTGGAAGTTGCAGTCCAGGAACATTGGGGGACACACAGGTTGAGAAGCAATGGAACAATTTTGAAACTTCCCCTGACTCTCCATGGGGGAGTAGAGGATATAAATTAATTTGCCAATATCCCAAAGTGGCTCTTTGCTTAAGTCACAGTATGCTAATTGGACAGTACCTGTAGAAAGAACCGTGAAAACCAAAGGCTCACTTTGGTTCATTTCCAGTGATCACATGTGCTGGAAATAAACCAAAACAGAATGATCCTACTCACACCAAAAAAGTAAAATCCCTTGACAGGGACCTAGAAAAGTGTTAATTAGAAAACTCTGTGAACAAGCTGGTTAGTTCCAATGATTATATCATTTGATCACTGGAAAAAAAAGAGAAAACCAACTTGTCCCTACAGCAGATCAAACAGCAGATTTAATGCCTGATTACACCCTCAGACATTTCCATTGATTAAGGATTTCCCTTTTCCAATCAAGAGCTATTTGCAACATTTGCTTTTGTCTGTGTCCTCTGCAAAAGGCAACTGGACAAAGGGGCACTACTACACCCAGAGAAAAGCTGTCTTTCTCTATGATCCCCACTGCAGTTCCTAAGCATGTTGTTATTAATATATTTGACATATTATTAATATATTTAGCCTTGACATATGTCAATGGCTTCTCTCTCTCTCTCTCTCTAAATCTCCCTCTCAAACTAGAATAGGACTGTGGCGCACTGGGGGAAGTGAGCATTACATATTTTGCCCTTGTGGGTGCTTCCAATTGAAGGGACAAAGCAGCCCCTGCTGCCTGTTCGCATTGAGCAGAATTTGTTTGCTGGAAGGGTGTGAGTCAAGACACCTGTTTCCCAAGCTGGGCATTTGCAGATGAATGGTTCCGAAACCTTGACTGAGACCAATACCATGGCAGGGCCAAAGGGCCAAGGAGAAAGGTGGGGTAAAAATACTCTAAAATGAATAAATAATAAAAAAATAAATAAATAATGTTGCCTCTTAGCCTCATGCCACATGGAGATTGACCTAGCCTGCAGTAATGCACAAGCTAGTTGCTTATATGTACATAAAGAATTTATTTATAATAGCTAAGGGCACGTTTAACTTCATGTCATCTCTAGTTAATGTTTCATGTAGTGAGTAGACATGGGCACGACTTGGCGAAATCCTTGTTTCCATTTCCGTTCCTCGTTTCCGTTACATATCGAAACGAAGAACGACAATTACTCCGCCAGAACTCGAACTCAAACCGACTAAAGAAAAATTGGGTCTGATTTGTCGTGGTCATTCCTGGTGGCATCACAGCGATCGCACGATGCCAAGCGGCACAGGAAAAAAGTTTAAAAAAACAACCCGATTCCCGGCCAAAAAAGCAGGCGAAAATATGTCTTCCTGAGGGCACCTACCAGAGGGGTGGTTTCTGGGGGTCCCCGGCCTCCCCCCTCCTCTCCTGGGCTGCACATCCTCATCGTCTCACCAACTCGCTAAGCGGCGCAGCACAGAAAAAAGTTTTTAAAAAACTGATTCCCAGCCAAAAAAAGCAGGTGAAAATATGCCCGCCTGAGGGCACCTACCAGAGGGGTGGTTTCTGGGGTGTGTGTCCCCGGCCTCCCCCCTCCTCTCCTGGGCTGCGCATCCTTGTCGTCTCGCCAACTCACCAAGCGGCGCGGCACAGAAAAAAAAAAAAAAAAAACCCGATTCCCGGCCAAAAAAGCAGGCGAAAATATGCCTGCCTGAGTGAGGGCACCTACCAGAGGGGTGGTTTCTGGGGGGGGGGTCCCCGGCCTCCCCCCTCTCCTGTCCTGGGCTGCTCTGGTGGGGGGCATCTTCGTCATCTCACCAACTTGCTCGCCATGCCATGCGGTGCGGGCGGGGGATCCAAAATGGGGTGACCGCAATATTTATTTTGAAATTGTGGTCCAAAAACACACCAAAGCACCACAGAAACATGCGAAAATAGCTATTTTAAAACTGCCTGAATTTTTACAGTAGCAGCAGTGGGTTTTTCTTGCAACAAAACATCTCCATTGATTTTATTTTATTTTATTTTATTTTTATTTTTTTACACCTGCGCAATGATGGGCTGGCCATGGGAGTGGACCATGCAAATGTTTGGAGCCATTCTACCAATTGCATGGCCACTTGGCCAGGTTTTGACCGAGACTTCTGGGATGTGCCAGTCGGGCATAAAAAGCCCACTAACCCTAGCCCGAACCCTAACCCTAACCCTAACCCATATGCCAGTACATTGTCCTTCTTAGTGGGTCAGAGAGGCACCCAGAGCACCCCAGTAACTCACCCTAACCTTACCCGTTAACCCTAAGCCTAGCCCTTGCGCTAACCCTAACCCTAAGCCAGATCTGTGTACTCGCATTGCACTACAGCAAGTACACTTCCCTTCTTAGTGAGCCAGAGGGCGCCCATAGGGGTCCTCTCTCACTTTGTTCCTCCTCCCCATCCCCAGTGTCAAGCCCCGCACACAGAACACACAGCAAGCCAAGTTCAGTTCTTTGCCAGGAATTTTAGTTGTAATTCAGATAAAGTACAAAGTACAGTCCGAGTCAATCCAGAATAATTTACAGAACCAAATGCCAAGTTCAAGGGAAACAGAGAAACGTCGTAGTCAGGAAGCCGGTCCAAGGTCAGGAAACAGAGAACGCCGTAGTCAGAAAGCCAGTCCAAGGTCAGGAAACAAAGTCAGGATAACACACAGGAACGTGGTGGCAAGGTAAGTGACGCGTTGCTCCCACAGAGGGTTCAGGGTAAACTTGATAGCTTTATCCTAAAACAGGGAGCACACCCATATCTCTGGCAAGGCTCCTGCTAGAACTCAGGGCTTTCAGATCTAATTCTATGCCTATCATTAAAGATCCTTTCCCTAGCTCTCCTGTTAGTTCTCCTTTGCAGGATCCTGCTCCTAGCCCTTATAGGAGGAGGAGATGTGCCCTCAGCTGCGTCCTCAGATTCAGCTGCCTGCTGAGTTGAACTACAAGGCTCCTCCTGCTGCTCTCCAGCATTTAACCCTTCACATTTGGGTTCCATGACAGGCAGGGTCCTGGCACTATCCCCCTCCCCATGGTCCCTCTCTTCCGATGGGCCAGGTTTATCTGGATAATTATCATGAAATTGCTGAATCAACTCCGGCGCATGTAAGTTAGACACCGGTTCCCAAGATCGATCTTCTGGTCCATACCCTTCCCAGTCCACTAAGTATTGCAACCCCCCGATGTATCCGGGAATCCAAAATTTGGCGGACCTTATACTCCTCTTCTCCTTCTACTAAGATCGGTGGAGGAGGTTCAGGATTTGGTGGTTGGTTGGGGTCAGGATCTTTGGCTGGGACCAAGAGGGAACGATGGAACACGGGATGAATATGGAGGGATGCAGGTAATTGTAGACGGAACGCCACTGGGTTGATTTTTTCTAGGATGGGGTAAGGGCCGATGAATCGAGGATCTAGTTTCCGGGATCGCCCAGGATGTCTCAAATATCAGGTAGAGAGCCAAACTTTCATGCCTGGAGTCAACTGTGGACCTTCTTGTCTTTTCTGATCCGCTGCTTTTTTATATGCTTCCTTGGCATGATTGAGTTGTTCTTTCAATAATTCTTGAATGCCATGAAGTTCTTGGATATAAGCATCAGTAGCTGGCACAGAGGTGGAAGGAAGGGTGGTTGGAAAGTACCGAGGATGATACCCATAGTTGGCCATGAATGGGGTTTGACGAGTGGATGGATGTACAGCATTGTTGTATGCAAACTCAGCTAAAGGCAACAAATCCGTGCAATTGTCCTGTTGATAACATGTATAACAACGTAAATATTGTTCTAAAGTGGCATTGGTGGCTCAGTCTGACCATCTGACTGTGGGTGATAAGCGGATGACAAGTGAACTTGGGTTCCTAGTGCCTTGTGCATTGCTTGCCAGAAACGAGAGGTGAATTGGGGTCCACGATCTGAAATAAGGTGTTCAGGTAAACCATGAAGCCTGAAGAGGTGTTGTAAATAATGATGAGCTGTTTTTGCTGCGGTAGGAGATTTAGGACAAGGAACGAAGTGGGCCATTTTGGTGAATAAATCTACGAAGACCAGGATGCAGGTAAACCCTTTTGAGCGGGGAAGATCCGTGATAAAATCTAGGGAGACAGCATTCCAGGGACCAGAGGGTGTTGGCAAAGGATGCAACAGACCTGATGGTTTAGCCACCACATCCTTTGCTCGCCGACAAACTTCACAGGAACCCACATATCGGGCAACATCAGCACGGACCTGTGGCCACCAGAATTCTCTTGTGAGCAGATGCAGGGTTTTGTAAAGTCCAAAGTGTCCAGCAGGTAAAGAATCATGAGATAGATGCAATACCTGGTTACGAAGGGGACCAGCAGGAACATATAACCTCCCTTAATGTAGTAATAACCCTTGTTGTGCAGAAAACTCTCCATGCTCCCCATTCTGAAGTTCTTGAAGACGTTGCTGAGTCCATGGATCTCGAGCTTGAGATTTCTGGATTTCTTCTGCCAAGCTGGGACATGGATTTGTGGCTGCGAACACAGAAGGAGGCAAGATGGGTGCCACTAAGGTCTCTTTCACTGGTGCTGCATATTCAGGTTTTCTGGATAATGCATCGGCTTTCTTATTCTGAGCCTCAGGAATATACTTGATACGAAAATCGAACCGGGAAAAGAATAAAGAGCACCGGATTTGTCGCTGAGACAATCGCAGAGCTGTTTGTAAATGTTCCAGGTTTCTGTGATCAGTTAACACTTGCACAGGGTGTCGAGCTCACTCAAGGTAATGCCTCCATACATCAAAAGCTGTTTTGATGGCCAACAGTTCACGCTTCCAGATCGTATAATTCTTCTCTGCGGGTTTTAATTGCCGAGAATAGTAGGCACAGGGACGCGGGGTTTGGGAGGGATCCGCTTGTTGAGATAATACTGCTCCCAGGGCAACACTAGATGCGTCAGCCTCCACTATGAACGGCAGTTGTGGATCAGGGTAGCGAGGTAAAGGCTCCGAGGTAAAGCGGGTTTTCAAGGTAGAGAAAGCCCATCTCTAGTAGTGAGTCAAAATGTGATTTAGAATTCCAGAGGACCTGTGCTAGTCGGGACTCGGAAGTATAATGATGATTCTGAAATGCATTCAGCCCCTCTACCTTTGTTCATGCCTTTATTAAAAGTGTTGGTAGTTCCCTTAAGAATCAATCACAATGGAATTCAGAATACTTTGGGTTAAAAAAATAGACAGTAAGAAACAAATAGTTCTGTCGCATGTAGACAAAATTTAATCCAGAGTTTGGACTGATGGCCATACCGGGCATGAGATTCTTGGAGCTGTGGTCAAAAAAAGTAGATTTTCTAAACTTTGATCTAATGTCACAAACAACAGCTTTAGGAAAAGTTCACAAATGCTAAATAGAACCTCCAAGTTCTTCATGTCAGTGACTACTCCCGTTCCTCTTTTTAGAAAACTCTGCACTAAATAATCTAGTTTAACCCAAAGGGTTTTTCATCACCTGCAGCTGTTCTCCAGATACACCAGAGGTTTTTTTCCAGCTGAGCCTGCTTCTTGGTAGAGCGTGACCTCCCACCATCACTGGCAGCCCTCAACAAGATCTCCCAAATGTGTTGTGGCTCTTTCCTTCTCCCCTTTCTCTCCACTCTTCCCAAAGAGACAGGATAATATCATTTGCTAAACTGGCCTCATTACAGAGCTATTGACAGACGAACTTATTGGCTGCTGCCAACAGGCCTAGGTCCTGAAGGTGGGAGGAGGAGGGGGGCGTGAAGAGGGATGCTGAGGAATGAAATGATGGATGGACCCAGGCAGACACAAACTAGTCAGCAAGGGTCAGGCCTCTGAGTGAAATGCAGAGGGAGATAAAGATGGTAGGAGGATGAAGGGTGATGGCCATCAATCAGCTGGTTCATTACAACAAGAATGAATGGTTTGGGTTCCCAGGAGAAAGAAGGAGCTAGTCATTCCAGGGTCTCACAGGTGGGCCATTCAGAGCAGGCTAACCTTTCACATTCCCAAGAGCAGACGAATGACAAGTATGTTTTTAATGAAAATGCATATATTCCTGATTGTCTTCTTCATACATATGAAGGATTTCTTTATGTTATTGCTTTTCTCCTTAAAAACGGTTTGGAAGAACTTAGGTGGCTGTATGTATGTATGTATGTATTTATTTATTTATTTTCAAAAGAACAGGGTAGTCTTTATCAGAGACAATTCCTCTCACAAATTTGTGTTGCACAAAGACTGCTTCTTGAGTATTCACCGGAGAGCACATCTTCCCTTACATTGCACTGGATCTTAAGGAGGAGGACTGATTGATAAGTGAGCAGCAAAACAGATTCATGGTCAGCCCTTTCATTTGGAAGGGCATGTAAACTTTTGCAGCAAGACTTTCTACCCCCCCTCCCTTTGGAATGTTCATTTCAGAGCCAATCCGTCTTGACAAACTGGGCGTTACAATCGGATCACAAGTTATTTTAACATTGGTGGCAAATGAACTGCTGGCAGTGGTTTAGGCATCTGACTGGAGAGCCAGAAGTTGGGTGGGACTTTGTTTTCCCTCTGTGCCTCCTTAAGAGGGGCTAGACTTTTTATGATCCATAGGGTCCCTTCCAGCAGCACAGTTCTAAGATTGTTGTTACTGTTATCACTACTTTGATGGTCTACTCATGTGGACAGTCTGTTAAGCAGAGGTGGCAACTTACACCTACCCAGAGGTTGCTGGACTTCAACAGCCCTAGCCAACACAGCCAGTTATGAGATATAAGGTTGTGTCACACAACATCTGAAGAATCGCACGTTGCTCATCCCCACTATGAAGCCCAAATCACTTGCAAACAAGTGCCACTCATCAGTTCTCGGAGTAAAATCAAGCATTAAAAGATACAAATTACTGGGGACTAAAAATGACAAATCCATGCCTCTTTCTCATCCTTAACCTCCTTAATAGATAGTTAGTAACAGGCATGTCATGCCATGATTGCACTGGGTTTCTGTTCCACAGCACTTTTTATTACTGGAAGTTCAAAGCACCATGATGTCACTCATCAAGGTTTTTTTTAAACTATTCTCAGGGTTTGTATCTAGGGGAGTTTATCTGGAAGTTGAGTCATGGCAACTGGACTTCTTTTCTTCAGAGACTGAAACATTTTCAATCTCTTAAGAAAAGTCCAGTTGCCATGACACAACTTCCAAATATCCCAGAGTGGATTTTCTTTCTTTCTTTCTTTCTTTCTTTCTTTCTTTCTTTCTTTCTTTCTTTCTTTCTTTCTTTCTTTCTTTCTTTCTTTCTTTCTTTCTTTCTTTCTTTCTTTCTTTCTTTTGCCCGATTATTGGAGTAGTTACTTCTTTGCTTATAACTATTCTTATACCTGTTGCTGTCTCCACATCTGCTCTGTCTGGCAGGGCACTCTCAGTAGCAGACTGAGGTGTGGGAAAGGCAAAAAAGGGGAGGTCCAATCATACAAGCAAATGTCTGCTCACAAGACATTGGATGTAGCTCAAAATTTAGGAGAACAGAGGGAGAAAAGCTTTCAGGCTGCATTTTTTTTTTAAAGATCACACACACACACACACACACACACACACACACACCTCTGCTTAATATCCAGTCCTGAAGACAAATCTGATTAGAAGCAGGGAATCTAACATTTTCAGAGCTATTATTGGAAAATGGATGCTGTCTAACCCTGAAAATCACCACTGGTGACTTTCTCATCCTCAAGTCATCTTACTGTCATTTAAAATGATGGTTTGCTGTTTTCTTACAGAAGACTCTTTGCCCACTGCACAGGGGAAAGTGTGCCTCCAGACTGCAGTAAAGGGGAGTTGTTTAAGAACACCCATTTCCTGGTAGCTGCCCAACTGCTGCTCACCCACCAGCCCTGCACAGAATGTCTTCCCAGAGTGAGGGAGGGATTTTGCCGCTACACCAGTCTCAATACTTGCCAGTTTTCACTGGTTCATACTCATCTACTTTAGCTAAGGTGTTGATTTTCTTGGGTCTTATGAGGGAGGGAGGGAGGGAGGGAGGGAGCTGAAGGCGAGGGGTGGAAGAATGTGGTTGCACCATTAGAGATGGGCACGAACTGAAAAAATGACAATTCGTTTTGTTTCGGTTCGTTTTAAGGTTCAGTTCATTTTGTTCCATTTTAAACAAATTATTTAGAAGAAATTCATTTTGTTGGTTCGTTGATTTGTTATTCATTTTTGTGTGTGTGTGTGTGTGTGTGTGGTTCTTGTGCAACTGTGCCTTGGGGAAAGAGCGGGCTTAATCTTCCCCCTAGCCACTGCGGGGTGGGGGAAAGAGCACCCCCAGCAAGCCCCTCTCAGCTGCTGCATGCCAGCCCCAAGCCAGCACCTCTCAGGTGCTCCATACTGGCTTCCCTGCACCCCGTTTCCCCAGAAAATGAAGTGCAGGGAAGCCAGCAAGGAGCAGCTGAGAAGTGGGGTGGGGAAAATAGGTTTCCCATTTCCCCATTGGGAGGAGGGAAGATTAATTTAAAGAGCCCCCTCTTTCCCCCTCCCCATGGGGTGGGGAAAAAGAGGGGACTCTGTAACTTATCTTCCCCCTCCTGGTGACAGCACCAAGCGGGCACTCGGCACTGTTACCGGGAGCAGGAAAAATGTTTAAAGAGCCCCCTCTTCCCCCCTCCCCATGGGGTGGGGTGGATAAGGGGGCTCTTTAAACTAATCTTCCCCCTCCTGATGACAGTGCCAGGTGGGTGCTCAGCACTGTCATGTGGAATGGGGGAAATATTTAAAGATTGGGGCTTCTCCCCCTTCATAACTGAGAGATGCTGGCTTGGGTCAGCACCTCTCAGCTGCTGTGCACTGGCCCCAAGCCAGCACCTCTCAGTTGCTCCATACTGGCTTCCCTGTGCCCCGTTTCCCCAAAAAATGAGGTGCAGGGAAGCCAGCAAGGATCTTCCCTGGGAAAAATAGGTTTCCCATCAGGAGGGGGGGAGATTAGTTTAAAGAGCCCCCTCTTCCCCCTCTCCATGTGGTAGGGGAAAAGAGGGGGCTTTGTAACCCATTTACTTCCGGGTTCCTGGCCTGCACTACAGCTGTAGTGTGGGCATTTTTTTTAAAGCGCCGAGTCTGCTCAGCCCTTGGGGCCCCATCGGCACTTGGTGGCTTTTTTTTTTGGTTTTTTTATGATTTTAGGGTGCTGACCAGGGCACCCCTGGGACCCCATCGGCACTCCTTTTTATTATTTTTATTTTTTCAAGCGCCTACTGTGCGGCTCCTGGAGCCGGGTGAGTGCTTCTTTTACTTCCAGATTTCCTGGACCTGCACTACAGCTGTAGTGTGGAGCTTTTTTGGGGGGGGTATTTTCTTTCAGTGCCGACTGCACGGCCCCTGGGACCCCATCAGCGCTGGTTTTTAAAATTATTTTTTAAAAGTTTTTAGGGTGCCAACCAGACCACCCGTGGGGCCATGTCATCTCTCCTTTTATTTTTTATTTTTATTTTTATTGTTTTGTTTTTAATGCCGACCAGGCTGCGCTACAGCTGTAGCACTGCCGTTGGCTCCCCCCCCGGTTCGCCATCCCTCAAGGACCTCCAGACCAGCACCAGGTAGGAGACATCTCCACCCCCCATTAACGAAATGAACCTAACTGAACCAATTTTTCTCAGTTCGGTTTGTTTCATTTTAAAATTACCCCTAGGGTCGTTATTTGGTTTGTTATGCAACGAACCAAATAATGAATAATGAAACAAACTAAAAGTTCATTTCGTGCCCATCACTATGCACCATTTACACCATCCAGCTCAGAAAAAAACATGGGCTTATTTTGCTTTATGGTTGATCCAGAGCTGACAATGAGTAGAAAAGACAGGATTCTGCAAACACACAAATTAACCCGCCCCCTTAATACAGTGGAATTCTCATTGAGGGGGCAGAAAATAGTCCATAACTCACACAATCAAACTCGCTACTGCTTAATTTTGGCATTTAAGGAACAGAGTCCTGTTTTAAATTCTGCACTCTATAATTTCTATCTTGGAAGCAAATTAAATAAAAAGTCAGAATGTATCAACCTTCTGCAATACATTCCCAATAATGAAAGCAGTTACTTTGATTAGTGAAATATTTTAATGCCCATATAATAAGATATTTAATAGCATAATTGGCTATTGAATGAGTTTAATTTGCATTTATTCCAATGTGTGATAAAGCTGTCTGCTTTTTAATTGATTGTGAGGACACTTTACAGTGCAATAATTGCCATATGCCTTTGCAAATGCAATGTGTTGTGTTAATTACTTGTGTAATCACATCTAACACTTCCAGAGACAAGAGAAGAGCAGAGCCAACTGGGGAGGTGAAAGGAGATGAAAGGGACACAGTCATAAATTTGTTCTGGCCGTCTGCTCAAAGTTTGTATTCCACCTCTATTGAGTTCTTATAGCTTCAGAAGTGGAAGCTAGAAACAAAACTGCCTGGTGAGTATAGAGGCCACTTTGGATGAAATTTAACACCACTGATGATGCCCTTCCCTTTGTACACAATACTTCTACTACATCACAGCTTTTGAATAACCCTAACCATTACACTATATTATCTTTCTCAGAGTAGTGATTCCAATAGAAATTAAATACAAAAGACTAGACTAGTCTGTGAAGATTCTCAGTCATCCAGGTGAGTTTATCTGGAAGTTGAGTCATGGCAACTGGACTTCTTTTCTTGAAAGATTGAAATGTTTCACTGCTCATCCAAACAGCTTCATCAGTCTGAGGAAAACTAGTTGTGAGTCCTCCATTTTATTGTTCACTTTGACCTCAACTCACCCTGGTCTGAAATATGACATGAGGTCAACGTGAACTATAAAATGGAGGACTCACAACTAGTTTTCCTCAGACTGATGAAGCTGTTTGGATGAGCAGTGAAACGTTTCAGTCTCTCAAGAAAAGAACTCCAGTTGCCATGACTCAATTTCCAGAAAGACTAGACTTGGTGATACCTTTAGGCTACTAGTAAAATTTTAAAAAGTTGCTAATATTTCGAGGACAACACAATCTTTTTCAAAGCCATACAAAAAGTTCAAGCATGGCAAAAGATGGGATTGCCAGGAGTTAGTTCTTAGATGTAAAGTTCTTGGCAAGATGAAAAAATTGCTAGCCAGTAGAGATGGGCACAACTTAGCGGTATTCCCGTTTCCGTTTCCGTTACTCGTATCCGTTACTCTATGGAAACGGTAACGGAAATTACTCCGCCAGAATTCGAGCTCGAACCGACGAACGAACAATTTGGTCTGATTTGTCGTGCTCGTTACTTGCATGCGGCGATCGCGCAATGCCAAGCGGCACAGAAAAAAAGTTTTTAAAAGTTAAAAAAAAAACCGATTCCCGGCCCTAAAAGCAGGCAAAAACTGTCTGAGGGCACCTACAAGGCCAGAAGTTTTTTTTTTTTTTTTTTTGGGTTCCCGCCCCCTTTCCTTGGCTAGTGCTACTGCTGCGCTGCGCTGGTACCAGGCCAGGGGGCATCGTCTCGTCTGCCTTTGCCATGCGGTGTGCGGGCGGGGGTCCAAAATGGCGACCACAATATTTTTTTTGAAATCCTTGCCCAAAACCCCACCAAAGCACCACAGAAACATGCGAAAATTACCTATTTTAAATGCTTGATTTTTTACAGTAGCAGCAGTGGGTTTGTCTTGCCAAAATACGTCTCTGTTGATTTTATTTTATTTTTTTCTTAATTTATTTTTTTACACCTGCGCAACGATGGGCTGGCCATGGGACGGGACCATGCAAATTTTCGGAGCCATTCCACCAATCGCATGGCCAGGTTTTGACTGACACTTCTGGATGTGCCAGAGGGCATAAAAAGCCGAGGCAGTTCCAGTCTGTCACAGTCTGGGCTTGGATCTTGTGGAGGGTGGTCAGGGCTGGATTGCTGCGCTCAGTCTAGTTTCGATTTCGCGGTCGCGGTCTCAGTCTCGCTAGGCAGGGAGGGAATTGAATTGATTTTAATTCGCAAAACATAATAATTTCTTTTATTCCATGTGGGGAATAGCAACACAGTGTTTATTCTTTTTGTTTTCTGCATTTTTGAGGAAGAGTTCCGTTTTTTATTTGCTTATATTTGCTTCAAGGGGGAGGGAAGATTTGAGTGGGAGCGGTAGGGGAGGGGAGGTGCTGCGGATTTATTTTGAAAATATATTATTTTACACTACCATACCATTTCTTTTGTATCCCAATTTCCCACCAAGTTCATTTACTTGGCCAAGGTCCTTTTACCCTGCGCCTACAGCTTTTTTGCTGCTGTTGCGATTGGGGTTTTGGAAGGGAATCCAGCAACCCTATCCTACCCTAGTAGCAGCTTATAGTTTTATTCCATTTATTTTCTATTCTACAGTTTATTAGCAAGTGGCAAGCAACAGCCAAGGTCCAGTACTAGTGCTTAGAAGGGGAGGTTGGAGGCTGTGGATTAAATTATTTTAAAAATATTATACAGAGTACAGACTGAGTAGGCAGTCTCCCTCGCCAACCAGTGCACTCAAATTTCTCAAACACATTTGTTGGCAACAAGGCTAGGGCACCTTCCTCTGTAGAACATTTTACAATTTCATTTTACTTAACGCTTATAGATATTCTTTCACTTGTCCAACACCTCATTCATTTTTTTGCAGTCAGGCACTCAAACAAACATTTGTTGAAGGGCAGGCACCCAGCCACCTCTATAGAACTTTTTCTTCAATTACATCTTTGAAGAAGTTACATTTATCTTAGTTACTGTGCATTATTTGTGAAAGTTGGGTGCTGCAAACCCCTTGCTTCTATTAGCTTGGTTTTTGTGCAGTTGTAACTTACATCTGTGAAGAAGTTAAGTTACAGTTCTCCTAATTACACTTGCCCTGTGCATTGTGAAACTTGTTTGCCAGGATTGGCAAACCCCTTGCTTCTACTAGCTTGGTTTTTGTGCTGTTTTTGTGAGTCAACCTCACTCATTTACTCGCCAGTTTGCCACCAGTCTACATACACAATTACATTTTTGAAGAAGTTACATTTCTCTTTGTTACACTTGCCCTGTGAGAGACTTGGGTGCCAGGATTGGCAAACCCCTTGCTCCTATTACCTTGTTTGTTGTGTTGCTGTTGTGTGAGTCCATCTCACTCATTTACTTGCCACCACAGTCTACATACACAATCCAATTACAACTGTGAAGAAGTTACAGTTCTCCTAATTACAGTTGCCCTGTGCAGAGCATTGAGAGACTTGGGTGCCAGGATTGGCAAACCCTTTGCTCCTATTTCCTTGTTTGTTGTGCTGCTGTAACTTGTGAGTCCATCTCACTCATTTACTTGCCACCACAGTCTACATACACAATCCAATTACAACTGTGAAGAAGTTACAGTTCTCTTTGTTACACTTGCCCTGTGCAGGGCATTGAGAGACTTGGGTGCCAGGATTGGCAAACCCCTTGCTCCTATTACCTTGTTTGTTGTGTTGCTGTTGTGTGAGTCCTTCTCACTCATTTACTTGCCACCACAGTCTACATACACAATCCAATTACAACAGTGAAGAAGTTACAGTTCTCCTAATTACAGTTGCCCTGTGCAGGGCATTGAGAGACTTGGGTGCCAGGATTGGCAAACCCCTTGCTCCTATTTCCTTGTTTGTTGTGCTGCTGTTGTGAGTCCATCTCACTCATTTACTTGCCACCACATTCTACATACACAATCCAATTACAACTGTGAAGAAGTTACAGTTCTCTTTGTTACACTTGCCCTGTGCAGGGCATTGAGAGACTTGGGTGCCAGGACTGGCAAACCCCTTGCTCCTATTTCCTTGTTTGTTGTGCAGCTGTTGTGAGTCCATCTCACTCATTTACTTGCCACCACAGTCTACATACACAATCCAATTACAACTGTGAAGAAGTTACAGTTCTCTTTGTTACACTTGTCCTGTGCAGGGCATTGAGAGACTTGGGTGCCAGGATTGGCAAAGCCCTTGCACCTATTACCTTGTTTGTTGTGTTGCTGTTGTGTGAGTCCATCTCACTCATTTACTTGCACAGTTCCTTGGTGCTTTTCTTTACTATCACATTATACATTCCCTGGCCTGAGCCACAAGAAGTGAGAAAAATGAGGAGGGGTCGCACAGCTAGAGGGCAGGGGAGGGGGACCCCTACTAAGATAAATAGGGGCACATTTCTGAGGGAAGGGACAGGAAGTAGTGCAGAAAGTGATACTGGTGCAACTCCCTCCCCGAGTAGCAGTGCCAGTGGCACAAGCAGCACTGTGCCATCATCTGTCACCGAGGGAAGCATGGATGAGGCGTACCAAATCCCATCTCTGTTACCTAACAGCCCCACCCTTAATCAGCAAGAAGACAAGGGCTCTGATTCTGAAATGGCATAAGAATCAGAATCGGGCTCCTTGTATCTAAACATGCCAGATTCTGAGGACCTGTTGGCAGGGACAGACTTAAGGCAGGCTCCAGGCAGTGACGGAAAGAGCAGCCCTCTTTCCACCCAGAGTACCACCAGTGAGAGCAGTAGTACTACTCTACTTTCCCGGCAGGGCAGAGGCCACACCAGCACCACAGCAGCGGCAGCGGCAGGCAATAACAGAGGGGGCGTTACTTTCTGTAAGCCACGAGGGTGTCTCTGGGAGCATTTTGAGAACAGCCCCCAAGACGCAAGGATGGCGGTGTGCAAGATATGTGGGGTGGTCTTGCGCAGGGGGAATGACCCCAAACACCTCTCCTCAAGTGGGTTGCGCAGCCACCTGATGAGGAAGCACCCTGGGACTCTGCCTGGAACCCTGTCAGGCCCTTGCTCTTCAGGGAGGAAGAGAGGGGAAGAAGGGTTAGAGAAAGAAAAACACAGCTCCACTAGTGAGAGTGGGAAGAAGCAGGCCACTCTGCAGGAAGTGGGGCTGTTGGGTGGGACTTTGGTCAGCCCGCGAAATAGGGCCAAAGCACAGGAGACCACCACTCGAGTGGTGGGTGAAATGGTGGCCATGAACGGGTTGCCCCTCTCCTTTGTGGAGTCATCAGGCTTCAGGCACCTGATGAAGCACGTGGCACCATGGTACGAGACTCCATCCCGGCGTACCTTCAGCCTTTATGAGTCCATCAGGGACAGGATCCGGGCCCTGCTGCAGGCGGCCAGAGGGAGGAAGATCCACTTCACTTCCGACCTCTGGACCGGTGGGCACCACGGATACCTCTCACTGACGGCTCATTGGTGGCAACCCAAGGAGGTCCTGGAGCCCCGGTCAGCCCATGAGCAGCTGCAGGGGGAGGCACAAGGCAGCACCCCAAGAGGGTATAGGGTGGTGCTTCTCCAGGCACAAAGCATGGAGGACAACGCCACAGGGATCAACATTGCTGACGTTCTCAAGACAGCAATGCGAGAGTGGGGATTGGGGACAGAGGGACAGGTCAATCGTGGAGTCATGGTTACAGACGCGGGCCGTAACATGACCAACGCGGTTGGTGGGGCAGGGTTCCAGGGCATCGTGTGCGCAGCACACAAACTGCATCTAGTGGTGGGCGATGCCATTGGCCTGGGTGCACCAAAGGAATCCTGGAGTGAGGGGACCAGGGAGACCAGGGCCTTGCTGGACAAGTGTCGGAAGATCGTGGGGCACTTCGCTCGCAGCGTCAAGGCAGCCAGGATGATGCGTGAGAGGCAGGCGGAGACAAGCCGACCGGAGCACGTCCTGATCCAGGACGTGACCACCCGGTGGAACTCCACCCACGAAATGGTCAAGCGTCTGGTGGAGCAGAAGGAAGTGGTGGAATACATCATGTCAACCACCCCAGTCCTGCATGAGGGGAGGGAATTGGACCTTGGTGCTATCGAGTGGCTTGCCCTCTCCCAGATGGCGGGTATCCTGCAGCCTTTTGAGGAGACCACCCACGTCCTCAGCAGCTACAACACCAGCCTGGGCCACGTTCTCCCCCTGGTCAATGCCCTTCGCCAATGCCTAGAGACCAGTATCCGGGAAGAAGGCAATCTTCTCCCTAAGAGCAGGGCATTGGCAGACAGGCTGTTGACCGGCGTGGATGGCCCACTAAGAAGGGAAAACGTGTACCAGATGGTCTGCCTGTGCGACCCTCGCGTCAAGGGTTCCCTGGCGGCCAGCACTGCCGAACTGAAATCCTGGAAGACGGAGCTATGCCGTCAAGACAGGGCTCTCTCCGATCAGGGCCAGGCGTTTCAGAGGGCGCACGGAAGCCAGAGCGATGCTGAGGAGGAGTCCTCGCAAGGATCCACATCCCTCTATACTCCAGGAGCATTCACCCAGAGACCAGGTTCCGTTCCAGCAGCCAACTACCTGGCCTCTGCCCTAGCCATGGCAGTTTCCTCCTCAGTGGAGGCAAGGGAGGAAGAAGTAGCAGACCCCGCTCAGACCATGGTGAAGGAGTACATGGCCAAGCCCCTCCAACCCCTCAGCTCGGACCCACTGCACTACTGGGCCAGAAAGGCAGACCTCTGGCCCGCTCTTTCAACTCTGGCGTTGGACCTCTTGTCTATCCCACCCACCAGTGTCCAGAGTGAGCGTGTCTTCTCCCACATGGGAGATGTCCTGAGGCCGTGCCGCTGTCGCCTGGACCCAGAGACGGTGGAAAGGATGACTTTCATCCGCTTCAACTTTTCCACCTTGGGATTACCCCAACACTCCAAGAACTAAGTTGCTGCCTGTAACCTAACCTCCTGCCTGCAATCCTCCATGCCCGCCTGCAAGCCTGCCTGCCTCCCCTTGGCCCTACGAGCCTGCCTGCCTGGCCCTGTGACTACCTGCCGACTCCAGTGCCTAATGCCTGCAAAACTGCCTGCTTGACTGACTGCCTGCCTGCCTGCCTGCCTGCCTACCTACCTGTATTCTCTCTCACACACAATTGAAGGGTACTATTAGTGGCCCAATTTTTCTAGCCCTGGCCTGTCTCCAAACCAGGCAGGGCCACTCAAAGTGTCATTTACCGACCTCGGAAGGATGGAAGGCTGAGTGAACCTTGAGCCTGCTACCGGGGATTGAACCCAGGTCGTGAGCACAGTTTTACTTGCAGTACAGGCATTTAACCACTGCACCTTTCCCCTTTTGCCATGGCTGGTCTGAGAGAGACCCTAATACCTGCCTTCCTTGGTGCTTCACACTGTTCCCTGGGGTTTAGGCGCCACTCTGCTAACAAAGTGGTGAGGAAGCACTTTACAACAACCTACCTCAAAGACTGAGTATCAGGGGGCAAGTTCCCCTCCTTACAGCCTTAAAGAAATAGACCCACCCAGTTCTCCTGCTTCCACTCTGTCTCCTTGGTTGCCAAAACCCGGTCTCCTGGGGTGGCGATAGAAACTCTGCCTGCCAAGGCGGAAACAATCCTCCCTACTGGCACTTTGGCTTAGTGCCTTCCCAATCCCTAGCCTTGGAGGATGGTATCCTCTAAGCATGCGCCTAGGCTACACACACATACCTGTAAGCCAGACTAGATGCTTCCCTGCCTGCCCGGCCCTCTGCCAACCTGCCTGCCTGTCAGACTCCACCAGTCCCGGCTTTGAGCATGCCTTCAAGTTGCTTCTCATTCAACCTCCTCCAGTCTGCCCTTCTGGCCTCCCAGTCCCATACTTTGTCGTCTGGGCTGGTCTGTGAAACACTAAGAAGGGCTGTGGAAAGGGAAAGACAGGAGCTCCGCTTCTAGTGGGAAGAGGCAGGCCTCTCTGCAGGAAGTGTTGCCGCTGTGTGGGAGTTTTGTCCGCCTCCGCTACTGCTAATTTTCACTCTGAGCTGCAATGCACTGTGAAGGGAGGGACAAGGAAGCTTCCATGTTTGGTTCTTGGTGGATACTCTGACGCACACTGACTGTGTGAGTCTGTAATTCACACAGACCTAGCTCTGTCTCCTCTGCCACTCTTTCCACTGGGCTGCCAGCTGTGGCTCATAAAGAAGGGAAAAATGTACTAGTTGCGTGGTGGTGTCACTCTGTCACCATTTACAAATGGAAGAGTTTCCCGAAAGTTCCAGGCTTGGCTCTTGGAGTTGTGGAACTGCTGTGATTCACTACGAAGGGCATGGTAGTGGATTGCCGGCACGGCAGTTAGGAGCAGTCTACCAGCACACAGCTGGGAAAGAAAGTCAGAAAGCTTGGCTTGCTGTCCTTTTGGAAGCCTGTGTGGTCAAAGACTCAGACTCACTCTAGTTCTGTGTCTTCTCCCTGCCTGCCTGTCAGGCTCCCCCCACTTCCGGCTTAGAGGAGGCCTTCCAGCCGCTTCTCCTTCACCCTAACAACATGGTCCAGTTAGTGCTTCAAGTTCAGCCCTATCGCCACTGCCCTCAACTTGCCCATGCAGCAACCACGGCTGCGCCCGCCTCTTGGCGGAAAACCACTTGAAGACCAACTGTAACAGTGCATTCACTCATCAACTATTTTGTTTAGAAGAACTGGTGGACTCTGTCATCCCACATTGGGGGGGGGGGTTCTTCACGCAGTCTAGGTTGGGAAATCCCTTGGCCGAGGGAGGGGCGATTCTGTGGTTCTCCTTCAAGCCCCTCTAGTCTGGCCTTCTGGCCTCCCCTACCCTTCACTCTGGGTTGCACACACTGTGCCTCACAGAGAAGGGCATTGTGCTTGTGTGCTAGAAAACAGCCGTGGGGTGGGCCCGTGATTAGGCAGAACTCCGCCTTGCTCTCCTCAAGGTGGTTGCGCAGCCACCTCATGCAAAAGCATCCTTGGACTCTGCCTAGGACAGTGACAGGACTCTGCAGGAAGGAGTGCCGCAGTGTGGGAGTGTTCTCAGCCTCCGGACCACCAATTAGTCTTCAGTGGGCTGCCATTGCCATACACTGTGGCTCACAAAGAAGGACAACTTACTGCCGTGCTGGTGGCCCTCTGTCACCGTTATAAATAGGACAGTTTATCAGAAAGTTCAAGGCTTGGCTCTTAGAGTTGTGGGGAATGTGATTCACTACAAAGGGCATGCCACTGGGATGCAATGCACTGACTGTGGCTCTCTGTGAAGGGAGGGAGCAAGGAAGCCTCCAGGCTTGGTTCTTTGTGGGTACTCTGACTCACACAGACAGTGAGCCTGTGGTTCTCAGACCTACTGTCTTCCGTGGGCTGGGCTGAAAAGCTATGTCACTCACTGAGAACGGAACATGGATGGGCTGGGAGTTTACCAGGAAACCAGCACATAGCTGGGGAGGAAGACCTCTGGCTTGCAGTCCTTTTTCAGAGTGGTCTCAGGCCTCAGAGTCAGACACCATGTGGACTCTGCTTTTCCACTGGGCTGCCAACTGTGGCTCACGAAGAAGGGAAGCCTGCGTAGGCGTACATAACAGATTGTTGGAAAGGTGCAGCCTGGCCCTTGTTGGTGGATGGATACTTGGAGTCACTGACTGTGAGTCTGTGAGGGAAGGGTGACTGTGTTCCATTTGCTGCAACCCACTGTGGCTCACGAAGAAGGGCATTTTCCTGGCGTCCTCCTCAGGCCATTCAGCTACGCTGGGGAGCTGGAGCTTCCTGGCAATGATCCTCCACTACGGAGGCACTGTGGCCTCAGACTCAGGCTATGTGGCCTCCTCCAGCCACTCTTTCCTCTTGGATGCAAAACACTGTGGCTCACTAAGAAGGGAAGAGTAGTTGTGTGCAGCACGCACTCCAGTAGTTTATCGGACAGTTCCAGGCTTGGCTCTTGGAGTTGTGTTGGAGCTGGGATTCACTACGAAGGGCATGGTAGTAGTTTGCGGGGAGTTTCTAATTCACACAGACCTAGCTCTGTCTCCTCCACCACTCTTTCCACTGGGCTGCCAGCTGTGGCTCATAAAGAAGGGAAAAAATGTACCAGTTGTGTGGTGGTGGCACCACCATTTATAAATAGAACATTTTTCCGAAAGTTCAAGGCTGGGCTTTTGGAGTTGTAGGAGCTGGGATTCACAACAAAGGCCATGGTCGTGGATTGCTGGCCCAGCATTCAATTACTCCAGCTTGTGGCCTCCGCCACTCTTTCCTCTGGGATGCAAGACACTGTGCCTCACAAGGAAGGGAAGAGGACTTGGGTGCCAGCACTCCATTAGTTTATTGCAAAGTTGCAGGCTTGGCTCTTGGAGTTGTGTGGGAACCAACTGTGATTCACAAAGAAGGGCATGGTAGTAGACTGCCGGGCCGGCAGTTAGCAAGTCTACCAGCACACAGCTGGGGACTTGGGGAGGAAGAGTCAGACTCAGAATGTGGCTTGCTGTCCTTTTTGCAGCCTTTGTCGTGCCAGACAAAACTCAAGGTGATTGGCCTCCTCCGCCAGTCTTTCCTCTGGGCTGCAAGACGCCGTGTTTCACACTGAAGGGGGTTCCTGATTTGAACAGCGTTCGTACGTACAGCACCACCAAGACTTAGTCAAAAAGTGACATGTGGTGGACGGTGGTGCATCGCAGGCATTGTGGTGCCAGACCAAACTCAAGGTGATTGGCCTCCTCCTCCAGTCTTTCCTCTGGGCTGCAAGACGCCGTGTTTCACACAGAAGGGGGGTACTGATTTGAACAGCGTTCGTACTACGAACAGCACCACCCAAGAGTTTGTCAGAAAGTGCCATGTGGTGCATCACAGGCAGTGTGGTGCCAGACCAGACTCAAGGTGATTGGCCTCCTCCGCAACTCAGTCCTCTGGGCTGCAAGACCCTGTGACCCAAGGCCAGTGTCATTTAAATTCCTGTCATGCCATTCAGCTCCATCCTTTTTATACTGGAGCTGGCAATGAGCCTGCCGCACTCTGGCTCTGTGCTGTGGTGCTCTCATACTCTGCTTTGTGGCCTGGCCGGAGTGGCCGCCCTTACTCTGGCCTTATGGACGCGTCGACCAGAGATAGTCCTCCTCCTTGTATAGCCTAGTGGGCTGGGCTGTGGGCTGTAAAACTTAAGTCAGAGCAACCCAGAGCCCTATCCCATTCCCATCCCTACCAAAACTATTCCTGGCTGTAGCTACTAGCTAGGTATGTAGCTTAACCACCTCAGGCTCTAACTGCTAATGTTTTTGTTGACCATGACCAAAAGCAGGGTTGCATTGGCTTTGGCTTTATTGCTTGTCCTTTAAGTGTGTGTGACTTTGACTGTGAATGTGAAGTGAAGGCAGAAGGACCTTGGTGATGGGGGGCCAATTTGAGAGGAGTAGAGTAGTAGACCCCTCATCCAGATTTGGGGAGGAACGGAATGTCTGTTTCTCCTGCTGCCTCTGAGAGAGGTGGAGGGGAGATGGGATGGATTCAAAACCAAACAACAAAAAAGTACAACAAACAGGCATGTCAGCCAGACCAAGTAGGGTGTCTGGCTGGTTCAGCATCAGCAGATTCAGCACAGCAGACCAAGAGAAAAAAAAAAGAAATACAAATTTGTTTCTGCCCCACTTTGTTTGCTTAGGATGCACTAGCCTTGTTGTGCAGCAGCAAGTCCATCACCCAGGCAGGTTTAAACTGTATTTCGCCTGCTCATTTGTGGGACCCGCGCCCGCGCGCGCCCGCCCGTGCCCGCGCCCGCCCCCGCTCTAGCCACTCCCCCTGCTGCTGCCGCTGCCGCCGCCCACGCATGTACCCCCGCGCCACCGCCGCCCGCGCTGCGCCCGCAAGCCACAAGTCTCGGTCAGACGTCAAAATGCGTGAAATCGCGGCAGAAACGGAAACGAAAAAACGAAAAAATGAACTGACTAATTTTTGCGACTTTTCGCGAAAAACGGAGATGACCCGAAACGGAACCGGCCTGACTAACGACAACTCGAAATTTTTTTTTTCAAGTCGTGCCCATCTCTACTAGCCAGTCTCTTACTAGATGAGGCAGGAAGCCGAGATGCTGTAAAGCTGCATCTGAAGTTATGGGTTGTGTTACAGCCCCAGTCATGCAAACAGAGTGACTTAGGTCATGTACACACATTCACACCCCCTCTCCATGTGGCACTTTGAGGAACATAACCCCTGCTTGGCCAGAGAAGGGGGAGTGTTGGTGCAGAAAACCCATTGTTCCATTTGGGGTCTGGGGTAAAATTTAGAAAAATCCACTAGGTGTAGCCAATTGGATCATATTAAAAAGGATATTACCTAGTGGTTGCAGTCTTGTCATGCTCCCGTTGATGGTCCATTTGCCTTGTTGTTGGTACGTATGTGGGAGAGCGGCTGTTCCTTGGTATCTCCTTGGTGTTTCCAATTGAAGCAAAACAAGTTGAGGAGCCATGTAGAAATTGTGAGAGGATTAGAACCTATTGGTAGAAAAATAATTTAGTGAGCAATTTAATTTACATGACCAGGAAATATCCCTGTTTGCGTATTATGAACATGTATATTAGAATGCAAAAAAGGCCACCTAATAATTTTCATAAGGTACACATTAAGCTTTCTGGTTTTAGAAAATTTGAGTGTGGCAACCCTCTCTGAGGTGCACCCGATCTCAGCAGGTTAGCATAGGGGGCGCAAGATAGGTACACACAGATGTGTCCTCCAGCACCTTGCCACGTGTTCATGGCTGTGGCAGTTGCCCCACTCTGCCAGTAGCCTTCCTTCTAGTGAAGGGGGTGGGCAGGCTGACAAAGCATGGCAAAAGGTAGCATAATTTTGCTTAGCCAAGGAAAACGTTATGAGAAGACATGAACAAGAATTTGCACTTAACTGATATGACAAAGTGAAAGTACATAAAAGTTTTATGAATCATGTAATTAAAAAGTCACTACTTCAGGCCTGGGAACGGTTGAAACCCCTTTTAGAGAGACATACACCGAGATGGTTATCCCCGATTGAGGCATTGGCGATCAAGAGGAAAGATAAAGAAGGAGTGGGGATCACCTATGGTGATGTGTTATTCTTTTCAGAAAAAGGTCCTAGACTGAAGTCTTATGATATGTTGAAAGAGAAGTTAACGGGTTGGTTTCAGTACCATCAACTAAATGACATTTTTCAGAAAGATAGAAAGGTGTCTGGGTTTGGAGAGAAGGAATCTAAGTTCCAAACCATAATCATGGGCCCAAAAAAGAAATTGTTGACTAGATTATATAATTTTTTGTTGGAGTTGAATCTAAAAGATGAACAAGTTAAAGAATGTATGGTAAAATGGGCTATGGATCTGGGTCATAATATTGAGTTAGATGTGTGGGAAAGATTGTGGAAAAAGAATATGAAATTTACCGCATGTACTTTGATAAAAGAAAATCTGTTGAAAATGATGTATAGGTGGTATATTACCCCAACGAAGTTAGCAAAGATGTATAGGATGAAAGATGACCACTGCTGGAAATGTAAAGAGAAACAAGGTGATTTTTATCATATGTGGTGGACTTGTGAGAAAGTGAAAGAGTATTGGGCATTGATATATGATGAACTCAAAAAGATGTTAAAGTGTACATTCCCAAAACGGCCTGAGTTTTTTTGTTAGGGTTGGTGGATAATGAAATTAAAGGAGCAGACAGGACTCTTTCTATATGCAACAGCAGCGGCACGAATGCTCCTGGCACAGAATTGGAAGACAACGTATATACCATCTTTGGATGAATGGAGGGTGAAAATATTGACTTCGCAGAGATGGCCAGACTGACGTGCAGACTGAGGGATCAAGACAACCAGAGGTTCCAAAAAGATTGGCAAAAATTTAAGAACTACATGGAGATTCATTGCAAGGAATTAAAGACTCTTACCGGATTAGGATAGAGCTCGAAGGATTACTACTTATTTTTCAAATCTTTTTATAAGTATATAAAGGGGTTTGTCTGAAAGGAAGGCTAGGAGATGAATAACGCTAAAACCACGGGAAGAACAGAGGGAAGCCAAATTTTAGTGCTAGAATGATTTTGTATTGTTGAACTTGATTTTTTTTTTGTATACTAAAATTTTCTAATAAAAACATATTAAAAAAAAAAAGAATTTGCACTTAACAAGAGTGGGGAAATGTGCCCACAACTTTAAGGAGAGGAATTCAGTTTTGCTACCACTTTTCTTCCTAGGAAAGGAATTCAATTAACATTGTGAATGCCAAATCCCTCATGGAATACCATTAGACAACCCCTGGGCATGATTTGGCCATGATCTATGCGTTGATGCAGTTAAGTCATATTGTGAGCGTTGCATGGGTTGTGTTGGGTATAACTCCACTCCACATGAGATTTGCTTACCCCTGGGTGAGAGTGGCAAATTAAGCAATGAACCTGAAAAGGACCTGGATGTCAGTGACCGGGAGAGGGTCTTTCATTCATCCTGGCAGACAGAGGCAGGGGGGTGGGGGGTGGGGAGATGGAAGCAGTATTTTAAAAATAACAGTAAGATGACATGGATATCAAGGCGGCATGTAGGTGCTGTTGGTTCCAATTAAAATCATTCTGTCTCCTGATCCGTGCCTCTCGTCTGCATGACAGCCAAAGTTCCAGCTAAGGAGCTCCATCTGTTCTGCTCTCCCAATGGGACTCTGAACAAGTGAACGACCTGCAGTGTTTATTATTAAGTTTTCAAAGGGAAAGTTGTTTTGGTCTAATTGCAGCAATAATACGAGTGAGGTTATTTCTGGTCAGTTCCCTGCTGTTTTCACTCTAGAGAATATATTCCAGGTGTTACCTACGGAGTGCCCTGATACAGGATTGACTTTCTCTTGTGTTTAGACATGCTCGCTTGAGCCAACGGACTAATACAGTGCAGTAATGAGACCAAGCCAGCCCTGTGGCCTCCCAGAGAAATATTGTTTTTAGTTAACCATGAAAGAGACCCAGGTGGCCACTGACTCAATTCTTTTACAGCCACTCCGTTTGGTAACATAGAAGAGGTGTTACTCCCTCCCCTTTTTCAAATCTTGCTTCTCTCCTTCCCTTAATAAATTACATGTCCCTGTATGTTTTATCATTGACTCCTTGATGTGGGAGTAGGTAAGAAAGAAGAAGTGAATGAAATCCTTCACTGACAGTGAAACCAAAACCGAATTTTTTTGGGGGCTTTCCCACTACTGAAATGTCAAAAAGATTTTAAAGGGAGCCTTCCATTTGCTAGTGGAATCTAGCACAAATTCATCCCCACCCCACCCCACCCCTCACCAGAGGCTTCCACATGACACTTGTTTATCTCACTGGATTTTATCCAAAGTGAAATTAGAAACAAATTTGAGTACAGAAAACTTGGCAGGAAGACACCAGAAGCCCTTTCTCAAAAAATGTCATTGCCGATATTTTAAAAACTCTCTTGGCTTCCTTTGGATCCAATCTGATGTTTCACTACCAAGGAAAACAAGTTCACCCCAAAATGTTGCCTGAGGAAAATATATTGGCAACATGATATTCAGATGATGTCAGTGGGGGCACAGGAGAGAGCTTTCTCTGTTTCTGCTCCCAGGCTCTGGGACTCCCTCCCACAGGAGGCTAGACGGGGCCCTGTTTTTAACTGTCCCTCTGCAAAGAGTTTTCTCTACAAATGTGTGCTAGTTGTGTCCAACTCTAAGGGCAGTGCTCATCTATGTTTCCAAGCCAAAGAGCCAGTATTGTGCAAGTCTGTGGCCATGTGACCTGCATGGATGAATGCATTTCTGTACACGGAGCACAGTTTTACTTTCCCACTTTTTATGGTGGTACCTATTTATCTACTTGTATTTACATGCTTTTGAAGTGTTAGGTTGGCAGGAGCTGGGGTTAACAATGGGTGCTCACTTCACTGTGTGGCACCCAGGATTCGAACCACTGACTTGCGGACTTTGCAGCTGATCGTTTCAGCGCTCTAGCCCACTGAGTCACCACACCCTTGTAAATTAAAAGACTGTACTGTCTTTTAATTGTTGGAAGCCACCTTGAGTTCTTTTGAAAGTGAATGGCAGATTAAAAATATTTTAAATAGAAAGAACAAAATAAGGTCCAGCGTTTAATGAGAAAGTGTGTGGCACTTATACAAAGCATTGTGCATTGCGCCTAAGCTATGCCACTGTTTCTTGAGTGTGGACCACAAAGCATGACTTCATGGCTCAGTGCCATTGATAACCTCTGCATGTGAGGTGCACACATGGAACTCCTATGTACAATGATAGTTGTACATAGCACCAGAGTGCCTCTTCATATGGAACAGCTCTTTGTACACACATACTTCCCATACAGGAAAACATTTCTCTTCTAAAGCATTGGATCAGGGATAAAAGCCTACATGGTTCTATCATCCCTTGCATATATTTTCAGTGTGCGTCTGTTAAATCTTGGCAGAGGGAAGGAGAGAGAGAGAGAGAGAGAGAGAGAGAGAGAGAGAGAGAGAGAGAGAGAGAGAGAGAGAGAGAGAGAGAGTTCTCAGCAACACTCTCTTGAAATTACTAATCTATGAAGTTTATCAGAATTGTGGTCTCTGAAAGTACAGTAATACAGATATACAGGAGACTTTTTATCTTTGTAGTGCTTGGAATGACCGTGTTTCAAGCCATGCCTGGTGTATGACATGTGAAGGAATTCAAACTAGTATTGTAATATCAATTGGTACCGTATACATTAAGTGTTAGGAATGGCTGATGGACAAGGCTTTAATATTTAGAAATAATATCAAATTATGCAACATGTATTGATTACGTCTCAGATATTTATTATGTATTTTACCTTCATAACAGAGAATGTCAAGAATTATCTGATTCTGAAGTAATGCGGTTCATGCAGACACAACCAGGTATTGCAGCACATCTGTGTGTTTTTTTACACCGTGCCACATCCATTCATGCTTTTTCTTGGTGTTTTGCTTACTTTTAAAAGTCTATCAAGTGACAAGACCTTAGATTTCTTATTTTTCCAGCAAAAATTGCCAACATTTGTCCAAACTGAGAACACTATTTATATGGAACAACCGAAGATGCTTCTGTGAGAGATTTGCTTTCCAGAACTAAAAGTGCCAAGCAGCTTATTTGTCTGTTTTCTGCATTTAGCAAAATTGCACAACCAAGCTTTAGTCAATCTTGAAATAATGTGTCATTGTGTCAGCTGTGCTATGGCTTTTACTATTCAAGGCTAATGTCTAATTATGTAACATGTGAGACATAGGAGATGGGAAGCCAAAACCTCCTGAGCCAACCCATGCTTCATACATAACTGACTGACAGGCCAAATGCATTAAGATGAATGTTACAGTATCTGGAAACTGCATGTCCCATGAGTGTGGTGTCCTATGAGACATAGTGCTTTGGCTCTCATTAGGACAATGAAGTTGAGAAATCCTGTTTTCTTCCTGTCTGCCTGTTATAACTTTGATTAACTATCTTTCACCAGAAAGAAACAGGCAGTTGGCTCATAGCCACAGAGTCATTACAAACATGGCCTCCCTAATGAAGGAATCATTTTCCATGACTCAAGCAATTATAGGCTCTTCTTCATATGGTTTTATTACCACAAGTAACAAAATACTTCAACATCTTTTTGTAGCCCAAGTCCAATGGGTGTTCCCAACCAGAGTAACCCCACTGAACTTATTACTGGATAGCAAATCAACGCAGACATAAATCCTATCATTCAGTGTGCCTACTGTATTCAAGACCACTGACTGGATTTTGGCCTATGATAGCACAAAAGCATTATGGCTTTCAGGAGTGCCAGTAGGAGAGGAAATCCAGCCAACTACTATGAGCTAATAAATGATGTTAGAGATTACAATTTTCAAGATAGTGGAGTTTTCATGCACGCTTCGTGTTTTTGGATGACAGCTAACACCATCAGTGCTTCGTTTGATTAAGAGAAAGTAGAATCTAATAACACCTGGATAATCAGATGTTTAACATCTGTGCCTGCCTTATATGAAATTGAAAACCATAAATTTGGACACCACTATTTAAGCAGGATATCAACAAGCTGGAGGGTGACCTGCTAGGTCAGGCATGTCCAAAGTCAGACCTGGGGGCCAAATGCAGCCCATTTACAAATTTCGAGTGGCCCGTGGCCTCTTCTCCCCACCAGCTCAGCCTGTCATGCATCCCTGCCAGCTGGCCCTTCCCCATACTGGATGGAGGCATCAGTTGCAGTTTTATGGTTTGATTGCCCTCCCTGCCTCTGTCCACCACCACCCAGCCACCTTCCCAGCCTACCCACTCCCAGCTCCATTGCTGCAGCATCCTCCCTTCCTCCTTGCATGTTATAGAGACTTGTCCAAAGTCCAGCCTGGGGGCCAAATGCAGCTGAATGGTTGGCCCCCACACATTTTCATCTTGCCAAATCTGGCCCTCCTTGCAAAAAGTTTGGACACCCCTGTGCTAGGTGGCCTGGTGCTACAGCATTGGCACAAAACGGGTTTTTTTTTTTTTTTAAAGAGGAGGGGGAAAAAAGAAATTGCATGTTTCGCCCAGCGGGGAATGGTAGAGAGTGAAGGGTCACATTTTTCTGCATCATTTCAAGTGATCACATGAAGTGATGGGCACAAAATGGAAAAAGTATGTTTCATTTCATTTTGTTTTGTTGACCCCCCCATGATTTGTTTCATTTCATTACTAATGATTTGTGTTTTTAAAAAATTGTACAAAATGAAACAGAAATGAATCAATTCATTTATCTACAAAATGGGACCCCATGGTTGTAGAGGCACCAAATTTGGTGGGTACCTTCCTTGGCCTCTCCCCTTTAAGCCTGCCAAATTTGGAGAGATTTGGGGTTTGCCCCCCAAATTAATTAATCTTCAAAGTGGGTGCCCCTGGAAAAAACATTTCTAAGTGTAATTTTCTGTGCTAGAAAATAGCTATCCCACCCAGCTAGCCGCATGGAAATTGGGGTGGAGCTTCCTCAAACTCTCCAATTGAAGCCCACCAAGGCACATTGGGCTGTATCAGAAAAAATTGCACTCTATCAGGCAAGCAGGCAGGCAGGGAGGCAGGCAAGAATTAAATCAAGAAGACCAAGTGGTGTCAGGTTTCAAAGCTTGGGTAAATCCAGCACAGAAAATAAATGAGAAAGGAAGAGCCATAGGGGCTTTAGCAGTTCTTCTGAAGCATGACTTAGGTTGGAAGGGTAGTATGGTTGAGACACTTACTTCTGACGAAAATGTGCTGACAGTTAAGATCCAGACTCAAGATCTGATGGTTATTCTGGTAAATGCATTTATTCCGCCAATCTCATTCCAGTATTAGACTCCCGATATATGGCTATATATGGCTACATTTGGAACTTTTGTTAGAATAAGATTTCCAAGTGTGATGCCTATAATATTGGGTAATTTCAATGAAAGAATTGGGAATGGCTTGTCAAGAGTTGCAAAGAAATGTGGGAGTTTTGAGGAAGACACTTTAGATTTGAATTATTGGAATTCTCAGGATGTAAACATAAATTATGCTGGAGTAAACATGTTTAGGCTATCATATATGTTTGACATGTGTATATTAAGAAAAAATGGCAACAGTTCATCATACTCGTACACTTATTTTTTTCCCAAAGGTCAGGGAGTGTGCTAGATTACGTGCATCTCAAGAGGTTCATTTATTTTCTGGCATATCTGTACACCCTATGGTGAACAGTGACCATCAGCTGATAATAGTGGAAGTACGGTAATAGCTAAAAATAGACCAGAGCAAAATAAGCCCCAAAGATCAATGGCTAGCTCAAAATGTAACAATATACAGGGAGAGGAGACTGAAATGGCAAAAAGTGGAAGCTAACAAAATTGCAGAATTCCAAAATTTAAGTTCCTATTTAAAATTTTAAAAATATAATTCTATTCCCCAGAAGATAACATAAACACAGTTAAGGAAGCATATTATCAAACAGGTGAGAATATAAGACCTTTCTTAATAACAGATACAAATCTCATGCAAAGAGAAGATGCAAGGTTTCCATGGTTTAATGGGGAATGCAGACTGCAGAGAAAAGTATGGAGGAGTCAGAGGAGGAAAATACAATCTGTGCATGACCAAGAGACACATAATACTATGTAAAAACTCAGACGTGAATATAAACAATTGATTAAATCAAAGAAAAGGCAATATCAGAAATTTATGTGGGCAGAGCTAGAAGTAGCTGCAACAGGGTTAAATGTAATATTTTTGGCACTTAGTGGCTAGCAAAATCAATGAGGTAAAGTCTGTCATGGATATTCCTATCCCAGCTCTTGCATAAGAATCATATTATAAGGAATTATTTAAGGAAGAGAAAGATGTAAGCCAGACTGACAAACTTCCAGGGAATCAAGTTGCAAACCTAATGCCTCAGTAGTCACCTGTAACAGTGCTTCAGATTAAACATCTTGTTCAGACACTGAGTATCATCATCCCATCCTATTTAAGAAAGGTAACCAATATGATCCCAATCATTACAGGCCCATAAGCCTAATTGATATGCCAGCAAAAATTTATGTGAGGCATTAATTTTGTGGTGTATTATTTTGCAATGATGTGACAATTATGCAATAAAGATTCTGTTCTATTCTATAACCTACAGCAGGTGATTGTGGCTAATTGATGAGATGCTGGGACACCTCTTAGTCATATATCTGAGGATGCAACTCAAATGTTGCACCCTAGCACATCATCATTTCACTGTGAGTATCCATAGCAAGATAGGTGACACATCTCTGAACACCTGTAGCATGTCTGGCCAATGATTGGCCAAAGAGCACCTAAAAAGCCTAATGTCCACATAAGGATCTGAGAATCCAAGTATCCTTCAGCTATTATTCTTACACCATACAGCTCTGTAACATAATATATTTTGCCAAGTCACTGAAGTGATGGGTAGTTTGAAAGGAGTCTGGTTTTTTAAAAGGTAAGTCCATGATATATCTTGGATTCTTTCCAACTGCTAGTGAGAGGTCCTGACCAAAAGCAAGAAACAATATCTGAAGAATTTCCAAGGCCAGAAATTCATCCCAAGACATCTGAGAGAAGATAGAATTTCACTGATGATTCAATTAGACTGCCCGCCATTACCAATTAAACTCATCTGAGATTCGTGGCTGCTTTACATGCTGTCAAAAAGACATGATTTCTATACAGCTGCATTGCTACAGTCTGCTTCTACTCTTTTTCCTTAGATGAGATGGAAATTAGAGTGTTTTCCACTGGACATGTGTGTGAGATGGGCTAAAATGAATCGTGCATATCATAGGGATTAATTCCACACTGCCGTTTACTTGTGCAATTTGTATTGGTGGTGTGTGTGGAAGTTTTTTGTTTGTTTTGAATGTTTTTGATATTGTCCTTCTATTTATTATTTATTTATTTATTTATTACACTTATTAACCGTCTGATTTTCCCCATAGGGAACTCAGGGCGGTGTACAGACGTCACCCAAAGGTGACTCCCTAAATACAAAAAAACCCACAGCCTAAACCAATCAGAACCTAACAAAATACAATAATATAAAAATACTACATAAAACACTCATACAAAAATAACTGATAAAATAAGCAATCACGCCAATTAACCAATACAAAATCAATGGCAAGGTTAGATCCAGCAAGAAACTAATCCGCAGAAGGGGAAAACCAACAATATCACAGTATGCTCAGACAGCCACGAATTATCGCCTGAAGAGCCGGGTCTTTAAGGCCCTTCTAAAGGGTTTTGTTTTGTTACCCTGTATAATGTATTGTCGTCCGCAAATTTGGATACCTTGCTATTTACCCCTATTTCTAGATCATTTATGAAGAGGTTGAAAAGCAGGGGTCTCAGTACTGAACCTTGGGAGACCCCACTCTTTACCTCCCTCCACTTGGAGAAATGTCAATTTACTGCTACCCTCTGTTTATTTTTTTATTTATTTATTTATTTTTGCATTTATACCCTGCTTATCTTCTTCGCGAACTTTAAGTGGCTTACAACGGCTATAAAGCCACACAAAAATTACAATAATTAAAACAAGCAGAATATAATAATAAACAATATAGGTTAAAACCTTTGGCACCTCTGTGGCTAAACCCTGAAAAACAGGCACATAGTGATGGCGGAGGAAAAAAAAAAAAAAAAAAAAAAAATTAAGAATCGCCAAATGCCTCCCAGAAGAGGTAAGTTTTTAAAGCCTTCCGGAAGGCCAGCAGGGACTCTGCAGAGCGCACTTCACTGGGGATGGAGTTCCAGAGGCTAGGACCCGCCACCGAGAAAGCCCGGGTCCGAGTTCTCGTCGTCCGGGCCTCACGAGGGGTGGCAACCCGAAGCAAGTGCGCTCGCGCCTGCCGAACGGGATGGGCCGAGGTAGATCGCTGGGCGATACGCTCTTCCAGGTAGTCCGGTCCCAAGCCATGGAGGGTTTTATAAACTAAAACCAAGACCTTGAATTTAATCCGGGCCGCAACGGGCAACCAGTGCAAGCGGGCCAGGACTGGGGTGATGTGATCATAACGACGCACACCAACCACCAGCCTGGCCGCCGCATTCTGTACCCGCTGCAGATGCCGGAGAAGAGTCAAGGGCAGCCCCATGTAGAGAGCGTTACAGTAGTCCAGCCTCGAGATCACCAGAGCTTGGACCACTGTTCTCAGAGAGTTCGCGTCCAGGTACGGGCGGATCTGGGCAATCCGACAGAGATGGTAATAGGTGGACCTGGTCACCGACGCCACCTGGGACTCCATGGTAAGCGCTGGGTCCAGGAACACGCCCAGATTCCTCACCCTCTCCGCGAGTTGGAGGGAAACTCCCCCCAAACAGGGGAGGGGGCCACCGTATCCAGACGGCGAGCTCCCAAAGAACATAACCTCCGTCTTCTCGGGGTTGAGCTTAAGCCTGTTCGCCCCGGTCCAAGTCAGTATGGCATCCAGGCACCCGTCGAGGACCCCCACAGCTTCCACTGCAGAGGTGGAAAAGGAGAGATAGAGCTGCGTGTCATCAGCGTACTGATGACAGCAGACTCCAAAACTCCTGATGACCCCTGCCAACGGCCTCACGTAGATGTTAAACAGCATGGGGGACAGAGACGACCCCTGTGGAACCCCACAAGGGAGAATCCAAGGGGCCGATAACTCCCCCCCCATGCTGAACTTACTGGGGCCGGCCCTCCAGGAGGGAATGGAGCCAACTGCAAACAGAGCCTCCGATTCCGACCTCAGAGAGCTGGTCCAGTAAGATACCATGGTCGACGGTATCGAAGGCTGCTGACAGATCCAGGAGGACCAACAGGGTAGAGCAACTCCTGTCGGCCGCCCAGACAAGGTCATCTTGCAGGGCGACCAAAGCTGTTTCGGTACCCCGGCGGGGCCTGAACCCGGACTGGCAAGGATCGAGGCACTGCTGATCCTCCAGGTATGATTGCAGCCGGACCGCCGCCACCCTCTCGATCACCTTGCCCAGAAATGGGACATTGGCGATAGGACGATAGTTTGTTAAATCGTCCGCCGCCAGGCCAGGTTTTTTCAGAATGGGCTTTACCACCATCTCCTTCAGACGAGAGGGAAAAACCCCCTCGCTGAAGGAGGCGGAGGCGATAACAGAAGCCCATTCGGCCATAGACCCTCTGGCAGCTCTAATTAGCCAGGCAGGGCAAAGGTCGAAAGGAGTGGAGGCAGGCCGGCAATGCACCATAGCCTTGGAGATCTCAGCAGCAGAAACAGGCCCAAGCACATCCAACCGAGGCGACGAAGGCGGGCCAGCAACTGGGGATGACGGAGCGGGACCACAGCAACCGGAGTCGAAACCGGCACGGATGGCCTCTATTTTAGTTCGAAAAAAGGCTGCAAACTGCTCACTACTGAAATCAGTAGGAGGAGGCCTGGCCAGACTAGGATTAGTGAGGTCCCGAACCACCCGGAAAAGCTCCGCCTGGCGGTTCGAGGCCTCAGCAATTCTCAGGGAGTTAAATGATGACCTAGCCTCCCTTATCGCGTTGGTATAGCGACTAGTCTGGGCATCTACCGCAGCCTTACTTAACACCATCCGGTCTCTTCTCCAGCTGCGCTCTAGCCTCCTCCTCTCCTGCTTCATTGCCCTAACCTCCCCCGTAAACCATGGGGAGGACCGGGCTCGGCTTGGGGGCGATCCCTTCTATGGTGTGGATAGCTGTTTCATACCAACGTTTAGCCACATCCTCGACCGGAGCGCCAGTCATACCATCAGGTAGCCCCCCGAAGAGCTCACCGAACCGCTGGGGGTCCATGAGCCTCCAGGGGCGGGACAAGATATAGGGCCGGTGGTCCCCATGGGGAGGGGCCGGGATCGACAGGGAGAATGAGAGCAGGTGATGGTCTGTCCATGACACAGGGAGGGAAGCAATGCCCCCCACCTCCAGACACGAGTCCCCCGACAAGGAGGTAAACACCAGATCCAGGGTGTGACCAGACTTATGGGTGGGGCAAAAAACATGCTGGGACAGACCCATGGAAGCCATGGATTCCATGAACTCCAGAGCTGCACCAGAGAGTCCACCTACCGTGTGCACGTTGAAGTCACGCACAACCAATAGGCGCGGGGGCCTCAACAGGGCAGTGGCGATGAACTCCGTGAGCTCTGGAAGGGATTCTGCAGGGTTGTGGGGAGCTCGGTAGCCCAGCAAAATGCCAAATCTGTCCTGCTGTCCCACCAACAGGTGAAGGGCTTCTAACCCCTGGCTAACCAATGTCGAGGCCCTGCTAACACGAAAAGAGTCCCTGTACACGATTGCGGCCCCTCCCCCTTTTGACCCCCCAACCTTCCCACTCCCTCTACCAGGTACCCAGGCGGGCACAGCAGGGAAAGAGAGGGCCCCCCCTCCGAGCCCACCCAGGTCTCGGTAATGAATGCCAGGTCGGGCTTCTCATCCTCGATGGTGTCGTGGATGATAGGAATCTTATTGTGCACCGACCTGGCATTCATCAGGATACAGGCAAGGTTGGGGGCGCTGGTGGGATGACTCCCGGACACGTGGCAGGGAGCCAAGGGGTCAGAACGAGGGACAGACCCGAGTTGTCTGACCCGAGTTCTTCTTGTCTGACAAACCCTACGGCTACAAGCATACCGCCCACGGCCCATCACCGTCGGTATATGAGCCCCTGCAGTCATGGCGAGGAAGAAAGAGAAAAAAAAACCTACAGACTAAAACAATGAACAGCAATACAGTACTGCACTAACAAAACCACAAGACTACATACAAGGGTGCTAAATACAATATAACAGTTAAAGGAACTATAAACCACAGAAAAGAAAACAAAATAAGATTTAAATATAAAATACAACAGAATAGGGCACAAAACCAGGGCAGAGTGGAGAAACAGGAGGGGAGGGGAGGAGAAGAAACGGACGGCTGGTGGAGCGGCCAAGATGGACAATACCATCCAGGGACTAGTGAGGGAACTATGGGGGGGAGCAGAGATGGAAGGCTCTAACCCCATGTCCCTAGCAGTCCAGTCCGGGGGGGGGAGCAAGATGGGGAGCTCCAGCCCCAGGTCCCTTAGCAGTCCAGTCCTTGGGGGGGGGAGCAAGATGGCAAAGCTCCAACCCCCCAACCCATTGGGAAACCAGAGGAGCCAGGGAAAGGGAAAGAGAAACAGGAATTAAGGGGCCCCATGCCCCTGACCCCTAGAGTGCAGAGAGAGCCCAACAGGGGGGGAAAGGAGCCAAGGTGGAGGGGCTCCATGCCCCCTAAACCCTAACAGTCTGGTCCTTGGAGGGGGTGGGGGGGAGCAAGATGGAGAAGCTCGACACCACCACCCCCACAACAGTCCAAGAGGGAGCCAGGAGGAGGGGGGCAAGAGGAGAATAATTCCATCCCCCCTAACCCCAAGCAGACCGCTCCCATCCAGGAGGGGCGGGGGGCAAGATGGTAAAGCTCGACGCCCCCAACCCCTCAGCAGTCCGTCAAGGCTCAGAGCCAGCCTGCCGCAGTGATAGACATGGCAGGCCGCGAGGGACGACGGCAGCCTCCAAAGCCAGGCAAGGGCAGTCAGCAGGCCGCAGAGTGCAGCAAGCGGGGGCAACGGCCTCCCGAGCTGGACCGCCATGATGGAAGGCGGCGGCAGCAATAATCAGCAGTCTGCGAAGCGCGGCAGCTTTGGCGGCAACATCCAGAGCCGATCCGCCACGATGGAGGGCGGTGAGGCAGTGACGATCCACAGGCCGGAGAACGCGGCAAAATCGGTGGTGGCCTCCAAAGCCGGCCCGGGACGGTGGTAGGCGGCGGTGATGGAAGGTGGGCCGCGGAGCGCGGCAACGGTGGAGGCGGCCTCCGAGCCGGCCCGCTGATCCTCCGCGGTAGAGGGCGGTGGCGGCGGCAGCGGTGACAGCAGCAATAGCTGGTGGGCCGCGGAGTGCAGCAGCGGAGGGACAGCCTCGAAAGCCTGCTCGCCGGAAAGGAGGGTGGTGGTGGTGGCCGCAGCGGCGATGGTGATGGTCGATAGGCTGCGGGGCGCAGCAATGGGGAGGCAGCCTCCGGAGTCGGCGCACCACGGTGGTGGGCCGCGGCGGCGGCGGCAGCGATGGGCGGCGGGCCATGGAACGCGACATCAGGGAAAGGCGGCCTCCAGGCCAGCTCGCCGCGGCATCTCGCCATGGTAGTGGGCGGCGGCGGCGGCCGCCGCGACACAGATGGTCAGTAGGTCGCAGGACACAAAGGCCTGCTCACCGCTATGGAAAGCGGCGGTGGCGGCCGTGGCAGCAGTGATCGACGGGCCGCGTAGCACAGCAGCGAGGGAGGAGGCCTCCGAAGCCAGCATGCCGTAATGGCGGGCGGCGGCGGCGGCAGCGATGGGTGGTAGGCCGTGGAGCACGGTCACGGGGGAGGCGGTCTCCAAGCCGGCTCGTCGCGGTGGCTCGCCATGGTGGTGGGCGGCGGCGGGGGCAGCAGCAGTGATGGTCAGCGGTGGGCCGCTTCGGGAGTGGTATGGAGAAGAGGGAGGAGAAGGCGAGGTGAGGCCCCATGGAGAATACCGGGTGGGGGAGGGGAGGGAACGCTCATACCCATTCCGATGGTCTGGAGGGCAAGGCTTTGTTCCAAACCCAGCGTCCTAAGGTCTTTGGGTGAGCCCCTTAAATCCCCCTCCTTGACCCTGGCAGGCCCAAAGAAATTAAACGTAAAAGTAAAAACAAGGCAGCAAAACAATAAAAAAGTCAGAGCGCAGCCGAAGAAACCTGCTGCTGCTGCTGTCCGCCATCTTGAAAAAAGATCCAATTGCATAGCCAGTTGCTGATCCGGGACAATATCTGTCGCTTTATTCTATGACTGGCAAGTTTATTCAAGAGCCTTTGGTGTGGGACCTTGTCAAAAGCCTTCTGAATGTCCAGATAAACAATGTCAGCTGGATCACCCTGATCCACATGCTTGTTGACACTCTCAAAAAATTCCAACAGATTAGTGAGGCATGATTTGCCCTTGCAGAAGTCATGTTGGCTCTCTTTCAGCAGCACCTTCTCTTCTATGTGCCTATTAATTTTATCTTTTAAGATGGTTTCCATCAGTTTGCCTGGGACACATGTCAAACTTACCAGTCGGTAATTTCCTGGATCACCTCTGGATCCTTTTTTGAAGATTGATGTTACATTCACTACCTTCCAGTCATCAAGCACAATGCCTGGTTTGAGAAAAAGGTTGTATATTTTGTCTAGGACATCAGCAATTTCATCTTTAAGTTCCTTGAGAACTCGTGGATGGATGCCATCTAGTCCTGGTGATTGGTTAGCATTTAGTTTCACAAGACATGCAAGGACCTCCTCCCTGATTATTTTGATCTGGCTTAATTCTTTGGTTTCCCTCCCTACAAAGATAGGCTCTGCTTGGGGTATGTGGTCTCTGTCTTCTTCAGTGAATACTGAAGCAAAGAATTCATTGAGTCTCTCTGCAATCTATGTTTCCTCTTTAATAATCCCTTGACTTTAATAATCCTTGTCTAATGGTTCAATGGCCTTCCTAGTTGGGTTCTTAGTTCTACTGTACTAAGAGAGGTCCTTATTTCTTTGAGTGCTTTTAGCTATATGTTCTTCAAAGTCTTCCTTTGCTTTCCTGATTTGTTCAGCCGGAATTTATGTTTCTGCCTGTTGTCCTCATTTGGACAAGCCTTCCATCTCCTAAATGAGCTTTTCCTGCTTTTGATCACTTCCCAAACAGCTCCTGTAAGCCACATTGGAGTCCAAGGACCTGGCATTGCCCTTTTTCCTTTTGGGTATGCATTCCATTTGGGCCTCTGTTATTGTTTTTGTGAGCAGCTTCCATGCCTCTTGGAGTGTTTGGATTCTCTCATTTCCCCCTCCAGCTTCTTTTTTACTAGTTTCCTCATCTTTGGGAAATTTCCTTTTTGAAATTTAAGGTCTCTGTGTTAGATTTTTATCAGTGATTTGCTGTCTAGGATTAAGTTAAAAGTAATTGTGTTGTGGTCAGTGTTCCCTATTGGATCAGTCACATTAACATTTTGCACCAGATCCTGTGTATTACTCAGGATCAGGTCAAGGATTCTTGTACCTCTAGTTGGGTCTTCAACCATCTGTTCCAGGGAACAATCATTTAGCATATCTAGAAACTTTCTCTCTTTATCATGTGCTGAACAACAGTTCACCCAGTCTATGTGAGGGTAATGTATTTTTTAATGTATTGTATTTATTGCATCTACATGTTTTATTGTTTTAATTTTATTGTATTTGATGTTTTAACTGTTTATTCTTATTGTGAGCCGCCCAGAGACCTTTGGGTAGTGGGCGGCATACAAGCTAAATAAATCAAATCAAATCAAATCAAATCAATTGAAGTCCCCCATTATAACCAGGCTTTCCTTTTGAATGCCTTCTTTACAAGATTCTCCAACTGCCAGTCTCTCTCAGGGGCTTGGGTCGGAGGCCAATAGCATAAGCCTACTGCTAAACAATCCTTGTGGCATGATATTCTTATCCACCTGAACAGGTTTGGCTTGTCCCAAAAGGTTCTCCAGTTCCTGACAAATCTGAAGTCCTCCTCTCAACACAATGTTTTAACTGTTTTAATTGTTTGATTGTAAGCCGCCCAGAGACCGTTGGGTAGTGGGCGGCATAAACGTTGTAAAAATAAATAAATAAATAAATAAATAAATAAATAAATAACCTCATCCACACATTGAGGCTTCTGGGCTCTGCCTACCTGGTGGGTCCTGCTTGAGGAACAGGCAACACTTCTGAAAATGCTACCTTGGAAGTCCGGGACTTCAATCTTCTTCCTAACAACCTGAATTGGGTTCCAGGACTGATCATTTTGCCTTCCCAACATCATTGATACCAATATGTACCATGATGACTGACTCCTTCCCAGTTCTCTCTGTCTAGATTTCTAGTGATGTCTGCAGCCATTGCACCTGGCAGGCAAGTCACCATATGGTTATTGTGTGCATCACAACTCCATCCCTCTGTATATCTAGTAATTGAATCACCTAGTACAAGAAGCCTCTCTACTGCAGCCTGTTCATCTACACCTGATCAACTATATTAAGGGAGAGGTCTTCAATTTGGTCCTTTTTGTTCCTATTGTTTGTCTTCGTATATCTTATCAAGTGTTATGAGGGAGAGATCCTCAGGTGGAATCAGTTGTTCCTCTGTGCATTCCTCATGAGGTGTGATGAGGGAAAGAGTTTCAAATTGATTCTGTAATTTGAGACTCTCAGAGCAATCCCTTGGTCTTCTACTTCTTTGAGTCACATTCCTCCATGTATCTACTTCCTGAGTTAGTGAAGTGACATCTTCCTCAGAAGTGTTCCCTATCTCTTCTCTATCCAGGATAATCTGCTCCGCTCTGTCCAATAACAGCTCAAGCTCCTTAATTTGTTGCTGGTTCGATATGTGGGCCTCTACCTGCTGGACCGTCTATTCTAGCAATGCAACCAGCTTGCACATGCTGCAAGTCTAGTTCTCCATGTGCTTTTGCAAGATGACACACATGGCACAAGTGTTGCAGGTAACTACAGCTGCTCCCTCAGACTCCATTTTAATGAGTGCAGTATTCTGGGCCTCAAAAATGTACACTTTTACTACCTTTGTATCTAGTAAGAATATTTTCTTTTGTTGTTTATTTGATATCTAATGGTGCATGGGCCTCTAAAGCAGCTCTGCTCCAACTGCAAGGACCCCCCAAAATTACCACTGGTGACTTGTTCCTGTTTGTGTGGCTCTCCTCAGCAGCAGCTCTGCTTGGGAACAAAACCAGAAGAAATTAGTATGACAGAATGATCTTTTTTGGCAGTTATTTAAAGGTAAAACCCCATCCCCTCAATCAGTGTAGGGACAGGAAGGTCTCAGAAGCTCCACCCCCTCTGCCGTGTGCTGGCCATATGCTCACTCTATTGTTCTGCAAGCTCCCTCTCTTTCTGCTCCTCTGCAAGAAAAGAACTTGGAAGCTGCTGGGAGCAGGAATTTAAAGGTAAAATTCCACCCCCTCAATCAGTGTAGGGACAGGAAGTTCTCAGAAGCTCTACCCCCCTGAGCTGTGTGCTCGCTCTATTGTTCTTCAAGCCTCCTGTCTTTTTGCAGCTCCGCAAAAAACAAAAACACAACTTCCTAATTCACATGCCGGTGGAACTCTAAACTGGAACTGCACTGCACTGAATGCTCTCATGCAGTTCGTGAAAACACTGCAGAAAAATATTAACAAGACTCATGAAGACAGGGAGTGCCTTAGCAGCTTTCTGATCGAATGAGGTCTCCTTAAATAGTCCCAGAGTACTGCTTTGTACATTTCCAGAACTACATCTCAGAAATTATGCATATACCCCAGGCAAGAACCATTATTATAAACAAGTCAAACTGATATAGTGAAAAAACTCATTAAAAGGTGCTTCAAAACAGTGGGACCTGAAGCTAAGCAGTAGGTTATGTTCCCAAAAGTCACATAATCAAAGATGGCTTACATTAATTTGGCACCTCTTCTTCGTATGAAAAGTATGTCTGTTTCCTTCTCTCTCACAGAGTGCATAATCTACCAAGAAATGTGCAGTACCCGTTTATTCATGGTACAAGACCACATTAGTCAAGCTAACCATCCACATAAGGATATTATTGAAATATAAATGAAACACCATGTTAAAAGGGGAAAAAAACAATACAAGCAAGTTCTTTACAATCTTCCCTAAAGCAAATAAACATAAATGCTGCCTTTAAGAAAAAGCATTTAAGGAATAAAGGAATAAGGTGTCAAAAGATTATAGGACCACAGAGAGTTCCAGGTGAACCACTTTCCCCAATGAATCTGTTAAGCCTAAATAAGGTCTTTTATTCTGCTCCAGTGCTGCATAACTGTAAAATTATTCTTTTTATAGTTATGAAGGGGTTAAGAAAGTAGGGCAAGATTGACATTGCATGGTCCACATGTTGGCTTCTGCTACAGCTTGTACTCTGTTGTAGGTGTTGATGTGACAACTGTGTAGGTAATAGACAAGTGTGCATTGTTGCATAGGTCAGCTCTTAGCATTCAAAGGTCTTTCTTTAGAATGTACAGTAGTACCTCGGATAACAACGGTAATTCGTTCTCCGAGGTTAGTCGTTATCTGAAACACGTTGTTATCCGAAACGTGGTTTCCCATAGGAATGAATGGGAAACCGTTTAATCCGTTCTGGAGCCTAGGAAAAAGGCACAGACACATGGTTTTTTTGCTCAAAACTCTTTATAAAGTGCCCTTTAAAGGTACAGATGCAATGCCACCCGGGATAACTCTTTTTTACTGATGCATGCTGGAAATTTGTTATCCGAAGCAGACCTATACTTAGAAATTGTGATTCGTTATCCGAGGCAGCCCATAGGGAAAATTCATTATCAGAGGCAGTCCTATACCTGGAAATTTGCAGTTGTTATCCAAATTATTCATTATCCAGGGCAGTTGTTATCCGAGGTACCACTGTATTGTGGTTCATTTCAAGAAACAAGGAAACAAGGTTTTAGCTCTGTGTTAGTCTATGCTAGCATGAATGGCAAAAATAAATACAAAAATTTAAAAAGATATAAAAACATTGTGACACTTTGAAGAGTAAATGCTATATTTCAATGTGAGGTTTTGTGGACAAATCTTGGTCTGAAGAAGTGGACTTATCCACAAAAGCTCACAATAAAATAAAGCAGTTAGTCTTGAAGGTGCCATAACGTCTTGGTCTTTGTGTTTTAAAAACTGTGAAAATAATAGTAACTAATTTCAATTCTTCAAAAAAAAAAAAAAAACCCCTCTGGTTTATGAATGTGGAATATTGTGATTTTGTACTTAGGATTGAAAGAAAGCAGGAAATGGCCAAGTTTTGCTGCACAATATCAAGCCCTGCACTGCCAGTGAGAAAAAGCAAGCCAACTTTTACTTTGTAATGGGCAGTCTGAATGTTGACAACACTAAATGGCAGCAGTCATAATTAGAGATGGGCACGAAATAAAAAAATGGTGTTTCAGTTTTTCGTTTGTCGTTGAGAGGTCTGTTTCGGTTCGTTTCTGTTTGTCATGGATTTTTGGAAAAATGTTGTTACTGTTTTTTGTTTTTTTGTTTGTCATTTCTACCCGCTTTTTGCGTGATTTTTAAAGCATTTCTGTGCGCAGGCATCCCCCAACACCCCAGACCAGAGGGAAAAAACTAAAAAAATGGATGCTGGCAGAGACACAGTATAGACTAGGTATACAGGGAGGCTGCAAAGGCAGTGGCGGGTGTTGCCCAGGGTGCAAGGCAGCCACAGAGTGACTGCACTGCGGGGCAAGGGAGGGTACTCACTGAGAGGTACGCAGCACACATGCACACAGGGAGGCTGCAGGACTGAAGCTAGAGTCGCAGAGACAGCAATCCCACCCTAACTCCCACCAGAGACTGCAAGGAGGATGGGGGCTGCCAGACCTTTTTATGCCCTCTGTGGCTGCCAGACCTGCCTGCCCAGTCTGCAACCTGGGCATGCTATTGGTTGAACATGATCCCATCACATGGCTTGCCTCCATTTTGTGGCTGGTGCAACATCCATTTTAAAGGGAAAAGAAAAATACATCGCGATGAGAGAAGACAAAAACAAACGTTTTAAGGACCCCAACCCCCCTGGTAGGTATTATCAGACAATATAAATAATTATCGCTGCGTTTTTACAGGTGTCCAGGGCATTTTTTAACATTTAAAACAGCTCATTTCATTGTGCGTCGCCATTAACGGAAACGAAATGTAACGAGCACAATTTTCGTGGTTCTGTTTGTTTCGTTGCATTTTCATCACAATTTTCATTTGTCATTTTGTTACATAACGGAAACCACAAATGGTAATGGAAACAAAAAAATGTTCGTTCCGTGTCCATCTCTAGTCATAATGGTCCTACAGGATGCCCACTTCACAAAGTGACATCACAAAAGGGAAAATCCCAGAAGCTGATTGGTTTTTTAATCAGTTATCCAATTCTCACCCAAAATCAGAGCAATTGTCATGACTGTTTTTCAACAAGTGTGAATTGTAGTCTTTGTTTTTATCCCAGAAAAACCAGGTGACAGCAAGGCAGCTGAAGGCCTTTTACTCTCTTTTTTCTTTTTCTTTTTCTTTTTCTTTTTTATTTTATTTTCTTTCTTTTTTGCTGTTTATCTAATGCAACTGCATGTTGGATTTCACTTTACATTTGTGTTCGATCTATGTGCCTTTATTTTCCTGATGTTACAAGGTGCCATGTATGAGTTCATCTTTTTAAAAGTCTTTTAAATTTAATTCTGATATGTGCTTTAGAAGCCTCATTTTTCACAGGAAGATTTTCAGATTCCAGGTTGGCTTCAGAGGAGATTCCATAATCATGCCAGTATTAGCTGTGTAGGTCAGTGATCTGATATATTGAGCCTATATTTCTCTATTGCACATGCTAATATGTTAGAGAAAAGGAAATTATCTAAGTAAAAACAGTTGTTGCACAACAAGAATATAAGAGAACATTTCCATTCAATGAGATTGAATTACCTCCACATGTAACCAAGACTAGTATTGATAGCCGAATATAGTTTGTGACACTTTTACAGGGACTATATTCCTACCTGTGAACAATAACTTGCAGGTGTGTGTTTCCATGTGTGTGTATGCTTGTGTGATTGTGTCTGCCACAGCTCCAAGCTTGGGAAACACATGAATATTTATATACATCCTAAGGCATTGTTGGCAAATTCCATTGTTGGCATGGGTGCCAAAGATGGAATGTGGAGTCCTTTCTGTGGGCATGCAACATTGTCTCCTCACAGCCACGGCACTTCCCCCTCTGCTTGGAGCATGCCACTGTGCTCCGTGCAGAGAGCCAGGCGAAGGGGAGGCAGCGGCTTGTGGGCTCATTTGTAGTCCCAGTTTACTCCCCAGCCATGCCACATTTGGGATGCTCAGAGCGGTGTGGCTGGAGAGTAAACTGAGGCTACGGATGAGCCAACAAGCCGCTGCCACTCCCCCGGCCAATTCACCCAGGGCAGAGAGGCTGATGAGGTGCTACTCTTCAGGAAAGCAAGAATCGAAGAGCAGGTTTTTGAATTTCCTGCGGCCACAGCAAGGATGCATGACTCACATTCTTGCTTTCCTGAAGGGTAGCACCAGAAGCATTTGTAACCCAGGGTACCACTGTATTCAGGTTAAATTGTCATATTGGCACTTTGCAAAAAATAAGTGAGTTTTGCATCGCAGTTTGGGTACTCAGTCTCTAAAAGGTTCACCATTGTTGCACTAAGGCAGGCATGTCCAAAGTCAGGCCCGGGGGCCAAATGCGGCCCGTTTTCAAATTTTGAGCAGCCCACAGCCTCTTCTCCCTGCTGGCTCAGTCTATCACCCATCCCGTTAGCTGGCCCCTCCCCATACCGGATGGAGATGTCTGCTTGCAGTTTTATGGTTTGCCTGCCCTCCCTGCCTCTGTCCATCCCCCTAGCCACCTGTCCGGCCTACCCTCCCCCTGGCTCCATTGCTACAGTGTCCTCCCCACCTCATTGCATGTCCAAAGTCCAACCCGGGGCCCAATGGGCTGAATGGTTGGCCCCCACACATTTTCACCTCACCAAATCTGGCCCTCCTTGCCAAAAGTAAATGGATAACTGTTCCACCCCCAAAGTATTATTTTTAGCCACTAGTTGGCACAGTTCAACATTCCCTAACAATCAGAGAAAATTGGAAGCAGATTTGGGAATATTAATTTCTCCATGGGCCCTTAGTTTTACATGCTGCTTCTCTTCTCACCAGAGAACCTTAAGTCCCAAGACCCACAAATCCTTCTAAGGAGAAAGGTGGGGTAAAAATACATACATACATACATACATACATACATACATACATACATACATACATACATACATACATACATACATACATACATACATACATACATACATACATACATTCTGTCCAAAAAATGGAAAAAGGAGATAAGTGGAGAAAGAACAGAGAAAAATGGGGACAGAGAGAATATTGTAGTGGGCTTTGGGGTGACAAGTTTTTCAAATCTTGTGAAGGAAGTGTGCCTGCTAGTTAATGATAAAGGTTTGCTTTTCGTAGATATTCAGTGTTTTATTGTTTTCTATAGATCATTGCAGAGGATAATAGTAATAATTCACTAGGGATGAGTATTTTTGAAAATTCTGCTAGTGCATATCCCTGCACACGTCTACATGCACATACCATGCAAGCAATGTCACCTTTGTCATTTAGAGGAGTCAAAGTATCAGAGCCAGTGTGGTGTAGTAGACAGAGTGACAGACTAACAAGACCTAGATTTGAACTCTTGCTAAGTCATGGAAAGTTACTCAGGGGCACTGGAAATTGTAAACCCACCCCTTAAATATTGAAGATACCTTGAAACCCCTATTAGGGTTGCTACATGTTAGATGCAACTTGACAGCACATAATACAAAGTATGAGTGCAATAGAATGAATAATGAGTCTCTTAGGTTCAAAATAAAGCCGTAACCTCTGAAAATATGTAGAATGAGTTACCAAAGTCATCTAAAATCTCTTTAAACTCATTGGGAAAACTGCTATGGACTTGAGAGATCTCTAGATCAGTTCTCGAAGTATCTAGAATTTTTGTCTTCTTCTTTTAAACTATGACTTTCTCTCTCTCTCTCTCTTTTTCATATGCAGCATATTCAGTTGTCTGGAGCTGCTTCACTTACTGGCCAATGGCCTCCTGACAGCTTTCATGAGCAATATAATAATGATAATAATGGACACATGATTGTTGGAGACGCCAAGTCACGCCATTTTGTTTTGTTTTGTTTGGATAATAAAGTTCAGAGGTACAGAGGATAATCTCATCAGGAAGACACAGTGACCAACTCTCAGCTATCACCCCTTTGTACACTTCCTTTTCAGCTAATTAAACGTACTTACTGAAGAAGATGCTATTTCTGCAAACCCTGTAATAGTTTCGCCTTGGCGTTACAACATACATCTCCCTTATGTTATCTGGCAAAACCGGAAAAGTGGTGTTCCAGCATGTCGACCTAGAGTCTTGGTTTATCTGCCCAGCCGTGTTTTAGACATTCTGTTTAAGACATTTGTACGTGCTTTATTCTTTGAAAACAGCTGTGCTCTTTTAAAGTCTCTAAAACAAATGTGGGGTCTACTTCTTTTTCCCTAAGGAAAGGATATCCTCACCCAAGATGCTCTCACAATTAGCAATAATATCGCGGAAACACATTGTCTTCATAGAACCTTGTTATGATGCTTTCCAAATATGGCACATAGTACATTTAGCAATGACTTTGTGGCCTGACAAACATATTAGGGAAATGTGAAGCATCTAAAGATGAAATCTATCAAAAATGTAGTGTGGAACTCTGCTGCTTTAATTTGCTTGTCTTACAGAGGTAACTCAACATTTATTCTAATATTAAGCTGAAATTTCCCCCTTCTCATTATCTTACTTTGTCAGAGCCTGTGATTGGACATTTTGGCGATTTCTAAATGTGTGAGAGAAGGGGCCCGGTGTCAGGCTGACCTCCACACCAGCCAACCCCTGTGGCTACCTTGTCCCAGGAAGGTGGCTGTAGAAGCGTGGGGTTTAGTGATTTCAGCAAGTGATTTCAGCTCTGTGACATAGTAGGCTGGAGACAGCTTCTATTGTAACAGCTCTTTATTCAGGGAGAGAACAAGGCTGGGGACTGGGGAGAGGGAGCTACATTTATAGGAACAAGGACAGGCTAGGAAAAGATACATTTTGGAGGGAACAATAAAAGCAATCACAAAGCTGCCTTTTGGTGGAAACCAATAGGATTGAGGATCCAAATGCAGCAACTAGAAATAACCAATCGGCCTGTTCCCTTTGGAACAGGAAGGCAGTTACTTCAACATAAGCAATTACAGATAATAGGAGTACAGATCAATACACAACACCCCTCACCCCCTGGTGGGCACAGCACACATAATCCTTAAGATATTGTGGGGCCCTGTGACTTCTAATTAATCTCCTGACTACTGGTGTTGCAGGGGCTTGAGCAGGCAGTGTCTGTGGTGGAGAGTCTACTGTAATAGTTTCGTCTGACACGGAGGGTGTATTAGACAACTCAGTGTCCCTGATCTGTTCCTCGGCACCATGAGGACTTGCAGCAGCAGATTCATTTGCGGAAGCCACTGGTACCTGCATTCCTGGGGCATCTCTGCTCTGGTCTTGCAGCTGTGACTCATTACTGGGGGTAGTGTCACTCTCAGACTGCAATTCCCCCACTCCTGTACCCACCCTACTGAGCGCTCTGCGCCTCAGTTGGTCCACATGCCTACGCCAGACCCTGCCATCTTCAATGGTCACGTAATAAGAGACTGGCCCAGATGCTCTGATGATCACCCCTGGCACCCAGAGGGGACCTCGGGCATAATTTCTCACCCAGACCAAATCTTCAGGAGCAAAATACCTTGTAGAGTCGCTCTCTGCCTGTGGAGGTGCTCTAGCATTGCAGTTTGGCATTTTGTCTGGGTGGACATAATCCAGCACCGTTACCAGCCTTCTACCTAGGAGCAGCTCTGCTGGCGACTTGCCCGTAGTAGTACACGGCATCGCATGCTGCAAAAACAACATTCGGGCAATGCGCGTTGACCAGTCACCCTCCATCAAGCGTGCAATAGATCCTTTGGCTGTCTGCACCATGCACTCAGCCTGCCCATTGGAGGAGGGGTGAAAGGGAGCTGATGTGACCCCTCTTATGAAATTATCAGCCAAGAATGCCCTGAATTCTTGGGATACAAAGGCTGCTCCATTGTTTGACACAATGGTCTCGGGCAATCCGTGGGTTGCAAACAGCTGTCTCAACACTTTGATGACTGCAGCTGATGACATGCTGGGAACCATAGCTACCTCGAACCATTTAGAATACGCATCAACGATAACCAAAAAAACCTTTTCTTGGAATGGCCCAGCAAAATCTAAGTGCAGCCGGCTCCAGGGAGTCCGGGTCTGCTCCCACCAGTGGACTGGTGCTCTGGCCACTTCTGGGCGCACTTCCTGACATGCCTTGCATGTCCGTACCCATTGTTCAACATCTTGGTCCATCCCAGGCCACCACACATAGCACCGGGCCAGCGACTTCATCCTTACCATTCCCGGATGCCCCATGTGAAGCGTATCCAGAACCCTGTTTCTCAGTGGCACTGGAATGATCACCCTGTCTCCCCACAGGAGACAGCCCTTATGCAGAGATAGCTCATGTTGCCTTGTTGCGTATGGTATAAATTTTTCTTCATGTGGGCCACCTGGCCATCCCCTCCCTACCCAAGTGAGCACACGGGAGAGAGCGGTATCTTTCCTCGTTCTCTCAGCTATTTCAGTGGTCGTTACAGGGCCCCGGAAGTGTTTCCAGCATCATCACGCATTCTGCTGGGGCAGGATCTGCATCGCTCACACCAGGAAGGGGCAAGCGACTGAGTGCATCAGCGTGGCACAACCTTTTCCCTGGAACATGGGTCAGGGTGTACTGGAACCCATTCAGGAATATAGACCATCGTAACATCCTTGGGGAGAGAATCTGCGGCATCTGCTTGTTCGGGTTGAACAATCCTAACAATGGCTTGTGGTCGGTTTCAAGGAAGAAGTGGCGACCGTATAAATAGTCATGGAATTTTTTAATCCCTGCCACTATTGCCAGTGCTTCTTTGTCAATTTGTGCATAGTTGAGCTCCATTGGCGACAACGTACGAGAATAGAATGAGATGGGCTTTTCCAACCCATCCGCTTCCCTATGGCTCAGCACAGCTCCCAGCCGATACTCAGCACAGCTCCCAGCCCATCACATGCCAGGACAAGTGGTTTCAACTCGTCATAATGAGCAAGGACACTCCTGCTAGTCACCATACCTCGTAAGGTGTCAAAATCCCTCTGCTGTGCCTGAGCCCAACGCCACACACTCTTTTTCTTCAATAGTCTATGCAACGGTTCCACTACTGAAGCTTTCTGAGGTAGGAATGAATGATAAAAGTTAATAAGTCCCAGGAATGACTGTAACTCCATCTTGTTCTGTGGGCGTGGAGCCTCAGTAATGGCTTTAATTTTAGAGTCAGTGGGGTGGATGCCCGTTGCATCAATTTTAAACCCCAAGAAATCCACAGACGGTACCCCAAAACTGCATTTTTCCTTTTTAAGCTGCAGCCCCACCTCTTTAAATTTGATTAACACAGCATGGATACGCCCAACTAGTTCCTGGGGGTCTTTCCCAGCAATCAGAACATCATCAAAAAATGGCAAGACCCCTGGCAGACCCCTTAACAGATGCTCCATTAGCCCTTGAAAAATCCCTGGGGCCACACAAACTCCAAACTGTAATATGTTTACTCTGAAAGCCCCTTTGTGTGTTACGATAGTCTGTGCTTCCGTAGATTGCGGAGTCACTGGCAGCTGCTGGTACACTTGTGCCAGGTCAAGTTTGGTGAAAAAATTTTCCCCAGCTAGTTTTGCCAACAGCTGTGAGATGACTGGAATGGGGTATGAATTTCCCCTGAGTGCCTTGTTGATAGTACATTTGTAGTCTGCACAAATTCTCACTTCCCCATTTGCCTTAAGGGGTGTGATGATAGGAGTCTCCCACTTAGAAGAGTTCACAGGTGAAAGAACTCCCTGTTTGACCAATTTGTCCAGTTCCGCCTCAATCTTGGGTTGCAGCGCAAATGGCACTCACCTTGGCTTGAGTCGGATTGGGGCCACCTTGGGGTCCAGCTCAAAGTCAATTGGAGGCCCTGAAGAGTTCGGCAAATTCCTGGCCTAATGCTTTGCCCCACTCTGGGGATGTTTGGACTGAGTTGAGCCCTGATATACTCATTCCCAAGGCAGGAAACCAGTCAGTACCCAGGAGACTGGGGCGACTCCCCTTTGCAATCACCAATTTAAGCACGGCCTGTTTCTCCCGGAATTGTACCCTCACAGCACGCATTCCTAGAATGTGGATGCGGCCAGCCGTGTATGATTGCAAGGTTGCTGGGAATGGTTCCAGAGAGGGGAACTTACCCCCAGGGAAGAGCCCCCTTGCAGTCTGGTCTGAGACAATGGTGAATCCCGATCCGGAATCCACCTCCATGTCGCACGGTTGACCTTCAATCTTCACTCTGATTGATGTTTTGCCTTGCGCCGGAAACTGCACGGTCTCTCCATTGATCTCTGTGAGATAATTGCAGTCGTCCAGGAGATGAGTCATGGTGGATGATCTGCGACGCGTTGATCTAGGTGATCCCATTGTTCCAGCTGCCACCGACCTACAGACCCTGGCAATGTGTCCTGACTTTCTGCATGCCCTGCACGTAGCATCACAGAAATGGCAGCTTTTCCGCTCATGGTTTCCGCCACAGCCTGGGCAAGCGCCTCGGTGATCTTTGGGCCATGCATCAGCCTGACGCACCAACTCGACACCACAGACTGGGCTCTGGCTTGGACTAGCCTCTGGTTCATCCATGGCATGGGCAGCCTCTACCCACAGCTTCGTGGCCTTGCAACTGGCATTGAGCTCTTTCTGCTCATAATTCTCTGTGGCGGTGACCTCTTTCAAGGCGGAGGCAAGGGTGACCTCTTCCTTTGCCTCAATGCGCCTTAGGGCTTTTTTGCTGCTGAGCCCCCCAACAAATTGATCCAAGAGAGTGTCTTCAAGATTTGGGAAGCCACAGTGCTGAGCAAGCTCCCGGAGTCCTGCCAGGAATGCCGCCACAGATTCTCCGGCTTGATGCTGCCTTTTCTGAAACTCCATCTGCCAGGGCCATCTTGGTTTTGGCAGGTGCCAAGTGGCTTGTCAGCCAGGGGAAAATGTCTGTGAGTGCTGTCTCACTCAGCTTTGCTGGGGCGAGCAGTGCCTTGGCCAACAAGAAGATCTCACGCCCACAGCAACTCAGGAACGTGGCCCTTCTTTTGCTGTCATCAGTGATTTTTTGAGCCACCACGAGGAACTCGAAGTGTTCAAAATAATCCTCCCAAGTGTGGGGCTCCGATGGCTGGAAGGGCTCCAATACCCATGGACTTTCCATTCTCTCTCTTTTTTTAATTTTTAAACTTTTTATTAAACATAAAAAAGACAAAATAACAATGATAAACAATTATATAAAAAAACAGTAATAGACAATCATAAACAGTACAAAGTGCCCCCACCCCCAATTGCCAGTATTCTTGCATCTTCTCTTTCTTCTTCATCTTTTTTTCTTTTTTTTTTAGGCTTCTTAAGGTCCTTTACGCCAGAGCTGTGTTGGGTTATAAGTTGGTTGTATCCCTTTCCCTTTTAATAGTACATGATCTATAAATTTCCCCCAAACATCATAGAAAATATCTTTTTTTATTTCACCTCTCAAAACTTTTATATTACAAGATAGTTTATCATTTAGTGCTATATCCCACACTTCTTATACCATTCAGCAATTTTAAGGTCTGATTTCAGTTTCCAGTTCCTAGCAATAATCAGTCAGCTCCTGTCATAAGATTTGCTATTAATTCTTTAGTTTTCACATCATATTCATTGATAGATGGTAATGATAACAAAGCAATTTGTACACATTTAATATCAGTTTGTAGTATTTCTCTTATCTCCTCAATAATCTCTTGCCAAAACTTTTGAACTATTTCACATTCCCACCACAAATGAAAATAGGTACCTATCTTTTTTCGCATTTCAGCAGAGCTTAGAATAGATTCATTCTAACTGAGTCATATACCATCTTAAAACTAGTTTGAAGTAGTTTTCTTTTATTCTGACTGATAATGACTGTAAAATCCTCAAATTCCAAATTCTTTTCGATTCATCATTATTTATTTCTTTCTCTATGTCTTGTTTCCATAACTCTCTTATTGTGTCCTGTTCCTATTCTCAAATGAATCTTGAATTATTTTATATAATTTACCAACTGCTCCTTTCCCTGTATTTCCTTTTTCTGATTCATATGTTGTCAGAAATTGCTCAAATTTTGTACATCCTCTAAATTGTATATTTCTCCTAGTGATCCAGTCAGGACAATTCCTGAGTTTGCAGAATGTGTTTAATTTCTTGTTTTGATGTCATCTTTTAATCCAATCTTTTAATCTTGCCACTTTCCTTAATTTAAATAAGTCTGCTGGGGAAATTTATCAGCGGGAACCTTCCTGTATCAATTTCTTTCCATACTTTTTCCAAGTAAGCAATAGGGAACTTAGAAGAGGGTTTTTAATTGGGTGACTTTTCCTTTGGGGGAAACTAAACACATATTTATTTATGTCTTCATTTAGCTCCTCTGATGAAGTTCCCACCATATTAGTTTTTGAGGTTTAAATAGTATTTCCCCCAGGGAACTAAGCTGATTAGCTATGAAATAAATTCTAAGATTAGGTATGCCTATACCTCCCTCTTTTGAGATCTGTACCATAAGCTTTTATTTATTCTTGCTTTTTTCCACCATTGCAGAATTTATTTATAAGATCTTGATAGACTTTAATTTCAATTTCTGTGTATTGAATAGGCAACATTCTAAAAAGAAAATTAATTTTCAAATTCTACAAAAAATGATAAGTTTAATTTGGAGTAATTTTGTAATTTATTTCTAATCTCTTTCTTTATGGCTGGAAGATGCTCGTTATCTAAAAGTATCCCTAGGTATTTTATGCATTTACAAACTTTCAGTTCGTAATTGGAGATCTCCTCCATTCTCATTATCCTGATTGAAGAGCATAATTTCTGATTTCTGCCAGTTGACACATAATCCGGTTGTTAAATTCCTTTAGATGTGCTTTTTTTATATTTTCTATCAGATTTTTTTATTGTTTCGTCTGCAAATAAACTGATTTTTATCTTGCCTTCCTTACCCATACCTTTAATAAGTTGGTCCTCCCTTATTGCGTTAGCTAGTAGCTCTATCACTATGCAAAACAGAACTGGCGATAAAGGACATCCCTGTCTTGTTCCTCGGCCTAGGGTAATTTTTTCTGTCATCCCATCATTGACAATGATTGATGATGAGAATAGAGTTGGTTTATTACACTTAGAAATTTTTCTCCAAATCCCCATTTCACTAATAAAAGTTTTAACGCAGGCCATTGGACACAATCAAAGGCTTTAAATAAATCTAGAGACAAAATGCATGCTTTGTCCTGTGATCTTCCCATCTCATAAAGAACATTCAAGACTCTTCTTACAGTGTCTGACATTTGTCTGCTTTTGATAAAGCCCGTTTGGTCTTCTTTAATATATTTGTCTATAAATGTGTACATTCTTTTGGCTAGAATTGCTGTAAAAATCTTGGCGTCTTGATTTATAAGTGATATTGGTCTGTAAGATCCAATATCTATTGGATCTTTATTAGGCTTGAGAATTAAAATAGTTAAGGTATGTTTCCAGGAGGAAGGAACTTGCTCGCCCTCCAATATCTCGTTATAAAGGTTTTTAACTTAGGAATTAACATTGATTTGAATACCTTGTAAAATTCTGGTCCCAATCTGTCATCTCCTGGAGTTTTGGCATTCTTTAGCTTATTTATAACATCCTCTATCTCCTCCTCTTTAATAGCTTTTTCCATTTCAAGCCTGTCTTCCTCTGCTAGTCTTACTTTTAGGTTTTTGTCAATATATTATTCCATAACTTCCTTGCTACTTCTATTGGCTGTATATAAGTTTTGATAGAATTCTTGAATAGCTTTTAATTTTTCTTTCATTTGAGTAGAAATATTGCTGCTTAAATCCTTTATCCTTCCTATTCCCATTCTCCCAGCGGGCAGGGTCGTCTTCTAAGCTGGCTGGTGAGTCTTGTTCTTCCCTGCAATCCGGACTCTGAGTCAGCCTGATGATCCTCTGCTTCTCAGCATTCCGGATCCCATCCTCGTCGCCAGTGTGAAAGCGTGGGGTTTAGTGATTTCAGCAAGTGATTTCAGCTCTGTGACATAGTATGCTGGAGGCAGCTTCTATGGTAACAACACTTTATTCAGGGAGAGAACAAGGCTGGGGACTGGGGAGAGGGAGCTACATTTATAGGAACGAGGACAGGCTAGGAAAAGATACATTTTGGAGGGAACAATTACTAGCAATCACAAAGCTGCCTTTTGGCAGAAACCAATAGGATTGAGGATCCAAATGCAGCAACTAGAAATAACCAATTGGCCTGTTCCCTTTGGAACAGGAAGGCAGTTACTTCAACATAAGCAATTACAGATAATAGGAATACAGATCAATACACAACACAAAATATCCTCCATTTTTGTGAAGAATGTTCTCTCTTTTTTTGGTAGCTCTTTTCCTCCATGGTCTTCTTTCTAGTGAGGCCTCTCCTCATTCTTAGCAACAGAGCAGTAGCTAGCTACCTTCTACGGAATCCTAGCCAGAATCTGTCCCTCACTGTTGAAGTAAAACACAGTATGCAAAATATTCACGGGTCACCCCGGCTTAAAACAGAGTCCATTTAGAGTAAACCCATCAGCAAAGTGGAAAATCTGAAGACATATTTTGGCTTGAGATGCAGGCTGCTAATGTCAGCAGCACACTTCAGGGAAGAAGAGGCTGAAGAAAGCATGGCCCACAGACCTCAAAAACCAGCACCAAATCAGCTGGGGTTTTCCCGAAACTATCACAGTCATTCTTCTCAAAAAAGATTTGAAAAAAGAATGGCAAGAATCCTTTTATCTTCCGCAAGCCACATCGTTACAATCAATCAATATAAAGTTTATTGCCTTGGCTACAAGCCATCACAATCAGAGATTACAGAAAAAACAAATAGATAAAACAAACATGGCTAGAGATGGGCACGAAACGAGCAATTTTTTGTTTTCATTTTCATTTTTCATTTCGTTACGTAATGAAATGAAAAAGGAATTTTGTCTCCAAAATGAAACGAAACAAAACGAAACAACAGAAACTTTGTTGTGCGTTTCGTTTTCGTTGCGGCAAATACATTGAACTGTAATGAATGCTAACGAAACAGCAATTTTTCATTTTCGTTTTTGTTTTTGTTTCATTACGTAATGAAACAAAAACGATTTTTTTTGCAAAAAATTCATGAAAAATGAAAACAAACTGAAATGGACCCCCTAAACGACAAACGACAAATGAAACACCATTTTTTTGAGTTGTGCCCATCTCTAATCATGGCATTAAAAGGAAAAGAAAAGAAAAAAGGAAGCCATATAAATAGGGTTCTCTTGAGTTGACCTCTCTTGCCAGACAGGAGGGGGTAGAAGAGAGCACTGATACCACCTCATATCAGGGAGTCCCCTACACAGCTCACCGCAATTGTGCTCAGAAAGTTGGCACAAATTTTTCTAGCAGCTTTGGCAAACCTAGCAACTCTATAAGTGATGTAAGGGCCACAGTCTGAAAGCAGCCTACCCACTTTAACCAGAGGACTCTCCGCCTGCAAAGGGGCCAAGATGTTTCCTAGAAGGTTGGCCCTTGGTTTGTGGTAGAGTTGGCAATTTAACAGATAGTGAGCCACATCCTCTATCTCAGCTGCGCCACAGATACAAAGTCTTAGGTGTCTGGGTACATTACTGTACCTTCCATCCAAGACAGCAGTTGGCATAGTTTGGAAGCAGAGTTCAGTAAAGGCTGTTCTCAAAGAGGGAATAGTGAGTGAATGTAAATAATGTGCCCTTGAATGATTGGTTTTCCATAGATGGTACCATTGAGAGAAGCCTGAAGAACTGATTAGGGCAAGGTCCTGAATCATTGTCATGTTTATATATCCACTCCTTCAGCATACTTTTAACTCCTGGGAAAACATAAATATCAGTGGAGAGAGATTTAGATTTCAAAAGGTTTTGTACCAAAGTGGCCCATCCACCACCCTTCCACTGCTCCATCAGACAACGTTTGGGGAGACGATAGTCAGGCATGTCCAATATTCTCTTATAATAAGGGAATATGGCAAGAGTTGCCCTAGCTTTGATGGAGACCACGTCTGTTTCTACTCTAAGGAAGGCTGCTGGGGTCCCTTGTGGTACCACCAGGATATGCCTCAGGAATTTATTCTGCTCTATTTCAAGTGTATGTAGGATTTTTGGATCCAAACCCCAGATCTCAATTCCATATTGCATTTGTGCAATCACCCTTCCTGAGAAGACCTTTAAAGCTGGGGATACCAATTTGCCGCCCTTGGAGTGAAAAGATTTAATTAGAGCATGACTAGATTTCTGAGCTGAGATTTTAACAGCCTTGACCTGTGTTTTCCAGCAGTTTCTCTCATCAAAATGCACTCCCAAATATTTGAAGGTGTGTACTTGTTCTATCCTGTCCTCACCAACACACCAGTTGAATTTGGGGGGCTGCCTTCCGAAAATCAAGACTTTAGACTTTGCGTAATTTATTTTAAGGTGTTCTAACTCACTAAACTCTCTAAGCTTATTCAAGCTTCTCTTGAGCCCCTTCTTGTTCATAGATAATAGGACAACATCATCCGCATAAATAAGTGCTGCAATCTTATAATTACCAATTGAAGGAGGAAAATGATCGGGATGGTTTACAGCAGTGCTCCCCAACCTTTTTATCACCGTGGACCGGTAAATGCTTGATAATTTTTCCCTGGCCCGCTTGTTTTGATTTAATAAGATAAAAAATGTAAATGCCTCCCCCGGCCGCTGACGCACATGCGTGCTAGTCGTTTCCCACTCTAGGTGGCGGTGCTCATCTCCGTACTCAAGCCGAAGAGCCAGTGTTGTGCGATGAGTCCTTGGCATCGCTGCAAGGAAACACTGTTTTTACTTCCTCGCATTTTTCTCCCGGGGGCTACCCAGCTGCCGTGAGGTCTTGGGACCCTTTGCCCTTCCTTGACATGAGGCCTCCCTCCCTCCTTTCTTTCTTTCTTTCTTTCTATCTTTCTTTCTTTCTTTCTTTCTTTCTTTCTTTCTTTCTTTCTTTCTTACTTTCTTTCTTTCTCCCCCCTCCCTTCTTTCTTTTCTTTCTCTCTCTCCCTTCCTCCCTCTTTCTTTCCTTCCTCCCACTCTCCTTCCTTCCTTCCTCTTTCTCTCCCTTCTTTCTTTCTTTCTCTCCCTCCCTCTCCCTTCTTTCTTTTTTCTTTATTTCTCTCCCTCTCCCTCCCTCTCTTTCCTTCCTTCCTTCCCTCCTACTCTACCTCCTTCCTTCTTTCTTTCCTTCCTTCCTCATTTTCTTTCGTTCGTTCTTTCTTTCTTTCTTTCTTTCTTTCTTTCTTTCTTTCTTTCTTTCTTTCTTTCTTTCTCTTTCTTTCTTTCTCTTTCTTTCTTTCTTTCTTTCTTTCTTTCTTTCTTTCTTTTTCTTCTTCCTTTCTGCCTTCTTTCTTAAATCTTCCTCTTTTACTTTTCCTCCGATCTCATTCTTCAACTATTTTTCTTTCTTTCTTTCTTTCTTTCTTTCTTTCTTTCTTTCTTTCTTTCTTTCTTTCTTTCTTTCTTTCCCCCTCCCTCCCTCCTTACTTACTTTCTTTCTTTCTGGCGGGGCGGGGGCATATGCGAGTCGCAGCGGCGGCGGCGATGGTGGGACGGGGGCGGTGCGGGGCGATTTCCATAGATGGTACCATTGAGAGAAGCCTGAAGAACTGATTAGGGCAAGGTCCTGAATCATTGTCATGTTTATATAGGGTCCTTCAGCGGTTTTAACTCCTGGGAAAACATAAATATCAGTGGAGAGATTTAGATTTCAAAAGGTTTTGTACCAAAGTGGCCCATCCACCACCCTTCCACTGCTCCATCAGACAACGTTTGGGGGAGTCGCGGTCAGGCATGTCCAATATTGCAGGGAATGGCAAGTGTTGCCCTAGCTTTGATGGAGACCACGGGGGTTTCTGCGGGGGGAAGGCTGGTGGGGTCCCTTGTGGTACCATCAGGATATGCCTCAGAATTTATTCTGCTCTACTTCAAGTGTATGTGGGATTTTTGGATCCAAATTGCAGATCTCAATTCCATATTGCATTTGTGCAATCACCCTTCCTGAGAAGACCTTTAAAGCTGGGGATACCAATTTGCGCGGCGGAGTGAAAAAAATTTAATTAGAGCATGACTAGATTTCTGAGCTGAGATTTTAACAGCCTTGACCTGTGTTTTCCAGCAGTTTCGGTCATCAAAATGCACTCCCAAATATTTGAAGGTGTGTACTTGTTCTATCCTGGGGGCGGCGGGGCAGTTGAATTTGGGGGCTGCCTTCCGAAAATCAAGACTTTTTGTGTAATTTATTTTAAGGTGTTCTAACTCACTAAACTCGGGGGCTTATTCAAGCTTCTTTTGAGCCCCTTCTTGTTCCGGTGACAACATCATCCATAAATAAGTGCTGCAATCTTATAATTCAATTGAAGGAGGAAAATGATCGGGATGGGGAACACTGGTTTACAGGTTTCATTGATATAAAAGTTAAAGAGGAGAGGTGCGAGCAGGCATCCCTGTCTAACACCTTTGTTTACACAGATTTCCTCTGAAACCCTTCCATCTGAACTAATCCTTACCCTCAATTTTGAATTAGCATAAAGTTCCTGAATTAGAAATAGCAACCTCTTATCAATATCTGTTGCTGCAAGCTTATCCCAAAGATGGTTCCTAGTAATTATGTCAAATGCGGAAGAGAAGTCAATAAAGGCTGCAAAAAGCCATTTGAAAGGCTTAGTGGTATATTTGCAGGCTAGATGGTGTAGCACAAAGATCTGGTTCACCGTGCTATGGCCCTTCCTAAACCCAGCTTGTTCCTGATGGAGGATGTTGCTCCCCTCCACCCACTCTTCCAGCTTTTGCATTAGGAAGCGGGTGTAGAGCTTGGAACTAATATCTAGTAAACTAATAGGATGATAGTTCTGGGGGTTCGTTTTGTCACCTTTTTTATAAATTGGAAAAATTATGCTCTGCCTCCAGCCCTCTGGAAAAGTTCCTGTATGGTTGATATGAGTAAAAAGCCGTGCTAAGATGGGAGCCCACCATTCCATATTACTTTTATAAATCTCTGGAGGGATCATGTCTTCACCTGGTGCTTTGTTTAGTGCTAAAGCCTCAATAAGTGAACAGACTTGAGATTCTGACACTGGGGGCCAATCTGGTGTGGAGTTTAGCAAAATTTGTGTAGAATTCATGTTATTGGGCCCCACAACTAAATCACTGTCAAAAAGTGGGAGCACCAGGTATTCGCTGTAATACATGCATTAGGTGCAGCATTAATATCTAGATCTGGGAGAGAGATTATCCTCCAGAACTTTCTCTCTCTCCTCTCCATCACTACTTGTCCTAGTTCCTGCCACAGTGCTAACAAACAATTTTTTCTTTTGTCTTAGAAGCTCTTTATATTTTGAGTGGAGGCAGGCCAGCTCCTTCAAGCCAGAACTCGACTTAGACCATCTTGTCCTTCTCGTTAAGTGAGCTAGGTGCTTTTTGGCTAATCTACATTCTTTATCATACCAGCTTTCCCTATGAGTGGCAGAGCTTGACCCCTGTGTCTTATTGGCTAAGAGTGGTCTTAAATTTGTAGTAATATAGTTTATGCCCTCTACAGGGTCTAATTCACCACTCACAATGCCCCTATGGGTGTTCAACAGGTGTGGTTTACTTAGCTGTTCCCGAATGGTCGGGTCAACCAGTGGGGACCATTTTAAACGTTTCCCCATGACCATAGTTCTCTCGGCCCAGTCAGTTGGTGGAGGAGGTAATTGTGGAATGACCATTGGGATTTGAAGACAAATAGGAAGGTGGTCACTATCAGGATGATCTAGTACATTATATTCAGTTTCCTGAAATACCAATGGGGAGCAAAAAATATAATCGATGACACTCCCTGCCCTGCTAAGGAAAGTGAAATATCCCTTTGAGATGTCCCAGGAACTGCCATGAAGGCAAGTTAACTGTAGAACAGCCATTGTCTCTACCAGCTTCCTGCCTTGTTTATTAAATGATTTATCTGATGAATGACGCCCAGGAGGGAAAGGTTCATAAAAAACTGGGCCAAGATCTATACCCAGCTCATTGGGGTCACAGTCTACTCTGGCGTTAAAATCACCACACACGACAATATCAGCCTTGGGGTGCAGGAGCTCAGATCGTGTGATGGCCTCTTCTAAATCATTCCAAAAAATTGGGAGGATGCCAGCTGAATCTGGTGGACAGTAAGCATTAACACAAATTAGGGAATCCATCCCATTTCCCCAGCTCCCCTTAATCATTAACCACGTTTCCTGTAAACAAAGGATGTGAAATCCAGAAAGAAAGTTCCCAAAGTCCTGGTCCATCAGCTTATTTTGCCACCCAGCAATGTTCCATGATAGAATTGAAAGTGGACACTGGGAATTTGAGTGGATGTGAGGTTTGGAGCCATTCAGTCATTCAGGAGGCAGAACACCAGCAGAGAGCCTTGGCTCAGAGGGTGATTCAGCCTGGGTGGTTGTTTTGGGGCGGCAGGATTCATGGAGGTTGACAAGTTCCTGCCTTACCACCTCCATCTTTTGAAGCAACTGTAGCTGGTTTTCCCAGGCAAGGGCACCAAAATTGTCCAGGGCCTTTTTGGAGGCAGCTTCCTCGCTGATGTCAGGCTGTGTCAGCAAATCTCTCAAAATTTGGTTAGTGGTCAAAGAAAAATCTGTAGGCACAGACGTACATGGGGGAGCGGGTCTAAGGGGCTCAATTGGCTGACCCCAAAGATCAGCAATTGAAGTTGAAACGTCCATATGCGTGGTTGGAATAACTATAGTCACTGGTTTCATCAAACTGGGTACGTCTCCATGTGGATTATTTGATTCCTGAGCATCTTGTAGTTCCACTGAAGAATTTCCTGGATGGTCTGATGACACCGGGGTTACTGAAGTTGAAACAGAAGTTGATGTGCAAGGATGCTGCGTATTTCCCAATTGAGTTGGGTTTTGTTGAGGTGGGGCCATCTGGTGTATGGACTTTGGGTAGTTGAAATGGGTATCCTTTGGCCTTATCTGGGTAAATAATGTACCAAGTTCAGCATCAGTTAGCTCTAAAAGTCTGCCCCCCTGTGTAGGGTGAGCTGGACTGGTTTTGGCTGCTCCACCATCGAGCATCATATGAAGATCTTGTAGAGGGGCCTTCTGCTGCATAGAGTCGCGCTTGGAAACTACAGGTTGGGAAACTTCTTTGCTTGATGTTAAGTTCGGATTTTGAAGCACAAATGCTCCATAAGGGTCTAATGCACTTGACAGGTGGCTTTTCAGGTGTTCTGCCTTTTTATGTAAAGAGGCCACAGTTGATTTGACTCCCTCCCATTTGTTGTCAAGCTCTATCAAAGGGGCATTGGTCTCTTCTCTAAGGCAGCAGAGATCTCTGTGATCAGATGGAAGAGAGGTTGAGATGTTTAATGTCTGCGACTCTGATGTTTGTTTGACATTAGATTGAGATCTGGGGAAATTTTGAGGACTACAGGTGGGGTCTTTCGTACTTATTCTTTGGGAGTAACTCTGAAGGGTCACAGGGGCAGGTCTACCCCTTTTGGTGGATTGGACCATAGGATCTGAGAAAACTCTTGAGGGAGTAATCTGGAAAGTACCCAAGAAGGTTCTCATTTTTAAGAGGAAAAGAGGAATCACAGCCTGCTCAAAAGTAAGGCAGACTCTCGTGTGTCCAGACTTGCTTGGGAGCCACCTGATGCTCTTGAGATCAATCTTCTGAGTTTCTATGTTTAGGAGCTGACTCAGAGAAGTCCTCACTGATCTATGTGTCTCCCATCTCTTTCTGTTGATTTTAGTTGGGGCAATCTGCAGGATCACTTGTGTATTCTGAAAGATCTTTGAGCTAGCTGGTTTCCTTGTGGGTTCAATAGCCGAATGATGTAATGGCACATGCTGTAAGTTCTCAGAACTCTCAGATCTTTCAGCAGCCCTACCTCTGAGATCCTGACGTTGGGTGTAGTTTACAGGTTGCTGCAAGAGAGCTTCCCTGAGTTTCTCTAGGGCACTTTCAACTCCATTCATTTGATTGGAAACCCGTTGTAGATTGTCGAAAATGGCTATTACAGTTTGAGCTGTTAGAAGGCACTGGTCGGCCAAAAAGCCAGGCAGGGTTCTTTCGTTAGAAGGCTGAACATCTTTAACCATTTGAGGGGAGGTTGGAGAAGAGATAGTAGATAGGTTACAAACACCCGAAGGAGATAGGGGAGAGTCGTCTCTCAAAGCAGCAAATCTGTTACTGGTTGTAATATGTGAAGCTGTGGGTAGATTGTAAATATTACTCACAGGGCAGTTAGATGTAATAAACTCATCAATTTTCAGCTGTTTCACCACCTTTGCCAGTGGCTGTTCCGGGCTTGATCTGCGGCGTTTTTCCCCATGTAGGTGTAAACTTTTATCCTATCTTTTCCTTGTAGTAGTTGAGAGCCTTTTAATTCATGAAAGTTGTTGCCCTTGGGAATCTGGAGGCAGCTGTGCTAGCGATAGCTGTTTCTTCGCCTCACTCTCCCAGCCGGAGTTCAAAGAAATTAAAAAAAAACTTTGTAGCAGTTGAGCTTCTTTGTGGCAATTAGACATAGAGATTAAAATTTAAAAGATTAAAAGGGAGTGGAGGAGAGCTCGACTCAGACGCTATTCCTCCCTCGGCAGGAACCGGAACTCCACATCGTTACAGTTAACTAGCCAAATCAAAGAAGTGTCTGAGGCCAGGAATCATGGGAGTATTGCAAAACAAAAAGTCTAGGAGGACTATTTGGGACCAGGCAACTGGTGGCAGAATCTGAGGGTGAAAGGGATATAATTAATCTACTAAGGGAAATAATTCAAATATTTGATTGATAGCAAATGCTTGAAAACTCTCTTGGCCAAACCTCACACCAGTGGGAGGTCTTGATACATTATATCATGGTTGGTAAATAGTCTTGTAAAGGGGGAATAAAACCTTTCATTCAGCAAGATCAGTGTCTTCTTTAAAATTTATGGAACACAATATTGTGTGCGTTCAAGGAAAAAAAAAACCTTACTGCTGCCGCCACTGGCCAAGCACCCTCCAGAGGGAGGGGTGGTCACTTTAAGGAGCCATGTGGCCAACTGGCATTTGAACTTCCTGCTTAGGTCCCAGGAGGTGGACCAGAAGTTTGAGCAGGGAGTTCAAAACTTCCAATCCTCCACCAGGGACATGAGCGAGAAGTTCAAAGGCTGGCTGGCCAGGCAGTGGCAGTGAGGAGGATGGGCGGATGGCATTAGTGACAGTAAGTTTTATTTTTATTTTTTCCACTCCTTGCTGCCCCCTGCCCCCACTGATCACCCACTGCGGATAACTGAATCCACAGTTAGTGAATCAGCAAATAAGGGGGCCATAATGTACCCATAAACAGAAGCCAAATAAAATGGTTTACAGATCTAGGAACAGAAGAGGAGCAAGGATCAGGTGAGAAGGAAGAAACGAGAATCCATAATGTGAAGATCACCAGCCTTAGCAGTCCAGGAAGGAGAAAGCGAAGAGGCCAGAATTTCAGAACAAAATATGGAACTCCAGGTAACATGACTGGTCCATTAACTGGAGGTTCGGTTTGAAAAAATTATACATGTTTAAGCTACATGCTAGTCATTGCTAAATAGATGAGTTAAAACTAAAGATGTAAAATTTCCTGAAATTTTGAAGCTTGAAAACCCCCAGTTTTCCCCCCTTTTTTCCAGAAAAAATATGGAAATTTGGGGGGAAATGTAAAAAAAATGCTACATTAGCACCCTCATCCCTTTTACAGCTCGAAAGTCATTCTGTTACTTTAGGAACATAAAATATGACTATGGACAATTTGACGGTATCAAATTATCACAACTAGCATATTAAAATATAGTATATCCAAACAATTATTACAAACAGAATTTAGTTTTTAAATATTTATTTGTAATTGTAACAATCTCCTGAACTGTTTACTAGTTTATGTGGAACAAAAAAAACCTCTACAAAACAATATTTAAAAATCCAGAATTAACAATTCATAATTCCTCTCCACAGTATTAAATAAAAATAAAATAAAACTTCGTTCTCATAAAAAGAATGTATAGAAGAGAGTGTAACTAAGTTTCAATGAAATTTAATCAGAATCATTTTATGCTCTGTGTTTCCTTCCAGTGTTTTGAGGCCTAGTGAAGAGAACAGAACAGAACCAAAAATACCCAATCACATGCAAAAAACAAAAGTGAAACCTTTTTCTTTTTCTTGTGACAACAGCAGGACCTGTTGTCACAAGAAAATTTCTTCGTAAGAAGAAATGCATCTTGTTCTTCCATTGGAGAGTTCAATTTGTAGCCTAGGACTTTCTTGTCCTCAGTGTACAGAAATTAGAATAATTTGATACTGCATATTTTTTTAGAAATGATTTGGGAAATATTTGAAAACCCTATCTTAAAAACATTCCATAATCATTTGTGTTTTTTTTTTTTATTTTTTAAAAATTTTCAGAAAAAAAACCAAAAGGCTTCCTGAAAAAAAAGGAAAAAAGTTAAACCTTTTTCTTATGACAATAGCAACACCCCCCAAAGGAAAAAAAATCCATCTTGTTCTTGCATTGGAGATTTCAGTTTGTAAAACCTAGGACTTACTTGTCCTCAATGCATGGAAATTAGAAAATTCTGATACTATGCATATTTTTTAGAAATGATTTGGAAAATATTAGAACACCCTGTCTTAAAATATTTAATTCATCATGTTAAAATAAAACATTCCATAATCATTTTTCTTTTTTCAGTTTTTTCCAATTTTTCAGGGGGGAAAAACGAAGTCTTCGGGGGAAAATGTGAAAAAAAATTTTTTCCCGGGCCTTCACATCTCTAGTTAAAACTGATGGGGAATAACTGTAAGAGAGAGTTGTGTTTACACTTCTGTTTTATTTATTTATTTATTTATTTATTTATTTATTTATTTATTTATTTATTTATTTATTTAGTTAGTTAGTTAGTTAGTTAATTAGTTAATTTTTTTAGCCTCCCCTATACCAAGTGGTTTCTGGACAGTATTTTGAGAAATACTAAGGCATGGTTTGCCTTAGGCACAAATACGTGTTCAGAGGGAACTAGGAGTTCTCTGTGTGTTCTGGGGTCCTAGTTCCCTGAGCTCCTTGCCTCTGAAGATGCCGTTCACAGAGTCTGGTGAACATCAGGAAGAAAAACTTCCAGAACACAGCCAAACAGCCCAAAAAACTCACAACTGCTATCAATTCCAAATGTGATTGTGGAGTACATGTAGACCTACCTGAGGTCCATTTAACTGAAATTGGTGGGACTTTAAAAGTACTCGGGTTGAGTTGGACTAAACTAGTTGGGTTTTCCCGTTCAATGCAGGTATCTTGATTTTTTGCAGATTTATTTGTGTACTTAAAATAGTGCTCAAGGGGCTAATAATAAAGAACAAATAAAATACAAGCAGAAATTCCATTGCTTTGTTACACATGCAGAAGGCAAATGGTGTAATATTCTGCCATTTCTAGCCAGCAATTAACAAATCCCTGCAATCGCCTAAAAATCCCATTGGAGACTTATTAATTGCCAGCTAGAAGAGACTGAAAGCAGATTTCAGCCACAATGTTACTCTTGGAAATATTGCTAAAACCCAACATCCGTTAAAGCATATCTATAAAACTGCAACTACCAGATTAAAACCTATTCATAAAACAAGCCTTCTTAAAAACTCAAACCCTGACTGAGATCAGCAGGAGTAGTCAGTAGCCATGGTAGCTGGAGAATCTTTAAAGATGTAGTTCAAAGTTGTGTATTATAATGAATATACAGTGCATATGACAGTGGTAGTTAATGGTACAACAGAGAGAATTATACTAGATGAAATGATAAGGGGGAGAAAGCAGAATGACAGAATGGGATGGGAAAATGTAATTTTTCTAGTTCTGTAGCAAACATCTTTCTTTCTTTCTCTTTCTTTCTTTCTTTCTTTCTTTCTTTCTTTCTTTCTTTCTTTCTTTCTTTCTTTCTTTCTTTCTTTCTTTCTTTCTTTCTCAAAGAGATGTATTTATGTATTTTGCCTGTGTTTTTTTGTCTTTGCCCCTAGATGTCCATCTTCCTGCTGTGGTCAGGAGTGCCTTTGCACATTTAAAACTAGTGCACCCGCTGAACCCATTCCTGGAGAGGTCTGATCTGGCCATGTTGACACATGCCTTAGTTACATCCTGGCTCAGATACTGTAACACACCCTACCTGGGGCTGCCTCTATATACTATCAGGAAACTTCAGTGGGTCCAAAACACAGCAGCCAGATTGCTAACTGGGGCTTGTTACAGAGATTACATAAACACTTTGTTACAGCAGTTTCACTGGCTGACAATCCATTTCTGGGATGAATTCAAGATGTTGGTTTTAACCTGTAAAGCCCTAAATGGTTTGGCCCCAAGCTACTTCAAGAACCCCCTTCCCCTTTATGAGCCTGCTTAAGATCATCAGGAGATGCCTTTCTTTTGGTCCCACCACCTTCACAGGTGCTTTTTGATGGGGATACAGGTGAGGGCCTTCCCTGTTGCTGCTGAGTTTTGGACCTCCTTTCCACAGGAGACTAGGCTGTGCTTCTGCAAGCAGGTGAAGACCTTTCTCTTCAGGCAAGCTTTTCCTGAACCACTGGCTACCTGGATGGGGTTTTAAAGTAGGCTGATGTACCTTACTGCTTGGAATATGTGTCGGTGTGGTTTATGTGTTATTGTTTGCTTGTTGTTTTTAGTATAGTATTTATTTGATCCTTTTTAGTATTTGCTATTAGTTTAAATGTTGTCTTTTAATTATGTAAGCTGCCTTGTGAGGCAGGGTAAAACTAATTAAAATAAATAAATGTAAATAAATAAATTTACAGGGAATTCTGGTGACAGCTAAATTTAGAATCATTTGAAACTGTTTTCCAGGATCAATTCCTATCTGATGATGTCTTCTTATAACTGGGAAAAGAACACACACCACAAGCCACAAGCAATCTCTCTCTCTCTCTCTCTCTCTCTCTCTCTCTCTCTCTCTCTCTCTCTCTCTCTCTGTGTGTGTGTGTGTGTGTGTGTGTGTGTGTGTGAACAAAATACTGTGCCATTTTGAGGTATGTTGATGCATGTGATTTATCAGTCTACCATAGGTCAAATATCCCATCGAATAGGCATTTTGTGTGGTATTTCAGCTGGAAACAATTCAAAGATGAATACTGCAGCAATTTTCCCTGTGTATGCAGCTGAAATACTGTGGGAAACATAAATTCACCAAATAACATTAGACGGGGGGGGGGATGAAATAAAGAAATACGTGTGGAATTATTCCATGGAGAGTAAAACCCATTCATTCACGTGCTTGGCCTCGACTTTGATTCCTGCATTCATGGGTCATGTCTACACAGTGCCTTGGGATGCATACCCAAATGTGCTCCTGTATTGTGGAGAATGGGATTTCCATTTTTCACAGCTCGAGAGGTTGTGTACTTACAAACATCTGTGCATAAACGCTGTGGGCATGTTGGGGGTGGGAAAGTGTGGTGGGGAGAAAAGGGCAAAATATTGCTTCATTTTAAAGGTGACCAGATTTGTGCCTGCCATTTTCTGTGACACTTGAATATGTAAAGGCCCTAAGGTATGGCCAGGATCTCAGCTAGAGATGGGTGTGGACCACTGGTTTGGCAGCTTGGGCAGGTTCCTTTATCAACCAGTGCTTGGTGCTTCAGAGCCCTGCCTCCTCTAGTGAGCTACCACTCTGAGGCAGTGGCCTAGCTTCCCTGTCCTACCTCCTCCTGGCACTGCCTCTGAGTGGGTGCCCGCCGGAGGGGGATGAACACCTGCTCAGCCAATAAATGAACCGGCACGAGCCACAGGGTGGACATGTTCCTGTGCCGGGAGACTCCAACAACATCTGCCACCCCCACGCCTTTTGGGTGAGAGCCAGAAGGGGCTGCTTGCAGCTTTTCCCTGTGGGTGCTGTTTGGCTTTGGAGTCCCTGCCGTCTCCTCAGGACCAGGACCCTGGGACTTGGCTGCCTGGACTCCCCACACCTCCCTGCTTAACACCAGCCACCTGGCCCAGGGAGGAAAGGGCTTGAAAAGGCCGGGCTGCCAGGGACTGTCGGACCAGCGTTCCTGTGCCGGGAGACTCCAACAACATCTGCCACCCCCACGCCTTTTGGGTGAGAGCCAGAAGGGGCTGCTTGCAGCTTTTCCCTGTGGGTGCTGTTTGGCCTTGGAGTCCCTGTCGTCTCCTCAGGACCAGGACCCTGGGACTTGGCTGCCTGGACTCCCCACACCTCCCTGCTTAACACCAGCCACCTGGCCCAGGGAGGAAAGGGCTTGAAAACGCCGGGCTGCCAGGGACTGTCGGACCAGCGTTCCTGTGCCGGGAGACTCCAACAACATCTGCCACCCCACGCCTTTGGGTGAGAGCCAGAAGGGGCTGCTTGCAGCTTTTCCCTGTGGGTGCTGTTTGGCCTTGGAGTCCCTGCCGTCTCCTCAGGACCAGGACCCTGGGACTTGGCTGCCTGGACTCCCCACACCTCCCTGCTTAACACCAGCCACCTGGCCCAGGGAGGAAAGGGCTTGAAAAGGCCGGGCTGCCAGGGACTGTCGGACCAGCGTTCCTGTGCCGGGAGACTCCAACAACATCTGCCACCCCCACGCCTTTTGGGTGAGAGCCAGAAGGGGCTGCTTGCAGCTTTTCCCTGTGGGTGCTGTTTGGCCTTGGAGTCCCTGCCGCCTCCTCAGGACCAGGACCCTGGGACTTGGCTGCCTGGACTCCCCACACCTCCCTGCTTAACACCAGCCACCTGGCCCAGGGAGGAAAGGGCTTGAAAAGGCCGGGCTGCCAGGGACTGTCGGACCAGCGTTCCTGTGCCGGGAGACTCCAACAACATCTGCCACCCCCACGCCTTTTGGGTGAGAGCCAGAAGGGGCTGCTTGCAGCTTTTCCCTGTGGGTGCTGTTTGGCTTTGGAGTCCCTGCCGTCTCCTCAGGACCAGGACCCTGGGACTTGGCTGCGTGGACTTCCCACACCTCCCTGCTTAACACCAGCCACCTGGCCCAGGGAGGAAAGGGCTTGAAAAGGCCGGGCTGCCAGGGACTGTCGGACCAGCGTTCCTGTGCCGGGAGACTCCAACAACATCTGCCACCCCCACGCCTTTTGGGTGAGAGCCAGAAGGGGCTGCTTGCAGCTTTTCCTTGCGGGTGCTGTTTGGCCTTGGAGTCCCTGTTGCCATCAAGTATAAGAGATAGGACCCACAATAGAACTAAGGGAACAGGAAGGGGGGAGGGCAATGGATGGGGCAGCCATTGGAATTGTGCTGGGTAGGGGAAGGTATGGTGGTAGGAGTGGAACATGCCCGCCTAGGAGAAGAGAGTTTAGATACCTCACATCTATCCCCTCTTCTGGTTCCACCCCTAGCCAGAAGGAATCAGGTGACCATATCAGTGAGCCCACAAGCCACACGGTGCTGTTGTTGAATGCCAGGTCAGTACAAAATAAGACCGCCCTCATGCATGATGTCATTCTGGATGAGGGTGCCGACTTGGCATGTATTACCGAGACCTGGGTGGGAGAGGAGTGTGGTGTTCCCCTCTCCCAGCTATGCCCACCTGGGTACTCGGTCCAGCACCAGTGTCGCTTGAAGGGTCGGGGAGGGGGAGTTGCTATAGTCTATCGGAGTTCGATCTCCTTGACAAGACTTCCTGTCCCCTTGGGAGGAGGCCTGGAGGGCCTGTACTGTGTGTTGGGCTCACGAGACAGATTGGGGATTCTGCTGGTGTACCGCCCACCCTGCTGCATACCAACAGTCTCCCTGCCTGAGCTGACGGAGGTTGTCTCGGACCTGGTGTTGCGGACCCCCAGGCTGTTGGTACTGGGGGACCTCAACATCCATGCTGAGGCAGCCTTGAATGGGGCAGCTCAGGACTTCATGGCCGCCATGACAACCATGGGGCTGTCTCAATATGTCAACGGCCCAACACATGAGAAGGGCCATACTTTAGACTTGGTCTTCTCAACGGGATTGGAGGATGGTGGTCTGGATGTGGAGGGGTTGGTTCTAATTCCATTGTCATGGTCAGACCACTTTCTGGTCAAGTTTAGGCTATTAGCTTCTTCTACCCTCTGCAAGGGTGGGGGATCTATTCAGATGATCCGCCCTCGGAGACTAATGGATCCAGATGGTTTCCTGAAAGCTCTGGGGGATTATCCATCTGATATGGTCGGTGCTCCTGTCAAAGCTCAGGTCACCCTGTGGAATAGGGAAATGTCCCGGGCGGTTGACACGATTGCACCTAAGCGCCCTCTCCCCTTACGCAGAGCCCAGACAGCTCCTTGGTATACATCTGAGCTGCGGGCAATGAAGCAGGAGGGGAGACGGCTGGAGCGCAAGTGGAGAAAATATCACTGTGAGTCCGATCGAACACGGCTTAGAGCCCATTATCGGGCCTATTCCGTGGTGATACAGTTTGCGAAAAGGCAATATTTCACAAACCGTATTGCTTCTTCAGAGTGCCGTCCAGCAGAGCTGTTTCGGGTGGTCCGGGACCTTCTTCAACCGAGAAATACGATGGAGGTTCTGGACCACTCAGCAGCCCGCTGTGACGAGTTTGCTGTCCACTTTGAGGAAAAAATCACTCAGATTCGCAGGGAATTGGACTCCACTATTGGTGCAGAATCAAGGGATGTGTCCAGTGTGCCGTGCTTAGGTCCAGTATTATTGGATGAGTTTCAATTATTGAGACCTGAGGATGTGGACAGCGTGCTTGGATCTGTCTGTGCTACCACTACGCCACTTGACCCTTGCCCTTCTTGGCTAATTGAAAGATCTGCCAGGGGAGTTCGCACCTGGGTCCAGGAAGCTGTAAACGCCTCATTAAGAGAGGGAGTGGTCCCCACCATCTTGAAAGAAGCAGTGATTAGACCACTCCTTTAAAAACCTAACCTGGACCCAGGGCTGGTGGTTAACTACCGTCCAGTAGCGAACCTCCCTTATTTGGGCAAGGTGTTGGAGCGGGTGGTGGCCGGGCAACTCCAGGCACTGCTGGATGAAACGGATTTTCTGGATCCATTTCAATCTGGTTTCAGGCCGGGTTTTGGTACAGAGACTGCCTTGGTCGCCCTGTATGATGACCTCTGCCGGGAGAGAGACAGGGGGAGTGCAACCCTGTTGATACTCCTGGACCTCTCAGCGGCTTTCGACACCATCGACCATGGTGTCCTTCTGGATAGGCTGGCCAGGTTGGGAGTTGGAGGCACCGCTTTGTAATGGTTCCATTCCTTCCTGGCTGATCGTGTCCAGAAGGTGGTGCTGGGGGACAGTTGCTCTGCCCCGTGGCATTTATGTCATGGGGTTCCTCAGGGCTCTATACTGTCTCCCATGCTGTTCAACATTTACATGGAACCATTGGGAGAGGTCATCAGGAGGTTTGGGCTGAGGACTCAGCAATATGCTGATGATACTCAGCTCTACCTCTCATTTTCCACCAATCCAGGTGAGGCGGTTTCTGTGCTGAACTCGTGTCTGGGCCAGATAATGGACTGGATGAGGGTTAACAAATTGAAACTCAATCCAGACAAGACGGAAGTGCTGTTAGTGGGTGCTTCGCCAGACAGGTTAGAGGGACATTTCCCTGTTCTGGACGGGGTTGCACTCCCCCTAAGGGACAGGGTCCGCAGCTTGGGGGTGCTCCTGGACCCCGGTCTAACTCTGGAAGCCCAGGTGGACTCGGTGGCCAGGGGTGCCTTTCTCCAGCTGCGGAATATATATCAGCTACGCCCCTACCTGGATGAACGGAGCCTCATAACAGTTACGCATGCACTGGTAACATCCCGTATTGATTACTGCAATGCGCTCTACATGGGGCTGCCTTTGAACACGCTTCGGCGATTGCAACTGGTTCAGAATCGTGCGGCGCGGCTAGTAAGTGGTGGGGCCGCTAGGGATCACATCACGCCGATTCTATGTAGCCTACATTGGTTACCAGTTGCTGCCCGAGCCCAATTCAAAGTGCTTGTTTTGACATATAAAGCCCTAAATGGCTTAGGACCTGGATACCTGAAGGACCGCCTCCTTCCATATGAACCTACCCAGCAATTAAGATCAAGCCAGGGGGCCCTCCTGAAAGAGCCATCCCTCAAGGAGTTGAAAGGGATGGCTTGTAGGAACAGGGCCTTTTCGGCAGCTGCCCCCAAGCTATGGAATGCCCTCCCAAGTGAGATCCGCCTGGCGCCAACACTGATGACATTTCGGCGCCAGGTAAAAACCTTCCTGTTCCAGAAGTTTTTTAATTGATACAATTTAGATTGTGGGTCTTCTGATGGCAATTTTAGTGTGATGTTTTAGTATAAGGTTTTTATTGTTGCTTTAATTATTTATTGTTGTTTGATGTTTTTAACTGTTTTAATTCCTTGATTGTAAGCCGCCCAGAGACCTTTGGGTAGTGGGCGGCATATAAGTTGTAAAAATAAATAAATAAATAAATAAATAAATAAATAAATAAATAAATAAATAAATAAATAAATAAATAAATAAATGTGCTTTATTTAAGGGAGGGCAGCCCTTCATTTAAAAGACTGCTACTGAATAAAACTTAGGAAGGCGCTCTCTGCACTGAAAAGTGCCAGAAGCAGATACAGTATATCAGGGAACAAAAAGAAGCGCACTCACGGTGAGACCTGGGTGGCAAACTTACCAGGCGTGCAGACTTCTTAGTCACAGTCTTCCCTACTCATGTGGTAATTAAGTTTATGTTGCATATACCGTTACCTATGTTGCACTCTGTAGAGATAAGCATATGAATTTTATGCAAATTACTGTCTGTTTTTTGTCTTTGTTCTTGACGATGCAGGTCCTTTGAGTGGGGAGTTCTGGTCTAACACCACCTGGGGGCTGAAGGTTGGGAACCACTCTGCTAGGTGCAAATGAACTTGTGAAAGAGGATTTATGGAATGGGGGGGTGTTCTTATTTTATTTTATTTTAAAGATTAATGTACGTTCTTCGGTTTTCAAAACATGTTTTCAGTGGAGCAATTCTTTCACTATGTCATAAGAAAAACAAAGACAAAATTAATAATTATTAAAACAGCACGAAAAAGAGGTAGTGGTTAAAAGTCTCTCTTGGAAAAACATAGAAAAAGATCCTTTTTCATGGTATAATGATGTTTCAACTGTATTTGTTTTTAGAGTTTGAACTAAAAGGAAAAATGTTAAAGGGCAACATATGATGTAATTATAATGAGAGAAGTTTAATTATGTTATCTTGTATGTTTCATGTGTTGTGTTAAAAATATAAAACACTGAAAGGAAACAGGAGGTAAGAGGATAACAGGGTCATGGAAGATGATTTCAAAGCAGATCTGTCTTGGGTTACAATAAATTTAAACGTAATTTAATTTAAGCTGTGATTCTAAATAAGGATGTACAAATACCATCTGTTTTGATTCTAGCCAAATTACTGTCATACAGATAGCAACTGATTCTCTTCAAGGTAATTCATTAGTCCTCTGCTTTGATTTGTATCTCAATATTAGAAAGTACTGTAATTGTATGGGCCCAAAGAGTGTAAATAAAGGGGGAGGGGAAATAGAGAACTTTGTCCTAAGATGGGGTATAGGGAATCTCAGTAGCATCAGTCACACTGCTAGACCTACAACAGCTCCTATCTGTGTCTTTCCTTTCCTCCCCTGCCAGAAACCACACAATTTATTCAAATTTGCTCGACAGAAACATCACTGTCCCAGACTGCTGCTTTGTGTGTTATGTTTGCCACCCACCCTGTCTAGAGCACAAGGCATGTACAGCAAAAAAGAAAAAAGAAAAAGAAAAAAGAAAAAAGGCAATGTGCTGAAAGCATAAGGCAAAAACAGTAATAAAACAATGAAGTCCAAAAATATTTTTATTTTTATTTTTAAGAGCCTTGAGGCATTGTGGTCAAATGGCTGTAGAGATGGGCATGAATCGAAAAAAATTACATTTTGGTTTTTCATTTTTTGTTGAGGGTCCATTTCGGTTTGTTTTCATTTTTTGTGAATTTTTGAAAAAAAAATGTTTTGTTTTTTGTTTTTTGTTTTTACCTGCTTTTTGCGAGACTTAAAGCATTTCCGCACGTGGATGTCCCCCAACACCCCAGACCAGAGGGAAAACACTAAAAAAATGATGCTGGCAGAGACACAGTATAGACTTGGTACGCAGGGAGGCTGCAAAGGCAGCGGTGGGCATTGCCCAGGGTCTGAGGCAGCTGCAGAGTGACTGCACTGTGGGGCAGGGGAGGGTACTCACCGAGACGTATGCACGCACACAGGGAGGCTGCAAGAGAAACCTCTTCTTTCTCTCCCCTAAGAGCCAGGCTGCAGCCAACAGGAACACAGAGACACACATGCTAGGACCCTGCCTGTCACAGAACCTGATTCTGAGGGGTTAAATGGTGAAGAGCTGCTGGAGGAGCCTTGCAGCTCAAGTCAGCAAGCAGCTGGGTCTGATGACTCAGCTGAAAACATATCTTCTCCCCCTAGAAGGGCTATGAGCAGGATTCTGCAAAGACATGCTACCAGGAGAGCTAGGGAAAGGGTCTTTGATGCTAGATGGGGAATCAGGTCAGGAAGCCCTGAGTACTAGCAGGAGCCTTTCCTAAAGTAAGGGTGTGTTCCCTGTTTTGGGATAAAGCTGGTAAGCTCAGGTTGAGCTCTCTGTGGGAGCAACACCTCAATTGAACCTGCAACCACATTCCTGTCTGTGACCTTGGCTCTGTTTCCTGATTTCGGACTGGCTTCCTGGACCACGGCTTGATCTGTTCCCTTGGGTTTGGCATCTGGTTTCCGTGAGATATTCTGGTTTTGACTTGGACTGTTAATTGCTGGGAGTTGGATTCTGTTATTTATCTGGCACTTGATTGTTAGCAACGGACTTGAACCTGCCTGGCTTTCCACTAAAGATCTTGGCAAAGAACTGAACCCTGTTTGAGTGTGTGCTCTGTGTGCGGGGCTTGACAACACACCTGCCTGGCTGGCCTAAAGTAATGAGTTGCAGAGACAGCAATCCCACCCTAACTCCCACCGCAGACTGCAAGGAGGACGGGTGCTTCCAAAGCTTTTTATGCCCTCTGTGGCTGCCACACCTACCCAGTCTGCAACCTGGGCATGCTATTGGTTGAAATTGTCCAATAATTTACATGACCCCATCACATGGTTTGCATCCATCTTGTGGCTGGAATCAATTTTGTGTCATCCTTAAAGGGAAAAGAAAAAATACATTGCGATGGGAGAAAGACAAAAACAAATGTTTTAATTACCGCAACCCCCTGGTAGGTAATAATTTCAAATAATTATCACTGCATTTTTATGGATGTCCAGGGCATTTTTAATCCCAAGAAATCAATATTAGGCATCTGGGAGCCATTTTGGGTCAATGTCCCCTTACTCCCCTTAAAGGAAAAAAAAAAAAAAACCAGTGATCTGAGAAAAGACATAAATGCATGTTTTAAGGACCCCAACCCCCCTGGTAGGTATTATCAGGCAGAATAAATAATTATTGCTGGGTTTTTATGGATATTCAGAATGTTTTTTAACATTTAAAAACAGCTCACTTCATTGCATGTCACCATTAACGAAAATGAAACATAACGGAACTAATTTTCGTGGTTCTGTTCAGTTCATTCCAATTTCATCACAATTTTTGTTATTCATTTTGTTATGTAACAAAACAAATAACGAATAACGGAATGAATTTTTTTCATTTCGTGCCCATCTCTAAATGGCTGTACTGCAGCTATAACTGTGCTCACAACCTGGGGATCAATTTCAGGTAGCCGGCTCATGGTTCACTCAGCCTTCTATCCTTCTGAGTTCAGTAAAATGAGTACCCAGCTTGTGGGGGGGGGATGTGTATCCTGCAATAATAAATTGTAAACTGCCCAGAGAGTGCTTTAAGCACTATGGGGTGGTATAGAAGCAGAATACTCTGCAATCCCTCCAAGTATGGAGAAGATTGGATTTCTGTTTTCCAAGTTATTTACCCTCAAGAAGCCCCCACCCCAGGAAAGTTCCCCAGGTACTTAGAGACACCAAACTTGCAGAGAAGCTTCCTCTGACTTTCCTTTACAATCCCTTCAAGATTCATGTGAAGATCGAGTTTCCTGAAGCCAATTGCTAAAGGTCACTCTCCTGGGAGAGGGGCTTTGTGGGTGTATAACTCAGATGTCTGAAACCTAATCTTCACCAAACTTGGATGGAATGTAGAGGAGGTCAGCTTATTGCAAAATCTGAATGAGGTTTTAGAAATAGTTTCCCTGCAAATCTGGTGTCAGTAAGTACCTGGGGGCACTTTCCTAAGGGCACTTTATGTGTGTAGAACTCAGATGTCTGCAACCTAATCTTCACCTAACTCATAGGGCTTGTGGAGGAGGTGCTTTGGAAGCCATTTTATAGGGGCTTAAAGTAAAAAAAAACAAATTATGAATTGATTCACTGATTCAACAGGAAAAAAATGTAAATTCATTTTTTGTTATTCTTTGACCTTAACAAATCATGAATAAAAACAAATCACAATATTTCTGATTTGTCCCCATCTCAACTCATTGAAATAAAATTACTTAATAAAATTGCCAGTTTAAATAAAATGCTGCAGCAACATAACAAAGGAATCAAGCATAATCAAAGCACCCCATAAATCAAAATTGTGGAGCACACATGCATTATAGGAATAATCATGAACCATTTTGATTTGTTAAGACATTCCGACTTTTTCTGACCAGAGATCGTCAGAGCTTGACATGTGTGGAAAAACTTTACCTCACCTTCAGCTGTCATCCAGGGAGCTGGTGCCTACGAAGTGGGCAGGTTCAATGCTGTTCTAGTGGAACACTTCTGGAAGTGAAGGATTTGCCCAGCTGCACACTAGAGATGGGCACGACCAGGAAAAATGACGTTTCGAGTTGTCATGTGTCGGAGCCGGCCCGTTTTGGCCCGTTTCCGTTTGTCGCAAAATTTTTCAAAAATTTGTCGTTTTGTTTGTCATCTGTCGTTAGTACTGGTTTAGGGGGGGTAGGGTAGTGGGCTCCTGAAGGCACCTCTCTGGGGTGGGTGCCTCCTCTGGCCCGCTACGAAGGGAAGGCATTTAGCAGGCTCCTGGAGGCACCTCTCTGGGGTGGATGCCTCCTCTGGCCCCCTACAAAGGGAAAAGGAAGGGTACATGACCGTGTAGCCATTGCGTACCAAGTGGCACTGGCAGAGGCACCTCTCTTTTGGGTGCCTCTAGCTCACTAAGAAGGACAGCATACTGGTGTACAGAGTTTTTTGGAACTTTGGACTGGTGAGCGAGGTGAGAGAAGAATGCCTCTGCTGGGCGCCCTCTGGCTCACTAAGAAGGGAAATGTACTTGCGTGTAGTGCAATGCGAGTACAGATTTGGCTTAGGGTTGGGGTTAGGGCAAGGGCTAGGCTTAGGGTTATTACGGGTAAGGTTAGGGTGAGTGAGTGGGCTGCACCTCTGGGTGCCTCTGACCCACTAAGAAGGACAGTGTACTGGCGTATGGGTTAGGGTTAGGGCTAGGGTTATAGTGGGCTTTTTATGCCCGACTGGCACATCCCAGAAGTCTCAGTCAAAACCTGGCCAAGTGGCCATGCGATTAGTGGAATGGCTCCAAAAATTTGCATGGTCCCATCCCTTGGCCAGCCTATCATTGCGCAGGTGTAAAAAAATAAAAATAAAAATAAAATAAAATAAAATCAATGGGATTGGAGACAGACGTTTATTGCAAGAAAAACCCACTGCTGCTACTGTAAAAATTCAGGCAGTTAAAATACCTAATTTTCACATCTTTCTGTGTGGTGCTTTGGTGGGTTTTTGGACCACGATTTCAAAAAAATATTGCGGTAGCCATTTTGGATCCCCCCCGCACCACATGGCAAATGGAGACGACGAGACTGATACCCCCCCAGCCTGGTACCAGGTCCAGCAGCCCAGGACAGGAGAGGGGGAGAGGCCGGGGACCCCCGCCCCAGAAACCACCCCTCTGGTAGGTGCCCTCACTCAGGCAGGCATATTTTCGCCTGCTTTTTTGGCCGGGAATCGGGTTTTTTTAAAAAAAAACTTTTTTCTGTGCCGCTTGGCATCGCGCGATTGCCGCGATGCCATGAACGACAACGACAAATCAGACCCAATTTTTCTTTTATCGGTTCGAGTTTGAGTTATGACGGCTTAATTGTCGTTACCATTTCCGTTGCGTAACGGAAACGAGGAATGGAAACGGAAACGAGAATTTCGCCAAGTCGTGCCCATGTCTACTGCACACTATTGCCCAGGGCCAGCAGTTGTCTGAGTGTAGTCACATTGTATTTATGGGCACAGAATAGTGCAATCAAGAGAAAGGAAGCCAAAGGGCAAATCAGAACTAAAGGCACACCAAGCTTTCTTCCAAGTTTCTTTTAAAATGTCTTTAAAATATTAAAATGGAGCCTGCGTATCTGAAGGAACACAGAAATCCAGAACCTGTGGGGGTGCTAGCAGAAAAGCTCCTGGGTCCACCAAACAAACTGAAATTACAGAAGAGCCTAAAAATAAGGCCTCTAAAAGCTAAAATCAGCATTCTGAATTGAGCATCAAAATTCTCCAGTGATCTGTGCAACCAGTAGAGCATAGGTCCCATGTTTTCTTACTACATCTGGTGAAATTATGCACCAAATGAAATTCCTGGGCCATCTTTGGGATGCCACTGCAAGAATCAGGGATGACAACATGGTTAGTATAGTAATGGTTAATGGACTCTTAACATGTAATTCCCTTTTGGGACAATTTAGTGACAATGCTTGCTAGGGGAATTATAGAAACTGTCCCTTCTCTAAACACACCAAATTACTGTAGATCAGGGCTGTTCAACTTTGAACAGGCCGAGGTCTACTTTTTCCGCCCCAAAGTGCCTGAGGGCTACTACACTAAAACCTCTACTTACAAATTTTATCCATTCCGAGCACATGCTCATAAGTAAAGTACTTTTGTATGTAGAGCAGCACTTTCCCATAGGAATGCATTGGAAACCAATTAATCTGTTCTGGAGGGAACAGATTTCAATGCACCATGGCCCTTGAACTGCCCCGCTCAGGTGAGACAGTGGGCTGGCAGACCCAGAACTTTGCTCGGGCAATGGTGGTCCTTGGGATGGGGGAGGGAAGGGTAGAGAACATATCCCCTCATTTTTTTTATTGATGTCCAGTGGGCTACTTTTGAACCCTTCACGGGCTACTGGTAGCCCGCGGTCTACCTGTTGGGCAGGCCTGCTGTAGATGATTGTGTATATTTAAAGCCACCAAGCAAATAAACAAAAACAAAACAAAACAAGACAGAGAGGAGCGGTACTAGGTATGTAGCCATACACACATACAAACATACATATGCATACACATGACGGTGCAACCACAATGTTGCTTATAAGTGCAACCACCTTCTTTGGCCCTACTGAGTTTTTCTTTCTCTCTTCTGGAGATTTATCACCAGGCTAATTCCCAAGGCTTTATAAAGCTGTCTGTCTAGAATTTCCACATTATAAATTGCCCTTGTTTAGGTAAAATTTAAATTATTTTCATTAGCCTCACAGCTGGGGCCTAACCAGAGTTAAGCAAAAAACTTCAGAAAAGCTCTGTGGATTTTGCAGTGAGTCTGCTTCCCTCTTGTCATCCCCGAGGAAATGAAAGACAGGGAAGTTTACACTTCAAGTTAATGTTTTAGAAGCAGCTGAAACAGGAAGCAAATGGGCTGTTTCATAAGGCCGAGGATGTTTTGATAGCCCATGTGGTCTAGTGAGTTGAATGCTGGGTTTCCCCCTGGGAGACCTGTATTCAAAGTCTAGCCCAGCCATGGACACATTGGGTGGCCATCTTCTTGTATCCAGAGGCAGAACTCTGTGTAAGTTCTGAAATATGTACACATCCTATAAGAACAGTCATGGCAAACCTCCGGCACTCCAGACGTTTCAGACTACAACTCCCAGAATTCCGAGCCTAGACTGCCAATGACAAAGGACTGTGGGAGTTGTGGTCCGAAACATCTGGAGTGCCGAAGGTTTGCCACCACTGTATTAGAAAGTAAGCAGAATCCTAGCATAGCAGAACAAAAGTCTATCCAATCTAGAACATTTTTTCCAGCAGTGGTGACATAGAGAACCTCCTGGGCAGCACATAAGTGTATCTTGAGGTCAGTGGCCCTTTCCTGTTAATTGTTCCCTTAACTGTGTAATTCACAATGGCCTCATTTTAACAGTGCTTTGCTAAAGGATCTGTTTGACTGCAAGGCTCTATCACAAAATGCCATAGGGATTGCTCTCTATGAGCCATCCCCTGCTGTAGCAGAATTACTGGGAGGAGGTGGGGGAGGGGAGAGAAAATATACAGGGACAAGAAGAGCACAGTGTGTACACAGAGAAATTTTGTTAGGACTTTTAAAATAAAGACTAAGAACTACTGTGTAATATCCCCCTTTCTTTCTACTGCTTCTATCCTGTTTCACTAAAATGTTATTCTTCTGGCCAGTCCTTCATATGCACTCAATCTGAATTTGTGCCCTTAGTTCACTGATTTCACTTTATGTGTCAATTTATGCTCATGGATGTTTGGAAGTTAGGAGGAGATGGCCATAAGAGCTACTCTGCTGAGTGGGAAAGAAAAGAAAATTCAGCTTCTGACCATCATCCATTTCCAATAGTGGCAGGCTTGGGTTTTTTTCCAGGTATTATACTCGAAATCATATGGGGCTAAACAACTGATAGGGGCACAGAGATATACACCTCTACGCCCATCCCACCTGGAAGAATACTCTGATAATGCTCCAGTGATGGGCAACTATACCATATCAGGACCACCCAGCACCCCCATCATGGGGGCCTCTATTCTTTCCAAACTTTCACATTAAATATCTGAAGGTCTGAGAAATTTACAGGAGGTAGAAAAAAGGACGGGGTTTGCATACACTGCTCTGTCCCCACCACCTTCTTAGCCCTACACAGATGCAAGCATCATGTATGGATGGCTCAATGCCAATGGGCTTTCCTTGCTATTTCCTTGATATCAGGCTTTCCTGCTGATTTTGGGTGGCCGTTGGCTTGATTTCAAAGTTCTTTGTGAAGATCCATTCCCATGCAAGACTGGGTCTTTCATTAATTGGTATAGGGAATGGTACAGTCCATTCCATACAGAGTTGACCGTCTATTTCTGTGAGCTCTGTGTAGCCCATAGTGGCTACACAGCCACCTTGGGTCCTTTTCCAAGGAGAAAGGTGGGGTAAAAATATTCAAATTAATAAAATAAATTCAAATGCCAGTTGTGAGAACCCCTGAAGTCTCCCATCCCCTTGAAGAGCACAGGAGAAAAGTGGGATCCCTGGGAAAAAAAAAGCCTAGAGTACAATATTCCCGGATCTTGAATGGAAACCTGTTGTTTCATGGGACACATTAAATCCAGTGGTATCAAAAGGTGTCTCTGAAGACCAGATCATACAAATGGCAGAATGATCATCAACTGGAACAAAAAACAACACAGTGTTATCTCATACATATTCCAATAAAAAGCAAACATAGTGGCTAAAATTCCAGTCTCGGTTAAAGCCATGTTAACACCACTGGGTTATATATGGTTTAGTGAGAGTAACTAAGGACAGCGACAGTTCTTTATTTTAATGTGGGGAATAAAAACAAACAGGGCTCTGAAAATGTGGCATGTTTACTCTTTCGAGACTACAGGAGAAAAATGGACCTGATGTCAGAGGTAATTAAGTCCACAGAGATGAAATCTGAAAAGTGATAAATAACTATTTGCCATATTTTCAGTTCAGATGGACAGAGTGCAGAGAATTAATTCATGAGATGTCAAAAACCTGCTGTGTGGCAAATTATTAAACAAACAGAAAGCTGCTCAGGCAAGTTATTTTGTATTGACTGGGAAGCCAAAGACATGAGAAATGCTCTCTCTGCCCAATGGAATAGAATTACCCCTGTCTCACACTGTGGCCACACAGAAAGCACTGTGACATCAATACTGCTTGTTTCTGGCTCGGGCAGCACTGTAGCTCAACGACAGACCTCATGTTTTGCCTGGTTCCAGGCTCAATTGCTATCATCTCCATGGAGGCAGTGGAAAGATGCCAAGCTTCTTTGGGGTGTTGGATCCCCTTAGATAAAACACAGAGCCTTTTCATCAGATTCATATTGTGAGAATGTTCATGAGGTTTAGCCTTAAGATTTTATAATCTAGCAAAGAATCAAGATCAGAGGTCCCTCTAGTTCTGAATTGTCTGTGCCAGATTTTTCCCAGCCTGGTGGCATTCAGATGTTTAAGGAAGAAATGTTAATAAAAACTTTTGCCAGGGGATGGTGTGTGTTATAGCTCAACATGTACAGAGAACACCAGATTGAGGAAATCTGATCTATATATTGGCTTTCAGAAGGTCTCCAGTGTCTCAGTCAGTATCTTATAACGTGGTACCTTCCCCATAGAAAATGTCCAGTGAGTTCCACTATCAAATGAGGACTGTTACATGATGAGGGTTCTGTGTGGTATTTAGAGATCCAGCCTCATTGTCCTTAGTGAGGTCAATAATTCTATCTGATGCTGTTACCTGCCATTATTGTTACCTGAAAAAGGTTTAGCAATCTTGGTAGCCCATCTGTGCAGATATATACATCTTGCAAGGATTACAAACTAGAGAAATAAAATAAAGCTTTCAGGCAGCATTAGTATTTTGAAAACACATGCTTCGAGCAAAGGCTGGGTGTTTTCCATTACAAAATGGAACAAGGATGAATTACAAGATGGTAAAAAAATAAAGAAAGGATGGGCCAAAAAAACAACTGAAGGGTGCAAAGTGGCGATGCTCCTCTGAGAGGAGGATTACATTTTGTAAGGAGACATTCTATAAAGCTGACATGGGAGGATATAGCACAGGGGTCCTCAAAGTTTTCAAACAGCGGGCTGGTCCACCACCACCCAGATACCACTGGGGGCCGGATCACAGTCCAAAAGCAGCTGTGGAGGCTTGCTTGCTCACAAAACAGGGGGTAGGTGGAGGGTTGCAATTGGTCCCAGGGGCCGGATTCAGGACCTTGGGGGGCCGCATCTGGCCCCGGGGCCTTAGGTTGAGGACACCTGATATAGCAACTAGTCATATGAGCCATTCATTGTAGTAAAGTTCAGAGTTAGCCTAATGCTCAGTTCAAAAAGACAAAATGAAGCTTTACTGTAGATTCTGTCTTGGACCGAGTCAAAAAGTGTTTCAATTTGAAGATTCCCAGTCTCACAGAAGACAGGAGCTCGGCTTCTCCATCCTTTGCAGATCTGCTGATTGTCTTGGAAGAGGCCAAAGACATCTGTAGTAGGCTTTGAGGAGAGAAAAAAAGAAGAATGAATTGGTGCAGAAATTGGGAATTTATTTATTCCTTTTTTGTGCAGAAGAAAGCAGAATGAGACTGAATTTCATTTGCATCACTTGGGAAACAAAAATGATTATTCTGGATGACATTTCTTGGTTAAAGGAACTAAAAACATGTTCTTACAGTTCATGCTTATGTCCTCCTCTATTGTATAGTATGGAGCTATATTCCAACATATCCCTGAAAACTTGCCAGCCTATAGACCAATCTGCCAATTATCACCACAGACGTCACCGATGCAGAAGGCAGTATGAAGACTATGAAGGCCACCAAACTCAATGATCTCCCACTGATTTCTGAAGTCTCCAGGAACAACAGGACATGGGGATAATTTAGTTGACAGAGTTCTTCAATATGATAACAAACAGAGACTGTGTACCAATTAATCAGTCAATGGGCACCAGAGTCCACAAAGATGACCTAGCTGACTGGGCCAACTATTGCTCAATCTGCCTCCTGTCCCACAGTATGAAGATCTTTGAGAAAATTCTGGACCAGTGCATTCGCAACATTATCCAACTCACCACCAACCAATATGGCTTCATCAAATGATGTGGAACTAGTGACTCCATTTTTGCAAGTTATCAGCTCAAAGAGAAACACTGAGAAAAGACCTAATCATTGTGCATATCATTCTAAGACCTGGAGAAGGCATTTGACAATGTCCCATATCAATTGATCTGGTGTGCCCTCCCTGGACCATGCTATGCATTGATGATGTCATGCTTGCTACTAGGAACAAACTGCACTGGCAAGTGCAGACACATGGAATGACTTCCTTGATTACTTTGGACTCTGCAAAACATCAAGAAACCTGAGTGCCTAGATACTGTTGCCACTTGTGGAATGTTCTAAATAAATGGAGAAAACTTAGAGAAGGTGAATATCTTCTTGTATCTTGACCCCCATCTCCAAGGCAAATGGTGGCATCAGTGGCAATGTGCAAGCAAGGGTGAATGTGGCCTGGTTGCAATGGTGATAACTTATCAGTGTGTTACCTCTCTCATTTTTTAAAAATCTTCATCATCATCATAGAACTATAAAGCTGAAAAGAACCCAATGAATCATGAAGTCCAGCCCCATGAAGTCAAGGAGTCACAATAGGGCATCAAATTCCCACGTTCTGACTCTACCTGAACCACTGAACTCTCTAGCAGTTATCTTGCAGCTTACATTGTACTCCAATAAGCCATCAGGCTCGTTTTCAAATACAGTGGAACCTTGACTTACATACTGCTTGACTTGCATCATATTTGACTTGCAGCAAGAAGGGGCCTGTTTGACTTGAGTCGCAGGCTTTGACTTACATCTCGGAGGCCCAGCGCAAGGCACCGGAATTGGGCGGCAGCCACTAGCCAGCATCGCGGCTGCCACCTCCAAACTGCTCCTGCCTTCTTCCCCTCCTCCGGCAGCGGCGGCTTCGGCGAGGCCAGCTCAGAGCACCTGGAGCTGGTCCTCGACCTCACCGTAGCCGCCGCTGCTGCCAGAGGAGGCAAATGGTGGCATCAGTGAGGGCCTGGAGCTCGGGGCTGGCCTCACTGGTTAGACAGTCGGCTCAGTCTTGTAAAAAATCTGGCTGCAGAAGTCTGGTCCACAATGGAAGCATTTTAGTTGGGGAGCTGTAAAGTTGTGGGACTCTAATGGTAAGCATAGAGTTGTTCAGAACTTGGAACGTCAGGTTAAAAATCAGTAAAACCTCCATGGAGATGATAGCCTCCTCTCTTTGAAGAGACATTTCATTTACATCCCCAGAAGGAATCTCCCATCCCAGTCAAATTTGTGTTAAATTGCTGTTTTCGGGGGTCTTTTTCATCATCTGGAATGGATTAATCTGCTTTCCCATTACTTTCTATGGGAAACGTTCATTTGACTTAAGTCATGTTTGACTTAAGTCTAGACCACTGGAACGGATTAATGACGTAAGTCAAGGTTCCACTGTAGAATGATTAATATAGTACTGCTGGCAAAAAAACACCACACTTGAAAATGGCACGGAATAATAGCATGAACTCAGAGATGTAAGAGTTTTTACATCAGAAACCACAGGAAGCTATTTCATAAGAACGACACACGTGTCCTTGGCTAATGAAATGTCCACTTCACCCCAGGGAATGCTGGGATGTTAGATTCTAGGTGGAATGCTAGGCATGCTAGACTGTTACATTGCCCATAAAGGGTTCTCAGCATTTTACAAGTTTTGTTTCCCACTGAATTGCAGTATCCCCTGTCCAGCTGCATTTTATAGACCAGTTGGTATGGCTAAACAAAAGATTTCTCACTCATCTCCTCCAAAGCTCAATACTTTCCCAACTGGATTTAAGGCAGCTTGGAAAGAGGACAATCACAGAAGCATTCTTAAAATCAGGATCTAAAAGATAATGGCACAGAACTTGGTTAGTGAATGCTAAGCAGGAATCTTCTGTAATCACTTGCTTGGCACCTTACCCCATGACCGAGTGGTAAAAGCCCCTTCCCCCCTTTTGGCCAGATGTTCTGCCGAATTAAGCTGAATATCTTGCCTTTGTTAGAACATTCTTTTCCTTTGCATGGTTTAAACAAATGTTTTCCTCAGTTCCCAATGTAATTATGATATGAGCTAATGAGGGCTTGAATTGTTCCCCTACTGAAGATAAACAGACTAAGGAAGTGGTTGCAACCATATCCTTCCACAGTGACTGCAACCATGTGAAAGGTTTCCAAACAATTCCCTCTATATACTCAATTATCCCATTCACTGAAGTGATTTTTGAAGTCGTGAAGGACATTCTCGTTCCCACTGCACAAGGCCCATTTATCAGGTGAAATGAGGCAAAGAAATCAGGTCAACAAATGTCTGCACTGTCTCGTAAGCTGCTGAACCAGTCAACCTTGCCACAACTTAAGACCCCTTTAGATGTTCCCTGAACACATTCACTTTCAATGCTGAAGACTCTAGAGCATTCGCCGTAACAGTAACAGTAGGCAGTGGGAGGAAAAAATGTGTTTTTTTAATGGAAAGCCTTATACTAAAAAGCTTACATGTGTCTTCATCTAGACAATATAGCCTCCATGAAAACTGACCTGATGTTTGTTTGACATATCATCATTAATACTTGGCAGTCAGGTGATAATTTTCAAATAATTCACTATATAATTTCAACTGCTTTTGGCCTTCCTGCTTAGCATGCAGAAAGATGACAGCTGCTCTGACAATTATGATAAAAAATGAGGGTTAGTATTCTGACTGTGTCGAGCCAGTCTTCTTGTTTTCTCTTTTGATGAGCCAAGTGGTACTCTCCAAACTAAACCTACTGGTGCTTTAGAAGAAGAAGAAGAAGAGGAGGAGGAGGAGGAGGAGGAGGGATGACTGAAGTCCTGCCTCAAATAACTAATTTACTAGCTGACAAACTCAGAAAGGGAACAGTGTTGAGAAAAGAACAATTATCTGCCCTGCAGCATTAATTTGTTTGCTTGTTTAAAACATATAACCCATCATATATCAGAGGATCTATTCGCGGGTTATAGACCCTTATATAATTTTCTTCAAACATAAAATGTTGGAAACAATTTAAAATCAAACAATTTAGAACACAAACTTCAAACATTAAAACTACTGTAAAACCCGCACAGTCCCTGGTCTTCAGCTTCCAAAAGCTCTAATGAATAAGTACATTTTGACTTGGGGCCAAGATGGTGCCTATGTTGGCACCATTTAAACTTCTGGGGAAGAGGGCATTCAATTATCAGAGTGTTATGGCTAAGAAAACACCCTCCCCATACTTCCACATAATGAACTGTTCTCAATTGTTAGACAGAGGAGGGCTAACCTTAGAGTGTTATCCCACAATCTCATAAACAAACAAACAAACAAACAAACAAACAAACAAAAACCTCCCACTTCTTAGTTCTTGAAACGCTCCCTCTAAAAATCATGCCCTCACGGGCAGCCGGCTTTTCTAAAAAAGAAAAAAAATGGCCACGCCCCCTGAAGCAAGGTTTCCTGGAACCACCATGAACAGAGTCAGTCTGCTTTAAAAAAATGGACAGGGATCTTCCTTGTTCAATGTATTCTTAAAAAGGTGAGACCCAGAGAGAGCGAGGATGAGAGCAAATGAGCAAACGAGAGGGAGAGAGAGAGAGAGAGAGCAAACAAGAGGGAGAGAGAGAAGGAGAGAACGAGGAGTGTGATGTGTGAGCATGAGAGAGTGTGTGTGTGTGAGAGAGAGTGTGTGTGACAGAGAGCGGCGAGGATGCAAGAGAGTGAGTGAGAGGGAGAGAGGGACTGAGGAAGCAAGGGGGCAGGGGGAAGAGGAAAAATCTAAAACTTTCCTTCTTTCTTGCTGCTGCTACTGTGGCAGTGGCGGCTTTTCTCTCCGTGTTCGTTGGGACAATGGAAGCGCTTCTTCGATCATGTGATCAAGGCAGGGGCAAAGGCACCTTTTTTAAAAAAGTGGCTCTTCCGGGATGTGGGATAGAGCTCTTAGTGATTGGATAGGCATAAATAGGAAGGAACACTCCTTCAAGTAACATCCCTAACCCCAGCAAAGAAGGCATTTTCCGTATCTAGCAGAGCTTTTAAAAAAATCTGATTGGTTAATAGAAATGATTTCAGGAAATAAAATCTGTAGAAAACAGAAATAGTTGGTACAACATGAATAAAACAGAATTGCTTGGGGAATAGTTGAGAAGTCTTTGTTGAGGATTTAGAGTTACTATAAATCTCATGTATGTGGTAGATGTACTGACAATTGGTCATAGTCAAGAGAACCACAAACATGAGCTGTGTGTTTGGCATTGTTTGTGGATGCTGTAAGTCGAGAACTGAAAGATAGATAGCTTACTGTGTTTTAAACAGTAAAAAGCAGAAAGCCGTCTATCTGCTTGTAACTTATCTGTGAAACTTGTGAATGGATCCACAGAATAAATTGAGTCAGGTTAATAGTGATGTGGATAAAGTACTGAATTAATACTCAAGCCTGCTTTTTCCATTAATGTATTGTGGTGTCCACAGTACAAAAGAAGGAGCAAATCAATGGGTGTTTTGATTATAAAAGTTTGTTTTTATAGGAGCCCGAAATGCCGTTCACACATAAACCTTCACTAGCTTACATCAGTTTCTGAATCATATTAATGTTCCATGAGCTGCTTTCAAGTTTTAAGGATTTTAATGCTTCCCCTGAAAAATAGCCATAAAGGTACTGTGCAATCAGATGTGACCACATCACATCTCTACATATCCTTCACTAGAAATTTAAGATATTGCAGACTCTTACAGACTTACAGGGATTCTGTAAAATTGGATATGTGTCTGAAGTCCACTTATATTTAAGTGATGCAATTACTCTCCAGAATAGGTGTGTTGACTTGAATTGTTATGCCATCAATGAATGGAGTAATACTATAATTTATTATCAGAAATTGGAGTTGGAGAAGGTCCAGTGTGGCTCCAGGTGGCTACATCTGGAGTCACTCCAGGGCAGCTAAGTTCAACTGCACATGTGAATATGTGCTTAATTATGCTGGCGAATACTCTGCAATGACACTGCTAGCACCAGGAAACTTCTAAAAGGTTTCATTCATTTCCACAACACCTGTAGACCTAATTTTGTGGGATTAACAATTTCAGCACTTAGCCATCCATATTCAGTGGTCAATACCAAGATGTATTTAAACACAAATGCATGAATCCATAAAATAGGTTCTGCAATGCATTTTCAAAATAGCAGAGTAAATGAAGAATGCTTATACTTCACAGGTAAACTTATTGTGCAGATTTATGTTTTTGGACTACAGCGTTTAGAAATTCACCAGGTAGATATAATAATTTGCTCGGTGGTTATTTACAAAGTTGGGAACGTGGTTTCCACCAATTGTCCCAAATAAAATAAAAAAAAATTGATACTGTAAAACCAAAAGAAAAATATAGATTAATTATAATCATAAATATAGCCTTTTCCATTTTCTATATAGAGATAATGTAAGTAGATATACAGCTCTCTCATTTATCTTGGTTTCATGAAACCAAACCTCAAGATCTCAGTTAGTATCAGTCTGCTAAATGGAGTTGAATAGTTAAATATTAAGGAGAAAGCCTTTATGATGGTGGCATCTAGACCATACTCCAGAAGTAAAGGTCTTGATATATTTTCATCATGTGAAGACCTTCTTACTCATTTTGATGTTTTTAAGTAACCTGCATTCTTTTCATAGGTAGGGAATATATCTGAAACATTTGGACTAGAGATGGGCACGAAATGAACCTAACGAAATGAAAACAATTTTTTTGCAAAAAACGTCACAAAAACGAAAACGAACCGAAACGGACCCCTAAACAACCAAACGACAAACGAAACACCATTTTTTTGAGTCATGCCCATCTCTAATTTGGACTACAGCACCAACAATTGCAAGAGGAAGATGTCCCTTGCAAAGTTGGCTGTGAAATGTTGACTGTTGTAGACAGAAATTGGAATTGTTACAGATTTTATTGAGTTTGGTTCAGTCATTAATCCAAATGGGGACTGTAGCCAAGAAATCAATCTGAGACCAGGAAGGACAGCAATGAATGAATTAGAAAAGAGAATCAAACATAAGAATATATCACTGGAGACCAAGATTCCTGAATATTAAATATAGATGTGAATGCTGGACTCTGAATAAAGCTGATGGGAGGAGCAAAACTGATTGTTTGAAATATGCTGTTTAAGGAGTGGCTGTAGGAAGACCATGGACTACCCGAAACATGAACAAGGGTGTCCTAGATCAAATCAAGACTGAACTCTTTTTATAAGAAAAAATGATGAAGCTGAGGCTATTGTCTTTTAGGCATATCAAAACAAGACAATTTTTATTTTGGAAAGTACAATAAATAATGGTAGGAAAAGCTGAAGGCAGATGGAAAAGAGGAAGACCTAACATGAAATGGATTGACAAAAAAGGAAGCCATGGTCCTGAGTTTGCAAGAACTGAGCAGGGCTGTTACTGATAAGGCATTTAGAAAATTACTCATTCAGAGGACTATTAGAAGTTGGAGGTGACCTGACAGCACAGACCAACAAAAGTCCTGGAAAGCAACATTTCCCATCTCCGGTTTAAAACCCTGAGTTTTAAATTACACTACTACCTCTTAAAACAAATTTAATTTTTTCTACAGGTCAATTTGTTTTAAGAAAATATCATCTTACGAAACTTGGTTTCCCATAGGAATGCATTGAAAATGGATTGATCCGTTCCAGAGGCCATGGGTTGCTTCGTTTTAAGAAAAAAATGTCTTACAAAATGCGGTTTCCCATAGGAACACATTGGGAATGGATTAATCCATTCCAGAGGCTAGAAAAAAAGACAGAATTAACCAGTATTTTTTCGTGGGTACATGTGGAATGGTTTGCGAAGCATCCCGTAGGGAATTTTTTTTTCTTCCTACGATTTTTTTCGTCTTACGAGACATTTGTCTTAAGGGGTACCACTGTATCTTTCAGCTTGAATAATGTTTATTGTTTTTCATTGTATCTTAATGTTTTATTTGTTACCCATCCATGGAACACTGGTTGGGTGGGTGGGTGTATCAATGCCTACATAAACCACACTCTGAAACATACCACTTGCCTCAGTCATCTTGACTCCTCTCACTGGGAGAAAAGAGGCCGATTGATGGAACAAACAAAACAAACATAACATGCACATTATATCCCAAACAGTAACACAGAATGTAACAGAAATCAGGTTGGAGGATTGGAGGACTTTGATAGAGAGGCATTAGCAATGTATTTTGAAGAAATGATGCCTATTTTAATCAAACTCCAGTAATAATACAGTGAATGTGTTTTTTAAGAGAAAAGAAAGGCTTGAGGCCCAAATGTTATTAAAGGGAGCCAGCATTTTCTGACTTACTATGTGATGGTAGTTGAACACCCTGCTCTTGCACCATCCCAGTCATTAACAATGCTGCTTGAAGTGAAAACGTCCCTGGTGAATTGTGCCAGTAATGTTTTACTACTTAGCTGGGAAAAAGTAAGAAACTAGTGGCACCATGTTCTCATTTCAGTAATGCTTCAAATCAGTTCCATATGTTGACCCAATGACCAGATCTTGCAGACTCATTAGGGGAAAAAAGTGAAGTTCCTCATATGATTTCCAAGTTGGAGATTTGCGTGTATGTAAGTTGGCATATATATTCATAGCCCTTTGCACCTGCATAAATATGACATTGTACAGTACTTGATCATGCCTAAAGAGAAATTGGGATTTTTGCCCATGTAGAAAAATTATTGCACACAGAATTCGTACATATGACCAGATCCTAATTCAAGCAATAATTTACATACATATTATTTATGGGTCCATTTCTGAGATTGGCTTTGCTTCTTGTTTTGAGCCTTCTGTAGAGACTAGCACACTTATCCAGGGATGATTGTCCTTTAGTGTAGCAGGCAGGGGCCATGCAAGAAGCCTTCCTAAAGAACGTGCGGACTGTGGACACATTTGGCATTCCATGGACAATGACAGCTTCCGGTGGGCTGGCCCTTTCACTCCAGAAACACCAGACAGGGAAATGGGGGGGGGAGTTAGTAGGGAGCTTCTGTTATTGCCCACCCCACAGACACTCTCAGTATCTGCTGCAATTCCCTCCCTGTGTTTAATGAGATATTAATACAGATAACATTTTGCAAGTTGATGTAAAAAAATAGCAAACACATTCTTATCCAAAATCTTTAGCTGTTATTTTATAAGGCCTATGATTAATCAATTGCTTAATTAATATTCTTGCTGTACAGTGGAACCTTGACTTACATCTTATTTGACTTGCATCTTATTTGACTTGCAGCAAGAAGGGGCCTGTTTGACTTGAGTTGCAGGCTTTGACTTACATCTCAGAGCCCCGGCGCAAGGCACTGGAATTGGGAGGCAGCCACTAGCCAGCATCACGGCTGCAGCCTCCAAACTGCTCCTGCCTTCTTCCCCTCCTCCGGCAGCGGCGGCTTCAGTGAGACCAGCTCAGAGCACCTGGAGCTGGTCCTCAGCCTCACCAAAGCTGCCGCTGCTGCCGGAGGAGAAGAAGGGCCGGGAGCTCAGGGCTGGCCTCGCTGGTTAGACAGTCAGCTCAGTCTTGTAAAAAATCTGGCTGCAGAAGTCTGGTCCACAATGGAAGCATTTTAGTTGGGGAGCTGTAAAGTTGTGGGACTCTAATGGTAAGCATAGAGTTGTTCAGAACTTGGAACGTCAGGTTAAAAATCAGTAAAACTTAAATGTTAGACATTGTTGCTATGAACATTAAAAAGTGGAGGCATATAACTTTTGGACTATAATTCCACTGCCTCCTCCTCTCTTTGAAGAGACATTTCATTTACATCCCCAGAAGGAATCTCCTATCCCAGGCAAATTTGTGTTAAATTGCTGTTTTCGGGGGTCTTTTTAATCATCTGGAACGGATTAATCCACTTTCCCATTACTTTCTATGGGAAAAGTTCGTTTGACTTAAGTCATGTTTGACTTAAGTCTAGACCACTGGAACGGATTAATGACGTAAGTCAAGGTTCCACTGTATTATTCTTCCTGCAGGTTATCTGGCTGGAAGAACCCAATTGTCTTGAGTCAGTGCATAAGTCATTCCCCATGACTAACTTTTACTTTCTAATCTCCTAACAGAATAACATTTTATATTGTATTCCTAGTCTAAACCTACCACAACACAAATGGTGTGTGAATTTCCACTGACTATGCAAATCCCCTGTCCTGACATCTGCGGTCTAGAAAAGAAAACATCTACGACCTCATCCAACACGTATTAAAGTCAGTAGCTGGGTGGTTTTGTCTCTTCCCCACCCTTGCCCGATTCATGTAGGACTGTACAGCTGAGAGAATGTTCTTGTTTAAGTTAAATAAAATCACATAACCTCTGGGGAACCCAAGAAGCACATTGCCCATGCATGCCTCACTTTTGAAGACAGACCGCACAAGTAACCTCCAGATTCCTCCCATGCTTTTGGATATGGAATTCCTGCAATCCATATCCCCTCGTTACCAGTTACACCACCAATGTCAATATAACCATTTGGTCCTGTTTCAACATTCCTGTTTCATATCTGGAGAAGCACAAAGGAGGATTGTGCATTTCTTTACTGATGCAATAGGACCGCATTGTTGCCTGGCCATACTCAGCAGCCGTCCACATTCTCTTGGTCTGTGATGGAGCGCATAGTCTGCCTCTACCATTGTACGGAGCTTGGAAAAGTTACTTTTTAAAAAACTATAACCCTCAGAATCTGCCAGCCAATATAGTCAGTAGTTATAGTCCTCCAAAATGAACTCTTCCAAACTCTCTCTCTCTCTCTCTCTCTCTCTCTCTCTCTCTCTCTCTCTCTGTGTGTGTGTGTGTGTGTGTGTGTGTGTGTGTGTGTGTGTGTGTGTGTGTGTCCCACACTTGCCATATATGCCTTGTTTTCAGTAGCTCCCTTGCATCACAAATGCATGTGTGTTATATAAATTGAATTTGGTATTGAAAGTACAGTATTTCCTTTCGGGGGGAAAACAGTTTTGATATCTGATGAACAGATCACACACAGAGGCAAAAACATCTGTTCTCCTATACCAGTGATGTCCCTCTAGGCATGTAAATATTTAAGTTCTAAGTAGCAGAGAAGGCAGGTGTGGAAGAGAAAGCCATGCTATTTCTCTGTTGGCCATTTACAAAAGTAAGGAGATCTGCCACATGCAGATTGAGGTAAGCTAATGTTAGAACAACTGGAAAGGCTTTTCCTATTTAGAGAGGACTGCTTCTAGATATGGAAAGAAACCATGCAATAAGACCCTGAGTTAAGGGTGGAAAACAAGTTGAGGAGTCATGTAGCCATCACAAAAACCAAATACAAAAGTGGAACAGGTGATACCTTTAGGCTATTAGAAAAATAACAAAAAGTTGCTAATATTTCGAGGGCAAAACCCTCTTCCTCAGAGCTGTACCAAAAGGTTAAAACATGGCAAAAGATGGAGTTGCCAAGAGTTATTTCTTAGATGTAAAGTCCTTGGCAAGATGGAAAATATGCCAGGTAGTTTCTTAGTTGAGATCCGGAGCTTAGATGTTCTGAGGCTGCATCTGAAGTAAAGGGTGGTGTTTTTATTGTCCTAGTTCTTCAAACAACCTGTCATGGCTCACGTACATACTTTCACACCCCCTCTCCATGTGGCTCTTCAAAGCTAATGGCCCCTTCTTGGCCAGGGAAGGGGTTAAGCGTATGATTGATTCTTGCATCTCATCCTTCTTTATGTCCAGCATGTGCATAGGGGAGATCTAAACCAGGGATGTCTTGGCTTGCAAATCATATTTGGTACATTCGGGGACATACAATACATCTCATTGGTGTTACAGAGACATGATTCAGGCAGAGTTTTGTCTCTGAGAAATCCTTCTGGGAAATAAATAACATGCTGAGGGCCTGGAGACTCAATTCCTGGTGTGATAATGACAAACAACCAGCAATTAAGGAACATCTGCTAATGGCACATTATCTATCCTAGGATCTTATAGTTCAGCCCCTAGCGCCCAGTGCTAGAAACTTTGAATAGGGCTGAATCTATCAGGTGAACATGCTGTGGGGCTCTGAAACACCTTGCTAGTAGAATGGCTAGTTTAGAATTCAAGCAGAGATAAGCGGAGTGCACCAGAGTTTCTTTTCCTTCTTTGAGTTCAGTGCTACAGCTCACAACCCATGTGCTAGGAACTATCTAGACAAGAGGCCATTGTTCAGCCCAGCACTCTTCACACTGAATACCAAACACACACTGTACAGCCTTATAGAGTTTTGATCACAGCCTAGACAGCAGCAGCAGCTGAGGCATCCCCAGTGTCCTTTGCATTGCAGTTGACCTCAACAGCAGAGCTTAGAAATGATGGGTTAGATTTAATGAATTGATATTAATAAGACCTTTGCCTGTTAATCTGGAAATAAATAGACAAGACAAGCTTTATGGGTTGAAAATTGGGTCATAATTTATTAAATCGAATAACTGTATTTAACTTTTAGTAAACTGAAAGCAAGGAGGCTAGAAAAGTGCAAATGGTAACATTCCATTCCAGATTAAGATTGATAGTACACTGGTCCCTTGACCAGTGCGCTGCCAAATTAATAGTGGTCTGGGCAGCCCTCAACTATCACTAAGGGTGATATTATTACCCTTGAACCTACTCCTCCAATTCTAACTTGTTACCTCCTAATTATAATAGAAGGCTGCCAGACTAAAGCTCTTAATACCTAAATAGCTAAAGCCTGCCTTCTATTTCCACTTGCTCTGCCCTCCAATTGTGACCAGATTTAAGGAATCTCCACACACCCCAAAGAGAATGGGATGGGTGAAAAGTCACCATCACTCAGCCAAACAGAGTGATAGTCAAAAATTCCCATCCCGCCGCTACATGACCAGCTAATTTCATTCTCCTATTGTGAGGGGAGGGCGGGGAGACAGACTGGACAAGACAGTGCGCTCAGAACAGGGTGAGCCTATTTAACTTATAAGTTCCTGGTGTCATGTGGCCCATTCAAACTGTGCTCGCAGCCGAATGCACAGGCAAAAGAGCCCCCACCCCACCCCACCCCACCCCTGGCACTTCGGCCGTTAGGAGCTACCCTCGTGTTAAGTAAGAGGAGTGCATTTCATCAGAAGAAAAGAACCTTTTGAAAGTAATGGTAAAATGTTATTTTAAAAAACATAGCTTAGCTGTTTTGGTTGATCCGTTCTCCTGTTTAAAGCTAAAGTAGTGGTACAGATGTTAATGCATTAAATTACCATGCTATTTCCAATCTATGATCACAATCTGATCCTCATTAAGCACAAGGAAATACTCTGCTCTCCCAGTCATTCAGCCTGGAAAGATGTCTTCATTGTGAATTCATAATACAGTAATATCCATGCTTTTTGCCTATAGAAGTGTTTGGTTATTTGTACTAGAGAGTCATTCCTGAATCAGCATGTTTTCAAGAATTATTCATTATAATAATGTCTAATGAACAATTGTTTGCTAGCATACCTTATAATTTGAACAGCACTCACTAATCTCTTCTCGTAAAATAGTTTGCTTCATAACACACCACCCGCCTTGTGGCTGGGAAGATTTCTAATACAGTATTTATTCTCCAGAAACCATTTTCCATTTTGCTGTTTCGAGCCACAAAGAGCTACCATCGCTCACCTCCTAGGTAGCTTACAACCACCAACTAATGAAAGCTCTCTGGCATGCTTTGATATAAATCTGTTTGCATTTATCCAGAACATTTCCTGCCTTTACTAATAATTCTTTTTTTGGGAGGATGAAGCAATAACTGTTTTTAATTATTCTTTTTCTTATTATAGCATTCATACTGCTAAAATGTCAAAATAGCCCAAGAGGCTATTGGCCTTTATTGTTCTACTTTGAAATGATTGTTACAGAGATTACTTTACTACTACTACTACTACTACTACTACTACTACTACTACTACTACTACTACTACTACTACTACTACTACTACTACAAGTAACTGCTACTTCTAAAGTAATGTCTGTAATGTTGTCTACTACTTCATATTGAAGAGGGAACAGGTTTGTTTTCCATGGCTTCAGAGACTAGGGCAGGGATGGTGAACCTTTTTGGGACCGAATGCCCAAACTCGGTGGTGGCGGCGGCGGCTCGAGAATGGCGGCAGCGGGGGGAGGGGTGAAGGCAGCAAGGGTGACGGAGAGAGCGTGGTCAGGGTAATCGGCGGTGGTGGTGGGAGGGCAGAGATGGCGGCGGAGGCGGGGTCGGGTTGGCGGCGGCAGGGGTGACAATCGTGATGGCGATGGGGAGGCGGTGGCGGGGGTGGGATCAGCAACAGCAGGGGGTCAGGGGTGGGGGCAAGGGCAAGGGCAGCAAGGGTGAAGGGGTCAGGGTTATCGGTGGTGGCAGGAGGAGCAGGGATGGCGTTGGTGATGGCAGCAGGGTCAGCAGAGGCGGGGTCAGGGGTGGCAGGGGACAGCAGTGGCGATGGGGACAGCAGAGGCAGGGACGGCCTGGCACACTACATGCTCCCTGCCCCCTCCATTTCACCCTCCACAAATTCCACCAGCGGAGGGGGAAGTGGGGCAGCAAGGAGCATGTCGCGTGCCAGGCGAAAGCTCTTTCCGTGCCACCTTTGGCACATGTGCCATAGATTCACCATCCCTGGACTAGGGCAATGGTTTCAAACTACAGGAAAAGAGATTCCATTTGAATATTAGGAAGAACTTCATGACAGTTAGAGCTGTTCAGCAGTGGAATATGCTGCCACGGAGGGTGGTGGAGTCTCCTTCTTTGGGGGGGTTAAGCATAGGCTGGATGGCCATCTGTCGGGAGTCCTGTGATGGGGGTTCCTGCATGGCAGAGGGTTGGACTAGATGGCCCTTGAGGTCTCTTCCAACTTTATGATTCTATGATTCTAAGACAAGGATTTCAAATTACTAGAGCCCCAGGGTTTACCAATCAAAACTTGGTGCAAAAAAAAACAAACAAACTTATGCAAAAGAATTAAAGAACTCTGAGCCCAGGAATTTATTTTGAGTGTCAAAACTGAACTGTCCCCACAATCTTTAATAAAAAAACACACTGTCCTGATTATGCAAATCTTACTTCATCAATTAATTCAGCACTATAATTAAGAGTATGCACAGAGAAGTGTTGTGCTACTGCAGTTGCAAGCACTGGAACAGATGTTCTTGCTATTGTAAAAGCAGTGGCCCAGAGATCTACTGGGAACATTTCATCCAGGCAGGGAAGGCATCAGCAAGAGGTGGAAATAAGATGCTGCTTTGTTCCTTTTTAAGACAACTTGTATTAAAATTCTAATCAGAGATTTTGATTTGTTTTGAACATAATTATATTTTAATAATGTAATGAATTGAATTCTATGTCAGTGTTTATAAACTTATATTTTGAATTTTTACTGTTTTTAAAATTATATTTGTAAGCTTCTTTAGATTCCAATTCTGGGAGAATGACCACATTTAACTAATATAAAACAAACATTAGAATTCATGACAGCAGACTCTGGTTTGCCATTTGCTTGCACCTGCCCTATTGCAACTCATTGTTTCAATTTATCATATAATTGAAGCTGCCCGGCCACATTACATATAGGTACCAGAAATGCCTGACAGGGTGCTATACTGCTTCATCTTATATATACCAAACATATATGATATGGTATCCACCAAATTGTATGTTATATATGTACCATATAGTATAATGCACTAAATTCAAATGCTAGTCCCAACTCTAAGAAGTAGCTGCAATGTAGTTGGTCAACATTGAAATAAATCACACTGATTAAATGGGCCTGTTCAATTGAGTCCAGGCATGCAATTTTTGCAAATGATATACTAAATATATAGATCCCTTGCTTGGCCTTTTCATAGTATTCTATAGTTTTATATGTAAGTCAGCTCAGGCTTTGGACTTTTTAAGTAAAATGTGTGTTCTAATGAAAGGAAAAACAGAATTGTACTCATTTCCTCTTTGAAAGGTATTCAAGAAATGCTAGTTGCTGGAAGGTAACCACAGCAGTGGTACTTGAGGGGTGGTGGTTTCTGAGTCAGTGGTAGCTTCTTGGGCTGAGGAATCACACAGAAAAGTTGCACATGGCACTCTGACCTCAACATAGACCTTGAAATGTCAACAGTGAAAAGCAAGTGGTGTAGGTGGCTGACATGACAGCAGTAGAAATAACAAATGTCAGCTCAGTGGCAAACATTGGAAGAGCATGATTCAAAGAAGTTATGGTAACCACAGAGGATGTGATGGAATAAGTGCTGCTGGAGAAAGCACATGACCAATTTCCACATGTTATCCCAGTGACATATGAAAGAGAGAGAGAGAGAGAGAGAGAGAGATTTTATGAATCAGAAGCCATGCAGCAGCAGAACTCAACAGAAGCAAATGATGACATACATGCAATTTTTAATTGAGAGAGAGAGAGAGAGAGAGAGAGAGAGAGAGAGAGAGAGAGAGAGAGAGAGCAAAAGCTACATATTTGAGGGTCACTGACTCCCTCTGTTTAACAACAAACTGTGCTGTAATATTTTTGAAACCATATTCGTTTGTTGTGTGCTGAAAGTGCTGGGTGGTCTTTATGTGGCAAGTTAGTAATGTGCTGTCAAGTCAGAACGAACTTACAGAGACCTTGATAGGGTTTTCAACGTAAATGGCTTTACAGTTCATGTGCTGCTCTGGTCATGTGGAGATTCAAAGCCTGGTTCCCAAGTACAAAAGAGTAAAACAAATTTTGCAGAAAGGGAAACATTCTCAATAAGTTTTTTTAAAAAAAAATTCTCCAAGGTTTGTATGCACATGCACACTATGGAGGCACTGCTGAATTTATGTGACCTCCTCTTAAGTACTGAAAAAAAATAGTAACAGGATATCAATTGAGTTGAGATGGGCACGAAATGATTTTTTTATTCATTTTGTTATTTGTTATTCATTTCATTAGGGAAAAACAAACGAAACGAAATGGAAATTTCCATTTCATTTGCATCATTTTTCATTCTGGTGTACCTTTTCCTCCTGGGCCAGGCCAGGGGGGAAATAAAACAACAACAGAGGCATTAGCGCCTCTCAGCTGGGAAGCGCTGAACCCCAAGCCAGTGCTTCTCAGCTGTAAAATAAAGAAAAGGGGGAAAAGCCCACAACAGGGACTATTTAAAATAATATTAATAATAAAAATTCAAAATTAAAAACCCACATCCTCCCTCTGGAGACCCCCACCTGAGCCAGGATCAGGTGGGTCGGGTGGCAGCTCCAGGCCCCCAACTTCCTCCACGGGAGGGGGGGCTCTGCGGTCCGCCCTTGGCATCCCGTTGGCGCAGGCAGGCATGGAGGCAGAGGAGGAAGCAGATGGGGCGCCTGCTCGGGGCAGCTGGAAACGTCTCCCAATCTCCCTTGCTCACCGCCCCGACACCTCTCAGCCTCCCCCGGCTCCCTCCACGCCGCCCCCTCTCACTCTCGCTTGCTCTGTGTATGGCGGTGGCGTGTTCCCACCTCTCGCCTTTCCCACGATGCGGGGTCCCTCACTGGCGCCTGGAACCCATCTGCCCCCCATGGTGGCAGCTGCTCCTCATGCTGCTGTTGCTGCTTTTCCCACCGCAGCCACCGCAACTGCTGCCCCAGTGAGGGAGGAGCGAGAGCGCCAGGCTCCAGGGAAGCACCACCGGTCACCACCCACGCTCGCAACCAGCTGTGTCCTGCCCCACCCAGAGGTGTGTGTGTGTGTGTGTGTGTGTGTGTGTGTGTGTGTGTGTGTGTGTGTGTGTGTGTGTGTGTGTGTGTGTGTGTGTGTGAGGGGGGATCTCTGTCTCTCCAGCAGCAAGGGGGAGGAGGAGGAGGAGGAGGAGCACCCCAGGTAAGGAGAGTGCGGCGGCAGGCCGGCTTCCCCTCTGCTCCCTGTTTTTCTGGCTGGGTGGTCCGGCTCCCTTCCCTTCCCCTTTCCCTTTCCCTCACCTGCTCTCTTCCTTTCTGGCCCTCCCGAACAGGCCAGACAGTTTCCCCAGACAGGGAAATAAAACAAAGAAAGCCAGCGCTTCTCAGCTGTAAAAAAAGAAAGAAAAGAAAAGAAAAAAAAAAAGCCCTGCAACGGGAATTATTTAAAATAATCCCCCCCCCACCGGAAAAATAAACGTGTCCCTCGGCCATGCCCGGCCAGAAAAAAATGAAACAAAAAGTTTAAAAGAAAAATGAAACAAACAAAATACGAAATGATTTTTTTTAAAAAAATTGTTTCATATTAAACAAATGAAATGGGGGCCGGGGCAATGAATGATGAAACAAAAATGCCCATCTCTACAATTGAGTGCTTCAAATTCAGTTGCCTGATAATATTTTTATCCTGCTCTAGTTTTCCTATGCTCAACCTTACAGATATTTCTATCAGCTCCAGATTATATGTATTGATTATATTCTGGGATACTTTACCATGCTCCCCACAATGCAAAAGAACATACTAGTGCTGGCACAAGAGCCATCCCTAACACAGTCTCAGATTTATATGTGGCTTTTTGATCCTTTCAGCTGGAAGTACTGAATTGCATTTTCCCTACATGCAATTTTACACATTGTAATCATGGCCAAACTAGGCTGGTATATATGACAGGCACAAGATGACTCCCCCAGATTTTATTTATTTATTTATTTATTTATTTATTTATTTATTTATTTATTTATTTATTTATTCAAAGCATGGCTCATTAGACAAAGCATGGCTCATTAGACCTTCTTATGACACACTTCACTTGGGGGAATACATGAATACTTTTGAAACATCCAGTTTATTTCAGGATGCAGTTTTCAGTTCTGTATAAGATATAACTCAGTGTGTGTGTGTGTTGCATTGTTACAGTCATGACTGACCCTTCGTGACCCCATGCCCATGGAGTTTTCTTTGCAGGAATACTGGAGTGGCTTGCCAGCTCCTACTCCAGGTGCCTACAGCACCTGGTAGAGATGGGCCACGGAACAAACATTTTTTGTTTCCGTTATCGTTTGTCATTTCCATTACATAACGAAACGACAAACGAAAATTGTGATGAAAATGAAACGAAACGAACAGAACCATGAAAATTGTGGTCATTACGTTTCATTTCCATTAATGGCGACGCACAATGAAATGAGCTGTTTTAAATGTTAAAAATTGCCCTGGATATCCGTAAAAATGCAGTGATAATTATTTATATTGTCTGATAATACCTACCAGGGGGGTTGGGGTCCTTAAAACATTTTTTTTTCTTCTCCCATCATGATGTATTTTTCTTTTCCCTTCAAAAGGGATGTCGCCACCAGCCACAAAATGGAGGCAAGCCATGTGATGTGGGATCATGTTCAACCAATAGCATGCCCAGGTTGCAGACTGGGCGGGCAGGTCTGGCAGCCACAGAGGGCATAAAAAGCTCTGGCCGCCCCCGTCCTCCTTGCAGTCTCTGGTGGGAGTTACGGTGGGATTGCTGTCTCTGCGACTCTAGCTTCAGTCCTGCAGCCTCCCTGTGTGCGTGCGTGCTGCGTACCTCTCGGTGAGTACCCTCCCTTGCCCCGCAGTGCAGTCACTCTGTGGCTGCCTTGCACCCTGGGCAACGCCCGCCGCTGCCTTTGCAGCCTCCCTGCATACCTAGTCTATACTGTGTCTCTGCCAGCATCCATTTTTTTAGTGTTTTCCCTCTGCTCTGGGGCGTTGGGGGATGCCTATGCAGGGAAATGCTTTAAAAATTGTGCAAAAAGTGGGTAGAAATGACAAACGAAAAAACAAAAAATGGTAACAATTTTTTTCAAAAAAATCCCGTCAAACGGAAATGAACTGAAACAGACCTCTCGACGACAAACGAAAAACCAAAACGCCATTTTTCTGTTTCATGCCCATCTCTAGCACCTGGTATTTCCTGGTGGTCTCCCATCCAAGTACTAACCAGGGCCGACCCTCCTTAGTTTCCGAAATCAGGCAAGATCGGATGTGCTTAGGGCATCTAGGCAGCTAACTCAGTAGTTGTATCTAACTCAACACCACAGTGGAAAACATGACACAGGAAAACCAGATGAGTCTCCACTTTGGTGGCTGCCATAACATTTAGGCCTTTTAAACAGGTGACATACTGAGGACTATCCAGCAACTTCAGTACAGAGTTTAGGTTTAAACATGACACAACTCCGAGCAGCAAATATGAAAAACAAACACAGTTCACTTGAAAACTCAAGAAACAACAACAACAACAACAACAACAACAACAACAACAACAACGACTTCTGGTCTTTTTACACAGTCCTCTCCTGCATCACTCTCCTCAGTACAAATCTCAAAACACTCTGTGCCACTTTTGCCGCAAGATCACTATGTACAACCTCCCTCAAAATCTTGCTACATCTTAAGCAATTTGGGAATGGAATGGAGCTAGAGGTGAAAAGGATGCAGAGGCAATAGATCAGTGTGTACATCTTCTGTAACATTTGGAAGCTGCTAGGGTTCATAGCATGCTGACCTAGATGGTGTTGTGGGCCACTAATTCTGGAAAACGAACAGCTGGAAGGGAACTAAATAGCTGAACATTCCATCTTAACTTGAAATACAATTTGTGCCAGTCTTTATTGCACAAGAGTCTCAAGAAATCCTAAACAAACTAGCAGTGTCATTGCTCATATTGTTTATAGCAGCCCTTCTCAATCTTTTTGGGGCTAAAACCTTTTCAGGAGCTCCTATCAGGTTCCAGAACTCCCTGTCAAACTAGATACAACATGAGCAGCTATCTCTCAGAAATTTCTTACATTTTTCAGTCCACCCTTTAAATGTGCCAGTGCCATACATCCCAGGGGCTATATGCCCCCCAACCCCACTGAGAATTTACAGCATGGGGTCAGCCAGTCCAAGGGATCTTTAAAATAACCAGAATTGATTTTAATCACTTGAAAATAAAACTGGCAAGGGAATATCAAGCTGTAGTCTTATGTTCATCTGTGAGCAAAAACCAGATAGCACATGGCAAACAAGCAGGAAATATGCTGGCTCGATAACTAATCAATGGAAAGGACATAGACAATTAATTGTTCTGGCCATTAAGTTATTGAATTGAAGCATTAATTGCAGTGGCATGCAAAGAAGCTGGAAGAAAGCTTCTAAAGATAGTAAGGGCCTGAACCAAAGTACTGTACATTGCAAACACAAATATCTCTTATGGTTATATTTACTGTTTATCTTCTTTCACTCTCCTCCAGTTATTGAATTTAATTCTCAGACGTCCCATATCTCGATCAAGCAGCCTGCCAGAACATTTCCATGAAACTTTCATGAGGTTAGGAGGACTCCTATTGAGTCCTGTGCCCCCTTCTGCAGATCGCACTTCGAGAAGGATTCATTGGAATTAGTTCAGGGGAGGGCAGCAAGGATGATCATGGCGCTGGAAACCAAGTTCTAGGAGGAAAAGCTGAAAGAACTGGGGATGTTTCACCTGGAGAAAATAAGAGGGGATTATATGATATCATTTTTGAAGTGCTGCTTGAAGAGCTATCATACAGAGGAAGGGGGCAGGATCTGTTCTCCATCAATAGCAGAGCGGGGTGGTGGTGGACTTGATGGCATATAGGTCCCTTCCAACTTCACACATCTATGATTCTATCCTGGCTAAAGAATTCTAGGAATTATTCAAAAGTAAATTTTGCAAGTTCTGGTGGGTGATTTTCACCTCTAACTTCTATAATGCTACCATATTTGGCTGCATTTCTGCAGCATATTACCCTGAAGCACTCTCATTTATCCCTAACACTTAAATATGCACAATTCCAATTTGAATGATTTTAGGATTGAACAAGCTAGTTGTGCTCACTTGGTGATCCAAGGAAAATGGCCTTTGCATGCTTACATACACTGTTTCTTTATTTCTGCAGGTTACAAGTGACTAAGGGCTTATCTCCATGTGGCATTAGAAGCAGGCTGGATCCCACTAAATAGGGTCACCAAGAGGTCCAGCATAACATTTAGAGTGATTCTTGCCATTCTAATGGCAAATGGACCTCTAGTGACCCCTACTAGATCTGCCGTAGCCTGTTTTCAATTTGCCATAATTGTTTGGTTGCTTAAGAAGAGAGACACCTCAAGATATTGGCAAAGTAATCATTTCCTTGGCTCCATGGAGGGCTTGAGGAAGAAGAAATATTTTCAAAATATGTGTAAGGGCAATGAATATTCACTGCACCACACTGAAGGCCTTAAAGACTAATGGAAAGCAAATGTGTATATTAGGGCAGCCCAGGGCAGCCAGCTGTCAATATTCCTGCTGTCAAAAATACACATTTGCTTTCCATTAGTCTTCCAGTTGTTACACATATATACGTTTTAAAAAAACTGCTATGGAAGTGATTAATTAGCCTATATCCTGAAGTGGCCCTCTTCTTAAGTCATTTTATTATACTGGCATATTAGAAGAAGGCTTGCCTTTGGATCACTTCCACCAATCATATATACTGGCTGGATATAGACCATTGCTATATGCTGCCTAGTTTTCTTCAGCTTATGGTGACACTATGAATGTGCAAGATTCAAAATGTCCTGTCCTCAAAAAGCCCTGCTCAGCTCTGGCAGCCTCAAGCCTGTGAATTCCTTGAAGGAGACAGTTCAACTCATATTTGATCTTCCTCCTCATCTCCTGCTGCTTTGAGCCTTTCCCAGTACAGTAATCCCCCACCTATCATGGGGGTTAGGGACCTGACCTGACCCACGATAATTGAAGAAAATCCGCAATATGCAGATGCTGGGTAGGGTTGGGACTGGGGTGCCTCTTTGGGGCCTCCTACACTTACCTGAGGCCTGGTGCTGCCCCAATTGGGCCTCCAACGAGCTTCTGGGGCCTGTCGGAGGCCCCAGAAGTGGTTTCTGGTGATCCAGAAGTGATTTCCGGTTTGTCGGAAACTACTTCTGGTGCCTCCAACAGGCCTGGGAAACCCATTGGAGGTCTGTTTGGGGCAGCACCATGCCTGGGGTAAGTGCAGGAGGCCTCAAACAGGCCCAAGCAGCTTACCCCAGGGGCCTTGCCTTTCATATACTGTGGTCCCGCAATAAATATACCAGGACCACAGTATATGAACCACGAAATGGTGGGGGACCGCTGTATTTTTGCCTTTTCTAGAAAATCTTTCCTTTCCACAATATGCCAAGAGTAGGACATGCTCGGTTTCATCATTTTTGCCTCCAGAGATAGTTCAAGCTTGATGTGCTCTAGGGCCCACTTGTTCATCTATCTGCACACAAAAAAAGTAGATGCCCTGGTTGGGCCAGAATAGTGCAGGCTAGAACCCTCTGGGGATAACTTTGTTCCCCTGGGGATTACATCACATTATTGTTGTCAAAATGAGCAAAGCAACTCATCCCGACAGCAGTCCAAAAAGCAGCCTGGCACCCCATCTGATCACACCCTGAGACTCTACCCTGAACCAGAATACATTGCATGGGACCTGCATCTTGTATTTTACATTTCAGCAAATCAAATCAGCCTTTCAATAGCTTCTTCAGACTAAGATTTTCTTGTGCATAATTACTGAGAGGCTGAACCACATCAAACCAAACTAACTCAAGTTCCCAAATCTCACAGGTGTGCCAGAAGGAAATGGATGATAAGGAAAACAAACAAACAAACAAACAAACAAACAAACAAACAAACTAACTAACTAACTAACTAACTAACTAACTAACTAACTAACTAACTAACTAACAACTAACTAACTAACAATAAGGAATGGTTACCCCAGATGTGAGCTGCCTAAATGCCCTAAGCACATCCGATCTCGCCTGATTTTGAAAGCTCAGCAGGGTCGGCCCTGGTTAGTACTTGGATGGGAGACCACCAGGGAATACCAGGTGTTGCAGGTGTCTGGAGTAGGAACTGGCAAACCACTCCAGTAGACATGGACACAACCAGAAAAAATGACGTTTTGAGTTTTCGTTTGTCAGAACGGGTCCGTTTCGGGTTGTTTTGTTTGTCGCAAAATTTTTCAAAAATTTGTCATTTCCATTTGTCGTTTGTCGTTTACACCACGATTTAGCGCGATTTGACTTCCCAGAGCATAGGGGCGTCCCGCAATCAGGGCCGGCGCTAGGTGTTTTTGTGCCCTAGACGGCGGGCAGGTGAGTGGATGGGTGGCGGCGCGGCTGCAGGCGGGTGGCAGTGTGGGCGGACGGGCGAGTGGGGAGTTAGGGTATTACTTAGGATAGAGGTTCTGTTCTTGGCTTGCACCCCAAATGTGTGTGTGTGCAAGCAAACTGAAGTTGGGGAAGTAGAAAATAAATGGTAGTATATAATATTTTTAAAATAAATCCACACCTCCCACTCCCAGTCGAACCTCCCCCTTTATCCAATATCAGAAAAAAATCCTCACAAACTGCCAGAGAAGAAATAAAGAATAAACTGCTATTCCCTTCAGCAGACAAAGCTGCAGGGAATCAAAGAAATTATTTTCTAAATTCAATTCCCTCCCTGCCTGCCTAACTTAAATCCTAAAGCCTCCAGCCTCCCTCCTCAATCTTGATCGGATCACACCAGCACCAGCAGCCAGCCCTCCTCCCTCAACCACATCCATACACCCGACTGCGATTTCTGGAAGGTGCCTCGGCTTTTTATGCCCTCCGAGATATCCAGAAGTGTCAGTCAAAAACCTGGTGATGCCATTGGTGGAATGGTTCAAACAATTTGCATGGTCCCATCCCATGCCCAGCCCAAATGGGCAGGTCTAAAAAAATAAAAAATAAAATAAAATAAAATAAAATCAATATGACGTTTTATTGCTATTAAAAAACCCACTGCTGCTACTATTAAAATTCAGGCATTTAAAATAAATAAATTTCACATGTTTCTGTGGTGATTTGGTGTGTTTTTTGACCATGATTTCAAAAGAAAAATTGCGGTCGCCATTTTGGATCCCCCCCACCGCATGGCATGGCGAGACGACGAGGATGACCCCCCAGCCTCGTGCAAGCAGCCCAGGACAGGAGAAGAGGGGGGGAAGGCCGGGGACCCCCCAGAAACCACCCCTCTGGTAGGTGGCAAAGCCTCAGGCAGGCATATTTTTGCCTGCTTTTTTGGCCGGGAGTCGGGGTTTTAAAAAAACTTTTAAAAACTTTTTCTGTGCTTCGCATTGTGCGATCACCATGTTGCCACAAACGGAAATGAAAAACCTGACCAAATTTTTCTTTTTTTGGTTCGAGTTCGAGTTCTGACAGCTTAATTATCGTTACCGTTTCCATTACGTAACGGAAATGATAACCGAAAACGGAAACAACAATTTCGCTGAGTCGTGCCCATGTCTACACTGCAGTATTCCTGCCAAGAAAACTCCATGGGCATGGAGTCACGAAGAGTCGGTCACGATTGTAACGGCACAACACACACACACCACAGATGCAGGCGAATAATCAGCATTAGAGAAGGTTAGTGCAGATGAGCAAGCAACAAGTTCTCCAATAACTATGGTTCACTGTATTTCACCAAGTGAAACCACCACTGCTCTAGCTGCAGTGGAAAAAAAAACTTCTGTTGTGGCCACTGTAGAAGACTATCATTAAGCAATGAAAATGTTGCAGATTGTCTTTCTATCTTGCAGAGAATAAGTAGATTCAGAAGTATGAGAATTTCTAGCTTTTTCATGACTTTCTTGGTTTCATTTTTCTATAGCAGCCACCCAATCTTGCCACCAGGATCTGGATTACAATGTCTATCAGCCCCAGCCAGTGTGGCTAGTTGTTAAAGATTATGAATTTAGCAGTTCTGGTTTCACCACGGCAGGACAACTTGATAAGTGCTGCACCTTATCAAGTTGAATTCCTCCAGATAAAAGGGATCCTAAGAAGGATAAATTTCCTCAGAGAGGAAACAAAGAAGAGGCAGTGCCTACAGACCACAAAGGGAATGGCGGTGAATTTCGGTTGAAGCAGGAAAATGCCTAATCTCCACTGGAGGAAAATCAATGTCATTAACTGTTCAAGGCATGAGCTGTTGGTACCAGAGAACTGTAGAAAGTTGTAAATATTTGGCGTGTCATGAGTAAACCCTTTTTATCCCTCCCTCTCTTTGAGTGACTCTTCTCCTTGGTGATTTGGAATCTTTCTTCAAACAAGCACCACCACCCCTTTTGTGGAAGCAGTGTTTGGCAAAGGACTGTGAATGTTTTGAAAGACAACCACAGATCTGAAGAATTGATCTTTCTCACATTTATTTTACGAATTTGCCTTTCTGCCTATTGCTTTCTTGGGGTGGTAGAGAAAAAAAACTCTTGAGGAAACTCCTTTTTGTTTTGTGCTTTTTATAGGTGGTGGATTTAACGATGCAGTTTAAGGGCAGCACTGGGAAAGCTGTTTTTCAAAGGAATGTTTATTTGACCTTGGATGGATTCCATATTTTGTAAATAATTGCCGGAGAATCTCTGTTCCCCACCTCTTTTGCTCTTCCTTTCTTCAATCCAGTCACTTTCCTCTATACTCCTCCATTTGTAAAGTAAGTGGCAGAAGCTACAATTACAAGCAATATTAACTCTTTCTTGTGAGCTATAAGAACACAATGAGCTGGGAAAGTTTATCAGATGAAGAGTTTGCCAATATAATCCCATGCGGATTACAAAAAATAATAGACATTTATACATCACAGATGGACCCATTCTCTGACGATACAGAGATTTTTAATCCTGATCAAGACATAGAGGCAGAACAGAAAGCTGATTCTAGTCTACAGATAACTACAACAAGAATTGTGCAGGATGAATTTGTGGGGAAAAAAACCCTGAAATTAGTCTTGATCAGGAGTTAGAGCCAGAAGAGAGTTTATTTTAATCTGCAAACAAATACAACAAGATCAGTGCAAGATATATCTTTGCAGCATCTTATCTTTTACAGACATTAATATTTTGTTATTTAGACAGTTTCATAGTGCATTCTATTCCTATGATTCTATATTTTAGAAGGCATGCATAATTTCCAGTGGTAAATAATTAGGAGCATTTGTTATGCTGAACAGTAGGTTTCCTGTTTCCATGTCTTTGTGTCTCACCATGAAATTGTTTGAAATAAATAATTCCTGTGTTGAGACATAGATGATATTATCTTCCAGAACATTCTTGATTCTTCCTTGAACTGGCAGCTAGGGCTGGAATAGGTTGTGGATGTAAGGAAAATCTAGCTGTTGGTCTTCACACAAGACCTTGTACTTGACCGAAACATCTCAGAGACGTAGATGTTTCTGATATCACAGAGTAAATCAGGATTTTCCCCTCCCCAAGTCTCAATAGCAAATAAAGTCAGGCCTGCCCAATGGATTGAAGAGCCCTGGCTGATTTATTTGCCTGAGAGACCATTTGAGCCATTTCAGGTGAGGCGGGAATCAGCTAGAAGAATAAAGGCAATGGAGCTTGTTTTCCATCTCATGTGGAGAAAGAGCAGAAAGCTACGTCTGCTCTGGAAGTTCTGTTTTATATCTCTTTAGAAGCCATTATGCTTCTCATTCCCTCTCACAAACCCTGGGAATGGTAGTTTACTAAAAGTGCTGAGAATCCTAATGCTGCTTATTGAACTAGAGGTATGGCTCCCAGTAACCCTGAGGGTGAATATTAGACTCAAATAAACCACAAATAAACCACAAATATGACAAGATAAATACAAGATAAAACTTCAAATTATTCCCTCTCATGTTTTCCTTTGCTCCAACGCCATCTATTCTCAACTTTTTATTTTCTCAACTCAGTTTCTGTCTTTTTCTTTTTACTAGATTGCACATTGGGGGGAAAAGTTTCTTCATCTGAATAATTAATTTGGAATAAATTAAACCAGTCGTTTATCATCTGAAAATTCAGGCTGGATACTGTTATATAACAAGAACAGGGAAGCAATAGCTGTTTGTGAAATCTCCGAGGAATTTCTGCTTTAATAACTACATTTTAGTGCTGGACAGGGTAATGTTTTAATGCGACAGAGTTCTTTACTTTTGAAGAGAGGATTAGCTTGCATTTATTTAACCTGTCATTACATCATACTGCACAAGCTCACCATGCAATTACAGAGGTAATGGTTACCATGTTGTACTGACCAAGACATACTGTGGTATTCATCTCTGCTTACCCTGGCCCCATTACAGACAGAGGTTCTATGTGATGAATGAAAAAGACCATTAGAAAAAGCCAGGGTAAGATTGTGAGATAATAAAGAAAAATACCAGTTCTACAAATCCCATTTTGAAAACATTCGGTCCAAAGATTAATGTCTTTTTGTTCTAATTTTCAAACTATTATGTGCTCAGAGAACTACAAAAGATCAATAGATCCCCACAAGACTGCAGTGTGTAGGTTGCCATTTTCAAGTGTGCAGTTTGCTCTTTGCTATTAATTGTGGCTGTTAATTCTCCCTCACTGAATACTTGGGGTCTTTTTACAACTTTTTATTGAGGCACTGCAGACTCATAACAAACAGAGTGGAAAGCTCTAGCTTCATGTTCTCTGCCATTATGCCACTCACCTAGACTGGGGTGGGGTTGATTCTAAAGAGGAAATGCTTTGCTATCTGTGAGAAGTATGAAGTATGAAGAGTATGAAGCTTTCCTTTGTCAGACTCATTGGCCTCCATGTGTAGGAGAGCAACAAAACTGGGAACAGGTTTATAACATTCCATATGGTGCACAAAAGGCTTAGCCAAAACATGACACCTGAGCAGAGCTTCTGTGACTAACCCTTAAGAGCATAAGAACAATAGAAGAGTCATGCTGGATCAGGCCAAAGGGCCATCTAGTCCAGCTTCCTGTATCTCACAGTGGCCCCACCAAATGTGTCTGGGAGCACATGAGACTAGATATCTGTCTCCTGATACCACTCCCCTGCATCTGGCCCTCGAAGTACCCTGGTTTTAAGCCTGGAGATTACACATCTCCATCATGATTTGTAACCTGTGATGGACTTTTCCTCCAGGAATCTGTCCAATCCCCTTTTGAAGGCATCAAGCCAGATGCCATCACCACATCCTGAGGCAGGGAGTTCCACAGACTAATAACATGCTGGGTAAAAAATATTTTCTTTTGTCTGTTCTCACTCTCTCAAACCTCAATTTGAGTGGATGTCCCCTAGTTCTGGTATTTTGTGAGAGGGAGAAAAGCATCCTTCTATCCACTTTACTCATGTCCTGCATTATTTTGTACATCTCAATCATATCCCCCCTCAGGTGCCTTTTTTCCAGACTAAAGAGCCCCAAATGTTTTAGCCTTTCCTCATTAGGGAATTGTTCCTGAATTACTCCCACACTGAAACATTGGCATCTTTACTGCAGATTATGCCAATTCTGAGAAATAATTCCCTGAAGTAATATGATTACTCATTATTGTAGGGGGAGGGAGGTAATATTTATTTATTTCATTTTATTTCATTTTACTTTTGAATATTTTACCCCACCTTTCTCCTTAGAAAAGGACCCAAGGTGTCTTACAAAAATGAGGGACATTATACAGCCCAGAACATTAAAGACATATTCAAGTTAAGAACAGGGAATTAGAAGAGGCATCTTAGAACATTAAAATGTAACATTAAAGCTACAAAGATCACACAAAAAGAAAACAATCCATTATGAGTGGTGGAAACTATTTAACATAGAAAACACTGGTGTTCTTATGAAGTCAGTCAATGCAATCATGTATGGTAATCCATATAAAAGTCACATAATCGATAGTCCCTCATTCGGGGAAAGCTTGCCTGAAGAGAAAGGTCTGAAATCTCTGCCTGCTTCTAGAAAGACAGCAGAGATGGGGCAGATGTGGCCTCCAGTGAGAGAGAGTTCCAAAGTCTAGGAGCAGCAACAGAGAAGGCCTTTTCATGTGTTCTTATGAGACACACCTGTGAAGGTGGTGGGAAGGAGAGAAAGCCAGCTCATACTGCGGGATTCAATCTTTCATGTAGCTTGGACCCAGGCCATTTTGTGCTTTGTGGGTTAAGGTCAGTACTTTGAATTTTGCCCAGTAGGTGATTGGCAGCCAGTGGAGCTGCTTTAATAGGGGTGTAATGTGATCTCTGTAACCCTCCCCAATCAGCAATCTGGCCACTGCATTTTGACGTTGAATTTTCCTGAGACTTTCCATCGGCAGCTTCACATAGAATGAATTACAGTAGTCCAGCCAGGACGTCACTGGGGCATGTGCCACAGTGGGCAGAGCAGGAGTCTCAAGAAATGGGCGTAACTGGTGCACTAGTTTTAATTGTGCAAATGCACTCCTGGCCACAGCTGTGATCTGGGCATCTAGGCTCAAGGTTGAGTCCAGGAGCACCCCTTCCCAAACTATGCACCTCTTTTTTTCAATGGGGGGTTAATCCCATCCAGTACAGGTTGCATCCCTATCTTTTGGTCTCCTTTTTGACTAACCAGAAGCAGTTCTGTCTTGTCTGGGTTTAGTTTTAGGTTTTTGTTCCTCATCCAGTTCATTATCAAAGCTAAGCACTAATAGGGGCAGCAGCATCCCTCTTAAGTAGAGTAAGGAGAGTACAACTCTACTGTAGGGACTGGGATGGCAGCAAGTGAATTTCATTGTATAACTTAACTACTACTTAAGGTGATGGACGGATCAGTAGTTTGAAAGTTCAGTTCCCCGCTGTGTCTTGAGTCCCTACCAGTTCTGCAATTCTAAGATGATGATGATGATTATTTAGAGAGCCCCTGGGGAGTGCTGGGTATTTTTAAAATTGCTCAAGAGTCAAAAATAACAGTGAATGAATTATGTCTCATATTAATTTTTAAAAAGTAGACTTTTCAAATAATGTTTGAAGGCTCTTACTAAAATTTAATTGCCCGGGTGGAAGTGGAGCCAGAAGCTGTGAGGAGGAGGAGGAGGAGGAGGAGGAGGAGCCACTAGAATCAGTAAATGCCTGCTAAAAGAAATGTGTGAAAGGGATACATATTCAAGCAAATATCTAAATGTTCTTCTTCTTAGATAGACCTTCGGGCTGGAAACAAAGGAGGAACAACTGCAGAGCTGGCTCTACTGTTTGCCAGACTAGAATATTCCCTATCACCTACCAGAGCCTCCTTTTGGAACTACGTACATAAACCAAAATGGGGTCACCATCACTGTACATGCCATCAGCACTGCACCATGGCCCCAAAGGTTTCCTCTCCTATGAGCCCCCACTCTGTCATTCATAGTGTTTGTACAGCCCAAAAGAATGCTGCACATTGTACTGCAGGAATAGGAGCCCATTCTGAAGGAAATAAGACTGAGGGGGAGATATGATAGCACTCTCCAAATACTTGAAAGGACATCCTACAGAGGAGGGGCAGGAACTTTTCTCTGTCATCACAGAACGCAGACACAATTTATAGGAAGCCAGATTTCTGCCGAATAACAGGAAAAGGGTTCTTAACTGTTAGAGCAGTAAGACAATGAAACCAGTTACCTCGATGACATATATCTTTCATGTTTCTCATTCTGGGCTCCACTACAGGCATTTTCTTGCTACTTCCTTACCAGTATTTATTTAATAATATTAGTATTAATAGTAGTATGACATTTCTTCTTACTGTCAGTGGGATGAACCCAAGTAAGATTATTAGAAGGCTTAACTTGCCCTGTGTCTTATCCTGCAGCTTCCATTAAAAAAATGCACACAGGCTATTATCAACATCTGGATTTAGTGATCTCTGACAAGTATCATTGTCTGAATATGGATGGCATCTGAAATCATGAAACTGATGCTTTAAAACATATACAGTGGACCCTTGTATAACAAACAGCTTGTATAACATAAAATCTGTACAACATAAAAATTCCGGAGATAGGGGAAATTGGCTTAACATGATTGCCTATGGGGAGAATCTGTACAACATAAAAATGGGATTACTCCATTTTTGATGCATTCCTATGGGAATTTGTAAAAGGAAAATTTGCTTAACATAATTTCATTTGGAACGAATTAATTCCTTTATACAAGGTACCACTGTACTGGTATCAGGGAACTTGATATATATTATGGACCCTGTTCATTTTACTTTTTCAATAGTCCAACTTTAATTGCAGTTGGGACAAGGTTCTATATGACAAGCACCAGCAAAGCTCAAATATTACACCACCCCTTCATTATCCAATTTATAATCAGCATTTCTTTCCTTTCTTTTTCTTTGCTAATTTTGTAAAAAGACAGAGAAATGAACCAAGTTTGTGGTTTGTTTGTTTTTAATGGGGCTGTTTTGTTGGCTGATCCTGTTTTCCTTATAATTACTGAAAAACATATTCAGCATGTTTTCATGGTTACATGAATGAAGCAGTTGTAAACTATACCAATTATTGTTATTTGCAGACCAAATAGGCATGTGTGCCTATGTGTACGTGGTGTCTGTTCTGTCCCTCCACCCTGCTTCACTGCACTTAGACTTGTGTACAAATTGGCAGTACCTCTGACTGTTAAGCTATTTGCCTGAATTATTTCTGTAGTAAATCTCTAGAAATGTCCACTTAAGCAGAAACAGTCATAAATATCTCGTGTTAGCCGTAAAATACAACAGAATTTTGGAAGTCATAATTTTAATGGATATAACTGTGCTATAAAAGAGGGGCCTGTGGGAGTAGGGCTAAGGTAGAATTTATCCAAGTGAGCTGTGATGCTAGCAATAAATTATCCCCTGTCCCAGGTGTGACATATTATCCAAAGGGTACCTAGTGACTGAGGACACAAAGGTATAGATATGGCAGAGGCCCAAGCAAGCCCCGAGCAATTAGCAATGACTGGGAATTGTCAACAGCTCTTCTAAACGGTGGATCATTTCCTATGTGCTTTGCTTTGCCAAGGCACACACACTCAGGAGTGTCTGTGGTCAATCGCCAATGTGAGCATAGATCTCACAGATAGGGGTCCGCAGAGGAAACTTGTTAACAGCCCTTTGTTTCATCCCGGCTATTAGACTCCTCTCTTCCACAATGACTCAAGCCTTCTAAAACAAACGGCCACACTCCATAATTCCAAATAGAGCAAGGCCAACTATGCCGTGCACACGTGTGTGTGTGTGTGTGTGTGTGTGTGTGTGTGTGTGTGTGTGTGTGTGTTGTGAGGGGCATAGCTTGGGGAGGGCAAGGTGGCGGGTGCCCTAGGTGCAGCAATTAGGGGGTGCCAAATTGCCTACTGACCCCTCCCTCTGCCCCCCATCCAGATTATATTTTGCAATGGGGGCACAAAAACTGACTGTTGCCCCGGGCTCTGGAAGCCCTAGCTATGCCTCTGGTGTCTGTCTGTCTGTCTGTCTGTCTGTCTGTCTGTCTGTCTGTCTGTTTAATCTATGTCTTTTATAAGTAAATTTCAGAACAATACATGGCTAGTTCTGGTGAGGTTCAAGGCAATACAACAGGGTGGGGACGATCAAAAGCCAAAAAAATGTCCCAGAAGAGTAGATGACTTGCTTCTCAGTGTCCCAGTACACAGCTTTTATAACCATTAGGTGCATTGCTTAATGAGGATTTTTGGGATTCTCGAGGTTTAGATCTGAGACTTAACCTTTGAGGTTCATTTTCCATTTCTCGAGCCAGGTCCTAAAACCTCTGGGAATAGGATGCTGCTGACCTGCCAAACCTGATCTGGTTCAGGGGTTGATCCTCACACGTAACATTCACATGGCCCCTGCTCTAAAGCCAAAAGGAGACGAGACCACCAAAAAGCACAACATAAAGAACAGAGTTCAGTTTTCACAAAAAGGTGGACATTTTTGCATTAAAGTTGCATATTCTAATTTAAACTAATATATACATAAACTAATATGGTTCCACAATCATAGCTGGCAGGAGCCTGAGTCACAAGGTGACATCAAGGATCAACAGAAACAAAATGGCATACAACATCAAGCATCAGGTGTGACAAAAAAATCAGCGACCGTTTAAAATCAAAGATGTATCGCACCATTGTACAACCTGTTGCACTGTATGGTGCAGAGTGCTGGCCAGCAATTAAAGAAACTGAATGTCACCTTGCTGTCATGGAGACGAAGATGCTGTGATGGACCTTTGGCCTCATGCAAAAGGATCATGTGCGCAATGATGCCATCAGAGCAAAATACTGCATTGCACTTATTGCTGACAACATGCACAAAGCCCAAGTGCACTGGTTTGGACATGTCCTGCATACCAATGAGGAAACTCTGTCCATAAAGGGTCTCACCCTGCAGGTCAGTGGATCCTGACCAAAGGGTCATGCAAAATAGTGCTGGATGAACACCCTTGAAAATGACATGATGTTGCCCCAGGTTCACCCAGACCTAGCCCATGGCCGTGCCAAGTGGAGGGCCAAAACAAGAATAGCAGACCCTACCACCAAGTGGGACGAACACTAAGAAAAAGAAGAAGATATATGTATTAGGTACTGTATATCTAATATACATACCTAACTTGTAATAGACATATGTAATGCTATTTTTAAAGTGATGCAGTGAACTTCCTCTGCTTTAATACACACTTAATTTTTTTTTACCTCCTTGGCCCCTCCATGGAGCTGAGGGAGTGGTTAATTTGTCAATATTGTGAAGTGGTTCTTTGTCAAGCCACTTCATGATATTGGTGATTTGGTGAATTCATGATATTGGTGATTTGTTCACCCAGCAGCCTGGCTGCAGTGGACAAAACAAATAGCAGACCACCAAGTTGAACACTAAGAAAAAGAAGAAGATATATGTATTAGGAGTATATCTAATATACATCCATCACATAAATGAGTGAGCAGTGAACTTCCTCTGCTTTAATAAATAGGCTTGGCCTCCATGGAGCTGAGGGAGTGGTTAATTTGTCAATATTGTGAAGTGGTTCTTTGTGACCTTGTTTAGAATTGACAGCAGCCTACTGCAGACCAAATAGACTTGCTTGAGCTCCATCAAGGACAGCACAAAATGGCGCCTCTTTGTGACCTTGTTTAGCTCACCCCAGCCCACTCCAGGTGTGACTTGTAGACAAGACCAAAGAGATGGGCTAAATTTGCTCAGATGGCTGGCATCACTTGTCTCTGAAGGCAAAGGAGAGATATTGTTGTGTCAAAATCGTGTACAGTATTTTATTTCTTCTTCTTCTTCTTCTTCTTCCTTAGGAAAAATTAAAAGAGAGAGAGATGGAAATAGCCAGCACCTCGTCAGATCAAAGTTAACTGCTGCTTCTGTTCTTGGACCTCTGTGCAATCACAAATTTCCCATATGAATAGTTACAGTGATATTACCTACAGAAACCATGATGGTACTGATTTGAAAAATGGGGGATCACAGCAGATCAAAGCATATTTCCCTGTTGTGTTATCACAGCCTAAATGACATGGTAATGATCTAGAAACTGCTCATAGCTGTGTGGTTCTCAGGTTCAATCAGTGGCATCTATACAACCATGGAATACAATCTAGTTGTCAATCAGTGGCATCTATACAACCATGGAATACAATCTAGTTGAGATGCAGAGATTTCATAACATTAATTTATGAACTTGTGTCCAGCTTCAATCCTGAACACATGACAAAATCCATTGTTTACAGCTGAGCTTTCAGATATAATCTCCTCTGCTCAGAACCACAAGATAGAGGCTCAAAACCCAATGATCTATAGTATTTATTTATTTATTTATTTATTTATTTGATTTATATACCACAACCATCTAGCAAAAAAAGCTACTCTGGGTGGTTTACAAACATATACAAAATACAAAAACAGATTAAACAACTTAAAATAGTAAATAAAAAATAAATCAATCAGACCAAATAATCAATAGTAGAGATGGGCACGACCAGGAAAAATGACGTTTCAAGTTGTCGTGTGTCGGAGCCGGCCCGTTTCGGCTCGTTTCCGTTTGTCGCAAAATTTCTCAAAAATTTGTCATTTCGTTTGTCATTTTTCGTCTGTCGTTAGTACTGGTTTGGGGGGTAGCGGGCTCCTGGAGGCACCTCTCTGGGGTTGGTGGGTGCCTCCTCTGGCCCGCTACAAAGGGAAAGCGGGCTCCTGGAGGCACCTGGGGTAGGTGCCTCCTCTGGCCCGCTATGAAGGGAAAGCGGGCTCCTGGAGGCACCTCTCTGGGGTGGGTGCCTCCTCTGGCCCGCTACAAAAGGGTATGCATAGCCAATTGGATATGCATTGCATACCAGTTGCAGTGGCAGGCAGAGACACCTCTCTTTCTTTTGGGAGGGTGCCTCTACTCTGACTCACTAAGAAGGACAGCATACTGGCATACAGGTGTACGGTGCACTTGGGCTGGGGAACAAAGTGAGAGAGGACCCCTATGGGCGCCCTGTGACTCACTAAGAAGGGAAGTGTACTTGTGTGTAGTGCAATGCGAGTACACAGATCTGGCTTAGGGTTAGGGTTAGCGCAAGGGCTAGGCTTAGGGTTACGGGTAAGGTTAGGGTGAGTTAGTGGGGTGCACCTCTGGGTGCCTCTCTGACCCACTAAGAAGGGCAGTGTACTGGCTAGGGTTAGGGTTTGGGTTTGGGTTAGGGTTCGGGTTCGGGTTCGGGCTAGGGTTAGTGGGCTTTTTATGCCCGACTGGCACATCCCAGAAGTCTCGGTCAAAACCTGGCCAAGTGGCCATGCAATCGGTGGAATGGCTCCAAAAAATTGCATGGTCCACTCCCATGGCCAGCCCATCATTGCACAGGTGTAAAAAAATAAAAATAAAATAAAATAAAATAAAATCAATGGAGACACTTGGTTGCAAGAAAAACCCACTGCTGCTAGTGTAAAAATTCAGGCAGTTTTAAAATAGCTATTTTCGCATGTTTCTGTGGTGCTTTGGTGTGTTTTTGGACCACGATTTAAAAAAAAATATTGCGGATGCCATTTTGGATCCCCCTGCACCGCATGGCAAATGGAGACGCCGAGGATGCCCCCTCCCAGCCCGGTACCAGCAGCCCAGAACGGGGGGGGCTGGGGACCCCCCCCCCAGAAACCACCCCTCTGGTAGGTGCCCTCACTCACCTGCTTTTTTGGCCAGGAATCAGGTTTTTTTATTTTTAAAACTTTTTTTTCTGTGTCGCTTGGCATCGCGTGATCGCTGCCGTGCCAGGAACGACAACGACAAATCAGACCCAATTTTTCTTTTATCGGTTTGAGTTTGAGTTCTGGCGGAGTAATTGTCGTTACCGTTTCCGTTACGTAACGGAAACGAGGAACAGAAACGGAAACGAGAATTTCTCCAAGTCGTGTCCATGTCTAATCTACAGAATGCATTCCTTAGACTTCAATACCCATACAATATGGTTAAGGAACAAGTTAAAAAACTAAAACTCAGAAGCAACCTACTTCAGGACATAGCCAAAAGAGAAAATGACTGAACCCCACTAGTTGTCATTTTCATTCCACAATTGAGACCACTCAAACAAATCATAAGTGATATCCAAACCTATCCTTGACAAGAATGCTTCACTTTCCCAAGACATTGGTGGTAGATTTATACTTGCTTACAGACAACCATCAACTTTCAAGCAACTATTGAAATACAGTTGATCACTCAACAGTTGAACTAAACTCTTACAAACCCAGACGACCTTATGGCAACAAGGTTACAGGATGTGACAAAGTCACACAAACAGTAAGAGTACCTTTACCTGTTCTGCCAATGTTACCTATGCCATCTTTTGCCAAGATCACCCCTTTGCATTCTACATAAGACAAAGAGGACAATCTCTCTGCAAAAGAACTAATGATAGTACCACTCTATTCTGCTCTGGTCAGACCCCACCTGGAGTACTGTGTCCAGTTCTGTGCGCCTCGGTTTAAAAAGGATGTTGACAACCTCAAGCAGGTACGGAGGAGGGTGACCAGGATGGTTGAAGGTCTGGAAGAAATGTCTTACGAGGAACGGTTTAGCAAACTGGGAATGTTTAGCCTTTCAAAAAGAAGGCTGAGAGGGGAAGATGATAGCCATGTTTAAATATTTGAAAGGAAGTAGTATTGAAGAGGGAACAGGTTTGTTTTCCATGGCTTCAGAGACTAGGACTCAGGACAATGGTTTCAAACTTCAGGAAAAGATATTCCATTTGAACATTAGGAAGAACCATGATTGTTAGAGCTGTTTGGCAGTGGAATATGCTGCCACGGAGGGTGGTGGAGTCTCCTTCTTTGGAGGTTTTTAAGCAGAGGCTGGATGGCCATCTATCGGAAATATTGTGATGGGGGTTCCTGCATATCAGGGGGTTATTCTGGATGGCCCTTGAGGTCTCTTATAACTCTATGATTCTATGATTCTAATGGAGAGATGAGATAAAATATATACATGTGTTTAGAACCCATATCTCACTATATAGCCAGAGACTCTCAAACAAAATTATACAAAACGATAGTAAGGCCTTACCTGGAGTATTGTGTACAATTCTGGTCACCGCATCTCAAGAAAAACATAGTGGAACTGGAAAAGGTGCAAAAGAGAGCAACTAAAATGATTACTGGGCTGGGGCACCTCCCTTATGAGGAAAGGCTAAAACATTTGGGGCTCTTTAGTCTGGAAAAAAGGCGCCTGAGGGGGGATATGATTGAGACGTACAAAATAATGCAGGGCATGAGTAAAGTGGATAGAGGGAAGCTCTTCTCCCTCTCACAAAATACCAGAACTAGGGGACATCCACTCAAATTGAGGGCTGGGAGAGTAAGAACAGACAAAAGAAATATTTTTTTCACCCAGCATATTGTTAGTCTGTGGAACTCCCTGCCACAGGATGTGGTGATGGCATCCAGCCTGGATGCCTTCAAAAGGGGATTGGACAGATTCCTGGAGGAAAAGTCCATCACAGGTTACAAACCATGATGGAGATGTGTAATCTCCAAGCTTAAAACCGGGGTACTTCAAGGGCCAGATGCAGGGGAGTGGTATCAGGAGACAGATATCTAGTCTTGTGTGCTCATGTTCTCCCAAATGCATCTGGTGGGGCCACTGTGAGATACAGGAAACTGGACTAGATGGGCCTTTGGCCTGATCCAGCATGGCTCTTCTTATGTTCTTATGTTCTTAAAAAATGTTGCATCTTCTGTAATTCCTCAACATAGCAAAACTCAATGGACTCAATATATTCCAAAGATTTGTAGACCATTATCAAATATAAAATGTTGTGTCTGCTGTCCTTCTAAGCTATATTTCTTTACTATCTGTCCAGTGGTTCCTCACAAGCCCCATCAGAGATTAAGATACTCATCATCATGTTCTCCTTATAAAGATAAAGGTTTTCCCTGCACATTCATGCTAGTCATGTCCAACTTGAGGGGTGGTGCTCACCTCTGTTTCTAAGCCAAAGAGCCAGTGTTGTGCAAGTCTGTGTCCATGTGGCCAGCATGGCTGAATGCATTTATACACATGGAACACTGTTTACCTTCCTGCTTTTTTACAACTCTACCTATTTATCTAGTTGCATTAACATGTTTGAACTGCTAGATTGGCAGGAGCTGGGGTTAACAGCAAGGCTTACTTCACTGCATGGCACCTGGGATTTGAACCGCCGAGCTGCTGATTAGTCACTGACAGTTTCAGTGCTCTAGTCCGCTGAGCCACCATGCCCCAGGCTGTTATCTCTGTAGCCTGGAATTAACTGAGGCACTTATCTTTGTCATTGTTTACTGAACAATGCTTCCTGGAAGGGAAACTGAAAATCAGCAGGGGACTTAATGGCTGTTTCCAGGTGTGTAATAGCAAATCATCACCTGTGCCCAGGGATCAATCAGTCTCTTTGTTTTTGGGCCATGTTTAATTTCCATGCAGTACCACTCTCATGTTTGCAGAAGTGGACTTGTCCACCAAAGCTCATATTGAAATATAGCAGTTATTTTTTATTTTCATTTTGTTTGTATTTGTCATTTTTCCCATAGCAATAAAGACGATTTCCAATAGTACTACTGAAATTTTTAATGCTTTATCTAAGTTTCAGAGTTACCATAGCAGTATACTCACCAGTATTACTACAATGTTCAATTATTAATGGAAGCGCTATTTTAGTTTGTTTGCTTATTACTCCAAACTGCATGACTGTGGTTTTTACGCATAAAAGCCTTCCACAAATGATAAATCTGATTAATAACAGCCTGTGAATATATTGAATGTCCTTCCTAATATAGGTGGGCTTTTTGTTTTCTTTGTAGATGTGGACCCTGGATCTTTTTGAATAGTAGGACATATTGTAAACTGGAGTGACTATTGCATGGGAGAAATAAAACCCCTTTCCAGTGAATGACCTATATACCTTGCTTATATTTTCACATCAGTTAACAAGGTCTTATCTAGATTCCAGTCCCAAATTCCAAATTGTTGGAAGATTTTTTTTTAAAAATGTAAAAATATTAATCCTGAAATCTTGGTATTATTTATTTATTTTTATTTATTTTTACAGCTTATATGCCGCCAACTACCCAAGGTCTCTGGGCGGCTTACAACAAGGAATTAAAACAGTTAAGACATCAAATATCAATAAATAATTAAAACAACAGCAAAACCTACTGGAATCCATGCTGATCTTGAATCTTGTATTTCTTTCTGACAGCTGTGTTTTACTTTGGTTTGTTTTTAATCAATTAGAAACTTTTCATAACTCCTGGATAAAACTCTGGAGAGAAATAAATCACTGTGCTTCCTTCTTCACACTCCTGTTAGCACTTTTGCTTTATCCCATGAGGATATGATGGCCTCGAAATAATTAGCCAGTGGTTATTAAAGATATATCAGTACAAGACAGCTGGTCTTGTAATTTTGCAGTACAATATAATATATTCTGATGAAAATCTTGATTGCTTTTTATCAGGTTGGGAATGAATTCTACCTTGAGGTGTCTGACTTCTATGAAATATATACTATATGAAGGACAACATTTAAAATCCATTCAAGGAGATGTTCTTGGGAAGTCCTGATTTCTGGTGTTCCTTCTCTTTTAGAAATAAAACCCTCTTTCCAGCAGTGCCATTGTGAAGGCACAAAGGTTCTACTGTTCATTTCTACACAACTGAAACCCAACAATATGACTGCACTTGCAGAAAGGGGTTGTACATGTCAATTAGCATTGCACAACTCATTCTGTATTCTTGAGGCTAGATCAGGCCTGCCCAAAGTCCAGCCCGGGGGCCAAATCCAGCCCGTCAGGCCACTCTGAGTGGCCCGCAGCTGGCTGGCCCATCCCTCCCCCCTCCTTCACCCACACATTCCCCTGCAGTGGCCATGGCTCCCTGTGCTTCCTTTGGTCCCAACCTTCCTCCCTCCCTCCCTCCCTTGTTCCCCACCTTCCTTCCTTCTTTCCTCTCTTGGTTTCCACCTCCCTCCCTCCCTTCCTTGGTCCCCACCTTCATTCCTGCAGGTGGGGTTGCAAGGGGTCAGTGGGTGGGGCTTGCAGTGGGGTGGCAGGATCGGGGAGCAACCGGCCCCCAACACATTCTCAGCCACCAAATCTGGCCCTCCTTACAAAAAGTTTGGGCACCCCTGGGCTAGATGTTTCTTACACTGAAGGTGCTAGTGATGGAAAAAGTAGCAGACCCAACCCCTTATTAACAATAGTGTAATCATGGATTTAACCAAGTCTCTATGTGTGTTTCTCTAAACCCTATGCTAATTTAATCAGCAAGGTATTAACATGTGGTGTGGAAAAGTAGTAGCATGACATATTCTACCTGCCTGTTAACACCTGCTGCTTTGGCATGTTTTCCCTGGATCACTTGAATTGTTAAAAAATAAATAACTTTAGAATGTAGACTCCTAATAATAGGTGGTACTGAATACCTAAAATGTATCCAGTTGACAGAATGGTGCCAATGAGAGATGGGCATGAAACTGAAAAATAGCATTTCATTTCATTTTGTTTATATGGTAGTTTCATTTTGTTTAATTTGTAATTAATTTTAAAGTAGTTTTGATACAAAATGAAATGAAATGCTATGCTCCTCTGAGTCCTAAAGGACCAAAATGGCAGGGGAGCTTCCTCAAGCGATCCTAGATAAGCCCCCCAAATATGAAAAGGTTTAGGGGTCAGGGGGGTGAATTATTAAGCTCCAAAGGGGCACCCCTAGGAAATAATAATTTCATAATTTAGGTAAGTGCTTGAGGAAGCCCCCACCCCCACTGGGAGTTTCCTCAAGTGCTGAATGATTATCTCCTGGGGGCACCCCGTTTGGAGCTTAATAACTCAGCCCCCTGACCACCAAAACTTTTCAAATTTGGGGGGCTTACCTAGAATTGCTTGAGGAAGCTACCCCTACTATTTCCATGCTGAAACATGGCTGCAATCCATGTCTTCAAGTACATACATTATGTACTTAAAAATATGGATCACAAAATAATGTATGTACTAAAATATGGATCACAGCCATGTTTTGGCATGGAAGTGGCAGGGATAGTTTCCCCAAGTGATTCTAGGTAAGCATCCAAAATTTGGAAAGATTTGGGGCTCAGGAGATGGAGTTATTAAGCTCCAAAGGAGGTGCCGGTAGTCAATTGAAAGTGTGCTGAGTGCACACCAGCAATTTACTACTGGCACCCCCTTTGGAGCTTATAATTCAACCCACTAACTCCCACATCTTTCCAAATTTTGGGGGGTTACCAAGAAACACTTGAGGAAGCTAACCCTGTGGTTTTGGTCCTAATGCTGAATCTATATTGGCTGTGATCTCCATTTCTGCATACATAAAAATTTACTCCATAGAGATGGGCACGACTAGGGAAAATGACGTTTTCGAGTTGTCGTGTGTCGGAGGCAGTCCGTTTTGGCTCGTTTCCATTTTTCCGTGAAATTTCGCAAAAATTAGTCAGTTCGTTTTTTCGTTGTCGTTAGTACTGGTTTGGGGGGTAGTGGGCTCCTGCAGGAGTCAGCCAGAGCCACAAGTGACGGACTGGCAGACTCTTTGCACCCGCTGTGTCTCACATACTTGCATGTAGTGCAATGCAAGTAGATCTGGCTTAGGGTTAAGATGGGTTAGCGCAAGGGCTAGGGTTAGGCTAGTTACAGGTGAGGTTAGGGTGAGTATTGGGGTGCACCTCTGGGTGCCTCTCTGACCCACTTAGAAGGACAGTGTACTGGCGTATGGGCTAGGGTTAGGCTTAGGGTTCGGGTTTGGGCTACGATTAGTGGGCTGTTTATGCCCGATTGGCACATCCCAGAAGTCTCTGTGGTCAACCTGGCCAAGTGGCCATGCGATTGGTGGAAAATTTGCATGGTCCACTCCCATGGGCGAGCCCATCATTGCAAATGTGCAGGTGTAAAAAAATAAAATAAAATAAAATAAAATAAAATAAAATAAAATCAATGGAGACTTTTTTGCAAGAAAAACCCACTGCTGCTACTGTAAAAATTCAAGCATTTAAAATAGCTAATTTTTGCATGTTTCTGTGGTGCTTTGGTGGGGTTTTGGGCAACGATTTCAAAAAAATTATTGCGGTCGCCATTTTGGATCCCCCGCACTGCATGGCAAATGGATGCGCCCTCCCAGCCTGGTACCAGCAGCGCAGCAGTAGCAATAGCCAAGGAGAGGGGGGGGGAAACCCCCAAATAAAACACCCTTCTGGCCTGGTAGGTGCCCTCAGACAGTTTTCGCCTACTTTTAGGGCCGGGAATCGGTTTTTTTTTAACTTTTAAAAACTTTTTTTCTGTGCCGCTTGGCATTGCGCGATCGCCGTGATGCAAGTAACGAGCACGACAAATCAGACCAAATTGTTCATTCGTCGGTTCGAGCTCGAATTCTGGCGGAGTAATTCCCGTTACCGTTTCCGTAGAGTAACGGATACGAGTAACAGAAACGGAAACGTGAATACCGCTAAGTCGTGCCCATCTCTAGTACTCCAAAATAGCGATCACAGGCACCAAAACCACAGTATTAGCTTCCTCAAGCAATTCTATATAAGCCCACAAAATTTGGAAAGTTTGGGGGGTCAGGGGGCTGAGTTATTAAGCTCCAAAGTGGGGTGCCCCAGGAAATAATCATTAAGCGCTTGAGGAATCTCCCCACAAAGGGAACTTTCTCAACCACTTCCCTTAATTACAAAATGAGTTTTTCCTAGGGGCACCCCCTTTGGAGTTTAATAACTCAGCCCCCTTACCCCCAAACCTCTCCAAAATCAGGGGCTTACCTAGAATCGCTTGAGGAAGCTTACCCTGCTATTTCCATGGTGAAACATGGCTGTGATTCATATTTTTGAGTACAAAAAACATTATGTACTCAAAAATACAAATCGCAGATTTTAGAAAAAATCTTTCTAATTGGATTTGAAGTCAAGGTGCAGCAGTGCTAATCACTCATCGGCATGAACAATTAACAGTTTATCACTCAATTAGAAAGATATTTTCCTAGGGGCACCCCCCTTGGAGCTTAATAACTCAGCCTCCTGACCCCAAAACCTTTTCAAATTTTGGGTGATTACAGGAAAGAGCTTGAGCTCCCCTGCCACTGGTTCCTCTAGCATGAACCATTTCATTCTAGAGGGGGGAAATGGTGTTTCATTACAAAACAAAACAAAACATGTCCTACCATTTTGTTATATAACGAAGCAATTCATTACCTAACAAAATGACGAAACAGCATTTCATTTTTTGTTTCATGCCCATCTCTAGTGCCAACTCCCAGTCTCTTTGTAGGCAGAATTCAGAGTGCTGCTTTTAAAGTCCCAAAATACCTTGATTCAGAATAATCAGGAGACCTGGCCCACTACCCTCTTCACTTGAAACTGTCAGGCTAGCAATTGCTTGGAAACTCTTCTTCTCCAGAACTTGGATTCTGAGGGGGGAGGGGATGAAATGCCTCCTCGTTGATGGTACCTCATCTAGTATTGATTCTCTGTTTAGGCCAGGAGCAAACAAAATGCAGCCCAACAGTGGAATGCATTTTGGAGATATTTCTCTTACTGCATCCTGTCTTGCTACACTGTGTGCTGCTCCAGGAGTCTCCTGGTACACAACTGGTTCCAATGTGTGTCAGTGTGTGTATCCTTTGAGACAACATTTATTCTTGTAAAGCACCTTGTGTGCATTGTTAAAAAAACTGGTTTCAACTTACCTTTGGACAGATTTTATGAAATGAAGCCCCGAAAGGATTTTATTTTAATAGACATAGTGAGATTTTTATCTCTCCCAGAGTGTGTCTAGGCAGAAATAAGCTCTAGTATGTACAATGGAGCTTACTCTATGGGATGCAGGTTTGAGATGTGAGATTTAGATGGCATCTTTATCAGCTATAAGAACAGTCTCTTTAGAGAGATTGAAAGGACAGGCTTATTTTCAGAAAGAGAAATGTCTGCCACTTAGTCCTGACAGTCCTATGACCCACTACTCAACAGTTAATAGTCTCACCATGAGAAGCTCAAGTCCGGCTGAAGGCGTTTTCATCCTCTGGAGGGGCAGCACCTCCAGCGACATATCTATACGATGTTTTGTTTACACGCCTTCTTCAGCCATTGCTCAAAGCCCAGTGACAAAATGAGGTTAGTGAGAAGTCTAGGGTGACAATTCATCACTGCTGTTACGTAAAGGCAGCAGGTGGCGAGATGTCAATAGACAATGTATTTGGATGTTTCCCCGCTTGTCACAGCATTTCACAAAAGAGCTGACTTCATGAACTGGTGCAAAAAAATAAAACTAGACACACGTCCAGCACAAAAAAGGAGACAAAAGGCGTACAGCATGGGTTGCGTTCCCCCCCCCCCATGTAATATGATCTTCCTGAAGCCTGGGCTGACACAGACATCACTGAAGCATTTCCTTAATGTGCTCAGAATAGACTCGCCAGTTCTGCCCAGCAATCTTGAATGCACAAAGGCTTCCAACGTACAGCAGATAGCTGTAAAAATAGCATGAAGGCTGACACTGGGTGAAACCCTAGTGTTCCTGAACAGGGACCAGCACATAGCCCTTATCCTCATATTGTCCCCAGTCGCTATTTTCTGTCCATTATCCTTAATAGAGTCATACTTCAGGTTTTCCTTTCTTGAGTGGAAAGGAAAGGAGGGAGGGAGACTGAATGCACTTTAAAATGTGGAGTGACTTGTGGCCACCAGTACTTTAACTTTCCTTGGGACATTACTTTGTCCAAACTTCAAAGCTCCATTTGGACTATGACTCCCATAATCTCCCAGCCACAGCTGACTCTGGGTGTTACAGTCAAAACAAATAAAGTAATTCACTGGGTTGGAAAATAGTACCTGTGAAAGGGATCTGGAAGTCTTGGTGGACCACAAATTAAACATGGGCCTTTTTACACGACCCCTAAGATCCACTGGTCCCTTAAATTCGGACCAGAGATCTTGAAGGTTTGTCGCTCTCCCTGCGTTCCCACCCCCTCCGCACTTCCTTGTTCTGTCTGCGTGAGGGGAGGGGGAAAAAAGGGGAGAAAAGAATGCACTCTTACCTCCAGAGTGCCGGTGGAAGTTGTTCCGACCCCTCGTCACTTCCTGGTTCCTCTTAAAGGGGCGGGAGGCAAAACAACAACAACAAAAAGAAGCGAGGAGAGCCCAGCACTCTCCGCATCAAAATTTTTCACTTTCCCAGAGCAGGTACTTGAAAGGTGCGCTGGGTCACGCTTAGGTGGGCGGGGTCACACTTAATTTTCTGTTAGCTCCGGAGCTGGTGGGGAAACATTTTTAAGCTCTGGAGCTGGGAGCCATTTGCAGCGGAGCTTAGGGCTCGTGTATAAACACCCCATGAGTCAGCAGTGTGATACGGCGGCCAGGAAAGCCAATGCGATTCTTGGTTGCATCAACAGAACCATAGTGTCTAGATCGAAGGAAGTGATAGTGCCACTCTATTCTGCTCTGGTCATACCCCACCTGGAGTACTAAGTCCAGTTCTGTGTGCCTCAATTTAAAAAGGATGTTGACAACCTCAAGTGGGTGCAGAGGAGGTTGACTAGGATGGTTGAAGGTCTGGAGGAAATGTCTTATGAGGAACAGCTTAGGGAACTGGGAATGTTTAGCCTTTCAAAAAGGAGGCTGAGGGGGGATATGATAGCTATGTTTAAATATTTGAAATGATGTCATATTGAAGAGGAAACAGGTTTGTTTTCCATGGCTTCAGAGACTAGGACTCGGGGCAATGGTTTCAAACTACAGGAAAACATTAGGAAGAACTTCATGACAGAGCTGTCGGAAATATTGTGATGGGGTTCCTGCATGGCAGGGGGTTGGACTAGATGGCCCTTGAGGTCTCTTCCAACTCTATGATTCTATGATTCCATGATTCTATGCACTTCACTTTATTGCTAGAAGTGTAACCATGATATGTAGTTGTGGTTACACAATTCAAAATGCCAGGTAATAGCCCAATATTGCTGCACAACATCATAGCCACATTGCCAGCAGGAAAAAAATATATATATCCAAGTTTTCCATTGCAAAGGGCAGCCTGAATGTTGACAACACCAATGGCAGCAGTCCTGATGATCTTACATTAGGATGCCCTCTTCTGCTCACTACCATTCATATAGTGACACCAAATACGGGGAAATCCCAGAAGCCGACTCATTTTTTTTTCAATTAGCCACTTCAAATCCAAACATAAATCAATTGTCAGAGCTGGTTTTCAAAAAGTGAAGACAGTTTCAAAGTTATAATTTTTTCGTTTTGGGTACCCTTACCTTTAGAACTGCCTTGTAGAGTGTTGATTTGCTTTGCCACACAATATCACTTTGCAGAAATAGTACAACCAGATCATCTGGGAGAGGAATAATTCTGTCATATGTTCTTATATTTTAACGAAAGTAAGTGGTTAGAATTGGAAGAACAGCAGACCTCTTTTAAAAGCCAACACAGAAATAGTTAACCCTGTGATTTCTTAACTGTGCACCAATGCAGGTAACAAAATACTGTATACAAATATCAATGGAAATGAAACCAGAGCTGGTGAGGTTTGCTGGCTGTTGTTAAGCTTCCGATAGTTTCAATCTCATAAGATTTCTGAATGGCCTTGCCAGTCGCAAGGAACACACCACTTCTTACCACCCAAATGAATAAGGTTCCAAGTCCAAGTCGGCAGAAACTACCACCACTACCACCACCACCACCACCTACTACTACTACTACAGTCAATTCGGGATGCAATAGTTTCAGTATGGACATTCATTCTCTGGAATCTTTTCAGAAGAAAATGACCAAAATAGTAACAAGTCAAGAAATCTATCAGGGATAGTTTGGAGAAGTGGATGGGTTTAGCCTGGAGAAGAGAAAACCAATAAGAAATGTGACACATTTTCCAGTGTTTGAAGGAACGTCATGTGGCAGAAGGTGCAAGCTTGCTTTCTTTGGCTCCAAATGGTAGTACTCCAAAACACTGGATTTAAAAGAGATTTTGATGGAACAGAGAAATTGACTTCCTGACAGTAAGAACTATTCAACATGGAAACACCGAATCATGGATGGCAGTGAACTCTCATTCATTTGAGGTTTTAAAACAGGGTTGAGATGTCACAGCAGATTTCCTGCATTAGCAGGGGTTGGACAAGATAACACTTGATAACACTCTTTCAACCTCTACAGTTCTATGACTTACTCGCAGAGTACAAGAAAGAAGAACAGGTATATTTATTTTCTCTAGTGATTGATTTAGTATTTTAAAGATTTAAGACGATGTTACTAAGTATTGCCATCACTTCAAATACTCTGAACAGTTTACATAATAATAAAGAATGAAAGATGTATGCTGATAGCAGGGGTGGGGGGCAGCATCATTTGCCTAGGATACTATTTCCAGATGCCCTTGCCCTTACTCTTTATGTGCTATAAAATTAAACCTCTTTGGCATAAGAGTGCAGTGTCTCTCCAGTTTAATTTAATTTTTTTGTAAAAGTATTCCTTAGTTGTCAGGCATTTTCAAAGCAGAGCGGTAAATAAGCCACAATGTTGTCAAGATGTTCAACTAATAAGAATATGCATTCAGTTTCTTCAGGTTGTTTGAAGCCGTTGTCCTGCTGCCTGTCAAATTCCCAACAGTTATTTTAGTTCTTCATTTTGTTTCTGCTGCTGGAAGTTACAGGAATACGGTGCCAATGAGTAATCATATTGGCAATGGACACACGTCCTTCTTGGCATAGGGACAGAGCAGTCTTTCAGGCATGGTCAGTGCTTGGTCTGGCTAAAAGGAAAGAAAAGGGAGACCTGTAGAAGGAGCCATGAAGTGGCCCGTCAATAATTTGTACCTTGACAACCAAGCAGGTAGATCCACAGGTCATTCGCCGCATACCTATATTATACCCTTACTGTAGTTTGAGATGACCATAACTGCCATGGCTCTCTCTTGGGGGATGCTGGGATTTGTTGCTTGGTGAGCTGCTCACTACTCTTTGCTGTACAAATCCCAGGACTGAGCCACAACCATTACAAGTAGAGATGGGCACGACTCAGCGAAATTTTCATTTTTGTTTTTGTTTTTTCATTTCGTTTCACAACGAAAACGAAAATGAAAAATTTTTCAGAAGCAAAACGACAAAGGAAACGAAATGAAAAATTTTGCCGTGTTTTTCGTTTTCGTTACGGCAGACACATTGCATTGAAAAGAATGCTAACAAAATGAAAATTTTTCATTTTTGTTTTTGTTTTTTTCGTTTCGTTTCGTAACGAAAATGAAAACAAAAATGTGCAAAAAACCCCGAAAAACAAAAACTAACCGAAACAGACCCCTAAACGAAAAATGAAAAATTATTTTTTTGAGTCGTGCCCATCTCTAGTTACAAGATGTATCAATCTGCTAAGACTGTGTAGGGCAGATAACAATTCAATCATCACCATCATTATTTTTTACAATGTCACCTATACCAACTATTGCCTGCAAGTATTATGCAAATCAGTGCTTTCTTTTGTTCTTGTTTTGAATTATGCATCCCTCTTTGGGGCCAATACCAAAGTAGCCACCCTGAGGTAGTGAGTGACTGAAGGGAGTGAAGGGAAAAGAAGGCATAGGCAGACAATAATATTTGGTTCTGATAATGACATACAGATGAGTATAATCCCCATGTGTGAAGTGCTGGGGAGGATGCCTACCATGTATTTTATTCCAACAGTGCTATCCCATGCACAATCTGTGGGTTGGGAAAATGCCACACAGCTCTTTGTTAAACAGTATTTCAGAATTTGTCACCAGGGGCACTTCTATGCTTTACCCTAATGAGAAGTTTTAGCCCAAGCAATCACCATCATTTTTAAAGTACCTGAACTTAGGTCCAGAAGTTTGTAGAAGATCCATTGCTGATTTCCCCTGCTTTCCCTGTCACATTTTTGCTACTTCCTCTTCATGCTGTATTGCTCTTAAAAATCACATTACAGTATTGCGCTTTTTGAGAGGCATTTTATGACACAGTACTGAGAGATTTTCTGCCCTACAGCTCCCAAATCACTTGACTATTGAGGTTAATTTATCTTTGCACAGAATGTCAAGATAAAGAAGTGTTCTCACTTCCACTTTTATTACCATGCGCTGACTGCTCTGCCCATCTTTAACGTAACATAAAGACTATGTGAGGGTGGAACGGATAAATAAGGGAACAAAGGCTTGAGGAAAAGGGAAACCATCTGCCAAAGATTGTACTGGGATATCAGCCAACAAAAAGCAAAGAGAACCATTTCTTGGGCAAATTCTGTGCAACTGGGAGCATAAGCAAATGATCTCTACAAAGTGATTTATTTATTCCTATGCTTGACATCTATTACAGCTTTCTATGTACATCTGTGACTTGACAGAATTGAATGAGTGAAGCAAGGTACACAATAAAAAAAGTGTTCACATTTGCCCGGTTCTGAAACCTAATGGAGGGATAATTAAGACTCTTGAGGATATCAGTCCTGAATTAAAGGATATAAATACAGTACATCTGCTCTTTGATGACACCATCCCTGTAAATGTCCAGAATAAGAGAAAGAAAACTTGAGGTTTAAACTAGATGAAATCTGCACAATTGGCTTTGCTGTTCCTTTGGCAGAGACATAGGCCTCAGCTACACGGTTGAAATGAATCAGGAGTTTGAATTGGGGCTTTTGAAAATGATTTAAATCAATGTTAAGGCCATGCGGTTTTTGGGTCAGTGTGTGTGTCCCCTTGGGACAGCCTTTCTTCCACTAGTAAGTCCCCCCCCCAAAAAAGCAAAACAAAACTGGACAAGTTCCAGGAATACATCTCCAGGGAGTTGGGGAGGGGCCAACAGCAGCAACAGCAGCCTTGAACTGGTCCCATGGCTCCTTGTATGTGCAAGAGACACGTGCAGCATGAGAGCGAAATGCCACTCACAAGAGCAACCATGTTTGCTTCAGCCTCTGTTTGCTGAAGAAAAGGTTCCTGATGTCAGACCACTGGCTGGCCCATTACATCGTTGTTGTTGTTTAAACAGTAGAGGTAACAACAAGCCAGTGAAAATGCAGCTTGCTCAAACATTCTTCAAAATGACTTTCAGATCGTAATGGGTTTGGGCAATCTAGGAAGAATGTGCATCATTATATATGCTGGCCTTGGTGGAGTTGGGGTGATTCCACATTCCATCATTAGAAGTGATACATTATATTATGAGCAGCTCATTCCATTGGTGGCACCCCACCTCTTGGAGGTTTGAGTAGCACCAATAATGGATTGATTTGGGGCACCAGAAAACAATCTGGCTGATTGCCTAGCACTTCGGGCTTAGCGAGATCATTGTTTGGCCCATGGTCTATCAGCTAACGGGTTTTACAGTAATATCTTGGTTTATGAGCATAATCCATTCTGGAAACAGACTTGTAAACCAAAACACTTTTATACCAAAGGCAGCAGCAAGACAGAAAAGAGACCAAAAGAAAACAAATGGGGGCTTTTTGGTTTTTCCCTTCCTCCTTCCTTGGTTCCCTTCCATCATGCTCCCCACCACCACCATTTTAAACCTGCCTTTGGAATCTGCAGTTGTAACCTTGTTGCTATCTATGGGCCTTTTCACACGACCCCTAAGATCCGCTAGCCACTTAAATTCGGACCAGAGATCTTAGGGGTTTGTCGCTGTTCCTGCATTCCCACCCCCTCCGCACTGCTGGCTGCTGGCTGCGTGAGGGGAGGGAGAAAAAACAGGAAGAAAAGAGATGTGGCTCACCTCCGTTCTGCCTCTCGCTCTTGCTGCGGCAACATTCCAGTCTCTTAAGTAGCTCTTAAAGGGGCGGGAGCCAAAAAACAACAAACAGAAGCGAGGAGAGCCCACACTCACTATCGTTACGCCACATCAAAGAATTTTCACCTCCAGAGAGCAGGTACTTGAAAGGTGCGCTGGGATGCGCTAAAGTGGGCGTGGTCACACTTAATTTCCTGTAAACTCTGGAGCTGGTGGGGAAACATTTTAAAGCTCTGGAGCTGGGAGCCATTTGCCCCGGAGTTTAGGGGTCGTGTATAAATGCCCTAAGAAAGACTGCCTTATCACTGAGCCAAATGAGTGCACTGCAGTTTTTAAAAGGAAAGGATTTCTCGATCTAACTATGAGCTCAGGTGGGCTTGTTTTTCAAGCAAACCATGCCATCAACTATTTACATATCATATGATTCATATCTATATGCCAGTTATGGAGAGTCTCTAAGACAGGTATGAAGAAAGTACTGGTTGGAAGGTAAGCATACAGATTGTGGCCAAGAAACAGGACACAGTGGTACAGGTATGCTGCTGAGTAAAAATGGTTTTGCAGTAATGTTTCAGCTTACCTGGAGTCTTCCATTCAAATATTGTTTTCTTTCAAAGATGAAAGAAACCAAAACCAGATTTTAAATAAGTGATCTGTCATGTACACATCACAATACTCCTGTTTTTACATCGGGGTTTAGCCAGTTTGAATTTGATTTAAAAATATCCACTTACATGATGTACATTTTGATAAGGAAAACAAGATTGTTTTTTAAAGCACACACAACGGGTTGTTGATTTTAACTCGGTTATGAATGCAATTTAGTTTGAATAATTTTGACACATGTGAAACCTGTATTGTGTCTGTGGGTTTTGTCAAGTACTGGAATCCCAGAATCATTAGTTTCAGACTGCATGATACCTTGACATTCCATCCCATCCCACATCTGTTTCTATTATAGCACTGCATCACTTACTGGTGCTTTACCTTCTTGTACATTGTTGTTTCCTTGGGTTTAATACATTACACCACAGAGATTTGTCTGCCTGCCTCACAGAAGCATAGGTGGGAGCCAGCAGGGCTTGTCCCAATACCAAAATGGGCTAGTTACAGCTATGCTTGCCGGAGAGGCAGACAATGGATCTGAGGGAAAAAAGCAGCTCTAGGTTTCCAGCAGATGAAGGTTGGAGAACAAGATGTGGAAGCAAGTGAGTGGGTCAGTGTAATGCAATACTTCAGTACTCAAATCGGAAACCAGCAGTAGGTCTAATGAGCACCTATGGGGTTTTGGATAACAAAGAACATAAACCCTGTCGCCATTGTGTCAATCCCATTTTGTGAGCTCTTAGTTCATGCGGTATCGCTTCTGCCACTGTGCAACTCTAGCCTGGTCTTGGTTCGGTAGCAACATGCTGCAGAAAAAGCGTGCAGGAAGATGATCCCTTTGACATTTCTTTTGAAAATTTATTTTCTAAGGCAACTTATTCAAATTCAGAAGAAGTTGGAAGCAGAGGTTTTCTAGGGGGGGAAAATGAAAATTTGAAACTTTAATCTTCAAGATAGCCATATCTCGAAATATTGGACAGGACAAACCACCACAGTGTCTTCCATTTCTTGGCCATTGGTTACATGAAGGACTATCATGTTTCTGTCACTGTAACACTGTTTAATTTTTTTAAACAAAGGTATTGGAAATTGGCTCAAGTGTGCATTTATTCATCATCTGGAAAGCTCCTTGGTAAGCCGGGTGTTTGTGAATGGCTAAGGCAGAGTTCTGAATTTAAAAGGTTGTAAAAAAACCCTCAAGGATGGGACTGCAACAGGGGGGAAAGTAAAGTTGTCAAGTATAATGAGGATTTAGTGCCTTGGCAATAAATTGAGCTTTGCAATAAAGTGCCAGAGCGGTGGACAAGGAATTCTCCCAGGGACCCCAGTCCCCCTTTCCCCCAACTCTTATTCATTTCACCTTGCATACTTGAGTGCAAGCAATTGGTGTATTGGGAGCACAGATTCTGGCCAGCGTGTAAATCACCTCCTCAATCTTTAAACAAAACCAACATAAAACTGAGCTCCTAAGTCACTTTACATGCACGTTGGTTGGTGCAGCCTTTCCAGTATCGAAATGCAAAGCCAACAAAGTAAATGAAATTGAATCACAGAGGTGCAGGCTCAGCTAGTTTTGAGCCTTCATATGAAAAGGAGGGGAAGGGGCATAAAGATTCAAAATATAGCTGCTTTGAAAAGTCTAACTTTTCTCGTCCCCTTTTCTGCAACATATGGAGATCATTCTGTTGAAATCATCTTTGGTCAAGGCGCAACTTAAAATTCAAACACCCTAAGGCTGGGCGCCAAGATTGAAAATGTATTATTTTAATTTTGTTCTCAAATAAACAAAATGGGGCAGGGCACCAGAGTGCACGTGGCTTTGAGTGGTTCTCAGCCTTGTGCCAAGTTGATGTTGTGATGGAATAAATTGCTACCAGTGGCAGAGGTGTAGCAAATGATGTTGGATCCTGTTTCTGTGGCTTGGGTAGAGTTTGTTGCCAAGTCTCAGGGAACTTCCTGAAATCTCAAGGGATTAGTATGCTTTTCTTGGTCGCCAGGCAAGGCAGATACATTCAGAGCAAGAAGTTCTGCCTAAGGAAAGGAAAGGGCAATATGTCTGCATGGTGCTTGAAAATTTGACCTCCACCTCCACCTATATATCTCAGTGTTCTTCTGCTGATACAGTAGGGATGATGAAATGCCTGTCTGCTGCCTTGTGCTGGGGGGGGGGGGGAGAGAATAGCTAGATAATAAAGGATGTATATTATCCCTGCCTTCTCATCATACAGAGCGCAAAGCCAGCACATTGCCTGCAGCTCCTCCCTGGAAGTCACTATGGCGCTAAAAGCATCTAGGAAAAAGGAACCACTAGTTTCAGTGCCCAGGCAGGCTCACTTCCACTTCCAGCAAAAGCCTTTTGCAAAGTTTTCACAGTCACTCAAAAATCTGCTTCACTAGAAGAGTCTGCTTGACTGCAATAACAGACCCAAAGGGAGAGAGGCTTAAAACAAGGGTACTCAAGGGCAAGATGCAGGGGAGTGGTTGCAGGAGACAGATATCTAGTCTCATGCGCTCCCAGACGCATCTGGTGGGGCCACTGTGAGATACAGGAAGCTGGACTAGATGGGCCTTTGGCCTGATCCAGCATGGCTCTTCTTATGTTATTATGTTCTTATGTTCTTACTTACACATTGTCCCAGAACGTCTCACTGCTTCTTATGAAACAGCATGTGTGAATTTGTATCTAAAATTAATGAATATACGATGCAAGATGTGGGGTTATTTTTGTAAATTAAGCAGAACTACAACTAGAGATGGGCACGACCAGGAAAAATGACCGTTTGAGTTGTCGTGTGTCGGAGCCAGCCCGTTTCGGCTCATTTCCGTTTGTCGTGAAATTTTTCAAAAATTTGTCGTTTTGTTTGTCATCTGTCATTAGTACTGGTTTAGGGGGGGTAGGGTAGTGGGCTCCTGGAGGCACCTCTCTGGGGTGGGTGCCTCCTCTGGCCCGCTACGAAGGGAAGGCATTTAGCAGGCTCCTGGAGGCACCTCTCTGGGGTGGATGCCTCCTCTGGCCCCCTACAAAGGGAAAAGGAAGGGTACATGACCGTGTAGCCATTGCGTACCAAGTGGCACTGGCAGAGGCACCCCTCTTTTGGGTGCCTCTAGCTCACTAAGAAGGACAGCATACTGGTGTACAGAGTTTTTTGGAACTTTGGACTGGTGAGCGAGGTGAGAGAAGAATGCCTCTGCTGGGCGCCCTCTGGCTCATTAAGAAGGGAAACTCACTAAGAAGGACAGTGTTACGGGTAAGGTTAGGGTTTTTTGCACCTCTGGGTGCCCTGACCCACTTTTAGGGTTAGGGCCACTTGGCTAGGGTTATAGTGGGCTTTTTATGCCCGACTGGCACATCCTAGAAGTCTCAGTCAAAACCTGGCCAAGTGGCCATGCGATTGGTGGAATGGCTCCAAAATTTGCATGGTCCCATCATGGCCAGCCCATCATTTGTGCAGGTTAAAAAAATAAAAATAAAAATAAAATAAAATAAAATCAATGGGATTGGAGACAAACGTTTATTGCAAGAAAAACCCACTGCTGCTACTGTAAAAATTCAGGCAGTTAAAATACCTAATTTCCACATGTTTCTGTGTGGTCTGGGTTTTTGGACCACGGTTTCAAAAAAATATTGCGGTCGCCATTTTGGATCCCCCGCACCGCATGGCATGGCGAGACGACGAGGATGCCCCCACCAGAGCAGCCCAGGACAGGAGAGGGGGAGGCTGGGGACCCCAGAAACCATCAGGCAGGCATATTTTCGCCTGCTTTTTTGGCCGGGAATCGGGTTTTTTAAAACTTTTTCTGTGCTCTTGGCATCGCACCAATGTCTAACGCAAATCAGACCCAATTTTTCTTTTAACACATCTCATCACAGTGGAGAAGATCATGGAGAACACATCTCATCACAGTGAGATCATGGAGTTTGACCTAATGAGTTTGACACCCAGGTCTTGCCATGGATGAGAACAACAAGGTCTCAGCTCTCCTTCCCTGCTGTTCCTTACCTTTAAATCAGCTTAGACTGGACAGCCCTTTGAATGGAGGACAGCTGAGAAGGATCATTCACTGGTAGATCTTCCGACTGTCTTTTTCAAAGGAAGTGCCTTGCACTTTTAAAAAAAATTAGACATATACATGAATAAGTAAGTAACAACTATGATGAATAATGAAAAAGAGATGGGCAGAAATCACCCATTTGGTGGCTCATGCCAGTTCATTTATTGTCTGATTGGGTGTTGAGAACTTCTAAGCCCCACCTCTTCTGATGAGCGTTGCTCAGAGCCAGCTCCCAGATGAAGCAGGACTATAGAAGCCATGCTGCTGGCCTGAGTGAGTGCCTGCTTGAAGAGGCAGACACTTTGAACTGGAAAACTTATTTGGCCAATAATCTCTAATAACTGGATCAAAACCAACATGACAGCAGCCTGGTGCTCTTCATGATGAAAGCTGCAGGTGCTCCCCCACCAGGTGTTATATTTATGCACTAGAGCAGTGGTTCTCAACCTGTGGATCCCCAGATGTTCCTGGACTGCAGCTCCCAGAAATCTCTGCCACTCACTGTGCTGGAAGGGATTTCTGGGAGTTGCAGTACAGTAACATCTGGGGACCCACAGGTTGAGAACTACTGCACTAGAGTTTCCAAAGTTCTGCCACCTGCAGGATCCTGAATCCCAGTCAAGAACAGTGTAGCTGGATACCAGCCATCCTGATGCCATTACCTAATGTCTCGGTACTGCCTTTGCCAACAGAACCAAGGGTCTGCCATCAAATCCCTGAAGTCCACCATTTGATGACCTTATTTTTCTCATTGGGGGCCTGTGTTTTTTTTTTTACTTTCCAAGTATTTTCTTGACACATTCTTTATTGTGAAAAACAACATGCACGTATGCAACTATGGCTAAAATAGGTTTCATTCTCAGCTGATTCCCCCTGCCCCCTTAGTAAGTTCCATTGAGTTTACTAATGATGTATCTATGGAGGACATTTGGCTGCTGCATAAACTCTTCACAGTTCTTCCTGCCATGGATAAAAATGGCAGGGAAACCTGAGTGTGTCCTTGGCCTACATTTGGCATGTGCTTGATGTCATATAGCAGAAGATGGCTTGTGACATTTGTCATTGCCAAAAAGTAAATAAATCAGGTGGTTGTCACTGAAGCATTTGATTCTGGTTTGGGCTTAGAAAGTGCTGGTGACGTGGTTTGCTAGCTTTACCCACATTTTGAGGACTGGCATGTATTCCTCATACATTTCAGTGGTATAAAATCTCATGTAGCAAGGATTAGGTTGCTGGATGGTGCTTTGGAGCACAGCGAAAAGTGAACAGGCCTGCATAATCCATAAAAGCTCAGATACATGTTCTGTTTTACTGCTAGTGTCAAAATAAAGCATTGTACAGAAGTACATTTATTGCTGGATTGCAAATGGATGCACTTGCAGTAACAGAGGCACAGAGAATTAAATTTCAGTAATGCTATTTTTATAAAACCCAGAAAGCTCCCATCATATATCTTGTCTAAAGTCATATATTGAGTTCATATCTCAAATCCCTGACCACCTTACCTCAATAATTTCAACTTAGATTTCCAATGTATCCATATAAATGTAGATTTATTTATTAGCTTTTTATTAGATAGCACAGCTTTGGGGATTGTTTTTAGTGGCACAAATTGTTTTCCCATTAGCTTTAAGTAAGAATATACTTGGCCACAATGATGCTGATGCTGGAGTGTCAGCCACAGCATTCACTGGCCACAAATAGCCTGGGTGAAGGACTTGTGAATTTGGAACAGTGTTCTGGGATTTCTGTAATATGTCATATGAAAGCAAAGCAAAAGCAAAGTGTTCTGCTTATATACCTCCCCAACAACTTCAAGTAGTCTCTGGGTGGTTTACGGTTTTAATTAGAGTAATGCAGGCTACACATTGCCCCCCCCAAGCTGGGTACTCATTTTAGTGACCTTGGGCCTGGGTCCTTTTCCAAGGAGAAAAGTGGGGTAAAATGCTATAAATAAATAAATAAATAAATAAATAAATAAATAAATAAATAAATAAATAAATAAATAAAGCTGCCACAACACTATTCAGAAACAATAGTTACTGCAAAATATGACAGCTCTATTAGGTATTCTGGAAATGTGTTATTTATACCTGTGAGGAAATGAGCCATAAAATTAAAATCTCTGGTCTCTAATTGTTGGTTTCAGCTGAGATACACTGAATCAAAGGAAGCTTAGTATGCCAGCACTTGTTCCTTTTCAGTAGGTCTACTTTAGTTGGGACAAGGGATGGGCACCAAACAAGAAAGGAAATCCTGATTTGTTGATTCATTATGTAACAAAAAAAAAAAAAAAAACACGAAGAAGCAGCATTTCATTACAAATGAAATAAAATGGCTTCTTTTGTTTAAAACAAACCATTTCATTTCATTTGTAAGAGACCTGCCGCCGAAGAGGCACCGCCGCTGCACATGTCAGCACTCCCATCTCAATCCCCTGCCATGAGATTTCCCACTGCTTTCCAGTTGGGAGGTGGCAGAAGTGACAGAGAAGAGTATCCCAGGAGGACTCGCCACCACTGCACCCGTCTCCGGAGCCTCGTGGAGGCCGGCAAAGGAGCTGAGCTAGGAGGCAAGTCCTCCTCTGACACTCTTCTCCACTGTAGCTGCCATTTTAAACAGGTTCCATCCTAGCTGTCAGGAGCCTGTTTAAAATGGCAGCGGCAACAGAAAAGAGTGTCAGAGGAGGACTCGCCTCTTAGCTCAGCTCCTTTGCCTGTCTCCACAAGGCTCTACAGTAGCAGATGCGGGTGCAGCGGCAGCGAGTCCTCCTCAGGCACTCTTCTCTGCCTCTGCTGCTGCCTCCCAACTGGGAAGCGGTGGAGAATCCCACGGCAGGGGACTGAGAGGAGAGTGCTGACGTCAGTGCTACCCTCTCAGCCCCCTCCCGGAGGATTCCCTTACCTCATTTCGTTTCATTTCATATCATAAGTAATGAAAATCTTTTGAAAAAAATTCATTTTATTTATTTATTTATTTATTTTTGCATTTATACCCCGCTTATCTTCAGACGAACTCTAAGCAGCTTACAAGGGCTATGTTAGCCACACAAGTACAAGATAAAGAAATGTAATTACAACAATAAGTTTAAAAACAGTAAAAACCTAGTGGCACCTCATCAACTAGTGCGTATGATGGCGGAGAAGAGAAGAAAAAAAAACTAAGATTAAGGATCGCCAAAGGCCTCTTGGAAGAGGTTGGTTTTTAAAGCCTTCCGGAAGGCCAGCAGGGACTCTGCAGAGCGCACTTCGGTAGGGATGGAATTCCAAAGGCTAGGGGCCGCCACCGAGAATGCCCGGGTCCGAGTGCTTGTCTTCCGGGCTTCTCGGACGGTGGCGACCCGCAGCAAGTGCGCTCACGCCTGCCGAACGGGACGGGCCGAGGTGGATCGCTGAGTGATACGCTCTGCCAGGTAGTCCGGTCCCAAGCCATGGAGGGTTTTATAAACTAAAACCATTATAAACTAAAACCATTATAAACTAAAACCATTATTTATGATAGGAAATGAAACACGGAGGACGAAACGGAATGAAACAAAACTCATTTTTTTCCGTTTCGTGCCCATTGCTAGTTGGGACTAACAATTGCATTTAATCCTTCGTCATTGTGTGTAGTCTTCTCTGGGAGACTGTAGATGTTATAGGAAATGATACTTTTACTCAAAAATGCCCTTCCAAGGCTGTTTTTATATACCGTTTCTTGAAGTTATTTAGTAAGTTGTGATCTTATTCCATTTCCCCCAAAGCTGTGGTGGAATTCTTGTCTGTTTCCCTAGGCATGATTAACATGTTATTAATGTGATTACTTTGTCACGTATTCTTTGGGAAAGAAAAGAAAATTCATCACATTTTTAAGCAATGGAAATTTAAAAGAATCTCTGCTATTCTATTACAAAGCAAAACAAACCACATAATATAAAAACCATGCAAAGCAGAGGGAGATACAGGTTTCCAGCAAGAGGGAAGTGAACCAAGTGGATTTTTGCTTTCCTACAATTTTCTTCTACCTCTTCATTTGTGGGAATGAGATTTGTGTGCGAAGGGTGATATTTCTGAAGGCTTTTTGTTGTCAATTTAGATTTAAGTCCCTTGAGTTCATAGAAACAACAATTTGTTGATATACAATGAGAAATTCAGAGTCTATGCCTCAGAACATTTACTCTAGTGTACTGTCTTGGATACTTCATTTTGCTTGCATTAAAAAGATTCCAAATGCGCAGCTACAAGATTCAGGGGATACTTGGCTCTGAATGACTACAAGTGAGAAGAATCTTGGAGTTGCTGCAGTTCAAAAACTAAATGTAGTAGCGTGGGTTTTAGTGGTTTCAGCAGTGATTTCAGCTCTTAGACATAGCAGGCTGGAGACAGCTTCTTGTGTAACAGCTCTTTATTCAGGGAGAGAACAAGACTCGGGACTGGGGAGAGGGAGTTACATTTATAGGAGCCAGGACTGGCTAGGAAAAGATACATTTTGGAGGGAACAATTACAGCCAATCACAAAGCTGCCTTTTCGCAGAGACCAATAGGATTGAGGATCCAAATGCAGCAACTTGAATAAACCAATAGGCCTGTTCCCTTTGGAACAGGAACAGAAACCAATAGGAATACAGATCAATACACAACACTAAATATGCACCAACAATGAGATGTAGCTGCAAAAAAAGGCAAATGTTATTTTAGGTTGCATTAATAGCAGTATAGTGAACCCTTGTATAACAAACGGTTTGTATAACGTGAAATCTTTATAACATAAAAAATTCCAGATTTTGCTTAACATAATCATCTATGGGGCGAATCCGTACAATATAAAAATGGTCTGTTTTCAATGCATTCCTATGGGAAATTTGTATAAAGGAAAATTTGCTTAACATAGTTTCATTTGGAGCAAATTAATTCCTTTATTCACGGTACCACTGTACAGTCTCCAAATCCTAGTTCCCCTCAATTCATCACTCATTAGGCCTTATCTAGAGTACTGCATAAAGTTCTGGACACCACATCTCAAAAAAAAAAGGATCTCGACAAACTGGCGAAAGCTCAGAGGATGGGCCTGATGATCATGGAACCGGAAACCAAGCCCTATGAGGAAAGGTTGAAAGAACTGGGCATGATTAGCCTTGAGAAATGAAGCCTGAGTGGGGATATGATAACAGTCTTCAAATACATGAAAGGTAGTCACACAGAGGAGGACCTGTTCGCAGTCATCACAGGCTGAAGGACATCTACATGGGCTCATGCTATAGGAAGTCAGATTTAGGCTGAATATCAGGGGGGTGGGGGAATCTTTTGACTGTTAGAGCAATATGACAGTGGGCTCAATTACCTCAGAAGGCAGCGAGTACTCCAACACTGGAGGGATTCATGAGGAAACTGGACAACTCTCTGTCAGATCTGCTTTGATATGGATTCCTACCTCGTGCAGGAGGTTGGCTCTGATGGCCTCTTAGGCCTCCTCCAAGTCCATTATTCAGTGATTCTGTATGTGAGAGCTAGTGTTTTCTTTCCCAAATGGTGAGAACCGAGGCTGAAGGCAGCCACAAAGCAACAAACAGGAGTGGCTTTGGAAGACAATTCCAGGGACAAAAGAAGAGCATTTCTGGGTCCAAGAGAATTCCGTATTTCCTGGTCTTTCCTAGTCCTTCTTTGCATGCTCCCATGGGCAACTTATTGCAGTCCCTCTTCCATTCCGTTGTTCATTTCTTTGTCACCCATCAAAACACAATGGGCAAATGAAATATATTTCCTGGCACATTCATTAGTAATGACTGGAACTCTAGAGAAGACCTCTCTGGGGAGCAACAGTTTGCTTCCCTATCTTACTTCTGTCTGAATCTTGTAGAATCTTCACAAGCCAGAATTTGAGCTTTTTGCTGTTGGAGTTTTCTAATTTCTAATTAATTAGAAAGAATTAGAAATTAGAAATTTTGAATTTCTACTCAGAGCATTCTTATGCCATGCAGTATTTGGACATCTTCAGTTCCTTATCAGGGTGTCTTAGCAAGTAACTAGTTTTGGAAAATCCTCTCTCTCCTCCCTCCCCTGTCCCAGCCACGTTGACTCTCCTTTTCAGTGCCCTGTGGAACGTGTGTGTCCCTGACCTTGCTGGCTCTCAAATACCACACCTCTATTTGCTATGTTGAAATGCAATGCAATTATAGCCAAGGTACTGGGATGTCAAGGCAGAATGAGTAGCCCTCTTGCCAACTCATTAATTCTCAGGGGTATAAGATCTGATGTAGGTCCCTTTTGAAGACAATAGAAATCTTTCATTGACTTCCAGCAGGCTTTGGATCATTCAGGCCACCAAAGAAATCTGCTTATGGAAGCAACTGCGGTTAGATTAACCTAAAGTGTGCAATACATTTGGAAATGGCTAAAAAGCCTCAAGAACACCCACATAATGCTAGCTAATTGCACAGTTGAAGAGTAAACCAAAATCAGAAAAGGACTATGAAATTACTGTGCCCTCTGACAAGGTTTTTCCAGACCTGCAGAGACATCGCACGTGGTCTCATGCCTTTCTGTTCTGCTTCACCACTGGAAGGAAGGGTCCATAAAGGGTGGGGGAGCTGCACATTTTCAGTGGGGCCTCCTATACATTTTGTTTTTTTAACACAATGCTTCAAAAAGCATTGGGCATAACAGTTTCACAGCTAGTAAGAATAGCCAGCCTTTTCAAATCCTCCCTCTTCCACTCTCAAAATTACTTGTTATATTACTGGTCAGAAAGCCTCCAGGCCTAATTCATTACCATTAGCATTACCCCAGTCCCCAAAGTTGCTTTTTATATTTCTGGTTACATTCTATTGCCTTATTTCAAATAACAAACACCTTAGAACTGATCAGAGAAAAATAATCAAACTTGAAAAAAATCATGCAAAAATAAGTTAAAACACTATAAATGCTTTTTACAAGCACTTTTTAAAATTTGGAAATGAGAAACCTGCACTCATTCAACTACCGCAGAATCGTTGTTGTTGTTGTTGCTGCTGCTGCTGCTGCTGCTGCTGATGATGATGATGATGATGATGATGATGACGACGACGACGACGACAATGATATATCCAGAACACGGTGAGGGGTGCACACCTTTCTACAGTGAAAGGGCGATGTGACCTCAAATTGGACAACTTCTGAAATTGGAACTCTATCTGCCTTCTGGCCATTGGAACTCCTGACCCAGGGGCTACAGAATGGCATTTTGAATACATCAAATACCCGGTAGAACAATTGAGATCTCCTATGCCTAGAGCAACAGAGCAAAGCAAAGCAACATGTGCTACTGCACCATAATGCTTAAAGCACTCTCTGGGTGGTTTACAGCATAAATGTACATGTTACACATTGTGCCCCACAGCAAGCTGGGTACTCAATTTACTGACCTTGAGTTGAGTCAACATTGAGCTGCCTGAGCCCAGGATTGAACTCAGAACATGAGCAGAGTCTTCACTGCAGTAAGCTATCGCAATTCTTGCTTTCATTTTCACCATGCATTCTTTCTGATAATTCTATATCCTAACAACCTAATGAGACCTTTATTTATTTATTTATTTATTTATTATATTTATATCCCGCTTATCTTCAGCTCTGAACTCTAAGCGGCTTACAACAATGGGGTACAAGTATTACAAAGAAAATACAGTATGCAATAAAAACAAATAATACAGCAATACATAAAAGAAAAGCCTAGAGGCACCTCAACAGATCATAAAACCTAACATTATTGGTAATACACGATACGATGGCGGAAAGAGAAAAAAAAATATTAATAACTATCGCCAAAGGCCTCCCGGAATAGATGAGTTTTTAAAGCCTTCCGGAAGGCCAGCAGGGACTCTGCAGAGCGCACTTCAGAGGGGATGGAGTTCCAGAGGCTAGGGGCCGCCACCGAGAAAGCCCGATTACGAGTACTCGTTTTCTGGCCTCTCGAGGGGTGGCGACCGGATAAAGTGCGCTCGCGCCTTCCGAACGGGCCGGGCCGAGGTGGATAGCTGGGCGATACGCTCTGCCAAGTAGTCCGGTCCCAAGCCATGGAGGGTTTTATAAACTAAAACCAGGACCTTGAATCTAATCCGGGCCGCAACGGGCAACCAGTGCAGGCGGGCCAGGACTGGCGTGATGTGCTCGTGTCGACGCACACCAGCCACCAGCCTGGCCGCCGCATTCTGGACCCGCTGCAGGCGCCGGAGAAGATTCAAGGGCAACCCCATGTAGAGAGCGTTACAGTAGTCCAGCCTCGAGATCACCAGCGCTTGGACCACTGTTCTCAGAGAGTTCGCGTCCAGGTACGGGCGGATCTGGGCGATCCGACGGAGATGGTAATAGGCGGACCTGGTCACCGACGCCACCTGGGACTCCAAGGTAAGCGCCGGGTCCAGGAGCACACCCAGATTCCGCGCCCTTTCCCGCGAACTGGAGGGGATCCCCCAGACGAGGAAAAGGACCACCGAACCCAGACGGCGAGCTCCCAAAGAACATAACCTCCGTCTTCTCGGGGTTGAGCTTAAGCCTGTTCGCCCCGGTCCAAGCCAGGACGGCCTCCAGGCACCCGTCGAGAACTTCCACAGCTTCCACAGCAGAGGTGTTAAAGGAGAGATAGAGCTGCGTGTCATCAGCGTACTGATGACAGCAAACTCCAAAACTCCTGATGACCCCCGCCAACGGCCTTACATAGATGTTAAACAGCATGGGGGACAGAGACGACCCCTGTGGAACCCCACAAGGGAGAATCCAAGGGGCCGATAACTCCCCCCCATGCTGAACGTACTGGGGCCGGCCCTCCAGGAAGGAACGGAGCCAACTGCGAGCAGTGCCTCCGATTCCCACCTCAGAGAGCCGGTCCAGTAGGATACCGTGGTCGACGGTATCAAAGGCCGCTGACAGATCCAGGAGAACCAACAGGGTAGAGGAACCCCTGTCGGCCGCCCGGAGAAGGTCATCTTGCAGGGCGACCAAAGCTGTTTGGTACCCGACGGGGCCTGAACCCGGACTGGCAAGGATCGAGGCACTGCCGATCCTCCAGGTATGACTGCAGCCGGACCGCCGCCACCCTCTCGATCACCTTGCCCATAAATGGGACATTGGCGATGGGACGATAGTTTGTTAAATCATCCACCGCCAGGCCAGGTTTTTTCAGAATGGGCTTCACCACCGTCTCCTTCAGACGAGAGGGAAAAACCCCCTCACTGAAGGAGGCGGTGGCAACGGCAGAAGCCCATTCGGCCATGGTCCCTCTGGCAGCTCTAATTAGCCAGGCAGGGCAAGGGTCGAAAGGGGTGGAGGCAGGCCGGCAATGCGCCACAGCCTTGGAGGCCTCGACAGCGGAAACAGGCCCAAGCGCATCCAACCGAGGCGACGAAGGCGGACCAGCGACTGGGGATGGCGGGGCAGGGCCACTGCAACCGGGGTCAAAGCCGGCACGGATGGCCTCTATTTTAGTTCAAAAAAGGCTGCAAACTGCTCACTACTGAACTCAGTAGGAGGAGGCCTAGCCAGACTAGGATTGTTGAGGTCTCGAACCACCCGGAAGAGCTCCGCCTGGCGGTTCGAGGCCTCAGCAATTCTCAGGGAGTTAAAAGATGTTCGGGCCTCCTGATCGCGTTGGTATAGCGACTAGTCTGGGCATCAACAGCAGCCTTACTTAACGCCGTCCGGGTTTTCTCCAGCTGCGCTCTAGCCTTCTCCTAACCTGCTTCATTGCCCTAAGCTCCCCGTGAACCATGGGGAGGGTCGGGTGCAACGGAGAAGGCGCTTAGGGGCGATCCGGTCGATGGTGTTGGCAGCTGTTTCATGCCAATGATTGGCCATTGCCTCAGCCGGAGCGCCAGTCATACCATCAGGAAGGCCCCGAAGAGCTCGCTGAACCGCTGCGGGTCCATAAGCCTGCGGGGCGGGCCAGAACTGAAGGCCGAGGGTCCCCGCGGGGAGGGGCCGGGATCGCCAGGGGAATGAGAGCAGGTGATGGTCTGTCCATGACACAGGGAGGGGAACAATGTCCCCCACCTCCAGACACGAATCCCCGACATGGAGAAAAAAACCAGATCCAGGGTGTGACCGGACCTGTGGGTGGGGCATAGAACATGCTGGGACAGACCCATGGACGCCATGGATTCCATGAACTCCAGAGCCACTCCAGAGAGTCCATCGCCCGCATGCACGTTGAAGTCACCCACGACCAAAAGCCGTGGGGACCTCAGCAGTGCAGCTGCAATGAACTCTGTGAGCTCTGGCAGGGATTGTGCAGGGTTGCGGGGAGCTCGGTAACCCAGCACAATGCCAAATCTGTCCCGCTGTCCCACCAACAGGTGAAGTACCTCTAACCCCTGGCTAACCAATGTCGAGGCCCTGCTTACTAGAAAAGAGTCCCTGAAAACAATAGCGGCCCCTCCCCCCCTTTGACCCCCCAACCTTCCCACTCCCTCAACCTGATAGCCGGGCGGGCATAGGAGGAGAGGGAAGCCCCCTCCGAGCCCACCCAGGTCTCAGTGATAAATGCCAGGTCGGGCTTCTCCTCCACGATGGTATCATAAATAATAGGGATTTTATTATGCACCGACCTGGCATTCATCAGGATACAGGGTGATTTGACATCAACGTAAGAGAGAAAAAAGTGCCTCCTCCAACTTAAACTGGAAATGCTGAAATGCACTGACAGTTTTCTCAGTGGTAAACTATCTATTTATTTATTTATTTATTTATTTATTATTTAATTTATTATTTTAGAGTATTTTGCCCCACCTTTCTCCTTGGAAAAAGGACCCAAGGTGGCTTACAGTAACGAGAGATAATATACAGTCCAGTACAATTTAGACATGTTCAAGTATTGAGAACAGGGAATTGAGGGACATCTTGCAGCATTAATAGACAGCATTAAAGCTACAAGAGAATGCAAGCGCTAAAGGGGAGTAAAGTTCCATGTAAAGTTATGTGTGATGGAAACTAACATTGAAAACATAGTATCAATGTAAACCCATAAGGTTTTAAGTAGTTATAAACACAAAGTCTATGTGATCCTGTATATTCATATAAAAGACACTGGTAGGTAGTCCATCATTCAGGGAAAGCTTGCCTGAAGAGAAAGGCCTTTGCCTGTTTCCGGAAAGACAACAGAGATGAGTCAGTCCTGGCCTCTAGTGGGAGGGAGTTCCAGAGTCTGGGCGCAACAGCTGAGAAGGCACTTTCATGGGTTCCCATGAAACTTATATGTGAGGGTGGCGGGATAGACAGAAGGGCCTCACCTGATGACCTTAACACCTGAGCCATTTATACTGTGAGATTCAATCTTTGAGATAGCTAGGAACCAGGTCATACAGTGCTTAGTAGCTCAAGGTCAGCACCTTGAATTGTGCACAATAGCTGATGCCAGTGGAGCTGCTTTAATAGGGGTATAATGTGATCTCTGTACCCCGCTGCAGTCAGCAGTCTGGCTGCTGCATTTTGGACCCGTTGAAGTTCCCTGAGGCTTTTCATTGGTAGCCCCACATAGAGCGCATTACAGTAGTCTAGCCAGGATGTCACTAGGGCATGTATCACTGTGGCCAGAGCTGGTTTCTCAAGAAATGGGTGTAATTTGCATATCAGCCTTAACTGTGCAAATGTGCTCCTGGCCACAGCCGTGACCTGGGCGTCCAAGCTCAAAGATGAGTCCAAGAGCGCCCCCAAGCTGTGTACCTATTTTTTCAATAGGTATACAGTACAGGTTGCATCCCTATCCCTTGTTCTCCCTTTTGACTGATCAGGAGCACCTCTGTCTTTTCTGGGTTTAGTTTCATGTTGTTCATCCTCATACAGTTCATTACTGCAGCTAAATACTCATGTAAAGTTGAGATAGTAGCTCCCTTCGAATCCAGAGCTGACAAGAGGTAGAGCTTGGTATCATCGGTATACTGGTGGCACTTAACCCAAAAAGATCTGATAACCTCCCCCAGTGGTTTCATGTAGATGTTAAATAACATTGGAGACAGAACAGAACCCTGGGGGACTTCACAGGTCAGCGGCTGTGGTGTCGAACGTGAATCATCTAACACCACTTTCTGCATTCTTTCCTTCAGGAAGGGCCGATGCCACTTTAATGCAGTACCCCCAATTCCCAGTTCAGAGAGATGAGTCAGGAGGATGCCATGGTCTATAGCAGGGATGGCGAACCTATGGCACGCAAAGAGCTTTCGCCTGGCACACGACATGCACCCTGCTCCCCCCACTTTCCCCTCTGCTGGACCAGCCATGAGGAATTTGTGGAGGGGGAAGTGGGGGGGACCGGGAGCATGTTGTGTGCCGAGCTGACCCTGCCGCCGCCGTCCCCATCGCCATCGCTGCCATCGCCCCCGCCCTGTGCCGACGATGACCCTGATGCCATCACCGAGGCCATCCCTGCCCCTCCCACCACCACAGCCAATGACCCTGACCCTGCCGCCTTTGCTCTTGCCCCCACCCCTGCCCCCGCTGCTACCAATCCCAAACCCCCTGCCACCACCGTCCCCAACACCATCAACCTTTCCACCCCAGCGGCCGCCGTCCCCAACCCCGCTTCCACCATCATCACTGCTGCCATCCCTGCCCCTCCCACTACCACCACCGATGACCCTGACCCAGCCACCCCGTCGCCTTGCTGAATTCACCCCCTGCCCCCTGCTGCTGCCGATCCCGACCCCCACCACCACCACCATCCCCATCACCGGGTTTGGGCACTTGGTGCCAAAAAGGTTCGCCATCCCTGGTCTATAGTGTCAAAAGGAGCTGAGAGGTCTAGTAAAATAAAAAAAGACACAGATCCCCTATCCATTTCCCTGCGTAAGACATCTACCAATGCAACCAGTGCCATCTCAGTCCCAAAGCCAGGCCCGAAGCCAGATTGAAATGGACTAACTGTCCAATCTCTGAAAAAGGCCAGGTCCTGCATTTTAACTGGCTGGGTCCTTCATGTTGATGAAACAAAGCTTCAAAGCTGACCATGGGGAACAGGCAGGTCCTTAAAGAAGGAGGAAGAGTTTCTTCCAAGGATGAGCTACACCTCTCCCCCTTCTTAAACCAAATAAATCTTCAGAAAGCTATTATTGAAACAAGTGGGTATTGTTGCAATTGTGTGGAAGTTAACTTTAGAAGTAGAGATGGGCACAAATAGAAAAAATGAAGTTTCGTTTGTCGTTTGTCGTTTGGAGGGTCCGTTTTGGTTTGTTTCCGTTTTTTGCAATTTTTTTGCAAAAAAATCATTTTTGTTTTTGTTCTTTTTGTTACCGTTTCGTTACCATTTATTTCAATAGTTTTTTTAGCATTTAAAACAGTTCACTGTATTGCAGTAACGGAAACAAAACAGACGACAAATTTCTGGTGTTTCTGTTTGTTTCGTTTCATTTTGAAGACAAAATTCATTTGTCGTTTCGTTACGTAACAAAACAAAAAAACGAAAACGGAAAGGAAAAATTGTTCATTTCGTGCCCATCTCTATTTAGAAGCTATTAATACTGCCTCTTCCACCCCACCACCCACAAATAACGTGGACGTGTCGTGCTAGACCACACTCCAGGGTCTTATCCGACAAACATCAAGAAACAAGAGGTGGCATTGGATTTCACTGATAGCACTGAAGGCAGCTATTAAGGCCTAAACCCAGGGTCACATTTCTGCCTCTTGCTGGCAAGCGACCAGCCCAATTTGCTGGGCTTCTCTCTTGCTTGTGTTTCTCTTTTCTTTTAAGCCATGCAGTGGCTTATCGGAATTATGGGTCAAGTCTCAGTCAAATGCGTTCCATTCAAGGCCACCATGGGAGAATGGCAGAATATTGTCTTTCCAAGAGCAAGTGAATTGCAGGCCGCCTGAAGGTGGTATCCATTTCACCATAATGCTGGTTTATGTTACGGCTCTTTTCAAACTTCTAATTGCTCTGTATGGCTGACATTTATAGACATATCCCTGTTTTAAATGAAAACACAATACTGGGGTCAGGGGGAGGTTTTGGGACAGCCAAGCTCCCAGGTGAGGGCAAAGGAGGAAATTGCTTTAAAACGCTGAAATGCCAAGTATGTTTTCAAGGGATTGGGGGATGGGAGAAAGTCATGGAGAGTGTGGAAATACATCAATCAAGGGCCCAAAGGCATGAAGGAATATTAATGATATTCCCTACCCCAAATATTGGGTGCTTAGAGCAATCAAGGAAAAGGGAAAAAGAAAACATCTTTCATGGTTTTCATATATTTATTCATCTAGCACTGGAAATAGACAAGACAAACTCCAGAGGGGGATACATAAAATCCATTTGTGCATGATATTTTTCCAATAGCATTCTTCTTAGAGCCTTCTAAACAACCTTAAAACTGTGTCTCAAAGGAATCTAACTTTATAGGGTCGTGCAGGGCATGAGTAAAGTGGACAGAGGGACACTCTTCTTGCTCTCACCAAATACCACAACTAGGGGACATCCACTCAAATTGAGGGTTTCGAGAGTGAGAACAGACAAAAGAAATTTTTTTTCACCTAGTGTGTTGTTAGTCTGTGGAACTCCCTGCCACAGGATATGGTGATGGCATCTGGCCTGGATGCCTTCAAAAGGGGATTGGACAGATTCCTGGAGGAAAAGTCCATCCCAGGTTACAAACCATGATGGAGATGCCAGCACAGTAGTCATTGGCAAAACATCCTCTGGAATGCCCTCTTTTGCCCAACTCTTCAGTGTGCACGACCCTGCTCCTCTCTCACCATCTGGCCACCTGGGAAACTCATGTTCCATTCTATATCACAGCCTTGGTGTTTTAAGATGAAGTTGAAAGCTGTCCCTGAGACAGAAATGTGTTTGCCTTTTGTGGAAGAAGGGAATTTATTCAAATGATTGTGACCCCCCCTTGAATCCATTAGGAGAAAGGCAGTATATTAATATTTTAATTTTTTAAAAATATATATACTGTAACTCATTTTATGTGGTAAACATTCCCAAAGTGACTATGAACAAGATTTAAAACCACAAAATATAATTAATGGACTTATAAAGCAATACTAGAAATAGTGCTAACATTATAATTCACAATTGCGGCACATACACCTCAGCATCTGACCACCTGCAGATAACAACAATAGTACAATTATTGAAGAAAATCTATATAGACAAAGTTACTGACCTTCAACAGGTAAGTATGTATCCTTAGAAAGATCAACCAAAAAAAAAAAAACACTGAACACAGCAGTTTATAGCTTACTTATTTATTTGCCTTGCTTTCGTTATGATGAGGGAGGCCTAGAAACCCCGCCCAGTTCCTTTACTCACTTGAGATAGAGTATGTATCACAAACAATCTGAATTTGTGTTGGCATGTATGAATTGCAATACAAGGTTATCACAATTCATGGTCTGGAGAAAAGACATATAAAAATGGTGGAAATGCTTAGGAAGCATCTAGTTATAATAAATACATATGTAAAACATACATATTATGCATAATGACATGTCATTATGAAGCAAGAAATTAATGCAGGCATGTCCAAAGCCAGGCCCGGGGGCCAAATGCAGCCTGTTTACAAATTTTGAGTGGCCCATGGCCTCTTATCCACACCAGCTCAACCTGTCATGCATCCTCGCCAGCTGGCTCTTCCTCATACCAGATGAAGACATCAGCTTGCAGTGTTATGTTTTGCCTGCACTCCTTGCCTCTGTCCACCACCACCCAGCCACCTTCCCAGCCTACCTCCCCCCAGCTTCGTTGCTGCAGCATCCTCCCTTCCTCCTTGCATGTTATAGAGACTTGTCGAAAGTCCGGCCTGGGGGCTAAATGCTGCTGAATGGTCAGCCACCACACATTTTCACCTCACCATATCTGGCCTGCCTTGCAAAAAGTTTGGACACCCCTGTATTCATGCAATAGACTACTCATGTAAAGCAGCACAAATGTAAAACAGAATAGCTCTTTGAACTATAACATTTTTTAAAAATTAAAACTATTCTCAAGCAGAGGCTTTTCACACACAAAAATGCATTTTCACAATAAAGATAGACAAAGCTGATTTAGAATGTTCAAATCTAGTTTAAAATTTAAAAGTACAATTAAAATTTTAAATGGTTAAATCACTGATTTTTATCCACTCTTGGCCAAATCTTGAACAGCTAAATCTGACATTATCAAAGTACCACCATAAGAAGAGATATCATGTTGGAGCTTAGTTTCCAATGAGCTCCTACAGCAGAAGCTGCCTTAAGGTGCTAAAAAGTGCTAATTGGCAATTTCATTGGAGGCTGTTCGGACTCTAGACCGGTGCCTGGATGTGGTATTGACATGGACCAGGGCCAACAGGCTCAGGCTCAACCCCGAGAAGACGGAGGTTATGTTCTTTGGGAACTCGCCATCTGAGTATGGAGGCCCTCTCCCCTGTTTGGAGGGAGTTTCCCTCCAACTCGCGGATAGGGTTCGGAATCTGGCCGTGGTTCTGGATCCGGCGCTCACCTTGGATGCCCAGGTGGCCGCTGTGACCAGATCCGCATTTTACCATCTCCGTCTGATTGCCCAGATCCGCCCATATCTGGATAGCGACTCTCTGAGAACAGTGGTACAAGCGCTGGTGATCTCAAGGCTGGACTACTGCAACACCCTCTACATGGGGTTGCCCTTGACTCTCCTCCGGCGATTGCAGTGGGTACAAAATGCGGCAGCCAGGCTGGTGGCGGGTGTGCGTCGTTATGACCACATCACCCCAGTTCTGGCTCGCCTGCATTGGCTGCCCCTTGCATCCCAGATCAGATTCAAGTTCTTAGTTTTAGTTTATAAAACCTTCCATGGCCTGGGCCCGGACTACCTGTCAGAGCGAATCGTCCAGCGACCAACCTCGGCCCGTCCAGTCCGGCAGTCGCAAGCGCACTCGCTTCAGGTTGCCACTCCTCGAGAGGCCCGGAAAACTTCCACACACAACCGGACCTTCTCGGTGGCAGCCCCTTCACTTTGGAATAGTCTCCCAAGCGAAGTGTGCTCTGCCGAGTCCCTGCTGGCTTTCTGTAAAGCGTTAAAAACTCTGCTTTTCCGAGAGGCCTTCGGCGAGCTTGTGTAGCCTTCCCCCCCTTCTTTCTCTGCCATCCATATCTTGTCCCTACCAAGCTCTCTCGTTGTAGGGCCTACTCGTACTGTCAGGGTGCCAAACTGTTTTTATTATAACCTTAGAACTGTTGAGTCTATGGTACTATTATGTTGCATGTTTGTTGTTTTCTATTTGTTTCGTTGATCAGTGTAAGCCGCCCAGAGTTCCTAAGGGAAGATGGGTGGGGTATAAATGTAATAATAAATAAATAAATAAATAAATAAATAAATAAATAAATAAATAAATCTGCATCTCTTAAATTTATTCCACCAAATTCCACTCCTTTATCTTAATCTAGTCTGTCTTCTATGATCTGAATAGAGAAAATACATCCTTGTCAGATACCATTGGCTATAGGAGACCATTATCAATATTCTGTCCAAATAATAGCTTCTTGTCCATTATTCATTAGGACAATAAAGTGCTTGGGCACATCCATTTGTTTCAAAACAACCCATAGCTTCTCCCGATCTACACCGTCAAAGGTTTGTGTAATCTCCAGGCTTAAAACCAGGGTACTTCAAGGGCCAGATGCAGGGGAGTGGTTGCAGGAGACAGATATCTAGTCTCATGTGCTCCCATAGATATTTGGTGGGGCCACTGTGAAATACAGGAAGCTGGACTAGATGGGCCTTTGGCCTGATCCAGCATGGCTCTTCTTATGTTATTATGTTCTTATGCTTTGCTGTAGTGTAAAGCATGGACTGGTCTTCTTCTGAAACTATTTGGTGCCCTCCAGTAGCCAACAAATATTTGCAATACTATTACTTTTACATATTTTCACGACATCAATTTTAATGTTCAAATATTTGCACAAAGAGTAATGTTTGTTATTTTAGGAAGCACTCTTTGAAAGGCATTCTATGTAGTTGTTAAAATTAAAAATAACATTGAAATACAATGTATTATTAATAAGCTCAATTTTTGTAAATACTCATATGTAATAAGAAACATATGGATCTTGAAAAGACAATGGTTAATGAGTAGCAAGTTGGGGTTCTTTTTAAAGGAATGAATCCAAGCTCTGCAGTAGACCTTTACAACAACTTTAGTGTCAGTAGCTTTTTGCTCAACATGGCTGCCATGAGATGGGAATCAGGTACCATAATTTCCCATAAATAAAAAGAAAGTCCACAAGTTCTTAGAAAGATTTTCTGGTCCACATTTCCATAACTTTTAGGTTGCCAGTGTGCCATAGGGAAGACTTGATGTGCGGAACAGAATTTCTGCCAATATGTTATTACCTGTTCAAATCCGGTTTCTTGTTTAGCTGAAGAGTTCAGAGCTGTTTAGGTTCAGAGTGTATGCATGTATATGTTAAAATAACCTGGCACAAGTGTTTAATGGGGTGAGGAGGGAAAGGGGACTTTACCTTTTGAATTCCCTCCATTCTGAAATGCCCTACAACTATTAATGTTCTTCTTTTTTAAAAAAAGGCAAAGCTACAAAATGAGTGTGTTATATATAAGCAAAACTGGAAAACAGCTGATTCCAGATGAAGTATGTCTGTAGACTTTTTTACTAAAAGCAACTTTGGAAACATTTAATTGGACCTACAATAATAACGCCAACTTTCTGTTTATGGGACGTGAATGCTTCTAAAAGTTTATGACCTGCTGAATTATAAACTGCTGGGTCAACCACAAAATCGAAGGGTCCAATCAGCTACACTACATATTATAAACACCAGAGAAATTAAATATCTATAACATTTCTGTAATCAATTTGGAATGATGAGATTTGGTCTCAGGCTGAAACTTCCAGGATGCACAAACCGCAGATTGAACGTAACCACAATTCCCTATATGCGAACGATCACATTTTTATAAAAGTACAATAAATTTTAAAGAATATTGAAATGGAAAGAATCTGAAATCTGCCAACTATACACTTATATAGTCCCCTTGGAAACAAGTAATTAAAAGACAAGAATTGATGCATCTTGTGAAGAAAAATAGGATGAGCGTTGGAGCTTGTACATATTTAGTTTCATTGAATCCATAGAATCCTCTGGATTAGTAAATACATGTGCCGCACTCTGCTTCAAGAATCCCATTAGAATTCTGTGGAGCTGGGAGCGTGTAGCAGAGGCAATTAATATGGTTTATATCTGCGCAATGAGGATATACTGTTGGCACCATGCCAGAACTGCTGCACGCATTGTAGCATTTTTCACAATGCCTTTTGGGCAGTTTCCAAGATGAGATGAGAAACCTCAGCCCGTAGGATGTTTGGGTGATGACCCGAAGTTAACTGAAATTTCAGTTCTTAACGATTCATTACCTAATGTTTTTGATGACAAACATCTTTACTACCTGAGTGAGATCGGAACCAGGAACTATTTCCCTGTGATCCTATGGAGACTGCTAAGAATCTTCCACCCAGGGGTAGGTTTTAATCCTCTGACTCACTAATGTAATCAGTAGTGTGGCTGCAGGCTCTTGTTCTCTGGCGTATTTATGCCCTTCGGGACATTATGATAGAAGGACTTGCTACAATTTTTCATAGAACTGCAGAGCTGAATGGGATCCTATGGGTCACAGAGGACAGCTGCTGTCAAGGAGGCCCAGTTGGGAACTGAATTCCTCCTGACATTTGGATCCACAGCCAGAAGCTGAAACGACCAAGGTCAGAGATGTTCATTCTCCAGATTCTGGGAGTTCTGTTTGAGAAACTAATTTTTCCAAGCTCTAAAATATCCTCCCTCTCCTCTGCTTATATTTGAGGGCACACTCTGAAAACATCATAAACACAGCAGTCTAATGTGCTCTCGGAGGCTAAGCAGAGTTGGGTATGATGGGTACTTGGATGGGAGACCACAAGGGATCTCTCAGTTATACCAGAGAAGAATCTTGCCTGATAGTCTGAAAAATTGATGCCACTCAGCATTGACATGACCAGGGTCGGTGGACCAGTAGACTGATTCACTGACCGCTTCTATGTGTGCAAGAGACCACCGCCTCTGAAATAACTGAAATCTTATCACTTCTATTGTGTCTCTTTGAGATTCTTGCAATTTGCTTTTCAAGAATTTAATCTGCATCCTCTCCTTGACCGGGTGATTGGTAATAAATGCCAACTACCATGTTCTTTTTGTTGTTCACCCCATCTGTATTGATCGAGATGCTCTCAATGGAACCGCTCCTCCTGTATTTCTGTGCAGGGATGTGTATATGTTTTTACATATACAGTACTGCACATTTTTACATATGCTGCAACTCTACCTCCTTTTCCATTATTTCTGTTTGTTTTAAACAATTTGTATTTTTCAAGTTCTGTATTCCAGTCAGGGGAGCCACCAAGTTTCAGTTATTTCTACTAAATCATATTTATCCTCCTGAATGAAGATTTCCAGTTTTTATTAGTTTCCCATACTGTATATAAATACTGGAGAGTGTGTGATATGTGGCCTGCTTTTCTTTGTACATTCTTATGAATATTATTATTAATTTCAATGCTACTACTGTACCCCAGTAGGAATGTTCTGTTCAGCTTTTATATTGTGGATAATTTTTATCTCTTTGCTTGTTTATCCCTTGCCCTTCCAATTCAGTTTAAACCCTCCTGATGAAGTTCTTCTTGTTGGGTCTAAACCAATTCGTCCAAGTCTTTGTGAGGTACAAGCCATCTCTTGCCAGCAGTTCATCTTCTAGGAAGCTTAGTCTCTGGTCCCAAAAACTGAATCCCTCACATCAATATCACATTTGTAGCCAGTCATTCATGTGGAATTTGGTATTTTCCCTTTCCTTTCTATTCCTCTTCCACTAGTAGAATGGAGGAGAAAGCTAGCTGGGTCCCAAAGTCCTTAAGATTCCTTCCCAGAGCTTCAAAGTCTGATGTGAGCTCTTCAAAGCTGCTCTTGGCTGTGTTGCTTGTTCCCACATGGTTGAAAAGGAAGGGATATATTTCCTTGGGTTTTATGAGTAGAGTTGTCTCCCACCCTTTCGTGGTTCACATACTGCGGTCCCGGTATATCGCGGGTGCGCGGTATATGCAAAAAAGTCCCCCTGGGGTAAGGAGGAAAGGCCTTCCCAGGCCCATCGGAGGCCCCAAAGTGCTTCCCCACAAACCGGGAGTGACTTCCGGTAAACCAGAAGTAACCTCCAGATCACCAGAAAGAATTTTTGGGGCCTCTGGGGGACTGGAAAGCCCCTTGCAGGCCTGCTTGGGGCAGTGCCAGGCCTGGGGTAAGTACAAGAGCCCCCAGAGAGCCCACCCAGTCCCAACCTGACCCAGCATCCGCATATTGAGGATTTTCAATTATTGCGGGTCGGGCTGCATCCCTAACCCCTGCGATAGGTGGGGTTTTAGTGTATTGGCAGTCCTTCACATCCTTAATCTGTGCTCCTGGGAGATAGAATAGCTGGTTGGTCCATGAATTTTCCAGGCATACTTCAGTTTCAATTTCATGTAGTAGGGGGTCTCCTATTATAAATGTTCTTCATCTTTTGTAGGACATGGGTTCCGTGCCTCTGCTTGGCTGAGTTCTAATCCCTCTCATATTCTCCCACTTACAAATATGGGGGAGATATTGGTTTTCACTGTAGAAGTTCAAAAAAAAATATTTAGGAAGGGGAAAGAAACCCCTCTGTGAAGACCAATGCAGTGGGTGCACCAATTTAAACATCTTGGTGAAGACTCAGCTTGCTCAGCAGCCATGATATGATGGATGTCTCTTGGAGAGGGGATAGGATAACAAGTCAAGCTAAAAAGAATTGCTTTTGTTCACCATGCCTTAGAGGGATATTTGTTTGATCTTTTTAAGGATTCGTATATCCTATTGTTTTTCCCATTAAACATTGTCTTTGACAATGTATGCAAACCACATTTTTATACTCATTGATTTTCACTTTAAATGTTGTCATTTAATGGTATAAGCTGCCTTGGGCCCTTTTTGAGGAGGAAGGCAGAATAAAAATATTTTAAATAATGAGACAAGGAAGCAAGCAAGAGAACAAACAGACAGACAAAGTGACATTGATTAGAGTACCTTATAGAAAGACACAATGGAGTAACTGGCTGGAATTCTGAATAAAACCATTCTATGTTACTACCAGAACACAGGAAAGGCCTTGTCAGTTCAGATTAAAAGCCTATTTTATCCAGCACTCTGTTCACACACCACTCAAACAGATGCCTATGGGACACCCAAAAGTCAGATTTAAATGCCTCCTGTGCATAATCTTCAGGACTTGGTGGTATACAAAGGCAAAGTGCCGCTGATGCAGAGGGTGATGCATCACCATCATGACCATGGCCACTGATAGTCTTATCTTCTTTCATTTTGTCCGATTTCCTTTCAGAGAAACCCATGTAGGCTCCATCACTGTGCTTTGTATTAACAAACAAGGCACTGTGTGACATTCCTTTGATGTATCCTGAATTTCATTCTGTTCAGCTTCAGAATTACACAGTTGGAAAAGAAAAAGAAAAGAAAAGAACTTCTCCTTGTACACTTTCTCCAGAGTGGCCACAATTTTGTCCACTTCTAGCATCCCTTCCTAGATTCAGAATTTTAAAAGAATGGTAAACACTCAGCCCTACATTTAGTAACAATTCTTGACTGTGGATTTGCCCCAGGCCCATGATAATTTCAGTTGCCAGCTTTTCCCACCCCTATGAATGCCATTTTTGTGGCTCAGTTGCAGAACAATAAAAAATTATTTTAAAAAATGCTCTCAACTCTCATATAGTTTAGTAGAGACCTCAACAAAACCCTATCAAAGTTTTCTGATTTTCAAAGTAGACAATCTCTATATTTATTAGAAGCCTCTCCTCACTATCATATCTGATCGTGAAGCTGTGGAGAAAGTGACTTGTATGCATCACCAACCATTCTTAGCCCAGTGAAGTCAAGTGAATCGTTTCCCCTGGACATCATGAATGAGCCATTTCAATCCTCTTGACTCTGTCCTGCACGTCGTTGCTTCATGCTTCATTCGTAATGACACCCTCTGTTCCAAATGAACTCAACAGGTGCTCTTCCTGGGGGCTTCCGTGCTGCACACCTCGTCTGTGAATCTAAAAACTTTCCAGGAGTAATAGCTAATTATAAAAGCACATGGAAAGCTAATCTGTTTGCCCTTTGACGTTGTCAGTCTCCAGCATGTAACAATGTCAAGAAGTTTATGTGTTGAAAGCCAGAATGTAGGGGAGAACAAAAACAGGAAAAGACTCATGGCTATATGAGCTATCTGTTGGGATTATTGCACCCTCCCATGAGCCCTTTTACATGACCCCTAAAATCCGCTGGTAGCTTAAATTTGGATCCCCCCAGGCAGATATCATGTGGGTTTTGTTCCTCTTCCTGTGTTCCCACTCTTCCGCACTCTGTTGCTTCTGTCTGCGGTGAGGGGAGGGAGAAAAAAGGGAGAAAAAAATGCACGCTTACCTCTGCTCACCTCCGTCTGCCATCGGAGCAGCCCCGTAGGGATTCCTGTCTGTTAAAGGGGCGGCGGGGACAACAAAAACAAACAGAAGGTGAGGAGAGCCCCGCATCCAGAGCTTTACAATCCACATCAGAAATTTTTTTACCTCCGGAGACCAGGTACTTGTAAAGTGCGCTGGGGCGTGCTTAAGTGGGCGTGGGCGTACTTTATTTTTTTAAAAGTCCGCTGCTTGTGGGAAAACAATTTTATGCTCTGGATCTGCAAGTGTTTTGCAGCAGATTTTAGGGGTCGTGTAAAAGGGCTCATAGGAGGGTGCAATAATGTAATTGTTTATCAGTTGCTTTTAAGAGGTTTTGGCTGGGAGGAACCTTTCTGGATTGGAGTGAAAGTTGATCAATACAGTAGCAGGCAATTTTTCCCTCACTACCTCAGAGCTTTTAAGTCCTTCTCGACTAGAGATGGGCACGAACCAGGAATTTCATTGAAAATCACTGGTTTGTTGATTTGAGTTGGTTAGGTTTCTCCAAAACCAAGAACTCGAACTGACCCAAACTAGAACTTTTTAAGTGATTTGATGAACTTCCTGGTTCATTGCCCCTGCTCCCACAGCCTGTCCCCCTCTCCCTTGCCACTGCCACACTGCCACCCTACTTTCTCCTTCTGCTGCTGCTGTTGCTGCCACCACCACCACCACCTTTGGAGACAGTGGCCCTCCTTCCCTTCTGGGATCTAGGCTTGCCATCTCTAGACATGCACATGCCTATCAGCTGAAACATGGGTGCATGGGCACAGGGAGCCTGTTGGGAACCAGCCAAGTTGCCCAATATATAATATAATATAATATAATATAATATAATATTATAACAGTCTACATATATGTTAAGAAAGCAGTGTTCACATATATAAAGGAAACACTTTCACATGTATAATGAAACAATTTACATATACAGCACAAAGTCTTGTATACCAGTGACTCTTTTCTTTATAAGCATCTTTTGGTTCATTCACAAAGCCTAAGACACATTTGGAGAGCCACCAAAAGACAAATATATAGGTTTAAATTCATTTGTGAGGCACTGTGAATAAAGTTCATGCCAATCTCATCTATAAAGCCCCGTTAAATAGCCTTAGGCCCTTTGTACACAACCCCTAAACTCCGCCGCAAATGGCTCCCAGCTCCGAGCTTAAAATTGTTTCCCCACCAGCTCCGGACCAAAGAGCAAATTTTTAAATTTCCTACAGTCACAATGAGGGTGCTGTGGCCATGGGAAATTTAAAAGCCTGCTCTTTGATTCTCGCTTTCCCAAAGGGGTCACCTATTAGTACCTATTATTTAGGTACTATTATATCTCAAGATTTAAAATGGTCATCTAATGTAAAAGTATTATTAAGAAAGCACAACAAAGAATGTTTTTTCTGTGTGAATTTAGGAAGTTCAGACTGCCAAAATAACTATTCATTCAGTTCTATAGAGGTGTTATTGAATCTATCATCTGTTCCTCTATAACTGTCTGGTTTAGTGCTGCGATGAAGCAGGACAGATATTTTCTTCAAAGGATAATTGGAACTGCAGAAAAAATATTGTTACTAATTTGCCATCTATTGTGGAATTGTATACCACACGAGCTAAAAAGAGGGTGATGAAAATATATACTGATTCTACGCATCCTGGACATCCTGAGAACAATGGTCCAAGCACTGGTGATCTCGAGGCTGGACTACTGTAACGCCCTCTACATGGGGTTGCCCTTGACTCTTCTCCGGCGCCTGCAGCGGGTACAGAATGCAGCGGCCAGGCTGGTGGCTGGTGTGCGTCGTTATGATCACATCACCCCAGTCCTGGCCTGCCTGCATTGGTTGCCCGTTACAGCCCGGATTAGATTCAACATCTTGGTTTTAGTTTATAAAACCCTCCATGGCTTGGGACCGGATTACCTGGCAGAGTGTATCGCTCAGCGATTAACCTCGGCCCGTCCCGTTCGGCAGGCGCGAGCGCACTTGCTTCAGATCGCCACTCCTCGTGAAGCCCGGAAGATGAGTACTCGGACCCGGGCTTTCTCAGTGGCGGCCCCTAGCCTTTGGAATTCCATCCCCATTGAAGTGTGCTCTGCAGAGTCCCTGCTGGCCTTCCAGAAGGCCCTAAAGACCCATCTTTTCCAGGAGGCCTTTGGAGATTCTTAATTTGGTTTTTTTTTTTAATTCAATCCGCCATCACCATGCATTATGCTTTGCACACTTTTAACTGATAGTTTTAGAGGTGCTATTTGATTTTATTTTATTTTATTATTGGGTTGTTTGTATTTTGTGTACTCTTGTAATTTTGTGTGGCTATTTTAGCCTTTGTAAGCCGCTTAGAGTTCGGGAAGAAGATAAGCGGGGTATAAATCCAATAAATAAATAAATAAATAAATAAATAAATAAATAAATAAATTATATGTTTCAATTGTTACCCTCAGGGCGACGTTATAGGGCATTGCATACTAGGACAACTAGATATAAAGATAGTTTCTTTCCAAGTGCTATCAAATTGTTGAATAATTAAGTTTTACTTCTTTTCTTCCTTTTTAAATAAAAGGTTATATTGTATTGTTGTACTGTGTTTTTATTATTGAATATATGATTCTTATATTTCCTTTTATATATGGAGAGCCTTTTTTATGAAAACAAATTCTGGGTGTATCTGACCACACTTGGCCAATGAAAGGGATTCTGATTCTGAAGGATGCTGATTCTGAAGTATTTGTAATCCAGAGTACCACTGTATTCAGGTTAAATTGCCATATTGGCACTTTGTGAAAAATAAGTGGGTTTTGAAGCGCAGTTTAGGCACTCAGTCTCTAAAAGGTTCGCCATCACTATTCTAGGATAAGGAGGAGGCAGGGATCTGCATAGAGTAACACAACAAATGAGTTTCCCAAGTGTGGGAAAAATGGGGTCCTGGGAGGTCAGTGCTTATTAGAGCAGTCACTATTGCAAAACCTGAATCAGTGAGTGGTTTTATAAGGCTGGTTCTTCTGCTCAATGGCTGCTCACCTCCAAAAGCAAGCCATACAAATAAATTCCTGGGTTCAGACTAGTTTGTCTATGAAACAATAAAATAAAAGATGTAAACACAAGTTGCACAAATGGCACAGTATTATCACAGTTGATTTAGGCTTGCATTCTTCTGAAGTGAGTAAAATGAGTACCCAGCTTGCAGGGAGGCAGGGGCAGCAAAGTATTGTTTGCATCATTATGTTGTAAATCACCCAGAGAGTGGTTTAGCATTGTGGAGCAATAGATAAGCTGAAAGAACAGACATGTGGTGAAACAGGTTGTCCATCTAGCACAGGGATGGTGAACCTTTTTGACACTGAGTGCCCAAACTCGGTAATGGAGACAGCGGCAGGGGCAGGGGGCAGGATCAGCGGGGGGGGGGGGGCGAAGGCAGCAGGGCAGCTGGCTCAGGGTCACCGGCAGCAGCGGCGGGGGGCAGGGATGGCAATGGTAATGGTGGTGGAGGCGGGGGTCGGCGGCGGCGGTGGCAGGGGCGGCAATGGCAATGGGGTCGGGATCGGTGGCGGGGGCAGGGGTTAGGGTAGCGAGGGCAGCAAGGGTGATGGGGTGACGGGGTCAGGGTATCGCCACCTGCAGCGGTGGGGGCAGGGATGGTGGCGGTGGCGGGGTTTGGCGGAGGCAGGGTCGGCAGGGGGATGAGGGCAGCAATGGGGATGGTGGCGTTAGGGTCAGCGGAGGCGGAGGCGGGGTCAGCAGGAGGTGGGGGCGAGGGCAGCGATGGGGATGGCGGCAATAGGGTTGGCCTGGCACGTGACATGCTCCATGTCCCCCTACTTTCCCCTCCACAAATTCCTCATGACTGGTCCAGCAGAGGGGGGAAGTGGGGGAAGGGAGCCTGTCGCATGCCAGGTGAAAGCTCTCTGCGTGCCATCTTTGGCATGCGTGCCATAGGTTCACCATCCCTGATCTAGCACCATCACTGTAGATTGTGACCGGTGGCAGCTTCTTCATCTTGTTCTTTTTCCTCCAGAGTTTTTAAGAAGGAAGTCACGATTCGAAATGAGGGGTTATTATAGGAAGCGTAGGGGCTTTTCGAATTTTTGAGCAGAGACTTTTATTTTAAAATATTGTTTAAAAAACAAATTAAACAATAAAAACATTTTTAAAGTCACATAGAGTTGTTACCTCCCCCCCCCCAAAAAAACCCTCACACTTCCAAAATCCAAACTAGCTAGCTGTACATATTAAATAAAGGGCTTCGGGGGAAGCATTTAATGGCTTGTTTGCTTACCCAGATAATCATAATACTGCTAACAGTAGGCTCCCCATATACTGTGAATGGGATTTCTCTTGCACACCCTTGCAGGTGATGTGTTTGACAGGTGTCACTTAGCACTACATCAAGAAGGTGTGGAGTCTGCAGAAATTCTAGTCCCTAAGCAACACATTTCCCTGAACATTCCCAGCCTGTGGGAATCTTATGCAGATACACAGCAAGTACAGAATTATTTTCCTTTATTTTAAGCTGGCTAAACACAGGGACCATTGCTTACAACTGGGATAAATACTCTGCCTTGGCTACATTTAAAAAACCCCATGGCATTTCAAACAGTACATTAAAAATCAATACAGGGAAAGGGTTGAGGGAAAACTGCTTTTCATTTTCTTGGTGCACTGCTATATAATTATAGGTGAGACCATGGCTGTTCATTATACTAAATTGAACACTTTACTGTGAGTTGAATTTTTAGCTCTCCTTGGGAGAATTGGACTATAATTTATCATTTGAGGAATCACTATAAATTATCTGAAGTAGATGTTTATGCATAATAAATGCCAGGATTCTTAGTTTTCTTCCCCAGAGACATTCCAGGGTTACTACTAAATGTTGTACAGCCAACGAGAAAAAGAAGGACCCCCTCCTCCTTTCTTTCGCCAGCGCAAAGCACTCCATCTCTCCCTGTCTCTGCTAGAATGGTTTGTTAAATACTGAACCCTTGAAACTTGCCACTAGAGCAGAACTAAATATCATTTATCTTTCCCGTCAAGCCAGGGATGTTTGGGGAGGTAAATGAGGGTAGGAAATGAAATATTGCTTTTGCACTATTTATTTTTATTTTATTTTTTTAAAAAAATATGTCAGGGATTTGAAGCTGCTTAGAGAGCTGGAATTATAGAGGATGGAAGATGGATGAATGCATGGACAAAAGTCGAAGATCCATGTAAAAGCAAGCTCATCATATTGTCTTCTCATTCATCATCACACATCTACTAGCAGAGCTCATGGTTCTTCCTTCCTTCCTTCCTTCCTTCCTTCCTTCCTTCCTTCCTTCCTTCCTTCCTTTCTTTCTTTCTTTCTTTCTTTCTTTCTTTCTTTCTTTCTTTCTTTCTTCCTTCCTTCCTTCCTTCCTTTGAAATGATTCTGTTTCGGAATCAAACCAAGCTTTATGTTTGTTGCCCCTCTCAGGCAGCCTTTATTGTCTGGTGTTATTAATTTATAGTGGAAGGTTTTAAATAAATGAATGACAAAATAAGACAAAGGCCTTTTTTTTTTTAACAAGATTACATGTCGGATGCAAAAGAATCTGCACTCCTTTGCTAAGACAACTCCCTAAAAATCAGGTCCACAGATAGAATGGACATGGAAAGAAAACCAGATGTGGGGGGCCATGGAAAGTAGGACTACATGAGCATTTGCCCTGCTATTTGGTTCAGTATGGGTGCAGGCTGGTTTACTCCTTATCCAACTGGGTATACGATGTAAGTGCCAATGTGAGCCAACCCATTCCCAGAGTGCTCCTATGTGCATAATTCTGGCTCCTTGTTAGCAGTTCCCCTTTTTAGGTGCAGGTAGAATTGCTCCATTTTGGTTCATTTCCAGTACATGCAGTCATTAGGATGAAACCAAGGTGAAGCCTTCTTCTTCCAATTTCCCATTTGGTTTCAATTCCCAATGTCAATAAGTGGTTTAAGCAGACAGATAAGCCACTTATTGGTATGGGGAAATTAATAACTCCCTCTGCTCCTCTGTGGAAAAGAGAGGTCAGGAGGAGGAAGCAAAAGGTAGGTTTTTATAAAGCTTATTAAGGCAGTGTTTATGTGCTGTACCATTTGGGGGGGCATGGTGTAGAGGGGAATTAAAAATTCAAGGCTTCTTCTTGGAAGGAGCAGGAGACAGAAAGAAGTATGCAGAGGTATTTCCTTGGTTTTGGTCCCTCCCTCATTTCCTTTGGGCAGTCTAGCCAAGTACATAAGACATTGTGTAGTTAAAACCTGCACTGCAGATAGTGCTTTGAGGAGGGTGGTAAGTCATGTATTGTACCGGGAAACATCTCAGCTACAGAAAGGAAGAAAATAGGATTCTTTTCACATACCATGCAATGCTTATAGTATTCTGGAAAGTGATTTTTAAAGCAGATATAGGAGCAACTCGTGTTGGAAAAAAAATCCATGGGAATTGGCTGTGAAGGTCATGCTCCCTCACATCCTCCTGAACCATAAAAAGAGCTGCCAGCTCCAAATTTCAACAGCACAAGGAATACCAGCTGTTATTGTTTAGTTCCATGGGTACCTACCCACTATGGACTTGATGAGGTGGACGTCCAGTGTGCCCCTCCCACCCTGGGAAGTTGCAGTGCTCATGCCCAGTGACACAAAAGACCAACCCTAATGCATTTGGGGGGGCAGGAATAAGGGTACAAGGGATGGGGCATTGGTAGCCTAGCTCTGCTCCCTCTGCTATACGTACTGTAGAGATGGCTGTGGGGATCCTTTCGTGTGCTATTCGTAAGAAGGGGGCTTGCAAGAAAATATTGGAACCTGGCATTTTATGTAGACAGTACATGACTTTCCAAAGCCATTATTTCATACCTATCAGAAGAAAAACAATGGGTTCTATGCTAACAGTTTAAACAGCCTGCAGTTGTCATCACTATCATTCTGCTGACTGACTGTTCAAATGGTCTGTGGTGCCTGTTCCAAGTATTGTGCATATTTGTGCAGATGGAAAAGATTATTCTTCCTCTTATCGCACATTGATTCAGGGGTCATTAGTTATTTCTTTATTTGAAAAAAGAATCCTTCATTTAAAAACAAATCAAATATTGTATATATAGACACCCAAATGTGTTCTGTCTTTTTCCAGTAAGAAATACCCTTATCCTCCCACTTAATTCTCTTTGTTTCAGCAGTAAACAGGCACTAGAACATTTTAAGGCAAAAACCTCCCAGGGTATCAATTAACAAAAGTGTATAAATGGTCCCAACGCAGACCCTGGAATGTGCCGTGTGGCTGTATCAGGTCTCATTGACTTTTGAGGCTCTCTTACTCTGGGTTGAAAAGCAGCAGGATTTAGAGCAAACTATAGGCTGCCTAGATGCCCTAAGTACATTCAATCTCGCCTGGTTTCAGAAGCTAAGCAGGGTCGGCCCTGGTTAGTACTTGGATGGGAGACCACCAGGGAATACCAGGTGCTGTAGGCGCCTGGAGTAGGAACTGGCAAACCACTCCAGTATTCCTGCCAAGAAAACTCCATGGACGTGGAATCACGAAAGGTTGGTCACGACTGTAACGACACAACACACACATTAGTCAACTACACATTTGCAATAAACCAGAAAAAGTGTAATTGCTGTGAGTTAGCTGCAAAAAGGAGCAAAAAATGAAGTGGGCGTGGGGGGGGAGGGGGACAGATTGGGTATTATTTTGACTTGCAGTAGGGCTTGGCATTGTGTGCTAATGAAAGGAGTTGCTACAGATCTGGTAGAGTTTTTCTGGAGTGCGTATTTATTTATTTATTTATTTATTTATTTATTTATTTATTTATTTATTTATTTATTTATTTGATTCTATACCACTACCATCTAATAGAAAGCTACTCGGGGCAGTTTGCAGCTTAAACAAAATACAGGAGAGCACATTTTACACAAATAAAATAAACAAAACTAATCAAGATCAACCTAATCTCGATCAAATAAGGACAGATAAGCACAAATGAATCGAAACCATTCACTAATCCAAAATAAAGTTCAAATGAAAAAAAGAACTGATAAAGAATTATCAAGAGTTGGAAAAGGAGAGTAGTGTCATATTTATGTTAAAAAGTTGAAGTTGAACGATTGGGGAAGGCCAAACTATATAAATCCAGGTTTTCAGTAATTTCTTAAAGGCTTATAGCAAGGGCGCCAGGCGAATCTCTTGAGGAACCTGGTTCCACAAGTGGGGTGCAGCCACTGAGAAGACCCAGTTCCTTGTTGCCACTTTCTGGGCCGCCCGTGGCTTATCTGTCTGCTTAAACCACTTAGGGCCTTTTTACACGACCCCTAAGATCTGCTGGCCACTTAAATTCAGACCAGAGATCTTAGGGGCTTGTCGCTCTTCCTGTGTTCCCACCCTGGCTGCTGGCTGCGTGAGGGGAGGAAGAAAAAAAAAGGAAGAAAAGATCATGGCTCACCTCCGTTCTGCCTCCGTTCTTGCCAGCAACATTCCTGTCTCTGTAAGAGCTACTGTAAAGTAGCTCTTAAAGGGGTGGGAGACAAAACAACAACAAACAGAAGCGAGGAGAGCCCCGCACTCACTCTCCTTACACCGCATCAAGCAATTTTCACAGTGGAAGAGCAGGTACTTGAAAGGTGCGCTGGGACGTGCTAAAGTGGGCGTGGCTGCACTTAATTTCCTGTAAACTCCGGAGCTGGTGGGGAAACATGTTTAAGCTCCGGAGCTGGGAGCCATTTGCCCCGGAGTTTAGGGGTTGTGTATAAACGCCCTTATTGGCATTGGAATTGAAACCAAATGGGAAATTGGAAGAATGAGTGATCCAGGCAGTTCATCTTGGGAGGAGCCGCTCTGTCAGAAACTGAGATCCTAAACTGATTAAGGCATTGTATGTTAACATCCAAACCTTGAAGTCAATGTGGTAGCATAGCGGGAGCCAGCGAAGAGCAGCCAGAACAGGAGTGATCTGCTGGAACCTCTTAAACCCTGTTAAATTGTGCCCACTGTACTCGCTGCACTAGTTGACATCTCCACATTAACCTCATAGGCAGTTCCACGTAGTAGAGATGGGCACGACTTAGCAGTATTCCTGTTTCCGTTTCCGTTACTCGTATCCATTACTCTACGGAAACGGTAATGGGAATTAATCCGCCAGAATTCAAGCTCGAACCGACGAACGAACAATTTGGTCTGATTTGTCGTGCTCGTTACTTGCACACGGCGATCGCGCAATGCCAAGCGGCACAGAAAAAAAGTTTTTAAAAGTTAAAAAAAAAACCCCGATTCCCGGCCCTAAAAGCAGGTGAAAACTGTCTGAGGGCACCTACCAGGCCAGAAGGTTTTTTTTTTGGGGGGGGGTTCCCCGCCCCCCTTTCCTTAGCTAGTGCTACTGCTGCGCTGCGCTGGTACCAGGCCGGGGGGGGCATAGTCTCGTCTGCCTTTGCCATGTGGTGTGTGGGCGGGGGGGGGGTCCAAAATGGCGACCACAATATTTTTTTTGAAATCCTTGCCCAAAACCCCACCAAAGCATCACAGAAACATGCGAAAGTTACCTATTTTAAATGCTTGATTTTTTACAGTAGCAGCAGTGGGTTTGTCTTGCCAAAATATGTCTCCGTTGATTTTATTTTATTTTTTTCTTAATTTATTTTTTTACACCTGCACAACGATGGGCTGGCCATGGGACGGGACCATGCAAATTTTCGGAGCCACTCCACCAATCGCATGGCCAGGTTTTGACTGACACTTCTGGATGTGCCAGAGGGCATAAAAAGCCGAGGCAGCTCCAGTCCGTCACAGTCTGGGCTTGGATCTTGTGGAGGGTGATCAGGGCTGGATTGCTGCGCTCAGTCTAGTTTTGATTTCGCGGTCGCGGTCTCCGTCCCGCTAGGCAGGGAGGGAATTGAATTGATTTTAATTCGCAAAACATAATAATTTCTTTTATTCCCTGTGGGGAATAGCAACACAGTGTTTATTCTTTTTTGTTTTCTGCATTTTTGAGGAAGAGTTCCGTTTTTTATTTGCTTATATTTGCTTCAAGGGGGAGGGAAGATTTGAGTGGGAGCAGTAGGGGAGGGGAGGTGCTGGGGATTTATTTTGAAAATATATTATTTTACACTACCATACCATTTCTTTTGTATCCCAATTTCCCACCAAGTTCATTTACTTGGCCATGGTCCTTTTACCCTGCGCCTACAGCTTTTTTGCTGCTGTTGCGATTGGGGTTTTGGAAGGGAATCCAGCAACCCTATCCTACCCTAGTAGCAGCTTATAGTTTTATTCCATCTATTTTCTATTCTACAGTTTATTAGCAAGTGGCAAGCAACAGCCAAGGTCCAGTACTAGTGCTTAGAAGGGGAGGTTGGAGGCTGTGGATTAAATTATTTTAAAAATATTATACAGAGTACAGACTGAGTAGGCAGAGTCTCCCTCGCCAACCATTGCACTCAAATTTCTCAAACACATTTGTTGGCAACAAGGCTAGGGCACCTTCCTCTATAGAACATTTTACAATTTCATTTTACTTAACACTTATAGATATTCTTTCACTTGTCCAACACCTCATTCATTTTTTTGCAGTCAGGCACTCAAACAAACATTTGTTGAAGGGCAGGCACCCAGCCACCTCTATAGAACTTTTTCTTCAATTACATCTTTGAAGAAGTTACATTTATCTTAGTTACTGTGCATTATTTGTGAAAGTTGGGTGCTGCCAGATTTTGCAAACCCCTTGCTTCTATTAGCTTGGTTTTTGTGCAGTTGTAACCTACATCTGTGAAGAAGTTAAGTTACAGTTCTCCTAATTACACTTGCCCTGTGCATTGTGAAACTTGTTTGCCAGGATTGGCAAACCCCTTGCTTCTACTAGCTTGGTTTTTGTGCTGTTTTTGTGAGTCAACCTCACTCATTTACTCACCAGTTTGCCACCAGTCTACATACACAATTACATTTTTGAAGAAGTTACATTTCTCTTTGTTACACTTGCCCTGTGCTGTGCATTGAGAGACTTGTTTGCCAGGATTGGCAAACCCCTTGCTCCTATTTCCTTGTTTGTTGTGCTGCTGTAACTTGTGAGTCCATCTCACTCATTTACTTGCCACCACAGTCTACATACACAATCCAATTACAACTGTGAAGAAGTTACAGTTCTCTTTGTTACACTTGCCCTGTGCAGGGCATTGAGAGACTTGGGTGCTAGGATTGGCAAACCCCTTGCTCCTATTACCTTGTTTGTTGTGCTGCTGTTGTGAGTCCATCTCACTCATTTACTTGCCACCACAGTCTACATTTGTTGTTGTTGTTCAGTCGTTCAGTCGTGTCCGACTCTTCGTGACCCCATGGACCAGAGCTCGCCAGGCCTTCCTATCCTCCACTGCCTCCCGGAGTTTTGTCAAATTCATTTTGGTTGCATCGGTGACACTGTCCAACCATCTCATTCTCTGTCGTCCTCTTTTCCTTTTGCCTTCGATTTTTCCCAGCATCAGGGACTTTTCCAGGGAGTCCTCTCTTCTCATGAGGTGGCCAAAGTACTGGAGCCTCAGCTTCAAAATCTGTCCTTCCAGTGAACATTCGGGGTTGATTTCTTTCAGAATGGATAGGTTTGATCTCTTTGCAGTCCAGAGGACTCTCAAGACTCTCCTCCAGCACCACAGCTCAAAAGCGTCGATTCTGCGGCGATCAGCCTTCTTTATAGTCCAGCTCTCACTTCCATACATCACTACTGGAAAAACCATAGCTTTAACCATCCTGACCTTAGTTGGCAAACTGATGTCTCTGCTCTTTAGTATGCTATCTAGGTTTGCCATTGCTTTCCTCCCAAGAAGCAGGCGTCTTTTTATTTCGTTGCTGCAGTCGCCATCTGAAGTGATCAAGGAGCCCAAGAAAATAAACTCTGTCATTGCCTCCATTTCTTCCCCTTCTATTTGCCAGGAGGTGATGGGACCAGTGGCCATGATCTTAGTTTTTTTGATGTTGAGCTTCAGCCCATTTTTCACTCTCCTCTTTCACCCTCATTAAGAGGTTCTTTAATTCTTCCTCACTCTCTGCTATTAGAGTAGTATCATCTGCGTATCTGAGGTTGTTGATATTTCGTCCAGCAATCTTAATTCCGGCTTGTGATTCATCCAGACCGGCCTTTCTCATGATGTACTCTGCATATAAGTTAAATAGGCAAGGTGACAGTATACAGCCTTGTCGTACTCCTTTCCCAATTCTAAACCAGTCAGTTGTTCCATATCCAGTTCTGACAGTTGCTGCTTGTCCCACATATAGATTTCTTAGGAGACAGATAAGGTGGTCAGGCACTCCCATTCCTTTAAGGACTTGCCATAGTTTGTTGTGGTCTACACAGTCGAAGGCTTTGGCATAGTCAATGAAGCAGAAGTAGATGTTTTTCTGGAATTCTCTGGCTTTCTCCATAATCCAGCGCATGTTGGCGATTTGATCTCTAGTTCCTCTGCCCCTTCGAAATCCAGCTTGTAGTTCTGGAAGTTCTCTTTCCACATACTGCTGAAGCCTGCCTTGTAGAATTTTGAGCATAACCTTGCTAGCATGTGAAATGAGTGCAATTGTGCGATAGTTGGAGCATTCTTTGGCATTTCCTTTCTTTGGGATTGGGATGTAGACCGATCTTTTCCAGTCCTCTGGCCACTGCTGGGTTTTCCAAATTTGCTGGCATATCTTATGCAGCACCTTTACAGCATCCTCTTCTAAGATTTTAAAGAGTTCAATTGGAATGCCATCACCTCCACTGGCCTTGTTGTTTGCAATGCTTTCTAAGGCCCACTTCACTTCACTTTCCAGGATGTCTGGCTCCAGGTCAGCAATTACGCTATCTTGGTTATCAGGGACATCCAGATCTTTCTGATATAATTCTTCTGTATATTCTTGCCATCTCTTCTTGATCTCTTCTGCTTCAGTTAGGTCCCTACCATTTTTGTCCTTTATCATATCCATCTTTGCACGAAATACCCCTTTAATATCTCCAATTTTCTTGAACAGATCTCTGGTTTTTCCTTTTCTGTTGTTTTCCACTATTTCTTTGCACTGTTCATTCAAGAAGGCCGCCCTGTCTCTCCTTGCTATTCTTTGGAAGTCTGCATTCAATTTTCTGTATCTTTCCCTTTCTCCCTTGCATTTTGCATCCCTTCTCTCCTCCGCTATTTGTAGGGCCTCGTTGGACAACCACTTTGCTTTCTTGCATTTTCTTTTCTTTGGAATATTTTTCATTGCAGCCTCCTGTACAATGTTACAAGCCTCCATCCATAATTCTTCAGGTGTTCTGTCCACCAAATCTAATTCCTTGAATCTATTCTTCACTTCCACTGTGTATTCATATGGGATTTGACTTAGGTTATACCTAACTGGCCCAGTGATCTTCCCTACTTTCTTCAGTTTAAGTTTGAATTTTGAAATAAGAAGCTGATGATCTGAGCCACAGTCAGCACCAGGTCTTGTTTTTGCTGACTGTATAGAGCTCCTCCATCTTTGGCTGCAGAGAACATAGTCAATCTGATTCCGGTATTGTCCATCTGGTGATGTCCATGTGTAGAGTCGCCTTTTAGTCTACATACACAATCCAATTACAACTGGGAAGAAGTTACAGTTCTCCTAATTACACTTGCCCTGTGCAGGGCATTGAGAGACTTGGGTGCCAGGATTGGCAACCCCCTTGCTCCTATTACCTTGTTTGTTGTGTTGCTGTTGTGTGAGTCCATCTCACTCATTTACTTGCACAGTTCCTTGGTGCTTTTCTTTACTATCACATTATACATTCCCTGGCCTGAGCCACAAGAAGTGAGAAAAATGAGGAGGGGTCGCACAGCCAGAGGGGGGGGAGGGGGACCCCTACTAAGATAAATAGGGGCACGTTTCTGAGGGAAGGGACAGGAAGTAGTGCAGAAAGTGATACTGGTGCAACTCCCTCCCCGAGTAGCAGTGCCAGTGGCACAAGCAGCACTGTGTCATCGTCTGTCACTGAGGGAAGCATGGATGAGGTGTACCAAATCCCATCTCCGTTACCTAACAGCCCCACCCTTAATCAGCAAGAAGACAAGGGCTCTGATTCTGAAATGGCATCAGAATCAGAATCGGGCTCCTTGTATCTAAGCATGCCAGATTCTGAGGACCTGTTGGCAGGGACAGACTTAAGGCAGGCTCCAGGCAGTGACGGAAGGAGCAGCCCTCTTTCCACCCAGAGTACCACCAGTGAGAGCAGTAGTACTACTCTACTTTCCCGGCAGGGCAGAGGCCCCACCAGCACCACAGCAGCGGCAGCGGCAGGCAATAACAGAGGGGGCGTTACTTTCTGTAAGCCACGAGGGTGTCTCTGGGAGCATTTTGACAACAGCCCCCAAGATGCAAGGATGGCGGTGTGCAAGATATGTGGGGTGGTCTTACGCAGGGGGAATGACCCCAAACACCTCTCCTCAAGTGGGTTGCACAGCCACCTGATGAGGAAGCACCCTGGGACTCTGCCTGGAACCCTGTCAGGCCCTTGCTCTTCAGGGAGGAAGAGAGGGGAAGAAGGGTTAGAGAAAGAAAAACACAGCTCGGCTAGTGAGAGTGGGAAGAGGCAGGCCACTCTGCAGGAAGTGGGGCTGTTGGGTGGGACTTTTGTCAGCCCGCGAAATAAGGCCAAAGCACAGGAGACCACCACTCGAGTGGTGGGTGAAATGGTGGCCATGAACGGGTTGCCCCTCTCCTTTGTGGAGTCATCAGGCTTCAGGCACCTGATGAAGCACGTGGCACCATGGTACGAGACTCCATCCCGGCGTACCTTCAGCAGGCGGGTGATTCCCTCCCTTTATGAGTCTGTCAGGGACAGGATCCGGGCCCTGCTGCAGGCGGCCAGAGGGAGGAAGATCCACTTCACTTCCGACCTCTGGACCGGTGGGCACCACGGATACCTCTCACTGACGGCTCATTGGTGGCAACCCAAGGAGGTCCTGGAGCCCCGGTCAGCCCATGAGCAGCTGCAGGGGGAGGCACAAGGTAGCACCCCAAGAGGGTATAGGGTGGTGCTTCTCCAGGCACAAAGCATGGAGGACAACGCCACAGGGATCAACATTGCTGACGTTCTCAAGACAGCAATGCGAGAGTGGGGATTGGGGACAGAGGGACAGGTCAATCGTGGAGTCATGGTTACAGACGCGGGCCGTAACATGACCAACGCGGTTCTTGGGGCAGGGTTCCAGGGCATCGTGTGCGCAGCACACAAACTGCATCTAGTGGTGGGCGATGCCATTGGCCTGGGTGCACCAAAGGACTCCTGGAGTGAGGGGACCAGGGAGACCAGGGCCTTGCTGGACAAGTGCCGGAAGATCGTGGGGCACTTCGCTCGCAGCGTCAAGGCAGCCAGGATGATGCGTGAGAGGCAGGCGGAGACAAGCCGACCGGAGCACGTCCTGATCCAGGACGTGACCACCCGGTGGAACTCCACCCACGAAATGGTCAAGCGTCTGGTGGAGCAGAAGGAAGTGGTGGAATACATCATGTCAACCACCCCAGTCCTGCATGAGGGGAGGGAATTGGACCTTGGTGCTACCGAGTGGCTCGCCCTCTCCCAGATGGCGGGTATCCTGCAGCCTTTTGAGGAGACCACCCACATCCTCAGCAGCTACAACGCCAGCCTGGGCCACGTTCTCCCCCTGGACAATGCCCTTCACCAACGCCTAGAGACCAGTATCCGGGAAGAAGGCAATCTTCTCCCTAAGAGCAGGGCATTGGCAGACAGGCTGTTGACCGGCGTGGATACCCGCCTTGGCCCACTAAAAAGGGAAAACGTGTACCAGATGGCCTGCCTGTTCGACCCTCGCGTCAAGGGTTCCCTGGCAGCCAGCACTGCCGAACTGAAATCCTGGAAGACGGAGCTATGCCGTCAAGTCAGGGCTCTCTCCGATGAGGGCCAGGCGTTTCAGAGGGCGCACGGAAGCCAGAGCGATGCTGAGGAGGAGTCCTCGCAAGGATCCACATCCCTCTGTACTCCAGGAGCGTTCACCCAGAGACCACGTTCCGTTCCAGCAGCAAACTACCTGGCCTCTGCCCTAGCCATGGCAGTTTCCTCCTCAGTGGAGGCAAGGGAGGAAGAAGTAGCAGACCCCGCTCAGACCATGGTGAAGGAGTACATGGCCGAGCCCCTCCAACCCCTCAGCTCGGACCCACTGCACTACTGGGGCAGAAAGGCAGACCTCTGGCCCGCTCTTTCAACTCTGGCGTTGGACCTCTTTTCTATCCCACCCACCAGTGTCCAGAGTGAATGTGTCTTCTCCCACATGGGAGATGTCCTGAGGCCGCGCCGCTGTCGCCTGGACCCGGAGATGGTGGAAAGGTTGACTTTCATCCGCTTCAACCTTTCCACCTTGGGATTACCCCAACATTCCAAGAACTAAGTTGCTGCCTGTAACCTAACCTCCTGCCTGCAATCCTCCATGCCCGCCTGCAAGCCTGCCTCCCTCCCCTTGGCCCTACGAGCCTGCCTGCCTGCCTGCCTGCCTGGCCCTGTGACTACCTGCGGACTCCAGTGCCTAATGCCTGCAAAACTGCCTGCTTGACTGCCTGCCTGCCTGCCTGCCTACCTGTATTCTCTCACACACACAATTGAAGGGTAGTATTAGTGGCCCAATTTTTCTAGCCATGGCCTGTCTCCAAACCAGGCAGGGCCACTCAAAGTGTCATTGGAAAGGGTCTGTCTGTATTGGCCCAATGTTTCTCCTTTTGCCATGGCTGATCTGAGAGATACCCTAATACCTGCCTTCCTTGGTGCTTCACACCGTTCCCTGGGGTTTAGGCGCCAATCTGCTAACAAAGTGGTGAGGAAGCACTTTACAACAACCTACCTCAAAGACTGAGTGTCAGGGGGCAAGCTCCCCTCCTTACAGCCTTAAAGAAATAGACCCACCCAGTTCTCCTGCTTCCACTCTGTCTCCTTGGTTGCCAAAACCCGGTCTCCTGGGGTGGCGATAGAAAGTCTGCCTGCCAAGGCGGAAACAATCCTCCCTACTGGCACTTTGGCTTAGTGCCTTCCCAATCCCTAGCCTTGGAGGATGGTATCCTCTAAGCATGCACCTAGGCTACACACACACATACCTGTAAGCCAGACTAGATGCTTCCCTGCCTGCCCGGCCCTCTGCCAACCTGCCTGCCTGTCAGACTCCACCAGTCCCGGCTTTGAGCATGCCTTCAAGTTGCTTCTCATTCAACCTCCTCCAGTCTGCCCTTCTGGCCTCTCAGTCCCATACTTTGTCGTCTGGGCTGGTCTGTGAACCACTAAGAAGGGCTGTGGAAAGGGAAAGACAGGAGCTCCGCTTCTAGTGGGAAGAGGCAGGCCTCTCTGCAGGAAGTGTTGCCGCTGTGTGGGAGTTTTGTCCGCCTCCGCTACCGCTAATTTTCACTCTGAGCTGCAATGCACTGTGAAGGGAGGGACAAGGAAGCCTCCATGTTTGGTTCTTGGTGGATACTCTGACGCACACTGACTGTGTGAGTCTGTAATTCACACAGACCTAGCTCTGTCTCCTCCGCCACTCTTTCCACTGGGCCGCCAGCTGTGGCTCACAAAGAAGGGAAACGTCCTTGTTGTGTGTGCGTACTCCTGTCCGAAAGTCCCCTGTGTGGATCTTGGTGCTGTGCTATGTGACTCATTGTGCACACACTGTTGGGCTTGGCTAAAGCTAATGGATCTTACTCTGCCTTTTTAATCTCATATAAACTATGTTACATTAAGTTTATGTAATGATAGCTTTTCCTTTAAAGAAAATGCAGAAAAGCTGACTTAATCTGGCTTGACAACTATCCTGAACACAGTACTGTACCTGATGTTCAAGCTAGGCACTCAGTGCTTAAACATTTTATAATCATTTCTGCCCTAACCCCGGAACAAAGGCTGCCGGACAAGAAAAGTTACTGGTTGCAAATCTAGGTTGTGATTGATGATGATGATTGAGTTATGGGAACACTCTTCAGGAACAGCTGGTGGTGAGCTTAGGGTTAGGGTTAGGGGGGATGTTTAGGCCTCCGCTACTCTGTCCTCTGGGCTGCACCACACTGTGTCTCACTAAGAAGGGCTGGAGTGGAATGTACTTGCGCGTACCACAGTTCTGCACAATAATCGTTTGTTTCTTAGAAATAGAAGAGCCTTTCAGGAGGAAGTTCCAGGCTTGGCTCTTGGAGTTGTGGAACTGCTGTGATTCACTATGAAGGGCATGGTAGTGGATTGCCGGCATGGCAGTTAGGAGCAGTCTACCAGCACACAGCTGGGAAAGAAAGTCAGAAAGCTTGGCTTGCTGTCCTTTTGGAAGCCTGTGTGGTCAAAGACTCAGACTCACTCTAGCTCTGTGTCTTCTCCCTGCCTGCCTGTCAGGCTCCCCCCACTTCCGTCTTAGAGGAGGCCTTCCAGCCGCTTCTCCTTCACCCTAACAGCATGGTCCAGTTAGTGCTTCAAGTTCAGCCCTGTCGCCACTGCCCTCAACTTGCCCATGCAGAAACCACGGCTGCGCCCGCCTCTTGGCGGAAAACCACTTGAAGACCAACTGTAACAGTGCATTCACTCATCAACTATTTTGTTTAGAAGAACTGGTGGACTCTGTCATCCCACATTGGGGGGGGGGGTTCTTCACGCAGTCTAGGTTGGGAAATCCCTTGGCTGAGGGAGGGGTGATTCGGTGGTTCTCCTTCAACCCCCTCTAGTCTGGCCTTCTGGCCTCCCCTACCCTTCACTCTGGGTTGCACACACTGTGCCTCACAGAGAAGGGCATTGTGCTTGTGTGCTAGAAAACAGCCGTGGGGTGGGCCCGTGATTAGGCAGAACTCTGCCTTGCTCTCCTCAAAGTGGTTGCGCAGCCACCTCATGCGAAAGCAACCTTGGACTCTGCCTGGGACAGTGACAGGACTCTGCAGGAAGGAGTGCCGCAATGTGGGAGTGTTGTCAGCCTCCGGACCGCCAATTAGTCTTCAGTGGGCTGCCATTGCCATACACTGTGGCTCACAAAGAAGGACAACTTACTGCCGTGCTGGTGGCCCTCTGTCACCGTTATAAATAGGACAGTTTATCAGAAAGTTCAAGGCTTGGCTCTTAGAGTTGTGGGGAATGTGATTCACTACGAAGGGCATGCCACTGGGATTCAATGCACTGACTGTGGCTCTCTGTGAAGGGAGGGAGCAAGGAAGCCTCCAGGCTTGGTTCTTTGTGGGTACTCTGACTCACACAGACAGTGAGCCTGTGGTTCTCAGACCTACTGTCTTCCGTGGGCTGGGCTGAAAAGCTATGTCACTCACTGAGAACGGAACATGGATGGGTTGGGAGTTTACCAGGAAACCAGCACATAGCTGGGGAGGAAGACCCTCTGGCTTGCAGTCCTTTTTTCAGAGTGGTCTCAGGCCTCAGAGTCAGACACCATGTGGACTCTGCTTTTCCACTGGGCTGCCAACTGTGGCTCACGAAGAAGGGAAGCCTGCGTAGGCGTACATAACAGATTGTCGGAAAGGTGCAGCCTGGCCCTTGTTGGTGGATGGATACTTGGAGTCACTGACTGTGAGTCTGTGAGGGAAGGGCGACTGTGTTCCATTTGCTGCAACCCACTGTGGCTCACGAAGAAGGGCATTTTCCTGGCATCCTCCTCAGGCCATTCAGTTACGCTGGGGAGCTGGAGCTTCCTGGCAATGATCCTCCCCTACGGAGGCACTGTGGCCTCAGACTCAGGCTATGTGGCCTCCTCCAGCCACTCTTTCCTCTTGGATGCAAAACACTGTGGCTCACTAAGAAGGGAAGAGTAGTTGTGTGCAGCACGCACTCCAGTAGTTTATTGGACAGTTCCAGGCTTGATTCTTGGAGTTGTGTTGGAGCTGGGATTCACTACGAAGGGCATGGTAGTAGTTTGCGGGGAGTTTCTAATTCACACAGACCTAGCTCTGTCTCCTCCGCCACTCTTTCCACTGGGCTGCCAGATGTGGCTCATAAAGAAGGGAAAAAATGTACCAGTTGCGTGGTGGTGGCACCACCATTTATAAATAGAACAATTTTCCGAAAGTTCAAGGCTGGGCTTTTGGAGTTGTAGGAGCTGGGATTCACAACGAAGGCCATGGTCGTGGATTGCTGGCCCAGCATTCAATTACTCCAGCTTGTGGCCTCCGCCACTCTTTCCTCTGGGATGCAAGACACTGTGCCTCACAAGGAAGGGAAGAGGACTTGGGTGCCAGCACTCCATTAGTTTATTGCAAAGTTGCAGGCTTGGCTCTTGGAGTTGTGTGGGAACCAACTGTGATTCACAAAGAAGGGCATGGTAGTAGACTGCCGGGCCGGCAGTTAACAAGTCTACCAGCACACAGCTGGGGACTTGGGGAGGAAGAGTCAGACTCAGAATGTGGCTTGCTGTCCTTTTTGCAGCCTTTGTCATGCCAGACCAAACTCAAGGTGATTGGCCTCCTCCGCCAGTCTTTCCTCTGGGCTGCAAGACGCCGTGTTTCACACTGAAGGGGGTTCCTGATTTGAACAGCGTTAAATGCGTACAGCACCATCAAGACTTAGTCAAAAAGTGACATGTGGTGGACGGTGGTGCATCGCAGGCAGTGTGCTGCCAGACCAAACTCAAGGTGATTGGCCTCCTCCTCCAGTCTTTCCTCTGGGCTGCAAGACGCCATGTTTCACACAGAAGGGGGGTACTGATTTGAACAGCGTTCGTACTACGTACAGCACCACCCAAGAGTTTGTCAGAAAGTGCCATGTGGTGCATCGCAGGCAGTGTGGTGCCAGACCAGACTCAAGGTGATTGGCCTCCTCCGCAACTCAGTCCTCTGGGCTGCAAGACACTGTGACCCAAGGCCAGTGGCATTTAAATTCCTGTCATGCCATTCAGCTCCATCCTTTTTATACTGGAGCTGGCAATGGGCCTGCCGCACTCTGGCTCTGTGCTGTGGTGCTCTCATACTCTGCCTTGTGGCCTGGCCGGAGTGGCCGCCCTTACTCTGGCCTTATGGACGCGTCGACCAGAGATAGTCCTCCTCCTTGTATAGCCTAGTGGGCTGGGCTGTGGGCTGTAAAACTTAAGTCAGAGCAACCCAGAGCCCTATCCCATTCCCATCCCTACCAAAACTATTCCTGGCTGTAGCTATTAGCTAGGTACGTAGCTTAACCACCTCAGGCTCTAACTGCTAATGTTTTTGTTGACCATGACCAAAAGCACGGTTGCATTGGCTTTGGCTTTATTGCTTGTCCTTTAAGTGTGTGTGACTTTGACTGTGAATGTGAAGTGAAAGCAGAAGGACCTTGGTGATGGGGGGCCAATTTGAGAGGAGTAGAGTAGTAGACCCCTCATCCAGATTTGGGGAGGAACGTAATGTCTGTTTCTCCTGCTGCCTCTGAGAGAGGTGGAGGGGAGATGGGATGGATTCAAAACCAAACAACAAAAAAGTACAACAAACAGGCACGTCAGCCAGACCAAGTAGGGTGGCTGGCTGGTTCAGCATCAGCAGATTCAGCACAGCAGACCAAGAGAAAAAAAAAGAAATGCAAATTTGTTTCTGCACCACTTTGTTTGCTTAGGATGCACTAGCCTTGTTGTGCAGCAGCAAGTCCATCACCCAGGCAGGTTTAAACTGTATTTCGCCTGCTCATTTTCGGGACCCGCGCCCACCCGCCCGCCCGCCCGCCCGCGCGCCCGCCTGTGCGCTAGCCACTCCCCCTGCCGCTGCCGCTGCCACCGCCCACGCATGTACCCCCGCGCCACTGCCGCCCGCGCTGCGCCCGCAAGCCGCAAGTCTCGGTCGGACGTCAAAATGTGCGAAATCGCAGCAGAAACGGAAACGAAAAAACGAAAAAACGAACCGACTAATTTTTGCGATTAACGACAAGTTAATGATGTCGTGCCCATCTCTACCACGTAGAAAGCACTATAGGAGTCTAGTACTGTAGTTTTGGCCCACAACTACCAAATGTCCCCACTAGCTTTTCTAGTCCTGTGGCTTAGAGGAGGAATGCCACCACCAAGCAACAAGTACTGTCCATTTGATTACATAGTATTGCTTTGCTTGAGGATAGGGATGCAACGTCTACATGTTTAAAATGTTGTGATCATAGATGGTCATAATGGAGCTTGCTAGGAGCCAGTCATTTCCATGTGTAAAATGGGAAAGGAAATAATAATCCTAATAATAGGATATCGAAGCATGAAATATCAATGAATTTAAATGGGTGTCACATGCCTACATTCCAGCTTCCTAGTTTAAAAGTAACAGACAGTTTGGAAGTGTTATATTTTTTTTCTTCCATCTGTTTGCTGGTTAAATGCCTACAGAGGCAGTTTCAAATAGGATGAAAGTGCTTGTCCAATCAATTATAACTCAGTGGGAACTGTGACTGACAAACCATCAGCTGCTGGAGCATTGCCACACAGTAAACTGGCTGCTCCCAGCAAATTCTATCCACACTCCTGAGAAAATGGTCTGTTTTCAAGTCAAGGATCAGGCTTATAGTGAAGAAAGATAAAAGTGCAGTGCCTGCCATTTTTTATTACTTTCTGTTAAAGTTTGTATCTCTTCTCCGTCAAGATTTATTAAAGACATATATATGTGTGCATTTAGAAGTAAGTCCTGCAGTCAATCCACAGCATATGTTCTTAGGCAGTGGGTTAGTCATGCTTGACACCATTCAAGTTCTGTTATTGCTATACCATGTCCTTCACATTCTTCTTTTTTAAGACTTTGATGAAATAGCCAGGCAGAGTCTCCAAAAGTAACTTTTCCAAGCTTGCAGCTGCCCATCTGTGAATACTTCCAGCCAAGTGGACTGGGTCACATGAGAGCTGCTTGCTTTGCAGCTCCTGATATATTAGGCTAGAAACACCATGGTGGTCAAGATAATTTATTAATAAAAATGTCCATCGAGAGTGTCCAGTTTTTAAATTGCACAAACCACCACTCATTATGTCAGCTAATCTTTGCAGGCTTGCTCCCAGAGTCCCCTTATTTCTGTCTAGCAAGCAACATGCTTGTTTACACAGGGCTCAGCTGAAATATTAATAATTTTCCACAGGATATGAGCAGCATCCATAAATCTGAACTTTTGTGGTCTGAGATGTCTCCTGCTCTCCGTAGCACACAAAGAGCTGAGGCCTCTTCAAAGGCAATGATGTTACATTATAACAGCTGATGCACATTGTTCTTCAAAGGCTCCAGAACCTTTGAATCTTGGCTCAAACTCTGACACAACAGCAATTCAGACGGGTTATGATTATGATTATGTTACTATTGTGATGATTGAATGAGTGCAAAAGGTGAGCAATGGAAATACAAACATCTATTGTATGGTATTTGGCAAGGATATATTTTGTTGACAACAGCATGAATCTCACTACGTTAGGAGCGAGAGACTATATATCTCTTGCCAGGTTTTTGTAAAGCTTCGGGTCAGCTGAATTCACAACCACTGTGCAATCCTTCTACCTACAGGATTCGAAGGCCAGAAAGGGGCAATGGGATTAGCCAGGCCATCTGCACCACTGCAAGTTCCGCTCCTAGCCATCAATTAGTTAATATCAACAGCTTGGACCTTTAGGTCATTTGTGAAGGCTTGTGCCTCAGTATAAAGCCCTGTAGAGTTATTGCTTAAGCATCCCAAACACATGCAGGAATTTCAGCCCTGGACACACGTGGAGGAAAGCGGAGTTGTCACGGAGGTTGTAATGGAAATGGGTGAGACTATCTGGTGACTCTCTGCTCCTGCATATTATATCGCATTCAGCGATAGCTAAATATTTTTTTTCTATGATTATCCCACCTTCACGCCAGCCTATATTATAAATATTTTTATTATTATTTTTTTCTCTTTTATTTTATCCTTTTATTTTGTTTTATATGTCCTTATTGTTGTTATTGCTTTTTCTTTTGGGGTTTTATGCTCGTTACTCATTGTAAACCACCCAGAGTTCTTCTGGAAGATGGGCGGTATATAAATAAATAAATAAATAAATAAATAAATAAATAAAGTGCACAATAAGTGTGTGTTTTAGTGCCATCAAGCCAGAACCAATATACAGACCCCAATAGGCCTTTCAACATGAGATATTTTAAGGAGTGGTTTTACCAATTCAACTCCCCAAGTGAGCAGGTATTCAAACCCTGTTCTCCAGCATCCTCTTCCATCACTCTGTCCATCACAACACGATGGGAATCTACTCCTAGACGGAAATAATCCAAATGTTTATTATTTTGATGGAGACCGGATTTACACAGACAGATTCGCTTACAGGATAAGAAGGCTTCACAGGAATTGTGAAAGAAGGCCAAGAAATGTATCCAGTAAATACGTTAATTAAGTCCAGTCCTATAATTGTTCTTTTGTAAAATTCTAAAGATGTAACTGTGGAATCAACAAAGCTTGGTTTCCTTTTGCAAACTGCGTAATAGACTCAAATGGTTTTTCCCTATTGCATATCTTGTGCAGCTTCAGTATAACCAACCATGGAAATGTTGATAAGGCATTTTGAAAGAATGAGAGGGTACCTAACAATGTTCTGACTTTTTGCTGTGCTTCGGCCCGTTTCACTTTAAAAACACGAGGGTGCCATTTTATTTGACAGTGCAAATATGACCATATTTGTGAGAATAGTGAAGCCTTTCTCTGAAAGTACCATTATCACGTCACATTCCTTCCAAACAGGTCTTAGAACACTTCTAAATAAATGTGGCCACCTGCGCGGTAGATTTTCTGATGTGGAGAAAAGTTCACTCACTGGGGACTCATTTGACACCATCAAACTCAATTTCCCTTTATTACCCTTATGCGAGATTTCAACTAGTTTTCAGGGGTGAAATGTTATAACATTAACCTGCTATGCAGGCCCCAGCAGGATTCTAGTTATGCACAAGCTGGAGAATGTTTTAAAAGTGAGCTGCTTCACTCAATGGAGGCCTTTGACAGTTTTCTACACCCTTTTCCCTTTCGCTTGCCTTTTGAGCCTGTTTTCCAATCCATCTTTATTCATTCTTATCAAATGAGAGGATGGGAAGCCAGGCCATACAAAACTGCTCTGTGGTAATGCTAAAGGTCACATTGCTTAGGGATGATGGATGTTGTAGTCCGACTCTTCTGAAGAGTGAAGCAATAATTGGTAGCAACCAGTAGGGCCAAAATAGGGCGGTATACAAGTGTGAATAATAATAATAATAAATAACACACAAGAGGTTGTGGGAAGGGGTAGAGGGGAGAAGTAAAAAATAATCCATAGATGAAGAGCACAATACGGTGCTACTATTTTCTCCAAAGCCCCAAAACAGGATTTGCATTACTGTGAGGAAAAAACATTGATCAGCAGGTGGAGCTCCACCTGCTGTTGCTTCTTTCCAGCCACAGAGGAAATAACAGTGAGGCTATTTCCTCTTCATATTTCTCTCTTCAGCGTTAATTTACTGGATTTTAGAGCTAAAAAGTTCTGTTCCATTCTGTAGGTCTTTCCCTATTTGAGTTACTTTCAATGATCCATTGGATCATCTCTGCTTTTTGCTTCTTATTTCTCATTCTGTGACTCAAGTAGTCTCCCGTTCTGCATGTTGTATACTTGACAATTTCTCGATGTCTATTCGTTTTCCTCAGTGCTTCTGCACTCTTGATCCCAGACATTTGGCTACATGTTGTTTTTTTACGAAATTCTAATATAATGTACATTTCAAAAGTGTTCATAGCTATTTCATAGTTTTAAAGGTAAGACCAGTGCCTCAGTCTAATAATCCCTATGGGACAGAACAGAAAAGAGCATATAGAATTTCTCTGCCCAATTCTTTGTTTTCTGTAGAATGGTTTTAGAGGAGGCATGTCCAAACTTTGGCCCTCCTGATGTTTTGGACCACAGTTCCCAGAATTCTAAGCTTAGAATGCCAATGGCAAAGGACTGTGGGAGTTGTGGTCCAAAACATCTGGAGGGCCAAAGTTTGGACATTCCTGAGGGTACTGGTGATAGCCAATGCACCTGGGAGTGGATGACCTTGGCAAGCCATATGTGGTCTGAGGCCATGAGCTATTCAAATTGCCTTAGCTAGTGAGTCTAGAAACATAATGAATTTTAATTGCTAATTGGACATCCTGAGGGGGGGGAATCTTACAGTAGTTGTAACATTTTTTATCAGATCCTGTTAGGAGTCTTGTTTATAAATCAGGCCACAAAACTTTACAAGGCCAAGTCACTGGCTGTTTTTCTTTTGTCACCCTGCAGGCATAGAACTACATTTGAGAGAACCTTTAGCCTAAAGCCACACAGAATAATGATGCTGGGCATCCTGGATCACCAATAATGAGCAGCTTCTCTTTGGAAAAGGCCAAAAACCACCCAAAAGTGTTGCCAACTCAAGCAGAGAAATTAAGTTACCATGACAAACTATGACATTTTATTTTCATTACATATAAAGTTCTTTAAATACTGAGTGAATCCACCCAGCCACATGATTCAGCCAAAAAGATGGTTTTCTGAAAGGTGTTAATTAGTATATCAAATCCATTGTATATCAAAGGTTGAGTGTATTAACACCTATTATTGCTGCTGTGAAGCCATCTTGAATCCAAATAGCCTTTATGTAGAATTGACATCTATTGTGTGGATGTTTGCCACTACTGTGTTTTTCTTTCCTCTCACTATCTCTGTGAGATCCATGATCCGTGACATCCATGATTTGTCAAGCATTACTCAATAGCTCCTTGCTTTTGAAGAAATGGAGGCATTCCATAAAGATGAAATTGTATCCTACAGTAAGTCACGTTATAAGATGCTTTGTTTCCTTTCTAATAGAGATTAGATATTCTTATGTTTGCCATAACAGTGGGCTCATGAAACGCTTAGTTTGTGAATGACAGCATAATACGGGATCATGAAAAAACCAGTTTTTGAAAGGGAGGGGGGGACACATTTTAATTCATCATTTTTCAACATGTTTGCCCAGAAAACATGAGAAAGAAAAATGCTAACCTAATTTACTAGTGGATTCAGAGAGAAAAATCACTGTACTGTGTGCCCGCCAATTTTGATTCTGGTTCATTTATAAGTTACACATCAAGGACGAGAGAGTGAAAGAGAGAAAGAAGTTGTTTCACGTCTACTGACAATTAGTTGGAAAGCCTTCATGGAAGCCCTCATTGTATTTCAAACAAATTTTAAGTGCAGTTTTCTTCTCAGTAAAAATGTAGTTCTGCCTGTACGCTGTAACAATGTTTGGTTTGCAAAACTGAAAGATTATGTGAAATTAACTTGGAAAGAGGACCTAATTTGGTCACACTAGCTGCTTCACTACTAGTTTTTTTAAAATATACTCACTCTCTGCAGCTCCCGAGTGCTTTGTAACTCATGAGTGATATATAGGAGGGAAATAGAGAGAAATCTTAATCAGGGGTGTAGCCAGGATTTGGAGCGCCTGGGGACAAATTTTGTTTTTTGTGCCCTTCCTGACACCCCCCCCACATCGCACCCACCCAGCCAAGGGGGCCGAACCCTGTGGGCATGGGGTGGCTGTGTGCGTGCAGACAGGCGGATAGGGTGTGTGGTGTGTGTGTGTGTGTGTGTGTGTGTGTGTGCACACACACACACACACACACACACACACACACTGCAGTAGCACGCATGTGCCTTACACCTTTCCCACCAAGGCGAGGAAGAGAAGGAGGAGGGGGCGCTGCCACCACGCTCCTGCCTGCCGGCCTGCTTCGCAGCACGAGGGGCAGAAGAGGCAGCGGAGGGGGTGACGTTGTCAAGCCTTTGGGAAAGAAGGACTGCTGGGTGGTGGCTGGCGCACGGTTTCCTCCTCTTGCTCCCCCTCAATGTGTCCCCAGATTGCTGTGCCAAGGGCAGATGTACCCTTCTGCCCCCCTAGAGACTGATCTTAATGTGAAGCAACTCTTGTTGCTTGGAGGAATGGAGAGCAGAAGCATTTTTCTCCAAAGGTTTCTCAAGTCCCCAGAGCACCTTGTTCAAAGTGGGAAGAAAAGGGACACAGGGACTTATTCCAGTCTGTGGGATGTCTGGACCATTTGACCATCCAAGCTCCACTCTTTTTCAGAGCACTGCCTCTTCCTTGCCAGGACAAGGGTCCCCCACTATTTCCAATCAATGGTCAGAAAGAGTTTTGGGCTCCATTGTCAAGTTGACGCTTCTGTGAGATGTCTGGGAGTAATGATCACAGTCCATTGCTGCTCCTGAGCTCAGAACACTACAACTTTTTTTCTTTCCATCTTCAGATCTTGTTAGACCTTATTATTTCTCTAAAAAATAAACAATTTTTTTCCTAAAGACAGTGATGAGATTCCTGCCTTCATTTTTAGGCTGTCTAGGCAATGACTCTATGGGGCTTTAAATATTTCAGTCAATCTTGGGATGGAGGAATGATATATTGTCTTTCAATCTGCAAAGAGTCCTCAACATTTTAAAAATAGAAATGAAAATAAACATACACTACTCAAAGTGTACGGTTCCCCCAGCATACTTTAAGGCAAGTTAAAAGTATTCTCAGAACAAAGTTTAACATTGCTCATTGGTCTTGTTATTGCATAGTTCATAAAGTGGCCAAACTTCTGTGTTCATATATGTTAAGAAATATCTTTCCAGAATCAAACATGTTATACTGCTAAGAGCAAGTTGAATCTTCCTGTCTTTTTTGCTTGTAAAATAAAAAGACAACAAATATCACTAAAATTGTTTTTCTGAATTTAACCCTGAGTCTAGGTATGAACTTTTCTGACAAAACCATAGTCTGTTGAACCATATCACCCAACAAACATCTTCCAAGGTTTAGCAGTCTCTATTCTTGTAGCAGATACTACCACTATAGTAAACAGCTCCTTATGCAGTACATTTTCATTACTGTACATAAATAACGACCATAAAAGTAGTCACCCTCGTGGTATTATAAGTTTCCTTGTAATCCTTAAGGCTTTGGTCAATAAATTGTCTAGCCACCTGCAAATAAGTGAGCTGATTGTCCATACCATCTCCAGCACAGTGGGGAAACGTTTTTGATTATTCTGTTGAATCTTGCAGGATATAGATGTAATTTCAGATAACATGAGATCATATATCTGAACAGGACTTTCATCCAATGTTATTTAATAAATTTAAGCAGGCCACCTTTTCACAGAGCCTTTTCTCAGAGGGTGACTTGCAGTAATCAAAACCAATTAAAATATTAAATAACAAAAAGTAGGTCAAGTAGTTACAGAAACCTGTACGTTCATGTGTTGACTGGGGGGGGGGGGGGAGATTTAGCCAAAGTTAGACAGACTTTAAATCACATTGAGTTCAATGTGCTTCATTATGTCTTTGAACTGCAGGTTCTGAACACATTGTTCTTTTTCTCTGAAGCATCTGCTTTGTTAGGTTTTGATGCATCAGATGCTGAATTAAGTGGCTCCTCTTTACCTTATTTCAGGGATCCCAGAGGCTATTTTGTTAGTCAGAACATGAGACAGAGTTTTCTCTTAAGCAGCATCTCGATCGTGATGGAAATCCCTTCTGAGATAATTCAGGCGGGCTCCATCTCTCTGGAGCCACCAGCAGGTAGCTAAGACGATAAGAAGAGCCATGCTGGATCAGGCCAATGGCCCATCAAGTCCAGCTTCCTATATCTCACAGTGGCCCCACCAGATGCATTTGGGAGCGCATGAGACTAGATATCTGTCTCCTGATACCACTCCCCTGCATCTGGCCCTTGAAGTACCCCAGTTTTAAGCCTGGCAATTACACATCTCCATCATGGTTTGTAACCTGTGATGGACTTTTCCTCCAGGAGGAGGCCATCACCACATCCTGTGGCAGGGAGTTCCACAGACTAACAACGCGCTGGGTGGAAAAAAATTCTTTTGTCTGTTCTTACTCTCCCAGCCCTCAATTTGAGTGTATGTCCCCTAGTTCTGGTATTTTGTGAGAGGGAGAAGAGCTTTCCTCTATCCACTTTACTCATGCCCTGCATAATTTTGTATGTCTCAATGATATCCCCCCCAGGCACCTTTATTCCAGACTAAAGAGCCCCAAATGTTTTAGCCTTTCCTCATAAGGGAGGTGCCCCAGCCCAGTAATCATTTTAGTCGCTCTCTTTTGCACCTTTTCCAGTTCCGATATTGTTCTGTAAGGCCTTTGGTCTTTGGCTTTTGGAATTGTTTTTATTTGGTTCTAATAAATATTTGTAAGGTTTTACAGGGCTTTTAAATCTGTTTTATGGATTTGTTTTAAAAAAATACTTTTGTTTTGTTTTTAAAGAGTCTGATATATTATTTTTCTGGGCTTATAACTTCTGGCAATTCCAATCCAACCTGTTTTTTTTTAACCCTGGGGTACTAAAAAGTGATAAAAATAAATAAATAAACAATAACTAGAAATAATGATGGGAGGGTACTGGATGGAGCAAAATCTCCTTGAATCCAAACCAACTCATTGAGCAGCAAGGAAAAATTATGTATACAGTGGTACCCTCAAAGGAATGAATTCGTTACAAATGAAATTATATTAAGCAAATTTTCCTTTATACAAATTTCTCATAGGGATGCATTGAAAACAGAGTAATCCCTAATTGCGACCATTTTTCTGTTGTACGGATTCACCCCATAGATGATTCTGTTAAGCAAATTTCCCCATCTCTGGAATTTTTTAAGTTGTACAGATTTTATGTTATACAAACCTTTTGTTATATGGTTTGCAAGCTGGGGGTGGAGAGTTCATCTAAAGTCTCTCTTCAAACACCTACAAGATCTAAATATTTATTTTCATAACATCCCAAATTTATAAATTTATAGAGGGAATGGGCTGACTTGAAAACAGTACCTCCCTCCATTTGTTTTCTTTATAAAATTGTTCACTTTTTAGTTCTTGAGTTGACTCTATTTAGTTAAAACATAAAGCCAATCCTTAGGGTTCCCCCCCCCCCAAACAGGATTTAATCTTCTGTCATAGATCCACAACTTTAAATAATGCCTTTTTGAGTACCATTAGTACTTGCCCAGTCTGAGCATGTACAAATATGTACAAACAAAGGCTACTTATTAATAGAGGGGGATAAAATAGATAAACAGGAAGCCCACAGAATGTTTTTAGAAAAGCACAAGAGTTGAAATACATGAAACATAAATAAACTTTCTTAGATTTGACTCCCTCTAGAGTATTTTTAAGGGAAAAGCTTCATAACAGAGGTTTCATTTTCATTACAGAAACATTCTTGCACCAAACCCACAAAAATGCACTGGCTTTGGCTTCTCTGGCTATTAGAAAAATTCAAATCCTGCAGAGACAATCTGGCAACACTAAATTTTAATTAGAGCAGTTATCATAAAGAAAGAACAGAAATAAAATGTGTGCTCCAACAGTATGGATCAATGCTCAAGATGGTCCAGGAAAAAATTAAGGCCATAGTCCAGCACCAGATTTGGCACACTTAGGCCAGTTTAAATCAGTTCAAATGCAGTAACCTACAGGCAAGGTTGAATATGATTGTAGAGATGAATCCCTCACAAATCTTTTGACTCCATCATTTCTACCTCCTATGGCCCTTGGTAACATTAGGAACATAGAAAGTTGCTTTATTCCGAATCAGACTCTTGGTCTGTCTTGGCCAATATCGCTGACTCCAAAAGACAACAGCTTTTTGGAATTCCAGGCAAATCCCCTTCTCATTCTTAATATGTTATTTTCCAATAATTTTACTACCTCTGAAAATGTCAGATAGAAAATATGTTGATCAGAAAATATTAAAGGGATCATCATAGAGCAAAGTCAACAAAGAATCTCGTGATATCTCACAAGTTATATTTATATGAGTTATCTGAAGACATGGACGGCTACAATCCACAACAGCTTTAGCTCCTCAATGGTTTATTAGAAAATACAAGAGTTTGTAATGTGGGGATGGTCTGAGCATATCCACTGAGCATACAGACAGCAAATAGCCCAACAGTGAGTGATGGAAATCTGATTGGCTGTGTGCATCCAGCTATTCTCACATTGAATAAATAAATAAATAAATAAATAAATAAATAAATAAATAAATAAATAAATAAATATGAATACTAGAGATGGGTATGAAATGGAAAAAATGAGATTTGTTTCATTTCATTTCATTCCCCCATGATTCATTTCATTTTGTTAGAAATGTTTTTTTTTAAATTGTACAAAATGAATCAGTAACAAACTGAGTCATTACACTGTAAAATGGCTCCCCTGGTATCCTAGAGGCACCAAATTCAGTGTGAACCTTCCTTGGACTCTCCTCATTTAAGCCTTTCAAATTTGGAGATATTGGGTTTCAGGGGGTTGAGTTATTCAATTTCAAAGGGGGTGCCCCAGAAAAAAAGTAGAATTGCAATGTTATGCACTTCAAAATAGTGATACCAGGCAACTAGCAGCATGGAAATTACAGTGGAGCTTCCTCAAGCTATCCCTTTGAAGCATCCCCAATTTGAAGAGGTTTGAGGGTACAGGGAACAGAGAACAGAGTTATTGAGCTCCAAAGGGGCTGCGGGGGAAGCTGCCCAGAAACCATTGGTTAGTGGGCGGCATAAAAGCTGTATGTATGTATGTATGTATGTATGTATGTATGTATGTATGTATGTATGTATGTATGTATGTATGTATAAATAAATAAATAAATAAATAAATAAATAAATAAACAAACAAACAAACAAACAAACAAACAAACAAACAAACCCTTACATTGGTAAACTGCACCAGACACACTCCCTCCTTCCATTAAGCATAAGCACCCCCCGCCTCCTTTGGAGCTTAATATCTTTGTCGCCAGAAACCCTAACTTCAAGGGATCCTCTAAAATCACTTGGGGAAGGGAGGCCTACCATTCGCATGCCTGAGATCAGTAATTTTCTTTTGAATTTTCCAGTAAATATATATATTTTAAATATGCAATGAAAAATTACTGATCTCAGATATGCAAATGGCGGACTCCACATCCCGAAGCAATTTTGGGGGATCTCTTGAAGTTTGGAAAAGTTAGGGTTTCTGGGGGCAGAGATATTAAGCTCCAAAGGAGGTGGGAATGTGTCTGGCATGCTTTACTAATTTAAGGATTAACTGACAGCTTCCCCTCAGTGTGCCAATCCACACTCCTTCAATTAAGTTCCCCTGCAGCCCCTTTGGAGCTCAATAACCCCATTCCCTGTACCCCAAACCTCTCCAAATTGGGGGTGCTTCCAGGGGAGAGCTTGAGAAAGCTCCACTGTAATTTCCACGCTGCTAGCTGCCTGGGATCATTTTTTCCAAGCACATAACATTGCAATTCTATTTTTTTTCTGGGTGGAACCCCCTTTGAAGTTCAGTAACTCAACTTCCTGAACCACAAATTTCTCCAAATTTGCAGGGCTTAAATGGGAAACTCCAAGGAAGGTTCACACCAAATTTGGTGCCTTTAGGTCCAAGGGGAGGACTTTTACAGAGAAACCAATTGGTTATTTTTTTTTAAAAAAGCCAGTCCATTTAGTTACAAAACGCAGCTTCCCTGGTTTCTTTTGTTTCGTTTCACTTCATTACATAACAAACCAACAAATCAACATTTTGTTTTTCATTTGGTGCACATCCCTAATGAATACCATAGGAATAGTGCTATATTTCTCTGTGTAACAAAAAGTCATGTGAAAAGAGCTTGCTATTTTGTGGGAAAGGCAACGTGAGTCCATTTTCTTCTCGTTGTTCCTGTGCTGGTGGAGTCGAGACGTCACTCTGACTTCTTCAGATGTGGCAGTTTTAAAGAATAAAGCTGAAATAATAAGTGCAGATGGAAACACCCATTTTGTGTTTCATTTTGGATTCTTTCAGGGGGCGCATCTTTCATTTTGTTGTTGCTCATTTTTCCCCTTTCATGCACAAGTTCTTTTGTAAAACAAGAAAGGGACCACCTCTTTGGGGGTTATTTGGTTGCATGCTTTTCTCTTTCATTTTCTTTCTGGCACTCATTCAGAAGTCCTAAAGAGTCTTAAAACTACTTGGAAAAGGCAGAGGGGTAAAACAACAGAGAAGAATCAATCTGGCCCAAAAGCAAGCAATAGTGCACACAAATGAAAGATAATCAAAAAGCCCACCAGAGCAGACATCGTTAACATAGTGCACAGTAAATTAGCCAAAAAAATGATGTTTAAAATTCATTTTAAAAGAGAAAGTATCCACTCAAATACACACAAAAAGGGAGGGGGTGTTAGATGGGAAGCCAACTAACAACAATACATAGTACCCTCTTCTCCCGAAAACCGCAAAAAGCAAGCAAACAAATGAAGGCAAATATACATATAATGTACATATTATATGTAAGATGTACCCACAAGAACAAATGAAGCAAAGCCTTCTCCTCACAGGGTTCCAATCAATCCAGGCCCTTTTAAAAGTGCAAAATCCCCACTTACCTGCTCCTGGACGTTCTGATTGGCTGCTGACAGCATCTCTCTTGATGTTATTTGATGAAGAATTTCTGAGGTAATTTTCCATGCTGGTACTCATTCAGCCCAGAGGTGAATGTAAAAGTAAACCAAAGAAGGAAACTCAAATGAATACAAAGCACTTCAGTCTCCTGCTTTTGTTTAAATGTTTAAGAGGCTCATTTTCAAAGAAAAATGAAAGGCTACAAAAACAAAGAGAGCCCCTTTGTGTTCTTTTTCTTTTGTGTTTAAATGCAAGTCCCCTCCCTTCAAAACATTATGTTCATTATTTTGAAGGGTTCATCAGCTGAGAAGTTGTCTTCTTTCTGGTTCTTTTCCTAATTATTTCACTGTAAGCCATCAGCCATGACAATTGGTATTTGTCATTTGTCTTTATGTAACCCAAGTGTTCTAGCTTTCTATATTTGATGTGTTTTATGATTTCTAGGTCTTCACCTATTTGCCATAGCACTCCCTTGCTGAGATCATCCTCTCTATCCCAGTCTTCTTTGTTGAACACCCTCTCAATCAATGTTTAGCATCTTGTGCTTAATTCCCTTTTCAAACACTTTTATCTTTCCTATAACAGTCTACTTTAGAATTTACATAGTAGATATTGCAATATATAGCATGATGCATTAAAATTCTCAAATTCAAGTACCTTATTCAGTGGGGAAAATAATGCAAGAGTTCGCAGTTTCTTATTCTGTATAACCAAAAGGCAGAAATGGTTTCCAAGTTGCTGGGGGGGATATTCTTTTTCAGTTGCAGCTGTGAGCAATCTAAATAATCCCTCTTAATGCACATTTCCAAATATCTTCAAGCAAACAATGAACAATTTTTTTCTATCTCAGTTCTTAGCTCCTGTGAGGAAGTGTTGTAAAAACCATTTAGGGTGTATATCTAAGATGGTAGGCAATAGTGGGACCAACTCTGTTATACGGGCAGTATAACATCTCAGATATACACCCTAAATGTCCTCAGGAACTACAGTAAAAACCACAGGAGGCCTGACTGAGCATTCCATGGTTTGGTGACATTGACCAATATACTGAATTTCATCCCACATCTCACACTGATTAGTGTGATTACAATCCCCGGTTGTAATAATCCAGCTGAATCAACATGTTGCCAAGCAGATGAGTGTTGCTTTTATTTTAAAATATTTTTCACCTGGTAATTTATTAACTGCCTTAACAGGTTATCTGGAAAAGAGCTATTTCTCATTAAGAACTATAGACGTGAAATCAAAGAAAGTGTGTGGTATGCAACAAATTTTGCTGCTAAATCAGCTGATGAATATGGATAGGAAAATGTAAAGTAAGGTATACCTTTTCCCCCTTTACCTTTTAATGGATTAATATAATAATGCAACTCATTACCCAGATTTGATACCTTACTGTCTTGATTATAGTTGCTGTAAGTGTAAGATAGTTGTAAATAATAATATTTGCATGTTATTAGGATATAACCAATGGGGTGCATTGGGTAGAATGATGATCTAGGACACCCAAGGCCTAGGTTTGACTCTTTACTCATTAGAGGAGTGGAACTGGTAAAACCACTCCTTAAATACTTCACTTTTTAAAATTAATTGTTTTTTTTTTAAAGCTGGCTGATCTCAGAGGTCTGCCAGCAGCAGGATCTGTCTTCAAAACTCCTCTGTTCTTTAAGAACTGCTGTTGGGAGGGAGAAATGAGGGGAGATGAGGTAGAGGGAGTGAGTTTCTGAGATGGTTTCAGATCCAAATTTGCTTTAGCCCAAGGATGAAGCCACTCTGCTTGGCACATCTTAAATAATATCCAGCATCCCTCAGGTGGGAGGGGTTTTGTATTCAGAGCAGCTTCAGCTGGCCTTGTAACACAAATTAGAAGGGCCTCGGCCACCTTAGGATTGTGCTTAAATCCATTCCAAACTCGGGTCTGGTCTTCATTCCAGCTGACTCAGTCTCTCTGATTCTGGATGACAGTTCTGTCATGAAAACCACACTTGCATCTGCTTAAGAGGCTTCATGATGACATCATTATTTTCAATAAGGAAAGGTGAAGCAAAGCCACAGAATCTCACATGGAGAAAATAATCTCCAGAGGAAGGCCAAGTCTTTTTAGCTATTTCACCTTGAAAAGCAAGACCTGTTGAACAGGCTGAATAGTTAAGTTCTCCACATTCCAAGTTTACAACCACAGAATCACCAAGTTGGGAAAGAATCCCAGTAGGGCGGCCCTGTTTGGGCAGAGTGAGACCACTGAGTTAGGCCGAGTTAGGCGGACGGACAGGGAGCACACAGAGCTCTATCTTGTACAGACTTCCCTGTCTCTCCTAAATCACCCTGTTTACCAAGGTGCGCCTTAGAGGGTCTTCTTAAAAGGCAGCAAATTATTAGTTCTGTTGTTGTTTGTGAAGATTCTCAGTCATCCAGGTGAGGTTATCTGGAAGCTGAGTCATGGCAACTGGACTTCATTTCTAGGCTGGAATGCTTTAGTACTCATCCAAGTAACTGAAGCTGCAGTCTGAAGAAGCTACTTTGGATGAGTAGTGAAATGTTTTGACCTAGTAAGAAAAAAAGTCCAGTTGCCCCATCACTCAGCCTCCAGATTCCATTGTTGCTGCTATGGTCGCAGAGATGCGCTGTGGGATTTTCTGTCCCAAGTGCTAAAATAACTTGTCTAGATTCAGGTACTTGACATAAGGGTGTACAGTATGTGCTGGACAACTGCCATTTTCTGCTCACCTCAGAAAAGGTCTTAAAGTTACATCTGATGAGCTGATCAGTTTTATACTGAAAGCACCATGTTAGAAGAAATGAATTCAGTATTTTTTAAAAAAATCATTCAAAAGACTTGGAACCAAATATTTAAATTAGGGACCTTAACAGTAGCCTCTCCCTGTCTCATCTCTCTTGAGATACAGTAGCTCTTGGTGTCAGGGGCATGTGGGAGCCATGGAAACACACACAAGGGCTGAAGGATAGAAAGAGTAACAAGATAATGCCAAAGTTATTTAGTGAGTTTTCTTTGGGATTACCCTTACACTGAATTGGCTTGCCTTTGGGGAAGGATTTATTTCAGTAGCAGAACAATAGTTAAGAAGGTCATCAGCACCTTAGCTCTGATAAGGGTACTGTTATACTGATGGCCCTTAATGGCTTAGTAAAAATTTGGCTAGCTTCCCCTCAGGGGCTGTTCCTGGCCAGTTGGATGTGTTATCTTTTAAATATACAAGTGGACCCTCGTATAACATGTGGTTTATATAACATAAAATGTGTACAACATAAACATTCCAGAGATGGGGGAAATTTTCTTAACAGAATCGCCTATGGGGTGAATTCATACAACAGAAAAATGGTCACGATTAGGAATTACTCTGTTTTCAATGCATTCCCATTGGAAATTTGTATAAAGGAAATTTTGCTTAACATAATTTCATTTGGAATGAATTAATTCCTTTATACAAGGTACAGTACTTGGTATTATCTGGCATGGCAGAAAGATGACATTTTCATTTCTCTACAGATACATTATTTGTGATAAGAATAATAATTTATTTGTTTATATGTATGAGATTTACTGCTGCCATTTCTGCCCTGCATCCACCCTATTCTGTTTTTCAACAGATTGGGCATCAGGAGAACCTCAAAGAGTCATGTTTGGTCCATAACAGGGTACAGCAGCCAAGACCGCCCAGTTGTGGCAGCACATGGGCCTAAGTGGACTAGAATCCTCCCTGCCCTCCAATGCCTATCAGCCAATTCTTGGCCATGCTGGATTGTGTATTCTCAGAGATGTAATCCAAAAAGAGAGAGAGGGGCTTTTCTGATATCAGCTTTCAACTGTAATGTGCTACGCAAATGCTAAAAGTCACTGGAAACAGAATAATGCTAGATCTTTGGTCCCCAGAAGAAGCTACCACCAAACTTGCCACATTGGGTGAAACAGAGATGTGCATGCTACACTTCAATGTTGAGTCTCTGTTGGATTGATTATCTACTGTATGTAATCTCTGTATACATGAGAGTATTCCTTGACAGATGATGCAAACAATGGATCATGTTCACAGTGGGGGGTGGGACCCATGGAAAGTGCTTTCTTTTCCTGCCCTTTATCTGGCAGAAAGAAGGCACAACAGACCCTCAACAAGATTTTCCTTGTGGTTAGCCTTAGTCTGTAGTACAGAGGGATGAGAGGGATATAGTAACACCCCCCATATTCATTGAATATTATACCGAAACCATCCATACTACAAAACACTCCACCAAATGGAGATTACCCCGCCCCACCCTCAGGAGAAACCCTTAAGGAGTGGCTTTGATGACTTGAATCTTCATCCATCAACCAAGCACAAATTACGGAGAGTTTTGTTACCCAGTTTTTCTTCCTTTGTGAAGAGTGGCCCAGTTCTTCCAATAGATGGCAATCCATGAAAGCTTATGTTAAATAAAATGTGTTGGTCTTTGAGGTGCTACAAGACTGTTCCCCACTGGTTTTGGAAATTATTTCTTAACAAAGATGACTGGGCCTAACCACTTTGTGCTTGCATCTCTCCTTCTGTGATTACACTGAACACTATTATCAATTGTTAGTTTCCATCCCTCATAACTTGTAGATGTTCTACCGTCCATGATTTCATGGAAATTATGCTCTTTTCTTAACTGTTCATGTTCCCTTTCAGCTTTTATGTTGCCTTCTAATACTGTAAGATACCGCTCAGTTCCCTTTTCTTAAACTTGAATATGACTTAATTATACTGGACTATATATTTTCGCCCATTTCTGTAAGCCACCTTGGGTCCTTTTCCAAGGAGAAAGGTAGGGTAAAAAAAACCTCATAAATAAATAAATAAATAAATAAATAAATAAATAAATAAATAAATAAATAGCCCTTGAACTGAAGTATTTGTCTGGAGAACTCTTTGGTCTTTCAATCTACGGAATTTGGTGACCACAGTTAAGAGAAGGGGTTGATGAAATGCTTGCCAGGGTATGTCCCATATTATTCATAGGTCTAAAGTTCTGGTTTCACTCTGGCTCTGCTTTCTGCAGTTGACATAGGAAGGGAAAGCCTGTATCTTGGTGACAAAATATGTTGAGTAATGTGAACGTTGTTATACCAGCTAGCTGAAGAGTTGTGTGATGTCTGCTACTCCTCCACACTCGCCCCAGGCTGCAGTTGCTTGTCTCTTCTGTTTATTTAAATGCTGCCGATGTTTGAAATGATTGGGAGGGGGCTTTTTTTAAATCTTGAGTCATGCATTCTCTGACCAGGATGCTTTGCTTAGGCACTCTTAGCACGTCATTAATTACCAAGTGAAGCCAAGTCAAACTGTTTTGCAATTCTGGCCCTTTGTTAAGAGATCACAATCCTGTGTTGGAATGTTTAAAAGGATGATTATCTGCCCTATGTCCCTCTTTGATTCCAAGGAACACAATTGGCATTTTAATCCCAGTAAATATAAATACAGTTCTGCCCAGGGCTCCTTCACCCCTTTAAGTCAAGGCAGGCTCCAAATGTCTTTTCCTCTTTCTGCAGTAGTCATTTTCAAAGCAATGCCACATGGCACTCCTTACAGAAGAAATGTCTCCAAAGCCTCTCATAAAGAAAAGACAAGAATTAAATAGTCTTGATGATGGATACATTGCTTTGGATGTATCCAAATGATGGATACATTGCTTCAACTTTTAAAGTTGAAGATTTTCCTGTTGGTAGCAAAGCTTAACAGAACACTCTTCTCTTCATCAATTCCCACCCTCCCCCTTTTATTTTATTTTATTTTATTTTGCTAATGGAGATACCATGATTGCAGATAGAGCAAAGGTTCTACTGTCAGAGAAAAAAATACTTTCTCCCACGACTGTACTTCAGTGAGGAATCTGTCTCATCCAACCACTAGGTATGATGACCAACTGGGTTTGCAGTTGACATTTTAACCTAATGGGACAACTAAAATGATCTCCCTTTTAGCTGACATAAAGCCTGCTCTACTGCTCTATTTTATTTCTCTGTGACCAAAGAAAGAGGTCTGTGCCTCAGGGACCCACACTGAGTTTAGATAAATTTTTTTCTGCAGGGAGACTTGAGACTGTGTAAACTGATACCTTGACACCTTGTTTTTATGTAGATTTCTCTTTAGAGCTGTCTTTAAGAACTGAATATCCAGGTTGTTGCCAAAGCTGATTCTTAAATTAATTATATGCTTTATGAGGTTTTCATAGTTATGGTTATAATTATTCCCTGTTGTATCACTGTAGCAATTTTAATCTTTTTTTAATTCCCAGGTATTGGTGGTTTGGGAGTTTTAATTTTGTGTAAACCACTTAGTGTGTGTGTGTGTTGTGTTGTTACAGTTGTGACTGACTCTCCGTGACCCCATGTCCATGGAGTTTTCTTGGCAGGAATACTAGAGTGGTTTGCCAGTTCCTACTCCAATGTAGTGGTATATAAATGGAAGGAATGAGTGCATGAATAAATGAATGAACAGACAAAAACTGCAGTCTTTATGTTGCTCTGCCATCAGTCTGGTTTCATGTAGACTGATTGACTTTTTGGGGGACTTACTTTGCAACTTTTTGCTCCTTCATTCCCATTTTAATAAAATTTGAAGGAAGAGTCCTGGAAGATTTGAAAACGTGCCTTGTTTTTAACCATTAACCAAGTCAGACTTCTATTTAGCATCATACCAAAACAAAAACTGAATCAACACATACTCTAGAGCAAGACCAGTGGAGAACAGGAAAAGGGGAGACAGAGTGCATCTCAATTAGAAAATAGCAGTACAGTGAGATAAACGAGATAAACAGATTATCCAGAATATCTGTGGAAATTCTCAGTCATCCAGGTGAGGTTATCTGGGAGGTGAGTCATGGATGGCAATTCACTCAACTCCTAGATAACGTTCCCAGAGTTTCCAGAGTGCTGATATTTACTCTTTTAATCTGTTCTCAAAATTTTAGAAGTATGGAAGTTAGCAAGTTATGTCTAATATAATTCTTAGCATCACAAGTAACATTACTAGCAGCTAAAATGTAATCCAGGCAAATCGAAACTTAATCCAGACAAACCAGAAGTGCTTGTGGTTAAGTAAAAAGAATGCAGATGGAGTTATACTCTCCATGAAAACCAAAAGTTCCTAGCTTGGATACACTGTTGTATTCATCACTGAGCCTGGATGCCTAGGATTTTTGGTAGTGCCTAGGAGTGTGCCTGCACAGTTACAGCGGCACTGCCACCAATGCCCATTGCTGGAAATCTCTGGCTATGATGGCATGTGCCTTAGTTATGTTCCGTTTGGATTACTGTAATGTGTTCTACACAGGACGGCTTTTGAACCATGTTTGGAAACTTTATTTCATCCAAAATGCTGTAGGCAGACTGTTGACCAGAACCAATTACAAGAAGCTTATAAATCCATTGTTAAAACAGCTGCATTGGCTACAAGTCTTGTTTCTGAGTTCACACCATAGCAGTAGTTCTGGTCTACAAAGCTTTGTTACTTGGATCCAAGATATCTGAAAAGTCTACAGTATCTCATGTGAATTAGGTGACTTTTCAGGTCATGAGTGCAAAATAGAAGAAGGGAATCCAAACTGCCACTCCTCTGGAGTGGAGCCTTATTGTACAGAAAAGGAAACCTCAATAAATAAAACCGAGAAAAAGATAAGGATAAATGATATATCCACATTTATTCTTTTAATCCCTCCCTCTCTCCATGTTAGTTTCTGTTCCACTCTTTCCTTCTCCCCTGTTGATGCAGGCTCAGTGTCCATGCCGAAGTCTCCTGATTCCTGCTATGGAAGTGATTATTAAATGAAGGAGCATAAGTCCACCCAATTTCCCAGTTCTTGATTCTTCCCCTGCACAGAGTATGTAGGCATCTCCATATGTGGAGGGAGAGTGAGTGATCCTCATGGACAGTTTGCCTCCCCTGCTCCCCCTCTGATTTATTTGTTGCTTCTAACGGTAGTGGAGCCATAGATTGGAGGTTTGATTCCACAACACATCTCCAGAGAGAAGAATCATCCTGTTTAGCCTTGACATGGTGCACAAGTCCCAGGGCACACTGAGAAGGGAATGATAAAACACCTCTGTATTCTTTGTCTTGAAAACCCCACGAGGGCATGTTGTTGTTGTTGTTGTTGTTGTTGTTGTTGTTGTTGTTGTTGTTGTTGTTGTTGTCGATGACGACGACGACACGACGACGATGACGACAGTAGTGGTGGTGGTGGCGGTGGTGGTGGTAGTGATTGTGATGATGGTGATGATGTCACTACTACTACTACTACTACTACCACCACCACCACCACCACCACCACCAGTAGTAGTAGTAGTAGTAGCAGCAGCAGCAGCAGTAGTCCTTGGAAAGCATTCTTGGCCTTTATACATAACCATGCACACTCAGTAAGTCAGTAGTCCAGTCAGCTATGAAACACATGGAAGAGCACTGGGAACTGGAAAGCGAGGATAGAAATGGGCACTCTATGTGACATCTGGGTGCCTGGAAGAGGGGGAGGGAAGCAACCTGAACTCCTGAAAAAAACATTTTTGAAGTAGCCAATGCTATTCATGCCTGGTTTACCAGGTGGTAGCAATTTTAACCTCTGAAAGTGCAACACGATAGAGATACAATTTATTGGATCCACTAATAAAAATATTTTTACTGTTCCAGCATACATGGAAATAATACGAACATTTCTCCTTGTTCCATCAACAGTTCCCTCCACCGGAAAAAAAATCCTAATATTTTTATTTTTAGGTTTGTCCTGATCAGCAGAATCAGCTCCCCCCCCCCCGGATCTGAAACCTGGATGGTATTCCTAAAGTCGATACCACCTCTGTACATCACTCTAGTTTTTTTCAGTTGTCCAGATACTCTTTATTGCACAGCAGCAGGCTAGTCAGGTCTATCCTTGGTCAGAGTAGTTTTCCAGATCTAGTCATTTTGGCAGGCTTTTTAAAAAAAATTAATTTATTTTTATTTATTGCTTCCACCCTCATCCTACTGTGCCTCGGAGAAATATCTATATGGCTCAGATCACATCCAGTTACAATATTCAGATGTGACTCTGCATGTTTCTGAGCCAGATCGTCATAGGTGCCTCTCACCACTGTCATCCTGATGTGGTGCTAACCTCAGGCATATACTCAGATGGAAATGTTTTGCTGGATTCCGCCTGGAAACTGTTCGGTGCTCTCCTCTACCCCCTTTACGTCATTAGGTTCTGACAGAAACTTCTTTCTGTTTGCACATTGGAGGGGACCCAAGTTAGCACCCTGAGCCTCATAAATCAAATGACCTTTATTATTCACTCTTAGAAAACCTTGTCATAAAACTTTACCCACACCTTCCATTTACGGGCAGAGAGTTACACAGTTATCTTATCTCATTTCACATTAAAAACATTACAAAAAAATGCTTTCTCTAGAAAGGATCCAAGGTTGCTCACAGACCAATAGGGTATCACTGCTTGATAAAGGAATCATGGCAAGGAATGACTTCACCCATTTACCTCCTATTTCACTTTCAGAGTACTGGATAGTAAAGACTTCTTAAATGCCAGTTGAAAAGCATCATCTTGAAATGAAGTTCAAATATGTATATTTTTAAGGGCTTGATTCTTTATAGGGGTTCGATTCTTTGCATATACAAGACATCAGAGAATTAAGTGAAGATGTGAGGGAAAATAAATGGGAACTCCTGTACTCCTGGTGTATCTTGAATAATGCATTAGTATTAAATGGTGGAAATGTGGTATGACCCATGTTCAGCCAGAAGCAAGTACTACTAATTCAGTGGGACTTATTCCCTAGTACAGTGTTGGCGAACCTATGGCACGGGTGCCAAAGGTGGCACTCAGAGCCCTTTCTATGGGCACCTGACATCGCCCCTTTACAACCACCTGTATTCAGGTTATACTGCTGTATTGGCACTTTGCAAAAAATCAGTGGGTTTTAAATTGCAGTTTGGGCACTCGGTCTCTAAAAGGTTCACCATCACTACCCTAGTAAATATACACAGAATTTCAGCCAAAATACTCTCAATTGTAGGGATCGTTTCCCTCATAATACTGTTATAAAATCTCTTCAGTATGTGACAGGAAAGACCTGTATTCACCCTATTTATCTTGAATCTAATCTCATATTACTCTAAAATAAAATGTATTAAAAATCTAAAATATAAGCAATGGTGAAGCAACCGGGTGCCCTCTAGAACAGATATTTTGGACGCCCAACTCTCAGTGGTCCCAGTCAGTATAGAAAAGGATAAAGGATTATGAGAATTAAAATGGAAAACCTCTGGAGGATGTCAGTTTGCCCACCTCTGATTTGTCTACTAGTGACCAGAAAATCTATTAAGTAAATTAAAAGACAGTTTTATCTAGGAAAAAAATCCCTAGACACAACCATATTGTATCTACTGAACATTACATAGCCTGTGTTCTTAAGTTTATCTAGCCTATGATATCATACTATAATCCTCTGCTTGTAATGTTAAATTAACATATATTGATATTTATTTCAACCTTACAGGATATTAATTTCAAAAGCTGGATGTCAGAGCTAAGGGTCTATATTCTGAAACATATGGGAATGCAACAGGATAAGGAATATTGTGAAGACTAGTTAGATATAGATTTAAATCATTATACTTAGGATATCTTAGAGTTCTATTATTTATTTTTTATTTATTTATTTTATATAGCTTGTATGCCGCCCACTACCCAAAGGTCTCTGGGCGGCTCACAATCAAAGTAAACAATTCAAATAATTAAAACATTAAATTGCAATAAAATTACAACAATAAAACATTTAAATACAATAAATACAATGTATTAAAATACTACACTATTATTTAAATACAATAAATACAATGTATTAAAATACTACACTATTAGACATAATAGTTAACTGACACCTGCTCAGAAATGGAATGCCTCTGAACCAGGGGCATATTTGGGGGGGGGGAGAGAGAAGGGTACATCTGCCCCAGGTGCAGCAATCTGGGGTGCTTGGAGGAGGGAGGAGGAGGAAGCCCTGTGCCTTCCCATCAGCAGTCCTCAGGCTTGGTGACGGGACCCCCTCTGTTGCAGCTACCTCCTCCTCTGCCATGCACCAGGCGAGTGGCGAAGCAAGCAGGCAGGCAGGTGTGCAAGCGTGGTGGCTGCATCCTCCTCCTCCTCCTCCTCCAACTCTTCCTCACCTTGTTCTGGGCCACTGTGGGAGAGGTAAGGCGTGTGCACTACCGTGCATATGTGCACACACACAAACACCCACCTGCACACCCGCACACCCCACACCCACAGGATTGCCTCCCCCCTTGCTGGGTGGATGTAAATTCTACCTTATATTGCTGCAGAATATGTATTTGTTTAATTTTAATTGACAATATGCTGGTGGTAAAAACTTCTTAAATATCTCATCTCAATGTCTATAGTCTCCCATGTGCACTGTTTGTAGGCACCAAAATGCAAGTGGAGAACTCCACGCCCCCAAGAAAAGCACACTGGATTTCTGCTTGTGTATTTCATCTAAATGACTACTTTGCCACTGGTGTCATAATAGGTGACATAAAAATCAAATCTCACACCATGAGAAAGTAATACAGAAACAAATTCTTCACCTTCTACAACCTGGCTTCAATAATATAACCCTTCTCACTTTACAGTCACATCCATATAGTAATGAGTAACATTTGGTTGACCTTAAGAGCTGCTTGAGTATAGGAGGATTGGTTTTGCTCAGAATTTCGTAAATCACCCCCCACACACCTTCGTAGCTTTCTCTCCAGTTAATCCCTCAATCAATTAACCAATGTCAAACTCAGCTCTTTCTTTTTTGCTTATCTATAAGCCACACAGTAAATTTCCATGAAACCTTTCTTTTAAAAAAACTTGTCTTTTTCTTTGAAATTTAGAATGTAAAGACCAATTTGTTTATCATCTATGACTAAAACTGCAGGCAATATGAGATTAGATTCAAGATAAATAGGGTGAATACAGGTCTTTCCTGTCACATACTGAAGAGATTTTATAATGGTATTACATATGAGGGAGAGCTAAAATTATTATGAGGGTAGCTAAAAGGGTATCCTTCATATGTTGTTGGACTGCGACACCCAGCATTTATTACCACTGGTGGAGGAAGTGAACTCTAACATCTGGAGGGTTGGGTAGAACATCACAGAAGTCCCATCTCTAATGTAAGATTGGGCTTATGTGATGGGTTCATTGAGATAAACTTGGTAAATGACTTGCTTAGTATATAAGAGGTGTAAGTACAGGAAGGGATGGGGTGAGCGTGAAGCACAGAATATATTGGAGAGGACGTTTGGGATTGGCTGGGCCAGAAGAGAGGAAGAGATGAGAGGAGGGGAGAGAAGGAGACAGTGACATTTGAACTGAAAAGAGTTATGAATTTGATCAGGCTGAGGAATAAAATAAAATATGCCTTAAAAGTTCTGGGTTGCGTATTTTCCTTCTGTATTGGAAGCCGCCTTTGATCCTTTTCCAAGAAGAAAGCTAGGGTAAAATATTCAAAATAAAGTAAAAAAAAATTAAACTAGGTTTTACTAAACTTGTTCCTGCAATAAATTTAAATGTTTAGTTCAAACCAAATGGTGTGGCATGCTGATTTACCCAAGGTTTGACTATCTGGTGGGCGTAGAAAATTCTAGAAGCAGAGTGGCATCATGTAGTGGCCATTAAGGGCTGGTGGCAGGAAGTAACGAAGGTTGCAGAAGAAAAGAATATTAAAAAGCATGTGTATTCCTGGGAGTTGTGGGCAAACCCAGCTTAAACAGTTCAAGTGAGAGGTGGGGCATAGGCTTCTACCCCCCCCAATAATTCAAATTATAATTTCAGAAGTTGTAACACTATAGTAACATAAGGACAATAATTTCATTTTAAAGATTCCCCTCCCTGCTTCAGGAGGGGCTGTGATTTTCAGTAAGTACCTTAGACAAATGCAGTAATTGTTTGGATCTTTTTCAAAGCACACAAGGATCATTTAGTGGAGTCTGGCAGGTATGTGCTTGGAAATACCATTGTAACATATTGGAAATTGGAGTTTTTTTCCTTTGTGTGGATTAGTGGACAGAGTGACAGGTTCGGATTCTGGCAACTTGGAATCAGTCACGCATGCACACTGGAAGGACAGGTGTTACTGGTAAAACTAATCCACGAATGCCTCACAAACTTTGAAAGCCCTATTAAGGCACCAGGAGTGAATGGCATAGCCACAGCAACATGAATGGCTGTTGCTCACTGAGAAACACATGCTTTTATGCTGTTGTCTCCAGGATCAGTTTCTGTCACCTTCCATCTGGGAAAGAGCCCTATCTAAAAATCTGGAGAATTCCTATCAGCATAAGGGTAAGACAGGTAACAGGCAATCCAATATCACTGGAAAGGGACATTTTACAGGGAATCATCTTCCTGAAAGTGGCCCTTCCATCTGTCAGTCCTACTGCTGAACCAAAAAGTGGAGTCAGGCTAAGGCGTTAATTCCCCACATATTGCATGATAACCAAGAAGCATAATGTACCGGACTGCTCCAGTATCCCAAAATGAAATTTATTTTCTCCATGTGATCATACCCTATCATTTTCAAAGGATTAACCCGCTTCATGTGGGCAAAAGTCAAGACAGAAAATAAAATAAAGGCAACTATTTTAAAATGCTTTAAAAAACTATTTTAAGCATTTTAAATTCCACCCTCTCTCTTTTGGTATGAGATTTAGTGGGAAATAATATTTGTTTGTACAGTGGTACCTTGTATAAAGGAATTAATTCGTTCCAAATGAAATTATGTTAAACAAATTTTCCTTTATACAAATTTCCCATAGGAATGCATTGAAAACAGAGTAATCCCTAATTGTGACCATTTTTATGTTGTACGGATTTGCCCCTTAGACGATTCTGTTAAGCAAATTTCCCCTATCTCCGGAATTGTTTATGTTGTACAGATTTTATGTTATACAAACTGTTTGTTATACAAGAGTCCACTGTAGATATATTTTTCTATGTTGCCTCTACCCTATAAAGGTGGACAATCATAGCAACAGCAGCAAGGTTAAAAATGCAATAATTTATTCAATTAAGAAACAACCAAACATCTGGTAGCATAAAAACATCTAAAGACATGAAAATGTAAAACCACACTTAGAGAACAATGACTGTGTTCATCAGACACAGAGAGAGCAAATGCATGTCCCTTATATTCATTCCATGGTGTTGAAAACTATATCCAGGTAAGGATGAAGATGTCCAAGTAAGGATGGCACTTTAACACAGGAATGGGATTCCTGAAACGAGCTTGGGTGATGAGACAGGCAGATGTTATTGTCACAGGAATGCCAAGAGTAAAGTCTGGAGAGTGAGAGCGAGAGCGAGATAGAATTAATTTTCATCTATATTACAGAAATCTGGGTTATTCATATCTGCAACACACTAAGAAGCCTTGATCTTTCTTTGTGTAGCCTGCACACTGTAATTAAATGTGTAGCCTGCACACTGTAATTAAATTTGTAAACCGCCCAGAGACTACTTAAAGTGGTATGGGGCAGTATATAAGCAGAACACTTTGCTTTTTGCTTTTCTTTAGATCCTTAAAGATGCAATAGAATTTGTTCATGCAGCCAATTTCTACTCTCTCCCTCTCTCCCTCTTCATCATCTGGCAGTCTAGTCTATTGTACATTTACAGATGATGTCTTAAAAAGTGGATCTGGATCCATGAAAGCTTACACTGAAATGCATCTGGTACTCTTTGAAGTCCTTCTGTGTTTTGCCTAATTTATTTATTTGCCCAAGCTATCAACTGTAACCCACTTCTGATGCAGCCAGGATTGCTGTTTTTGTTGCAGCTGAGGGACAGATGAACATGGCCATGTCTCTGGATTTTCTTCTTCTTCTGGAACAAACTTGATGCATGACAGACAGGGGGTACAGCACCCAGTGTCTCCTAATGGGAATGCAAAATAATAATAATAATAATAATAATAATAATAATAATAATAATAATAATAATAATAATAATAATAATAATAATAATAATAATAATAATAATAATAATAGCTTTTGGCACCCTGAAAAGAGGGATGAAAATGTGAAAATTGGAATTGGCTTACAGCCACACAAACACCCCTTGAGTGACTCAACCAGGATCAAATACACCAGCCATCTGAGTATTTTATTCAGAGAAAGACTGGTGGCCTATGGAAACCAGTTTCTTCCACACACCCCAATATTAAATTAAATACAGTGCTCTCATGTCTGGGGTGGTGGTGGAGGGAGGTCTGGTCTGAGCCCCACAAGCGGGTGGCCTGAGCTTTCTCGTGTCGTTTGGCCATACTAAGGGCGTTGAGGACCCTCTCGCTACAGCCCATGAAGACCGACCCCAGAGACGCGCCTGCCTCCTTCGACCCCTTTGGGGAAAGAGGGCCGGGCGGCTGACGGGCCTCCCGACCGAGGGACGAGGAAAGCGAGCGCATCCCCCAGGCGGGCGGGCGTGAGCGCGCGCGCACCCTCCGTCTCCTCTTTCTCCCCTTCTTGAGGCGGCGTCGGCGTCGGCGCCCGTCGTCCTTCGCGTCCTCAGCCGGGGCCGCCCGCCAAACAGATTGGAACAAGTTCTTCGCCCGAGACGCCGGGCGTCCTCCTGAGGGGAGTTCGCTTCCCTCGCGTTGGCGCGGGCTTCCCAAATACCACTCACTCACTGGGCGGCCGGAGAGGGAGGAGAGACGAGGAAGCGCCGAGTCGCGGGCGGGACAGGCAGGCGGGCGGGCTGAGGCAGAAGGTCCGGCGCGGAGCGAGGAGGCTCGGGTCGCCCTTCCTCCCTCGCGGCTGCCCGCCCGCGCGTCGGCCGGAGGGCTGGAGCGGAGGGGAGGGGAGGAGGGGGCGGCGGCCGGGGCTGGGGTCTGGGTCTGGGGCCGGGGCTGAGGCGGCGGCTCCCTCCCGCCTCCCCCGCCGCCTCCGGCATCCCGTGCCCCTGGGACGGGAGTGCTCTCGCTCACGGGCCCGCCTCCCTCCCTCGGCGTCCGGAGCGCTCCGCCCGCCCTGCCTTCCCTCCTAGAGATGCTGCCGGGCTAAGAGACGCCTTAGGCAGCGGCGGGCTTGCTCCGAGGGCGCAGCGCGGTCTGGGAGCGCGCGGCTCCCCTCCCTCCGCCGTAGCCAACGCCTCCTGCTCTCGGCGGCCGCCTCGCCTCGGATGGGCTTCTCTCGGATGGGCTTCTCTCCGGGAGCCTGTCGGCGGGCGTGAGCAGCGCGGGGGGAGAGAGAGAGAGAGACGGAGACGGAACACCTGCCCATGGAGTTCCTGCGCGGGACCGCCGACCCCTTCTAGCGCCTGTTCCGCCCCGCCGGCTCCATAAGTCCATCCCTCCCCGCCGGACCCGCTCGATCCGTGCGTCTCTCTGTGGCCCCGGCGGCTGCGTCCATCGTCCCGCCCCACCCTTGCAACATGCTACCTGCCCTGTCCTCGCCCGAGCCCCTCCGTGCCGCTCCAGGGCTGCGGCCACGCCTCGCCGTCCTTCCGCGGAGGCTGCCAGGAGGCCACGGTTGGGACGATCCGAAAGTGCAATAGTCGACCGTCGTCGTCAGTTGTCCCCCGTAGCGATCCCTTCACCCGCACGCACGTAGATCTTTAAAAAAGAAACTTGGGCGTCGTTTGTCACAAGCGGGTATTTCTGCTGCCCCTCTTTTCCCCCTTTCCCCGGTCCCTTCCCCATTTCTTCGCATCCTCCTCCTCCTCCTCCTCCTTCCCCGAAAGGACCAGAGACGGGAACCTTTACAGGGTTACTATGCAATTGCGACTGGTTTCTTGGTTCTTTATCACATTGAACTTGATGGAATACATTGGCAGCCAGGAGCAGCCTTCCCGAGTCCGGCGACAAGGAAGAAGTAAGTGCCCGTTTTTCCTATTGCATCTGCCTGGAGGGAGATGGTTTGGAGGAGCCCTCGCTTGATTGCCTCCTTTTGCTTTCTTAAGTTTTGTATCGGTTGCTTTTAGCACTTCGAGGTACAAGCACGAGCCGGGTTTGGGGAACACCCTGGGCACTGCCAAGTTTCCTGCAGCCCGATCCCTGTGCCAGGTACGCCGTAGCGACGCTTTCCTAAGTTCAGTGGGACGTTCTGCCCCACGCATGAACACTGGATTAAGGCCTTCATGAAATGCAGCGGTTCTTGCGTCGCTGCCCGCAGCGCGATCCTAAAGGTTGGATTTCAAGGGACGGTCCCGTAATTCGTCATCTCAAAAGAGGTGCCTGTGAGACTGCAGGACTCGATGCCCGTATTTCTCAGTCAACCTGAATAGGGTTGCCCTGCGCTTATATGTAAGAGCACTCATAAAATCCAACCTGCGTTAAGGGATCAAAAGAGGATGCAGTATATCCCAATAGGACGCGTTCCTCGGTTAAGAGAGACTTAAAATGCATCACCGATTTAAACCGTTAATTAGATTACGGGAAGATTGAAAGTTAACTTTTTAGCATGTTGGGTGACATGTGTTCCTGCAGTCTCCGGTCGTGCAGGAGCCAAGACGCATCCGTTCCTCGCACCCAAAGACGAAGCAGTAATAGATGGTCTCTGTGGCTTCTTCGGCGCTTGGGGCATCTGGGGTTCAGGAAGGCTTTTTTTTTTTTTTTGCCTGCCTCGTGATCTTTGCCCGGCAGTTCTGAGGTCTGCCTCCCCCACCCCCAAGTTAATTATGATACATTGATATTGGATCGATGGAATATCCTAAAGTCTTTACGTTTCTATTTCCTTTTTAAAGAGAGGGCTGGATTTCCCCACCCTCTGAAAAAATTAGAAGCCAGAAAAGAAATGCGGCTGGAGGGCCGATCTAGAGTATCCATTTCGTTAAAGATAGGGGGGTGGGGTGGGCGGAAAGAGCGCGACCAGGAGGTGAGCCTGGTGGGTGCCAGTCGGGGCATACCAGAAAAACACCTCACCTCTCCCCACACAAGGGAATGACGACGAGCTGGATTCGATCCATGTTAGACATACTACAGTATAGGGTGCATTTCTCAATATTTTGACACCGAAACAGTAGCTCGTTAGGTTTATTTCTCCTGTTAAGATCCGCAATACTTTGGGTGCTCGTCTAAACCTGCTATTTTAGGCTTAGTCGATCATGCTTAGTCGGGAAGACGAGAAGAGTGATTCGTTTCAGCACTGGGACAGTCAAGTCCCCCTGAGGGCGATGGGACTCGGACTGGATGGTGCGTCCTTCTCTACTTCACACACCCATAGCCTGCTTGCCTTGGGATGAATGTGAGAGACAGACGTGAGATCTGGAGCGACAGTGGGTGTAGGGAAAGTGACTTCCATCTGAACAGGGTGGAAACGTGCGTGGTTTGAGCCTCGAATTGCAGCAGCGGACGCGATCCCCTTAAGGCAAGAGAAGCCGATGGGGTCTGTAGTAGATAGCCGGAGAACTCTAAAGATTTAGTTGGGTTTGCCCAATGATGACATCGGAATGTAGATTCCAGCGGAGGAAGAGTGAGGTAAAACTAGAAGTGGGATGAACATTGACTCTCTCATCTCACGCCGCAAGGATCGTATCTCCGGAGAGTCCCTCCGAGGGAGACAGGAGGAGGAGGAGGAGGAGGAGGAGGAGGAATGGGGTCGCTTTTATCTTGGCGACTCTGGTCTTCTGGGCGCCCTTGGCGTTTGCCCTTGCTTGAAAAGGGGATGCTTATTTCCTCCTTGCCTGACAGCTCTGTCCTGATAGGTAAAGGGGAATATCAGAACACATGGCAGTCTGTATTCAATCAATGTAAAAAGGTACGCCGGGTTATTTCCCCAGCCCTCCTTTTCCGCACCTTGGCACACGTATCCCTTGAAAGCTTCCTTTGTGCGACCAGCTTCTGGAAAACAAGGTCCGTCTGATTCACCGAAGATGCCCTGAAAGTATCGCTTGCACTCTTTTTGGCACGGGATCTCCGGGACATTCTAGAGTCCGGTTTGGCGAGAGGAACAGGAAGGGCTAATGAAACCAGGGACAAGCCACCGCTGTATTGCCCTGGGCGAGAGGGAGAAAGCGGGTCCTTTTTTTCCTCCGGAACGCCTTCCCCTCCCTTCTTTAAGCCCGGGAAGGAGGGCTCCATCCAGGCTTAGATTTGATTTCCAAGTTTCCAAGCCGAGTTGGGTGACAGAGAAGCTTAGAAGCCAGGTGATGATCAACTTTGAACGGACCCTGCCGGAGACCCTCCCTCCATCCTTCCTTCTCTCTGGAAGACAAAACGCTTATTTATTTACTTTTTTGGTCACGCAGTAAGCGTAAGCGTATATGAATGGAAGGCTTCTGGCCTTTGCTTCGTCTGCACGGGTTGTCGTGCTGCAAGAACCAGGAGGAAGGTCGCGATGGTTCTGCAAGCCAGCGGGCCTTGATTTCTGAACATCTTCCGCGCGGGGGAGGTGGACGAGGCTGTTTTATGCAAGCAGGTCCATCGCTTACACGGAGCGGACGATCAGCCGGACTGAACGGGTGATCAGAAAATGAAGCTCAGAGGCGGAGAATCCCCGGCTCTTCTCCGCGGGCCACCTTTTTATGGGCATTTACTCGGAAGCAAGTTCTCTTTCAATCCCACGGGCTTTGCTTCCAAGTAAGCGGTCACAGGATTTACAGCCTTACCTAACGCATTTCGCTACACTGCATTAGGTCCAGAGAGAGCCAATATTACCAAGAAGATTTAGGGATTCCTATTTCTAAAGAGGCATAGAAAAAATATCTGATGTGTATGTTTTATTCTCGCCTCCATTAGAGCCAACTACAAGGAGTTGCTTCAGGGGATCTTCTTGATATCAAGTCCCCCCCATCTGTTGCTTTCTTCATTGGGTCCGGATGGGCATGGATGCTAGAGGGTGGTGGGAGGGGTCTCCATATTCTTCGCCTCTTCCCTTGCTTTCGCAGCCGCTCTTTAGGGAGCTCCAAAATTGTGAGAGGCGCGACCCCTGCCGTCCGTTCTAATAATAGGGATGCGGATGGCTCCTAGCACTGCCCCTCTGCCTTTGCAGGTGCAAGAGGGGGGGGAGTGATTTGAAGGCCCCTGTCGTGCCTGTACCCAAACTTTCCCACTGCTTTCAACGCCAACAATGTCGGGCCCTAAATTGTATTTGGAGACAATGGAAGAAGAAAAGGGAAAAGAGGAGGGAAAAAGGCGGGGATCATATGACTATAACAAGATCAGACAAACAGTTGTGTCAACACTGCCAGAAAGAATAGCTTCTTATCCTCCTTGCAAACTAATCAAGACAATGTAAACTAGGCAAAAGATTCAGCACTTCAAAGGCAGAAGCACCTTTGCCTTGCCTTCAGATTTTTTTGTGTGGAAGACGGTGTGGGAGAAATATTCAGAAAGAGCCAGGAAGTCCATTTTAGAAGGCTGGGAAACTTTCACCTCATTGGCATTCTTCATGCATCTAATAATTAGTGGTGGTTCCATACGGTTAGCTTTGAGGTTACAATAATGTATTATTCAATATTCATCCTTATGCTCCTGGTGGGTTTTTATGTTGGGGTGGGTCTTTTGTCAATAATTAGATGTCTCCTCAAGTGGCAGTATGTGCCCCTCTTTGCATTCCATCTCCATAGCATCTATAGTGTGTTGTTGTTGTTGTTGTTGTTGTTGTTGTTGTTGTTGTTGGTGGTGGTGGTGGTGGTGGTGGTGGTGGTGCTGGTGGTGGTGGTGGTGGTGGTGGAAGAGGAGGAGGAGGAGGTGGTAGTGGCAGCAGCAGCCATGTTTCTCACTCTCCCAGTCGTAAACCAGAAATTTGCTTGAGGAAGGGATTTGGGAAGGTCCTAAGAATGGTTGTGGTTGCCTCGCTGTGGTTTCTCGACAGGAGCTGGACTCAACAACCACATGGATTCTTCCAGCTCCACAGTTCTAAGATTAAAAGGATGGGGAGGCTGCAGTCATAATGTGCTACTTGGGAAAGCTATGGTTTTGGAATGAAATGGCTGATTTTGGAAGCCTTGTTAGGGAACCTATTAAGTAGTCTTGGATATTTAGAGTCATGGGCATTTTATATTTATTTATTCATTTATTTATCCCTCCATCTGTATCCCACCTTTCTCCCCCTACTAACATTGGTTAAAGAAAAGTTCATATCAGAGGAGACTATTTCATTTAAATGTGTTGCTGTTACTTTCTCTCTGTTTCTTTCTGTCTCATACATACGTTCATGAGTCTAATGTTTGAGTATGGTGTATCAGTTAGGCGGCTGGGGAGAGCCAGGTTCAAATTCTCATGTATCTATGAAGCTCACAGGGAAACCCTGTGCTCAACAACCTCACAGAAGTATTGTGAGGATAGATTGGGGGAAGAAGGATGCTGGTATGAACACCTGGGGCTCAGGAGAAGAAATACACCAACCCACACCCCACCCCATCCCACCCCCACATACCTGCTTGTGAAATTCACAAGTGGGCTAGACCTATTCTAGAAAGGAAGAAATGCAGAAAGGAAGAAATGATTGCACTTCACAACACATTTGCATCTGCCTTTTCTCTTTCCACCATTCCTTCTCTCTCATCCCTCTCCTCTTTACCCTGTTCTACTCTTTATCACTGTCTCTCTATGTGTGTCAGAATGTCACTGAACCTAACAGTACTCTTGAAGCAAGTGAGATATTTAAGGAGTGGTTTGACCAGTTCTGCCCCATCAGCCAGTGAGTTTCCATGACTAAGGGGGGATTCAAACACAAGTGTCCTGAGACCTGGCTTGGGGGAACACTAGGTGTCCCAATTATCTCTTGTCCCTTTATCTCTCTATTTTTTTTTATTCTTAGACAATAAGTGTGCAAAAAGTAAGAGCCAGCATAGTCTTAATGTATGATTTCACATTTCATTTACATTGCTAGTACATGTTTATGAGATACTAGGTGACATAGGAAGGTAGGCAGGACTGGACCAACCCGTGATAATGGAAAATTCATGATATGCAGATGCTGGGTCGGGTCAGGACTGGGGGGCCTATCTGGGGCCTCCTACACTTACTTCAGGCCTGGTGCTGCCCCGAATGGGCCTACAATGAGCGATCCAGAAGTCACTTCCGTTTTTTGTAAATAACTTCCTATTCATTGGAAACCACTTCAGGAGCCTCCGACAGGCCTGAGAAGCCTGTTGGAGGCCTCTTTGGGGCAGCCCCAGGCCTGGGGTAGGTGCAAAAGACCTCACATGGGCCCAAGCAGCTTGCCCCACGGGGGCTTGCAATTCATATACTGTGGTTCCACGATATACTGGGACTGCAGTATATGAACCAAAAAATGGTGTGGGGGTGACTATTACTTCATAACATCATTATATTTTTAATACTTTAACTTCAGTTCTGGTATATATTATCAGTCACATCTTTATGCAGTATTTCAGTCTGAGTGTCTAAGGTACATTTTGTGAGAGACCCTGTCAGCTCTACATACAATATGGGTCCCTGACCTAACTCTATCTCCTGGATGACACTGAGCAGAGATACAGTCTGGTTGGTTAAACAAATTCTATGGAAATACAGTAACCCCCCGCCAATTGCGGGGGTTAGGGACCCACCCCAGCGGTGATCCATGAAAATCCATGATATGCAGAAGCGGCTGGGGGATGGGGGCGAGGAGGGGCAATCGCAGAAGTCTTGGGGCGGCGCGCGCCGGCGGCGGCAGGGGGATCTGACCTCCCGCTGCCGCCCACCTGCACTGCCCGAGACTTCTTGCCCGGGTCCGTCTCCATTCAAATGCATTGCCAATGCATTTCAATGGAGAAAATTTTCCCCATTGGAAAACATTGGCTCAATGCTTTCCAATGGGGAAAATTTCTCCATTGAAATCCATTGACAATGCATTTCAATAGAAATTGCGCCCCCCGCCCCCTGTATGGCCCCGAGACTTCTCGGAGGGGCCCAGGGGGTGGCCCAGAGCGACCTGATCGCTCCCCGCTGCCCCCTGCTCCTCCAGAAGCCTCAGAGCCATGCAGGGGGTGGGGGTGATCACATCGCTCCCCGCCACCCCCGCGCCCCCCAAGCCTTTTTGGAGGGCAGGGGGCTGCGGGGAGCGATCCGGTCATTCCCTGCAGCCCCCCTGCGTGGACCGACCTGATTGACCCCCCCCAGCTGTGCAGGTACTGCGATCCCGTGATGTAGTGGAACAGCGGTACCTGAACCGTGAAATGGCGGGGGGGTGACTGTATCAATGTCTGCTCACAGCCAGGATATCAAGATATTCATATGCACATAAACATACATTCTCTACTGGACAGGTGTCAACAGTTTTGAGATTTCTTCTAAAGATTAGGAGGGAGAAAGCCAAGCCCAGCTCCACTAGGAGATGGTTCCAGAGGGTTGGTGCCACAGCAAAGAAGGTCCAGCATTTTGAAGATGTCTTCTGGGCCTCCTTTGGAATAGGCGCCTGGAGGGTCATTGCCTGGGAGGATATGATGGAGTGGGCAGGTGACCTTGGATAGAGAGATGCTCCAACAAGGACCATGGTCCCAAACCATGAAGGGCTTTAAATGTAAGCATCAAAATCTTGAACCCGACCCCGGACATAGCAGGTAACCAGTGGAGGTGAGCCAGAACGTATGCAATCAAACTTCTTCACATCAGCCACCAGTCTGGTTGCTGCATTTGTTGTAGTCTCTGGGTGAGCCTCAAGGGAAGTGCCCTATAGGGAGCTTTGAAGTAGTCAGACCTGAAGATGACCAGTGTGAGCACCAGGATCGGGAGACCACCCTTGTCTAAGTAGGCGCAGAGTTCGGCAATAAACTGGTTGAAGGCTGATCTGGACATGGCTGTAATCTGGGACTCCCAAGAAAGAGACAGTCTGGAAAAATGCTCAGATCACAGGCTTGATCCCTAAATGGGCAATGCTATTCAGCTGCTAGGGATAATCCCTCCTAGTCTTTCAGAGCCCCCCCTCCCTTCCCCCCCGGTCAGGACCAAAATATCCTTGTCAGGGTTCAGTTTGGGCCTGTTAGCACTCACTCATTCCAAAAGAAGCTTCCTCTTTTATAACACCACTTGGCCTGAAATTTATGTACAGTACTTAAATAGAAAACTGGAGAAGTGTGGCAATTCCTCAAAGATACCAGATGTTACCATGTTCATGTCACTGACGGGAACCTCTTCCATAAATTTAAGGTTGACAGCAAAAATCAGTCAATACATTTCTGTCTTTCCTGTCCCTTCTGCTCCTGCAAACACTGCAGACACTCTATAACCAACAAGTTATAACGAAATATAAGTTATAACTAGGGCCAGGCATCTCGTGCCTGTCCCCCGTTCTGACCCCTCAGCTCACTGTCACGTGTCTCGGAGTCACTCCGCCAGCACCTCCGACCTTTCCTGCCTCCTGATGAATGCCAGATCGGTCCATAATAAGATCCCCATCATTCATGACACCATCGCTGATGGGAGGGCCGACCTGGCATGCATTACCGAGACCTGGGTGGGTGCAGAGGGGGGGGCTCCCTCTCCCAGCTGTGCCCTCCTGGGTTTCTGGTACAGGGGGCGGGAAGATTGGAGGGTCGTAAGGGGGGTGGGGTGGCCATTGTGTACAGGGACACTATTCAAATCAGCAGGGCCTCAACGTTGGTGATTCCAGGGTTGGAATGTGTCCATCTGTTGGTTGGGCAGCAGGACAGATTTGGCATTGTGCTCGGTTACTGTGCTCCCCGCAACCCAGCACAATCCCTACCAGAGCTCACCGAGTTCATTGCCGCAGCGCTGTTGCGAACCCCCCGCCTTCTGGTGGTGGGGGATCTCAACGTGCATGCTGGCGGTGGCCTGTCTGGTGCTGCTCTGGAATTCATGCAGTCCATGACCTCCATGAATCTGTCCCAGCATGTTTTATGCCCAACCCACAGATCCGGACACACCCTGTATCTGGTATTTTCCTCCGCGTCTGAGGATTCGTGTCTGAGGGTGCGGGACATTGTTCCCACCCCCGTGTCATGGTCAGACCACCACCTGCTGTCTTTCTCTGTATCAATTGCCGCCCCACCCTGCAGGGACCTTCAGCCGTCAGTATGGGCCCACCCCCGAAGACTCCTTGACCCTGATCAGTTTCGGGAAGTCCTCGGGGAGCCTCCTGGCGGACTGGCTGATGACCTGGTAGACACCATGGTGGATCAATGGTTTGATGAAACATCCCAGGCTGTCGACCAGATCGCCCCCAGGCGCCTCATCCGCTGCAGAGCTCGTTCCTCACCGTGGTTTATGGCAGAGCTACGAGCAATGAAGCAAGAACGGAACAGGCTGGAACGCAGCTGGAGGAAGAACCGGTCGGCGATTAAGAAGGCTGCAGTCATCGTACAGTCCAGGCGCTATGTACATGCGATCAGGGTGGCTAGAAGATCTTATCACACCCTGAGAATTAGTGAGGCCTCGAACCGCCAAGCGGAGTTGTTCCATGTGGTTCGCGACCTCACTAATCCTGGGCTGTCTAGGCCTCCTCCTACTGATTTCAGTAGTGAGAATTTTGCAGCCTTTTTTCGATCAAAAATAGAGGCCATCCACACCGGTGTTGATCCCTGTTGCCATAGCCCACCCTCGGCATCCCCTGTCGCTGCACCCCCTCGGTCTCCTTGCATGGTGGAGTTTGGGCCTGTTACTTCACTTGAGGCCTCCAGGGCTATTGCCCACTGCCGGCCCGCGTCCACCCCCTTCGACCCTTGCCCATCATGGCTTACGAAAGCAGTTGGTGGGAACATGTCCAAATGGGCGTCTATCATCGCCACAGCTTCCTTCAGGGAAGGGATCATTCCCTCCCTCCTGAAGGAGACTGTGGTAAAGCCCATTCTGAAGAAACCCAGCTTAGCATCGGGTGACCTAACCAACTACCGCCCGATCGCTAATGTTCCCTTTATGGGCAAGGTGATCGAGAGGGTGGCCTCGATCCGGCATCAATCATATCTGGAGGGCGAACACATCCTGGATCCATTCCAGTCTGGGTTCAGTCCGGGTCGGGGGACTGAGACAGTCTTGGTCGCTCTGCAAGATGACCTCCTCCGGGGGCCGACAGGGGGTGCTCCTCTCTGTTGGTCCTCCTGGATCTGTCAGCGGCCTTTGATACCGTCGACCACGGTATCCTGCTGGATCGGCTCTCTGAGGTTGGGATCGGGGGCACTGCTCACAGTTGGTTCCGGTCCTTCCTCGGAGGCCGTCCCCAGCAGGTTCAGCATGGGGGTGAGTTGTCGGCCCCTTGGATACTTCCTTGTGGGGTTCCACAGGGGTCGTCTCTCTCTCCCATCCTGTTCAACATCTACATTAGGCCGCTGGCTGAGGTCATTAGGAGACATGGAGTCTGCTGTCACCAGTACGCTGATGACACACAGCTCTATGTCTCCTTTTCCACCGCTGCAGATGAGGCTGTCCGGACCCTCGATCAGTGCCTGGGCGCGGTCATGGAATGGACCAAGGCCAACAGGCTCAAACTTAACCCTGATAAGACCAAGGTTATGTGCTTTGGGCCTCCACATCCAGCTACGGTGGCCCATTTCCCACCTTAGAGGGCGTTTCCTCAGGCCATCAGACTCCATCCGGAATCTGGGCGTAGTTCTGGACCCGGTGCTCACCATGGAGGCCCAGGTGTCCACCATGTCCAGGGCTGCCTTTTTCCACCTTCGCTGAATCGCCCAGATTTGTCCGCACCTGGATGGGGACTCCCTCAGAACTGTGGTGCAAGCACTGGTGATCTCGAGACTGGACTATTGTAATGCGCTCTACATGGGGTTGCCCTTGACTCTCATTCGGCGATTGCAGCTGGTCCAAAATGCGGTGGCCAGACTGGTGGCAGGTGTGCGTCGATTCGAGCACATCACCCCGGTTCTGGCTCGCTTGCATTGGTTGCCCGTTGCAGCCCGAATCAGATTCAAGGTCCTGGTTTTGATTTACAAAACCCTCCATGGCCTAGGACCTGACTACCTGACAGAGCTGATTGACCAGCGGTCAACTTCGGCCCGTCCGACTAGGCTGTTGCGGGCACACATGCTGCATGTGGCCACGCCCAGGGAGGCTCGGAGAACTTCCACCCGTACCCGAGCCTTCTCTGTGGCTGGCCCGAACCTGTGGAATCATCTCCCAGCAGAAGTGCGCCTAGCAGATTCCCTGCCTGCCTTCCGGAAGGCACTGAAAACTCTCCTCTTCCGGGAGGCGTTTGGGTGACTTCAACAAAGTCTTTTTTTTTCTTCTTCTCGCCATCTGCATCCTTGGTCCTTACTGTTCTGTTTTGTTTTGTCTTATATTGTTTTATTGTTTTATTATTTAGCTAGTCAGTTAATTTGCTGTTATTTTAATCTGTTGTTTTGTTGTCCCCTTGTTGTAAACCGCCCAGAGTTCCTCTCAGGAAGACGGGTGGTATATAAGCTTAATAAATAAATAAATAAATAAATAAATAAATAAATAAATAAATAAATAAATGGCAACATCTGCTTGGGAACTGGGATGGGATTATCATTAATTAAATGCTCCTCCCATGGTGGATATTTGGGCAAAACAGTGACTGGATGGTTAGCCTTCTTTCTCTGGTACAGGAAGGGCTAATAACCGTACCCTTAAAAGAAATGAAAACCAAGCACATAGACCAGAGGATTGTCCAAATAAGTACCACAGTGTATGGCTAGAACCCTGTGTATGGCAGCTCTGGATAGGGGGCGGAGCGCCAGTCGACCCCCTCAGGAAACTATAAGAAGCCCTGGAAGCAACACAACAGGATATTATGGGCTGATACTGAGTTTTCCACCACCCCCATCCTCCTCAGCACCACTGTGAAACCCCAGCATGCCCCCTCTTGTGTTTGTGTGTGTACCGTAGAGTGGGATACAAGTCCTTGCTAGAATGGGACTAACAACTGCAGCTGCTGGGCATACTTTTTTCCACATGAACACTCACCAAAAATAGTGTCCTTCTGGCCTTCTCTCCCTTTCTTCTGTGGCATCACAAAGATGAGCTTCAGCCCTTGAAATACCAAGAGACAGAATAGTTAGTACTGACCTGCCAATAATAATCCTAAATAAAAACCAACACCCTTTAGTTCAGATGCAGCCTCAGAACATCTACGCTCCAGGCCTCAACTAAGAAACTACCTGGTATAATTTCCATCTTGCCAAGGACTTTACATTTAAGAAATAAATCCTGGCAACTTCATCTTTTGCCATGTTTTAACCTGTGGGTCCATCTCTGAAGAAGAGGGATTTTGCCCTCAGAATATAACTTTTTGGGTTTTTTTCTAGTAGTCTAAAGGCATCACCTGTTCTACTTTTGTATTTGGTTTTTGTAATGGCTATACAGCTCCTCAACTTGTTTTGCTTCAATTGGAAATACAGAAGGCTTATGGGATAAATGTTTCCTTTCAAGTACCCTGAAAGATTTATGGACAAGGCCAAGGGATCCTCCTGAGGAATGTATCATGGAAGGCTGACCTGAAATCAAAATCACTCCTATGAAGGTGGTAGATGCTGTTTAACTCATCTTGGGATTGGATCCATTGTTTTTAAAGGCAACAAGGTGCCCCTTTTTAAAAATTGCAGCTGGTTTATGTGGCTATTGGTCTGAAATTCTGAATGAGTTCCATATCTATCAGCTGCTGTGACAATATGCATCACAACGATGGGCCCTGCGCGCAAAGTATTCTCGTGCGTCTCTCCTCCGCTCCCTATCCACCGTCTGCCCCCCAAATGGAGCCTTCCTTGCCTTTTTTCCTCACCACTCCCATTCTGCCACTTCTCACGGGAGTTTAGAAGTTACCCACTCCCCCGTCCAGGGATCCTCCTTTACAATCTCTACTAGCTCCTCCTTGGCTTCCCTCTCTTCTGCAGCCCAACCTCCCAATGGCATTGCCTGGTCTCTACTCATTTCTCCCACCTCTGGGGTTTTACTCTTCAACTCTGCACTTCTTTCTTCAGTCCCCCTTTAGCTCCTTTCCCTCCTGTACAGGCTGAACTTCTGTGTTCTTCTGCCGGGGTGTCTTTCTTGGAGAGGAGGGTGCACCTTCCTTCTCACATTTACCCACTCTTGTTTTTATTAAAGGAAATGTTTAGATAGGTATCTGTTACTTGGCACCAGCTTCTTCTTCTTCTTCTTCTTCTTCTTCTTCTTCTTCTTCTTCTTCTTCTTCTTCTTCTTCTTCTTCTTCTTCTTCTTCTTCTTCTTCTTCTTCTTCTTCTTCTTCTTCTTCTTCTTCTGAAGTGTATTTAAAATGAATCCAAATATAAATCACAAATTCAGTCATAACCAGTTAGTGCAGAAACACCTGCATCATATCCCTGGATTCCCAAGCACATTTATAACCTACTAAAACATGACATTTTAATGTATCGCATGAGATTTATGTTTGTTTTCAGCACATTCAATGGTCCAACATAATATACTGAAAAGAACTTTAAGAACACGATACTTGATTTGTATCAGCTCTGTGGGTCAGAAAGAGGAAAACTGTCCAGGTTTCTTGCAGCGGGCTTAGCAACAGTAAACATTATTATAAACAGCACTACCTACACATATTTTATTTCTTTTACTACAACCCCTTCTTCACATTGACATAACTTACCTATAAACAATTTTCCTATGTCTAAATGATGCATTAAAATTTGTACATATGCAGCTAGAATGACATGTGTTTTTGTGATATGGGGAAACTAAGGCACATCAATACTTCCAAAACAATCTGACAAGAAATACTTTAGTACATGGGAGAAAGTTAAAACCAGAATTTATACGAAAACACCAAAATGGGTCTCATCAATGGAAGCATTAACTTATCCAAGTTTTATAAACTTTGACAAAATTGTAATATATAACGATCTTCTAGATTTAGAAGGAATCTGTCTAATAAATGTTGGAAATGTAAGAACCATGATGGGACATTATCATATATGATGGTCTTGTGCAAGGGGTAATAAATACTGGGTTAAAATATATAGATGGCTTAAAGAAAATAACTAAACTGAATATAGAATTTAAACCAGAGATATTTCTATTAGCTATTATGCCAGCAAATGTCAATATACAAGACAGATATATTATATTACATATTCTGACTGCAGCCAGAATAGCATGGGCCCAATGTGGAAAAATGAAAATATACCTAAAGATGAAGCAATTATACAAAAATTTTAGAATGTGCTGAGATGGATAGAATGACAATGAGAATTATAGAAAAAGCTGATTCTGAATATTATTTGACATGGAATAGATTTTATGACTGGTTTGAGAGAAGAAAGAGTGCATTAGGTGGAGTTGAGACATGATGTAACTAAAATACAAAAGTAGAACAGGTGATACCTTTAGGTTACTAGAAATATAACAAAAACATTGCTAATATTACGAGGGCGAAACCCTCTTCCTCAGAGAAATACCAATACGTTATAATATGGCAAACGTTGGATTTGCCAGGAGTTGTTTCTTACATGTAAGGTCCTTGGAAAGATGGGTTAAAAATCCAGGCAGTTTCTTAGTTGAGGCTGAGAGCTTGGATATTCTTAGGCTGTATCTGAAATGAAGGGAGGTAGGTGTTTTTATTGTCCCGGTCCTACCAAAGACAAGTCATGGCTCACGTACACACATTCAAACTCTCCTCAATGTAGCTTATTGAGGCCAATGGCCCCTGCCTTGCCAATGAAGGGGAGGGGGTTGGTGCAGAAGGCCCATGCATTTCATTTGAGGATTGGGATAAAATTTGGAAAAGTCCACTGAGTTTAGCCAATTGGATCAAATAAAAAGGAAAGAGATTACCCAGTGCTGCAATCTTGTCATATCTCCGTTGATGGTCCATTTGCCTCTTCCTTGGCACGTATTATACCAGGGCTGTTCAACTTTGAACAGGCCAAGGTCTACTTTTTCTGGCCCAAAGTGCCTGAGGGCTACTACACTAAAACCTCTACTTACAAATTTTATCTGTTCCAAGCACATGCTCATAAGTAAAAACTTTTGTAAGTAGAGCAGCGGTTTTCCATTGGAATGCATTGAAAACCAATTAATCTGTTCTGGAGGGCACAGATTTCAATGCGCCATGGCCCTTGAACTGCCCCACTTGGCTGAGACAGTGGGCTGGCAGACCCAAAACTTTGCTGGGGGCAGTGGTGGTCCTTGAGATAAGGGATGGATGGATGAAGAACTTGTCCCCTTACTTTTTTTATTGATGGCCAGTGGGCTGCTTTTGAACCCTTCGCGGGCTACCAGTAGCCCACGGTCTACCTGTTGGGCAGACCTGTATTATACAACCAGACAATACGATGAATGACAACTGCAACCTTTTAGTTTTATTTGATATCTGTGTTATGTACAGATGATTTGTTGATTGAAATAAACAATAATAAAGAAAAAATAAGTTTGCACAGTTGAACATTGATCTAACCTAAAACAACTTACAAATTAACCACTTCGGTTCAATAAATGTACAGTGCATCTATATGAACTGTTCATACAAAAGAATACCACAGTGAGTTCAGTGGGGCTTATATTCCCCTGTGCCTGCATTATTGCGATGTTGTCTTATGCATGTTTATTTTGGCATATCCTATTTGGGTTGATGGAGCGTCTCTCCCTAATACTGTCTACCTGGGAGAGCCAGATTTTGTCTTGGCCTCTGAATAGATTTGCCTATGATTACTCTGTTAACATAGAGCTTGTGTTTTACTTTTAAATTTTTACTGGGAAAAAGGACAGGCAAATGTAATCAATTTCTTAAATCCAATTTTTGTACTGTTGTCATATACTGTTACATTATTTTCAAGTAATGCTTATCTTAATACCATCTTCGAGGTATGTGAGATGTTCAGAGAGTTTGCCACTGCTACTACCTCCCCCAGAAAGCTTCCATGGCCAAACAGGAATGTGAACCTAGGACTCTTGGCTCCTGGTTCAACATTCTATTCATTGTACCATACTGGCTTTCAATTTTAAGTAAAATGTATTTTTAAAAAAGCAATATTATTTATTTTTACTGTAGCAGTGCCTGTAAGCTGCTTCCAAGAGCTAGGATCCATTAGATTAAATTACTGCATAAACATTAATATTGAGAGGTATTCTCAATATTCTCTGGACCAAAGGTGCCAAGTAAGCCACAAAAATTGGAAAAAGGGTTCCCAGAATTATTTTTCATGATTATTTTCTGGAAAAGGTAAGGCTGATTGCTTTTATCCTTCCTTATTTTCTTTTCCACATGCTCCTTTTAGTCACTTATGCCGCTGTTGCTGGACCTTCTTCCCAATGGAGGTTGGTGGGCAACTTTGAAAGTTGCCCACCCACCTCCATTGGGAAGAAGGTCCAGCAACAGCGGCATAAGTGACTCTCAGATGAAAAGTGTGTGTGTGGGGGGGGGTGCTGTGAGATTAGCATGCAGCTCCCATATCTTTAAGGACCTTAAAAGGTTACTTAATGAGCCTGTTCAGGCCATTGTTCATCTTATGAGCCTATTTCAGACCAGGGTGACAAGAGGCCAAGATGGAGGACTCACAACTAACTTTTTTCAGATTGATGAAGCTGTTTGGATGAGCAGCGAAATGTTTCAGTCTCTCAACAAAAAGAAGCCCTGTTGCCATGACTCAACTTCCAGATACCTTAGGACAGTGGTCCTCAACCTTCCTAATGCCACAACCCTTTAATACAGTTCCTCATGTTGTAGTGACACCTTGCCCTCCTTGGAAGAGGCCACAAGCCCCCTTTGCCAGGCCACTGCCGCAGGTGCCATAGAGAACTTCCCTCTACAGGCACCCTCAGCCAATCACAGCCTCTGGTGCCATTGATTGACATCCCCTCCAACCTATCAAGCTGTAACTCACTCATCCCCCTCCCTCTCCACCTCCTTCAGACCTTAGCCATTTGTGCCTTTTTCTTCACTGGCTCATGGTGACCCCTGTGAAATGGTCGTTCGACCCCCAAGGGGTCCCATCCCCTAGGTTGGGAACCATTGCCTTAGAACAGTGATGGAAAACCTATGGCATGTGTGCCAAAGGTGGCATGTGGGGACCTTTTGCCTGGCACACGACATGCTCCCTGGACCCCCTACTTCCCCCTCCAGCCATGAGGAATTTGCAGAGGAACAGAAGTAGGGAAGAGGCAGGGAGGGGAAGAGGACAAGGCAGGGGACCAGGATTAAGGCAGGGAAGAGGGAGTTTGAAAGGGAGTTCCCCCATCAGGCGCGTAAGCCAGGGGGAGGGGTTTTAAACTGCCTTTGAGCCACTGAAACAAGTGGCAGTCACACTGTGCCAAATTCAAAAAGACCAAGCAACCTTCCTCTTTCTCCCCTTTCCTGAGCGAAGGGAAGGAGGAAGGCCGCTTGATCCTTTTGAATTTGGTGTGGCACCACGGAGGGTGCTTGCATGGTGCCAAAATAAAAAAGACCAAGCAGCCTTCCTCCTCCCCCCTTTTGCTCGGGAGAAGGGGAGGAAGGGGAAGGCTGCTTGGTTCTTTTGAATTTGGCGCCACTTCTCCACCCAGTGCCCCCCAGTGTGATGATCCTCTGGCTGGGGAGGGGGAACGGGGGACTCTGCCACTGCTTCTCCCACCCCCATGCACCATGGGGGCAATGATCCTCTGGCCGGGAAGGGGGAGAATGGGGGACTTTGCCGTGGCCCTCCCCACCATTTCTTCACCAGTGCATGGCTTCTTCAGCTTCCACAGCACACTGGGGAGAGAAGCAGCAGCAAAGTCCCCTGTGATTTGGTTAAAAAACGTAAATAAAGATTCATTCATTCAGCAAAGTCCCCTGTTCATCCCCTCCCCAGCCAGAGGATCATTGTCCCAGGGTTGCTGGCTGGAGAAGCGGTGCCAAATTCAAAAGGATCGAGTAGCCTTTCCCCTCACCTGAGCGAAGGGAGGAGGAGGAGGAAGGCTGCTTGGCCCTTTCAAATTAGGCGACACTTCTTTCTCCACCCAGTGCCCCTGTGGCCTGGGAAGGGGGAAGGGGGGACTCCATTGCCGCTCCCCCCGTGCATTGCGGGAGCGATGATCCTCTGGCCGAGGAGGGGGAAAACGGATGACTCCAATGCACCACAGCAATTATCCTCTGGCTGGGGAGGGGGGAACGGGGGAATCTGCTGTCACTTCTTTCCCCCTCCCCCACATGCTGCTGGGGCAATGATCCTCTAGCCAGGAAGGGGGGGAGGGCGGACTTTGCTGCCGCTTCTCCACCTGGCACACCGCCGGGGTGATGATCCTCTGGCTGGGGAGGGGGGAAGAGGGGATTTTACCACCACTTCTCCCCCTCACCCCCGATGCATTTTTTTAACCCAAAGTATTTTTAAGCTGGGGTACAACTGTATTCTGCCTAAATTGCCATATTGTCACTCAGCAAAAAATAAGTGGTTTTTCAGTCACAATTTGGGCACTCGGTCTCAAAACGGTTCGCCATCTCTGCCTTAGAAGGTTGTGTATTCATTTCCTCTTATCTTATTAATATCATCCGATGAATACTGCATTAGTAGCAGCAACAGAACCCATGCTTATACAGTATTTAGTTACAAGTTAAATTATAACCTTAAACTGCCAAGCTGTAATAGATCATTGAGTCCAGCCCCTGTCAAGGAGATACAGCAGGGAATTGAACTCCCAACCTCTGGCTCCAGATGCCTAAACCACCGAGCTACATCCAGGAGGGCATGGGAGCTAGGGGACTGTGGAGAGTGCCAAAGGCTTTCAAGAAATGGATGGGTTTTCTAGGATATTAGAAAAGAGGTAGTAGAATATAGGTGTCTCACAACATCGCAGACCTAATGTAATCTCCATACCATCTAGCTAAGAGTATCTTTTAAATAAGAAAAATAACTCAGTAGAACATATAATCAGTTTATTACTGCTTCCTCATTTAGTCCGTTATGGCTGGAGTACTCGAGTTTGTTCTTACACTTGGAAAATCCTGTAAAAGGATTTACAATGTAGAAAATGCAAGGATATGGTGATAGTTGGAAAACTGTGGCTTTTGGAATTAAGCTGAAATAGAAGCGAGAGCAGGTTCTTTGCTATAACTCTGAACTTGCATCACTTTTATGCAGTAGCCAAGGCAAATGGAACAGCCATCATTATGATTTGTAAAACTGAAGATAAAGGCAAAGATACCCCCCAGAGTTTGCAGATTTACTCCAAGCACCCGAGGGAAGCAGCTGGAGGGACATTGTTATTTTCACCAATCCAGGGGACTCTCCCTAACATACATTTGATGTTTTGTAAAGTAGGATCTCTTTTCCGCTGACAAAAATATATCCCATGTGCAGCAAATAAAGAGCTTAAAAGTACCATAGAAGAGTTAACATATAAGAATAAATCTTAACTGCCTAATGTCAGGTCAGAAGAATAAATCTAATCTAAGATGCCGGGTCAGAAGGGGAAAAAATAGAAACCACCTTCTAGTAACAGAGCTCTAATCTTGTTTCTCTTTACTCCTCTAAAAATATTCTGCTGCCAATAATATGATTTGAACCGTCTACTTTTAGAATTTCTCTAAGAAAAATAAACATGCAGACCAGAATTAATTTATAAAATGCTCCAAGGTTTATCTTGGCAGAACACTATTCAGCAGTGAGATTTTTCTTTCTTCCTTCCTTCCAGACTTTGCACACATTTACTTTTCTCTATTTTTCTTATAAAATGGACATGTTATTTAGCTATAATACAGTACAGCTAGAGAATGCATTTCTGTTTACAGCGAATACTAGAAGCTATGATTTCTAGTACACTGGTACCTTGTATAAAGGAATTAATTCATTCCAAATGACATTATGTTAAACAAATTTTCCTTTATACAAATTTCCCATAGGAATGCATTGAAAATGGAATAATCCTATTTTTATGTTGTACAGATTTGCCCCATAGGCTATTATGTTAAGCAAATTTCCCCTATCTCTGGAATTTTTTATGTTGTACAAATGTTATGTTATACAAACTGTTATACAAGGGTGCACTGCATTATAGAAATCATGCAGTTGCTAAAATGGGAAGTGCCACCCCCCAATCCATACCTCTTTGATTTCAAGGGGCTTTGAAACAGAATCCATGATCTCAACTTAGCAGGAATTCAGATCTAATTAGGAGCCTTCTTTGAACAACACTGGACCCATATTTGAGAATTTTGCAGGAGTAGGATAAAACATCCCACCTTCATGTTCAGGGCTGTGGAGTCGGAGTCGGAGTTGGAGTCTTTCTTTTCTTTTTTGTTAGTTATCAAAACTATAAAAAGCATATAAATCAATAATTATAAAATGTGCAGATACCACCATTCAGTTACACAGCCATGATGATTTTTTTGGTGCAAAGCAAAACAAAGTGGGACGTGGGCCATGCTCATCCATCTCTTCCTTCAGCTTGAATCAGATGCTCATGACGCACTATATGAAATCGTCATACTGGAAGTTCACCATGCCCTGCTGAGCTTGATCCCGTCTTCGGAAGCTATCAGTAAGAGCTCTGAGTTTAACACAGCAGGCAATGTAGTCATCAAAAGTTATTTTTCTACGAGTGCTATATCGTTTCACAATTCCATTGATCGCCTGGGGACTCAACCTAAAACCCATGCTCAACAAAGCTTTCTGCATCTCCTGAGAGTCGACCGTCCCACTGCGGTCGGCGTCGACGGTCATGAAGTGTTGCCTCCAGCCATTCAGCACAGCCCAGAGCTCTTTAAATTCATTGAAGCCCAGGGTGCCCGACATGTCTCTATCAAGCATGGAGACCATCAGCCTACATGTCTCTAGGTTAAAAGGTTTATAGGCACCTGCAATTCCTGACTGGGTCAAGCATCTCTGAAGCTCATCAGCATCTATTTGTCCATCCTGCCCAGCTACTGCAGCAAAATACCCATATAATGGATCTTGAGCTTGACCGGGAAATGCAGGTCCTCCCGGAGCACTTCCGTACCCGCCCTGATAGTAGCCCCCTCCGGCACCGGGATGGCCAGAATACGCCATCGTCTTCTCGCCGCTGGGAGTGACACCGCCGCAGCCCGTGCTGGCCTGACCTCCCCGGCTTCTCCCCACCCGGCAGGAAGTCCAGGGCAAACCATCGAGTTGGAGTCGAGGAGTCGGAGTCAGAGGAAATGTTGGGTACCTGGAGTCGGAGTCAGAGTCGGCAAACAATGCACCAACTCCGACTCCGACTCCTACTAAATTTAGATTGGAAATTTTTTTAAAAAAAGCAACTTTAAATGTCCCACTTCACAAAAAGTTATAATTAATGACTTCTCTACTGTAAGAATAAAGACCAATGCATGCAGTACCTGTAATTGGAGAGCTGAGAAGGCTGAGCAGTCTGCTAATGCTATTGTGAGATTCTTCCGAACAAAGGGAGGTCTCTTTGTTCCAGCAGCATTAAGGCTGTACCAACACAAAGTCATAGCTCAGCTCCTATATGGCACCTATACAGGAATATCTCTGGCTGATCTGGCTGTGTTAGAGAAGGTACAATCCAAGTTCTTCCGTTCTATCTTACAAGTCCCTCCAGGTGTTTCCAACGCTTTGATACGATTAGAACTGGGTCAAATGAAACTAGAAGCCAGAATACCTATTGCCTCTGTTTGTCAGTGGCTTAAGAGCTTCTCAGACCAAAAAGGCCTTCTCCCTTTAATAAACCAAGACCCTTTTCAACCTAGGTGGATACAAACTTTAAAAAGAAAATTAGAATCTATGGGGCTCTCAATAGATGACCTATTGGTTCAGAGTACTACACAGGCCAAAGCACTTATTAAACAAAGGATCCAAGACATTGAGCGCCAACGAGATATAGCACAATCCCCTTTGTTTAGGGCTCCTATGGAGACCAGGTATGTTATGAGAATGGCCAACTATCTCTTACAACTGGAAGAGCCTGCTTATCGGAGAGCCTTCACTTTAGCCCGCTGTTCAGTTATTCCTTCAATGGTTTTAGAAGGGAGATAATAAGAAAATTCCCTATGAAGATAGACGCTGCATGTGCTCCCAAAGGGAGGTGGAATCTATGGTACATATGTTTTTTTGTTGTCCTCTTCACAATCTTTATAGAGAGAGATTCATTCACCCATGCTTAGATAGACTTACAGTACACCCAAACGAGATGGGCCTGGAAAGACTTTTAAGTGATGAAAACTCTTTTATTACCAAACAAATAGCCAAATTCTGCTTATACCTGATTAAATTCCATTCTAAGAAGGCGGGCTAGTTTTAACTAGAAAATTATCTATTTTCTTTTACTGGTTTAGTTTCTTTTTTCGTTTTAATATTTCTATGTATATTGTTATATCTACACTGTTTTTATAACTCTACAATTTTGCAATCATGTTTTAAATGACTTTTAATGACTTTTATGGTTTTATACCGTAATGGTTTTTTTCTATCTATCCTTCTGATATTGACTATTTTTATAACAGCCCTGTTTCTATTTAGTGGCTTTTATCAAAAGTTTTACAATGTTTTTAAAATGTTTTTAAGGTGTTTTATTCTGGCAAATTTAATGTTTTATTCCGGCAAATCGTTTTATTGTGGCAAATTGATATTTTGTATTTCTTGTCTTGGTTAACAACCGTAAATAAAGATTCATTCATTCATGCAGTACCTCACGTAACCACAAAACGAACACGTTAAGTGACCGTGAAGAAGCATGCTTTTCATGTGCTTCACTATATGGCATGCAATGCACAATTAGGTGCGGCAATACTTATACTTTCCATAGTGTTGTGTTCTGCTGTTATGCAGCGCCCATGGGTAACCTAGCCTCTCACTGATAAGGGATTAAGTATTTTTTTTTTTTTTTTGCAGGACAAGAGACACTTGTGTAAGTGAAGGGAATGGAGGGTCAATAGTTCAAGACTGAACCTGTAAACCATTGGAAACCATTTGTTTCCTTCAAGGAATGTATAAAATACATTCACATATTAATACAGAGGAGTCGGAGTCGGGGAGTCGGAGTCGGAAGTACAAAAAAACTTAGGAGTCAGAGTCAGAGTCGGAGTTGGAACATTTATCTACCGACTTCACAGCCCTGTTCATGTTAGTACACTGGGTTGTCACCTAAGATGGACAAAATTAGTGATGCACATGGTTGTGCATGAAAAGACAGCAGAAAGAAAACAGTGTTTGGGAGAACATTGTAGCACATGGCTGATGGGTGGGGCTATTGAGCTACATCCTGTGATCACACAGCTTGAGGGGCGGGGCTTTAGCTTTATATAACTACTGCCAGCAGCACGTGCCCAACGGTGTGCAATTTTTTTTAAAAGGAGGATTCTATCATACTCATTACTGGGTTAGCAGGGAAGTTTAAAGAGAGGATCAGATTTCTTCAACTCTTTTTTTCTTTCTTTTTGAATTGACTGACTGATTAGTGAAGATAGAGAGTGAGGGGGCTGCTGTAGTTACTTGTAACATCTGTGGCATGTTTGTTTTCTTGCCAAACCAGATGCCAGGATACACATGCTCCAAGTGCAAGTTAATGTCCCTCTTGGACAAGGTCGGGGAGTTGGAGGCCTCTGTGTCTAATCTTTGTTCCTTTAGGGAGCAGATTTTTTTTTTGACTGGAGAGGAAGCTGAGAAGACCTTTGTCAACACAGGAGAGAGGGATAATCTCACTCAGGATGATGAAAATTCGCAAATACAGGAGACAAGACACTTGGAGGAAGGTCACAGTCAGAAATACGAAGGACTAGGAAACAGACAGAGAGCTTGCAGCAGCACAATGGATTCCAACATATCTCCCTTAGTAACCAGGAAAGGGAACAGCAGCAGGAGCAGCAATGTCAGACTGAAGACATTATACCGAGTACTCGGGACCTAACAGCACAGCAAGGAGCAACTACCAGGCCTCAGAAGAGGCCAGTCATGGTAGTGGGGTACTCCTTGTTTAGGGGAACAGAAGCAGTCATCTGCAGGCCTGACAAAGTGAACTGAGAGGTCTGCTGTCTCCCTGGAGCCAAAGTTTGGGATGTAACAGAGAGACTGACAAGACTCATCAAGCCCACTGATTCTAACCCCTTTGTCCTGGTCCATGCAGGAACTAATGATACTGCAAAGCACAGTTTTTGAGACATCACAAGGGCATCTGGAGATATGGGTAGGAAGCTGAAGGACCCGGGAGTGGGGGGAGATGGTAATTTCATCTCTCCTCCATGTAGTAGGACGTGGCCCACAAAGGGAAAGACTAATAGCCGAAGTGAACTGGCTCTGCCTATGGTGCCGGCAGGAATGATATGGATTCTTGGACCATGGTTTGCTATTTCATACAGATGGACTATTGGGGGTGGGTGGCAGAGGCTAGCAGATTTGATAAGGAGAGCTTTAAACTGAGTTCTCATGGGGAGGGTAGGAATCCAGAAGGATTTTGGGGGAATAGCCAAAATGTTGCAGCAGGGACAGGAGTATTATAGCCCAACAGTGCAAGGAAAACCAGGTTAAGTGAATGGCTTGTAAGAAGGACACACAGCCTTCAATGTGTACAGAGCATGGGAAAAAACAGGAGGATGGAACTCCTAATACAGCAAAATAAATATGATATAATTGGAATCACTGAAACCTGGTGGGATGAGACTTACAATTGGAAAGTACAGTAGGACACCCATATACACTGACCAATGATTCAGTTATCCACAGATGGCAATCTACGGTGCAAGGGCCCACAAAATTGGGGGCAGAGGAGGAGGAGGCTGCATGGCTCCAGAGCTCCCACCTGCCTGCCCACCTATAAGATCAGTGGCGGTGGCAGGGAGAAGGCTACACAGCTCTGGAGTTCCAGCCTGCCCACCCAGAAGATCCTCAACAGCGGCTCTTATCCACCCACCCTCCAGCTTGGCAGCGGCGGTAGCGGTGGCAAAGGCAGTCACACATTTACATCGCTGTACTGTCACCCTTGGATGTGTGTGCGTCCCCAACCATCCTACCCGCTTGAGAACCAGGGGATGGAGGAGGGAGCCACTGGGTGCTTTTTTCCGTCTCCCAGAAGGCTGCCATGTCCCATTTCTTAGCCACATCCTTCTCGGCATGCCCAAGCGGCAGAGAGAGACTTTGTTCTAGGGAAGGCGTGTCTAAACTTTGGCCCTCCAGATGTTTTGGACTGCAATTCCCACAGTCCTTTGCCATTGGCAAGCTAAGCTTAGAATTCTGGGAGTTGTAGCCCAAAACATCAGGAGGGCCAAAGTTTGGACATGCCTGTTCTAGGACCAGTTTGCTCGAGTCCCCGAGAAGCACCCACTGAGGCCAGGCCAGGCATGCCACCCTGGTCCTGGAAAGGGATGCTGGCAGCCCTCCACCTCCCTGGCTCGTGAGCTGCCACTTCCCAAGATATATCAAAGCCACTCACTCATCCTTGTGCAGGATGCTCGGCTCACTGAGGGGCTGTGGTAGGTCCTGGACTTCTCCCTCGCTGCTGGTAGGAAGTATGAGAAGCGGTGGCGGCAGCAGTTGAATGCACGCTTGCCTCTGTGGCTAAAAGTCATTTCAAACATTGTCTGCCACTTCTCCCCACCCCCCTGCAATGAAAAAATCGGTGGGCGATGGTTAAAGCGGTTTTCCATTGAAATGCATTGAAATCCGTTCCCTCCAGAACGGATTAATTACTTTTCAATGCATTCCAATGGGAAACTGTTGCCCGATTTACGATATTAGCAACTTACAAGCATTCTCTCGGAACACATTAATTTCGTAAGTTGGGGTTCCACTGTATATGTAAGGAGATGGTAAAAAAGCTAAAGTACAGAATGCACTTAGACTTTCCAGAGAGATTAGAGATAGTAAAAAGGTTTTTTAAAAGGTATGTCCGCAGCAAAAGGAAAAAAAAATAAGGACATGGTAGGGTCTCTGTGTGGCAATGATAGCCAGTTACTAACAGGAGACAGGGAAGAGGCAGAACTACTCAACACTTTCTTTGCCTCCTTTTTCTCCAGAAAGGAAAAAAAAAGTTCAGTCGGGTCAAAGAGTAAAGGTGATAGGGTGGAAAGTGCAGCATAGAACAGGTAGGAAAGTAGTACAGGAATACCTGGAAACCCTAAATGAATTTAAGTATCTGGGGCCAGATGAATTACACCCAGGGATATTAAAAGAACCAGCAGAAGTAATTTCAGAGCCATTGGCAATAACCTTTTAGAATTCCTGGAGAACAGGGGAAGTCCCTATAGATTGGAGGAGGGCAAATGTTGTCCCCCATCTTCAAAAGGGGGAAAAAGAGGACCCAAATAATTACCACCCAGTCAGCTTGAAATCTATTCCTGGAAAGATTCTAGAACAGATTATTAAGCAGACAGTCTGTAATTATTTAACAAGCAATGCTGTCATTACTAAAAGTCAACCCAGGCTTCTCAAAAACAAGTCATGCCAGATTAATTGGATCTCTTTCTTTGATAGAGCTACAGGACTGGTGGATGATAACACTGGATGTTGCTTATCTTGATTCAATAAGGCCTTTGATGAAGTTGATATACTTGCAAAGAAGTTAGTAGAATGTGGGATAGATAGTGCTACTGTCAGATGGATTTGTCTTTGGTTGACGGATCTCACCCAAAGGGTGATCATAAATGGCTTCTCCTTAGCATAGAGAGAGGTGACTAATGCTTAAGTGCAGTTCCTGAGTAATTCTTACTTCACTGGGATGTAAATTCTACAGCAGAAATAATGATAAAAATTAGAGATGGGCGTGAATAAAAAAATGGTGTTTCGTTTGTCGTTTGTCATTTAGGGGGTCCGTTTCGGTTCGTTTCCATTTTTGCAAATTTTGCAAAAAATTCATTTTCATTTTCCTTTGTTTCGTTACTGTTTCATTACCATTTATTTCAATTTTTTTGTGATTTTTTTTAGCACTTAAAGCAGTTCAATGTATTGCCGTAACGAAAATGAAACAGACGACAAAATTTCTGGTGTTTCTGTTCGTTTTGTTTCATTTTAGAGACAAAATTCATTTGTCGTTTCATTGCGTAATGAAATGAAAAAATGAAAATGGAAAAAAATTGTTCGTTTCATGCCCATCTCTAATAAAAATATTTACCCTGAAGTATATATTAACCAATCTAAAAATATTCTGCTATCCCATTATGATTTGACTTATGTCTTTGTAGAATTTTTATATGAAATTAAATGTACCAGAGCAGGCTCATGAAGAGTCATCAGACCAAATTCTCAAAATCCCATGAGGTCAAATGGGCAGGATACAATGATTACACTAAACAAAAGGAAAGATGAATATCCTAGTTACATGTGCAAGCTTGCAAATTAAGAGAGATACATACATTTAGAAGACCCTTTATCCTTGACATACAATTAGAGATGGGCATGAAATGAATTTTCATTTTTCCTTTTTGTTTCGATTCCTAATGAAATGAAAAATGAAGTGCCTTTTTAAAAAGAAATGAAACAAAATAGAAATTTTCATTTCATTCCATTTTATTTTTCATTTTTTTAAAATTTTTATTCTTTATTTTGACAAGCTCTGATCTCAGTGCTTGTCAAAATAAATAATAAAATAAGCACCAATCAGCTGGCAAGGTCCCACGTGCCAGCTGATCAGCGCTTAAAAAAAAAAGCACCAATCGCCGGCAGAGCCCCAACTATTGTCAAAAATAATAATAATGAAAAATGAAACAAAATGAAAAACAAAATGAATTTTTTAAAAAAATGCTTCAAACAAAACAAAAAAAACAAAACAAAACAGAAAAATGAAATGAAAAATGAAATGAAATGCCATTTTTGCATTTCGTGCCCATCTCTACATACACTTTAGAGAACTTTCTGTGAAGCATACTCCTGCTACTTCTGTTCTTCAGAGGAACATTCATTTATGAACCAACAATGAAAAATATACAAAATGATCACATTGGGGAAATTAGCTAACTTGAAATAAGAAATGAGAATGAGTCACAAACCCTGCAATGTAAATAGGGAATTGATTAATATAATATAAACTGTGTATACAAAACTTGTAAAACTTGAGAATCAAATGAACAGAAAACAAAAACCAGACTGAATTACAAGGAAGTTGGTTTAGGGGACGCCTTAGTTTCTAAACCAGGGGCCATTTATCCTAGCAAGGTAGCTTGTTGTGATTGTGATTGACTGCACAAGACCAGCCAGGTTGGATCAGAGCCCAAGAAACAAGTAATTAACAAATAATTAGCTGCTTCTAATAAGTAAATATTAGGTTCTGCATTATTGTTCCAATAAATAAATTGTCTTATGACAATAGTGTTATACTACATTATGTAATGTAACACTACATTTGAAATCCTGTAGAGGTTATATGGCATGGCAGATTTTCTAACAATTTTCTTCTGACACATCACTTCCTGAAAATTCATCATGGGAAAGCCATTGGAGCTGAAGGATGGATGTGCATGCGTGCATGTGTGATTTCCAAAAATTGCCACTACCAGGATGATTGGTGGATGAGCAGCCACTGATTGGACAATTAGTGTTGCTGCCATTTGCATGACTGAGTCTTGGAAGGGGAACAGAAAAAAATATGCACATCTATACATATATAAAACCTTTTATCCCTACATTATTTATTTATTATTATTATATTTATGTGCATAATGGGCAAAATCTTATAGGTGCAAACGTAGGCGGCAAAAACTGATGATGTCATTAGCTGACATGGGTAAAATTTAAATTTAATTAATTTAATTTAATAAAAAGCTTCATCCCTCAATTTCAGTTAATGATGCTGGTAAAGATTCCCTTTTGCCCTGGCAATCCAGTGGCAACTAAAGCTCCTCCCCCACAAAAAATCCTGAGGCTCCCAAATGTTTTCCCAGGGTAAAGAGGAGCCGGAGGGAACCCTGGAACCTAAAACAGCCTTAGGAACTTTTGATTAATTTCCACTAAATTTTAATTGTGCTGGGTGATGACACCATCAGCTTCTACCATGTAAATTTGCACCAAAAGGATTTTGACCATAGTAATGTGATAGTATAATATGCTCATTGGTATTTATTATAATTGTGATGTTAAGGGATAATTTCACTCCTTTTACTCTTTGACTGTTGAGTTGCTTAGGTTATTATGGACATGTTCATTAGGTATATGGCTTGTAGTCTTCAGATATTTTTAAAAGTTAAATATTGCTTTGAATAGTGTAACTATAATAGTGTGTGTGTGTGTGTGTGTGTGTGTGTGTGTGTCTGTCTGTCTGTGTGCACGTGTGCACCACCCGTGTGTGCCATCAAAATAATTCCAACCTATGGTGACCCTTTCCAGGTTTTTAAAGGTAGAGAATACACAGAATTGGCTTACTATTCCCTTCTTCTGAGGTGTTGTGGGACTATGCAGCTTGCCCATGACTCTTTTCCAGGAAGTACACTACAGAACTGAACTTTCAGGCTCTGGCTTAAACCAATGAGCTAGCTCTAGCTAGTTAAAACAGATACTTAAACCGATTAGCTTGCTCTTGCTAGTTAGCAGTCTATAAGTTATTGATGCAGTAATGCCTTGATGTTGCTGCTTTTCACACATTCTTGATCATGCAGTGCTCACAATAGTGGAGATAGCACAAGAGCCATTTCATCCTCCTAGTGTTCCTGAATAGTATCTTGCTTACTCTGGTGTAAGGCAGTTCTGATGTGGCAACTTTCCACATTAGGACAGGCTTCAAGTGTGAAGGTTCCTGTGTGAATTTCCCTGGGTTGACATGGTGGGAGAGGGCTAGCCCAGCAGAAGTGGTGAGCAGAGTGAGCTAGAGTGTGCAGTTTTAATTTATTGCAGCCACAGAGTGAAGCTTTATTGAAGGCATTGTGGGAAATTAAAGTGTCAGCTAGATCCAGATGACTAGTTTTGCTCAGAGTGGAGGGGGAAGGAAACAGAGAGACTGGAGAGATTCCAGTGGTGAGCATTGCAAGGCCACTGGCAACCCTTAAAAATGCCAGCAATACTTCACAAAATTAAAATACGTCCATGGGGTTACCAATTTCAGAAGTTAACAATGTAGTACAGAGTGGGACAATGCAAAAATGGGCAACCTACTGCACACAGTAATGGATAATGTGTCTGTAGCAAGAAGATTTGCGAGATAGGTCTGAGATAATTCTAGAAAAGCTTAGAAATTAGCAATGGAAAGAAAGAACCTTCCCCCAAATCAAAGAAACAAATATAAATAGGAGAGGACATTCAGGAACTGTCGTATATTATATGACATGTGGATATAGCATTATCATTCTAGCCCCACAATACTGTCTCGTTGTCTGGTATTGATTATGTATTCTTAATGGTACTATAAATATTCTACAAAGGATGTCCTACAGTGTAACCTTTCAGTCCTTTGGGGATCCTGAACCTGTCTTCCAGACTCCCAGTGATAGTGTTTATGGGATGCTTGGAGGCTTCTGCCTATCAAACTATGTTTCCTATGCAAATCCCTTACTCAGCCCTTATGTGGGATGTTTGGAGGCACAGAAATCTCTTGACTTTGGAGTGGATTATCATTCTCTTCTTATGACAGCTTGTCCTGGCCCTATAGATAGTGTCGTGCTTCCCATCAAATACTGGTAAGCTTTTGCCTACCAGGCAATTATTTTTCAGTTATCTACTAGTAAACAGACTTCATGACATTTCTTATATATGTGAGAAAACCAGACTCCTAGTAGAGATGGGCATGAGTTGAAAAAATGACATTTCGGTTTTTCATTTTTCGTTGAGGGTCCATTTCGGTTTGTTTTCATTTTTCATGAATTTTTTGAAAAAAATTCGTTTCATATTTCATTTTCCATTTTTCATTTTTACCCGCTTTTTGCACGACTTAAAGCATTTCCGCGCGCGGACGTACCCCAATGGCCCAGACCAGAGGGAAAACACTAAAAAAAATGATGCCGGCAGAGACACAGTATAGACCTGTGATGGACTTTTCCTCCAGGAATCTGTCCAATCCCCTTTTGAAGGCATCCAGGCCAGATGCCATCACCACATCCTGTGGCAGGGAGTTCCATAGACTAACAACACGCTGGGTGAAAAAATATTTTCTTTTGTCTGTTCTTACTCTCCCAGCCCTCAATTTGAGTGGATGTCCCCTAGTTCTGGTATTTTGTGAGAGGGAGAAGAGCTTCCTTCTACCCACTTGACTCATGCCCTGCATTATTTTGTACGTCTCAATCATATCCCCCCTCAGGCGCCTTTTTTCCAGACTAAAGAGGACCAAATGTTTTAGCCTTTCCTCATAAGGGAGGTGCCCCAGCCCAGTAATCATTTTACTCACTCTCTTCTGCACCATTTCCAGTTCCACTATGTCTTTTTTGAGATGTGGTGACCAGAATTGTACACAATACTCCAGGTGCGGCCTTACTATTGTTTTGTATAATGGCATTATAATGTTGGTTGTTTTATTTTCAATCCCCTTTTTGATAATCCCTAGCATGGAATTGGCCTTCTTCACCGCTGCCACACATTGAGGAGACACCTTCATGGAGCTGTCCACCAACACACCAAGATCTCTTTCCTGATAGATAAAGTTGTGATTTTTTGCCCCAATATGCATTACTTTACATTTGGCTACATTAAAACTCATTTGCCATTTCGTAGCCCATTCCCCCAGTTTGGAGAGATCCTTCTGGACCTCTTCACAATCTTTTCTGGTTTTTACCACACGGAAAAGTTTTGTGTCATCTGCAAACTTCGCCACTTCACTGTTTATCATTGTCTCCAGGTCATGAGCAGATTGAAAAGCACCGGTCCCAGGACAGAGCCCTGGGGCACACCACTTTTCACTTCTCTCCATTGTGAGTATTTCCCATTGACACCTGCTCTTTGTTTCCTGGATCTCAACCAGTTCTCAGTCCATAAGAGGACCTGCCCTGTTATTCCCTGACTGTGCAATTTTTTTCAGCAGCCTTTGGTGAGGGACTATGTCAAAAGCCTTTTGAAAATCCAGATACACTATATCCACCGGTTCACCCATATCCACATGCCTGTTGACTTTTTCAAAAAATTCTAAAAGATTTGTCAGACAAGACTTGCCCTTACAGAAGCCGTGCTGATTTTCTCTCAGCAAGGTTTGTTCTTTTATGTGTTTTAAGATTTTCTCTTGGATGAGGCTTTCCACCATCTTCCCTGGGACAGATGTAAGGCTAACTGGCCTGTAGTTTCCCGGGTTTCCTTCCTTTTTAAAAATTGGTGTGACATCCGCTATCCTCCAGTCCTCCGGCACTGTGGCCGTTTGAAGAGACAAGCTGCATATTGCCGTTAAGAGATCTGCAATTTCAATTCTCAGTTCCCTAATAACCCTTGGGTGGATGCCATCTGGGCCCGGTGACTTCTTAATCTTCAATTTATCAATTAGTCCTAAAACATCCTCTCTTTTAACCTTTTAACCAGGCAGCGGTATCTGCTCAAGGTCTTCTGTCGTGAAGACAGATGCAAAGAACTCATTTAATTTCTCTGCAATGTCCAAGTCCTCCTTAATCTCCACTTTTCCTCCCTCACCGTCAAGAGGGCCAACTGGTTCTCTCAAAGGTTTTCTACTTCTAACATATTTAAAGAAGCTTTTATTATTACCCTTTATATTGCTAGCCATGCGTTCCTCAAAATCTTTCTTTGCCTCTCTTATCATCTTACATTTCATTTACCAGAGTTTGTGTTCCTTTTTATTTTCCTCATTTGGGGAGGATTTCCATTTACAGAAAGATCTTTAGAGCCTCTCTAACTCCACTCGTTAACCATGCCAGTGAACTTAAATGAAGTATACACTTGTGCTGGGCCTCTATTACCATTGTTTTAAACAGGCTCCATGCACTCTGAAGAGATGATTCTTCCAACCTTCCCCTTCAATTTCTTTCTAACTAGTTTTCATCTGAGGGAAGTTTTAAAAATCAAGGGATTTTATGTCTGATTTGCTTGACACTCTTCCTCCAACATGCATGGTAAAGGAAATTGCAGCATGGTCACTGTTCCCCAGAGGCTCAGTGACATTCACATCCTTGACCAGGTCCTGAGTATCACACAGTATTAGATCCAGAGTTGCCTGTTCTCAGGTGGGCTCCATGACAAGTTGCTCTAAGGCACAGTCATTCAGCAAGTTGAGAAACCCAGTTTCTCTTTCTTGCCCGGAGCTCGCATTGGCCCAGTCAAATCAATATTAGGCATCTGGGAGCCATTTTGGGTCGATGTCCCCTAACTCCCCTTAAAGGAAAAAAAAATACAGCGATCTGAGAAAAGACATAAATGCACATTTTAAGGACCCAACCCCCATTAGGTATTATCAGGCAGAATAAATAATTATCGCTGGGTTTTTACGGATATTCAGGATGTTTTTTAACATTTAAAAACAGCTCATTTCATTAATGAATTAATGAAAATGAGCGAACCTAATTTTTCTTGGTTCTTTTTTGTTATTCATTTTGTTACGTAACAAAACGAATAATGAGTAATGGAGCAAAATATTTTTTTGTTTCGTGCCCATCTCTAACTCCTAGTATAAGTATTAGGTAAGCCCCTTGATTACTAAACAGGCAACGTCTTTATCAGTCTGCACATGTAACACTCTCTGACACAAGGAAAAAGAGAAAAAGAGAAAAAGAGAAAAAGAGAAAGAAAGGGTATTTAAATGAGTACTTTAAACACAAACTTTACAAATGTTCTGTGTATGCAAATGTCTGCTTGGAACCAAATATGGACAAAATCTCAGATATTTGGGACTGGTTAGGTTTCATATTGAGTACATTCTTAACAAGGATGACAAGAAACTGGAAAATGTTTTGAGGAGGGCAACAAAGATGATCAAGGCAGTGGAAACCAAACCCAATGAGGAAAGTAGAAATGGGCACGAAATGAACTTTTTTTCGTTTCTGTTATTCGTTATGCATTTCGTTATGTAACGAAACAAATAACAAAAATTGTGATGAAATTGGAACGAACAGAGCAGAACCACGAAAATTAGGTTCATTACGTTTTGTTTTCGTTAATGGCGACGTGCAATGAAATGACCTGTTTTTAAATGTTAAAAAATGTCCTGAATATCCATAAAAACCTAGTGATAATTATTTATTCTGCCTGATAATACCTAACAGGGGGGTTGGGGTCCTTAAAATGTGCATTTATGTCTTTTCTCAGATCGCTGTATGTTTTTCCTTTAAGGGGAGTTAGGGGACATCGACCCAAAATGGCTCCCAGCTGCCTAATATTGATTTCTTGGGTATTAAAACACACTGGACATCCATAAAAATGCAGCAATAATTATTTGAAATTATTACCTACCAGGGGGTTGGGGTCCTTATAATGTTTGTTTTTGTCTTTCTCCCATCGCGATGTATTTTTTCTTTCCCTTTGACACAAAATGGATTCCAGCCATAAAATGGAGGCAAGCCATGTGATGGGATCATGCATATTCTTGGACAATTTCAACCAATAGCATGCCCAGGTTGCAGACTGGGCAGGTCTGGCAGCCACAGAAGGCATAAAAAGCTCTGTCAGCCCCCATGCTCCTTGCAGTCTCCTGTGGGAGTTAGGGTGGGATTGCTGTCTCTGCGATTCATTATTTTCACTTTAGGCCAGCCAGGCAGGTGTGTCTCTGTGTTCCTGCCAGCTGCAGCCTGGCTCTTAGGAGAGAGAAAGAAGAGATTTATCTCTAGCTTCAGTCTTGCAGCCTCCCTGTGTGCGTGCATGCGTACCTCTTTGTTAGTACCCTCCCCTGCCCCACAGTGCAGTCACTCTGCGGCTGCCTTGCACCCTGGGCAACACCCGCCACTGCCTTTGCAGCCTCCCTGCGTACCTAGTCTATACTGTGTCTCTGCCAGCATCATTTTTTTTAGTGTTTTCCCTTTTGTCTGGGGCGTTGGGGGACACCCGCGCACAGAAATGCTTTAAAAATCATGCAAAAAGCGGGTAAAAACAAAAATCGAAAAACGAATTAACAAAAATGATTTTTTTCAAAAAATTCACGAAAAATGAACACGAACCAAAACAGACCCCTCAACGAAAAACAAAATACCGAAACACCATTTATTCGATTTGTGCCCATCTTTAGAGGAAAGACAGAAGGAACTAGGAATGTTCAGCCTTGAGAAAAGATTGAAAGGAGATGTGACATTACTTTTCAAATACTTGAAAGACTGTCATACAGAGGAGGGAAAGATCTTTTCCCAATTATCCCAGAGTGCAGAACATTTAATAATGGGCTAAAGTAATAAGAAGCCAAATTTAGGCTGAATACCAGGAAAAACTTATTGACTGTTAGAACAGAACAAAAATGGAAACAATTACCCTTGGGATGTGGTGACTGATCCAATGCTGGAGGCTTTCAAGAGAAAATTGGATCATCATAGGTCAGATATATTTTGATTTGGATTCCTGCATAAAGCTAGGAGAATGGACTTGATGGCCACAGAGTCCCCTTCTACATATATACAAATGCAAGACCTACAGTGTACAGCAAACTCAGTATGTTCACCAATGAGTTTGCAGATTTCAGTTAAAGCTGAACACCCTGTGTGTTACCTTTACCTGTTGAAATGACCCAAGGAACGGAGGACCTACACTCTTGCTATATGTAATGCCATTCCATCACCAGTGTTATTTGGGAGATTCAATAGGACTCCATACAGCAACAGGTGCTGCTCCTGTGTACTGGGCAGTGTGGAGTCACTCTCCCATATGGTTTTGTAACTGTCCATTATATGGTCATCCCCAGAAAAAAAAACTCCTAGACCCACTTTTACTAAAGAAGAGGCACTGCTCAGAAACTGTTGAAGGGATCTCTGTCCAAGAGATCCACAATATAAAGTTAATAGCTCCAAGTATACAGTCTTTCGAACTCCAAAATAAAATGCCCCACTGCAACAAAAATGCAAATACATAGGTTTACTATTAGAATTCACCCTTCCAGTTCCCCTTCTGCAAAAGCATATTGAAATTCTACTACCTAAACAAAAGTGGTAAATGCCTTACCATCCTCCAGAGGAATAGCATCTCCTGCCTCTCCTGCTGCCCCACACTTTAGAACATAAGAATATAAGAACATAAGAAGAGCCATGCTGGATCAGGCCAAAGGTCCATCTGTCCAGCTTCCTGTATCTCACAGTAGCCCCACCAAATGTGTCCAGGAGCACACAAGAGACTAGATATCTGTCTCATGATACCACCCACCTGCATCTGGTCCTTGAAGTACCCAGTTTTAAGCTTGGAGATTACACATCTCCATCATGGTTTGTAACCTGTGATGGACTTTTCCTCCAGGAATCTGTCCAATCCCCTTTTGAAGGCATCCAGGCCAGATGCCATCACCACGTTGTGTGGCAGGGAGTTCTACAGAATAACAACACACTGGGTAAAAAAATATTTTGTTTTGTCTGTTCTCACTCTCCCAGCCCTCAATTTGAGTGTATGTTGCCTAGTTCTGGTAATTTGTGAGAGGGAGAAGAGCGTCCCTCTACCCACTTTACTCATGCCCTGCATAATTTTGTACGTCTCAGTCATATCCCCTCCCAGGCGCCTTTTTTCCAGACTAAAGAGCCCCAAATGTTTTAACCTTTCCTCATAATGGAGGTGCCCCAGCCCAGTAATCATTTTAGTCACTCTCCTCTGCACCTTTTCCAGTTCCACTATGTCTTTTTTGAGATGCGGTGACCAAAACTACGCAATACTCCAGGTGCGGCCTTACTATCATTTTGGCATTATAATGTTGGCTGTTTTATTTTCAGTCCCCTTTCTGATGATCCCTAGTGTGGAATTGGCCTTCTTCATCGCTGCCACACACTGGGTAGACAGTGGTGATTGAGCTGTCCACCGAGCCCATGAGTTGATAAAGTTGTGATTTTTTGCCCCATTATGCATTACTTTACATTTTCCTACAATTGAAATGCATTTGCCATTTCACAGCCCATTTCCCAAGTTTGGAGAGATCGTTCTGGAGCTCTTCACAATCTTTTCTGGTTTTTACCACACAGAAAAATTTTGTGTCACCTGCAAACTTGGCCACCTCACTGCTTATCCCTGCCTCCAACTTTCTCAACTGAAATATTCTGTCATCTGTTCTCACTCTCCCAGCCTTCAATTTGAGTGTCCCCTAGTTCTGGAATTTTGTGAGAGGAAGAAGAATGTCCCTCTATGCACTTTACCTATGCCCTGCATAATTTTGTACGTCTCAATCATATCCCCCCTCAGGGAACTTTTTTTCTCAGACTAAAGAGCCCCAAATGCTATAGCCTTTTCTCAGAAGAAAGGTCCCCCAGCCCAGTAATCATTTTAGTCACTCTCTTCTGAACCTTTTCCAGTTCCACTATGTCTTTTTTGAGATGCGGTGACCAACACCGTACGCAATACTCCAGGTGCGGCTTTAGTATCATTTTGTACAATAGCAGTATGTTTGCTGTTTTATTTTCAATCCCCTTTTTGATGATCCCTCACATGGAATTGTCCTTCTTCACCGCTGCCACACATTGGGTAGACACCTCCATTGAGCTGTCCACCAGCACACCGAGATCTCTTTCCTGATCCATCACAGATAGCTCAGAGCCCATGGATTGATAAAGTCTTGACCCCCCACCACCACCATATGCATTACTTTACATTTTCCTAGATTGAAACACATTTGTCATTTTGCAACCCATTCTCCCAGTTTAGAGAGATATTTCTGGACCACATCACATTTTTTGCTGGTTTTTACCACACGGAAAAGTTTCGTGTCATCCACAAACTTGGCCACCTCACTGTTTATCCCTGTCTCCAGGTCATTTATGAACACATTGAAAAGCACCGGCCCCAGGATAGATTCTTGCGGCACATCGCTTTTCACCTCTCTCCATTATGAAAATTGCCCATTGACACCTACTCTTTGTTTCCTGGATCTCAACCAGTTCTCAGTCCATAGGAGGACCTGCCTTCTTATCCCCAACTGTGCAATTTTCATAGCAGCCTTTGGTGAGGGGCTGTGTCAAAAGCCTTCTGAAAATCAAGATAGATAATATCCACTGGTTCACACAAATCTACATGCCAGTTGACTTTTTCAAAGAATTCTAAAAGGTTTGTCAGGCAAGACTTACCCTTACAGAAGCCATGTTGCTTTTCCCTCAGCAAGGCTTGTTCTTCTATGTGTTTTAAGATTTTCTCTTGGATGAGGCTTTCCACCATCTTCCCTGGGAGAGTCGTAAGGCTAACCACCCTCTAGTTTCCCACATCCCCCTCCCTTTTTTAAAAATTGGTGGGACATTCGCTATCCTCCAGTCCTCCAGCACTGTGGCTGTTTTAGGAGACAAGTTGCATATTACCATTAAGAGATCCGCAGTTTAATTTCTCAGTTCCTCAATAACCCTTGGGTGGATGCCATCTGGGCCTGGTGAGTTGTTGATCTTCAATATATCAATCAAACCTAAATATCCTCTTTTTAAACCTGTATTTGATTTAATTCTTTAGTCAAGAGGGGCTGTTTGGGCAGCGGAATCTGCCCAAAGTTTTCTCTCATGAAGACAGGTGCAAAGAAGTGATTTAATTTCCCTGCATCCAGAGGGCCAACTGCTTCTCTGGCAGGTTTTCTACTTCTAACATATTTAAAGAAGCTTTTATTATTTCCCTTCATATTGCTAGCCATATGTTGTTCAAAGTCTTTCATCCATTCTACCCCAAATTGGGGGAGGGGCTGATACAACATTCCAGGACCCATTGTGGGCAGACAAATCAATATTGTGAACAGTGCAGAAAAACTTCTGAGTGTAACACCTCAATGAAAATCACATGTTGCATCAGACCAATGACATAAAACAAAAACTGATTGAAGGAAAGTCATAGCATAATCCCTCGTAGTCTTCCCTTCTCTGTGTGGAGTGTGGTTTCTGTGGAAAGTCACTGGTTTGATGTATTACTCTCATCCAGTCACATGTGACTAACTTACAAGATGCAGTTCATGGCACTTTCTGAAAATGTGGAACAGGGTGCGGCTACACTTACAGTAAGAGTTACTATTGAGTTGGATTTTGGATAGCTAAAATCATTTTTTAAAAATCCCAGCTATAGGAGAAACTGTGAAGACCACCACTTCTTTTTAGCAGCAAAACAAGTTTTTTTTTAAAAGAGTACTTGTTAATTTAACAAACGTCTGAAATTGATTCTTTATGGATTGCTTCAGGCAATGTGAGTGCCTTTGTTGCATTAAATACAAGATTTATAGGAAGTTAAGAACATAAGAACAGCCTTGCTGGAACAGGCTACCAGAGGCGTAGCCAGGATTTGGAGCACCTGGGGTCAAAGTTTGTTTTTGCACCCCTCCTGCTGCCTCCTCCCCACATTGCACCCCCCCAGCAACAGGGGGCCAAACCCTGCAGGTGTGGGGTGGGTGCATGCACGCATGGATGAGTGTGTGTGTATGCGCATGTGTGTGTGTGTGTGTACGCGCGCGCACACACACACGTGCAATAGTGCACGGCTGGATGGGTGTGTGTGTGTGTCTGTGCGCGTGAGGTATCGGAGGTGGAGGAGGGGGTGCCTTCACCAAGCTTTAGGGGAAAGGAGGAATGCTGGGCCTTCTTCCCTTCCAGGCGCCCCCAGATTGCTATGCCCGGGGCAGATGTACCCTTCTGTCCCCCAATGTACACCCCTGCAGGCCACAGCCCATGCAGTCCAGCATTCTGTCTCACACAGTGGCTCACCATTTGCTTCAGGGTATTCCCAAGCAGATGTCTTCACCTGTTTATGATTCCCTACAAATGACATTGAGAGATATCCTGCCTTTCTCTCCAACCCAGAGGTTGTCCTTAGGCATCCATAATAATAGCCATTGATACCCTTGATCTCCATTAACTTGTCCAATCCTTTCTTAAAGCTGTCAAGGTTGATAACTGTCCCCAGTTCTTCTAGCAGAACAATGATGCTCTGGGTGAAATAGTACTTTCCATTATTTGTTTGAGGTCTAGCACCCCAAAGTTTCATGGAGTGCCCCCTAGTTCTAGTGTTGTGCGATAGAGAAAACAGCTTTTTGTGAGTCTTGGACAGCAGGGACGATGTCATTCATCTAAAATAATTTTTAAAATTTTATTTTAACTTTTGCACTGCATCACAATAACACTGAAAATTGATAAATAGATAGATAGATAGATAGATAGATAGATAGATAGATAGATAGATAGATAGATAGATAGATAGATGCAAGCATTCTAAAAGATGCCTAAAAACCAAAGCAATGCTACACAATAAACATGCTGGTTAATAAAATGACTTAAAACATCATTTGTAGTTTCCTGAAGCATCTTGAAGCCTCTGCTCTGTATTGGGGTAATAATTTTTAAAGTTAATGCACACAGTGATACAAAGAAACATGCTATTTTAAATCAATTACAGTCAAAATTGATATAAATCAGCAGTGGAACCATGCTGTCTGATGGCATTTGGCTCATGGAACTATATTGTGGCTAGCTGCATCTGTCCCATTTACTGCAACAGGACAGGTGAATTTTGGCTTGCTCTTTTATAAGCTGCCAGTCTGAACTGTCATGCAAAGTTTTAGTTTCCTTCCTGTAATGAATGCTGGAATGTACTTTCTGATTATGTTTTGAATATTGTTACTTCATTGGCACCCTCAGCTGACCTGCCTGGTCATTCCTCTCTCATCTGATATGCCACATGAATATCACTGTTCTGGACTATTTTTGTGTTATGTTGATCATCTAATTGGAATGGGCCTCTAGAGTTGTTTTGTGGCTTGTTGCATAAGTCCTCTCTCATCAGGTGGGACAAGTGAATTTAATTGAGCTGTGTTACTCCAAAGTTGTTGCTCTAGGCTTACACACACACACACACACACACACACACACACACACACACACACACACACACACACACACACACACACACACACACACACACATAATCTGACTGGAATGGATACTGGCATACTGTTCTGGCAGGTGTCTTGCAATTGCTTGCATTTAGTCCCTTATAATCAAATGAAATGGAACTCATTATTCTGGGCTGTTTATTAATTTTCTTCCTGGAATGGATAGTAAAATGTTGTAGCAGGGGTTGGTAGGGGGCTGATAGCATGAATTTCATTATTCCATCCTACTTGGAATTTGCTGTTCTTGACCATTTTAAATCAACATTTATTTTCTGCCTGTAATGGGTATTGGAATTGCACCCAGGATAATTTATGGCATGCTGTATCTGAAAAAGACTAGTCACAATATCAGAAATTTGATTATCCACAAATTTGACTGTTCTGGGCCACTGTGTTCCATTCCCAGTGGATTTGGAAATATAAAATGAATGGTTTAACCAGGAACTTGGACCTTGAAGTGGAATAAAGGCTGGAAACACTTGGAGGCAGTTTAAGTAAATTTATCTCCTAATTAAGATCTCAATTATCATCTATTCAGCAAAGATTAAAAAAGATCTTATGCCTGCCAGATAAGTGAAACTCAAAACCATCAGGCCAAATTGTTTCGTGGCCTCTTCCTAGCATACCCTGTGACCAATATCGGCATTTTTTCAATCAAAAGTGGAGACTATCCACAGGACCTAGACCTCCATTCAGAAGAAAATAAATGCAGTGGTGGACCAAACAGGTGTTAACTGCACTCCATGATTCATTTATTAGCAAGGTAGTCAAGAGTGTGGCAGATCAGCTTCACGTGTTCCTGGATGAAACTGATGCTCTCAATCTATTGCAGGATGGGTTCAGGCCATGCCTGGGATGGCATTGGCAGGCAACAACCTCTTGAGGGAAGGTGACCAGGGCAAATCCTCCTTGATGGGGCCACCTCTCAGCAGCCTTTGATACTGTCAACCACGATATCCTCCTGGGGAGACTCCCAAGTTGGGGACTGGGTGCACTGCTTTGCAGTGGTTCTCCTCCCTTCTTGGAAGTTGCTCAGGGAGAGAGTACAGCTGGGGGTGATGACCTCACCCCCTTGGTTCCCCAATTCTGGGATGCCACAGGAGTTGATCATCTCCCCAAGCTCTTTAATATCTACATGGGACTGCTGGGTGAGGTTGCCAGGAGGTATGAGATTTCATGTCATCAGTATGCTGATGACACCCAGCTCTATCTGAGTGCCCCCTGCATTGGTGTGTTTCCTCCCTGGTGTTCCTGGATGCTGTTCTGGGATGGATGAGAGTAAATAGACTGAGGTTGAATCTGGGCAAGACGGAAGTCCTCTGAGTGGGGGTGTCTGGTGTTGGCAGGTGTGTGAAACTCCCTCAGAGAGAGGGAAGTGAGAGAGAGAGAGAGAGAGGGTGAGGTGCACACCATGGAAGCCCAGGTGGCACTGGTGGTCTGTTCCCCCCACCTCACCCCACCCCCACAGCTGGGTCACATAACTGCATGTCTTGCCTAAACCCTGGTGCCCCCTCCCACTACATTGGTCCTCCTGGGGCCTCTTCCCAGTGCTCTCTTCCTCCCCCTCCCCTTTAGTTTGTGGAGGTTCCCAAGTGCAGAATACTGTGTCCAGATTAATGGCCACATTACTGCTGGCTGGCCACACTGAAGCTGCGGAGGAGGAGGACCCCATTGTCCCAGACCCAGCCCACTGGAAGGAGGCTAAAAGAAACCACCACCCAGAATGGCTTCTATCGACGGTGGCGGATGCAATGTTTGGAAGCTAGTCACAGTGGAGGAGGCAAGGGGCTGGGGCGGCCGGAGAAACCGGCGGCGGAGGGGCCCCTTCGTTTGCGCTGGCGGCCCACGGAACCTTTCGGCCGTCGCCGCCGCCGCTGCCTTGTCCTCGCCCCCGCCGCTGTCTTCCTCCTCCTCGTCCTCTTCGGCGACTCTGGCGGCCTCCGCTGCCGCATTGGGGACCTGGAGCCTGGGTTGGAAAACCCTCCTGCGGCAACGCCAAGGACCAGCTCCGGGCCCTTCTTCCTCTCCTCCGGTGGCGGCGGCAGCTTCCGGCGAGGCCAGCCCCTCCCGAGGCCAGCCCTGAGCTCCCTCCAAAGGCAGGAGCAGTTTGGAGGCGGCAGCCGGGACGCTGGGTCCTGGCTGCCACCTAATGTGGGGACCTTGCGCCGGGGCTCCAAGACGTAACTCGGAGCCCCGCGACGCAAGTCAAACACGCCCCTAGTGGACGTAAGTCAAATATGATGCAAGTCAAGCAGGACGTAAGTCAAGGTACCACTGTAATCAAATGAAATGGAACTCATTATTCTGGGCTGTTTATTAATTTTCTTCCTGGAATGTATAGTAAAATGTTGTAGCAGGGGTTGGTAGGGGGCTGATAGCATGAATTTCATTATTCCATCCTACTTGGAATTTGCTGTTCTTGACCTTTTAAAATCAACATTTATTTTCTGCCTGTAATGGGTATTGGAATGTTGCACCCAAGGATAATTTATGGCATGCTGTATCTGTCACAACTAGTCACAAATATCATGAATTTGGTTTGATTATCCTACTTGGAAGTTGCTGTTCTGGGCCACTGTGTTCCATTCCCAGTGGATTTGAGGGAAATAAAGGATTAATGAATGGTTTAACCAGGAACTGTGGACCTTGAAGTGGAATAGGAGGAGTCTGGAAAGCACTTGGAGGCAGTTCTCAAGGGAGTATAATTTATCTCCTGTCAAGATCTCAATTATCATCTATTCAGCAAAGATTAAGGCCACGATAAGATCTTACTTCGCTTAACCAGATAAGTGAAACTCAAAACCATCAGGCCAAATTGTTTCATGGCCTCTTCCTAGCATACCCTGTGACCGATATGCGGCATTTTTTCAATCAAAAGTGGAGACTATCCACAGGACCTAGACGTCCATTCAGAAGAAAATAAATGCAGTGGTGGACCAAACTGATAACTATAGGCCCGTCACCAATGATTCATTTATTAGCAAGGTAGTCAAGAGAGAGGTGGCAGATCAGCTTCATGTGTTCCTGGATGAAACTGATGCTCTCAATCTGTTCCAGTTGGGGTTCAGGCCATGCCATGGTACAGAATTGGCATTGGTCACCCTGCACAACAACCTCTTGAGGGAAGGTGACCAGGGCAAATCCTCCTTGATGGTTCTCTTCGACCTCTCAGCAGCCTTTGATACTGTTAACCACTATATCCTCCTGGGGAGACTCTCCAAGTTGGGGACTGGGGGCACTGCTTTGCAGTGGTTCTCCTCCTTCTTGGAAGACCACCCCTAGAGAGTACAGCTGGGGGTGATGACCTCACCCCCTTGGTTCCCCAATTCTGGGATGCCACAGGAGTTGATCATCTCCCCCAAGCTCTTTAATATCTACATGGGACTGCTGGGTGAGGTTGCCAGGAGGTATGAGATTTCATGTCATCAGTATGCTGATGACACCCAGCTCTATCTCTCTCGCCCCCTGCATTGGTGCCGTTTCCTCCCTGGATCGCCTCCTGGATGCTGTTCTGGGATGGATGAGAGTAAATAGACTGAGGTTGAATCTGGGCAAGACGGAAGTCCTCTGAGTGGGGGTGTCTGGTGTTGGCAGGTTGGGAAACTCCCTCAGTTTTAGGGAAGTGACTCTTCGCACAGGGTGAGGTACACACCATGGAAGCCCAGGTGGCACTGGTGGTCTGTTCCACACACTATCAACTACAGTGGATCACATAACTGCATGTCTTCCTAAACCCTGGTGCCCTCACTACATTGGTCCTTGCACTTGTAGCCTCATTAGACTACTGTAGTGCTCTCTACATGGGGCTGCCTTTGAAGTTAATGTGGAGGATCCAGCAAGTGCAGAATACTGTGTCCAGATTAATGGCCACATTACTGTAACCAAATGCTGGCCACACTGTACTGGCTGCCAATCTGATACCACATTGTCTTCAAACTTCTGCTATTGACATACAAAGCCCTAAACAGTTTAGGACCTTGCTATCCATCAGAATGGCTTCTATCTCACAATATCGCCTGTAACACTTGCTCTTCCGAAGCAGGTCAGCTGAGAGTGCTAATGCTGAGGGAAGCCCATAAAACAGCCACCAGGAATTGGGCTTTCTCTGTGGTGGCACCTCACCTATGAAATCATCTCTCCTCAGAGATCTGCCTGGCTCCTACATTGCAGGTCTTTAAAAAATAACTGAAGACCTGGCTATTCAGAATGGCTTTCCCTGGCTATTGACCATCACTACTGCTGATTTTATTTTATTTATTTATTTATTTCAGAGTATTTTAACCCTGCCTTTTTCCTTGGAAAAGGACCCATGGCAGCTTACAGTAATGAGGGATAATATACAGTCCAGTACAATTAAGACATGTTCAAGTATTTGAGAATAAGGAATTGAGGGACATCTTACAGCATTAATAGACAAACATTACATTAATGCAACATGGTTAAAAGTGGTCATAAACACAAAGTCTATGTGAACCCATAGATTCATATAAAATACACATGGGAGTCCATCATTCAGGGCAAGCTTGCCTGAAGAGAAAGGTCTTTGCCTGTTTCTGGAAGGACAACAGAGATGAGGCAGTCCTGGCCTCTAATGGGAGGGAGTTCCAGAGTCTGGGCTCAGCAGTCAAGAAGGCCCTTTCATGGGTTCCCATGAGACGTACCTGTGAGGGTGGTGGGATGGAGAGAAGGGCCTCTCCTGATGACCTTAACACCCAAGTCGGTTCATACTGTGAGATTTGATCTTTGAGGTAGCTAGGACCCAGGTCATATAGTGCTTTGTAGGTCCAGGTCAGCACCTTGAATTGTGCTCAATAGCTGATTGGCAGCCAGTGGAGCTGTTTTAATAGAGGTGTAATGTGATCTCTGTACTCTGCCCCAGTCAGCAGTCTAGCTGCTGCATTTTGGACCCACTGAAGTTTCCTGAGACATTTCATCGGTAGCCCCACATAGAGCGCATTACAATAGTCTAGCCAGGACGTCACTAGAGCATATGTCACTGTGACCAGAGCTGGTATCTCAAGAAAGGGTACTAGCCTTAATTGTACAAATGCACTCCTGGCCACAGCCGTGACTGGGCATCATCCAAGCTCAAGGATGAGTCCAAGAGCACCCCCAAGCTGCGTACCTGATTTTTCAACAGGAGGGTGACCCCATCCCGTACAGGTTGCATGCCTAGCCCTTTTTCTCCCTTTTGGCTGACCAGGAGCACCTCTGTCTTTTCTGGGTTTAGTTTCATTTTGTTTATCCTTATCCAGTTCATTACTGCAGCTATACATGCATGTAAAGTAGTGGGGTGGCTAAAAAATCTTGTTAATGAATAAATAAATAAAATAATAAATAAAGTTGAGCTAGTAGCCCCCTTAGAGTCCAGAGGTGACGAGAGGTAGACTGGTGGCACCTAACCCCAAAAGACCTGATAATCTCTCCCTGTTGAAAACCTAATCCACATCTGTCTTAACTTTAGGGCATCTTGAATTTTGTATTGTCTATAATTTTGATTTTAATTATGCTCTTATGTTTGTTTTATGCTTGATATTGTGTATATTATTATTTATTTCAAAACTTTGTAAACCACCCAGAGTGGCATTTGTGCCAGATGGTGTGGTATAAAATAAATAAATAAATAATAAATAAATAAATAAATAAATAAATAAATAAATAAATAAATAAATAAATAAATAAATAAATAAAAGTTACATTTTTAGGTTCAAGGTCTAATATAGTGTTCTGCTGTTTGCATAGCACTATCTTTGGCATTATTATTTTTAAATTAAGAGGTCCATATTCTGCTCCAGTCTGTTCCATTTTTTTTCTTAGTGCCACCTGCTTTTGGTTTCAAACAAACCGTTCCACATGAAGTCTTTATTAAGAGAGCAAGGATTGTTTAAACCACTTTATAAGAATAAGCTCAAACTGGCCCAAACACTTGGCATAAGAGATAGGATGTCTCTTCCTTACAAGTCCAAAATACATTTCCATCTCTCTTCTAAAAAGAATTCTGCCGTGTAGCTGGCCAGAATGCAATGAGCACTTGGATCAGTCAGTTCCATGTCCTGGTGAAATACAGACTTCTTTTTTGTGAGCAGCAGCTCCTCATTCCACATGGCACAAACTGTTTATGAAACTCCAATTTCAAAAGCAGTTTGTTGCACTGATGCTGATTCAAGGAAGAAGAATGTCAAAAGTTCCATGTTAGCAAAATAAGAGGAAAAAAAGGCAAGGTATTGTAGCACCTTTAAGAGTAACAGTATTATTTCAATTTGAGTTTTTGTGAATAAAAATCCTCTTCCTCAGCCACAAGGAGGGCAAACACTCTGTCAATTATACTTATACCTACTCCCTTGACCAGCTGCCTAGATGCCTAAGCATATCCAATCTCGCCTGATTTCGGAAGCTAAGCAGGATCAGCCCTTGTTAGTACTTGGATGGGAGACCACCAGGGAATACCAGATGCTGTAGGTGCCTGGAGTAGGAACTGGCAAACCACTCCAGTATTCCTGCCCAGAAAACTCCATGGACGTGGAGTCACGAAGAGTCGGTCACAACTATAACAACAACAACACACACACACACACACTCCCTTGACCAGTTGAGAGTGCGGACAATTGGCAAAGTGACAATGGTTTGTTGACACAGGAGTAAACTATGAAGCTATTAACTGCTGTACTTCCGTTAGCAGGTGTTGGTCTAGTCAATGGAATTGGATGTCACAGGAATACTAAGAGATTCATTAAGGTGGAGGTCTGAGGTTGTCAACAGTTTATATCCATAAGGTAGTACAGAAAGTTGAGTTATTGAGCTTTATCATCTTGACATCTACCTAAGAAATATCTCCTAGCCCTACTGTGTCAGTCCATCACCCTGGCCAGAACAGCTTGATGGGTCCATTCCTGTGTCAACAAACCATTCTCACATTGTCTATAATCAGCATCCTCATCTAGTCATGAGGATACATATACATAAATGCATGTTTGTAATCGCATGCATTCATATAGATAGAAATGACATTTGTACTTTGTACTCTTTGCATCTAGGAATGTTGATTTTCATTGAACTGCAAGAAATTGCTCAGTCTTTAAAATATTACAAAATTTTGTTCCATTCCTTTCATTTTCTTTTGTCAGCATCCTAAAACAAAATAGCATGGCTGCTTCTTTTGGAAAAGTCCCCTAGTGTCCATAAGGGCTCCTTCTGTGTTACTTTAAAGGATAATTAATTTTAATTGGTATAAACATTTATGGATTCTAGCCTATTTGTTCAGATATAGTGGGTTGGAGTTCCTGAAATGTTATTCAATAAAACTTGTAAGCCTCTAGGATGCCACAAGATTTATGCTTGTTTTTTTTCTAAAATATGTCAACACAGTTATTTCTTTGAATTTTTTGTTGTCTAAGAATTCATTGCATCCCAGGCAATTCCTGTAGGATGCAGGTGGTAGTTAAACTAAGAAGTTGGAATGGAAACAAATGATAAATACAGCCAATATGATTGTATGTGAAACATTTGATTCCAGGGTATAATCACAGCCCTTACCTTCTTCATCAGGTGTGCCATTTCACACCAGGGCCCAGTACATATACATACATGGACATCATGCTTTAGTCGTGTCTTGTGTGGGCAAAAGTCCAGTGTACACAGGGCAACAATCAAGTTACTGTTCTTCTCCCCTAGCTCGTGAAGACAACCGTATTGTCTGAAGCATCATGTAATAGCTGAATTGTCAAAGTTTTTATGGAATTTATTGCTGACTCCATAGCCCATAGGGTAAGAAAGAGAAAAGCCATGTGACGATGAGTTCCATAGGACTCTTCTTCGGGCTGAACACAGAGGAGATGAAATGGGAATGGGGAAAGATGGAAGAGTTCAGAAATAATCTTGGCCAGTTGCCAGGGCTTCAGTATGTTTCATTAAAGCAAAATTCCAATACGGAGGCTACAGACTTGAAGTACTAGCTTGCAGATTTCAGGAGATTTAAAATATGAAACACACACACACACACACACACACACAGGGCTGATTGTTGGTTTGGTTTGTGTAAACCATTTTGCTGAACTGAAACAAAGCATCAAACCTTTTCCCATTCAGTACTTCGTTTTGCTTCAGCAGAGCAGATGCCCACCACTCCCCCTGGCCCCATCGCCTGTCTATCTTGACTACAAGCCACCTCTGCCACTGTCATCCTAAGAGGCAGCAGGCCCAGCTCCTTGCATGGAAGCCAGGCCTGCTCCCTGTGCACATGTGCCCATCAGTCATGTCCCCCTTGCATGAACCCAAAAGGCAAATTGGCAAACTGGATAACCGTGAGTGGGGGTGGTGTCATGATATATTATGGTTTATGGATGAACCAGAAAGCATCACAAAACCACCCATTTTCTGGTCCATGCCTTTTTCTAATGGAGAATCAATTGTCTTTTGCCATCTCTACAGACAAAGGGCTACTCAGTCAATTTTTAGATTTATTATTCTAAATTCTATTTTCCTGGATGAAAAGATAATAACAGTCTGCGGTCCTCAGTGATGAGATTTCTAGGTCTCCTTGACTTCTGAGTAGCACAAAGTCAGATGGGATTGATTTGAAGGGAATTAAGTTGTTTCTGCCAATGATAATTGTAATGCTTTGCTAGTGCCTTTTTGTAAAATGTATTCTTTAGTTAGACAGATTCTGTTTGAAACAACCTCAAGGTATATTGACCTAGTTTTAAAAAACAAAACTATCATGTGGTTTTAAATTGTGCCCCTAGTCCAAAATGGCCTCTTTTAAGACTGGAAGCAATATTTGGAGCACATATCTGGAGACCCACCACCACACATCTTCACTTGTTAGAAAATAATTGTTCTCAGACCTCATGCATACTCATATTTAAAACCTTGGATGAAAACTAAACCAGGGGTTATTTCTGTTATGTTTAAGAAGAAGAAGAAAAGAGGCTGACTAGATTTTTCATCCTTCCCTGGTAGATATTAAAGGCTCACCTGTCTGCCCGAAGGGAAAAAAAGGAAGGGGTGGAATACAACATTTTAAATGTCATTCAATTAAAGATATCCATCACCAGATGATGATGTCATTCAGCTTCTGCAACATAAATTTATGCCAAAAGGATTTCAGTAAATGTCTTGCTGTTCAGATGAATAGTGAAGAAAGCGTGATCCATGAACACAACGGGGAAAGAAAATATGAAGGGAAGTTTTAGCCACCTGATACTATGAATTGGAAACTAGCTTGGAGGAGTCACCAGGACCCAAAGATGGGCACAGAGGCATTTCAAAATATACGACACTGCTGAAATCCATAAGTGTGAAAACAAGGAAAATGTATTTTATCACTGAAGCTGTGGAATGGAGAGTGTTGGGCAGTTCCCAGAGAATGAAACTGGAATTGATTAATCAATACCCTTATGGGGTCAAATGATTCCTTTGAGGTTACAAATCAACCTGGAATGGGGATAGAAAAGCAAATTTGGCACCACCTGACCAAACAAACATATTTCCAGAAAGGGAGAGGCATGAAGGTTGGAGATTTACATAGGATGCAAAATACTATTTTTGGAGTGTCCTAGGTGCATTGATTTTGATTGATTAGTACCGATTAGGTGGAAGAATAAATATTTTATTCATTATTTATTAACCAATAGAACAATGAAAGCTATGTGGTAGGATTGTTTTCATACATTAAAGGGGGATCGGATAACTCAGAAATGGTTTATGAAAATGTCCCCTTAGTATGAATGATTCATAGATCCATAAAATACAAAAGTGACCAAAGATTAAGAAATTTGTTTCTTGGGTTGTGTTTTGACTTCACTTGTGTAAGTAGTGACAACAATTCTAAAGGGAGGTCCAGACAACTCTGAAGAAGTTACAGATTTTTATTTATTTTATTTTATTTATTCTTGGACTTATAAACCACCTGATTTTTCCAGAGGGAACTCTGGGTGGTGTACAGACATGTCACCCCAGGCGACTAAACAATACAATCACAAAACAATCCCCAACAAAAATAAACATAAAAACCTAACAAATGCACATCAAACTATTCCAACGCTGGAATAGCTTCTGCCCTCTAACCTATTTCCATGATCTTGGATTACAGAATGACTGAGTAAGATTTATATCTGTTATGACTTAATTACCATTTTAAGTACTAGGACATCATTTTTTTACTTTATTAGCAAGGTTTTCACTAGCATGTAACCCCACCAAACAAGTTAATAATCCCATGTTAGAGAATGGTTGAACACAAATGTGTTGACCTGCTTTGGGATTCTTCCTAAACCAATGGGAGACGAAGTGATGAGATTTAAACTGCAGTTTGGCTGAAATTAAAGGGAAAGTCCACACAGCTCAATTCCATTCTTGATAAGGTGAAGCCCACATGGTCTCTCTGGAAACGAAATCAAACATCCCTACTACTTTTGTAAGATATTGCCTGATGAAGATATCCATATCCATAATTGGTACTGCATTGTATGTGTGTATTTATTTCATTTAAATGCTGCCTTTCTCCCAGAATTACAGGACAATTACAAAATTACAGGACAAAAAAAAAATCAGAGATTAAAACTCAATAATATGATGAACATTAAAGTTGTAGGAATACATCCTTGCCTTAAGCCAGGAATGTCCAAACTTCATCCCTCCTGATGTTTTGGACCACAACTCCCAGAATTCTAAGCTTAGCTTGCCAATGACAAAGGACTATGGGAGTTGTGGTCCAAAACATCAGGAGGGACGAAGTTTGGACATGCCTGGCTTAAGCACTTCTCCAGTGATTTCAGCTGTGTTCAACAAAGATGAGGTAGTAAAGCTCAGTGGGAAAAAATCAACAGTGACAGACTAGACTAACATCCCTAAAAAAGAGTTGATAATTGCCAGCAAGGCACAACTGAAATGGTATATCATTTGCCTTTTTGCATGTGTACCAAAGCAATAGGACTTTAGCTATTAACTTTTATGATATATGGCATGAGAAATGTCCAGTGTTCAAGCTGGATTCAGAAAAGGTGGGGGCATTAGACGCACAATATACACTGGCTGCTAGAGCGAACTGAAGAATACCAAAGAATTTAGAAGAAAATTAGTCTGTGCTTTATAGATTACAACTGGTGGACCACATGAATCATAAAATCTATAGTGTTCTAAAAGAAGTAACAGTAAGCTCTCTTAGTGAGCTTTATTACTTCATGGTAAGCAAGCATGCATGCATTTTTAGCTGGTTTTCACAGCATGTATTTTCCCCTCAAGCATCTACAAACAAGATTAAGATGCACAAATATTAGTAATCTTTGAATAAGGTCTTTCTACATTAGACAGTTAATGTTTCTACATGAACATGGATATTAAAAAAATACTAGTAGAAATCCTGATGCTTATGCATAGTAAGTTACAGTTGGAATAGAATAATCAATCAATGAAATTTATCTCCACTGATTCATCTGGCCTACTGAAGCTGTAACTTGTGCTATGCTAAGCAACAGGATTTTAGCCACTGTGTCATTGTCCTGTTGAGTATACTGACACATTTTGAAGGCTGTGGTGAAGTTATTTGTAAGTATACTTTAGATACATTTTATGACTGATGAGCGGTATTTGTTATGTACCAGAATAGGAAAGTGATAGATTACTAGAATAGGAAAGTGATAGGTTACAAAAGAGATTACAGAAATAATGGATATTGATGTACAAATGTGTGTGATGATAGCTTTGTTGAATGGATGAATAACAAGCAACTAAAAGGGAAAGAAAAGGAATTAATTATCATTATGGTAACTGTGTAACAAATTGATATTTGGATAGAATTAGAAGAAGAATCAACGATATGGAGGAATGGTATCAAGAAATGTGGAATATACTGTTAATAATAGATTAACCTGTGAAACCAATATTAGAAAAGGAATAATGAAGATTTGCATATTCTATATATTAACGAATTCCATATATTAGACAAATATGAAGTTTATATTTGGTACATATGTTCACGATAGGGAAAGATTATACCCCTGGACATGAATCATTATATTTCTAGCAGGAAATTGACAGCTACAAAATATAAAGTAAAGTAAATGTTGTATGTAATTTCAGAAGGTGGTGGGGAGCCTGGAGTTGAAAATGTATATTTATGTTTTCTTTTTCTTTCCTTTTAAAGCTGATATGTTAGTTGTGATTTGTTTATATGTTGTATATCATTGATGATGATGATGATATATGTACCATATGCATTCCATTTTAAACAACAGTTATAGAATCCCTATATTGAATTTTGTATAATTTATTATTTTCAAAACAAAACTAAGAACAAAAGGAAGACAGCTTACCATGAAACACTGGATTTCAATCGGTAAAAAGCCACACAAGGTTTAAGTACAAGATTTAAAGTTTAGAGAGATGCTATCAGTGATTTAACTAATCCCTCTGCTGTTTTTGGTAATTTTTCTTCTTAGTGCATCGCAATATGAGCCAAACTTGCCCAGGAGGATGTGCAACATGTTCTGAATACAATGGGTGCATGTCATGTAAACCTCGACTCTTTTTCCATCTGGAGAGAAGAGACATGAAACAGATAGGGGTGTGTGTTTCATCCTGTCCCCCTGGACACGTTGGACAACGATCCCCAGAAAGAAATGAATGCATAAGTAAGTTGGTGGAGATAGTTGCCATAACCTTTTTATTAATTGCTCTTTGGAATAAGTGTCAAGTAGAGTGGGCTTATTGAATTGGTGAAACAGACATAGGTGTCAAGTCAACACACCAAATCCACTTTGATTCAATGGTCCTTCACTCATTGTGACTTGCTACTGAACTTTAGCCAATGTGTTGAAGAGCTTAGCAAAACAAAAAAAGTATAATAAAGCTCAACCAAAACTAGAAAACCACAAAAACTAAAGAAAGCAAAATTCAAATAGAACCCTCAAGCCACAGAATTCTTTAATGCACTATTCTATCTTTTGTTTTCAAAAAGAAAAAGAAGAATAAAAACCACCATGGTAAAAAAAAGCAAGTTTTGTGGTCTGCAATGACATTTAAACCAACGACAGCATTCCTCTCTGTTGCTCATCAGTTTTTATGGAACTCATTTTTGTCTTGTTTCGTTCAACAAATGTTGAACAAAGCTTACAACATTTTTGAGAAGGATGTCATTGAATTAATCCTTACTGCTTGGCAATGGGATTGTCCTTAGTATTGCTCCAGTTACATATATTATCTGTACTGCTGTTATGCTAGAATCAGGTCACAAAAATAGTCCTTGATTTTCAATAGTGGTCAATTTTGATACTGCACCTTGCATATATTTACAGAAGGTGAAAGCAAAGAATATTGTACCTCTCTTGCCACTTACAAGCAATGGCATGAATTTTTTTATCACAGTGCCTCTTAAAATGTTTTCAAAAGTAACTTTTGAAAGTAATAAGAGAACATTACTCATTCTATCCAACATTGTAACTACAGTACTTATATTGCTTGTTACCCCAAAGTAACTAGTTATAGTTAACTAGTAAGGTACCCATATCTAGTTCCTTTCAAGCTCTGAAGTTGACCAAAACAACAGACAGCCTTACCGATTGCCGAAAGCAGTTTTTAATAACCAGGTTTTCAGTTGTTTCTTAAAAACCAAGACCACGGCCATTTAGCAAAAAGCTACTCTGGGTGGCTTACAACATAACTCTAGTTATCATCTGATAAAAAGGAGGCTCTTGGTTGGTTCGCACTTGAAGGGTAAACCACCAGGGAATATTGGATGCTGTACTGCGGAGTAGATGCAGTTTAGTGTTACAGTTAAGGTGGGTGTATTTCTGCTTAAACTATAGTAATGTCAAATTGTGATGGTATATTGCATATATTAGTTTCCAATATAGCATTTGCAAGTGTGATGCAAAAATGTCCTCCTTTTCTATGAGAAACCTCCTCCTGTTGATGCTCCTTACCCTCCGTGTCCTCCTTTTTAATGAGGAAGCAGTGGCCACTCTAGCCGCAATAATTGCTTTGCACACAGAAGGTCCCAAGTCCAATTCCCAAGCATCTTTGGGTAGGGCTAGAAAAGTATCCTCCCTGAAATCCTGTCAAACTGCTGCCCTTCACAATTAGAAATACTGGGCTAGCGATGATCCAACTTACAGAAGACAACGTCCAAGTAAAGCCTTGTTTCTTTCTGCTTCAGAATGTAAAGCTGACTGTGAAGCTTGCTTCAACAAGAATTTCTGTATGAAGTGTAAAAATGGGTTTTATTTACATCATGGAAAGTGCCTTGAAAACTGCCCCGACTGGCTGGAACCCAACAATCACACTATGGAGTGCAATGATATTGGTAAGTAAATAACCTGTCTCGAGAAATGTTCCCAATAAAGACCTGCTGTCGGTATTCCTTCTAGCTATATTGGTCATCCCCAACTGTAAAGGCTCAGATGTTTTCTTATTTTAATCTGAAATAATCTTTCTTCAAGCAAACAATCTTTCTCCACCAAACAATATGGCTGTATCTCATGCCCATACTAAGAGTTACTTCATACACAGAGAAGTTGTTTATTAGAATGACTCAGGGTGACCTACTATAATGAACACCTAACATGGCAAATGTAGCCAAGGACTATATAGTCTAGTATTTAGTGGCCAAAGAAGTGTGCCTTGAAAATCCATATGTGAAACTGGAGCACAACAGCAGCCTTTCACTCGCGCTCCCTAGCAGCTCTCTCTGCTGCTAGAGATAAAATTTATAGCCATCATGATGAGCTGGGCATCCTTTTGTCCTCCATGAACATGTGTAGTCTTCTTTTAAGGGTTACCAGATCTGGCAGCTATCATTGCATCCTGTAATAATAAGCTCCAACACTGGATTTTGTGTGAAGAAATACTTCATTTATTTGTCCTGAATTTTTTGCCACCCAGCTTCAGTGGATGACTAGCAGTGCTACAGAGGTAAACAAAACACCCACTTTTTCCAGACCAATGCATGTGTATATACATCTTTACGTACATATAGAGGTGGGGAGGAACTGCTAAAATGGAGGTTTGTCCTGATCTGTGGTTCATCAACAGTGGCAAACTATGAACCATGAGCTGGTTCTTCCATTTTAAACGTTCCCCCCTTTTTACACTATGTACAGGTATAGCCCTAGATATAAGATATAACATGCAGTGTGTGAGAAGGATATCCAGTGGTAAATGTTGTATGTACCTGTCTCTGTGTTTATATCCAGACTGAGTCTTATCATATCTTTGTTACAGTGCATTGTAAAGTGAATGAATGGAGCCAGTGGAGCCCTTGCATGAAGAAAGGAAAAACATGTGGTTTCAAAAAGGGAAACGAAACAAGGGTCAGAGAAATACTACAGCTTCCTTCTACAAAGGGCAAACCATGTCCACATACAAACGAGACAAGAAAATGTGTTGTAAAAAGAACGAAATGCCAGAGAGAACCAGGTACTTAAGAATGTTGTGGTTCAATATTACTGAATCTGTGAATATCCATTATATATTTCCTAATTTCATCAGAACTTTTACTGGACCTTAATTGCAGCTTTGTTAGCAACTTAAATGTCCACATGGAATGTCAAGAATTTTGATTCATGACTTTTGCCTCTGTTTTTCAAACAAAAATATTGTTGTTCTGCAGAAAGGATAAGGGTTGCATATTCTCTCCCCATCCCCTTTTGCTGCAATCCAGACATAACACTAGTTTTAATGTCATCATTACTTAAACAGCCTGGCAGAAAAAGACTAGAAAAAGACTAAATACTCTTGACACTAATTGGAACATTTTTGAACATTTGAATATGAAGAGCATTCATGTATTTTAGTTTCAGTCGGGAGAGGAGTTCATTGCAAGCTTCCATAGCTTGCACTTACACAGACCACAAGAGGTGAGAAAAACAAAGACTCCCTGCCCCACAAAATTAATCCAGCAACAGCAGCTACCATACCCACATCCAACATACACACCAACACAACTGGTGCCAGGCACTCATAAGCTGCCATGTTAATCTTGTAGTAATGTTCCTGAGATAACATGGTGTTGCCATGAAAATTATGTGGTGACATCTCCACGATACATAGACATAGAAGGAACCAATGCACTGCAATGTATGGGAAATTTCCTATGCTACCCCACACATGACACACAAATAATACTATATAGCATATCCTGCTATATCCTGCTTGAGCTCCAACTCTTGCAGTCAGCAGTAATGTGTATACAGTATTTCCTGATTATAGGAAGCTCTTCAGGGAGGGGTTCAAACCAGCAGTGCAGAGCTCACAGAAGCCTTTTGTGCAATGGAAGAGAAGGAGGAGGAAGATGCATAGGGCATGATGCCAAACCACTCCCCTGACTGAGTGTAGTGGTCTGCTTGGGACAATGGTTTATGATACTTGAAAGAGAGAAAGAAAAAGAAGAAACCTTGCCAAGCAAGGAAAAAGAGGGACTAGCACACACAATGATACTACAACTGTTGCTGTATGATACTTCTCAATTCCCTGTTCTCAAACTTGAATATGTCTTAATTGTACTGGACTGTGCATTGTCCCTCCTTACTGTAAGTCACCTTTTCCAAGGAGAAAGGTGGGATAAAAATACTCAAAAACAAAACAAAACCCAACAACAACTAAACCATTTGGGGCAGCCTCCAGTAGCCCAATGGGCAGGAAGGGACGTGAGTTCATGCTCCACCATGGTGAATGGCAAGACATTCCTTTGGCCAGTTACTTTTGCTTTCTTGATGGTCATGTGAGATGAAGGAGAGAGGAATGTCACAACAGCTGCTGCAAAATCAAAGGGTGTGAAATCCACTGCCAATGCTCCATGTCCACTCAGCTGTGACAGTAGCACAAAGGCAGAGAGATCATGAGATGTTCCTAAACAGTTCCTCATATCAACCAGGAGCACACTAATTTCAGACAGATACCCTGCCCTGTAAAATTTGGTCAGGTCTCACATGTAGGATATTCTAGGTTCCTGTTCATTATTGAATCTCTGAGAAAGAGAGATTCTACCTCAGAAAGTCCTCAAGTATTGTGCTACATGGACCAGATAGCCTTTTTGGGCCACTGTCTCGGGCCACCCTTCTTTCTTGCAACCCATGTGACACTATCTCCCTTTTCTGTTTTGCTTGAAAGGGATTGTCCTGGTATGATTTCAGCAGGCCTAACCATCCATCTTCTATGTATCTGCCTCGCCAGCTGACATCCACACATGTAACAGAAATGGCACACATCCAGCTTGCGCACCCTGAGAGCCTCATCCCTTTCACTGCCTCTCAAGAAGCTGACAAAGCAGAGAATGAAGGGAGTCATGGGCCTGAAATCTGCCCCTGATCCCTGAGATTACAATATCTTCCTAAAATGAGATGAAACCAGGCAAAACACAGGGGTGGGATTGGGTGAGCAGACACCCATGTGAAAGACTCTTTGGAACACTGCTAAGGATGGAATGAGGCTAGCATTACAGCGAGAACTGCATGTAACTACACTGAATGCAGAAGAGATCCCTTGATCTCCATAGGAGGGCTACTGTGCCTTTGACTGTTGTGTGGCCGACAGGAGAGGAAGGAGCACAGTGTCTCTATGCCCTGTTATGAAAGTTACATGGGTGCAGGAACTGCCGTAGGACAAGTGGATAGACGACTTCATGGAGGAGAAACATGTGTTTTGGATTACTGCTGCTTCTCTGTGGTGGGCCCCCTTTGTAGGATCTAAATATGATGAATATAAATAAGAGGCAGAAGCTCTTCCTTGTTCTAGCTTCCTTTAGACAGAGGATAGTAAGCCATGGAGAAAATAATGAGCAATGGCTAGAGGCTGGAATGCATCATACTGTGCATGTTTAAGAGAAGAAAGAGGAAATAGTGCCACCTGAGTGCTTGCTTATTCACTTTTATATCTCACTCTTCTGCCACAGGAGACTGCAGTGACTGAAGCAATATTTGCCACATAGGAAACATTCTTTAGAACTGTGGCTATGCAACAGCACTTGCTCAGTTCCATGCATTCAGGGCTGTGATCCTTTAAGGAAATAGTGCTCTTGTGTTTTGCACGTAATAATTGGTCAACTGTGTGTCTGGCATCCTCCAACAGGCACTTCGCACACCGACAGAACTGCAATTGGGGCCAGAGGTGCATATCTCTCTCTCTCTCTCTCTCTCTCTCTCTCTCTCTCTCTCTCTCTCTCTCTCTCTCTCTCTCCTCCCAGCTCCCTCTTGTGGACTGATTCAATGTGTGACTATATGACTGGATTAAGAGATTTGTTCTTACAGCAATACTGGAGGGGCAAGAGGCAGCGAGTCTCTTCTTGGTGTTTGGAGCTGGGAGTAGAGATGGGCATGAAACGAGCGATTTTTTGTTTTCATTTTCGTTTTTCGTTTCATTACGCAACAAAAATGAAATGAAATGTTTTTAAAAAACAAAATGAAAACGAAAACGAAACGACCAAATTTGCCGTGTTTTTCATTTTTGTTGCAGCAGATGTATTGAACTAAAAAGAATGCTAACGAAACAGCAATTTTTCGTTTTCATTTTTGTTTTTTCGTTTCGTTACCTAACGAAACGAAAATGAATTTTTTTGCAAAAAACATCACGAAAACGAAAATGAACCGAAACGGACCCCTAAACGACCAAACGACAAATGAAACACCATTTTTTTGAGTCGTGCCCATCTCTAGCTGGGAGAGATTTTTAACTGTGTCGGTTCTGAGATGAGCATGAAGATCAGCCATCATCAGGAGTGTACTGCAGTTGGAAGGGAAGTGTGGCTTTTACATAAGCCGTTCCTTTCCTGCTCCACCCGATGTCTGCCTCAGTTTGATTGCTAAGCTGGTACACTGAAGGCAGAAGAGATTGCTTGGCTTGTGCCAGTGGCAATGCATCCATGCAGCTTTAGAAGCATATTTAAATTACTGAAAGGATGTGCTAAGACTTAGCAGCTAAGTGCTATAGGCATACTGGGGTTTCTGCAGTGTCCTATAATGGCATTGCATGAGACAGTAGCTGCTCCCTTATCATTTCCTGGATTATGTGTAAGGCAAAACGTAGTCACTGATTACAAATGACCAGTTGTAAACATTGATATATGGCTAACTACTTGTATAAACAACTCATCTGGAAAGTCAATACAGTGGTACCTTGGTTTGCAAGCAAAATTTGTATGGAAGCATGGTCATAAACCAAAATACTCATAACTCAAAACAAATATGCCCATAGGAATTAATAAAGGCTTACCTGATTTGTTTTGGAGCCTCTCACCACTGTGGTCACTGTCACCCCCTTGCCTTTGAAGGCAGCTGTGAGAGCTGGAGGGGTGTGCCAATGGCTGTGGTGGCCATGTGGGCATGAATGGCTTGTCGGTGGCCACAGCGGCCACTTGGTGCTCTGGTGCTCATTTTACAAGACAAGCTCATTAACCGGAACAAAAATGTTCCAAAATTTTTAAACACTACGCTGGAAGCCCTTGAAAAAACACACACACACACACACACACACACACACACACACACACACACACACACACACACACACACACACACACACAAGTAAATTCTTGTATTTTCCTTGGGGAGGGGGAACAACCACCACAGATGGTTGGACATGTTGGACTTATTTTGCAATTTTGTGTATTTCTGCTTAATTGTGACTTCTAGGGTTTTAATATTCAGCCTTATTTGCTTGTTTGTTCATTCAATTCTATATCTCAACTTTCTGTGTTTAGCATCCAAGGCAGTTAATACCACTGTAACAATAAAATGCAGTAAAAGAAAATTTAGACTGCAGTAACAGTTTTCACAGTCAGTTCCCATAAAAGAGTCAGCAAAACCAATAAAAAAGCTTCAGTCAAGGGGATGTTAAAATGTTTTAAACTGAGCCAGAAGTAAAATTTAAAGAAAACTCAAGTTAACTTAGGAGGCCAAAAACCTGTCTTGATAACAAAGCTTTTGGATGGGTGGGAGTAAAACAGCAAAGAAGGAGCTAAGCATCTTCCACAAACCATCTGGATGAAGAGCAAGCACTCAGGTTTTCCACAAGAGCTAGTAAAACCCGCTCGGCACCAAACACTTTCTTATCTTGAGTTCTGCACAACTGTAATCCACAGTCCTGCTATACTGTGTGGACATCATTCCCCACCCCTAGCACTAGCAATAGGCAAAGACACAGCAAACTCCCAACTATGACTGGGATCAAGGACAGAGATTGGCTCAGTGGGTATTATGTAATAACTAGCACCAAAAATATGGAGAAGCCAAGTCAGCTACAATTTAAGGCCTCACATTACAAGTGCCCTCTTTAAAAAAACAGAAATTAAAAAAAAACTATGGGCAGCTCTTAATCTTTAGAAAGCTCAGGGCCTCAGCAGGGCTTGATTCTACCCTGACAAAAAATAATGGTGCATATATAATACTCATTCGTCAGAACAACTAGGGCCTGGAGCTTACACATTCGTTCACTGATGACTACTCTCAGTATTGCACTGAAGATCATTTAAAATGGATGTGGAGTCTTGGGGTCTCTCCATGTCTTTTGCTGTAATAGGATCCAGAGAGCCCAGCTGTGCTCTGTTGTGGATTACAGCCGATTTGTCAAACACACACCCTGTAACATTTTATATACCTTCATATTCAACCAGACTTATTCCTTTTAAACACAGTAGTTTCTATTGCTTTCTTACTGGTAGAGGCCTTCTTAGAGTCTTATCTTTTATAAAAGTTCCACTAAGTAACCAAGTATATGGTAAATACAGTGTATCATATCAAAGGGCTCACAGCAGCTAAATATCTTGTTTTGATTTGCAGAGGTGTGCTGGATAGTTGTGAAAGCAGCAGTACTTACTACAGAGTGACTTCACAAACATTTCATCCTTTATTTACTTATATACTGCATCTCTCTTTCTCTCTCTTTAATGAATAAATGGTGAAAAGTTTGTGAAGTCTCTCAGGGATGTTTGTGTTTGTAAAATAACTGCACTTGAGCAATTTCCATGTCCCATTTGTGGTTACTTTCTACAGTCTTGGTTTTTGTTGGCAACAACGCAAGTTTCCAAATTCATTGCATTGAATGTTTCAGAAAAGGAATGTTAGTTGTTCACACATTTAATGATATGGTTATTTTTCTGGCAAGCAAGGGGGTTATTTTTATAGGATATGCACGCACATCAATTATAATACAGTAAATACTTTTTGATTAGCTACTTTTTTGGGGGAATTTAAAACAGCAAACCAGATGAAGAAGGTGTGAGATAACAGTCTGCTACAGTTTACAATCTGCACTTGTCTGTTGCTACCATAGAAATCAAGAGTCCATCAGGAATAGTCTGAAAATAGTTCTAGATAGGATCAAGGCTGTGTATGTAGACTGTATGAAGAACAGTTGTTTTGAACACATCCATGTTAGATCCCATTAAGTGAATGACTGATTAACAGTTTTGTTGCTTTTAAAAAATCACATCTACCTAGTTAGGCAGTCTACCATTCTAGAGAAGCAGATTAGATTGACAGGTAGCTCCTTGACCTAGGCTTTCCAGACTTTAGTAGGAAACTGCACTGAAAGAAATCTGACATACTGACTTTCAAAGTTCATGGTTTGTTGCATAGTCCTTCTCAAGATGGACAACAAAGGAGCTTGTGCAAATCTGAGTATGAATTGCAGATGTCATCTTCCATACACTATAAATGGTCGTTTATACATGGATCTAGATATCTGTTTGCATCTCCTTTGATTAATTGTGCATTTACACTAGCTGCCTAGATGCCCTAAGCATATCCGATCTCGCCTGATTTCGGAAGCTAAGCAGGGTCAACCCTGGTTAGTACTTGGATGGGAAACCACCAGGGAATACCAGATGCTGTAGGCGCCTGGGGTAGGAACTGGCAAGCCACTCCAGTATTCCTGCCAAGAAAACTCCATGGACATGGAGTCACGAAGAGTCGGTCACGACTGTAACGACACAACACACACACACAATCTCATGACTAAAGTTATGCTAGAGCGCTTGGATGGAAGAAGATGTATTCTAACCCAGAAGGTTTCAGTCTTTCTGTATTTCTAATCCTTTCCACTCCAGTAGAATTCTTTCCATTGTTTATGTCTACTGCTTCTGAGTTTTAACAGCTAAATTCCAGGGACCCCTTGATGAAAATCGGTGATCAAAGTGTTCATAAATCCAAAGCCTGTTGATTATGCTGAAAGAAAAAAATGTCAGTACCAGTCTCAATCTGAAATAAGTAAGCCCCCATTGGGAAAACAAGAAGGCTTGGGACCCAGAAAATTTAAGGCTCATCACTGTACCTTCATGGTCTGCCCCCTACCACATTGGTCATACTTGCCACCAGTAAAACTTCTGACGACTGACAAAGATCTGTTTTATTTTTATAGAGATAAAGGACCAAGTTCTGGCTACCCCAAACTGTTTTATTTATTTATTTCAAAGAAGGTCAAGCGTCCTTAATTCGTATATGCATCCATGTAGCATTTCCAGCATATTTGCAGACTGATTTTTTTAAAAAAATGCAATGAACTGTTATTTATACAAAAATCCAGTTAGATGTCCTATTGGGCTTTCAGTGGATTTCCTAGAATAATGTTTAACAAAAAAAAGCTATGTATCAATATTAGGATAGCTGTAGTTTTAGATTAATGTAACAGAAAACCAGCAGGCTTAAATTATTAAATAATTGTATTCTCCTTAATTATGCCCACTCAACACATTTCATGGATGTGGACATCATTGAAATGCAATGGGTTGAAAAGTGGGCTACTTATTTAGAATTTCTGCAGATAGTACTACTGTATAATAGATGTTTCATTTTTCCCTTTTTTTTATACACCTACATGTCGTGTTGTTTCTACAAGAAACTCCCAGCAGAAGCAGCACAATAGGGCCTATTAAAAGAAAGCCTTTAACCCTATGCCCGGAGAATTAGACACTGTTGGAGTTCAACTTCTTTTGAATTAACATGCATATGATTTGAGTGGAAATAAATGACAGGAGCCATGCATTGTTCTGCCTTTAAAATGTGCTGCGTTCACTAAAAACAGTTCAGCCAGAGTAATTTGATAATGAACTCATTTAGTAAATCAATGTCACTGCCATTCAGGTAAAATATTTTGGTTCTTAATGTATTTTACTGACCAAGATATATCATGAATTTACTGAACTGAATTTAAAAATTAGTGGGAACTTCAAATAGATTCTCCCATGCATGCCACACTTTCTTCTGGTTGTTGTTAGGTGCTCTCTAGTTGCCTCTGATTTATGGCAGCCTTATGAATGAGTGATCCCTAAAAGGTACTGTCCTCAGCTGTCCTTGTAAGCTCAGCTCTTGTAAAGTCCCCTTTAGGGAGTCAGTTCATCTCATATTGGGTCTTCCTCTTTACCTGCTGCCTTTCACTTTTCCCAGCACTTTTCCAGAGAATCCTGCCTTCTCATTATGTGCCTAAAGTAGGACAGCCTCAACATTTTTGCCTCCAGATATCATTCAAGCATGATTTGATCTAGGACCTTTTCTAGATGGCTTTAAAACATGTCATCTGCTAAATATCCCCTATTATTTAGGGAATATCTGATTTATTGCATACGAAGATAATTATGCCGTGTCTTCCAGCAGACTTTTGATATCTCTTGTATGAGACAAATACCATATCTCTTACAGAATGCATAGCTTCATCTATTTGGGTTTTCTGTTCTAAAAAATGTTTCCATATCTGAATATCCTAGTTTTCACTAATGAGTTTCATGGTTGCACATCATGGAACGCTTCCTAGCTCAGTTGTCACCTCTCCCTAGGAATTTCTTTATTAGAAAAGATTCAAGGGATGTCAGAATCATAGAATCATAGAATCTTAGAATCATAGAGTTGGAAGAGACCTCAAGGGCGATCCAGTCCAACCCTCTGCCATGCAGGAACCCCATCACAGTATTTCCAACAGATGGAAATAGTTAGCTGAGTGGACTATTAAAAAAACAAGTACAAGGAATGGAAAAATGGAGAATGCACCAAAGAGGAATATAAGCAAACAGCTAATATATGCAGGGGGATGGTAAAAAAAGCTAAAGTGCAAAATGAACTTAGACTTGCCAGAGAGATTAAAAATAATAAAAAGGGTTTCTTTAGTTATATCCGCAGCAACATGTTAAGTGAAACCCATTGCTGCTGTCTAATTGAATTACCAACGTCAACTGGAATTGAACCACTGAATCAATTGCCAAACAGAACTGGCAAACGACTCCAGTATTCCTGCCAAGAAAACTCCATGGACATGGTGTCACGAAGAGTCGGTCATGACTGTAACGACACAACACAAGTTACATACTGCAAATGGCAGTACTTCCATGATACTGTTCAGGTTGGGATGAGCTATTGTATTTTGGCCCAAGTTGTTAGAAAAAATTAAAGCATTTAGGTTTTGTGCAAAATGTTTATTTAAGAATACTCATTTCTTGTACAGTACAATGGTACCTCTACTTACGAATTTAATCGATTTTGAATGCATGCACTTAAGTCGAACAATTCTTAAGTAGAGGTACCATATCTAAAAAATAGAAAAAAAAAATGAAAAAAAAAAAATGAAAAATGAAAAAAAATTGTAAGTAGAGCAGACTGCATCTAAAATTTGTAAGGTGGCAGTTAAAACGCCAACGGTTTACTGCTCTTAAGTCAAATTGCTCTTAAGGAGAGCCGCTCTTAAGTAGAGGCACAACTGTAATTGTAAGGCCTATTTGAAATATAAATACAGTGGACCCTCGTATAACATACAGTTTGTATAACATAAAATCTGTACAACATAAAAAATTCTAGAGATAAGGGAAATTTGCTTAACAGAATCATCTATGGGGCGAATCTGTACAAGATAAAAATGTTCGTGATTAGGGATCACTGTTTTCAATGCATTCCTATGGGAAATTTGTACAAAGGAAACTTTGCTTAACATAATTTCATTTGGAATGAATTAATTCCTTTATACAAGGTACCACTGTAACACTTGCATGCTGTAAAGCTGATTTTGACTTATGGAGATCCTTTCCAGGGTTTTCTACATAGAAAATACACAGACATGGTTCACCATGCCCTTCTTCTGGGAGTGTTGTGGAACTGTGCAGCTCGCTCATGGGTACGGAAGTTGGCTCTTCTCTCAGAAGGCACAGTGGAGAATCAAACTCCCAACCTATAGATCTTCAGCCAGATACCTAAACCCAAGGCCACAGGACTTTAACATTTTCACAACAATCCAACTGATGTATACATTTTATACTAGTAATACCTCGCCAAGAACATGTAAAATATCCTAAAATGTTACAAACAAACAAAACAAGCAAAAACTAGAGGAAAAGAGAGCACACTGGATTCTTTAATCTTTAGTAATCCAGTAGACTGGCTGGGATCACCTACGAACAGAGAGTTTCACTCACTGATGCTCGAAAGGAATTGTGTAACTAATCTGCCTTACCCCATGCATTCTTTTTTGGTATGCAAAATTGCAGAAAAAGAAATGGAGACCACAGGATCCCATCTGCAGATCCACAGCACTACTATCTGAATCCCCCCATCCAACATCTCTGAATGAAACGGTGCCATTGTACAGTTAAACTCTCCCTTATAAATACTTAGCGGAGCAGGACCCTAAAACAATGGAGACCAAAGAATTAGTACAACTCAGGTCTGCAAAACTTTATCCACCCTCATCCTGGGAGATGGCAAGATTGTCCCCTGTTTAAAAAAGAAAAGAAAAGATAAGGCCGCTGCTAACCTTCAGGTATGAAACGTAGGTGCTGTGTAAGCAGAAATATTTCATTCTCAGGCTTTGTCTCCATCCCTCCCCACATCAAATATACCCCACATTGTGGAAACTGGAACAAACATTAAGGCTGTTGCAGCTGAGGCATATCACACCACTGAGGTTCTCTAGTAACTTTGTGTGAATGACACCAGTGTGGTTACTTAACATGAAGCTAATTACCCTATCTCAGCGCTGACATTTTGCATATGACCCTGGGTCATCGTAACTTTGATCCTGTGACTCAAAGCTGCTACTGTAATTATGAATAGCTTGTGAAATATTTGACTGTTTATTTTTAATATTTTTTCTGCCAGCGACCCGCTTCCTCTTTGGTATATTGCATGTATCCTTTTTCTTAATAGGGGCTTTTGCTAACATACCATAGCCCATTTCTGCTTTGTTTGTTTTTGTTGTTTTTGTTTTTTGGAAGTACTTCTGACAGTTTAAGAATTAATTTGTCCAGTCTCGTTGGGACTGGATTCAACAAGCTTACTGACAAAATATAACCCACAAGGAAAAAATAAGAAGCATTTTTCTGGGATCTCATCAACATAAAAACTGCTTTAGGCCTGAAGTAGATGTGACACTAATTGTGAGAATATGACTGTGAATTTTTCTTTAAAAGTAAATAGCAGTCATAGAGAACCCAAGAAGCAGCGGATCTGCATACCAGACTATCTTGGGGAAAGCACTGCATCCTGCCTTAAAAGTTACTATTTTCAGTAGAATGGAAGCTTTTTTGGTGCCATATATGAGCACTGGCCCATCCATTCCATTTCTTAACCTTTGGCCCTTCGGGTATTTTGAACTTCACCTCCAAGAATCTTCTACCAATGGCTGTGCTGGCTGAAGCCCCTAGACCAGTGATGGCGAACCTTTTGAGACCGAGTGCCCAGACTGCAATTCAAAACCCAGTAATTTTTTTTGCAAAGTGCCAATACAGTAATCTAACCTGTATACAGGTGGCTATGAAGGGGCGATGTCGGGTGCCCACAGAAAGGGCTCCGAGTGCCACCTTTGGCACCCGTGCCATAGGTTCGCCATCACTGCCCTAGACGTTAAGGACTGAGAATCTTTGCCCTAGTGTGCTTCCTCTCTCTCCCTCCCCCCTCTCTCTCACTCCTTCCCAGTCAGCTGACTGATGAAGCTACCAATAGCCACTGTGTGGTGATCAGTGAATGAATGGAATTTTTGTCTGTAGTTATAATCGTTCATTATATTTTACTGATTTTACTGATTTTTTTTACCCCTTACTTTCTAACCCAGTGTCTGAATATTTGCTGTTATATAATTGGGTGGTGCATACCTTATGACTGGTGACCTGATGGATGTTCCAATGTAGAAGTAGGCTGCTTGTGCCTCTGCCACCAACCACTTTCCAGTGCTTATTGTTATAATAATAATAATACCTTTATTGTCAATGTACAACATGTGCACAATGAAATTGGCTGAGTCTCCCTTTCCCACCCCCACCCCTAATTCTCCTAATTTCTTAATGGCCACAAAGGTCATTTGGGTGTTTTGCATAACAAACCAAGGCAGTGCTGTTGCTGCATATTTATGTGCCATAGAGTCAGCAGAACTAACCTTTGTGACCCTAATCAGTTTTTCAAGGTAAGCAAGGCATTTAAGTAGTTTCATCAGTGAGTTTCCATGAACCAAACATGGATCTTCTGGGTCCTAGTTCATTATTCTATCCATTACCCAACAGTGGATACAAGCCAAAGAGACCATTGTCTATTCCTTCTCTATGCCAGAAAAAGTCGAGGCATTTGAGTCACCAGTACCCAAAAGTGAATTGGATTTGTGTGATACAATCATCTTTGTGGTGTGAACTATTCATTTACTGATAGTGAGTGCTAGAAGCAAAGCAGAAAAAGCCCTTAAGAGATCTCTTTTCCTAGCATTTCTGTACCAGCTTTACATTTACATTTTTCCAGTGAGACAGTCTGAAGACAGTTACTCTTCTATCAGCCGTGTAGTGAGTCAGTATGCAACTAGTTAACCAGTTAAGCTCTGTTCATGTAACCAGTCACTAATTTTCTGCAAAGTGCTGTTTGTTTTGATCAATGAAGAACCATGAGTAAAATAGAACCTTTTGTTCTTTTCTCTTAACAGTGTATCTGAGTAAATCATTGAGACAATAAGTACCTATTGAGTAGAACTAAGCAATAAGGGATGGTCTAATGTGGGAGACTTGAAGCTAATTCTCCTTTGTGGGTCCCTGGACATTTTTCTGCTGTGTAATTAGAAAGGGTTTTTTTTTAAGCCCATAAATTTCCACACTCTGCCAATGCATCTTTCCCAATTTATCTAGTCTCTTGGTACTGAAGACAAGGGAAACAGGTGGCCATGGTAATTTAATCAAGGATAACAATAATTATACAGTAGTCTGGTTGCCAAGTTGTAATGTGTTGTTTTTTGAATGGAACATTACGGATTCTGGGTTGTAGCAATATGCACAGGTACTGTGGATAAGCAATTGATTGATTATTGAGAGAATAATTCCCAGTGAATTTGCTGATACTTCCTTCTGAGTGAACATGTAGAACACAAGGTGGTAGCAAGAGTAAAAGAAGATGTGGGAGAAAAAAAAGAAAGACACAGTTAGGCCAGAAAAGAAGACAAGAGAGTGAGGCCACAGCGAATATAGGGTCGCAAAAAATTTGCAGCCATTAGTACTGCAAGGGTTGAAACCTCTACTGGCAGTTAGTGAGGTCACAACGAATATAGACTAGTAATATGCTACGTGAATCTACCAGAATAGTGGAAATGCCTCATCTAAGGGTGCTTTTACACGACCTCTAAAATCCGGAGGCAACTTAAATTCGGACCAGAGATCGTGGGGGCTTATCGCTCTTCCTGTGTTCCCACCCCTCCGCATTCCATTGTTCTTGTCTGCGTGAGGGGAGGGAGAAAAAAAGGGAGAAAAAATGCAGGCTCACCTTGTCTGCTGGTGGAAGAAGCCCAAAGCCGCCCCGTAGTGATTCCTGTCTCTTAAAGGGGCGGCGGGGACAAAAAAACAAACAGAAGGCGAGGGAGCCCAACTTTCACAACTTTACAATGTGCATCGGAAGATTTTTTACCTCCTGGAAGCCAGGTACTTGAAAAGTGTGCTGGGACGCATTTAGGTGGGCGTGGTCGTACTTAATTTTTTTAAAAGTCCGGAGCTGGTGGGAAAACATTTTAAAGCTCCGGATCTGGGAGCCCTTTGCCTTGGATTTTAGGGGTCATGTAAAAGCGCCCACAGTTAGGCCAGAAAAGAAGACAAGAGAGTGAGGCCACAGCAAATATAGGGTCGCAGAAAAGTTGCAGCCATCAGTACTGCAAGGGTTGAAACCTCTACTGGCAGTTAGAGTTGCAAGCTTCTATTCAACTACATGTAGTGAGTAAACACACAAGAAGGCAATGATAAACCTCTTCTGAATATTTTTCACTGTAAAGAACCTATGATGAAACAACCCATAATGAAAGAAGAGGTAATGTTGGAATGAGACTTCCAGGTTGGAAGGGACTCAGCTCAGCTCCTGAGGAGAGCAAAAGACCAGCATGAATAGTGTTGGTGCTAATGAAGCTGAAAGGGTGTGTAGTGGCCAGTGTGCATGATAGTGAAAAGAAAGGCTGATGCTGCACAATACTGAACATACAAGTGGAAGATGGAACCTGAGGAGTAAAGGTAAAGTGGAAATGGTAACACAAGAACTGGAATATTTGAACACTGAAGTACTTGGGGAGAGTGAATTAAAGCAGACAGGTATAGGACATTTTCAGTGCCATGCTCTAGATTTAGCATGAAGGGCTATGAAGAATTTCTAGTAGCAGGCTGTCCATACAGTTAGGATTTTGCTATTGTTTTCCTATCGTCCAGAGCTATAGCTGTAAGCCACCCAGAGTGACCACATTGCCAGATGGGTGAGGCATAAATATAATAAATAAATAAAATAAATAAATGTAGAATTCATACCATCTTGCCAGTACTCAATACTGTTTTGTTTTGTTTTTCCTTACCTGATGGAAGATGAACCATTTTCCCTATTTACTATTGAGGCAGGAGACTCCATCATGCAAAGGTTATGCTGCTGAGATTTGGGTAGATTTGGCAGAAATTAGTCTAAACAAAATATTATGTGGTGGTGGCGTCTGAGCAGGAAAGCAGGAGATGAACTGCTTCTGATTCCGTTGAAGACATGGGATTCTATTCAGTCTGTTTGGCAAGTAACTGAGACTGCTGCAGGGCATGATAGACGCCCAAGCTTATTCTGGTACTCCCAAGATATATACTGTACTTTGCTTGGAATAAGCATTTCTATCTCTGAGTGTTTAAACAGTGTGGAGGGGGAAAGAAAGGCAATGAGGAGGAGGCGGGAATGGTGGTAGAGGCAGAGGAGGAGAACAAATAATTTATAAGCACCTCTAATAAACATGACCAAAGTATGCAAAACATTTTGGAATGTCAGGCACAGGGTGGATTTTTTTTAAGGTAAGCAATGGCAAAATTTAGTTCTGCTTATTCACTTTTTCTATTCACAACAGCACAGTTATGATGGTGTTAACCACAGAACTCAGTAGTATGTATTTACTATTGTATCATTAGACAGAATTTGAACGGGCTGATTTCAAAGCAGTACTGAATCTGCTCTTCTCTGGCAAACTAGTCCACACATCACCTTAACCAACATTTTTTTATAGAGAAGTCCTGCAAGGCACACTCAGTTCCACTTATTAGGAAGTGGTTTACAAAGTATCCAAGTCAGTGCACACATGCAAAAAAATGATCACAGTTTCAGAAATGCATCAGCATCTGGCCCAAGAGAGACTGTTAAATTATCATCTAGTCTAGACTCTTGCATAATAAAAAAGTATATTTATCAAGTATTTTGGCATTATTTGCAGCTAAGACATACAACCAGGGTTGATGAAAAAAATGTTTCAGTTGTAGGTTGCGGGGTCCCCTAATACAGTGTGAAATCCTATTGCTTAGGATAGTAAGTTGCAGTAGAGTAGGTCCAGTGGGGGTTTGGTGATTTGATTCCTCCCGATGTTTCATTGATTCAAAAGCATAGTAAGTTAAAACTAGAGTAGGCCCATTGGACTAAATAGAACTTACAGAGGAGTTGTTTTCATAAGCTCCTTGCTGATTCTGTTGGCTTATAATAGAGCTGCTTTACTACTATATTAAGTAACAGGATTTCAGCCACTGAATTAATATGGAAACAAACGTTTATTATACAAAGAAGTAAAATTGTTTGGAATGTGCTCTGTTTCTTTTAAAAAGAGAATTTGTAGGCTCTCTAGAAGCGAGAATTCACTTTTGATGAAACTCTGAAATGCAGTTCAAGAAAAATATTATTCTGAAAACATATTTTCTTTTTTACAAGCAGGGAGGGAAAAGAGAAACAAGCATTTGTCTTCATGGGGTTGAAAAGGCAACACAGCCAAACATCTACAAAATGTAACAGGACACATAAAACCATGGAGTAAATCATGTTTCTTGTTGACAACAGATCAGGCGTGGGACTTTTTTTTTTTTTTTTTTTTAGTATGGCCCCCACAGGTCTCTACAAGGGGAGTGGTGGCTCAGTGACTAAGGCTTCCGAAAACGGTCGGCTGCAAAGTCGGCAGCTCAGCGGTTCGAATCCCAGGTGCCACACAGCGGAGCGAGCTCCTGCTGATAACCCCAGCTCCTGCCAACCTAGCCATTTGAAAGCAGGCAAAAAAAAAAAACCTACATGGGTAATATGTTAATATAGAGAGCCCAGTTTACCTTGGATTTCTGTTCTGTAGCCTGTATACATTCCAAAAGGTCTGGAATGGAAAATTTATTTATAAGTCTTACTGAAAGAAGTGACGTTAAACAGAGCCAACTATTTATTTATTTATTTAATTTATATACCGCTCCATCTAGCTGCATGGCAACTCTGGGCGGTTTACAAAGCTGAACAAAAATCAGACCATAAATAATACAATACAATACAATATAATATAAGCACAAATAAATAAAAAACATAATAACTAGTAAACAATATAGATCACAAACATTGAACAAGGACAAAATGGGCTACAGATAAAACAAAATAAAATATGTAATAGCAGTCATTAGTAGAACAGATTAATATCCAGGGGAAGCCTTTTTAGATAGCCACGTCTTTAGATGTTTCTTAAAGACTGGGAGGGAAGATGCCCAACAGATCTCAGGAGGAAGTTGGTTCCAGAGCCGAGGGGCCACCACTGAGAAAGCCCGATTTCTTATCAAAGATTTACAGGCCTCCTTCAGCGACGGCACCCTCAAATGCCCTGCCTGAGATGATCAAGTGTTATGGGCAGTATTTGGAGGCAGGAGCTAAACTTACAAAATTGTTGCAAATAGTATTCATTCTCTATAAATACATACAGTAATATGATGATGATGATGATGATGATGATGATGAAGAAGAAGAAGAAGAAGAAGAAGAAGAAGAAGAAGAAGAAGAAGAAGAAGAAGAAGAAGAAGAAGAAGAAGAAGAAGAAGAAGAAGAAGAAGAAGAAGAAGTCTACACAAATGCAAGTTGAGGTTTACTGCCGACGCTGGCTCGGAATTTCTGGGAGTCCCATTCCAAGTTTCAAGCTCTGTGTGAAAGCACTTTCCAGAGTGTGTGATCAGCTCTTCAAGTGTTACATATGCTTCCATTTTTAGTAAAACTATGCATAGGACCAGGTGTATAGAAATTTATCAAAAATATCTGAATGAATATTATTCTTGTAACTATAAAACAGTGACTTTATGTCGTTCATTCCTACCCTGTGATCACTTATCACAATTCATCATATTAAATAATTAACTAAACATCTCTCATTTTAAATAATAAACTAATCATTTGGCATAAGAAGTTGGGAAATTATTATTATTATTTAATTGCTGTAAACAGTAACCCTCTTAGGCCTGTGTCTATAGGAAAACTGGAGCCCCACTATCAAGAATTGCAGCTATATTCAGGCCTGTGATTTAATCTTCAGTTTACAATTATTTTACCCAGTTATTTTAAAAAAATAGTCTCCCCTGTCTTTCAGCATCTGAAGGATTCCATTTAAAACAAAAGCACACTTTAAACTTGAAAAATGGTTACATTCCTAAAACATAAGATGAACAAATTTGCACAACCTTTGATTTATTGTGCCATGTAATGGATGGTACGCCGTCATTAAGAATAATTCTTCTTCATGCTTCAAGCCAACACAAAAGGTTAAAATGTTTAAACATTTAAAGATCATTCCTGATACATTTTCTTCCTGCCTCCTTTTCCTACTATTTTTACTGATGATGCCAGATTTTTGCTGTGTATAGCAAACTCCACTTATTATTGGCATTGAGTATGGAGCTCCCATGTAACAGAACCCTTTCTCTACAGATTCTGACAAGGTCAGATTGTGGAAAAATCTCAGCTGCTGGACTTGGATCCTCTCAGCTAGCAACCATTTATAATTAATATTAATGAATGGCAGACGACAGATGTTTATTGCCTAAGCAGAAATGCATATTGCAAAACTAGGAGAACTTAGTTTAAACTCTAAAAGAATTGACTTCATTATTTAGACTGATGATTGCAAATTAGGGGGAATTGCCAGTGTGAGATTCAAGTGCTGAACAGCAAAATATGTGATGTGATTCATAAAAAGTGAAAACTCCACTTGGCATTTATTATCCCTACGTGGCGCAGTGGTTAAATGCCTGTACTGCAGGTGAAACTGTGCTCACGACCTGGGGTTCAATCCCTGGTAGCAGGCTCAAGGTTCACTCAGCCTTCCATCCTTCCGAGGTCGGTAAAATGAGTACCCAGCTTGCTGGGGGGGGGGCAATGTGTAGCCTGCACACTGTAATTAAAATTGTAAACCGCCCAGAGACTACTTGTAGTGGTATGGGGCGGTATATAAGCAGAAGCAGATGATTATGATACTTATGTCATATGAGGCTCTCATTTATAACATCCATAGAATCATAGAATGATAGAGTTGGAAGAGATCTCAAGGGCCATCCAGTCCAACCCCCTGCCATGCAGGAACCCCATCACAATATTTCCAACAGATGGCCATCCAGCCTCTGCTGGGAGTGACATATTGTTACAGGCTCACATATGTATTGCATTAGGCCAGTGGTTCTCAACCTGGGATCCCCAGATGTTCCTGGACTGCAACTCCCAGAAGTCTTCATCACTAGCTGAGCTGGCCAGGATTTCTGGGAGTTGCAGTCCAGGAACATCTGCGGATCCACAGTTTGAGAACCACTGCATTAGACAGTACTGTTAGTACTGTTATTCTTTATTGTAGCTCCCAGACTTTGGAACTCACTCCCACTGAAGGCCAGATTGGGCCCATCTTGGTTGTCCTCCCATAAGCAGACAAAGACTTTTTTCTTCAGGCAAGCTTCCCCTTAGAAACTGGCTCCTGAGTGGGGTTTTTAAATACAGCAGATTGCTGTGCCTTATTGCTTTGGAGGTGTTTTTTATATTGCTTTTATTCACCATTTTAGTGTGATTTTTGTTTGACCTCTTTTAGTATGTGTATACTTCCTATTTTTAGTTACATCAAAAGATGTAAGTCACCTTGGGTCCTTTTTACGGAGAATGACCAGGTAAAGATATTTTAAATAAAATAAATACGTAAAATAAATGGTACACTATATGCCTTAAATCTAACAATAGCAATTAATACTCAAATGTTGTCCCTGATTTACAGGAAATACTGTTTTCAAATACACATATAGTAGTATTTGAAGGCTGTGGAATGTAGCTGCCTGTGTGGCCAAGTGCTTGATTGGCTGATTACTTTTATATGCCACTTTGTCCAAGAAGCGTAGCATTGATTTAGAGTGGCTAACACTCTACCACCCCACACCATAGAGGTAGTATGTAGCTCTAGGGTCATCTAGTAAATTCCAAGGCTGACTGGAGATTTAAATGTACACCATCATGCCTACTCTTAGTCTGCTAGTATCACCATTCACCACTGCATACCTTGGTTCAATGAACCCTTTTTATTCATCCTTCAGCTGAACTTGATTCCAGTTCAGTCACAATGCAGGGGATCAGGGACACACTGAAAATGGACTGATTGATTTCTCACTTATATCCTACTTGACATATTAAATCAGACATAAATGTGAGGTTAACAGTTCTTATGTTCTTATGTTCTCAATAGAAACAATTAGTGTATGCATGGGATGGAACTGGGCTTTGATCTGATCCAGGTAGAAACCTCTTAAGGCCTTAACAACAGTGAATACTTAAAATCATAAATAGATTAGATATGTTTCAATTGCTAAAGATAGGATCTACACTCAGGCTGTATATATTTAAACCATATCAACAGAGCACAGGATTCTAATCTTGTTGAAAGGATAGATCAGTGTTGGCGAACCTATGGCACGGGTGTCAGAGGTGACACTCGGAGCCCTTTCTGTGGGCACCCGACATTGCCCCTTCACAGCCACCTGCATTAAGGCCAAATTGCTGTCTTGGCACTTTGCAAACATTTAGTGGGTTTTGAATCCCAGTTTGGGCACACGGTCTCTAAAAGGTTCACCATCACTGGGATAGATCATGAAAGACTAAAGTCTGTGCACTTACATCAGCTGCTTCCCTCAATGAAAAATGTTGACAGATTATTTGAAAAGGGCTGCATCTCCAAGGGTGATGACAGGTGCAAATTCTACCTGACATATTCTACTTAGTTATGTATCTAAATCAAAATTTCCTGTTGAACAGAAGAAGACCCCTGCTGAATCAGAGCAAAAGCCCATCTAGTCCCACCCATCAATTCCCAAAGAGACCAAAACAACAACAAAACAAAACAAAAAACAAAACAGGAAGCTCTTAAAATGGAGATAAGAGCATGAGCCCTTTCATTAGCTGCTGTTTTCCAACACAGTAACTGACAAACAGAAGCACCTTGTCTTTCAGATGACACACGGCTATCATGAGTACTAGCTGCTAACAATTGTGCCCTACATAAATCTGTCTAATATCATTTTAAAACCACAGTTCTACAGTTGAGTATCATAACATATTGTGGCAAACAATGATTACGCACAGTGTGGAAGATGCTTACTTTGTCCTTTCTATATTTCTGTATATCATATGATGACTATTCAAATTCTGTGAATAGTGCTTTTTAATGACATTCCTTATTAACAGTCAAAATAAAATATTAGATTATTAGGACATAACTATTCAAACATTTTAATAAGCACAAGACTAGGCATGATAATAAGCATATTGTCAAAACTTACACAGGGTACCTATTGAGTAAAAGAAACGGCCTAGATAATCACATGAATGAATCAAAGCATTAATACAATAACTCAGTTTTCCATTTATTAAAAAAAGGGTTGTTGCTAATTTCAACTAGTATATAAACTTTGCCATTAAAACCAACTTTATAACCCAGAGCACAGAGAGAACTCTTAGTTCCCTGAGCTTCTTGCCCTCTGAAGATCCAGCCACAGATTCTGGCAAAATGTCAGGAAGAAAAACTTCCAGGATACGGCCAAACTGCCTAAAAAAACTCACAACTACCAACTATAATTAATTAAAACCAGAAACATACTTGTTAAACATGATAAAGGGGAAAGCAAGACAAGAAACTCAAATATGTCTTTATATTTTAGGTGCAGCTAGAAATCAAATAGCAAGATAATGGAAAAGTAAGGAAGAACTGTCAGTTGACAATTGTTTAGTAAAATTACAAGAATACATCTTATGGGACAAACTGACAAAATCACTAAAGGGAGAGTCTGGAACAGAATTCGATAATCAATGGGGTGGTATAAAGAAGTATTTAAAAGTAAGATGGGGAAAAGAAATTAAAATTTGAAATCAATAGCATATTATTCTATTTTCTTGTATATATGATTTAATCTATAATGATTTATTCTTTTTTTAGAAAAAGAATTGCAAATGTTAGGAATGGAAAAAATATTAAGCAAAAGTATTATATGTGCGAAGAAAACAGCAAATGAAGACAATACAAAGGAAGTTAAAGAGAAGCAATTTTTCCTTGAAAACAGGAAAGAGAGTGTATTGTTCTGCTATGTTATACATTATTATATAGACTTTTAATGTACTAATAAACTTTTTTAAAAAACCAACTATAAATTCTTGTTTAAGGGGGTGTTAAAAAGAAAAAAGCATAGAACATTCTTGCTAAAATCAATTGGCATACATTTGGAACATTCCTATACATTTTTGATTTGGATTTCAGCTAGACTTTCCTCAGATTTGTTCCATAATACTACTTTTTTCTTTGCTGGCACAAGGCAAAGGCAAAATTAAATCTACTGTATATGGTATGTGGCTTTTCTCATATAGAAATTTCAGAGATAACCTGAAGGGTACAGAAATTTAAATAACGTGCAGCAAAATGAAATTGGCTCACAGTGACAACAATTTGACTCTACCCAAGATTTGTTCAGGAAAGATGTAGGCTATTTATTGACTTGTCCATTTTCTGCAATTTTCCATCAAGTAAACCACTCAGAAGGAGCTTGGTTCGACCATACTTACACTCACAGCCTAATTCTGCCTGCCCCTTCTTGTTTATAGGATTAAATCCATGACACTCAAGACGCAATTCCATTAGGGCTGCAGTCAGAATAAGAAGAGCGAGCAAGACAATTACCACAGCAGATCTCTGCAGCTTGTCTCACGTCTGATCTTAACAATAATAATACACTGCCTTTCTAACTCCTAAGTATCTGCAATGTAACACTGAAACATCTCTTCAACCTATGCTGGTGTTGTGCCTCTTCCCTTCACTGCATGGCAGCATTTAGGCATCCTAATCTTTTTTTCACCAAGCACAGAATGAATCATAACATGAGCAAGCTCCACTATATGCAGCCCTACAACAAACCCTATCAATGTCCTGGATGATGCTCTCTGCTGGTATTTTTGGTAGAAGCTGCAGGAACCAATTGTCCATACCCTCTCAAAGCATCTCAGAAATTAAAACCTGCAGGCTTCTGTAAAGGTAAAAGTAAAGGTACCCCCTGACAATTGTCCAGTTGTTTCTGACTTGAGGGGCTAATACTTATAATCTCCATTTGTAAGATGAAGAGCCAGAGCTTGCATGCACTTCTGTGGTCCTGTGGCCAGGATGACTAAATGTGCAAGCACACAGAACGATGTTACCTTTCCACCAAAGTGGTAGCTATTTATCTACTCACGCGTTTACATGCTGTCAAACTGCTAGGTTGGCAGCAGTGTAACAAGTAATGAGAGCTCACATTGTTGTGTGGATTTGAACTACCAACTTTTGGCAAACCCAGATGCTCAGCTGTTTAACCCGTAGTGCCACCCCTGTCCCTTGCAGGCTTCTGCATCTAAATGTCAATGTATGTCTTGATTTGATCACTTTGGTTTTTGATAATGTGGGTTTTACATAGTTGTCCTTGTTTCTTTTCATTCTTTTGTTTTACTGCTGCTTAAATCTTCATCCATGTATCTTCAGTGTTTCTCTTTCTCAAAGAATGCAGTTCATAGGTCTTGAAATAAATAAAGCAAATGCTTCTGGTCAGATAAATGGATAGCCAAAAAAAAAAAAAAAAGGAAGGCACTTTTAAGGTTTGTGATTTCTTCATGTATGATTATTAAGGATGAGAGAGGGTTTTTGGGAGTGCTCCTGTTGGCCTGTAAAATTTGAACCTAAGGTAGGGTGATCACTTCCATATCAGTAAAAAGAGATAAAAGAGGATGCAAATTTGCATAGAATTGTTATAAGCACAATTTTTGAAGTCATTAGTATAAATTCAATAGAAATAAGATATCTCTGACCGCAGGGAGTAAAACAGGGACAAAGGGACGGGGACCTATGTGTTCTTCTCAGTTTGTTGTACTGGTTTGGATGGCAACTTCAGGGGCAATGTCAGTCTCAGGTTTTAGGGCTCTTCTGCTGCTGTATAAGCTGTATTGTGATTGAGCAGCCTTTCAAAGATAGAACCCTTCACACCGAGGTCTGTCCTTGGCTAACCTGGCATACAAATGACTATTTTCTGTAAAGGGGTACTCATTTCACCCTGACCTGAACTAATAAGGGTGAATTTTCTTTCCTATGATACTGTAATGGAAAGTAGTTTCCCAATGGTTAGAAAAGAACGTCCGGATTAACATTAGGTTCTGTATCCCTTTCTGAGTTGGATGGATCTTTTTGGTCCACAGGTTTTTGATATATTGCAGACCATCTGATACGGCTCTCTTTTGTGACATGCCATGCTCCATATTCTGCATTAAAGAAAAGGGCCTTTGTACATGACCCCTAAACGCCGCAGCAAATGGCTGCAAGCTCCGGAGCTTACAATGGTTTCCCCACCAGCTCCGGAGTTTGCAGGAAATTAAGTGCGACCACGCCCACCTAAGCACGCCCCAGCACACTTTTCTTGTACCTGCTCGAGGAGGGTGAAAATCGCCAGGTCCGGATTTAATCTGGTCAGTGCGGGGCTCTCCTGGCTTCTGTTTGGTTTTTTTTTGCCTCCCGCCCCTTTAAGAGAAGGGGCGGGAGGGAAAAAAAGCAAACAAAAGAGAAGGAATCAGCACGACGGAGCTCCGGCAGCTTCTCCGAGGTGAGTCTGCATTCCCCCCCCCCACTTTCTTCCTCCCTCCCCTCAGCAGACAGGTGTGGAGTGGTGGGGAGGAAGGAAGAGCAACGAACCCCTAAGATCTCTGGTCCGAATTTAAGTGGCCAGCGGATCTTAGGGGTCGTGTGAAAAGGCCCTAAGATGAATGATGTCCAGATTCATTATATTTTGCAGTCTCTCTCATTTTGTCCCCATGATTAGAGGAATAAAGGAAATGAAGTACCACTGATATAATACAATAAACTTACTGACACACTACAGTCATTTTTTTAAAAGTGGGTATTTAAAGAGAAATGTCATTTTTGTACATTCCAACATGGCCAGACTGAAAGACCATTTAACATAAAACTGTACCATTCCTTTGGTTGTTTTCCTATTGCTGTCTTGTAGTCAATAAGTTCAGTTATGTGCAGCAGGAGGAGCATCTGTCTCTTGTCATGTATAACTTTTCCTGATTATTTCTCAAAAGGCAGACTAAACATACAGTTCTGACATAATACAGCATCACATTTGTATTTCTAGTTTGCACAAACGCCTCCACCAGCTGAATGAATCTCTCTGCATGACCTCAAGGGAATCCAGTGCAAGAGCTTATGCTGTTAAAGGCCAGGAACAAACTTTTCCAATACACGTACTTCAACAAATGCCTACAAATCTGCAAAAATATGCCATTCTGCAAGCTACACCCCAAATTAATTCAGAAATGGTTAGTTCAATGAAGAATAAACAATAATAACTCCACTTCCAGCTCATGCTTTGTAAATTGTGAAAGGCTTTGTGGTGTGTCAGAGAGAAAGAGAGAGAGAGAGAGACAGAGACTAATGTTGCCCTGGTTAAACCTCTTCTTTTTCTCAAAGGTTGTATGGTGAGGTGGTAAAACCCTGGGGAGGGGATAACACACAGTTGCTGACAGATATTTTGGAACCAGTGTGAGACTTGGGGGAGTTATAGTGAAACTGTAATTAAAATAGCAACTTGGAAACCATATGCTCGAATGCCAGCATCCAAAGGGCTATTTAGTCTTGCTCCCTGTGCCAGTGGGTATACTGTATATACTCGAATATAAGCCTAGTTTTTCAGCCCTAATTTTGGGATGAAAAAAGGGGCCCTTGACTTATATTCGGGTAAATACTTTTAGCCACTGAGGCAAGTGCTTGGGTAGGTAGCTAAAAGTCATTTTAAACATTGCATGCTGCTTCTCATGACACCCCCACATCAGAGGGGAGCGGCACATGATGATTAAAGTGACTTTTAGACACTGACCCAAGCACTTGCATCAGTGGCTAAAAGTCATCACACACCACTCCCCCAGCTCACAAAGGAGGAGCTGCCAGGCCCTGCTGCATTTCCCACCCTAGACATATACTTGAGTCAATACGTTCCCCCAGTTTTGGGGGGTTAAATTAGGGGCCTCGGCTTATACTCGGGTCGACTTATACTTGAGTATATACGGTATTTGATCAAACATATCCACTCACATCTCAGTAGGAGAAACAGGAAAGAGGAAGACTCAGACATGGAGAGGTGATGAACAAATGCTTTAAATTAAATGAATTAGGACACAATGTTCCAAAGACAAGGGTTTCTTTTCTCAAATGCATGAAATGATGCTTTAGCTGGCAGAGTTTTATACAAGCTTAAGACTGGTCAGGAAATGTCAGCAGTGAAAAAGAAAGTACAATGACAATTGTAATTCACAAAACCAGTTTTGGTCATCATAAAGAAAATGTTGCACTGGTTAAGGTAAATTGAGCCATGCACTGTGCTTTTTTTAAATGGCCACAGTTCTAGAGCTGAATTTCTTGTCAAATTGTTGTCCAGTGATTTGGCACCAAAATCTGTCTTTTAATTTTTTTGTGCAGCAATGGCTACATGGAAGCCACAGACCAAAAACAGAAGTGTGACACACCCCACCCACTTTATTTTGCACATTGTTCTGATGGTATACTTGTGGTTATTACTGTTTTCTCTCATGCAGAAACTGGCTTGTTTGACCTATATAGAATGTATTAGGGCACTGTGGCAAATGTTGACACATATCACTTTAGAACAGGTATCTGAACACCTGTTGTTGTAGATCCCAATAATAGACCCTAAAAAGTGTTCTCAGAACAGAAATGGGGACAGAATTGGCCTATTCTGTCTCTATAATCTCTGTTATAGGTGAAAAGCTACTTTTTAAAAAAAGTTTATGGGACAACCTGCAACAGGGTGAGCATCCCCAGAGGAATGAGGGCTGCCCATGCTCCTCTGGATTTTTTTTTTGGGGGGGGGTCCCTCAAATTATTTTTGTTTTAAAAAGCCTTTTTGTCCAAATAAAACCTCAGGTGGGTAGGGAACTTGTAATCACCATATTTTAATTAAAAAGGGCTACAGGCTAGATGAAAATTGACGGCTACAAAGTTGGCAGCTTAGTGGTTCAAAACCTGGGTGTTACGCAGCAGAGTTCCAACAGATAACCCCAGCTCCTGCCAACCTAGAAGTTCGAAAGCATGTAAATGCAAGTAGATAAATAGGTACTGCTGTAAAAAGCAGGAAGGTAATGCATGCCCACGGATTTGCACAACGCTGGCTCTTCGGCTTGAATACGGAGATAAGCGCTGCCCCCTAGAGTCGGACACAACTAGCGTGCATGTGTAGGGGGAAACTTTACCTTTTTACAGGGTACCAAAATTGCTGGGGGAGCCCAGAATGCATGGCAAAATCCTCTTCTAAGGGGCATAAGGGGACTTTTTGAGCCAAACATGTTGGGAAGGAGGAGAGAGGGGCAGCAAACTTTGGCCATCCCAAGCGATAAGCAACTCAAAGTCTACCATGTATGGCCTAGGTGAGGAAAGTGCCATTTTAGATTATTTGCAGTCATGGTTTTAGATGGGAACGGAGAGAAATTTCTTGGAGTAGCAATAGGGAACAGTCCTCTTCCTTTAGTGTGTACATAAAACACGGGCGGGTAATGTTATTCATTGAATTTTAAAAAGTTGGCAAAGAAAAAGGCAATTTCTTTTGCACTAGATAGGACTCTTGGGATAGGGTCCTGAAAATTATGTTTTTGGCCGATTACTACAGAGTTCACTTTCAGTGGATCTGAATGCTGGCCTCTCTCCAAAAGATTTGGTAATGCTTCTTGGAAATGAGAAAGGAGCTAGGAATTTATGTAACATTCATTAATGGACTATAGGTGACTTGAAGCTGACCCACAAGTAAACAAGAATCACACTAGAGATTTCTGAGAAGTTGACTCTCCCAGTGTGTTTCTATTTGTTCTTTCTTTTTATGTCACATAGAATGGTTGGGAGAAAGGGAGAAGGTATCTTTAGCCATGTAGGCTGTATATTACCCACGTAGGACCTGTGCTGATACCCTGTTATAGCTAAACTGCAAACTGATCATTTACAGGATAAGGTGGTATGTGTGTTTGAGAGAGAGCTTATGAGGCTTTAAATCATATGAACCCTGTTTTATAACTCTGCTTTGCATTTGAATAGAGTTTCATGGTAATCAGCTTAAGAAGTAAAAGACTGATCTTTTTTTATAACTTCAGCACTTTTGTCTCAGTTCCAGTTAGAGGTTTTAGACTGTTAAATAGAATAACTGGACTGTCGGTGAAGCTCCAAAGCTTTGGATTAGTGCCCCCATCTTGAACAGCACAGGATTTTACCTGTCACACCTATTCACTAGTGCAGTGTTGGCGAACTTATGGCACAGGTGCCAAAGGTGGCACTCGGAGCCCTTTCTGAGGGCATCTGACATCACAGCCACCTGTATTCAGGTTAAATTGCTTTATTGGCACTTTGCAAACAACTAGTGGGTTTTGAATCACAGTTTGGGCACACGGTCTCTAAAAGATTTGCCATCACTCCACTAGTGTATCCCCAGTTCACAAATTCTAATAATATTACACCTGCTTACTCTCCCATTTTTGTGTAAGTGTAAGTTAAAAACCAGTTGCTTTTATCAGAATATTTTGCAATATGTTCTGCCAGCGGAAACAAATACGGTACTTGTTGAACAATTACATAGAAGCAGAAACAGGCAAAGTCAGAGCTTACTTAAAATATCAAACAGCTATATTACATATATAAACTGATATGTTACATAAAGGCAAATCAACAGCATAACATTGTTTCATCATATAGTAACCCCCCATCTATTGCAGAGGTTAGGGACCTGACCCGCAATCATTGAAAATCCGTGATATGCAGATGCAGGTCGGGGGGGGCACAATTTTAAACATTGTGCGCCACTTCCCAGCACCCTGGGGGTATGGGGAGTGGTGTGTGATATTTAAAAAGGGCTTTCCGCTGTAGAGCCAAGCGCTTGGCTCTGCCGCCGAGAGCCCTTTTAGCATCGCCCACCAGCACCCGAGGTTGCAGGGGAGGGGCACACAATCTTTTAAAAGGGCTCTTGGCCATGGAGCCAAGCACTCAGCTCGCGGCCTGGGGGGTGCGGGCGAGTGGCGGGCAATCTTTAAAAAGGACTTTCAGCGGCAGAGCCAAGCACTTGGCTTCGTGGCCAAAAGCCTTTTAAACATTGCAGGCCGCTTGCCAGCACCCCAAGGGGGTGGGGAGAAGCCAGCCTGTGATACCTCTGGATGCAGGCCCCAGGCTCCAGCTGATTGGCGCTGGGGTGGGGGAGAAAACCCTTTGTTTCCCCACCCCAGCGCCAATCAGCTGGAGCCCAGGGCTTGGGGAAATGGGGGAAGGTTTAAAATGCCCCCAAACCTGCCCCTCTCCCTCAAGCCCCTTCGGGGTATTGCAGTCCCGCGATATAGTGGGACCGCAGTATATGAACTGTGAAAGGGCAGGGGACCACTGTACATGGCATACATAATTAGCACGTAGCATAGAGAGACAAGAATGGTTGCCTTACTCACAAAGGCCCATTGAGCACTGATTAACAGAGCACTTATGTACATTTGTCTGTCCAATCAGGTAACACACATTGCATCATGGCTATTGCAGCTCCTTGCATCAGCCAAAACCATTTAAAGCCCATTCTTTACACCTGCAGTCTAATAGAAAAACCCTTTAGACTGAATCACTGTGACTTTGCACATTTGTAGACTCCATCTTAGAAATCAATTAAATACATACAGACCATTTATATTTATTATTATTTATTTATTTTATTTTTATATTTATACCCCGCTTATCTTTCTTTCGAAACTCTAAGCGGCTTACATGACGAGCAAGCGCCAATGAACACAGAACAATAATATATAACACAACAAAGTAAATAGGCAATAAAAACCATTGCATCTAAAACCAACAATGATAACTATAAACCAAGCGTGCACAAACATTATACACAAAGTATAGCCGCTTGGACATTAAGATGGCGGGACCTTCACAAAAAAAAAAAAAGAGAGAGAGAGAGAGAGAGAGAGATCAGGGTTCGCCAAAGGCCTCTCGAAATAAATAAGTTTTTACAGCTTTTCGAAAGGCCAGCAGGGACTCTGCAGAGCGCACTTCGCTGGGGATGGAGTTCCATAAGGATGGGGCTGCCACCGAGAAGGCCCGGTTCTGGGTGACCGACTTCCGGGCCTCTCGTGGGGTGGCAACCCGTAGCGAGTGCGCTCGCGCCTGCCGAACTGGTCGGGCCGAGATGGATCGCTGAGCGATACGCTCTGCCAGGTAGTCCGGACCCAAGCCATGGAGGGTTTTATAAACTAAAACCAAGACATTGAATCTAATCCGGGCCGCAACGGGCAGCCAGTGCAAGCAGGCCAGGACTGGGGTGATGTGATCATAACGACACACACCAGCCACCAGCCTGGCCGCCGCATTCTGGACCCGCTGCAAGCGCCGGAGAAGAGTCAAGGGCAACCCCATGTAGAGGGCGTTGCAGTAGTCCAGCCTCGAGATCACCAGCGCCTGGACCACTGTCCTCAGAGAGTCACCATCCAGGTACGGGCGGATCTGGGCGATTTGGCGAAGATGGTAATACGCGGCCCTGGTAACCGACGCCACCTGGGCCTCCATGGTCAGCGCCAGGTCCAGGACCACGCCCAGATTCCGCACCCTCTCCACAGGCCGGAGGGAGACTCCCCCCAGAGAGGGAAAAGGGCCACCGTACCCAGACGGCGAACCCCCAAAGAACATGACCTCCGTCTTCCCGGGGTTGAGCCTAAGCCTGTTCGCCCCGGTCCAGGTCAGCACGGCGTCCAGGCACCCATCAAGGATCCTCACAGCTTCCACTGCAGAGGTGGAAAAGGAGAGATAGAGCTGCGTGTCATCAGCGTACTGATGACTGCACACTCCAAAACTCCTAATGACCCCAGCCAACGGCCTTACATAGATGTTAAACAGCAACGGCGAGAGCGACGACCCCTGCGGGACCCCACAAGGGAGAACCCACGGGGCCGACAACTCCCCTCCGTGCTGAACATACTGGGGACGGCCCTCCAGGAAGGATCGGAGCCAACTGCGAGCAGTGCCCCCGATTCCAACCTCAGAGAGCCGATCCAGTAGGATACCGTGGTCGAGCGGTATCAAAGGCCGCTGACAGATCCAGGAGGACCAACAGGGTAGAGCAACCCCTGTCGGCTGCCCGGAGCAGGTCATCTTGCAGGGCGACCAAAGCTGTTTCGGTCCCCCGACGGGGCCTGAACCCCGACTGGCACGGGTCGAGGCACTGCCGATCCTCAAGGTATGACTGCGGCCGGACCGCTGCCACCCTCTCGATGACCTTGCCCATAAACGGGACATTAGCGATCAGACGGTAGTTTCCCAAATCGTCCGCCATTTGTCTTAAGAATGGGCTTAACCACCGTCTCCTTCAGGCGGGAGGAAAAACCCCTCGCCGAAGGAGGCGGTGGCGATGGCAGAAGCCCATTCGGCCATAGTCCCACTGGCAGCTTTAATAAGCCAGGAAGGGCAAGGGTCGAAAGGAGTGGACGCCGGCCGGCAGTGCGCCATCGCCCCAGAGGCCTCGACAGCAGAAACAGGCCCAAGCTCCTCCAACCGAGGCGACGAAGGCGGTCCGGCAACCGGGGAGGCCGAGGCAGTGCTACCACAACCGGAGTCAAAGCCGGCACGGATGGCCTCAATCTTTGATCTAAAGAAGGCTGCAAAATTCTCACTACTGAAATCAGTAGGAGGAGGCCTAGCCAGACTAGGATTGGTGAGGTCCCGGACCACCCGGAAAAGCTCCGCCTGTCGGTTCGAGGCCTCACCAATTCTCACGGAGAAAAACGATGACTTGGCCTCCGTGATCGCGTTGGAATAGCGACTAGTCTGGGAATCAACAGCAGCCTTATTACTAGCCGTCCGGGTTTTTCTCCAGCTGCGCTCTAACCTTCTCCTCACCTGCTTCATTGCCCGTAGCTCCTCCGTGAACCACGGGGAAGTCCGGGCTCGGCACCGGAGAAGGCGCTTAGGGGCGATCCGGTCTATGGTGTGGGCAGCTGTCTCAAACCAATGGTTAGCCACAACCTCGGCCGGAGCGCCAGTCAGTCCACCAGGAAACTCCCCGAAGGCCTCCTGGAACCGTTGAGGGTCCATAAGCCTTCGGGGGCGGGCCAAAACAAAAGGCCGCTGGTCCCCGCGAGGAGGAGTCGCAATCGCCAATGAGAAAGAAAGCAGGTGGTGGTCCGACCATGACACAGGTAGGGAGATGAGATTTATTTATACATCTGCCTAATACATAGTTTCACTAACTAATATCTATCAATATCTAATATCTGACAGTTTTGTATTCATATTTCTGCAAACACACACACAAAACTGACTGCATAAGCAATAGGATTGCATCTACCCCTCATTTACAGTTTTTTAGGAAGTAATCCAGTTTGGGCCAAATTGCGCAGCCACCATAGAAGGAAAAATGCATACACAACTCAGACACTGTACTCAGGAGAAGTGTGGGCTGTGATCAAAGCTGACTTTTGGCATCTTCCTTGCTTCAGCCCTCCAGTTCTGCAGAAGCGGGGGAGTTTTTTGTTTTTCTGTTTTATCTGAGAACATTGCACAAGATGGGTTTGGGAAGCTCAATGGGGCCCCTCAGTGGATATTTACAGCTAGTTCATACAAACAAAACAATCGGAGAGTTATTCAGAATCAGACCACTTGCTTGACATGATTTCAGATAACTAATGGACAAGTTTGTTTTGCAGCATCTCAAAGAAAATCCTTACTGCACTGTTATAAAAATTCCATTTGACTCTTTAAACCAAATTTTATTTAAATTAAACGTATATATTTAAACTTTAAAACCACAAAATGTGTGTACTAGGCATAGATAACTCAAGCTTCAAATAAGCCCATAATGCTGATGTCCGATTGGCGTTAGCAGAATTGTGTATCTGCCTCATTGTGTTGTGTGTATATACAGAGTTATTTAATTTGTTTTTTTATTTTTATTGGTGTAAAGGATTGTTGACAATAGTATAACTATAAGGCAATGGACAGAGGCCATTGTAGAAATTTATTTTTACATGAAGGAATAGAAAAAAGACATTTCAAGTCCTGATCATGGTAAAACTGAGGGAGAGACTCCAGGGTCTCAATGATACTTCATAGTATAAGTGATGTTGTACATGCTGGGACAACCCTCTGAAGTTACTGTTCTTAGCTTTAACATATTTTGTCTACCTTTGAGCATGCCAGGATTAAGCAGAGAAAATTATAAACAACATCCTTGAAGAAAAACGTTCATGTGCCTTGTAACGTACTGCAGTTTTGTTTTGTTTTTTTTTTTTGGCAGGAAGAGGGAAGGAAAGAAGAAGAAAGCCAAAGAGGGAAGAAAACAAGGGAAACGGTCAAGAAAACAGAGGCCAGGAATCCAGAAGGCAAAACAGAGAACAGGAAAACAAAAGTAAAATACGATCAAAGAAAAGAAGAACACAGGACAAACAGCAAAAACTAGCATCCATTAGCACTGCTCCCTAACTGCCTTACACCACTGTTTAAGATTTTTGCTGCTGCTATCTCCATGAGGTCCCCGGAGCTGGTGCTCCCCGACAAAGTCACAAATGGACAATATTACCAGTTATACTTAAATCTTAAACAACATTCCAAATAATTGCTATTATATTCTTCTTGCAGTCACAGTTTTATTCAAGAGACTGACATGAGCCAAGAAAATAAACTTCAACTGGGATGTGTTCTCGAAGGCTGGGATACTTTCAGTCTGCTCTATTATATGCTTCTAAGCATCTCCAAGTGGCAATTTAAAAAGTTTTGTATATAATTATCCATATGGTATAAAGCATAGCAATATATTGAATGGCATCTGGAACAAAACCCCATCTCTTCCCCTTGTAAAATAGTTTTCCCCAATCTATTGTTTATGATGCAAGAGAAATCAAAGTAAAAGGTACAGTAGCTCTATGCACATAATTTTATATATGTTATGTACACATCAAGAAAGGGAGAAAAATCTATTACGAAAGAGTGACTGGAATCCTATTGCCAGACAACACCCATTGAGCTACATACGTTCCATTGATTCAAATGTTTCTTCATTTTTCACTTGTAGTAAGTCATAACTAGTGTAGAAGCATTTGACTCAATGGAACTTGCAAAGGAGCTAACTCAACAAGTCCCCATTGATTCAATGAGCCTCCTCATCTGATAGGGCAACTTACAATGCTAAGCTGGGTTTCAAGCAATGGAAATCTGTTTTTGATACCCCCACAGTGTATCAGAATGAAGCTGCCTGTATTTGCCTGGATTTCATCCCAAATTCATGTGAGAAATACTAGAGTGAGAGTCTCCATAGCTATGAAAGGAAAGGGGATGGGGGGAGAAGTAGAAGCAACATTCAACGTGTTGGAGATTCTTCTACGGAACAAAGGCACTTAGTTATGCAGCGCTCTTACCTGCAAGATAGCACAATTATTCTGGGCTACACTATAATTATACAGCATGTGCTGTTCCATGCTTTTTGTAATTTTGTGTAACTTAAATCTTCCTTTCAAATTTTCCAGAGACTGGCAAACTGTATTTGTAGAAAACAAGCAAAACACCGAGTGAATAAAGAACAGAGCAAATAGACCACAGAAACAGAAATTCATTTCCACTGATGATTCTCCCTTGCCACACAACATTTTTATTTAAAATTTGTCACACAGTCTGCTTTAAAAAAAAAAGGAGGTTCTTCTTTAGAAAGTGTCTTAAGAAACAAAGACCACTTTCCAGGTTAGATTGAATGGCATTCAACTAACTACTTTTCCTTATGGAACAGTTTCCATCAGTGGAATGGGAACGGTGAGAATTTTCCATCCTAAATAGAGCCCATACCTCAGCCACTGGGAACCCTGCAAGAACAGATTTGAAAGGGGTTAGGGATTGCTGGGTGAGGACAGGAGGGGAAAGCTGCCTAACACATGGGGACATCCACTGTGTAATGTTGCATTTTATGTGTGTGTATTTTTAGCGGATAGTTCAACCTTTGAATGAGTTCCATAGCTCTGCCTTCAGCAAGGTCTTTGTCTCTAACAGTGAAGGTGAACCTTTTAGAGACCGAGTGCCCCAACTGCGATTCAAATCCCATTATTTTTTTCACATAGTGCCAATACAGCAATTTAACCTGAATACAGGTAGCTGGGAAGGGGCAACGTTGAGTGCCCACAGAAAGTGCTCCGGGTTCCACATTTGGCACGTGTGCCATAGGTTCGCAAACATTGGTCTATAACAAGTAATAGACACAGCTTCTTGCTTCATGGACCATCTAATTCATGCAGATCAAGATGCTTTTTTGTTAAATGGGTCAGCTAAAAAATGACAACAATAACTCAAACTCTAACAGCTCAAATCTTCATCCAACCTTGTGAAACTGGGCACAGAATGTTTGTACTGTTATACCATTCATAGAAAGAGCTAGCACAGTGGCATGAATTCCACTTCTCTCACTTGCTGTAAATCCACCAGGTATAGCTCACTAAGGGCGTTTATACACAACCCCTAAGCTCCGCTGTAAATGGCTGCAAGCTCCGGAGCTTAAAAATGTTTCCCCACCAGCTCCGGAGTTTGCAGACAATTAAGTGCGACCCCGCCCACTTTAGCGCGACCCAGCACACTTTTCTTGTACCTTCTCTTTGGAGGTGAAAAATCTTTGATGCGGTGGAACGATAGTGAGTGCAGGGCTCTCCTCGCTTCTGTTTGCTGCTTTTGGGCTCCCGCCCCTTTAAGAGCTACTTTTACAGAGACGAGGGGGTTGGACTTGATGGCCTTACAGAGACGAGAGGCAGAACGAGGTGAGCGGCATGCTTTTCTTTCTCTTTTTCTCCCTCCCTCACACAGCCAGCAACCAGGAAGTGCGGAGGGGGGTGGGGACAGAGGAAGAGCGACGAACCCCTAAGATCTCTGGTCCGAATTTAAGTGGCCAGCGGATCTTAGGGGTTGTGTAAAAAGGCCCTAACTGAGCTACAACAAACAGGGGAAATCCTCAGGGTCATGTCACCAAGAAGGAGGAAAACTGATTTCATGGCAAGCTGAATCAGTCTAATGTGGTAACTCTGTTGCACTTTGTGAGAGGCAGCCTTTGTTTTGTTTTACGTGTACAACTAAATCTAAGTTTTGCTGAGGCTTGAGGCATACACTAACTTTCCATGAAGGTGATGTGGCAACAGCAGATGTTGGCTCTGACTTCCCAGTGAATTTTGCACTATTTATTTTTTTTTAAATTTTTTTTATTGAACATAAAAAAAGACAAAATAACAATGATAAACAATTATATTAAAAAAACAGTAATAGACAATCATAAACAGTACAAAGTGCCCCCCACCCCCAAGAAACCGTCCAGTATTCTTGCATCTTCTCTTTCTTCTTCATCTTTTTTTTTCTTTTTCTTCCAATAGGCTTCTTAAGGTCCTTTACGCCATAACTGTGTTGGGTTATAAGTTGGTTGTATCCCTTTCCCTTTTAATAGTACATGATCTATAAATTTCCCCCAAACATCATAGAAAATATCTTTTTTTATTTCACCTCTCAAAACTTTTATATTACAAGATAGTTTATCATTTAGTGCTATGTCCCACACTTCCTTATACCATTCAGCAATTTTAAGGTCTGATTTCAGTTTCCAGTTCCTAGCAATAATCAGTCTAGCTCCTGTCATAAGATTTGCTATTAATTCTTTAGTTTTCACATCATATTCATTGATAGATGGTAATGATAACAAAGCAATTTCCGGTACACATTTAATATCAGTTTGTAGTATTTCTCTTATCTCCTCAATAATCTCTTGCCAAAACTTTTGAACTATTTCACATTCCCACCATAAATGAAAATAGGTACCTATCTTTTTTTCGCATTTCCAGCAGAGCTTAGAATTTTGGATTCATTCTATTCATTCTGACTGGAGTCATATACCATCTTAAAACTAGTTTGAAGTAGTTTTCTTTTATTCTGACTGATAATGACCATAAAATCCTCAAATTCCATTCTTTTCCATTCATCATTATTTATTTCTTTCTCTATGTCTTGTTTCCATAGCTCTCTTATTGTGTCCTGTTCCCTATTCTCAAATGAATCTTGAATTATTTTATATAATTTGCCAACTGTTCCTTTCCCTGTATTTCCTTTCTCTGATTCATATGTTGTCAGAAATTGCTCAAATTTTGTATATCCTCTAAGTCAGTGCTCCCCAACCTTTTTGTCCCCACGGACCGGTAAATGTTTGATGATTTTCCGTGGCCCGGGGCTGGGGTGGGGGGGGGGAGATGGGGGTGTGGGGGGGGTCAGGCGGGGGGGAAGGGGGGGTGTGGGGGGCGGGGATGGGGGAGGGAGGCGGGGTGTGGGGGGTCTTGGAGCGTGTGCCTTGCAGGGGGGCCACGGGAGCAGCGGCGGCGGCGGCGGCGCTCGCCGGCTGGGGGCATCGGGCGTGCTGCTCGCCCCCGCGTGCACGGGCGGGGTGGGGGGGAGCCTGGGGCTCCTGGGTGGGCGGGCCCCCGCCTCCTCCTCCTGTCGGCGGCCGCGGCGGCCACGGCAGCCGCCCAGGTTTGGCCACCGCCGCCGCCCGCCTCCGGCTGCGGCCTTCTGGCGGGCGAGCGGGAGGGGGGAGGGGAGGGAGGCCGGTGGGGGGGTGGCGTCCCCGCGCGCGCCCCGGAGAGGCCAGTGTCCTTTCCTCAGCCCTCCCCCGACACACACACACACACACACACACACACACACACACACACCTGGCCACCTCTCAGGGAGGCGGGCAAAGCTCACCCCGCACCGCGCGCGCCCTCCCCGCCACCAAGACTTGCCCCCCCTCCAGCCGGGTCTCCGGGCCGAGAAGGGGGAGTCCGAGCGCCTCCCACCGCCGCCGCCGCCTCTCTCACCTGCTGCTGGGCAGGGAGCCCGAGCTCTGGCCAGGCGCAAAACTCAGGAACTTGTCCGCTCTCCCGGGGAGGCGGCGAGGGGGCCGCTGGGGACTGGCGGAACCCGCCCCGCCCCAAAGGGGCTGCAACGAGGGCGGTAGCGCCTCCTGCTCCTCCTCCTCCTGCCGCCGCCGCCGGAGGAGCAGCAGTAGCAGCTGGGGCAATTGCGGCGGGGGGTCGCAGGGACGGCGACGACCGCGGGGGGGGTCGCGGCGGCGGCGAAAACACCCGGGCCGGCCCGCGACGCCCCTGCCCGCCCCCAACACAGGTGCGGTCCGGCGGTGGCGGCAGCGGGGGGGCTCCGCCCTGGAGCGCGGCCGCAGGGAGGGGCCAAAGGGCGCGTGCCCCAGGGGAGGAGGAGGAGGAGGAGGAGGGGCACCCACCTCCTCTTCCGACCGAGGGAGCCCCCACCAGCGCCTCCCGCGCACGCCCCCTCCTCCCCGCCGGCCCCCGCGTGCCCGGCCCCCAGCCTCCTCCTGCTGCTGCTGCTGGTGGTGGAGGGTGAGGAGGAGGAGGACAGAGGAGGAGGAGGAGGAGGCGCCGCCACCGCCACCGGCGGCGGGCAGAGGAGGAAGGCAAAGGGAAAGGCGGCGGCGGCGGCTCCTCCTGCACTCCTCCAGCCTTCCTCCTCCACCGGCCGCCCGCGGGAGAGAAGAGGAGGAGGAGGAGGGCGGCGGAGGAAAAGGGGAGGAGCCTCCCCGGCCTCCCCAGGCGGCCCGGTGCTGACCGGTCCACGGACCGGCACCGGTCCGCGGCCCGGGGGTTGGGGACCACTGCTCTAAGTTGTGTATTTCTCCTAATCCATTCTTTCGTCCAGCTTTCTAACTGGGCGTAATTCAACCACGACAATTCCTGAGTTTGCAGAATACGTTTAATTTCTTGTTTTGATGTCATCTTTTAAATCCAATCTTTTAGTCTTGCCACTTTCCTTAATTTAAATAAGTCTCCCAATTTCTTCATGTTCGTGGGGAAATTTATCTGATCGATGCACCAAGCGGGAACCTTCCTGTATCAATTTCTTTCCATACTTTTTCCAAGTGAGCAATAGGGAACTTAGAAGAGGATTTTTAATTGGGTAACCTTTCCTTTTTGGGGAAACTAAACACATATTTATTTATGTCTTCATTTAGTTCCTCTGATTGAAGTTCCCACCATATTAGTTTTTGAGGTTTAAATAGTATTTCCCCAGGGAGCTAAGCTGATTAGCTATGTAATACATTCTAAGATTAGGTATGCCTATACCTCCCTCTTTTGAGATCTATACCATAAGCTTTTATTTATTCTTGCTTTTTTTTCCACCATTGCAGAATTTATTTAAAAGATCTTGATAAACTTTAATTTCAATTTCTGTGTATTGAATAGGTAACATTCTAAAAAGAAAATTTATTTTAGGAAGTATTTTCATTTTTACCATTGCTATTCTACCAAACCATGATAAGTTTAATTTGGAGTAATTTTGTAATTTATTTCTAATCTCTTCCTTTATTTTTGTGTAATTTCGTTCTTTCGTTTTACTAATGTCTTTATCTAAAAGTATCCCTAGGTATTTTATACATTTACAAACTTTCAGTTCGTGATTGGAGATCTCTTCCATGTCTCATCCTGATTGAAAAGCATGATTTCTGATTTCTTTCTGCCAGTTGACACATAATCCGGTTGTTTCACCAAATTCCTTTAGGTGTGCTTTTATTCTTAATATATTTTCTACCGGATTTTTTATTGTTAACAAAGCGTCGTCCGCAAATAAACTGATTTTTATCTTGCCTTCCTTACCCATACCTTTAATAAGTTGGTCCTCCCTTATTGCATTAGCTAGTAGCTCTATCTATGCACTATTTATTAAATATAGGCAACAATGTATTTTATAGTGAACTTCAGCAAGAAGACTTCAGTTGACTTCAAATTACCTTGCTTCAGTGGCTACTGCTGTAAAACGTAATATCCATAAGCGCATCGTTTTCTTTCCAACTTAGCTCTGATGGGGCACTTGCCTCACTACAGAGGCCAACACAGCTTTCACAACCACCAAGTTTTGGTGAGTGTAGGCACTAAAAGTTCTTTCCTTGTTAAATTGACTTAGCTTAGCTTCTCCTGCCCTCTCTCTCCAAAATTGCAAGCTTGGACAATCTTTCCTAGAACTGATTCTTCAGCCACTCCTGCCTATGCTTCCCTCTCAGCAGGAAATTTGCGTTGCTCACAGTTGGACAGGCAGTTGGTGAAGACGTGGTTGCCTTGGTGTGAAGCTATAATGACTAACATTAACAATTTCAAAAGTGAAGTGCAAAAACGTTTCTTTACAAGTGCTGTCTGCTATCACCTTGTCATTGCCCGCGGCTACAGTTGTTAATTAAGTAGCAAGATATAGCAGAAGGCTGAACACTGTTGATTAATGCATGCCTCGGGTGCATGGGTGGGTGGGTGGGGGAACCTCAGTTATCATCCAATTGGTGTTGTCAAAGAGTTCATCATTTTACCCTACACAGCAGCGTAGAATACCTGTGATTTTGAAAATCAACATTAAAAGTAGAAAATGTTACTCCTCCAAAAATACAGTTTGGAACTTTCTGGTGAGTGGCAAGAAAACTGATTGGAGTGCCTGAATAAAGGGTCAGAGACAAGAAGTTTGACTATCCATAGTGCCTCCCAGGAAAGAGGACAAGTGAGATGACCCATGGTATACACTGCTGATGGAGGGGTTACATCCCCTGGCACCCGTTCAGCCTTGGGCAAGCTGCATGGTTGCAGAAGAACACCAGAAATAGGGATCTGCACATCACTTCTGTGTCCCCAATGCCTAAAAAGCCCTGGGAAGGGTCACCATAAGTTGGAATCAACTTGATGTCACACCGTTATTGGTAAATGATCAACAACAGTTTGTAATCTTAGACGTTATTTATGGTGGCTGTGTTTCTTAACCAGAGTGCCGTATCATGCAAGTTTCACAAGTTACCATTTCAGAATGAAACTCAGATTTCAGCTCTTTAAAAAAGGAGATTGGTATTTATTCTTATATGTTGATAGTTTGCTCAAGAAGTATACAGATGATTGGAGTGGGAGGAAGTATCCAATCAGTAAGATTCACACCCAGGCATCTGAAAAGACATTATCCATACACAAAATCAATCCTTGGTTAATATGAGATACAGAAAACTAACATTGAAAGGGATTTCATGAAGATTCACACCCAGGCATCTGAAAAGACATTATCCATACACAAAATCAATCCTTGGTTAATATGAGATACAGAAAACTAACATTTAGTGATTCTTCAGCAGTTGAGTCATTAAGTCTGTTCTTAGCTGGGACTAGCAATAGGTTACTGACCACAGTGTACGAAGTGCTTTGTGTGCTGTGGACATGTGTGCATAATCAGTACAAAATTGACTAGTCAGAGATTCAGGCTAAAGGGCATCCATGCCTTCATGAAATCCCTTTCAAATTTTTCCATTAAATCAATCCCCTAAGGAAAATAGTTTTGATAATCAAAAGCCAAAATAACAGATTCATACATGGTCGTTCTGTCACATCATTTACACATGAGGAGTCATTTATGGGAGTCACTTTCCATACAAAAGATCACACAAATGGAACTGTCTGGTTTTCACATTATTAGAACATAGTAGTTCCACCAAAATCACATTGCAAGGGGATTTTTTCTTGATAAAGTCAGCAGGCCTTCAATTTTTCCAAATGACCATTTCACAGACTGATAAAACACGTCATGCTAGAAATGACCTCTTCTGTTGACTCTGCTGATGGCTTCAAAGATGCTACTTTACCAATTTACCTCAGCTGCAAGAGCCCCAGGAACCAAAAGCATCTTGGGGTGGGATGGTTGAGTAAACAACAAAACATCCTAATTGTGCCAGGCTTCCAGCATTATCCATCTTGCATATGACTCCTGTATCCATACGCCTGGATGAGGGATATAGGATCCTACCGTGACTTTCTTCCTTTCAAACAGTACCTTAGTGTGATTATCATCATGTTACCTCATTAGGGTGGCCTAGAATACAAAGAGCCTAAGGATGTAGGGCAAAATGCCATCGGAGGGCTGGCTAATTGAGAGCAGCCCATTCCTGTCGATGCTAGAAATGAATTATTTATGATATATTAATTTGCCATAGTAAATGCAGAGGGAACCTAATTAAGGGCTTGGTATCCTATTGTGCCGTGCACTGCATATGTATGATACAACTCTAATTAGTTCCACTGAACGCAGTGGAACAAAAAGAGACCGAGAGTTCAAGTCTTCTCTGAAAACAAGCTCAAGAGCACCCACAGATGTTTTTTATCTCTTTAAATTTTTAATTACAATTCTTATAGCCAGCAAAACACAATTGTCATGGTTTCATGATGCATTGTTACTTTTGAAAACAAGCGCCCTAGAACTTCCAGCAATTGGAGCAGCCTCACAAGTGTTGGATTCTCATGATTGGTGCCCAGGAGGACTTTTGCAGTATTCAACATTCCGTAAGACAAATCAAAAACCAGGAGTTCCCCAAACAACAATTTAAAACTATGAAACTTGACCTTGGATCAGCTCCAAATTCAGCATGAATGTAGCAGAAAGGCTGCTCTTGAGCTGTGCGAAATTTTTGAAATTTGGGCACAGGGTTTTTAAAGTGTGATTTTGCTTCTACATAACACTTTTACGACGACAACGATGACAACAACAACAACAACAACAACAAAACCCCTGCAGAAACATAACTTCTGGGAATTCTGATGGACCAGTCTGCATAGCATTTGGGCCAATCAAAAATGTGCCTCCAGTCAGCCCACAGAGCAAGTGCCTGTTCACTTTTAATCCTGCCACGACCTTCAGTGTGAAAGAAAAAGATGTGGTGAGGTGAAGGAGAGTCTCCCATTATGGGGTATTCGGGATAGAACTTGGGGGAAATAGCTTCTTTGCCTCTTTGACCTAAAACTTCCAGGATTCCACCCCCATCATATTTAAGCTTAGTCTTGAATCTCCAGTGTGGTGCAGCGAGCAGAATAGAATCAAGAGGCCCTTATTTCAATCTCCAAGCAGCTATGGAAACTCACTGGAAGCATGGGACTGGTAAACCATGTTTTCAGTATTTCACTTGCCATTGAAAGCCTCACTTTCAGTGGGTTCCAACTTAGGATTTTTATAAGAGTTGGCTGATCCATTCAAAAACTTTCAATGGATCTACTATAGTAGGGGTAACAGATGCATATAGAACTGTGTCCCCAAGTTTGCTACCTTGTTGGTCCCTCTACTGCCTCCCCCAGATTCTGAAGGTCTCTCCCAAAGGACACTTGACTGGCCTTATCTTTCCAGGCTATTAACGTTTTTTGCTATTGTTCTCGCTGATTTTTAAGTATTAATTACTCATTGTTTTAACTGTTGTAAGCTACCGTGGGTAGCTTATATTGTGTACTTGAAAATACAGATTGCCACCATGTATTGGTACCAAAACTGCAGGGAAGCTTCCACAAGCGCTTCCCTGTAAGCCCCCCAAATTTGGAGAGTTTTGGGTTTCAGGGGGCTGAATTATTAAACTCCCAAAGGGGGTCCCCTAGAAGTAAATCATTCTAATTGAATCAGGAAGCTGCTAATTGCTTGCCTGTGGGTGGCTATTAGCGGCTTCCCAACTCAGTTTTCTCCTAGGGGGACCCATTTGGAGTTTAATAACTCAGAACCCTGAACTCCAAAACTCTCCAAATTTGCGCGGGGGCTTACAGGGAAGAGCTTGAGGGAGCTCCTCTGCGGTTTTGGTTCCTCTAGGACCGAGGAGAGCCATTATATAGTGTTTCATTTCATATCATTCCAAAATTCTTTTAAAATTTCATTAGTAACAAAACAAAACAAAACTACTAAAGAAATGAAACAAAACACTATATTTAGGTTTCATGCCCATCTCTAATCACAAGCTGAATACGAGCCAGCAGATCCTCACCCTAAATAATGCATTGAAGGGTGTAGTGTTAAACAGCTGCATTTTCTTCACATTTTGATACTTGGGTGAGCCTAGAAAGCTTTTAATGCAACATAATAAATTGGACTATTAAATGGGAACGAGATTGTGACTCTGATCTGAAAAGCCTCTACTCCAAACACCTCCTTTATCCTATTGCTATCCTAAATCTTATTGTTTTTCTAACTATTTTGCCACTGCTTCATCTTCCACTCTATTTTCATCATATTTTTTCACAGCCTCTGCCCATAAAACTTCTGACCCCACTGGTCAGCAATGTGATCCAAATGCATCTGGGAAATGAACACTTCATGTCACTGGGAAATAAGCACTGTCATTTTGTTTTAAGGGGGGGGAAGGCAATCTTACTCAGTGGACAACTGAACTCGTATGTAATTCCTATTATAGTGACAAGGGTTTTGATGGACAGCCTTAACCTTAGGAGGGAGAAAAGTATGTACTAGAAGCAATTCTAGGGTATGGATTAGTGATCTGACAGCAGCCCATGGAGAACAAGTGAAGGTGTAAATTACACTGAAGCCCTCAAAATGCGGTAAAGACAAGCAACCCTAAAAGGAAGTCATTGTCAGGAATTGTTCTTTTTGTTGTTTTATTTTCCAACATATATATATTTATCAACAATTCAGCTACATGCTGCAGAATGATACATCCGAAGCTGAACAACTATGGGGATGACAAGAACAGCAGAATGAATTTTGAATTACAAAAGATGTTTGGGAGAGACAACTATGAATATATGATTTTTACATGAAGCAGCTTGACAGAAGCCAGCATACATGGGACAAAATCATTATAAGCCATGTGGGAGATATATTCGGGGGGAGAATAATGAGTTTGATTCCACCAAAGGCAGTGAATAATAGGATCAAACCAAAGGGACAGCTCTATTTTGAGACTTTTAAACCTATGAACCTGCAGGCAGAATCAGGACCAAAAGACATTCTGAATGAGCCAGTTCTACATTAAGCAATCAGGTCTGGCTACAGAGAAAATGGTCCTTTCTTTCTCCACTGGACCATTCACCTCATTTTACCTTCACAGCTCCCTAAGTGACACTCAAAGAGAGTTTGTAGATAAAACACCTGCTTATTCCTCCTTACTTGGGGGCACTTATTTAAGCCTTTTTCTGAAAGGGGACAAATGGAGAAAACTCCCTGTTACCCAGAGGTTACATAAGTCTGGTTCACACTGACCAAGTGACAGTTTCCAATACAGCTTGTGAAAAAAAATGAAATGTCTTTGGGATTCCCAAAATAGCGCTGTATTACCTACAAAGAAAGGGGTGTGGTGGCTCAGCGGACTAGAGCGCAGAAACAGTCAGCTGCTTGGTGGTTCAAATCCTGGGTGCCATGCAGCAGAGTGAGCTCCCGCTGCTAACCCTAGCTCCTGCCAACCTAGTGGTTCGAAAGCATGTAAATGCAAGTAGATAAACAGGTACCACCATAAAAGCGGGAAGGTAAACAGTGTTCCATGCACAGAAATGCATTTGGCCATGCCAGCCACATGGCCACAGAATTGCACAACACTGGCTCTTTGCCATGAAATAGGTTACGTAGTCCACAGTCAAGAGACAGCCAACCTTCATAAGCACAGCAAGATGGGTTACCTAGTCCACAGTCAAGGGAAAGCCAATCTTCATAAGCCCAGAAAGATGGGTTATGTAGTCCACAGTCAAGGGAGAGCCATCCCTCATGAACACAGCAAGATGGGTTACCTAGTCCACAATCAAAGGAGAGGCAACCTTCATAACCACAGCAAGTTGGGTTCATAAGTGCAAGAAGACAGGTCTTACAAGAGATGGCTCTTCCTTAACTGTGGACTAGGTAACCCATCTTGCTGTGCATACAAAGGTTGGCTCTCCCTTGACTGTGGACTAGGTAACCCATATTTCTTGGCCTACGAAGGTTGGCTCTCTATTGATTGTGGAGTAGATAACTCATCTTGCTGTGCTCATGAGGGATGGCTGTACATTGAGTTTGGACTAGGTAACCCATCTTGCTGTGCTTACGGAGGCTGGCTCTCCATTGATTGTGGACTAGACAGCCTATCTTGCAGTGCTTACAAAGCTTGGCTCTCCATTGATTGTGGACTAGATAACCCATCTTGCTGTGCTTATGAAGGTTACAGAGACAGGGACAAATCCCTCTTTTGGTTCAAAGGAGCCATTCTGAACCTTTCACATTATGGTTTTCAACTGTGCAGGAGCCTACTATAGGCTTGCTGGTGTCATCATTGGCTCCATCCATGCTCTGAGTTTGGTATTTGTAGGGATTTCATACCCCGATAGCTCTGTACCCCAAGAAATGGGCAGAGCACAAAGCGCACCTAGAGGAAGCTGAGGACCTGGATTTCCCAGAAATCCCCAGGGCCGAGCAGGCACCCAGTGTGCAGCTAAGCTGATGCTGATCTAAGCATAGGTCAGGAGGCCAGGAAAACAGGATACAGACCAAGAGCCCCTTTCTGTCCTTATCAGTAATGCCTCACTAGCTAGGGAGCATTTCCCCCCCCCCACCTATGGATTCTATTTCCTGGGCTGTTGTGTACCTGTTTACTCAGTATCGTCTCACAGATAAGGCATGCATTTCCTCCTCCCACCGAGGAATGCCTCACCGTATGTATTGTGCTTGCTCTCATAATAAACACTGGTCGCTCGGGCAGAGGGGCAGGAAGGAGAATCATCACCACACAGGAGAAGAATCATCATCACACAATCACTTCCACACACGCATGCCTCCACACAGACATCAATGGAGCCCTGACAGAGAGACGAACAGGAATGTTGCCTGAGCACCAGATATTGCACCCCGAAACTCTGTGTCCCATGTGATTCGTAACGCAACAGGTATTTGCCAAATCAGCCTGTCTTCTCTGAGGCTTGAATCCAAGAGCTTCAGGTGCTTCCCTTTCCTCTACACAGGGCTAAGCCAGTACAGCTTACTTGCTGCATTTCTGTAGTATATGTGTAAATACTCTATTACCATGACTGCACCAGCTTTCCAATAGAAGACTTTTAACTACTGATTCTATGTAGTCATGTTTGGAGACCAAAAAGTTAGTCTTTTTAGAACAACTGCAGAGCTGCACTTATCAATGAAGGACACTTGACTGCCACTTCTATTGTCTTCAAACCAAACAGCAGGAATGAGGTTACACTTTTTAAAAAAAAGTTAGCATCCAAATATGCATTCCCTTAACAGTACAATTTGGTTGGATGACTGAGACACAATCCCATCAGAGCCTGCCTCGGTACAATGTGTCCTGTACTACTATTACCAGCTTGTGCATTGAATGAAAAGCTATGCTGTTTCAGCAAAGACAATTGTGTTTGTCATCTGAAATGTGCCAGTGGAAATGTGAACGCAAGTGAAACTGTGGGAGGAAGGGGAAGGCCAAAAAGATGGGCGCAACAGGCCAGTAATCCTGTGCAGCCTTTACGTGTGCGCAGAGCTGCAACTGGAGACGCTGTCGCAGAAATCTGGCAGGGTGCCAGCCAGGCACTGCCAGGCACAGGGGCAACAATAGACCAGGCGGCCGCGGCAACTTCTGCAGTTGAAGATCAGTGTGTGTAGATACTGAACAGGATGCCAACCAAAAATATTCTAAGACAGGTTCCATCTATTGTGAGGTACCATCTAACAACGGAACGCAAAAACAAACTATTATGGAAGCTGTCCATGTTTCACTACTTGCCCACAGGATCTATTTAACTGGACACACGAGTGAGTCCCACAACGAAACCGGTGTCATCGTGTCCTAGCAGAAATGTTCCTCTTCGTGGCATTAGCCTACCAGCCAGATAGCCCTTATTTAAAGTACGGTACACTTGAATAAGCCATTAGGGGCTCAAACATACATCCAGTTCTCCTGTAAATGTTTATGCCACAACCCTTCCCCATAGCACTCTTTTACAGCTCAGTCTTGGTTGGACTGATTTTGCAATATATTGCCCTGTCAAACCTCAGGGTTCCCTGACTCTCACATGTTTCCCAGTGTTCCTCTTTTGGCTCCGTTTTTGTCAGCATTCATTTCTTGAGTTTGGCATTAGGGGGAAATTAAATAGTAATGAACCATCACTCTAACTCTCTGAGTTACACAATGTTTTTAGCACTTTATACAATCGGAGATACAAAGCAAAACATATAGTCACTGTTTTATCCAATTATTTAGTAAGAAATTAACCTTTCCATGTCCCTGGCTAGTGAAGTCATCCACAATTACACAAAAATATATTATGTAAATAAAAACTTTATATAGAATGGCTCTGGTTAACAGAATCTTTTTGAAATCTGAAATCTGTTTGCAGAGCTGCTTCGGGACAATGCATAGAAAGCAATGGCCACATAGCAATGATGGTTGACTCTGGATATGGGAGCTGAAATTTCCCAATCTATGATATAAATTTGTTACATTTACTGTTTTGACACAGGGTTAACTTGCTGACCCAAGAGATGAAGAAGAAAAGGACTATAAATTATTAGAAGCTTCAGTCCGTTATTGTTGTGGTCGCTGATGGCTATGAAACTTAAATTTCTAGAAAAAGGTTTCAAACAGTAATTAGGAAACTGTTGTTTTTGAAGAACTAGGGCTACTTATATCTGTCTACTGGCTTTCTGAGCGAGATATATATAGTAAATTAAATGGGTGCTGTTGTGAGCCATCAAGAAGTTTCAAACACACAGTGATGCTATAAAACAATAGTCTTCAAAAGGTCCTACTATTAACAGTTTGCTTAGAACCTGCAAACTAAAGTTTGTGGTTCTGTTATTAAGTTAATCCATTTCGTATTTATTCTATCGTTTTCTTTTCTAGAGTGACTTTTTCATTGTCAAACTCTTAGCAGTGGCAAGGTGTGTGTTTGCACAGTCCAAAGTAGTGCATCAGCTACACCCATTCCTTGAGAAGTCTGATTTGGCCACGTTCCTCAATTACTTTCTACTTAGATTAATCTAACACGCTCTGTGCAAGACTCCCTTTGGAAAGCATTTAAAAACTTCAGAGGCTCCTACAGGCATCTGCTGGACATGAAAGCTTGTTAAACTGAGGACCGAACATTCTTGTTATAACAGTTCATTGGCTTCTGATCCACTTGTGGATACAATGCAAAGTGCTGGTCTTAATGTGTAGGGCTTTAAACAACTTGAGGGCAGGTTTTTTTTTAAGGGACCGTGTCTCCCCACAGCCTCCCTAGGCTTTAAATTCTTTGGGGGAAAACCTTTCTCTCCCTTTACCTTCACAGTCAAGCCTGGCACAGACATGGGAGAGTGGCTTTTCCGAGGCCGATCCCAGATTATGGAACTCCCTTTCATGGGACGCCAGGTTGGCCCTTCCCCTTCAATCCTTCTGCGGGTAGCAAGGGGCTCTTAACTGCTGCTGCAGAAGGGATTTATGGAGGTTTGTTTGTTTGTTTATTTATTTATTTATTATTTTTAAACCTCTACTACACCACTTGTCTAGCAGACAAAACCACTAATCTAAGTGGCTTCCAAAAATGTAACACACACACACACACACACACACACACACACACACACACACACACACACACACACACACACACACACACACACACACACACACACAATTTAAATAATGAGCATACTAAAGCAAAACCCATCCACCAGCACCCACAGTCCACAGGGTTGTCACAAAATTGCCTTAAAATAAAGATTAAAAAGGGGTGAGGTTTTCAAAGTCTCTTGTTGAGAGAGAGAGAGAGAGAGAGAGAGAGAGAGAGAGAGAGAGAGAATAAAAAAGTCAAATATGGCAAATAAAGTTAAGCTATCATATCTTCCAACTATTCAAATTATTTATTCTGCTCTGAAGGAAATGACACCTTGGTTTCTGCAATCTGTCGTCTTTCACTCTGCAGCTAAGATGACATTATAGCAATAAAAACTGATGTCAGAAAATGATAGCCATCATAAGACTTCCATAAAGTAGCCGCAGATAATGTAACCTGTCATTGCTTCTTTATTTATATGAATGTTAATAGCTTCTTTATATGGTCCCCTCTTTCAATTTGATTCCAAAAACAACCACATAAGAGAGGTTTCACTGAAAAGTACTGATCGCCTGAGGATACATGATAGGTTTTGTGATGAAACAATTTGAACTTGATCTTCAAGTCCTATATACCCTAATTGTTAAAATGTATTGATTCTTTCAGATCAGTGATTGCCGTATAAGCAATGTCAAGGCTTAAATATACTGGCAGAAAAACAACTGAATAAATGATATACTTAAAGTGTATAGTATAAAATATTATAATTTACAAGATTTTTTCTGCATTCATGTGGTTAGACATTTCATATTGACTGGATAGCTACAGTAAGTGAAACCAGAGGGACAGATGCACGCTGCAAGAGTACCCCCAGAAGAATGGATTGTTTACCCAACTCTGAGTATTTATTTATTTGTTTGTTTTATTTCTATACCGCCCATCTTCCAGCAGGAACTCTGGGCGGTTAACAACAAAGTTAAAATCTACAATGAATAATAAAACAAGAGTACTAAACCAGCAAAGAGGGAAAACCCTCAGCAAGAGGCATCAGGGGCGGGGGAAAAATTTCCCCCTCTATACCTGGGACGATTGCCATAAATTAGAATTTATTTGGCAGCACATAACTGTTGATTTTATGAGGGAAAGGAACTCAGCAGGTAATTCAAAACGTTGATACTTCCGAGCTTTGAAAACTACAGCATTTGTCTTTCAAAGCATCAAGGCTTAGGAGAAAAAAATTGTGAATTTGGCTGTATCTTCCAGAATCCCTGTACCTTGTGATAAAGAAAGTGGGATTACAACTTTCATTGGACTCCTCCTGATTAGTGGTTGCTCCAGTGGGCTGGCGTCCAAGGCACCTATCCCCCGGGCGCCTATCCTCTGCTTATTTCTCTTTAATTTCCCCAAGACAATGTAAAATAATCGCAGCTCTATCCCCCTTTCTGTTTAGAGGATGGGGAAGGAGGCTGAATGTGGTGGAAGGCGGTTTTCCTGGAGTGCTTCAGTCCCTGTGTTGTTGTTCAGTCATTCAGTCGTGTCCGACTCTTCGTGACCCCATGGACCAGAGCTCGCCAGGCCTTCCTATCCTCCACTGCCTCCCGGAGTTTTGTCAAATTCATTTTGGTTGCATCGATGACACCGTCCAACCATCTCATTCTCTGTTGTCCTCTTTTCCTTTTGCCTTCGATTTTCCCCAGCATCAGGGACTTTTCCAAGGAGTCCTCTCCTCATGAGGTGGCCAAAGTACTGGAGCCTCAGCTTCAAAATCTGTCCTTCCAGTGAACATTCAGGGTTGATTTCTTTCAGAATGGATAGGTTTGATCTCCTTGCAGTCCAGGGGACTCTCAAGACTCTCCTCCAGCACCACAGCTCAAAAGCATCAATTATGAGGCGATCAGCCTTCTTTATAGTCCAGCTCTCACTTCCATACATCACTACTGGAAAAACCATAACTTTGACTATCTGGACCTTAGTTGGCAAAGTGATGTCTCTGCTCTTTAGGATGCTATCTAGGTTTGCCATTGCTTTCCTCCCAAGAAGCAGGTGTCTTTTTATTTCGTTGCTGCAGTCACCATCTGCAGTGATCAAGGAGCCCAAGAAAATAAACTCTGTCATTGCCTCCATTTCTTCCCCTTCTATTTGCCAGGAGGTGATGGGACCAGTGGCCATGATCTTGGTTTTTTTGATGTTGAGCTTCAGCCCATTTTTTCACTCTCCTCTTTCACCCACATTAGGAGGTTCTTTAATTCCTCCTCACTTTCTGCTATCAGAGTAGTATCATCTGCGTATCTGAGTTTGTTGATATTTCTTCTGGCAATCTTAATTCTGGCTTGTGATTCATCCAGACCTGCCTTTCTCATGATGTACTGTGCATATAAGTTAAATAGGCAAGGTGACAGTATACAGCCTTGTCCTATTCCTTTCCCAGTTCTAAACCAGTCAGTTGTTCCATATCCAGTTCTGACGGTTGCTGCTTGTCCCACGTATAGATTTCTTAGGAGACAGATAAGGTGGTCAGGCACTCCCATTCCTTTACCGACTTGCCATAGTTTGTTGTGATCTACACCATATCCAGTTCTGGACCGGTTGGCACCGGGCCGCCTGGGAGGCCGGGGAGGCTCCTCCCCTTTTCCTCCGCCGCCCTCCTCCTCCTCTTCTCTCCCGCGGGCAGCCGGAGGAGGAGTTGCCGCCGCCGGGCACGGCGCACGGGCGGGGTGGGGGGAGCCCGGGGCTCCTGGGCGGGCGGGCCCCGCCTCCTCCTCCTGTGCCGCAGAGCCGGTTCTTAGGAGACAAATAAGCGGTCCCGGTGGCGCCTCGGGCCGGAGACGCCACCCCACCGGCCTCCCTCCCATCCCCCTCCCGCCCTCCCGCAGAGGTCCTGCCCCACGCAGAGCCACGAACCCATGAGCTTGCCATAGTTTGGGGTTGTGCCGCCGCTTGCCTCCGGCCGCCGAAAGGAGGACACGGGGGAGTCCCGACGCCGCTCCCGTGGCCCCCAAGGTACACACACCAAGCCCCCGCACCTCCTCCTCCCCCCCTCCTCCTCCCCCTCCCCACCCCCCACACCCTCCACTCCACTGCCCCCACACCCCCATCTCCCCTCCCCACCCCCACCCCGGGCCACGGGAAAATAATCAAACAAATGCCGGTCCGTGGAGACAAAAAGGTTGGGGAGCACTGATCTACACAGTCCCTGTACCTTGTGATAAAGAAAGCGGGATTAGAACTTTCATTGGACTCCACTGATTAGTGGTTGCGCCAGTGGGCTGGCGTCCAAGGCAATACCGTTTCCAACCTGGATGATTCTCCACGTACTGATGTTTGGTTTCTTAAAATACATTTTGTGGGAGACAAAATCACTGAGTATGTTAATATGTGTTAGAAGATTAGTGATGCTGTAGCATTGCCATGCATTAAAACAGATGAAGGTCCGCCTGCCTCCCTCGCTCATTCGTTCGTTGCGAAATAAAACCGCAGTGGGTGCGTGCCCGCCCACCGGCTTGAGAACCCGCCCCCCCCTCCCGGGCTGCTCGAGGCGAGCCTCCACTCCACTCCCGCAGGGAGAGGGCGCTTTACCGCCGCCCGAACCTCCCCCGACGAGAGCACCCGAGAGAGGCGGGAGCGAAACGGAGCAATCACGCGCGCTCCACCAGCGAGCGCGGTCCTAGAGCGGCGAGCCGTTGGCCCCTCCCCTCCCCTTCCCTTCTGGTTCAGCTCGGAGCTCGACTCCACCCGCCCGCCCTCGGCCTCTCCTTGCTCGCGCCGCCGCCCCCCCCGTGCGTCTTGACGTCCCCGGAGCGAAAGGAAGGGAGGAGGGGCAGCGGCGGCTGAGCAGAGGAAGCGGGGAGGGGAGAGCGAGCGAGAGCGACCCGAGGGAGGGAGGCAGGCAGGCAGAGCGTCGGCTTCCAGTGCTGTCGGAGGAGGAGGAGGAGGAGGAGGAGGAGGATTAGGTAGTGGCGAGCCGGTTCCCGGGGAAGGAGGTGAGTGTGTGAATTAACGAGCTGCGGGGCGACCCTGGCCGGGCCCTCGTCTCTCTCTCTCTCTCTCTCTCTCTCTCTCTCTCTCTCTCTCTCTCTCTCACACACACACACACACACACACACACACACACACACACACACACACACACACACACACACACACACACACACACACACACACACACACACACACACACGGCTCTGTCATGGTCGCGGCCTTCTTGGCTGCCCCTGGCAGGAAGGAAAGCTGACCCTTCCCTCCCTTCCTCCCGCCGCCGCCGCCGCCTCCAGCTTTGCCCCCTTCCCCAGCTCTCCCCCCCTCCTCTCTCTCTCTCTCTCTCTCTCTCTCAACTCTCACACACACACACACACACACACACACACACACACACACGCACACACACACACACACACACACACACACACACACACGTACGTCCGCCGTCGCCGCGCCCATCCCCAAAATTGGGGGTCTGCCCCTCCTCTCCCCCCCCCGCCCAGGCTGCTCAAGAGACAAGCTTCCCCCAAAAAGCGTTGCTTCTTTTCCTCCGAGCGCCCACCTGCCCCTTCTTCAACCAGGGCATCCCCCCTTCCCCGGGAGAGAGAGAGAGGGGGCGGCATTTTCATCTTCTTGTGTTTTGGAGATGGGGGGGGCGGCTCATCAAAGGGGCTTCAGTCACTGTGTGACCACGGTTGCTGTCACACAGATTGCCTACCTACCACCTCCTGGTCTGGACAACCCCGGGCGCCCATCCTCTGCTGATTTCTCTTTAATTTCCCCAAGACAATGTAAAATAATCGCAGCTCTCGCGCCCCCCACCCCTTTCTGTTTAGAGGTTGAGGAAGGAGGCTGAATGTGGTGGAAGGCGGTTTTCCTGCAGTGTTTCAGTCCCTGTACCTTGGGATAAAGAAAGCGGGATTACAACTTTCATTGGACTCCTCCTCGTTCCCATTTAACGAGAGGGCTTCATTTCAGGCTTCAAAATCCAACCCACCCACCCCCACCCCTTCTTGTAACAATGAAAGGGTCTCCTTTTGCTTGTGCTTCTCACCTTAGCTGGTTACTGAAGGCCGGAAAAAAATGTCATGGAGGTGGTGGTGGTGGTGGGGAAACGGGGGGAGGAAAGGGCCTGGCTTGTCTCCTGCCATCCCCACCGCCCCTCCTTGTGAGGAGCAGAACAAAGAGCCACATGACACCATTGACAGCACCTGGTATTCCAGATCTAACAGTGTGAGAGCAATATGATCTGCAGACTAATAGGACTTTATTGTTCTGAACTGCGTTGAGAAGGGAGACTCGATCTTTACCACCAGTGTATCATTTGAAAGCTGCTGCTTTTCAAAAAAAAAAAAAAATAATAATGTTGGGACAACATCTCAAGTGAAGAGATGGGTCACTGACCATGAGGCCTATTGCTACTTGCATTAAGCAATTTAGATAGACTGGCATTGTAGGGATGGAATCTGAAGTTTAAGCAGTTAACTGCTACCTTGGATAAACCTGTTGACAAAAGAAGAGAAAAAAGGAGGAGGGGCAAAATACTTAGCACCTTAAATAGAATCATGAAGTTGAAATGGCACCTACAAGGCCATCAAATCAAGTTCAAGACAGAAATATAAATCATAGGCTATCTGCTGTGTGGTTGTCTAAATTTCTCTTGAATGCCCCCACTGTTGGACCAGTTACCACTTCTTCAGATAATTAGTTCCATTACCACACTGCTCTAACAGAAAGTTTCCCCTGACATTCCACCAAAATCTGTCACTTGAGCCCATTGTTGCATGTCCTGTGTTCTGAGCTGATCGAGAACAGATCCTGACCCTCCTCTATAAGACATCCATTCTGTTATTTGAAAAATGCTATCATATGTCCCCTCAATCTCATTTTCTCAAGGCTAAATATGCTAAGATTTTTTTATTTTGTGGATCAAATCCCACTTTTTAAACCTTTGTTTAATAATTCAACTTATTAAGGTTGAATACGACAGTTTTCATGGTTTGTGTAAGAATGGGGCTTGTATGGTTAATAGCTGAGCTGTCTCATTAATTTCAGTAGGCTAAGTCTCATGGTTAGTCCTAATAGTAGTAGTTCTACTGAACTAGTGATACATATATGCTGTATAGATGAAAAGTCCAATTAATTCATTGGTCTTACATTAGATTGGACTAACAAGTGGATTTAGCTTTTATTCTTAATGTAATTAATTCTTGATGCAGCCATATATTTATGGATCTGTTTTATCACGACTGTATATGCTGAAAATTCAGCTACTTTTTCCCACTCATGCAGCATAGCAACAGCATTTGGAGTAAACAAGTAACTTAGATTCTAACCTTTCAAATATTTACAGATGTAAGTCAGTAATACTCGTATTACTAGTAGGGGTGGGTAAATATGTTTAACCAGAGTAAGATGTTTTATACTAACTGTAACAGGGAGAGAGTTGTCTTCTTACTAGAAGGCAATGTGTGTGTCTCATAGTCACCAACATAAGCTGGTTTGAAAGCACCAGATAGATTCAGTATCTCGATGACTACCACCACAGCAGGTTCTTGCATGCCAATTTGCCATTGTTTACGTTAACCTCTGATACTCCTGATGTTCGGAAATGTGCCTCTCAGAATACCCAAACATTGCCCATGTTATCTGAGGCTTTTTGGAGATAAAAGCAACAACATCTTGAAATTCCAAGTCGAGAGCCACTGCTTTAGGCTACAGAAAGCATATTCTTGCACTGTCCCATCAATTGAGATGAGCCATTTTCCTCTTAGTCTTAACAATGCACTGCAGAGCATTAATATGACCTCTGAGCACTGTGAGAGATTGAGAAGAGGGGAGGTGACTGACTACAGTAGTTCATGTCCTGAACTTAACTGTATATAAGAATGAAAAGAGGGCCATATTTGTAGTAGTTGTTCTTCATTAACTGAAGTTTGGGGCAGACATGCACAGATTTAACAGTTACCAGGTTTGTGCATCACTGTTTCTTAATCCTTTCACATATAGACAGGATGCATACTTACACTTATGGGCTTTACCGAACTGCTGTAGAAGAGAGCTGAAAACTGGTTTTTGGTTAAAAAAATGAGATTGATTCTGCAGTGAATCTAAAACTATTGGGAAAAGTAGAACTTGGATTTTAAAGACTAGAAAGTTAAAGTAACCTATGTCAGAAAAATAATTTAGTATCTTGTGGAGTATATACTAGGGCACATATGTTCTGTCTTTCAGATTTTAACATTTATTACATTACTAGAAGCAAGATCACCCATTTTTTCTCTAGGTTGTATTCATATTTGATATTGACTACAGTATAAATGTGGCAGCACTGTACATAATACATCTTTATACTTAGTGAGTGGCCTCTGCAGAACATGATCAAAACATAATTGTATATAATTGCATGTTCTGTAATTTGTGAAATAAAGATAAGTGAACTAGAACTAATATTTTTCCATATTATACCCATTATAATACAACATTTTGATTAAATAAGAGAGCAAATCATTTTTATAGCTACTAAGTACTAAATTGGTTTGACTGTGAATGTAAGAATACATTAGGTTTCAGAGAAATGCCATAATACACTGTGCTGTTTGTTATTTCTTTTTACCATCCTGTTACTTTCATTTTTTAAAAAAAAGTACAATAGAGTCTTTTAATTTTTTAAATTTGTGATAAGTAGCAAATGATATTCCACATTAAAGCTATCCTTACTGCATATTGAAAGGCATCAGAGAATATCAGGCTAAAATGTGACCAGGTCTACTTCTGCCTCCTAAATCAAACATTTTTATTGTATATAAATTTTGTATGCATATCTTATATAATACAGTGGTACCTTGTATAAAGGAATTAATTTGTTCCAAATGAAATTCTGTTAAGCAAATTGTCCTTTATACAAATTTCTCATAGGAATGCATTGAAAACAGAGTAATCCCTATTAGTGACCAGTTTTATGTTGTACGGATTCGCCCCATAGGCGATTCTGTTAAGCAAATTTCCCCTATCTCCGGAATTTTTTATGTTGTACAGATTTTATGTTATACAAACCGTTTGTTACTCCCCTTTGAGTTGAGAACTGCCTCCTCCCTGAAATATTCAAGCGAGGTCTTAAGACTTATTTATTTAGGCAGGTCTTTTGAGCCTCCAGCCTTCACCAACTTCTATAACATCTTACTTTTTAGTTTCATTGGCTGGGGAGCTTTTTAAACTCTGCTGCAGCTACTGTTTTTTAATCTTGTTTTTATTGTATTATACTATATAGTATTTTTATAGTATTTTATAGGTATTGTATTGTTTTTACATTGTACTGTTTTTATTGTATTTTTATGAATTTTTTGTAAGCCGCCTTGGGTCCCTCCGGGGAGAAAAGCGGCATAAAAATAAAGTTTATTATTATTATTATTATTATTATTATTATTATTATTATTATTATTATTATTATTATTATTATTATTATTATTATTATTATATAGTTGACTATAACCAACCAGGCATGCCAGTGTATAAGACGTTCAAAGAAAACTTTCGGTTGTAACAACCTCCATCCCCCAATTTCTTATAGCTTAGACTGAAACCTAGGACTCTTACAAGAAAACTCATTAGCCTTATCTAAATGCCGTACTGCATGTTGAGAAGCTTGATCACCAAGGAGATTAGACAGCATCAATGTGAAAAGAGAGCCTGGCACTACAGTGTGATGGATATTGCTGGTTTCACTAGCTGTACTACATTGCCCCAACCTCAAAAGGGAAACTTGTCCTTGTAAAACTGATGCATGTTGGGTTTCAGTGCTGATACTATCAGCAGGATATTAATATCACTGGGGTATGCATTTCCATCTAGACTCTAAATTATAATGTACACTCAAATGTACACATTGTCAAAAGGAATGTAGTATAGAAAATGGTACCTCCACCAAGACATGTGATTTGACATATATCTGATTTATGTACTTACATTCTTGCCTGAATGAAAGGCAGTGTCTTTGGGGAGCCCTGAATTCTAGAATTCATAGATCGGGCATAAGTCTCCTAAAATGCAGTTCATCTGTAAAATATGGCAAATTATAGATAAATAGGATCACACACTTATTTTTGCAGAATCATCAGGAACCAATTTCCACTTGCTTGCTCTATCTCATTAAGTCTGCATATGATGTTGGATGGGGTTGATCCCTATTTCTCAAGCTTGGTTGCAATTTCCTTCAGGTAAATAGAAGTAAAGAAGCAGAGCTCTACAGTGTAAAGCACAAAACCTTTTAAATATATAGATGAAATGTATTTAATGAGTAGATTTTAAAGTATAGAATCTAAAGTTTGTTGCTATGTAAATGTATTCAGCTGAAAAAGTCTAAATTTGCTTTTAAATCTTACATCCATTTTAAGTATTTTAACAAATATTTTAACATAATGCTGTAATGTTATAGTGATTTCTATAAAAATCATTGGATGGTTATCTAGTTCAGTGGGAGTGTTTTTATTTATGTCAGAAGCACCAAAAATTATATTGACAGTTACTGAAACAGGAACACTGAGTAATCTTTTCATATTTGATAATTCATCTGCCTTCCCTGTACCTAGTGGACTGCACAATAGTTCATCTTTAAAGATTAAAAACATGTGGTTTTCAGAGCAGATATGCTGATGATCAGAATATCAGAACTATTGTCAAAACCCTGTTGTGTAGCCTTGCATGCATAACTTGAGGTTGTGTGCAAGCCACTGGAAACATTTTCACCAAGGCAGTAGTCATATCCAGGGAGCAGGTCTATGGGCAAAACTATACAGTTTAAGCTTTGCTGACGTTTGTCATTGCATGATTAGTATGTGGGTCGTTGTGTACTGTAAGAAGACACACAGTCTGCCTGGATTTAACGCCACATGAGCTTATAACACTGATGTACCTTTATGGACATACCAACATTTCAGTCCTTTGGTAAAAGTTTGGTTCCGTCTGTAGGCGTGCTTGCACGGATGCACACTCCTTGTAAAACAGTTCAGTGTGGCAAATGAGATTTCAGAGTGCAGGTCAATACTGAAAAGATTTAACGAAAGATCAGTTAAACCTTTCCCAAAGCTCTCTTCAATTATATACATTATCATTAACCTCTGGAGGACCTGTTGATTTTTTAACTTTAAATCAGCTGCATAATTATGAGATGAGCCTAATGTATGCAGTAAAATGTCACTTAAATAGATATGCTTGGGCAATTGAAAGTGCAGCATACTCAAGTTCAGTTAAAAGGGCCTTTCAATGTAACCTCTTTGCAGCAAGTGGAAGACAATGCTGCTTGGTTAGACAGATGTCTAGACACAAAATATAATAAGCCAGAATCTCGCATAGGGGAAACTGCTATTCTGGGTAGCAAATTAGCATGAAGGAGGAACTGGTTGGGTTCCTGGGTGTGCACCCAGTTGCATGATCTAGCACAGGCATGTCCAAACTTCAGCCCTCCAGATGTTTTGGACCACAACTCCCAGAATTCCAAGTCTGTATTTCCAATGGTAAAGGACTGTGGGAGTTGTGGCCCAAAACATCTGGAGGGCCGAAGTTTGGGCACGCCTGATCTAGCATGTGCCCAGGCACACCAGCAGTGCACTGCTTAATGAATGGCAACTGGCCATCAAGACGTACATAGTTTTCTTTTTATAAGCATAAATTGCCAATAGGATTCTGGATATAGTATTGATAAACTAAAACTGCACACACCTGTTCAGTGGTGTAGAAAATAATATTTCCATTGGTGGGATGAATTGCATAACTTCCATGAGAGGTCATTAAAAGTGATGCTGAATAAAGGAGAGAATTGTATCATGTTAACTGGTAAGGCTTGTATTTTCAGTTTACAAAGGAATAACCATGTTAACTTTTTTTGGAGTAAAACCAACAGGGACACAAGACTTGGTTAATTTTTGTAGATGTATTTCATTTCTAAAAGTGGCGGCTTGCTTTAATTCCCACTGTTACAGATTGCCACTTTGATCCTGAAGGAACTTGAGAGTATGCTATGGATGTAAAATTGGTTCAGACGTAATATGTTTAATCTTCACTGAGTTCCCAGTGAAAGACTTCTCAGTTGGTAGACTGCTGACTTTTAAGCCAGCTGTTGCTTGCTACCTTTGTTGAGCGTTTCCATCTGGGTGCAGCAAAGAAATGACTGGTACCAACCTGGATTTGCTTTCTCTTCTAGAACTGTCTCATGCAAATCATTCCACCATTGTATGTCACTGCTGCATTAGCTACTACTTAAGTTTGCTGATTTCCCGCCCCCCTCATTACATTTTATTCTTGCATAATATCCTGTTGTAAACATTTGTTACAAAGAGTAAATAAGCACTATGATTTGGATGGAAAAATGCAGGCACAAGTATTTGTTCCCCATGGGTCTGATATTATATTTTTCTCTGAATTCACAGTGACACTCTGGCATTACTTCTTTCCAGCAAACACAATGCAAGAGGAATAAATTTATGAGTGGAGTGTGAGGCATCCAGCTTTGATTGCACACAGTTAAAGATGCCCTGTTAATTTTGCAGTATGTTCCAAAAAGAGGAATAAGAAGAACAAAAGGTAAGCTATTCAGAATGATATAGGTACTGCGCAAAATCGTATTCAGTCAGTCCCCTTCTGAAACAAACCATTGGGTGAGTGGAACATGGAACTCATGCAAAGAAGTGTACAGTGACTATTTGTGCAAGTTCTGCTATCATGAATGGGTGGATTCTGCAATCTCTGATTGTACAATGGATAATGGTTGAAGTATGTTTGAAAGTTGTTATACTTAGCTAGTGATCAAGAAAATACTGTATATTGTATGTGTTCAAATACATTTACTTAAGGCAAGAGGACAGAACCACTCACACTTGGTTCTGTAAACAATTGTTAGAGTGAGACAAATAATTTTAGAAATTATTTTTCTAAAATAATTTAGAAAAATTGGTTGTTATTCATTTATTTGCAAGTACTCATAAGGCATTTAACCGTGAATATTTCAAACTGGTATAAAGCACAAATACACAATATACAAATGCATATATTATATATATGGCGGTCTTAACACTGAAAAGAAGAGCAGGCAATTTCCCCAAACCACCTGTGGAGGTGCATTAATACGTTATGGACAGAAGCTGCAACAAAAAGTGTTTTGGAATAAGCTCCACTAAACATTGGGGATAATTCTCTAGAGAAGAATTAAAATAAATACGCTTGAGGTCTGGCTCATGTGGTAAACCTACTAGAATAGCCTTTCTTTCTTCAGAATGTCACTTTCACGTGGTGAACGCAGCAGTGCGGGGAGTGATGCTACTGAGCATCACCCCTCCCAATGCCAATTACATATCAAGGACACAAACTTTAAAACTTACTAAATAGGGCTTTCTGAAATCCAGAAATCATAAGTAAAGTTCTTGCAAACATGACGAATATTCAAATGATAAGACTAGATATAAGCAGAACACTTTAGATGGATAAATTATAGCAACTTATAGCTGACTTCCATGGCTTCAATATGTTAGAGAAAAGACCAAATTTGTTAAAGCAAAAGCTATTAAACTTTCACCCATTTCACAAACTAAAATGAGACTAGTCCAGAAGGGAAATTTCCTTATTATTTTGGTTATATTTGCGTTTCTGTGCGCACTGTAAAGTCAGCTATGGGTTTGGGACTTCTGTGTCATAAAGTTATTGATAAGTGAAAACTGTCTTCCATTGTCTCTGTGAAGATTCTCAGTCTTCCAAGTAGGGTTATATGGAAGTTGAGTCATGGCAACCGGACTTCTTTTCTTGAGAGATCGAAACGTTTTGCTACTCATCTAAACAACTTTGTCAGACTGATGAGTAGTGAAACATTTCGATCTCTCAAGAAAATAAGTCCAGTTGCCATGACTCAACTTCCAGTCTTCCATTATATTGTGATAATAGTCTTCGATTAGCCAAGGCCACAGATTCTTTTTAGTAAATATATGAGGGATATATCTGGAAGTTGAGTCATAGCAACCGGACTTCTTTTCTTGAGAGATTGAAACGTTTTGCTGCTCATCCAAACAGCTTTGTCAATCTGAAGAAAGCTACTTGCTAGTCCTCCATTTTATAGTTTACTTTGACCTCATGCCACCCTGGTCTGAAATAGGCTCATCAGATGAACCATGGCCTGAATAGATGATGCCTGGGTGAAAATCAAGACTCGGGAAGTACGGGCCTTTATAGACCACATCATTGTGGTAGACCCTAATACTAAGTTCACTAGGGAAGACATCCAAGAAAACAGGCTGGCTTTCCTGGATTGTGCAGTCATCATCAGACCTGACCATGGCCTGGGAGTAGAAGTTTACAGGAAACCCACCCACAGAGATCAGTACTTACTGTTTGACTCCCACCATCCATTACAACACACATTAGGAGTCATCAGGACTCTAAACCACAGAGCAGAGAGCATCCCCACCTCCACAGAAGCCAAGAAGAAGGACAACAGGCACCTGAAGACAGCGCTTAAGGCCTGTGGATATCCAAAGCGGGCCTTCAACAAAGCCGACCCAGAAGAACAATGGATCAGCCTGAGACCCAGCCTTGACGGAAGAACCAGGTCATTCCCTACATGGCTGGAGTGTTGGAAAAGATTAAAAGGATTTTTGGCAAACACCACATCCCTGTTTATTTCAAACCCACAAACATAGTAAGGCAGAGACTCATCCACCCAAAGGACCCAACACCAAAACACAAAAGGAGCAATATAGTATATAGAATAGAATAGAATAGAATAGAATAGAATAGAATACTTTTATTGGCCAAGTGTGGTTAGACACACCCAGAATTTGTTTTGGTAAAAATGCTCTCTCTATATAAAAGGAAATATAAGAATCATATAGTCAACAATAAAAACACAGTACAATACTACAATATAACCTATTATTTAAAAAGGAAGAAGAAATGTAAAAATTAATTATTCAACAGTTTGATAGCACTTGGAAAGAAACTATCTCTATATCTAGTTGTCCTAGTATGCAATGCCCTAAAACGTCGCCCTGAGGGTAACAATTGAAACAGATTATGTCCAGGATGCGTGGAATCTGTATATATTTTCATCGCCCTCTTTTTAGCTCGTGTGGTATACAATTCCACAATAGATGGCAAATTAGTAGCAATAATTTTTTCTGCAGTTCCAATTATCCTTTGAAGTCTATATCTGTCATGCTTAGTCGCAGAGCTAAACCAGACAGTCATAGAGGAACAGATAATAGATTCAATAACACCTCTATAGAATTGAATCAACAGTTCTTTTGGCAGTCTAAACTTCCTAAGTTGACAGAAAAAACATTCTTTGTTGTGCTTTCTTAATAATACTTTCAATATTAGATGACCATTTTAAATCTTGAGATATAATAGTACCTAAAAATTTAAAGGACTCCACTATTGACACTAAGTTATTTGATATCATAAGAGGTGGCTGTATAGAACGAGTCCTCCTAAAATCCACCACCATTTCAACAGTTTTGCATGTATTTAATTCAAGATTATTTTGAGTACACCATAAAACTAGTTGTTCAATCTCTTGCCTATAGGCAGATTCATCATTGTCTTGAATGAGACCAATCACCGTAGTGTCATCTGCAAACTTCACTATTTTAACAGAGGAATCCTTTGAGGTACAATCATTAGTATATAAGGAAAACAGAAATGGAGAAAGCACACAGCCCTGAGGGGCTCCTATGCTAACCTTGCTAATATCTGATATAATTTTACCTAACTTCACCTGCTGCTTTCTGTCTGTTAGGAAGCTTACAATCCATTTACAAATGTGATCAGGTACAGCCAGCTGTTTTAATTTAGTCATAAGGATACCTGGAATAATAGTGTTAAATGCAGAACTAAAATCAACAAAAAGAACCCTTGCATAAGATTTTGGAGATTCAAGATGTTGCAATATATAGTGTAAGGACATATTAATAGCATCATCTATTGATCTATTTGCACGATAAGCAAATTGCAATGGATCTAATGACAAATCCGTGATAGATTTCAGGTGAGCCAACACTAGTCTCTCAAAAGTTTTCATGACCACAGAAGTTAAAGCAACTGGTCTATAATCATTCAATTCCTTGACAGAAGATTTTTTTGGTACTGGAATAATCAATGAATTTTTGAAGCAAGAAGGAACATAACACATCTCCAGTGATCTATTAAAGATGCGGGTAAAAATAGGAGCCAGTTGTTCAGCACAGACTCTTAAACAAGAAGAAGAGATTTTATCTGGACCTGGTGCTTTTCTTAACTTCTGATTGTGAAACAGACTTCGCACCTCCTTCTCTGTGATCACCAAAGATGGAGGACCTGATAACATGGGATAAATTTCCACAGGCTCAGTTGTTGTTGTTAAATCTGAGATGGAAATTTCAGGAATAGATGGCTGCAGTTTCCTCTCAAACCTGCAGTAAAACATATTCAAGTCATTCACCAGTTGATGATTTCCTTCAACATGGAGAGGGGTCTTACTATGACCAGTAATGGTTTTAAGAATTTTCCACATATTTGCTGATTCATTTGTTGAAAACTGGTTCTTTAACTTTTCAGTGTAGTTCCTTTTTGCTGCTCTAATTTCTCTGTTCAGTATATTCCTAGCCTGATTATACAATGTTCTATCACCATTTTTATAGGCTTCTTCTTTGGCATGACGTAGCTGTTTGAGTTTAGTTGTAAACCATGGTTTGTTATTACTGTAAATTTTCACATTCCTAGATGGCACACATAAGTCCTCACAAAAACTGACATATGATGTTATAGTGTCTGTGAGCTCATCCAAATCAGCAGAAGTGTTTTCAAATAGGTCCCAATCAGTGCAGTCAAAACATGCTTGCAACTTTAACTTTGCTTCCTCAGTCCAAGTTTTCACTGTTTTAATTGTTGGTTTTAGTGTTTTAAGCTTTTGTTTGTAAACAGGTACAAGGTGAACCATGCAGTGATCAGAATGTCCCAGAGCTGAGCGTGATAAAGAGCGATAAGCATCCTTTAAAGTTGTATAACAATGATCCAAAACATTTTCCCCTCTAGTAGGGCATTTAACATGCTGGAAGAACTTTGGTAACTCCTTCCTTAAATCAGCTTGATTAAAATCACCTAAAATAATTTTAAAAGCATCAGGATATGCATTTTCGGCCCATATAATTTGACTAGTTAAAATACTTAATGCATTTGTCACAGAAGCATCAGGAGGGATATATACTGCAACCACCAAAAATGTAGAAAATTCCCGTGGGGAATAAAAGGGGTTGCAGAAAATGATTAATGTTTCTAAGTCCACATTGCAAAATTTCTTTAAGGTGGTTATTTCTTTAGACCAACGATTATTGATATATAAGCACAATCCTCCGCCCTTCTGTTTCCCAGATGTATCAACAATTCTATCCGCTCTTTGAATTTGAAACCCTGGAATATGTACAAAGTTTTCAGGGATTAAGTCACTCAGCCATGATTCTGTAAAACAAATCAGTGCTGCATTCGAGAAATCTTTGTTATATCTATTCAAAAGGAGTATTTCATCCATTTTGTTGGCTAGTGAGCATACATTCGATAGAAGAATTGAAGGGAGAGGGGACTTCAAACCATTTGCGGTCCAATGCAGTGAGGAGTGTGCACTGTGTTAGAGAAACTAAACAGCCATTAAACAGGACGATGGCCCAACATAGGAAGGGCAACAGTTCAGGACTAGAATCAGCAATACACCTCCACTTGAAGGACAAAGGGCACTCATTCAAAGATGAAGATGTGCACATATTAGACAGAGAAGATAGGTGGTTTGAGAGAGGGGTCAGGGAAGTCATTCATGTGAATATTGAAAACCCCTGTCTCAACAGAGATGGGAGGCTCAGACACAGTCTATCTGCCACTTATCAGGCAAAAATACTTCACGTCTCCACCACCAAGGCCATAGCTAACGACTCATATGTTATGGGCACCTTAGGCCATTTTTCACCTAAAGTCCTATTTAGACTATTGTCTACCTAATGAGCCTATTCAGGCCATGGTTCATCTGATGAGCCTATTTCAGACCAGGCTGACATGAGGTCAGAGTGAACCATAAAATGGAGGATTTGCAACTAGCTTTCCTCAGACTGATGAAGTTTTATAAAGCTTATTAAATATCTCATTTTTTATAAAAGTGTACAATTAAAAGTTTGGTTTTACTTTGAGTTCTTTTCTCCTGGTTGCACATCTCACAATCCACCAAAATGTTACATTGTAGCCTTACTACTTCTGACTAAATTCATTAACTGGATGAGTAGTGTGTGCATACACAACCTTCCAATTTCTGCCATTATTCCATGTGAGCCACATTTAGGTCAATGTCTGTCAGGTGGAACTCAGAGACGAGAGAATTAGAGGATTTGTAGTTTAAAAAAAGGCACATACATAATGCCTGATGGAACTCTGGTGATTGGAGTCAAAGTGATTATGGAAGATAGCTGCTGAGTTCCACAAACTTGTGTTCAGTTTTTTGTCAGGAAAGAGACAGAAACTTTTAATATACTGACAACCAGTGATTGCAACATATCAAATGGCAATGATAACTATGGTGCTTTAGTAAATGGGTGAAGGTGAGAAAACCTGGAGTTGAAGTGATGCTCTCATATGTTTGATATGAGCATTAAAAGAAGGAGCATAATATATACCGAGAGCCCCCTAAATTGCAAATAATGCATACTTTTCTGAAATTTTAAAATAGTCAACTCATAAGCAGTTGAGCTTAGTTCATATGTGGCTAGGCAAAGCTGGTTAGTAATAAGTCATGCCAAGTATTTTTGCTCCTTTCAGGATGGCTGGCTGTGGCGAAATTGATCATTCAATCAATATGCTTCCTACGAACAAGAAGACAAATGAATCGTGTTCCAGCGCAGCACCGCCTCTCATGGTCCCTGAATGTGCTATCTGTCTGCAAACGTGTGTCCACCCTGTGAGTCTGCCTTGTAAACATGTCTTCTGCTATCTCTGTGTGAAAGGAGCTTCTTGGCTGGGAAAGCGCTGTGCACTCTGTCGGCAGGAGATCCCCGAGGACTTTCTTGATAAGCCAACCTTGTTGTCACCTGAGGAACTCAAAGCTGCCAGTAGAGGAAATGGGGAATATGCTTGGTACTATGAAGGCAGAAATGGCTGGTGGCAATATGATGAACGTACCAGTAGGGAGCTGGAAGATGCCTTTTCTAAAGGTAAAAAGAGCACTGAAATGTTAATTGCGGGGTTCTTGTATGTGGCAGACCTTGAGAACATGGTTCAGTATAGGAGAAATGAGCATGGACGTCGCAGGAAAATAAAACGGGACATAATAGATATTCCAAAAAAGGGAGTGGCTGGGCTTAGGTTGGACTGTGACTCTAACACTGTTAATCTAGCCAGAGAGAGCTCTGCTGATGGTGCAGACAGTATACCAGCTCTGGGAGCTGCTGCTGGGCAGCCTCTAGCAACTGTTTCGGTTAGACCCCTACCGTCATTAGATGGTCAGCTGACAAGTCCTGCAACGCCATCACCTGATGCAAGCACTCTAGAGAACTCTTTTGCCAACCTGCAGATAAATGGCAACAGTATGGTTGAAAGGAGCCATGGGGGTGAGGGAGAGGAAGACCATGAATCATCTTCTTCTGGTAGGGTGCCAGTTCTTGACACTTCCATTGAGGAAACAGAATCGGATGCTAGCAGCGATAGTGAGGATGTCTCTGCCCAACTTCAGTTGCCTGAATCCTCCGCTCAGCAGAGACACCTGAATGCAAGCCAGCCAGCCTCGGATAGAGCAGTGACAGGGAATGGGGTAGGGAGCACCAGTGTAAGATCCAGAAGACCTGATGGACAGTGCACAATAACTGAAGTTTAAATCAAGAGCCATGTTTTAAAAACTCAGTCTTGTACCTGTACATTTTGTCTGTGTTGACATTGCACTCCAGCCTTGCAGTGGTTTCAGTGTGGGAGGAGGGGAAAGGGAAAACCAAACTTGATCATCTGAGTTTAAAAGCAGTCTCTTAACATGTCTTGGCTGGAGAACTCAATATTAAAAGCAACAACTGGGCACATGTTAATAGTTTTGACAACTGCTTAGCAATACCCAGTTTTATAAATGTCTCATGTTTTATTTTGTAGTACATTCCCTTTCCCCAGGAACGCCTGTCCTTTTTGACCAGTGTATAAATCCATTGTACAACTTGGAACTGTCATTATTTGTTGCATTAAGTATCTTTACTATATGCATGGATTGATATATGGAAGGAATATTAAAACTGGAAATGAACATGAGTTTGGATATGAGCAGGATGCTTAATTTTAAGATAAAGTAGATGTGTCTTCTGAAGCTCAGAAACTTTACTAAAATGAAGAATCATCTTTCCAACTGAAATGTAATATAACTTCTGTTGCAGCATTTACTTGTAAACACGTCATTGTGTCTTCATTTGCTCTCATGTCTAGTCCCTGTAGGTTGTTTGTGTCGTTCTTGTTCTGTCTTGTTTTTGTTACAAAATTTATAATTTAATAAACAACATTTTATCGACAATTTGAGCTGGTTCCGCATGGGACTGTGCCCATATTATGTTGAGGCAGTTTTCAAACAAGCCATGCACAATGCTGACTAGCTCTAAGTCTATTGGAGAAACAGGACATACTTGCTGTGTCCAAGATGGTCAGAGTACTAAATTACACTGTGTGCACCTAATAAAGCCAGGTTCTTGTATATTACAGTCCTTGGGACAGATACTTCTACTACTTGGTAGATACGGTATTGGCTTTGTTACTAATCTTCATTCATTTCTCCTGACATCTATCCCTATAGGACAATAGAAAATCAGAGAAATTTATGTAGTGAAATTTGTGAAAAACAACCTGTGGTTTTGACTTTCTGCCAAAGCACTTTCTGTCAGCATATGTCTCTCAATTTATATTTCATATTTAGATAAACTTACGTCAAGAAGGGTTTAATATGCACATTATAGCAATTTGTAGAAACAGCAGAAGAATTAACAGATCCTTTGGCATAGACTTTATAAGAATACACTTAAAATAAATGGTGCAGTACAGTGGTCCCTGTGAGGATGACAGAAAAGCTGCAAGCTGTCGCTGATATTGCTGTAGGATTGTTCTACATGGCAAGATATTTTGTATGCTATGTAAAACACCTTGTGGTATTCTTAAATGCTTCAAGTTGAATCTGACTTGACTTTATGAATTAATAAACTCCAAAAGATATTAATCATTAACACTGCTGCTCAGGTGTTGCAAATTCAATGTTATGACTTTTTTTGAGTGAGCCTTCTTATCCAGCAGCTCTCAACTTTTCTTAGCATTATTGTCTTTTCCAGTGAGCCTTGTCTTCTCATGATGTGGAAAATTATGTTAACCCCGATTTAATTGTAGCAGAAATGCAGACTTGCTCTGGTCTAGTGCTAAATTTTTAGTTTTTCTGGCAGTTCTTGGTATGTAGTGCATTCCCACCAAACCATGTTTTATAATTTCTTTCTATCTTCATTTTTTATTATCGAGGTTTTTGCATGTCCACATAGTAATTTGGACTACTGTAGTATGGATGGACTTGGTCTCTAGTGATGCATCCTTCCTTTTGAGGATTTTTCCTCCTCCTTAGTTGCCCTGCTGAATCTGTCTTGTCATGTTTAGACCACAATCTCCATATGAACTGATGACTGAACAATTTTGATATCATCATGGTCAGCATTAAAGTCATATAATTTTTCTGTAGTTGTGTTTTTTGTTTTAAAGTTAAGCTGTTATTCTGCTTTTCCATTTTCTTTCACCTTCACCAGTAGTCATTTCAGGTTATTTCTATTAGTAAAATTGTGTTATTGGCATATATTCTATTAGTATTTCCAGTAATATGATGTCATTTGCATTTGACATCCAGGATTTATCTATAAACTCATCTCTCCTTCATCTGAATCTGTCCCAGCTTTCTGAATGTCATAGGGTTTATATAGGTTTAACAAACAGAGTGCAACAAGAAACACACACGCATACACACGTTACTTACCTGTAATGTGGTAGAAACCCATATATTATTGTCTGGTACCTCTGCTTGTGTGAAACTATTCTTTCTCCATGTCCTACCTCAGAGTAACTACTTCTCTATTAGTATTCATCATGCATTATCTCTTGCCTCCTATCGCACTGTCTGGAGGCAAGAGATACAGCATGGTCTACATAAATTTGAAGAGGCGTTTGTCCAATGGGCAGAGGAAAAGAGGCAGGCACAGAAACAACGAAACTCAAGGACTGGGCAAGAAACAGAATACATCTGCCTCCAGTGCGGTAGAGACTGCCATTCCCAAATTGGTTTATTTAGTCACACTAGGTGTTGTTTTTAGGATCTCTACTCCAGGCATGATACCATAGTCTTTTGAGACTGAAGGATGCCAATGCCATGTATTAGGACAAAACAGATGCTGTGACACATGCCTATCTTCTTCTTCTTTTTTTTAACAAAACCATCTTTAGCTTTTGATAATCCACATAGCCGAAGGCTTTTCCAGTCTTCAAAAAAGTTTTTAAAAAGTTTTTTTCATACATACAATGGAACCTTGACTTACGTCATTAATCCGTTCCAGTGGTCTAGAATTAAGTCAAACATGACTTAAGTCAAACGAACGTTTCCCATAGAAAGTAATGGGAAAGTGGATTAATCCGTTCCAGATGATGAAAAAGACCCCCGAAAACAGCAATTTAACACAAATTTGACTGGGACAGGAGATTCCTTCTGGGGATGTAAATGAAATGTCTCTTCAAAGAGAGGAGGAGGCAGTGGAATTATAGTCCACAAGTTATATGTCTCCACTTTTTAATGTTCATAGCAACAATGTCTAACATTTAAGTTTTACTGATTTTTAACCTGATGTTCCAAGTTCTGAACAACTCTATGCTTACCATTAGAGTCCCACAACTTTACAGCTCCCCAACTAAAATGTTTCCATTGTGGACCAGACTTCTGCAGCCAGATTTTTTACAAGACTGAGCCGACTGTCTAACCAGCGAGGCCAGCCCTGAGCTCCCGGCCCTTCTTCTCCTCCTCCAGCAGCAGCGGGTCGGTGAGGCCGAGGACCAGCTCCAGGTGCTCTGAGCTGGCCTCGCCGAAGCCGCCGCTGCTGGAGGAGGGGAAGAAGGCAGGAGCAGTTTGGAGGCGGCAGCCGCGATGCTGGGTTGTGGTTGCCGCCCAATTCCGGTGCCTTGCGCCGGGGCTCCGAGATGTAAGTCAAAGCCTGCGACTCAAGTCAAACAGGCCCCTTCTTGCTGCAAGTCAAATATGATGCAAGTCAAGCAGCATGTAAGTCAAGGTTCCACTGTATTTGCAACATGCCTAATCCTTCTTTAATTTCTGAGCCCAGTGTAAGCATTGTGCCATATATAGAAAGAAATTATTGTAAAGCGTTGGTCACTTTCATGGGACAATAGTGCAGTGATCCTCTAGTAGTTCACTCCACCTGTTGGCATTTCATTTTGGGGTTTGGAATGTTTTATTGAATGTTTCTAAACTATGGGCCATTGTTTTTTTCCCCATGCTTGCTGGCATATTTTTGTTAGGATTTGTATCAGTATCCTAACTAGTTCTATTGATGTGTCATCTACTGGTGATTTACAGTACTTATTCCAAGAGCTTTGAGGGTGACTTTCATTTAGCTGTCTAAAAATTGAAGTTCTTTACCACAGGCAGCCTTTTCACAGGTATCTGTCATCCTTGCATCATCAATATCCTTGCCTTTGTTTTATCCTGATATGTTTCTCAATTGATCTTTCAGCAGAACCATTTCATTCAGGCTTGTTTTTCCTTAAATCTGTTAAATTGTGCAAAAATGCTATTTCTGTCAATTATGTGTATTTTCAGGAAAGGTGTTTTAATAATAATAATAAAAGTCTTATTCTCAATGTAATAAATGAAGATGAAAAAAGTAATCTTTCAGGGCTACATCTGCACATGTAATATGTAATGACAATAGCCTTTTAAGTACTAGAATCTTTTACTTCACATCCTACCTTTTCTGCCATTTTTGAGTGCCTACACCAGGCACAAGTGGTTTCCTCCCTCAAGATCAACATGAGCCTGTATTATATGGTTTCCTGAAATACTATGTCACACTAAACTTAGATCCTAGTGCCCAAGAAGAGGAACTCATCTATACCATAGACATTAAATAATATATAAACAGGCATTTGATGCATGACTGAAAAATCATGGTTACATATTTTTGTATTATGGATAGAAATCTGCTGACACTTGACTCTACTCAGTATACAGTCTCTAGTATTTTCCCATGTTCAACATACTGGGTGTGTGTGACAGAATCCACCAAATGTTAACTAGTATGACATTTCTAGTATAGTTGTTTTCTGTTTGCAAGCCTAGACATTGGTTAATAAAATTGTGTAAACCTTCTATTCTTGCTCTCTTTCTAAAGCAAGCAGCCAATGTCATCCTCATCTCAGACATGGCAATTAAATTGGCTTATAATGGTCAGAATCCCATTTTATTATTATTATTTTTGTGGAAAGGAGTGTGTGAAAATCTTGGTGGGAAGATTAATGAGTAGCAGGTGCCACCAAGACTTAATCATTTTCCTCCTATGCAAATGTAAATTACTAATAGCATTGTGGCCTTTACATTGCATCCATGTTGCTCAATTTCACTTAGTGTGGCAGGGTACAATGCACAAGGTACATTGTACAGGGTACAATGAATCCCTATAAAACAATACATGGCTTTTTCTAGTAGTCTTGATCAAAAAAATATTAGCTATCTAATGTCAACTACTACAATGTTTAACTAACTTCCCATCTCACCATAAATAAAATAAATTTATGTAATTTAACCCACATATAATTTAAAATCTTTTCTTAACATAATGTTTAGATAAACCTTTATCAACCAAAAATAGAAATGCTTCCTATACAGTCTCCCCAAATACTCATATTCTGCTGAACAAACACTTTTAATCTTAGGTTAGAATGAATGGGTGACCTTGACACTAACTTGCATGATATCTGATATTAACTTTATGCTTAAGCTGTGAGTGAAGAAGAATGGAACTCTCATTTACTTGCATAACCCTCAGGTTTACCCAGAAAACACTGACAAATATGGATATTTCAAAAATATCTTTCCACCAACATTAATTACTCTGTCAAGAGTGACCCATTGGTATTATCCAACCTAGGGAAAAGTAATGCAACTGTTCTGAATTTTCTGTGTACTTAACATGTTGACAATGAGTTTATTTGTGGCTCTCTTCCTTAGAAGATCTTAACATTAGCATGCTACAACAGTCCCTTCATGGCTTTGCATTCAAGAAGGTCTTTGGTGCTGCTAGGTGGGGGACCCTTGGAGATGGGGCATGGTTATGGACTTGCCCATGGACCAGCACCCATTTAGCCCTCCATCTGTTCAGGTGAACTCCTGACTAGTGTTATAATACCTTCACCAAAGCAACCTTAAATTGATGTGATGTTTCAAATTGTGTTTCACCTGTATATGCAAACTTCTATATGATCAGATCCCTTTTTAGCTTTCCTGAATGCACAGACACATTTACATATCAGACAGCAGGAATGACTGGATTTGGGAAGAAGCTAAAGGGACATGCAGATCTGAACTATGTAGCTCCTGACACCATTTTGTATCCTGGGGTAGAAATTTAATCTCTTCCCTACCTGTTAAAATCAATGACAGTCTGAGTAGAGATACGGGTGTATCAGTCAGTAAACATGGCTTCTGCCTGAATGAACAGCTCTTTAATCACATTTCCTAAAATATCTCTGAAAAGAAAATCAGGAGGATCATCACTGGAAAGCAAAAAAATCAAAACAAAAAACTGCTAAGATAAGAACCAACATATCCAATTTCTTGGTATAGTTTAAAGTTCCTAGAGCCTCCTATGAGTGCAGTACAACTCATTGAACTATAAAGAAACTGTTTTCTGCATTTTAATGCATTGTGCATATTGATTATAAAATCAAAATTAAATTGCATCTATAATTTGTACAATCCTACTGGGAACTAAGATGTAATATTAGAAATCATACCTGAGAATTGTCTTCCAAGCAGAACATTCATTCTGCATGTTCGCAGGCCTCATTTGGATTCATTTTCAGACGAAGAATCCAGCAGTTTTAATTTCCAAAGTAGTTTTGATAGGACAAGGTTAGCAATCCATTTATTTTAAATATCATAGACATTAGATTAGACTGCAGCTGTCTGAGTGTGCATATGGAAATGTGCAAGTCATCCTCAAGATTCTTTGTCCAACCTGACTGGAAGCAGTTAAATATGATTCCAGTCACGGGGATCTACTCAAAAATTGGAGATAATTTTGTCTTCAGATAAGAGAGCTAACAAATTTATTAAACCCGGGATATAGATTTGATGTGTGATCTCCATGCCATCAGTGCTGAGATTTTCATAGGTACACCATATGGTTATCTAAGCCATACCCATCGCTATGTAACAAGGAACACGCTGGCCAGTTTTAGCCATGCAAAGCCCTAGGAAATGAAGTTGTTTTTCTTTATTGGTTAATCAGTATTAATGTATCGAAAAAATTGATGTACAGACAATCAAGAACATGTTTTGCAGTGTTTAATATAGTGAAGAGAAAAGTACTGGAGTTTTACATATAAGACAGTGAACTCACTAAGAGTCACTTAATACAGTCATCTTCTTATGATAGTTTTACCAGTTTGAAGTTTCAATTTTGTCCTGGCAGACCAGTTTTCAATCTGCTAGTTTCTGATAAGCGCAAGATGTTGCTATGGGACTAAGCCACTAACAAGGCTTTTGAGGCATTTGAGATACTGGAGGAGTGGTTTGCCATTATTTCTCCCCTTTGAGTTTCTATGGAAAATGTAAAGTTGAACCCAGATGTTTTAGTTCCACAATATCTACTGCACTATACAGGCTCTTTATCCCATGTGAGTTACACATTTCAAAACTTGTTTTTAGACTATCAAAACTTGTTCATACAATTGTCCAGATGTTGGAAGCTGGAGACACTGGCAATCACTTTCCCAAAACTTGTAAATACATGTATTTTTAACACATGGAACTTTGCTTACCCTGCACATCTGGAATTCCCTCAAAGGAATTTTGACAATTCCCAATCAATATTATTGAAAATCTCTTGAAAAGAGTATCAAAGGAAAAGAAATATGGGATATTTTTTACAGATGAGATTAACTATTATTGTTGTTATCTTCCATATGAGGTGTCTGAAGAATTTGTCATGGCTCTTGTTTCACTGGATATTCCCCACCCATCCATTTCCTACAATTCAGTTAAAAGCTTAGGGGAAGACATCATAAGGAAACTCTTCCATAGGCCTTTCTTGTATTAAGAAATGTTGGCATGAGGGAAGCTGCAGAGTGATGATAAGCTGTTTACTAGAAAGATAAACACAGCATGTGTATTATAAGCATCTGCAGCAAAGACAAACTATTTACGGTGACCCTCGTTTGGAAGATCTGAAGAATATGCTAAATTAAAACAAATCAAGCAGTGAGGCAAAAAAATTCTAAAAATACATTCTCTTGAAAAACATTCTGAAAATTGCTTTTCCCCATTCCTCTACAAATAAAGGGCCACCTTTCAAAATTATTTCCAGAAACGTTCCTCTTATTTTTGTGCCTGCTTCTCATCCACCCACCCAACAATCCTATTATGCTACTACATGGAAGATACTATGTAGGTAGCAAAATGACACACACACACATGCATACACACATGCACACACACATCCACCATCAGTATTATTTTACATCAAAAGAGGGTGGAGCCTCGAGGGTGCCCCGATGTGGAAAGAAACGGTCACATTACTGACTCCAGGCATAAGGGTTTATAATTCAAAGCTTCAGAATACCAGTGCCCAGGTGACTTAAAACTTTGTCACGGTTTCTTGTAATTCTGTTCTGCAGCAGCTGTGTGCCAAGGAGTGACCAAATCCAGTTTGTTTTCAGCACTGCTCATTTATGTTTTGTTCTCTGTGCCAAGGCCTGCATGTTGGCTGGGCCACCCCAAACTGTTCCAAAAGTGTCTTTTTCTGTCCTCAATGCCGCTTCCAAGGGGAGGTCTCGTCCTCCTGAAATGACCCTCTTGATAGCCTGAAGGACTTCGGCGGGGCCCTGGGTGTAGTGCTCGAGCCAGGTGCATGCTGCTTCTAGAGAGTCGGCTTCACTGGACGAGGGCAGCACAGTCTCTATCAAGCCCATGTGGAGGGCACTCTCCGGGTCGACTCTGGTGGCCCCACTCAGCAGCTTGAGGGCCAGGCTGCTGCCAAGGATTTGGACAAGCCTGGCAGCTCCTCCCCACCCTGGCACGAGGCCCATCTTCTTGTGGACAAATCTTATTTCACTCTCCGGGGTCATTAACCTGTCAGTGAGAAATAAGCGTTCTGCCGTTAATTTATACCAAAGCTTAGCAGTCATGCCTTGTTGATTTTTTTTGCTTCATTTCTATGCAAAGCACAATTCCAAACAGCAAGACATGCAGACAAGGACACACTTTCTAATGCCAGGCAGGCTCACCAAGTACCAGGAAAGAGTTATCAGTTATTGTACCCAAAAGAAAACAAAGAGGTCACTTAAAATAACAAATCCTCTCATTTCAAATGTTCAAACACCTGTGTTTAAATAACACTAACACTTACTGGTTCATTAATATTAGGTGTTTCCCCCCACAGCCAACTCAGCATGTGGGGCATGCATTCTTTTCCATTACATCAACTAAGATTTTATTTAGATGTAGCTCTTTCCCTCCACACAAGTGTTTGCTATTGTTGTAAATAGAGATGGGCACGGAACGAACATTTTTTTCGTTTCCATTACCGTTTGTCGTTTCCGTTATGCAACAAAACGACAAACGGAAATTGTGATGAAAATGCAACGAAACGAACAGAACCACGAAAATTGTAGTCGTTATGTTTTGTTTCCATTAATGGCGACGTGCAATGAAATGAGCTGTTTTAAATGTTAAAAAATGCCCTGGACATCCATAAAAACGCAGCGATAATTATTTATATTGTCTGATAACCTACCAGGGGGGTTGGGGTCCTTAAAACGTTTGTTTTAGTCTTCTCCCATCGTGATTTATTATTCTTTTCCCTTTAAAATGGATGTCGCCACCAGCCACAAAATGGAGGCAAGCCATGTGATGGGATCATGTTCAACCAATAGCATGCCCAGGTTTCAGACTGGGCGGGCAAGTCTGGCAGCCACAGAGGGCATAAAAAGCTCTGGCAGCCCCCATCCTTCTTGGAGTCTCTGGTGGGAGTTAGGGTGGGATTGCTGTCTCTGCTGCGCCTCTAGCTTCAGTCCTGCAGCCTCCCTGTGTGCGTGCGTGCTGCGTACCTCTCGGTGAGTACCCTCCCGTGCCCCGCAGTACAGTCACTCTGGCTGCCTTGCACCCTGGGCAACGCCCGCCGCTGCCTTTGCAGCCTCCCTGCGTACCTAGTCTATACTGTGTCTCTGCCAGCATCCCTTTTTTTTAGTGTTTCCCCTCTGGTCTGGGGCGTTGGGGGATGCCTGCGCACAGAAATGCTTTAATAATCGCGCAAAAAGCGGGTAGAAACGACAAACGAAAAAATGAAAAACGGTAACGAAATTTTTCAAAAATTTCACAACAAATGGAAACGAACCGAAACAGACCTCTCAATGACAAATGAAAAACCGAAACACCATTTTTCTGTTTCGTGCCCATCTCTAGTTGTAAACATAAAAGGTATCACCCATAGTCTAGTTTTGATTTTGTTTTAATGGCTGCACAGCTCCAAACCTCTTTTTACTGAAACATAAAAATGTAGCAGTTGCAGTGAACACCTGCAACCTTATGGGGATGTGGTAGAATCAAGTTAAGGCCCAAGGGAACCACAAGTGACTAAACCGTGTAAGGGTTTACACAGTGAGGGAAACGCGAGTTCATTTAAATTCACTTGTTGTGAAGTCACACAGGGGAACTGGGATCTGTTCAATTTAAATGGTTAAACAGGGAGACGGGAGAATATCCTTGTCTGATGGTTGCGTACAGCATTATCTAAGTCCTGTAGAAGGCAAGGTTAAAAAGAACTGCCTTAACAAGTAGTAACAAGGGTTTTCCCCTTTGCTTCCCTCGTCCCATTAGTTGGGTTTTAAAAAAATATTTAAATAAAAGACTTGCTGAAGGAGAGAAGTTCCATTCTTAAGTTGTAAAAGGAATCTTGTCCATGGGGAGAGGAGAAACAAAAAATAGAGTAAGAGCCTCCACAGAGCTTTGCTGAGGTATTTGCTGGCATGACTGTTTTTTAACTCTTTCTCTGTAACTCGTCATTTTTAACCTTTTAAAAACAATAATCATGCCAACAAAAATTGAATGTTGCATAACACATATTGTGCTCTCCCTCCCACCCCAGGTCCATTTGGAGACATAACCATGTTTTTCTCTCTGCATGGAGCCCCATTCCCCTTCCAAGATTGCACTGACTTTTGCAAAGGCACACATCCCTTCTTTATGAATACAGAAACAATAAATTCTTCCCAAAATCTATTTTAAAAATTCTCACTTATCAACTCCTCTTTTACTTTAATATTATATGTTACTTTGTCATTAGTAGCTATGTTAATAGCTTGTCTTTCTACAGCAGGCAACTGGTGATGGGGAAGATGTTTGAAGCAGCAAAACAGTGATTTGTGTGAGAGTACGAGTGGCTTGCCCTCTCTTTTCTGCATTCACTCAAGTGATCATACACCTGAATGAATACAAATGGATTTTTTTTTAAAAAAATTAGAAGCCTGGGAAGGGAAAATATAGAATTGTGAGGGGAAACTGGGCTGATTGCTTTTCTCTTTGCACCATGTGGTCAATGGGAAAAATGCAAATCAGCCTATCCCAGTGTATTTCCTATTTGTTTGTTTTTAATCACTGTGGTCATTTATGACTATGCCTCCATCAAGTGGGTGTAATATATGCTGGAAACAAAAGGGAATAATACATAGCAAAAAGTTTTAGCTAGTCTTAATAGGTTGTGGTGATCAGCACCCTGCTCTCTCCTCCATCAGAGCAATTTTCTTCAGGCTCTCTCAGTGCTGACTTAAATGGTGTTTCCCTATATGGGGTTTGCTTGATGTGTGAAGAATGCCATGGGGCTGGATAGTAACAGTGGTGCTATGAATATATATCACGAAGAATAGGGCTGACTGGCTACTTGTCACGTGGTTATGTATAAGTATCAGACATAAGCAAGCATCTATGTGAAGATATGGTTACTCCTAACACCAAATCTATTGTGATGTAGAAATCCTATCTTTATATTCATCCACTGTCAAACTGCATATGGGGAGTACCTTAATAGGAACTACTAGCTACTTAAATGAAGACAGGCATTTCCTGATTCCTGCTTCTTCCAGTTCCACTGTTACCATAAATTACATGTTCTGTTAACCTGAATGTCCCCATCTGCCAAAAAATATTCAGTGTGTCTGTTCCAAATATGACTACCTCTGGATCCAATCCACTAAAAGAAAGATAATTTTACAGGTCTTCAAGTACCAAAATAAGGTACTAATAACACTTGGAGAGTACTGTATTCCGAAAACCCAGAACTGCACAGGCTTGGGAACAAAAGCACAGGTACAGTAAACTAGCACTGCAGTGACATGCTTTGCCTAACACAATCATTGTCATTAAAACAGCAGAGAGATTCTGGGGCTTGAGCCCAGATACACATGAATCTGGTCCAGATAATGATTAGTGAACTGCAAAGACAGCTAATTTTAATGCCCTTTGTAAGAAAAAGGAAGGTCAAAGACAGTCTTGTAATTTAAACAAGCTCAAGGACCAGATGGCATCCATCCATGAGTTCTCAAGGAACCTAAAGATGAAATTGCTGATGTTCTAGCCAAAATATATTTCCCTTTTCCAAGGAAAAATGTGGGGTAAAAATACTCTTAAATAAATAAATAAATAAATAAATAAATAAATAAATAAATAAATAAATAAATAAATCAGGCATTGTGCCTGATGACTGGAAGGTAGCGAATGTAACACCAATATTCAAAAAAGGATCCAGAGGTGATCCAGAAAATTACCGACCAGTCAGTTCAACATGTGTCCCAGGTAAAGTGATGGAAACCATCCTAAAAGGTAAAATTAATAGGCACATAGAAGAGAAGGTGCTGCTGAAGGAGAGCTAACATGGCTTTTGCAAAGGCAAATCATGCCTCACTAATCTTTTGGAATTTTTTTAGAGTGTCAACAAGCATGTGGATAAGGGAGATCCAGTTGACATTGTGTATCTGGACTTTCAGAAGGCTCTTGACAAGGTCCTGCACCCAAGGCTCTTGAATAAACTTGGCAGTCATGGAATCAAGGGACATGGCTTGTCCTGGATCAGCAACTGGCTAAGGGTCAGGAAACTAAATGGACACTTCTCCAAGTTGAGGGAGGTAAAGAGTGGGATCCCCCAAGGTTCAGTACTGGGACCCCTGCTTTTCTACCTTTACATAAATGATCTAGAAGAGTAAATAGCAAGGTAGCCAAATTTGCCGACGACACTAAATTTTACAGGGTAGTAAAAACAGAGATTGTGAGGAGCTCCAGAGGGATCTCTTGGCACTGGGGGAGGGAGCAAACCAGTGGCAAATGAGTTTCAACATTAGTAAGTGCAAAAAAACCCAATTACATTTATAAACTGATGGGTTCTGAACTCTGTGCAACAAACCAGGAAAGGGACCTTGGTGTCCTGCTGGACAGCTCAATGAAGATGTCAACCCAGCTGCTGATCCAGGACAAGCAGTGAAAAAAGCCAACTCAATGCTAGGCATCATTAGGAAGGGTATAGAAAATGTCAGCAAGTGTCATTTTGCCTCTTTATAAATCTGAGGCCCCATATGGAGTATTGTGTGCAATTTTGGTCACCATACCTCCAGAAGGGTATTATGGAAATGGAAAAGGTGCAGAGGATGGCAACCAGAATGATTAGGGGACTGGAACACCTTCCTTACCATCTGAGGCTGCAAGGCTGGGCCTCTTCACTCTTGAACGATGGTGCCTAAGAGGTGACCAGATTGGAGTTTATAAAATCATACAGAGTATGGACAAAGTAGATAAGGAAAAACTGGCTTCACCTATCGCACAACACTAGAACGAGGGGGCATTCCATGAAAATTTGGGTGTTAGATCTCAAAAAAGAAGAGAAAGAACTTTTTCACCCAGAAGATCACTGGTCTTTGGAACTCCATGACAGAAGAAGTGGTGACAGCTGTCAGCCTTGACAGCTTTAAGAAAGGATTGGACAAGTTCATGGAGAACAAGGGTATCAATGACTATCATTATGGATGCCTAAGGACAACCTCTGGGTTGGAGAGACAGGCAGGGTATCTCTCAATGCCATTTGCAGGGAATCATAAGCAGGTGAAGACATCTGCTTAAGAATACCCTGAAGCAAATTGTGAGCCACTGTGTGAGACATAATGCTGGACTGGATGGGCTTTAGCCTGCCCCAGCAAGGCTGTTCTTATGTGCTTATGTGTTTGAGAAAAAAACTCGACAGCTTCTAGTACTTGGTAATGGGGCAGCAGCAAAGAAAAGAAAGATCTGGTCAGTAATAAAAAACATAGACTTTTGTCTATTTCTCGTGACAAGTAGTAAGGAACAATTAGTTGTTACTGCAGTCAAGACTTTGCCTTTGGTTGCCACCCACAGGAACACTCTTTTGTTCTTTATTACACATAAGAGAGAGAGAGAGAGAGAGAGAGAGAGAGAGAGAGAGAGAGAGAGAACATTATACCACATATATCTGAAATTAATGCCAGGTTAAAAATACCACATTCTTCTCAGGAGTGAATGGCATCTCTGTTTGTTGCAAAAAGCCCAAGGACATTAACATATTTTCTAACATCTCAGCATTTTATGATTTATGTTATTATACTGCAACATGTGATGACAAAGCTTTGCCATAAGTACTACATGCATCACAAATGGAAGAGAGAGAATTATAAGAGTTGGGGGGAGGAAATAGAGACCTGCATGAAGTGAAAGGAGAGAAGCAGTGAGTTGGAGTCCAGTATAACAATGAGAAGAGGCGAGAGGGGTTATTAAGGAAGAAGAAGGAATGGTACGAGGAAAGACAGACTGCGTGGAGTTAGGAGATGCTCCCACATGGTCTGATGACATTTCGGCAGGGGGAAATGTCACCTGCATTGGTCTTGCAGAGCCTCACCCCATTCTTCCCTGTGCTCAAACAAACTCTTGTCGGAACACACAGAACAGAACTCAAGGTAGCAAAACATAAAACCCAAAATAGTGAATGAGACCCCACTAAGCACAAGGAACAAACAATAAGAACAGATTGTAAGCTGAACATGATGTGCTCAGTTTTTAAGGCATTGAGTAACTCTTTGAGTAAAGACTTCACCTTTTTAAAGCCTTCTATGACAGGTTTGGCTGGCCTAATCAGGGAGTATGTTCTATGGCTGCTGAAAAGGTTATATTCTTCAATACACTATTGGCCTAGAAGGCAGAGCTTCTCAACCCTAGACACCGAAGAGTGTCTTGAGTGAGAGGATGGGTACAGAAAAAGAGCTGTGATGTACAGCCCACTTTCCCCCCACTGTAGCCAAAGTATCACGGAGAAAAAAACCACCAATAGATTATGCACACTATAAAACCCATCCAGACATTTAAATCTCAGCAATGAAGTTCCATTTCAAGATGGAATGACATATTGGATATTCTTGGTTGGGCATTGAAAAGATCAAAATAAAGTGAGTTTGTGTGTTCTTCAGAACTCGTCATCAGACAAAGATGGGAGAAACCAATGCCCAGGTTAGGATTTTAAATGCCTCCTTCATGCCACAGATTGCTGATTGCCTTGGCCAAGGTCACAGAACTCTATTTAATGTCTTTGTGTGAAACTTGTCTTCAAAACAAACAAACAAACAAATAAACATAGATAGCCTTGGATTACTGCACTGACTGATAAGGACCTCTTTAACAAACAAAACATCAGCAATCAGATAATAATTTAAATCACTGGAGTACTCCTTCAGGAAAAATCTTAACTTTCTTTGCATTGTTTGAAGCCTGGTGGAAAATGACCTGCATGCTACTGTTATTCTGTACATAATGGCTTGGTTCAAGACAGGCCCTTCAAACTTTTGTTAAGAAGATGGAGATACAAGAGAAGCTCTTAATGGGCCAAAGGGAAGAAGCTGATTCCCTTCCCCACTCACATCCAATTTCTTCTCCCTGTATCATTCAACAGCTCCTGCCACACTATTCCCCTGACCCTTTTAGAGCAGTATTTCGGGAGGCATAAACAGTTGCAAGATGAGTTAATGAACATGGTTCTTTCCAGCATTCTCCAGGGATGGGCAGCCCCATGGGTGCATTTTTTTCTGTTGGCAATCTGGATCTAAAGAAGTGGTGGCAGCTGTACCAAGAAAGGCCCTGTCATAGAACTAGCCAAACAGAAGAAAAGATCACCCGTGGGTTGAGCAGGATGGCACATCACCCCAAATTTGAGCCACAAGTTGCTTGTGACTACCCAACAGATTACCCAACAATGTAATTTTGGACAATAGCTCATCCTGAACCCTTGAGGGAGAGGGGCTACCCTGCCACTGTTTTAGAGCTTTAAAAAATGAAGTCATGATCGGAGTATTAAACACTTTATTCTTACATCTCTACCAGTTCCAAAAATGTCTTTAAAATGCAACTACAGTGGTACCCTGACTTAAGAGCAGCTCAACGTAAGAGCAATTCAACTTAAGAGCGGAAAACTGTTGGCATTTTAACTGCCACCTTACAAATTTTAGATATGGTATGCTCGACTTACAATTTTTTTAAAAAAAAATAACTTATTTTTTCAATTTTTAGATAGGTACCCCGACTTAAGAGTAGTTTGACTTAAGAGCATGCATTTGGAACAGATTAAATTCATAAGTCGAGTTACCACTGTGTTCTAAAATGGCACTCTGCAGTTTTTAAGGCAACACAGATTTGGGGTAGGACAAACCAACTAGCCAAACAAGAGAATGAAATAAGCAAAGCCCACCAACCTTCATACAGGGAGTAATCTCTCTGTTCTGCAGCCTGCGCTGCAGCTTCTGGGATATCGCTGGCTCACACAAACACGCCCCTGCCAAGCTCCCCTCCGGGTATAGTCGGCTTGTCTTTCTCAAGAACAGCTCATGAAAATGTGAACACGCTGCATGAAATTTAGGCCACATTCCGCCTCATTAAGAAAAGACCACTGTGAATGAAGGTGATTTTGTTTCAAATCCAAAACATCCTGTTAACCCGAAAGCTACTCTGCATTTAAGAAAAAAATGCAATAAGCATTACAAGATAGCACTTCCGTGTTATGTTAAAGCTGTGAGCTCAAGATTTAAAAGGCTTGGATTGCTTGTAATTTGATCGGTTGCTGATACTTCTCCCCTGGGAAAATGATGAAATACACAAAAGCCAAGCTGATCACTGCTATAAAGTTACATGAATAAGCAAGCAGGGGGTGGGAGGATTGGAGTGGAGGGGATAGTGTTATGAAACCGTATGTTAGTATTGTATGACCTAAAATCCAGTTGCTTTGGTTTCTCTCTCTCTCTCTCTCTCTCTCTCTCTCTCTCTCTCTCTCTCTCTCTCTCTCTCTCTCTCTCTCTCTCTCTCAATCACACACACACACACACACACACACACACACACACACGGGGGTGCATTTTGCTCACCCGTGGCAATGTTTTCCAACAAGAGGTCAGCATCAGGACCTAGCTCTGTGTGAGGACAAAGGTTCTCTGCATTTTGCAGGCTGCTGAAGTCTCACAAGTCAATTGTAGCTGATGCTATGAGACTCTTCTCATAAGACCAGAAAAGGGATGAGGACTACAGTTTTAGGTCAAGAAGAGACTGCTTCTGACTCTTAAAGCCAACAGCAAGAACAGCACCACCAAAAATTGACACATTTAACATTAGTCATGAAACTGGAGGTTCAGAGAGCTCGGGACAGGCACCACAGCCCTCTCAGCTTCCATTTCAAACCTTTATGCTGATGAACAACACCTACCAGAAAAGGCACATCTGGAGTGATGCTCTCAGTCTAAAGACTTCCACCATGGCTTCCCCCCCACTATCTCTCACTTGGTGGCACCTGTGCACTCAGCAACACCCCCTTTTCTAGTTCAGTGCTATCTCAAGCTCACTATTTTTCATGTGATTTGTTGAGTATGAACTTACATGAAAGATTCCAGTTATCTGGAATCTTTCACTTGCCATCTGCCGTTTCCATGGACAGTCTGTACTGGGTGACGGTGGCAATTACTTCTTTGTACTACAAGTCAGGGTTCATCAGCCTGTTAGTAGCAATCCAAATAATTGAAGCCAAAGCCAATTCTTCAGTTAGGAGAAGAATTAAACATGGGATATCAGACACTGGCTAGATAGCTTAGTAAGATGGGGCACCTGGTTCAAGAGTCTAGTTCTCAATTGCAGAAGAGCCAGCCTGTGTAGCCTTGGACAAGCTACACAATACCAGGGTGCCCCACTTCTGAGTTCTGTACCTGAAAAAGCCTGGAATGAATCGCCCCAAGAATCAACTTGATGGCATGTAATTCTATAAGATTTCAATCACAAGCAAACTTATAATTATACAATATTATCCAAACTATATAGCTCAGGGGCTCCCAATCTTGGGTCTCCAGATGCCGTTTTTGGACTAAAATGCCCAGACCACTAGCTATACTGGCTAGGGTCTCTGGGAACTGTAGTTAAAGAATGTCTGGATTACCCAAGGTTAGGAACCACTAGTAGAAGCAATACTCTTTCAGAATGTTTCTGATGGAACTGAAAAATTGCTTCTGTTCTGAGCTATTCTAGCACTGTGTGCCTCTCCATTCTTCCTCCAGACTCTGGGTCCTTGGTTCCCAAATGAGATGCAAAAGTTGCTCTCATCAGAAAAGAGGACTTTGCATCACTGAGCAACAGTGTTCAGGAGCAGCTTGACAAGAAGAATATGACATCTGAAGCCCATGTCCAGGATCCGTCTGTGTGTGGTGGCCAATCCTTGTGAAAGTCGCCAGCCCTTTTCCTGACAATCCTCTCCAGGCTGTAGTCATCCCTGCTGCTTGTGCACTTTTTTCTTCCATACTTTTCCCTTCCACATAACTTTCTATTGATGTGCTTTTATACGACACTTTGGGAACATCCAACTTCTTTTGCGATCTTTACCTTTTGGGGCTTTCCCTCCTTAATGGAGGGTGTCAATAGTGGTTTTATGCACAATTGTCAGGTCAGCAATCTTTCCCATGATTATGATTCCTACCGAACCAACCATTTAAAGGCTCAGGAATCCTTTGCAGGTGTTTTGGATTCATTAGCTGATTAGGGTGGGACACTATGATCCTAGAATATTGAACCTTTTCACACTATTCTAATTTTCTGAGATTGTGAATTTGGGGTTTTCATAAGCTATATGCCATAATCATCACAATTATACCAAAGTAAGGCTTGACCTATCTCACTTTGCATGTAATGAGTCTATCTCATATAGACTTTTGAATTGACTTACTGAAATAAATGAACATTTGCACAATATTCTAATTTTTTGAGTTTCACCTGTATTTCAGATTAGGTTTACTTGAATATTTCACCTGCTGGGATACTTTATTTATTTATTTATTTATTTATTTATTTATTTATTTATTTATTTATTTATTTATTTTCAAATTTATATACCGCACTTATTTCTCAACCGGGAACTCAGGGCGGTTTACACACACAGTTAAACAGATAAAACAATCACAGGAACATCCAGGACGGCGAACCATTGTTGGCAGGGGCAGAGGAGGAAAGGAGAGGGGGGGAGTTTGCCCCTAGCAATTTCCGAAGGCGTCCTTAAATAGCCAGGTCTTCAAGGCTTTCTTGAAGGATGCCAACGACAGAGCTTGCTGCAACTCACCTGGCAGAGTGTTCCAAATGGATGGACCAACAACCGAGAAAGCCTGGTTGCGAGTGGTCGCTTTACGGGCTCCCCTCGGCGTGGCAATCCAAAGCGAGAGGGCCTGGGAGGATCGGGTGGGTCGGGCCAGATCTGATCGTCGGGAGATATGCTCTGCCAGATAGACAGGGGCCAAGCCATGGAGGGTTTTGTAAACCAAAACCAACACCTTGAACCTTATTTGGGAGGCAAAGGGCAACCAGTGCAGACGGACCAGGATGGGGGTGATGCGGTCGAATTTACACGCACCAACCACCAACCTGGCCGCCGCATTCTGGACCCGCTGCAGTCACCGAACAAGGTTCAAGTGGAGCCCCATGTAGAGAGCGTTACAGTAATCCAACCTCAATATGACCAGCGCCTGTACCACTGTCCTCAGGGAATCCCCATCGAGGTACGGGCAAATCTGGGTGATGAGCCTAAGATGGTAGTAGGCCGACCTGATCACGGCAGCCACCTGGGAATCCAGGGACAAATCCGGATCCAGGACGACGCCTAGACTCCTCACTGTTTGCGCCAGCTGGAGGGCGGACCCACCCAGACTGGGAAGAGGGCCACAGTACCCCTCCGGGTCTCCCACAAAGAACAAAACCTCGGTCTTTTCAGGGTTGAGTCTGAGTCTGTGAGTCCTGGTCCAGTCCAAAACTGTGGCCAGGCAGTGATCAAGAGTCCGGACGGCCTCCACTGCATCGGTGGAAAAGGAGAAATAGAGCTGCGTGTCATCAGCGTACTGATGACAGCAGACTCCATAACTCCGGATGATCTCAGCTAGCAGCTTCATGTAGATGCTAAAGAGCATGGGGGAGAGAGCCGACCACCGAGGCACCCCACAAGAGAGTGTCCAGGGAGCCGACAACTCACCCCCCAAGCTCACACGCTGGGAGCGGCCCTTGAGGAAGGAGCAGAGCCAGCGGAGGGCCAGCCCCCTGATCCCCACCTCAGAAAGCCACCCCAGGAGGATACAAGTGGCTGCAGCTCTGATTAATAATGCAAGTGACATTTAAATTAACAATATTGGCATAATGAGATTCACAGGCACATGCCCCATGTGGAAGTCCTGCTGCAAGAAACCTGTGGGGAGGGGACCCTTTGCAGTCTTGGGGTCAAATGCCAGTTTGGGAAGAGCTGCAGAAGTCAGTGAAGCTAATTGCATAGGGAGGCGGCCATTAACAGCTGAGCCCAAGCACTGGGGAACAGACCTCTGGGTGGTACCAGATGTTGTTATGTGTTATCAAGTCACCTCTGTACATGCAGTTATTTTATTTATTTATTTATTTATTTATTTATTTATTTATTTATTTATTTAATTTCCCATTGGGAACTCTGGGTGGTGTACAACAAGTTATCCCATAAACAATTTGCCCAAAAGCAAACACAAAAGCCCCACAATGAATCAAACAAAATAACAATTAAAGGGGGGAGATAAAAATAGCAACAGCCAACAACTACATATGTATGACAAAGAAACTGGCAAGAGGATAAAATGAAGCGAGCCAACTAAAAAAAATACATATCATTGTGGACTCAGTGATTGCCGAAATGTTCCCTAAAGAGCTACGTTTTCAATGCTCTCCTAAAGGCTGGCAGTGACTCAGTGAGCCTTAGCTCCGGCGGCAATCTGTTCCAAAGTGCTGGAGCGGCCACTGAGAAGGCCTGGCTCCGGGTAGAAACCCTGCGAGCCTCCCTTGGAATGGCCACCCGGAGCGAAAGGGAGAGTGAAGCTCTGGTTGGACGGAGGAAGCTGACCTCTGGGAGATCCGCTTCGCCAGATAGTCAGGTCCCAAGCCATGGAGGGTTTTGTAGACCAAAACCAACACCTTGAACCTTATTCGGGAGGCAATACAGTTAGTATCTTTTAAGTAGAGGTGTGCAGATTTCTGTGTTCTTTTTCTTTTGGGAGTTGTAGTCCAAAATACTCAAACCGGCACACCTCCACTTTTGTCCCCGCCATGTTTTTTTGACTTTGTATTTATGAATAACAGTATAGCTTGCAGGAGCAATGCAATGGTTTTTGGCCCCTGACTTGGAAACCCCTAGCATCTTTCTGACAAGGTTGTACTGCTAAGCTGTACTTGCACGCTGCGGAAAATGAGAACGCCTGGCTGCCATTGCCAGTGAGACCCGCCACTTCCTCTCTTTTCAGCCTTATACTCCTGCATAAGAGGACCTCCAAAAGCAGCCAGGTGATTGTCCACTTAGGAGGAAGCAACTATCAGCCGACTCCCTGCCACTATTGCACAAATCCATCTCTCTCCCATCTTTCTACCTAGTTCAAAACATGCAGCCTGAATGAGAAAGCCTGCTGTGCAGGGGGAAATGTCTCGCTGTTATTAACCACACATTGTCAAACCTCAGCTTTCAAGATATGAACTTTCACCAAAATTAGTAAGTTAGCTAAAGATGATAGGAAACTAGCATAAAAAGAAATTTTCAGACATCAGATCATCTTACACTCAGATCAAAAAGCACATTTTCAAAGTGCAAGTGCTATCCATGACATTTGGTGGACCACAGGCTTTCAAATAAGGAATAAACTTCATCGTTAAACCTTATCATATTAAGAGGAGGAATAAAAAAGATCAAAGAGTTACTGGTACTCAAATAAGTGCAACAATGTTATGTCTGAAAATAACCAATGAGGAGACAATAGATGACTATGTGGGCTTGAGTATCTTTCCCGTCTTGACCTTTGTCATGAATCACTTCCTCCTTAGGTCATTCCCCTTCTGCCAGGGAGTAGGCTGTCCATTTTATTCCTTTCTTTTTCAGCAGGGAAAGCCAACTGTGAATATGTCTCCATGCTGGCCTTGAGCATACATTTGCACACACAGAAGCCAATTCCAAGGGCTTTTGTGCTCAAGTTTAAGTTGTATCCTCTATTGATTTGTTGAGAAAATAAATTCCCCCCAAACACATATTGCCTTTATCATGAACATAATGTAGGATTACTTCTCAATCACAGGTGTAAAGCTCTTATTCGCCTGCTGCACTCTGCTAAGAAGTACCTGAATGAGTGGAGGACCAACTAACAGCAGGAGAGTGAGATGTAATGATGGATGTGGACAGAGCGAAGGAACGTTTGAGAACATCAGTAATAAATCAGAAATACACTTATTTCAATCCACCTTTAAGATAAAACCTTTATTGATATGGACCAAATAATTGGATGTTCTACTATATATATAATGGAACAGAACATGCAATTATGTTCTATACACACATACACATACACACACACTTCTCTGTGTGCTGGGTTTAAAGCACACAGAAAACTACATAAACAAGCAGGGTGTTTTATTTCATGGTAAATCAGCAGATGGCAGCAGTAGAATTGTTTGGGGGCATATTACGGCTGAATAACTTCTCTAGTGAACACCGGAGGTCAGGACCTTGTAGGGGAGGAGATGTAGCCACATTATGTGGCATACCACTAGGACTAAGTTAATGATACAGCACACCCAACCAATAGAAAAGGACCTCTCACACTTTCCAGACCCCCAAGAAGCTGGAAGCAAAGGATAATAACAGGAAGAGGTTTCCTGTATAATCCTGGAAGCCCCGACCTAGCAGCAAAACATATAAGATTCTGTCCTGAACACCTATAGGAAGTGACATGATCCTATTATGTAAGGGAGAAACTAGACCACTAGGACAGAGTCATTACTCTCACAGACAAAAAGGCATTCTGTTCATTTTCCAATGAGTTGTTCAAATAAACTGGGAAGTGTTTTGTCTTTTTTAAAGCCAATTTTAAATGAAAATGTGTAAAAGGCAGTTTAAAAATGAATGTGTAAAAGGCAGTTTACAAAATCCTTGGGAGTATCTAATAAAATGAAAATATAGCAAATTCTTTTATTGTGGAAGCTAAAAAGGTTTTCCATCCATACTTTAACCTTTTTTACAACCTAGGAGAGTACAACGTGAATTAAACTAGTCACTTATGAAGAACAGAACAGGAGTGGGGGACAACACACCCACAACCAAATGTGTGAAATGTAGGTAAGAGATCATTCTTCCTCTGGCTTCAATCCCAGGCTAAAAACAAGGTATGAAAGTCTAGTCAGTGATGCTTTTAATCTTACCTGAAGTCACATGCGGTGGTCAGTTCTGCTCCCCCTCCCAGAGCTTTTCCCTGAATCAAAGCAACTGTAATCAGAGGTAACCTACACAAATGAAGAAGAAAAAAATATTGTACCTTAGAAATACAATATTACAAATACCAGGACAATCAGAAGTACTGCATTAGACAATCAATAGTTTAGACAATCAATAGTTTAATCAACTAAACAATCACCTTGGGTCCTTTTCCAAGGAGAAAGGTGGGATAAAATATTCAAAAATAAATAAATAAAATATTCAAATCAAAGTCAACGCTAAAAATTTAATCACGGTACACAAGAGCAAAAAAAGAATTTTTGACGTAAGTAATACGGGCAGTTATTACCTTATCTTCCTTCACAAACAAGCTTTGAGAAGAACATATGTGAAATTCTGCATTTAGGTCAGCAAAACCAGATGCATAAATCCATGAAAGGCTGCATTTGGTCTGAGAACAGCACATGTGAAATGAAGCTTGCTTTGGTAGATTTTTTTGCTTGTTTGTTTAATTTGTATACCGTCCCATCAGTGCGAAAGCACTACTCCAGACGGTTTACATTCAGCTAAATAAATAAATGTGAATCAAAACAATAATGACATATGACATATCAATAATAAATAATAAAAGGATTAAAAAGCAAAGAAATAGAAGGATAATAAGACAAGGCACAAATATATTTACATTTAAAACTCAGTGGATATAATGAATTCCAGTAAATACATCATAGAAGACTGGAAAGATCTCACTCGCTGAACACTCCTTGCAGGACTGACTGAAGGGTCTGCTTTATTAATTGATAGACAGACAAACACCAGATTCACTGGTTCACAGAATAACAGAGTTGGAAGGGACCTCTGTATTGCTATGACAGCACTTGCACATTTGCAATTTGAAGGAAGGCAAAAGATGTGCCTGTGAGGGATGCGGATGAGCACGCGCGCAGCAGAGACAGTTAGTTCATAACACCACATTTGCAAAAATAACAAAGCAAGGGAATGGGGCTTTACTCGAGGTTAAATAACAAAGGATATCTGCTCCACCGCTCATCTTAATGATCAATTAATTTCACAACTTTTGACTTGTACCCTGTCTTGCACTGTTGACATACTGTGCCTTTTCTGCCATTATTATTATTATTATTATTATTATTATTATTATTATTATTATTATTATTATTATTATTATTATTAGTAGTAGTAGTAGTAGTAGTAGTAGTAGTAGTAGTAGTAGTAGTAGTAGCAGCAGCAGCAGCAGCAGCAGCAGCAGCAGCAGCAGCAGCAGCAGCAGTAGTAGTAGTACTCCTAAATGTCCAGGTTTGTACTCCTGGGTGCAAGTGTACCACAGATCGAGAATCATGTTCTACATAATTGTCTGGGTGACACTGATTCCACCCTGATCCAACTCAGTAGTTGGTTCTAAATATGAAGCAGGTAGAGGGGATGCTGGTGAATAACACCACATGGGAAGAAACAAACAATGTACAGTAATTGTGGTTTGGGACAACAAACAGCTGGGTTGTTTGCTAGGGATTAAAACAGGATAAAACAGCAACATCCAGGGCAAAATCTTGGTCCCTCTGATGAATCAGTGAAGTGCCTGGACCAACCTTAGGGAATCTTTTGCACATAACATCCATCACAAATGAATGAAGGAGGTGGTAGTTATTAAAACGCTGAGACTTCTGCTCAAGTGGTCACATCATACTGGTGTGTCTGCAGCATCATTGGAATATAACCAGTTACAGGCACCCTGTATCAATGCGCAGCTAGAAATGGTCCCATATATCAGGGCAAGATGGCAGGTGATGGCAGTGGCTAAAAGCATTAATGCCTCTGTTAAGGGAAAAAAAGAAATTACTTACCTGTAACTGTGGTTCTTCAAGTGCGCATCTGTGAATTCACACGCAAGGTCCCTGCGCCTGCAAAGAGACCTGCCGGTCTCCTCCAAGCTTACAAGATAGTATATGACAGTGGTGGTGAACCCTCAGCACTCCAGATGCTCTGGACCCCAACTCCCAGAATGCATAGCCTAGATTGCCAATGACAAAGGACTGTGGGAGTTGTGGTCCAAAACATCTGGAGAAATGAAATTGCGGATGTCTTAACAGTAATATGCAACTTGTCTCTTAAAACGGCCACAGTGCCGGAGGACTGGAGGATAGCGGATGTCACACCAATTTTTTAAAAAGGAAGGAGGGGGGACCCTGGAAACTACAGGCCAGTTAGCCTTATGTCTGTCCCAGGGAAGATGGTGGAAAGCTACCATCTACCTGTCTCAAACCATTTCAATCTACCAGGACACTCCTTGAAGGATTTGAAGGTTACTGTTTTGGAACAGAATCATTACAAATCCAGAATACAAAGAGAAACAGCTGAGATAAAATTTATATCCATGATGGACGCACACAAGAATGGATTAAACATAAGTCTGGGTTTCTTGAGTCATTATCAAATTTAATATTACTATATTGCCACTTTTTCATGGAAGTTTTTTTCCCACCTGGACCCTAGGGTAAAAACTCCCCTCTCTTCCACCCCCCTCACCCCACTCTATCTGGTTCTGGTTTCTGACTCTTGAGGAATTTACCTTGAAACCACACTTAACATTTCTATAGACCCTGGCTACAGAGCCATTAGCAATACTGAACATATCTATGACCCCTGGCCAAATCTTCCTTCCCACCATTTGTATAATATATATATATGTAACCCCTGGCCAAATCCTCCCACCACTTCTACAACTAATCATCTCTCCCTCCTCTTCCCCCTCCCCTATCCACCAATGAACATCTGGTATGAAATGTAGATCTCATCACATAATGTAAAATAAGGTGGTGGTACTGTCTGTGATCACCTGTACAGTTCATCCGAGGATGATGGATTCGAATGACCTGAACGCCTTGAAAATTGCTAGGAGTTTGAGGTGGTTGATGTGCAGGTGTCTGCCACACTTAAAAATCTGGCACTGCTGTGTGGGCACTTAAAAAGACGAATGTAATTTTAGGCTTAGCAACTGGGCATATAGCGTCCAAGCCACAGAAAAATAATGGTAGTGAGGCTTTGGCCTGACCTTTCCTATGGATGGCACAATTGCAAATTTTCTGCGCAGACACAGGGTTGGAGTACATAGACTTACATAGCCATCTGTAGTTCTACAAAAACAACTAGTCAGTGGTGGAATTCTTATTTGATTCCAGCTGCACAACATGAATGATGTCATTGTCATCAGAAGATTGCTGTAATTAAAGACTGCTATTCGATTGTGAGGTGTGTGTGACTTTATCTCATTGTTTGCCAGCCATGTGCACCTTGAAATAAAAATGAAGTCTTTGATCAGCAGCAATTTGCTGTGGATGATGATGTCACTCCTGCTGCATAGATAGAGCTACACAATATGGCTCTGGCCCTCAATTTTGTTTAGTAAGCTAGGGCTTAATGGTTTCAGCAAGGATAAAATATCAGGGGAACATTGTCATTTGTTTTGGTTCACACATCAGTCAATACTTTAAAAAAATAAGATTCTCCGTGGTAAACTCACAACAAAATCACTTTTGTTAGGTGTATTGCCAGCCTCACGCTAGATCAAACACTTTTTCTCACTGTTTACACAATTCTGACACATCAGTTGGGCAAGATAGCCCAGAAACATGAGGAGAAGATTTCAGCTACCCCGGCATTAGGGGTTCTTCAATCAATGAGAAATGTTCTAAAAGCTTCAATTATGACCAAGAAGACTGCAATCTCAGAGTACTTCTTCATGTGCAACACGCTACTGTTAGAAAAAATTTACCACAGCAGATTTTCTTCCCTGAAGCAAAATGTGAACAAAGTGACATCTTTTTCTCATTCACCTCACAGCTGGCCATCCTCGGTATCATTATTCTTCTGTGGCCTTGGATAGCAATTGCTCTATGGCTGTGATCAAGCCCATGCAGCCATAAGTCTACAGTCTGTTAGAGAAATGTCTAGAATAATGAGGAAATGGGTTTAAATGACAGAAGCATACAGAATATTTCTCTCATCTCCAAGGCCTCTCATTAGTCGTTTTACAAAGAAAGAGTCTTCACAAGACTGAAGATCAGAAATCAAGGACTGTTATGTAGGCACAGAAAAAAATATGAATTTCTGATTATAAATAGAGATAATAATAAATACTGAAGAAAAAGAAACCTACTGTACTTGTGTCAGGGGAGAACAGATGAAATATTAAACCAGCATAATCCTCCCCTGCACATGTACCTTCCCGATGCCAATGTAGGATATGGTGATATTGCTTGCCAACTTTTAAAAGATGACTGTCGTCTATGTCTTTCAAAAAGCATCAATGCTTTCTAATTTCTGTGAATTTATTCCTCCCAAGGGTTTTGCTATTTCGCAAAAAAAATAATAATGTAATGTCAGAATCCTAAATGCCAGATCTGTTTATAGGAACCAACTGTTCAGTTTTGTAAAAACTAGGTAGGCTTACAAAGAGCACAATTCAAACATTAGATGTCACTTTTGAAAATTTTATTGGAACTTCAGCTTCAGCATTTTAAAACACACACACACACACACACACACACACACACACACACACACACACACACACACACACACACACACACAACATACCTCATGAGTCTGGTTAAAGTGTTCTGCATGAACATACACATGTCCATCCCATCCTAGAAAGAAGGAATAAAACAGATAAAGTGATCCACAAGCAATGAGTCCACATCTCATTCTTTCAACTCATTATGTGTTCTTAACAATAAGAAAAACAACAACAGTGTCACATCTTCACTATTTCAGATATCAAGGTTTTTGAGTATATGGAAGTATCTCTATTTGCTGTTTGCTTGCCAAGCTTATTTATGTAAATATGATTATTTTTCTTATGACACCTTTACTTTTAAAAACAAACCTCTCTCAGAATGTACACATATTGAATAAACAGATAAAGGGGGGGGGGTAAGGAGTCAAGCAGAGCCTTACATCAGAAACAGGAGACCAGTTGTAGATGTGAATCATAGAATCATAGAATCATAGAGTTGGAAGAGACTTCAAGGGCCATCTAGTCCAACCCCCTGCCATGCAGGAACCCCTTCACAATATTTCCGACAGATGGCCATCCAGCCTCTGCTTAAAAACTTCCAAAGAAGGAGACTCCACCACCCTCCGTGGCAGCATATTCCACTCCCGAAAAGCTCTAACTGTCATGAAGTTCTTCCTAATGTTCAAATGGAATCTCTTTTCCTGTAGTTTGAAACCATTGCCCCGAGTCCTAGTCTCTGAAGCCATGGAAAACAAACCTGTTGCCTCTTCAATATGTCTTCCTTTCAAATATTTAAACACAGCTATCATATTCCCCCTCAGCCTTCTTTTAGAGAGGCTAAACATTCCCAGTTCCCTCAGCCGTTCCTCATAAGACATTTCCTGACCCTCAACCATCCTGGTTGCCCTCCTCTGCACCCGCTCAAGGTTGTCAACATCCTTTTTAAACTGAGGCGCACAGAACTGGGCACAGTACTCCAGGTGGGGTCTGACCAGAGCAGAATAGAGTGGCACTATCACTTCCCTTGATCTACACACTATGGTTCTGTTGATGCAACCAAGAATCACATTGGCTTTCCTGGCCTCCGTATCACACTGCTGACTCATGTTCAATTTGTGGTCCACCAAGACTCCCAGATCCCTTTCACAGGTACTATTCTCTAGCCAAGTCTCCCCCATCCTATATCTGTTCAATTCATTCTTTTTACCTAGATGTAGCAGCCTACATTTCCCTCTGTTGAAATCCATTCCGTTAGCTTTGGCCCAGCATTCTAATCTGTCAAGGTCCTTCTGGATTTTCATCCGATCCTCTAGGGAATTAGCAACCCCTCCCAATTTGGTATCATCTGCAAATTTAATTATCATACTCTCTATTCCTTCCTCCAAGTCATTAATAAAGGTATTGAACAGCACTGGACCCAGAACAGAACCCTGGGGCACCCCACTGGTCACGTCTCTCCAAGCTGATGAGAGGCCATTTATGTCCACCCAACAGTAGCACTATATCCCACTCCCTACTAACTTCTTAGCAAGAATACCATGGGGAACCTTATCGAAGGCCTTGCTAAAGTCCAGATAAGCAATATCCACAGCATTCCCCTCATCCACCAGGCCTGTAATTCTATCAAAGAAAGAGATCAAATTAGTCTGGCATGACTTGTTTTTAAGAAACCCATGTTGACTTCTTGTAATAACAGCATTGTTTGCAGACTGACTGCTTAATAATCTGCTCTAGGATCTTTCCTGGAATTGAAGTCAAGATGACTGACTCTTGTTTTCATACAGTATTCAATTCCTTTGTTTTAAAGCAAAACTGCTGGCAATATTAAGATACAGCCAAACCTCCTTGTGCTCTCTGGAAATTCTGCAAGCAGTTTGAGAACTTGGCAGCGGTGGGATCAGATGTGGTCAGATTAAAACTCCCACGCTCTTTCATTATTGACTCTAGCGACTAAGAGTCATGACAATCACAGGGCAATGCCTAAGGACCTCAGCTGCTCACTTCTACTGGAACCCAATAAAAAGGTTCAGTTTTTTGAGCACTAGTGTGTAGATATGTAAAGGTCTGCACATGTATCCCTTGATGCAATGCACACAAGCAAGAGAGATAGCAAATCTTCCTGCTGTTCACTTGAACTGTTTGAACATAAAAAGGATCCAGGAAGCTCCCAAAGAACTCTGTTATTTGTATGGCTATAGAAAACAAGAGTCAAGGACGAATGCATGAAGATAGCCATTGGGATCTATATAAAAGACAAGGGCCTTCAGTCTTTATGACCTAGGAATTTCTCACTTTTCAGAAAAAGGCAAACTTTTGTGATACAAGATTTTGCAAATATTTCAGTCTGTCAACTGTAATCCCTATTTTTATTTGCTGTTTCTTTAAGATTAGATTATATTTACTTCTAAATATTTTCTCCTCTTTTCTACCAATGGTGCCTTGTGGAGCAGTGGTTAAATTGCTGTACTGTAGCCAAAACTCTTCTCATGACTTGAGGTTCAATTCCAGATGGCGGACTCAAGGCTGACTCAGCCTTGCAGCCTTCTGAGTTTGGCACAGTACTCCCCTAGTATATTGCAGGACCACAGTATATGAAGACATGGGCCGGCGGTGCTGGGCCTGAGGCAAGCTGTGTGGGCCTGTTTTAAGCCTTCTGTACTAGCCCCAGGCCTGGCGCTGCCCGAACGGGCCTCCAATGGGCTTCCTAGGCCTGTGACAGGTCCCAGAAATGGCTTCTGGTGGCCCAAAAGTCACTTCTGATTTTTCAGAAGTCACTTCTGGTTCACCAGAAGCCACTTCTGGGGCCTCCGACAGACCCTGTTACAGGCTCCAGAAGTGACTTCCACTCTGCCAGAATGCACTTCTGGGGCCTGTACAGGCCAAGGTAGCCCTTTAGAAGCCCGTTTGGGGCAGTGTCAGGCCTGGGGTAGATTCAGGAGGGCCCAAACAGGCCCCCTGGTCCCAACCCGACCCAAAGATAAAGGCATCCGCATAACACGGATTTTCCTTTATTACGGGTCGGGTCAGAAACGTAACCTCTGCTATAAGCAGGGGAGTACTGTAAAATGAGTATATAGCTCACTGAAAGGGGGGAATGTGTAGCCCGCAAAACTAAATCCTATGCTTTAAGCACCATAGGATGGTATATAAGTAACATGTTTTGCTTTGCTTTTGATTTACTAGAAGATAATCAGAATGGCTGTGAATTGCACCTTTCAAAGTTGCTTTTATGTTGCATTACTGTAGATTTAACCAAACAAAATAACTAGAAATAAATATACAAAGTGCGATGAAAACAAAAGCAATGAAAAAGTCGTGTTTGGAGCATCAAAGGCATTTTCTCAAACAGTAGCCCTGTCAGTATTTTTTTTTAAGAAAACCAAACAGTGTGCTAGGGAAAGCAAAACAAAGATCTAAAGTGTCAATGAACACAAGGAAGTGTCTGTTCATGGAGAACAAAAACCAAAGACGAGACTGATTCATAATGGAAATGTTCAATACAAAGTCACAGCAACGATCATGGTACAACTCTGTTTTTACAGGCGTTATGTTAACATTTGCCTGGCAGCCAGAAACACAGTCTATGGAACATGGACGGTTATGAATACCATATCGATGAAAAGCAAGGGTAGGCGTAATTCACTGAAAAGCTTTGAATGTAAAGATGATTAACTTCAGTTATAACAACCCATAGGTTAAACAGAAGAAAGGCTGTGCAAGTTCGGACCAAAGTCTTGACCCTATTTCCCTAAACAATCAGGTGCTGGTTGCCTGTTGTGACAACCAAGCCCACAAGCCAGGTTTGAATACAAAAGCTTTCTCTTGCTGTTACTTGGAGACATTCTCTTACTGTTACTTAGAGACGTTCTGTCCCACAGCCAAATGCCACTCAAGAAAGGATCTTTATTGAACTGGACTTGGATGATATTAACTGCATAGGCTGAGGACTCAATACAAGAAAGAAATTTATTTCTCACATCATGAAAAAGCACAGAAAGAAATGTATTGCAGCTAGCAAAATCTCCGAGAGCAAAATCTTGAGAATTTCCTATTTTTTATTTATTTTTTAATTTATTTATTCAACTTATATGCCGCCCACTACCCTATTATAATGAACAAAATCCATCACCGCCATTCATCTTCAGCCCTAATTTACTGAACCCACCAATCTGAGCAGCAGTTTTCAAGTTCTGGCTTGAAAAATGTCCCATTACAGTCTGGTCAGATTATTCATTACCACTGGCTGTTCCAAGTTGTCATGGTTTCAAGTGCTTTTTAAAGAAAGCCGAGTATGTTATCCACATTAACCCCACAATTATGAAGACAAGGGGATATGGCAAAAGGAGAGCTGCACAGAGATTTTTCGCAGTAAGAAGCAACAGTGTTAAGACAAACTGGTAAAACCGTGCTAGGTAGAAGAACAGCAACCAGTGCAATGCTAGGAATTTCTATCTGATCCTCTGCAACTGTCGTCAGCAATTTGCAAGCAGAGAAATAAATTAACAGTACTGGTCTATGCATGTCTGCTCCAAAATTAAATTGTATTCAGTTCAACGGGGCATACCCCCAGGCAAGTAAGCACAGAATGGCAGCCTAAATAGCTTTCTTTCAGCTTTGATTCTCTTCCCCCCTTCCTATTACCTGAACCGCAACAGTCTGGGAAACCAATCAGGCTCATCTTTCCATCTGCATAAATTCTTATTCCTCTGCATGGTAACAAGGATGGAAGAAAGTTTTTGATATGACTATGCTGAAGAAAGACTAGGGGTTCTTTAACTTGGGCTATCTTGGTAATCAAATGCATCACCAACTTGACAAGAGTTTAAAGAATCCCGATAGCATGCTCAGTAAGCCAAACAGAATGGAATAATTTCTGGTTTTTATCAGTCCTGATAGGCAGCCTTGAACCTTTTGCAGCTAACTTTCTTGGAGACATCCATGCTCCCGAACTTCAAAGATTGCATGGCAAATTGATTTCCCCCAACACTTGCCTGTGGCTGAGACAGTACCATGACAGCATTCAAATCAGATCCTGAGCAAAATGTATTTTCTGCACCACGGACGATAAGTCCTTTCCCATCCTTCCAGTTTTCCAACTCAGCAACCTTTTCTTGTAATTCTACCATCATGGTTCCTGCCATTAAAGAAAAAGCACAGCCAAGGGATATTTTTTTTAGTCTGCGGCTTTGTAATCCACTCAGCAAAATAGAACAAAAGAGGCAGCTATTGATGTCAATCTTTTTCTTAAATCAGCAGGTTTATTATTACAGTGACCCCCCGCCTATTGCAGGGGTTAGGGATCCGACCCAACCCGCAATAATTGAAAATCTGCAATATGCAGATGCGGGTCAGGTTGGCCCTGGGGCGCCTAGCTGGGGGCTCTTGTACTTACTGGAGGCCTCAGAAATGATTTTTGGCAACCTGGAAGTCACTTCTGGTTTACCGGAAGTCATTTCTGGTTCGCAGGGAGGCGCTTTTGGGGCCTCCAGAAGGCCTGGGAAGGCCCTTGCAGGCCCATTCGAGACAGCGCCAGGTTGGGGGTAAGTATGGGTGGCCTGAAACAGGCCTTTCCCCCCTTAACCCAGGGGGCCTTTTTTCATATACTGTGGTCCCGCGATATAGTGGGACCACAGTATATGAACTGCGAAAGGGCGGGGGACCACTGTAACAGTAACAAAGTAGCAGCATAAGATACAGAGCATGTGTGAGCTACTGTGACCCTCACCCAAATATTTTTGGCTTACAAATCCTGTCAGCATGAGCCAAAACAGTCAATACAGAGAGGAAAGCTGCTATTCAAAAATATATAGAGGGCTACTGATGTCCACACCTGGCTCTCTGAAAGCAGACAAGGAAGGCCAGAGAATCTCTCCATCAGCGAAACAGGTATCAGCACTTTTGTAATATGAACAGCATTTGCTTGCCTGTACGAGGCAATACATTCGGGGCACTGACTAGGAAAGACAGATACTCCTAAGAGAAGGAAAACCACACATGACATTTTCAGATATTTTATTTAAATGTTGGCCATCACATGATCTATAGGGAAATGCCCTCCAACCTGATCTCAATCCGCTCCCAAATTGGACCTTTTTGGTCCAACTGTAGGGGTTTCTACTTTCAGAGACTGGGCTGGAGCAATTGTTCAATAGATAGAGGGATAAGTGGTCGATCCAGGTACAGTCAGGCATAATAATCTAATCACACCCTAAAGTTCATTAAATTGTTTTGCAAATCCTAAACAATTTTACATTATTGCAGTACTTTCTGTGAAGCACACATTCCCCATTAATACCTCTATGCTTCAAAGCTAATTTTTCTCCTTACTAATGGTACATGTCAGGATAACTTTTTTTTTGGCATGTGCATAATGGACACAAATCCATTACATTTTTAATACCTGTAAATGCATTCATGAACTTGGGGTTGTTCATTGTGAGTATCCCAATGCAATTATCTCCTTTAGAAAGGTCAATAGATCCACCCGGGAACTGCTGAAGCTTCTTCTTTACTGCATCCTCCTCAAAACCATGAGTGTGGTTGTAGAGAGACACCGCTCTTTGCTGCAACAGCCTTGGGTTGGTAATGTGATGGAACCTCTTCCATAATAAGACTGCCATTTCTGAAAAAGAATCAGAAGAATCAACCCTGACTCATGTTGCTAATATTCTGCTTTTAATAACTCAAGAACAAACTACTCTGCTCAAAAAGTGCATGCTTCCAAATCAAAGTATTAATATCCCCCCCTTTTTTTTAAAAAAATGGGAGTTATTTGAAAAAAGTGAGTTTCAGTATTTACTTGCTCACTGATGTGTTTTCAGTTTTTAGCTATCAGAAATATAGTAACATGTCTTCTTTTTTTGTTTGAGCTGCATTGAAATATCTTGTAAGAAAAATAAATCCAGATCAAACTACCATAGTAATATAGTTTTAGTTTTAAAAGCTTCCTAACCAGTGTGTCTTTCTCTCTCTGTGAATGTACATCCTTTATGAGTTGCAAGCTTGCTTAGAGATACTGAGGATGGATAAAAATCAATGATATTTTAAAAATCAAATTGATTTAAAATCACTGTTAAAATTTAAAAAAAATTAAATTTAAATTGTAAAAAAAAAATCAGATTTTTAAATTTTAAATAAAATCCACCCTGGTGATATTTAAAGGATTCTGCACTGGTTCGGGAATTTCATGCATGGACTTCCATGAACAGGGTGGCTTCTTTTAGTGTGATGTCAATGGGGACTCCTGGTGCCTTCCCTCTGGCACATTTGAGATCTTCGGGAATGCTTTGCAACAGCAAGAGATGTGGCAGAAGTCACTATTTGACAAATGGTTTGTCAATCATTTTCCCTCACTCATGATTTCTTTCCCACTGGATCCCTATCCTTTGCTGTAAGCCCTCTGCAGTAATTTTTGCTCTACTGCGCAGTAATTTTAACACTGCATTTTTTAAAAAAAACTGTATTCAGATGTTGCTGTTCTGGTCAATTCCAAACAGTATTGAAGCCCTGCTTTTCTTTGACCTGTCTTGAACACCATTCACTTGCAGTAATGTAACATAGGTCGCTATGCCACTTACCAATTTCTGATTTGGGAAATAAGTTTGTGTTAGTTCCAAACTACTGAAAGAGTCTTGTGTAGCTGCACATATACCTGAAGTCTCAATAGTGGAAATGTCATTAAGAATCTGTTCTGTGTATTAGACAACTTTTTCTTAATACCTGTAGAAAAAGGCAACTTGACCTGGTGATATAAGGTGGAGGAGGCTGGTACCATTCTTCCTCTCATGTTGGGCAGAGTGTACTTCTGCTGTTATACTTTAGGATCGGATGCCTGGCTTTCTGGGCCATAACTGAAGAGATCCCATAGTAAGCAATGCACATTACTTCCCATAATTGGAGATGAGAGCCAATGCATTTCTGCTGTATTGTATGCTCCCACTGTAATCCAGGTGCTGGGCAAAGAATAGCCTGTGAGCAGCATATAGTCCTTGAATCCCATTTTACACTCATTGAGAGTCCCATCACATTGGCTGTAGGCCACATCACGGAAATCAGCAAGGGTTTCCCCCGCAAACACTCTAGTACTGTATTCTATCACTTTCTTTACTCATGGAACTCTGCAAGTATCTGGCTTGGTTTTCTACATACATAAGGGTTAGTTAAGTGAACATCTTTCTTTCTTTCTTTCTTTCTTTCTTTCTTTCTTTCTTTCTTTCTTTCTTTCTTTCTTTCTTTCTTTCTTTCTTTCTTTCTTTCTTTCTTTCTTTCTTTCTTTCTTTCTTTCTTTCTTTCTACCTCTCCTTCCCTCCCTCCCTCTGAAAACACCAGAGCAAGTCCACCACAGAATGCTTCCGAAAACAAAATCTGCCTTTTGGAGTGGCCAAGTCAGAGTCCAGACCTCAACCCAATAGAGATGTTATGGTATGACTTGAAGATAGCCATATCCATGTGACATCCAAAGAATAGGACAGAGCTAGAGCAGTTTTTCTAGGTTGAATAGACTAAAATTCCTCCTGAACAATATGCACGTCTGATCCACAGCTACAGGAAGCACCTGGTTGAGGCCATTGCTGCCAGGGGTTGGTGGGTGGGTGGGTGTCAACCAGTTATTGATTATAAGAGTTCACTCACTTTCCCCCTTAGTATTTTGAATGTTGAATGAGTGTGTTCAATAAAGACATGACATGGTGCCAAACATTGGTGATGTTTCGGCACCAGGTAAAAACCTTCCTGTTCCAGAAGTTTTTTAATTGATACAATATAGACTGTGGGTCCTCTGATGACAATTTTAGTGTAATGATTTTAGTGTATGGTTTTTATTATTGCTTTGATTATTTATTGATATTCTATTTTTAACTGTTTTAATTCTTTTGATTGTAAGCCGCCCAGAGACCTTTGGGTAGTGGGCAGCATATAAGTTGTAAAAATAAAAAATAAATAAATAAATAAATAAATAAATAAATAAATAAATGCCAAACACCCATTCTATATCTGTGCAATTCATTCTTTTTACCTAGATGCAGCACCCTACTTTCCCCTCTGTTGAAACCCATTCTGTTAGCTTTGGCCCAGCACTCTAATCTGTCAAGGTCCTTTTGGATTTTCATCCTATCTTCTAGGGAATTAGCAACCCCTCCCAATTTGGTATCATCTGCAAATTTAATTAGCATACTCTCTATTCCTTCCTCCAAGTCATTAATAAAGATATTGAATAGCACTGGACCAAGAACAGAACCCTGGGGCACCCCACTGGTCACATCTCTCAAAGCTAAAGAGAAGTTATTTATGATCACCCTTTGGATATGATCAGTCACCCAATTACAAATCCACCTAACAGTAGCACTATCTATCCCACTTTCTACTAAGTTCTTAGCAAGAATACCATGAGGAACCTTATTGAAGGCCTTACTAAAGTCCAGATAAGCAATATCCACAGCATTCCCCTGATCCACCAGTAGTCCAACAACTTCAAGAGATTCACACAATTCCTGCCCCTTCCCAGCATTTCCTGTGGTCCTGCTAGGTGTGATAAACCCCAGACTCACCCCCACCCACATAAACAGGCACCCTTCTATGATCAAAGTGGATAAAGAAAAATGGCACCAAAGAGGAGGGAGTCTTACCCATTACACAGATGCATTAAGAGGATATAAAGCTTCCATTTTAATCTTTCTAAAATAAATAGCTACCTCCCATGGTAGGTGGGTCCCCAAAGAGCAGGCAAGCAGCAAGGAAACCTTCCCTTTTCTCAAGATCATCAAGCAGCTTAAGTAAAGGGACAGCAGCTCCAGTTCAGTCCTAGCAAACAGGGATGCTGGTACCAAATAAATAAAAATAAATAAGTAAATAAATAAATAAATAAATAAAAGTAGCCCCTGAAAAGGACACAAAAATGTAGGCATTGATTGGGGTGTGCTAGTTCATTGTGGCACGTCCATCACGTGGCCACTAGAAAAGAGAGCAAACGAGCCCATCCAAAATTCAAACCCAGGTGTGGAATAAATGCCCATCAGACTATATTGTTCTGTTCTGCAGCTATTATTCCTGGATTAATAAAAACAAAACAAAACAAAGAACATTTCTCTCTTCAACAGTTGTTCATAGAGATCACATTAAAAATCAGCAAAACTCTGTTCTTTGTGTAATAACAAGGAAAAAAACTCACCTAAAGCAAGTCACAATTAAAGTAGGCTCATTTGGATCAATGGAAGTTTTCGGTGTTGACTCATCACCCCCCCCCACACACTGATTCAATGAGCCTGATCTACTGCACTTTACTACACTAATCAACATGATTTTGGCCACTATTTTTTATCATTCGGTTTTACTCCTGAACGAGACACACTTCACCTAAACATGAATGCACCATAGAATGAATGAATGGACAAACAGAAAGTTTTACACTGGACAAATTAAAAAGACAAATTAAACACAATTGGACACAAATTTGGTATTAAAAATTGTAACAACTCCAAAACCAAAAGAAACAGCTGAGAAATGTCTCATTCTCCCTAGACATTTTGTCTCTGACTTCTACTGGTATTTGTGTGTGTGGGGGGCTGACCAAAAGAACTACAAAAACAAATTGTCACCGGGGAAACAGCTGAATAAGAATGCAGCTGTGATCCAACTCTGTCTCTCTTGGCCTGAAAAAAGACTGGGACTTTTATATCATTATGTTTTTAAATCTGCTTATCCTTATAGATTTGCCTGTATTACTGCCCTAAAACACATAGAATAATAATAGTACTAGTCTCCATGTCCCTTGGCTTTTCCAAATTCTGAGTAACCTTTCCATCACATGAGGCAATAGGAGCCACAGGATGGAAGGAACTTAATAAAGCCTACTTCCAAATTAGCAGGCACAGGATTAAAGCCTTACATTTCATTTATATTGTGGTAGAAATTCCTTTATTTCATTTTTCATTTCATTTCTTTTGTTTTGTTTTTGTTTTGTTATAAAGTCAGAATCCAAAGAATGAATTTTATTTATTTTATTTATTTATTTATTTATTTATTTATTTATTTATTTATTTATTTATTTATTTATTAGAATTTTTACCCTGCCTTTCACTTTGGGAAGGGTCCAAGGCGGCTTACAGGAATGAGGGACAATATACAGCCCAGTACAATTAAGACATATCGAAGAACATTTAAGAACAGGGAATCGAGGGGTATCTTACAGCACTAGAAGGCAACATTAAAGCTAAAAGATAACGTGAGCATTTAAGAAAAAAGTATAAATTCAACATAATCATGTGTGCTAGACCATCTAAAACAGTGGTTCTCAATCTGGGGGGGCGAACAACCATTTCACAGGAGTTGCTGCTGAGGCAAGCGGTGAGCTGTAACCCTAACGTAAAGCCACACCACAGCTGCATGGGCCTTACAAGCATGGGGATGTAAAGGGCAATGTAGGTGCGCTGGTGGTCCGATGCAGGGCTGGGCCCTGCAAAGTCCGCGTTGGTGGCAGGAGGCCACTCCCCACGGCCAGAACAAAGTAGGTAACTGAGCCCCGGGGGGGCTTGGAACACGCCCAGAGAAGTGAGTGGGGTGGTGGTGGCACGCCCACCAAGTCCAGCCTTAGTGGGTCAGGTGGAGAGAGTAGGCCTCCATTAGGCGGCTGAGCCTGGGGGGGAGGGCCATGATGCACGGCAGGGTGGCTGCGGCGCTTTTGAACCCCTTACAACGGTTGTTGCTTTTTAAAAAAAAAAAAATCCAGCGGGTGAGGCTGAGGTGCTGTGGAATTAGGAATGTTGAGAACCATTGATTTAAAACTTATGAGGGATGGGAACTAGCAATTTATAGCATAGTGTCAATGTAATCACAAAAGAAGAGCTATAAGCACAATGTTATAAGTGGTTATAAACACAAAGTCTGAGTAGCCATGTATGGTAGATTCATATAAAAGACACAGTAGGTAGTCCATCATTCAGGGAAAGCTTGTCTGAAGAGAAAGGCCTTTGCCTTTTTTTCTGGAAAGACAGCACGGGTGGGGCAGTCCTGGCCTCTAGTGGGAGGGAGTTCCAGAGTTTGGGTGCAGCAGCCGAGAAGGTTATTTCATGTGTTCCCACGAGACTTACTTATAAGGGTGGCGGAATTGAGAGAAAGGAGTCTCCTGATGATCTCAGCACTGTGAGATTCTCTTACTGTGAGATTCGATCTTTGAGGTATACAATATACCACTTCACTCAAATACAAAATTACTTTTTAATTACATTTACTTCCAGCATTGACAAATCACTTTTTTTGTTACTTTAAAGGGGCACAGGAACACATACAGCATAGTTTTTTTTTTTTAAAAAAAAGTCAAATACAAAACTGAAGTAGAAAAATCTCAGTTGGCTCCTTCCACCCTCCTCATTTTTCAACCCCAACAAACAAATATTTTTCAGCTACAAACCTATGCATCTCCCTTTCTCTAGAACCATCTGAAAAATCAACTTTGAGTTCATATGAAAAGTTGGGAATGGGCAACATACCACAGACCTGTTTAAAAACATACAGAAACTACTGTAATATACTTTAAAACTTAGTAAAATCTAAAACAAAGACTAATGTTGTAATAGATTGTTACAGCCACCTCTTAATCCTGGTCTTAAGTCTGCAAAATGGGAAGGTTTTAAAATTTAAATAATCACCACCAGCAGCTTGGAACTGCAGAACTGCTGGGATCCTCCCAATGGACCATGAAGTCTAGCCCCTGTCAAGGAGGCACAGTGGGGAATTGAACTTCCAACTTCTAGCTTCACAGCCAGAGACCTAAACCACTAGAGCTATCCAGCAGTTCAAAATGCCTCAACAGCTGTTCATGCTAGATCTTTTAGTGGGTTTTCCAATGCAACCAGCAATGCAGCCCATCATCATCATCATCATCATCATCATCATCATCATCATCATCATCATCATCATCATCATCATCATCATCTGATTGAAATCTTGTAATCAAAGCCACTTCCTAATTGGACAAGGCAAAAGTGCTTCTCTGTGTAACTTAAGCAAAACTGAACACACTGGCAAATAATAGATTTTATTGGAAAATTACAATATCAGATACAGAAGTCAACTGTAATTCAAAAATATTACTACAACTGAACTTTTCCTTTCTTTTTTTCTTCACTCCATGCTCTTCTTATTCACTTCCAGAGGAAGGTGAAATAAATATGCATTGCTAATGAGGGAGTAGTGGTTTGTTCCCCTGTAATTAGAGTGAAATGGAAACTGTAGGACATGTCCTTTTATACTGCCTGCTTTATAGGGATTTACGTAAAGATATTTTGTAAACTTTCTTCCAAAAGTTCCTGGGGAGATCCACTGAATTTTGTATTTCCCTATTACTTAAAGATAGGAATTCCCAAGTCACGATTGCAGTGGCTAAATTCTGTGCAGCAGCTATAACTTGCCGCAGGGTACTGACCACATACAGCCCTTTGAATGCTTCCCATTTTTGCTTCCATTTTAGCTGCTGCTTCATAGTTCTAAACTTAATACTCTTAGGACTATCTTGATTGGGGGGGGGGAATGAATACTGGAATTTTAGTTTCACCGTTTTTTGTTGCTCAATTCCAATACCCTGTGAATGGCTTTTGGAACTGTAATCTTTATAGGGTTCAAAGCAAATGGCTTTTGTTTTTATGATATTTTACTTAATTGTTTTATTCTAACTGTATTCTATATTAATTTTGTCATCATGTTGGTCAATGACCATAAATAAAAATTGAATTGAATTGATGGAATAGTGGGAATGCAGCTCAAAAACCACTGAAGAACCACCTACAATATTTTTATCTCTACTTCTTACCACAAAGAAACGGCTAGCACAAATGGGCCTATTATTCAAAACAGAACTCTCTCAGTATTCTAACTCTCTGCTGGGATCCTCTCTGCTGCTGCATTTGTTCAGATAAAAACTTTCCACACATATCTCAATTTTGATATAATATTTTCAAAGCGAAGGTAGAAGAGATTCCATTTAGTGCTTCCTTGCTTCTACTTGTTTTTTACTTTATTGGTGGGAAATGAAAGAGGTTATTTCTTTTAAATGCTAAAGCTGCAATGCATATTTAATATTTATAAGTACTGTATCTCATCTACATTTTAATGTATGCCAGCCAGTTTCACTACACCATCTCAATCCTAACATTCTGCCTATAAACCTGCCTGCACCTCCCACCAGCTCAAGCTAGCACACTCAGTAATGAAGTGTTTTGTGGCAGTTACCATTCCATAAACTCTGAAGAGCTACATGTCTGATTTCATCATCTTAAAATTGCGAAGTTGTAAGGGACTCTATGGATCATGGCATCCAGCCCCTGTGTCGGAGTGGACAGCAAGAGAGAGAGACACTCCTTTTATCATCCTCCACCAAGGGATATGAGGCTTCTTATATGATGTTACCTTCAATGGCAGGGTTGCAGATGCAACCAAAAGAGGAAGGAAGCACCCATAGAAATGGGAAGGAAAGCTTGGGAAAGAAATAGCGGGAGGGAAATCTGCCAACAGTGGAAGGGTTCTTGATGACAGGACAGGAGGAAGGGGATGTTATAGTGGAGGAGGTGATTAAAAAGGTGGAAGACTGGAGGGGCGGAGAGGAAATAGAAAGAAAAGAAGCAGAGGAAAGAGAGCTAAAGAAAAAGGCAGGAAAGAGCCAAGTTTCAGATGAGGATGAATTGCCTGCTGTATTCTCGAAGGCTTTCATGGCCGGGATCTGATAGTTGTTGTGAGTTTTTTGGGCTGTTTGGACGTGTTCTGGACATTTTCCTTCCTGACATTTCACCAGACTCTGTGGCTGGCATCTTCAGAGGGCAAGGAGCTCAGGGAACTTCCAGAACATGGCCAAACAGGCCGAAAAACTCACAACAATTGCCTCCTGGTTGGGGATGGTTACAAACAGAGGATCCACAAAGAGACAGTTCAGTGGAGAAAAAGTAAGATCCTTCTTATTGGAGAGAGTGGGAATGGTGACAGCAAAAGAAGAGAGAGAAGGAGGGGATCAGACACGCAGAGACCTTAGAATGGACAGCTCCAAGAAGAAGGGTCCCTTCAGGAGAAAGGAAAGGTGGGCAAAACTACCAAACCTAAAATGCCATTAGAAGGAGAGTGGGCATGACACGCTCCTTGTGGAACAATCAGGTTCAGGAAAATCCCCAAGGTAACCTCCACACAAAGTGAAGTATATACAATGCTGAGGATTGCACTTTGCCTATTGAATCTGTTGAACCTTTTTGAAGTTATGCTCCATGGCAATTCTGGATTGTTTAAAAAATGCTTTAATTAGTTGACCTTTGTTTCCTGCTGCCGGGGGGGGGGGACTCTGCTGTAATGTTTCCTTGGCTTGGTCGTCTCATTGCCCTTTAGGCTCTAGAGAATGTAATTTTTAAAGGAAGTATCTCAGCCATAAAGCATTGCAGCAGTTTTCTGGAAGTGGAGCCATGGCAACTGGACTTTTCTTTTGAGATCGAAACGTTTTACTACTCATCGAAGCTGCTTCATCAGTCTGAGGAAAGTTGGTAGCGAGGCCTCCAATTTATAGTTCACCTTGATTTCACATCAGCCTGGTCTGAAAAGGCTCGTTAGGTGGACAATGGCCTGGGTTGTGTGAAGGTCCCACCTAAGCAACCCTTCCCAACACCCATTAAGTATGGGTCGTTAACTCTGCTCTTCCTGGTGGAGATGTGAAGTGCTTCTGATTTGCCTGGAGATTGATGAAAGTGCAGCATAAGTGGCACACTGATTATGGCTGTCCCCCACCTCTACTAAGAGAGGGGCTTTCAATACACACATGAATGGCTTCTCTGGCCCCTCTCTGAATCCACCTTCTGTAATAGGTGTACATCCTTATCTTTGAATAAGTGCCCTTTGTCTTTCAAATGAAGGTTTGAAATGAAGGTACGCCTCTGGTTCTGAGCTATTGCCCCTCCTGTGTTGGCCATCGTCCTGTTTAGTGGCTGTTCAGTTTCTCCAATGTAGAGCTCTGCACACTCCTCACTGCAATGGATCACATATACCCTGTTTCCCTGAAAATAAGACCTCCCCAAAAAATAAGCCCTAGCAGGATTTCTATGCATTTGTTAAATATAAGCCCTACCCTGATGATAAAACCTAGTGATGGGTGTGGTTATGGTTGTGTGCAGGGCTGACATTCAAGCATATTATACTTAATAAATTAAGACAGGCCTGCCCAAAATCTGGCCTGGGGCCCAAATCTGGCCTGTCAGGCCATTCTGAGTGGCCCGCGGCTGGCTGGCTGGCCTGCCCCTCCCTCTCCTTCGCCCCATTTTTTTTAATCTTCCGCCAACACTGACACTGCCGGGAAGCTTGAGGGGCTGGGCAGGCCGGCCGGCCGGTGAGCAGAAGCTTGTGGGACTGGGTGGGCGGGCCAGGGGCGGGCCACCACCACCAGCACCACCGGGAAGCTTGTGGGGCTGGGCGCACATGCAGGCTGCTGCCACTGGCATCACCAGGAACCTTGTGGAGCTAGGAGCACGCGCACAGGGTGGTGTGCGTGCAGGCCGCTGCCACCAGCATAGCCGGGAACATTGTGAGGTTGAGCACAAGCGCGGGGCAGTTGTAGGCCATGAAGCAAGCGTCGGGTCGTTTGGGGACAAGGGGATGTCCCGGTGGGCCGCGCCACCGGCACCGCTAGGAAGCTTGGGTGGCTGGGCGGCCTGCCACCACCGGCACTGCAGGGGAATGTGTGGGGGTGGGCAGTCCAGCGGGCCTCCACCACCACCAAGGAGCTTTGGGGTGGGCTGGCGGGTGAGCCGTTGCCACCACTGGGGAGCTTGTGTGGGGGGGGTACAAGGTCGCACAGATCGCCTCTTCCAAGGGGCAACCTGTGGTTATGGCTCCCTGTGCTTCCTTTGGTCCCCACCTTCCTTCTTTCCTCCCTCCCTTGGTCCCCACCTTCCTTCCTTCCTTCCTTCCTTCCTTCCTTCCTTCCTTCCTTCCTTCCTTCCTTCCTTCCTTCCTTCCTCCCTCCCTCCCTCCCTCCCTCCCTCCTTGGTCTCCACCTCCCTCCCTCCCTTCCTTGTTCCCCACCTTCCTTCCTTCCTCTCTTGGTTTCCACCTCCCTCCCTCCCTCACTTGGTCCCCGCCTTCCTTCCTGTGGGTGGGGTTGCAAGGGGTCAGTGGGTGGGGCTTATGGGTCAGTGGGTGGGGCTTGCAGTGGGGTGGCAGGGTCGGGGAGCAACTGGCCCCTGACACATTCTCAGCCACCAAATCTGGCCCTCCTTAGAAAAAGTTTGGGCACCCCTGAATTAAGACATCCCCTGAAAATAAGCCCTAGTATGTCTTCTTGAGAAAAAATAAATATAAGACAGTATCTTATTTTCGAGGAAACACGGTACTATATGGCTCCTCTTGTGTTTTGGTGTCAGGTCTTTTGGGTGGACGAGTCTCTGCCTTAGTGTGTTTGTGGGTTTGAAGTAAACAGGGATGTGGTATCTGCCCAAAATCCTTTAAAGCTTTTCAGATACTCTAGTTGCCATGACTCAACTTCCAGATAACCTTACCTGGATTACTGAGAATCCTCAGAGACGCATTGTAGCAGTTACCTCCAAGACAGTTTTGCAGCATTAAATGAATGCTTAGAATCCAATGGAGCCTTGGAGATATTGGGCTTTTTCACATGTGAGCAAAATAAAAGTGTCTGCAGTTGTGGATCTATGGGTTAATTATGCTTAGGGAATTCATGGAGAATTCTGGGAGTTGAAGTCCATAAAACAAACAAACTACAAATGACACATATACCAATCATGCAAAATCCAACACAACTAATAAAATACAGAAGATAAAACTAGTGTTTATGAAAACCTCATTCTCCATTCCCCACATATTCAGAGACTACAGAAGAAAGAAAAGAAAGAAAAGGATAGAATTAGAAATGCAAGGAGCTAACATAGCAAATGCAAAGCCATCTCAGATCACAGAATGATTGGCAGTGGTGCTACATCACTGGGAAATTTCTTTTTTTTAATTTCTTTTTTAAAAATTTTATTTTATAAAAGAACAGATAAAACAGCAAAGAAAGAATAACACACATCAATGTAACAAAAATATAACAAATATGACAGACATAAACCCCATGCAACCCACCCCTTCGGGACTTAAAATTACAACTTTCATGATATTGTCCAGCCCATTTCCCTCCAAAAATACATTGAGTCTTCTCCAGGTATATACCCTTTACCCTTTTGGAATATACCAATATTTCATTATAGTCATTAGTAGAGATGGGCACGAAACGAGCGATTTTTCATTTTCATTTTTGTTTTTTTGTTTCATTATGCAACGAAAATGAAACAAAAAAATTTTATAAAACAAAACAAAAACGAAAATGACCAAATTTGCCGTGGTTTTCATTTTCGTTGCAGCAGATGCATTGAACTAAAAAGAATGCTAACGAAACAGCAATTTTTCATTTTCGTTTTTTCATTTAGTTACCTAATGAAACGAAAATGAATTTTTTTGCAAAAACTGTCACGAAAATGAAAACAAACCGAAACAGACCCCTAAACGACCAAACGACAAACGAAACACCATTTTTTGAGTCGTGCCCATCTCTAGTCATTAGACTTGCTCAGCCCTTTCCTAATTTTAATTTCACAATTAATTTTAATTTCAGTTTATTGTTAATAGCTAGATTCCATAGCTCCTTATACCATTCTTCCATTACTAATTGATTATTATCACTTGGAAGTTTCTAGTGATACTCAGATCAGACATTTTGCTTGGTCACCAAATCTGATCACAGATACAATCTTTGACAACTGCTTGCAAATACCATCTTGCAAACTAGTCTATTCAAACAGATTAGAGGCCCTCAACATGCATGAGAAGAAATTGGGAGAACATTCCATTATCCAAAGCTAAGAGGAAAACACATACACTTTCCCATTCCATTCCTGCCTATGGTGTTTAGGAGTACTCTTTCCCTCTTAGAATTTAGTGATGTGATTTTCTGAGCAGCCTGCGCTTTCCATCATTTGTAACATATAGTATACACTGCTGCAGTCTACAAAGAATATCTATAGATTTTGCTTATTTGAACCCATTAGTTCAAAACACATACATATAATCAGAGTCATTTCCATTCCCTAATGGTTTTTAAATGTATGTTAAAATCATTCATACCAAATATTTCTCAAAGTACTTTTCCCTAAAAGGTTTCAATTTTATATTTAATATCCAATCATTAAGTAGTCAAATGGAAAGAAAGCTTTCTATTTGTAACACATAATAACACAAGCAATTTTTGCAACAATGTATTGATAAACATTGACCATTCAAGTCTGAATTGAATTGAACTGAACTGAAATTGCTACAGTCAAAGAGTAGCACCCACAATTCAGATTTTAAAACAATACCAGACAATAGGAAAAGTCAGAACCTGTTTGCCAGCATGCAGAGTATCGACAAAAAGGACCACCATGAACTTGTTGTATTGCATTGTCAAACTATTTCTGTTTAGTTTTCATGAACACCAAGCTTAGGTAATGTGTGCTTTGTAACCTGTAATCCTTAAGCATGACGAAGAATGTAACAGTTGAAATCCCCATATAAGTCAATTATTAATCAATTTCTTCCATCATCAATACATATTCAAATGCTAGTTAAAGTCCTAAAACTTTGAACAGGAAAACAATTGTTTTGTTTAATTTCCCCCTCCCTGGCTTTTTGGTGTGTGAGATGTCACTTTTTTGCTAACATAACATTTTGAATATTTTAAAAAATAGAGGACTCTAAGCTGTATACAAAAGCACAGGCATACCTCAGTTTCCAAATTAATGTATTCTCTGGGACGTTTCATACTGTGGAAAATTTGTAAACAGGAGATGCACGGGGGCACAATGCATTCTGGGTGCGTTTTTTGCAATGCATTACGAAAAAAAAATTCTAAACTAAGGTATTGCCAAAAAAAAGTAAACCGAGGCATTATTTTCAATGGATTTCCTTTCTTGAACTGAAAATTACATTAGCGGAGGCTTTCATAAACTGAGGTACGCCTGTACCCCCAACCAGGATGGGAAGCTTATGTTGATACATTGACACTCCTATCTGCCCTACGTAGCCTACCAAATAGAGAAGGATGATGGGAATTGTAGTCCCCTATTCTTATCCTACACAGAGACATTCCCAATCTTCTTCAGGTTAGAAAACAGCTCTGGGCTATATCAAGCAAGAAAACCATATTTCTGTGCTTGCATGGCTTAATGAATTCCTGCTCTGAATAACAAACAGCCTTACCTTCAATAGAAAGTATAAATCTTGTGTATGGGAGGTGGGGAGATGTAATCTGCTCAGTTGGTGAAGATACATTTTTGCCTAGAGAGGTGCTTCAATCAGCCACAGCCACCCCAGATTTACAAGCAAAGCTAGGGTAGTTAAAAACAGACATTCATTCATGGTAAAGCAAATTTGGAAATAATCACTGTGATGTATGAATTAAACCGCTAAGGAGGATGTTAAGAAGTTGGTAATAAAATTAAAAATTAGATTTTTTTTTTTTTTTTTGCCCAGCAGTGATTGTAATTCTGTGCACGCTTCTGTGACATTTCACTGTCAAATTTTCACACATTATGTTTTAGGAGAGATATTTGGGTAACAGCCTTGGAATATTCTTAAAGAAAATCAGGGTTGGGTTTTTTTTTTTTTTGCATCAGCTCTAATTTCCCTAAAGCTAATAAGAAAAAATGTTAAGAGACCATGAACAAATGGAAGACAGGTGTCAGATTAGGAAGTAATCCTATCCACACTTAGCTTCAAATTGATTTCACAGTGTCAAAGAAATGCCAAGTAAACAAGCAGATGTTGATTCTGTACTGCAGGTAAAACTGTGCTCACTGCCTGGGGTTCAATTCCCAGTATCTGGCTCATGGTTGACTCAGCTTTCTATCCTTCCGAGGTCAGTAAATTGAGTACCCAGCTTGCTGGGGGGGGGGCAATGTGTAGCCTGCATAATTAAATTGTAAACCACCCAGAGATTACTTGAAGTGGTATGGGGCGGTATATAAGCAGAACACTTTAGCTTTTCCCAGTCCATAACAGCCTAGCAGAACACAGTCTAAGGGACTCTAGAGTCATTTCATTCAGCCACTGAATGCAGTGTACCACAAAGAGCAGATGAACAGATGAACAGTCTGAAAAGCAAACACATTCAGATAAGTAACTATGCAAACATCTGTGGAGAGAGAAATCAAAGTCCAACTGGATTTCCCCAAGTAAGCAGTTGTAAACATAAAGCAAAAATACTGTATATAAGGTAAAAGTGGATGAGAAGGGGAGCACTTACTCCTTCCAATTAATACACTTGCCTCCCCCAACCAAGATTTCCTCAAAAGTATGTACTTGAGGAATAAAACTTGCAAATTAAGCCCAGGCTTCTCTTCAAATTACCAATGACACAACAAAATGCAAAGTACAGAAGTGAACAAAACTGCATACTATGATAAACAGACACTTTTATGCCTTCTAAATACATGTACTTGTCTACTTCTCAAGACAGTACTGTAATATAATGAATCCATTTTAAATGCAAACGATGCTTTCTTGGCAATAAATCCTACAGAATTTAATCAGTGAGTTACTCCAAAATATTTATGTTAACAGGGCAATCCAACCTGAAAATTCAAAGTGCTTTGAAACAGAGAAACATGTTTGTTATCCAACACAGAGAAATTATTTATCCATCCTCCAGAGATACCATTAGTCTCTTCCCCCCAAACCCCATTGCCAAGAAAGTAGTTGATGACTATTGGGCTCTGCATCCTTTGCATCAAAAGCATATTCCCATTTAGAGATCCAAAGAGCCACCCTCTCCTTTTCACCATTCCTTCTCTGATTATGAACCAGTCTCTCTCTCTCTCTCTCTCTCTCTCTCTCTCTCTTCTTCCCATGTTCCCTATGATTCTTGGGCCACCCTCTCAGTGATAACAGGAGCGTACAGGCAGGGCCACAGCAACCATACCTGAATTTTAAATATTTTTTCTCCAGTCTTCACATTCGGTAATATCCTTTACTTTTCAACACAAAATAAAGAAGAAATACAACATTTGGGAGTGAGATATTGTATATACTTAAAAAATTCTACCCTCCCACAGAGTTCATCTTGAACCAAGTCTAATTCTCTGAGCAATATACAGTACTGTATGTAGAATTCCCTGCAATCTAACAATTCCTACACGGGATGAGCAGATATTTGCCACAGCTAAACAAACCAAGACCATCACACACCAGCAACTATTATTTCCTTAATCATTAAACTGTATTGCAAGGGTGGGGAACCTTGGCCTTCCATATGTTATGGACCACAACTCTCACAGTCCTCTATCATGTCTACTGAAAATAAAAGCTCTGAGGGGAAAAGAACAAGGCAGCAGCTGTTGTTGCGGGACCCACTGTACAGGTGCTTCTACGCCAATGCTCGAAGCCTCCGAGCAAAGATGGGAGAACTTGAACATTTGGCAGCTAGGGATAACATAGATATAATAGCCATAGCAGAAACCTGGTGGAATGTGGAGAACCAATGGGATACAGCAATCCCAGGCTATAAACTCTATAGAAGGGATAGAGAGGGGCGGGTTGGAGGAGGAGTGGCCATCTATGTCAAAGAAGAGGTAAAATCCAGCAGAATGGAGATGGACAGAGGGTCTGACTCCACCATAGAATCACTGTGGGTTAAACTACCAGGTCCCAGGAGTGATGTGATAGTTGGAGTATTCTATCGTCCATGGTAGTATAGGAGAGAACACTCTCAGGATGCTGAATGAAAGTTTATTAAAAGAGCCCAACGCGTTTCGGCCCGAATGGCCTTCTTCAGGGACTTTTTCACTATAGAAAAGGGCAACATTTAAAAGACATAGGGTCAGAATATTCTATATATGAACAACAAACAAAAACATTACTTATCAAATGCATAATTAACACTTAGAATACTGAAACAGTATACATGATGGTCAATATGGAAAACACTAAGTATTGTAGGGATACTTTGTAAGCAGGCTGACCTGCTGTCTCAGACCACTAACTATCTGGCACTCATAACATTCTAGGCTTTTTTAAGGAAACAACCGTATAGAACATGGTATACACATATTTTATACAACTCCAAAGGTATTACTTCAAAGGAGGGGTGATATTGACAGATACATGAACCTTTTAACTGTTTGCCCCATTGTTTTACATATGAGATAGCATACATATGCTTGCATATGTGGGGGTGTTATCCACAACTACTTCCAAACATATAAAAACATTTCATATCAAATGCAGTGAAAACAGAATACTGGAACAGCATGCATAATGGTCAATGTGAAAATCACTAAGTATTGTAGGGATACTTTAAAAGCAGTCTAACCTGCTGTCTCAAACCACTAACTAACTTACATTCACAACATTCTAGAAAACAACCATATGGGACATGGCATGCATCTGTTTTATACAACTTCAAAAATATAACTTCAAAGGAGGAGTGATGATAGTAGATACATGGGCCTTTTACTGTTTGCCCCACTACTTCCACATATAGGGTATCATACATCTGCTTGCGTATATGTGGGTGTTATCCACAACTACTTCCAAACGTCTTATCTTAAACTAAACTTTCAGGCATTTATCTCTGTGTTCCACTAGTTACCAAACATTCTCTTATCTTTCTTAGTACTCTCACTTCGTCATCCATTGTTTAATAGAGTAAAAAAAAAACTATTTTTATTCTACCTGACTGCAATATTATAATACACACCACCAACCTGTGCTCAAAGAAACTCTGGAAACAACATAATGTCTTGCTTCTCAGTCTGTTACCAGCTATACAGCTGAAGACTTTTATAATTGCTCGTAAGGTTACCCAGCTGATGTAGCATGCAAGTGAAATCCATCTGTAGCTGCATCTTTGACCAAAACTTATATCAATGGTAAAAAGTCTATTTCCTCATTTAAACCAATAGGGGATAAGGTGTTTAGCCTATTGATCCAGTCTATTTCTTTTTTTAGAAGAATTTTTTCATTATCTTTCACAGTTTCTATTGCCCAAAATTTAAGATCCTTTTCTGTATGCTTGTATTCTGTGAAGTGGTTTACTAAAGGAGTACCTATCCTTTTATGTCTGATGTTGCTAAGATGTTCCCCTATCCGTTTTTTTAAGGGTCTAGAAGTCTTTCCTACATATAGTTTAGGGCAAGGACAGCTGATGACATATACAACACCCTGAGTATTGCAGTTTGTGAATTGCATTAAAGTGTATTTCCTATTTTGTTGAATGTCTATAAAATCAGTCATTTTAGTGGTATGTTTACAATAAATACAATGCCCACATGGGTGGTGACCAGTACGTAGCATTCTGGTCTTGAGAATGTTACCTTTTGTCTGATTTTTTTCTTTGAATTCACTCCTGATTAAAAAGTCAGCTAGGTTTTTTGTTCTTTTGAAAGTAATTAAAGGTTTTTCTGAGCACCCAGGTATGTTATTTAGAATGTGCCAATGTGTTCTAATACTGTTTTGTAGTTTGTTGGTGATATGATTATAAGTCAACACACAACTAATGAGGTTATGGGTATCTCTCTGTTGACTTAAAAGTAGATCTTTTCTTCTTGAGTTGTTTGCTTTACAGAAATTTCTTTCAATGATGTGATTTGGATAGCCTCTATTTGACAATTGTTTTTTTAAAAGATGAGATTCAGATAGAAAATCATCTGTATTGGTGCAGTTTCTTTTGATTCTTAGGAATTGTCCATATGGTAAATTTTCTCTGAGGGATTTTGGATGTGAGCTGTCAAATCTGAGGAGAGAGTTGCAGTCTGTAGGTTTTCTATATAGGCTGGCGTTCAATCGTCCAGAGTGTATTTTGATGGTAAAATCTAAGAAGTGGATTTCAGAATGGTTGTATTCTAAATCAAATTTCAGATTCGTGTCTAGAGAATTTATCCATTCAGAAAAGGACTTTATGAGGTAGTCTCCTCCTCTCCAAATAATAAAAATGTCATCAATGTATCGAAACCATTTGACAATATGTTTTAAGATGGGATTGGTAGGGGAATAAATGTGTCTTTCAAAAACTTCCATATATAGGTTGGCTATTTCAGGGGCCATAGGACAACCCATGGCAACCCCTTTGACTTGCCAATAAAATTTGTTGTCAAACTTGAAGTAATTTTTTGTAAGGGATAGTTCAGCTAAATCATGTAAAAAGAATGAGGGGGGGGGTGTTCTTCTGTTCTTTTCTGCAAAGTGTCATGTATGATGGATAAAGCTTCTTCTATCGGTATGCTGGTGTAAAGAGAGTTGACATCCATAGTAATCAGGAGGTCATGTTCTTTTATCTGTATAGGTTCAGTTTTATTAATGAAATCCCTAGTCAGGTAGAATAAAAATAGTTTTTTTACTCTATTAAACAATGGATGATGAAGTGAGAGTACTAAGAAAGATAAGAGAATGTTTGGTAACTAGTGGAACACAGAGATAAATGCCTGAAAGTTTAGTTTAAGATAAGAGGTTTGGAAGTAGTTGTGGATAACACCCACATATACGCAAGCAGATGTATGATACCCTATATGTGGAAGTAGTGGGGCAAACAGTAAAAGGCCCATGTATCTACTATCATCACTCCTCCTTTGAAGTTATATTTTTGAAGTTGTATAAAACAGATGCATGCCATGTCCCATATGGTTGTTTTCTAGAATGTTGTGAATGTAAGTTAGTTAGTGGTTTGAGACAGCAGGTTAGACTGCTTTTAAAGTATCCCTACAATACTTAGTGATTTTCACATTGACCATTATGCATGCTGTTCCAGTATTCTGTTTTCACTGCATTTGATATGAAATGTTTTTATATGTTTGGAAGTAGTTGTGGATAACACCCACACATATGCAAGCATACACATATGCAAGCATATGTATGCTATTTCATATGTAAAACAATGGGGCAAACAGTTAAAAGGTTCATGTATCTGTCAATATCACCCCTCCTTTGAAGTAATACCTTTGGAGTTGTATAAAATATGTGTATACCATGTTCTATACGGTTGTTTCCTTAAAAAAGCCTAGAATGCTATGAGTGCCAGATAGTTAGTGGTCTGAGACAGCAGGTCAGCCCGCTTACAAAGTATCCCTACAATACTTAGTGTTTTCCATATTGACTATCATGTATACTGTTTCAGTATTCTAAGTGTTAATTATGCATTTGATAAGTAATGTTTTTGTTTGTTGTTCATATATAGAATATTCTGACCCTATGTCTTTTAAATGTTACCCTTTTCTATAGTGAAAAAGTCCCTGAAGAAGGCCATTCGGGCCGAAACGCGTTGGGCTATTTTAATAAACTTTCATTCAGCATCCTGAGAGTGTTCTCTCCTATACTACCATTGTCTGTGGATGCTCCAGTCTTTTCACCATATTCTATCGTCCACCAGATCAAAAACTTGAGGGGGACCTTGAAATGAGGAGAGAAATCATGGAGGTGGCTAAGAGGGACAGGATAGTAATCATGGGGGACTTCAATTATCCCCACATTGACTGGGCCAATGCGAGCTCCAGGCAAGAAAGAGAAACCGGGTTTCCCGACTTGCTGAATGACTGTGCCTTAGAGCAACTTGTTATGGAGCCCACCCGAGAACAGGAAACTCTGGATCTAATTCTGTGTGATACTCAGGACCTGGTCAGGGATGTGAATGTCACTGAGACTCTGGGGAACAGTGACCATGCTGCAATTTCCTTTGCCATGCATGTTGGAGGAAGAGTGTCAAGCAAATCAGACATAAAAACCCTTGATTTTCGAAGGGCAAACTTCCCTCAGATGAGGAAACTAGTTAGAGAGAAATTGAAGGGGAAAGTTAGACGAATCCAATCTCTTCAGAGTGCATGGAGCCTGTTAAAACAACAATAATAGAGGCCCAGCACAAGTGCATACCACAAAGAAAGAAGAGCTCATTTAAGTCCAAGAGGACACCGGCATGGTTAACGAGTGGAGTTAGAGAGGCTCTAAAGCACAAGGAGAGGTCTTTCTGTAAATGGAAATCCTCCCCAAATGAGGAAAATAAAAAGGAACACAAACTCTGGCAAAAGAAATGTAAGAAGATGATAAGGGAGGCAAAGAAAGATTTTGAGGAACACATGGCTAGCAATATAAAGGGTAATAATAAAAGCTTCTTTAAATATGTTAGAAGTAGAAAACCTGCCAGAGAACCAGTTGGCCCTCTGGATGGTGAGGGAGGAAAAGGGGAGGTTAAGGAGGACTTGGACATTGCAGAGAAATTGAATGACTTCTTTGCGTCTGTCTTCATGACAGAGGACCTTGAGCGGATTCAGCTGCCTGAGCCGCCCCTCTTGACTAAAGAATTAAATCAAATACAGGTTAAAAGAGAGGAGGTTTTAGGATTAATCGATAAATTGAGGATTAACAAGTCACCGGGCCCAGATGGCATCCACCCAAGGGTTATTAGGGAACTGAGAAATGAAATTGCAGATCTCTTAACGGTTATATGCAACTTATCTCTTAAAACTGCCACAGTGCCGGAGGACTGGAGGATGGCAGATGTCACACCAATTTTTAAAAAAGGAAGGAGGGGGGACCCAGGAAACTACAGGCCAGTTAGCCTTACATCTGTCCCAGGGAAGATGGTGGAAAGCCTCATCCAAGAGAAAATCTTAAAACACATAAAAGAACAAACCTTGCTGAGAGAAAATCAGCATTGCTTCTGTAAGGGTAAATCTTGTCTGACAAACCTTTTAGAATTTTTTTGAAAAGGTCAACAGGTACGTGGATTTGGGTGAACCGGTGGATATAGTCTATCTGGATTTTCAAAAGGCTTTTGACACAGTCCCTCACCAAAGGCTGCTGAGAAAATTGCACAGTTAGGGGATAAGAGGACAGGTCCTCTTATGGATTGAGAACTGGTTGAGATCCAGGAAACAAAGAGTAGGTGTCAATGGGAAATTTTCACAATGGAGAGAGGTGAAAAGCGGTGTGCCCCAGGGCTCTGTCCTGGGACCGGTGCTTTTCAATCTGTTCATAAATGACCTGGAGACAGAGATAAACAGTGAGGTGGCCAAGTTTGCAGATGACACAAAACTTTTCCGTGTGGTGAAAACCAGAGAAGATTGTGAAGAGCTCCAGAATGATATCTCCAAACTGGGGGAATGGGCTGAGAAATGGCAAATGTGTTTTAATGTAACCAAATGTAAAGTAATGCATATTGGGGCAAAAAATCCAAACTTCATCTATCACCTCATGGGCTCTGAGTTATCCGTGACGGATCAGGAAAGAGATCTTGGTGTGTTGGTGGACAGCTCCATGAAGGTGTCTCCCTAGTGTGTGGCAGCGGTGAAGAAGGCCAATTCCATGCTAGGGATTATCAAAACGGGGATTGAAAATAAAACAGCCAACATTATAATGCCATTATACAAAACAATAGTAAGGCCCCACCTGGAGTATTGTGTATAATTCTGGTCACCGCATCTCAAGAAAGACATAGTGGAACTGGAAAAGGTGCAGAAGAGAGCGACTAAAATGATTACTGGGCTGGGGCACCTCTCTTATGAAGAAAGTCTAAAACATTTGGGCCTCTTTAGTTTGGAAAAAAGGTGCTTGAGGGGGGATATGATTGAGACATACAAAATAATGCAGGGCATGATTAAAGTGGATAGAGGGAAGCTCTTCTCTCTCTCCCAAAATAACAGAACAAGGGGACATACACTCAAATTGAAGGCTGGGAGAGTAAGAACTGACAAAAGAAAATATTTTTTCACCAAGCGCATTGTAAGTCTTTGGAACTCCCTGCCACAGGATGTGGTGATGGCATCTGGCCTGAATGCCTTCAAAAGGGGATTGGACAGATTCCTGGAGGAAAAGTCCATCACAGGTTACAAACCATGATGGAGAAACCAGGGTACTTCAAGGGCCAGATGCAGGGGAGTGGTATCAGGACAGATATCTAGTCTCATGCGCTCCCAAACGCATCTGGTGGGGCCGCTGTGAGATACAGGAAGCTGGACTAGATGGGCCTTTGGCCTGATCCAGCATGGTTCTTCTTATCATTGCCAATATAGGCTCAGAATACTGGGAGTTGTGGCCCAAAACATATGAAGGGCCAAAGGTTCCCCACCACAGCTATATCGGCCGACTGGATTAGCTGGGTAGCTCAGTTAGTTGGGTAGACATTTGGACTGTGTGTCACAGGAGAGGGACAGGTCATGGAACCTTGGATGAGCTGCAACATCTCAGTGTGTCTCTAAAACTAGGGAACAGCAAACCACTCATAAGCACTTGACGCCTCCGAAACAGGGTTGCTCTTATTACTAGGCTGGCTAAATAATTCAATGAGGAATCTGCTGGACAGCTCAGTGGCTTAGGTATCTGGGAGTTCAATTTTCCACTGGATTAGATTATCCCTAGAGCCCTTTCCAGCTCTACAGTTCTATTTATTATTATTATTATTATTATTATTATTATTATTATTATTATTATTATTATTATTATTATTATTATTATTATTATTATTATTGTTGTTGTTGTTGTTGTTGTTGTTGTTGTTGTTGTTGTTGTTGTTGTTGTCGTCGTCGTTGTTGTCGTCATTGTTGTTGTCATCGTTGTTGTCATTGTTGTCATTGTTGTCGTTGTCGTTGTTGTCGTCATCGTCGCTGCCGCCGCCGCCGTCATCATCATCATAATCATCACACAGCTAACTATGCTGGATTTTGTATTACATATCCCTAGTCGAACACTTCCCAAGCATTTAGGACTACGCGATGTATTGGCGAATTATGTGAGCAGAAACCAGTAAGGTGGCTTTCCGCAACTGACTGATGGTGACTTTGTCAACTCCAGTTTCTTCTAAATACAGTACTTGCTTAGCTCTTTAGCATGCCAGTTACCACTGGGACCACCTGTACCTGTACCGGTTTATGCCAGAGTCTCTATTATTATTATTATTATTATTATTATTATTATTATTATTATTATAGAGAATCAGAAAACAGAACTTTGATCCTCCACTGTGCCTCAAGGGAAAAACACAGACCACTTAGCCTTGAGCCAATCTACCCAGTCAGAAAGCCTGCCTCACAAGAAGGAAAGGGCAAATCACTTCTGACTGTATACAGTATTCTATATTATACCTAGCACACTCTGAAAAGGTTTGCCGTAAATGGGAACCGACAGGTCAACAGGTAGCTCTTATCCTATTCTGGGATCAAAAGGAGGGGAAGACCACCAAGAAACAAGGGAGAACTTAATAGGCGATATAATGACGGAGGGCAGACACGTACTAATAAAGCCCGAGAAGGGAAGTTAAAAGCCACGTTCGGGGCAGCTTGTAGCACCGATTATTTAGGCACACCTTCCACACGGGAGGAAGTGAGTAGTGTGGCCCTTCTAGCTTCACACCTGCAAAGGACAGGCAAGAAAGGCATTGCACCGCACGCACACCAGAGCCAGCAAGACTAACCTGCACGCACCCCGCCAGGCTGACCAAACCCTGCAGCGTCCGAAACAAGACAGTAATAGTCTTCGTGTAACAGAGAAAGGGTTCCCCCAGGAAACCGTCGCCCTGCGGAAGAGATCCTGACCAGGAATCTCTTCCTTTTATTGAGCGTACTGAAAAGATCTGGGAAATGTGCCCGCATTGTGCCCTAAGAGAAGGTGTGGGCAGCGTTTTTTAGCCCCCGTTACTAACCTAATTTAAAGGAAAGTGCGCAGAGGATGTCATGGCTACCCTCGTGTGCCGGTTTAAGAATGTAAGACGCACTACTACTGTATTTTCCACCGGCCAAGGAGCAAGCCATAAAAGGATTACCATTACCACGGCAACCCGTGTACTCTCAAATGCACACGCCCCCACGTGGCTTTGCCTTGCACTACAAACACACGCAACATCTCACACCGTGGAAGGAAACCTCAGAAATGCCACTCTGCTTTCTCTTTTCGACTCCACTTCGAGGGCGCTGTGCGGAGCTGCCTACACGCAATCAGAGCATCCCTCTGTATCGGGCAGCAAAACCGACGCTTGTAATGTATCCAAATGCAGGAAACATCCGCCCAAGCACAACTGAAGAGGCTCCTTAAATGGCCAACTACTAAATGGATTAGATTTTTAATATGTTGTGTTAACAAGACCCTGTTTCGCTGGTATATCCCGCAGCAGGATGTTCTCTTATACAGCAGGTAACTGGTGTTGTGCCCTAAAAATCCAATGTATTAATGACTGTGTCCTAGTTCTAACCGGAATTAGCTAAATAGCTATACAGTGGTACCTTGTACAAAGGAATTAATTCGTTCCAAATGAAATTCTGTTGAGCAAATTTTCCTTTATACAAATTTCCCATAGGAATGCATTGAAAATGGAGTAATCCCTAATCGTGACCATTTTTATGTTGTACGGATTCGCCCATAGGCGATTCTGTTAAGCAAATTTCCCCCATTCTGGAATTTTTTATCTTGTACAGACTTTATGTTATACAAACTGTTTGTTATACAAGGGTTCACTGTAATTTGTTTTTACTGATCTTCTAAAGATCTATAGGGAGGGGGCCCCTTTAGTTTCTGAGATAAGTTTATTCCATGGCTACAGTGCCACCACAGAACAAGCCCAGGTCCTAGTATTACTTTTTCTAATTTACCTCAGGGTAGGCACTCTTGATAGTGCAGCCTGAGAGGAACGGGTTGGATGGGTAGCAACCCTTGGGGAGAGGCAATCTTTTAGGAAACTAGGTCTTAGTCTGATAAAGTGGCAGACTAGGACTCTTGAAGACACTTGGTCATGGAAACACACTTGAAGAGTAGAACTGGTAAAAAAAACTGTTTAAACATCTCACTTGAAGGCAAGGTAAATACAGTATCTCACTCACCTTCAAGGCTATACAGTATGTTGGTTGTGACATGATGGCACATAAATAACTAAAGGCAAAGGAGAGGATGGTACTATTGGCTTTTTTATTTTTCCTATAGAAATCAGGCGAGAGCTCTCTCCACATCTGAGAGCAGCCATGCCGTTTAGGCTCCGTTTGGAAACAAAGTGTGGCATACATTGTTGTCCTCTAATAAAAATTCCAAGGGTGTAGAATAAATGCTTGGGCTCAGAGTTTGGAAAAGTTGATTCTTTACAAAATACAGTGATTCCCAGAATTCCATGACCCATATGAACCTGTTCCAAGCTTAGGGCAGAACTTCTGCCACCACCTCTCCCAGTATGTTCTACCTCAAATGGTTGCCTCACACTTGCTACCAGAAGGGCTTCACACTTTTCCAGGTGCACTAAGGAAATTACATCAGATGGCATTCTGATGAGGTGATACAATAGCTTCAAGCCTCCTTTTTTTGGCTGTGGGATTTAATTAGTGTGTGCTCATGAATATGTCTACAGATCTCTGTCTTCATGCCCTTTCTAGAATATAACATGAAACTTTTAAAAAAGCACCACCACTCACTGAAAACTATCAGACTATGCACGTGCAGAAATAAATGTTATAAGTAAAACACATGAGCATAGTTTTCATAGAGGGAGCTAAGTTGGTACACTACAGGAAAAATGGAAACTGAGAAGAGTTCAAGAGTACTGTAACACTTTTTTCAATGTGGGCTTTTGTGTGTTAGAGTAAATTTCTTCAGACACATCCCCTTCTTTGCATACCTGTGTCTGGAAAAGCTGATTACAATCTACAAAAGCTCACATTGAAATAACTATGTTACTTTTAAAGTTGCCACAATGCTTCTGGTTTTGTTTTTACATACATACACAAAGAGTGAATCAACATGTTGCTCTTATTTCAGAAACAAGAACAAATACAATAATTTATAAAGGGACTATCAGATGAAAAAGATTTCAGTAAGCATCTCTACTATTTAATGTTTAATTATTCCAGTTTTTCAGTACAGACTTTATAAAAATTATTAAAGATAATTAAGGAACTTAAAATCCAAAGATGCTTTCCAAATACAAGAAATAGAAATGTGTACTTGTTATGCACAAGCAGTATAAAACTGCTAACTGTATCAACTATAGAATAATTTAATATCACATTTGCCTATGCAAAAGCAATTATATTTGCATAAAGATGCCTGCATTCTTTGTGTGATTAAGCTTTAATAATATGTTGTGAGACATATCATGGGAAGATTTTTTTGTAGAAAGTCTCTGTCTCATTTTACTGAAATGTCCCAGTCTTGTTACAAAAATGCTACATACTTCAGAATACAATTCATTTAACTAACACAGTTAATCACCCAGTCTGATTAATAAATTCAGAATTACATAAGAAGGAGGAACTTCATCACACATTATAGAGTATGGCATGGTGTTGTGGCACCATAGATGCTTCTGCTAATCCTGTCTGGAAAATAGCTCTGCACATACACTGGAGAGTAGGTGGGTGGATTCCTGGTTGTCATCCAAGATAAGTTGTAAGTCATCTATTATATCTTTTGTTTGGGGAAATATGCCTCAAGTAGTGCTATGTCATTTTGGGCTGTCCTGTGATAAACTCACTGAATAGCCTGACCAGTCAGTATGTAGCTGGATGGGTACTGTAGTCTGAGACTGTAGTCTGGGAGCCTAGTGGTAGGAATTTCACTCACTGACATACTTAAGTCCCTCCTGGTAAAGGAAACCAAGGTACAAGGAACAGAGACTGTGGACTAGTGAATGCAACTAGGGCCAAAGACTCTGACTATAAGTTACTGTATTTATCTGTTAGATTTTTCCCCATCCAAGTTACAATAAACCCCATTGAATTTGAGCATCTGTATTTCTTCTTATCTTTGTTTATTGGAGTTTCTAAACCACCTGACTTAGTGAAATACTTCTTGGGACATGTTTACATCATTAAGCAAAATGTACAAAGTAAAATAATAAAAGAATGCATAGATAATGCAGTACCACAACCCTCTTCCATTCTGGTATGGAAAAAATATTGGGATGCCCTGTTGAAGGGTTGACGGGGCTCACACGACCTTAGAGATACTTGAACAGATGTTTTCCAGGTTCTGGTTGTTGTTTTATCCATCTCATATGGTAATGGGAGGATTTGTAGTTTTCTCTTTTGTTTTTTAAAATATGTTTTCAATGGATAATATCAAAAATAGTGGACCCTACCACCAAATGGGACAAACACTGAGAAAGAGAAGGAGAAGGAGAAGGATAATATCAGAAATGGCCACTGGAAGGGTCCAGAGAATGAATCCCTTAATCCTTTTGACAAGCTAGTGTGGTGTAGTGAATAGAGTGATGGATTAGGACTCTAGAATGGTAAAATCATATTTACCTTGAAATCCTTATTAGGGTTGTAATACTTGGGTTCCAAATTGATCTCATAGAGCACACAGAGCACTGAAATGCAATCATAATGTGCCAAATTACCTGTGTGATTGGGGCAATGATAATGATGACAGCAGCATAGCTACCAAGGAGTAACAGAAGCAAAATTAGTAAAGGTTACCTTCTAAAAACATATGTACCTTTTAGAAAAATACTATTGTATGTTATGCCTGTAAGTACAAGTGTGCAAGATTGCCCATTTTATGTAACAAACAAAAGATGATAAGAATCCTACTGGTATCTGTAGGATGGCTGTTGCATATTCAGTATACAGGTGTTGCATGTATGATTGTGTAAATCTTCCAAGTATTTCATAATGAAATACTATGATGGGGTCTCTAAAAGGTGCTGGAGAATTGTTCTCACCCTTCTGTATGTGCATACTGTATGTGCTTAACTTATATCTCACCTTTTTTCCAGTACTTGGACTTAAGATGGCTCATAAGATGATTGAAAAACAGAGCTTATAACCCAATGTACTTTAGGGTAACAACAGCTCCTCCTTTGTCACACTCTGTAATCATTACTTTAGTGTTGGTTCTGCAGCTGAGGGTGATGTCACATTCTGCATAGCTGAGATTGTGCAATAAACAAGGGTGCTGTCTGCTGTTTATCTCAGAATGGAGTTAGCAATGGAAATGCCCAATTATTAGAAGAGCTGTATGTATTTCCAAAACATGCTCAGTCCAAATTATCATCAAAGGTTGCCAACTTCAGATTGGAATGACTCGTGCCTACTTCTATTCCCCCAGGTGAACATACCAGTTCAGGCCACACAGTTTGTTAAACTTTCACAGTTGCAAATGCCATACTAAATTACAACACCATATAAATCTTAGAGTTGAATAAAGAATGTTTTGGTTTTTAAAAATGACCAAATGCTGCAAAACCTTGTGATGCCAATTCTCAAAGCAGTTGCCTGATGTTTTCACTATTCATTTCCTAGAGATGGGTTCATACTTTTGAGAATAGTCTTCACAACCCATTACCAGGTTAGCATACGTAGAAAGTATTGGGGTTCTATAGTGATAAGGACAGCCAGCCTTTCTCTGACTAGAGTAGTTGACAGTCCTAATCACTACAGAACTATATAGAGCTCAACGTACAAATCATAGCAGTCAATAGCTTTTGAAGCAATTCTAGATTCTCTGTGTCTGTGCCTATATTTTTGTGTTTTTATTTTTTTAACATTCTTTAACACAATATTTAAAGGAAAAACTCCATGCAGTGCAAAACCATCCTATACAAATTTATTTCTGCACTTCTGGCTGTCTTGCAAGTTAGAACATTGTGCCAGATTGGGAGCAAAAGGAAAAACCAGTACAGAGATTTAAAGAGAAGAATCACCATCAGCTGTAAAAAAACTGCTTGGAAAAGGGTTTACTTTTACTTACTTACTTACTTACTTACTTACTTACTTACTTACTTACTTACTTACTTACTTGGATCTATCTATCTATCTATCTATCTATCTATCTATCTATCTATCTATCTATCTATCTATCTATCTATCTATCTATCTATCTATCTATCTATCTATCAACACAACTCCCAGCTTTGCCAAACGCTGTTGAAAGACAGGGTTCATTCAGGACTACATTAGAACAGTCATCTGTGACAGCCTTTTTTTTCTGTATGTCTCCTCTGAAGGAGTGTTATGGCATTTCACACTGTTCTTTAAGAAATATGCCATGAACCAAAACCAGAAAGAGGTCAGTTGATCACCAGGCACTTTTATGTTCTCATGTTAAATTCAAGTGCTCCAGGACACAGATCTAAAAGTCATACCAAAAACTGATTCACTTCTTACTTTTGCTCTTTTTTTCCATCCAAAAAAGAGTCTAGAAATGACTGTGTAAATCAATGTGTACATTTTTCAGTTATGAAATCAAAAGAACTGTGGATGGCCAATCAGGGCACCAACTGAAGAATGACATAGATCCTTAAACATCTCGACACCAACCAAGGAGTGTAGCGTGCTGTAGAAAGCATCTACCCATTTGGCTGAAATTGGCTATTCCTGGTGGTTGAACTAAATTTTAATCCCAGATGGAGGCTTGCCATTCTACTGTGTTATCTTCCTTCCCTGACCCCACTAGTCAAAGAGAAAGTCTTAAGTTTCAAAAGAGGATGGGAGTGGGCATGGGGATTGAAGAGTGCTTGGTGGTCCTTTGTTCAAGGGTTCTCTAGTTTGATTAATAGCATCAGCATTATGTTAGTACACTGATTCATTATCCGCTGATTCAGTTATCCACGGTTGGCAGAGGAAAAAAATTAAATAATTCAGCAGCTACAAAGCAAGCTATTGTCACAAACAGCAGCTGTAAAGCAAACTATTGTCACAAATAGCGTCTGTAAAGCAAGCTACTGTCACAAAAAGCAGCCATAAAGCAAACTACTGTCTCAAAACAGCAGTCATAAAGCAAGATACTGTCAGGAAACAGCAGTTTGGGGGTAGGCGGGCATGCATTCTCTGTTATCCACGGTTTTCATTATCCACGAGGTGCCCTGGAACCAATCCCCAGCGAATACCGGGGTCCTACTGTACTTGTTTTTTGAACCATAATTCTGCCTTTTCAGGTATTAGTCAATTTGGTATCATCTACAAATTTGATGAGCATCCCCTCCATATCCTCATTTCAGATTATTTCTAAAGATGTTGGACAACATAGGATCCCATTGCAGCTATTCCACTTGTCACTCCTCTGATATCAAGAAAGACAACCCATCAACCAATTATAAATCCAGAAAACCATAGCAACATCAAATCCACATTTTACCATCTTGGCTACTGTAGCATCATGAATATTGTGAGGGACCTTGTCAAAACCCTTCCTGAAATCAATACACTTCAAGTCCAGCATTCTTTCCATCTACTAAGCTTGTGGCTTTATTTAAAAAAGAAATGGGGGGAAGAGAGGGAGAGAACTAGAAGATTCTCATGCTAGAATGGTTTATTTATTTGCTGAGAAATCCTTCCTCCAACAACTAAGTCTGTGGCTTATTTCCATCTCAGTTGTAACCTTTCTCTTCTCAAACATGTGCTTGGGTAAGAGCAAAGAGCCAAAATGGAGGCAGATCTCCAGGCAGCTCAGACAAATAACTAGTCTCAAGCAAACAAACACAACCTCACCCTCTCTTCCCTTCTCCATTCTATCTTCTCCACTTCTCTTGTGTATTCCACCTTCTCTTATCTCCACAAAATACCTGTTTCTTAGCCTGTTCATAAGGTTCTAGGTTTTAAAAATCAAAACTCCAGGGTAAACCAAACAAAATTTGGGTGTTGTTGCATCTGAAAATCTTCTGCTGTTGACTTATCAAAAAGGGGATTGAAAATAAAACAGCCAACATTATAACGCCATTATACAAAACAATAGTAAGGCCGCATCTGGAGTATTGTGTACAATTCTGGTCACCGCATCTCAATAAAGACATAGTGGAACTGGAAAAGGTGCAGAAGAGAGCGACCAAAATGATTACTGGGCTGGGGCACCTCCCTTATGAAGAAAGGCTAAAACATTTGGGGCTCTTTAGTCTGGAAAAAAGGCGCCTGAGGGGGGATATGATTGAGACGTACAAAATAATGCAGGGCATGAGTCAAGTGGGTAGAGGGAAGCTCTTTTCCCTCTCACAAAATACCAGAACTAGGGGACATGCACTCAAATTGAGGGCTGGGAGAGTAAGAACAGACAAAAGAAAATATTTTTTTCACCCAGCGCGTTGTCAGTCTATGGAACTCCCTGCCACAGGATGTGGTGATGGCATCTGGCTTGGATGCCTTCAAAAGGGGATTGGACAGATTCCTGGAGGAAAAGTCCATCACAGGTTACAAACCATGATGGAGATGTGTAATCTCCAGGCTTAAAACCAGGGTACTTCAAGGGCCAGATGCAGGGGAGTGGTATCAGGAGACAGATATCTAGTCTCATGCGCTCCCAAAAGCATCTGGTGGGGCCACTGTGAGATACAGGAAGCTGGACTAGATGGGCCTTTGGCCTGATCCAGCATGGCTCTTCTTATGTTCTTATGTACACCAAGCTTTCTTCATTTCAGGAATATAGTTTAACCCAGCCAATTCGTTTATTCACTCCATTTGCAATTCTAATTCAGAGCTGTTACTGAACTAAGAAACTCATTAGGTGATCTTAGAGCAGCTCATTTGGCATGAAGTGAGGGAAAAGAGGAGGTCCACGCTTCCTTGAATTAACAAAAGGTAGGTTAAGCATTTCTCCTCTCTTTCTGGACTAACTGGCCACATATGAGCAATAAAATGACAGTACTGATCTAGGGAAATACTTTCCACTATCTCTTGACTTGTGCATACATTGGCACTTGGCTCAGTTTATTAATATCCTAATGCAGTGGTAACTCAACTTAAGAGCAATTCAACTTAAGAGCGGAAAACTGTTGGCATTTTTTTTCTTTTTCTGAGTTTTTAGATAGGTACTTTGACTTAATAGTAGTTCAACTTAAGAGCATGCATTCAGAACAGATTAAATTTGTAAGTTGACGTACCTCTGTATGCTACTCTAATATATCCTATACAATGAAGGTTCAAAATAGACAAGATCTTCAAGGTTGCCGTATTTACAAAATCATCATGCAAATATAATCCATTGTGACTGCTCAATGGTCAATCATCAAATATTGCTGAAGCTGTGGTAGAAGTTAAAAAGTACTCATATGTCCTTTAATGCAGTGATTCCCAAACTGCACCACAATGCTCCTGGGCGCTTACCAAACCTAGCTGAGACACCATGCAATCCTCAGAAGAAAAGGCAGGAAAACAGATGTACAACGAAGTTGCTGCCAGAGTTGTGATTGCTGTTGCAAGCTCAAAGTTCTGGCTTGACAGAGTGTGCCTCCTCACCTCTTTCTCCTCTGTTGCACCAGCCGTGCTCCAGTGTCAAAGGGAGCCTTCAGCTGGAAGCATCCCTTTGCCCACCCGCTCCCTGCCTTGTCGCTAGACATCCTCTAACCCTTTGGGGAAAAGTCTGTTCCTCATTCCCTTGCCTCCCTCTCCATGCCAACACCAGGGTCTCCATCCTCTGCCTCCTGCTCCTCCTTACTCTCCCCTCCCACTTCCCTGCCTATCCTCTCTGCCAGCTCCTGCCATGTCTCCCCTTCTCCCTCCTGCCCTCACGCCTTATGTCCTAAGTACCCCCTTCTCCACCCAGCCTCACCTTCAGAGCCCAACCCCCAGCAGTTGCTTGCTTGGAGCTACAGCCCTGAGAGGCTTTTGTCTTTGCTTTGCTCTCCAGCCTGCCTGTTTCCCCACCTCAGGCTCAAGGTGTGGGAGGATTCTAGGAGCACCCATTGTTTTCTTCCCCCTCACCCTGGAGGCTGCAGAACACCTTGGCCTGACAGGTGCCTATTACAAGAGACTTCGTCACTGCCACTGTTACTTGCATTTGTTCCCCCCACTGGACCAAGATGAGCTTGTGGCTGACCGGACAAAATTCGGACTCATAGGGGAAAGGATGTGTAGCTGAAGCTGAAGCTTGAGGGTGGTGGTAGTACTCAGGATAGCCTTCCCTCATCCCTTCTCTCCTGCTCACCCAAAGTATCATATTGGGGGAGCCGTGGCCAGTGGCCAGTAAGTCAAGGGAGCCACAAGAAAAAAAAGTTTGGGAACCGTTACTTTAATGCTTCAGCCAATCCACTTGTACATGTGACTCTTGTCTGTCATCTGTTTGACCCTTATTTTCTATTAGTGTATGTAGGAAATATCTAGGACCTCTCCTCTTATGCAATATGTCAGTACTGTATAATGAATTCATGCCGATTACTTGCTTTTTAATTTTGCCTCAATGCAGCCACCTCCACAACTATACTCTACTACCAGAAAGACCACCTCAGCTGTCTCTGTAGTTGTCTCCAATGTATGCGCACACCTTTGACATGCAACAGTTATGAATACCATGATGCACTGAAAATTCGACTTGGTTGCTTATCCATTTTCCCATTTACACTAAGAACTCTTTTGGTGAGAAATCCAAGGGATATGTTTAGGAATTATTTTTCTGCTGTTTCTGGAAGACATCTGGTTTCTTTTTCATCTGGATCTAGAAAGAGAAAAGTGGCTTTGCTATTTCCAGCAAGATCACTAGGTGGCACATGGCTCTTTGAATAGTTTGTTTGAAAGTGAAGTTGAAGAATTTCTGATGGCTGTGCTCATCTTATCATTCAGTAAAAATGTTACTGGCACAGTACAGGTCACTCAGAAGATAAAAGACATATTTAAGATTTTATACTCTTTTAAAAAAAGGAATAACAGGAAAACTCTGCTTTATTTTAACTAATAATATAATAATATTTTGTTTATTTTAACAATATCCCTTTCTTGTATCCCTCTATGTTTCCCTCTGTCTCCTAAATTATCATATTTCTTTGAGTAGTTTTTTTTAAATTTAAAGATGGAAAAGTTACATTTTAGCCCTCTTCAGAATTTGTGATACAAAAGGCCCTGACTTTTTTCACTGTGTTCATTCATGAAGTGTTTTATGGCATGGAGCTTTTAAAATTGACCTTTCTCTTTTTATCTCTAGCATGAGGAGAATTGAAGCATCAGCTTCCAGTTCAGCTAACCAGGATCTGTGATTTCACCCAAACTGGGACAAACTATGATTAGTTAGTGGGCTAATTTGGAAATAAGGTTGAAGGCAGCTTGTATAGACAGTTTTTTTATTTAATTAATTTCTATCCCACCCTTCTGGTAATATGGGCAGTCTTTGAGCTAACGATTTTTAAAATCCTTTTCCAACGGCGGAAAACTAGCTGTAGTTATGTAGAAACAGATAATTCCAATCCTCTAGAATTGTGCTAAAAGAGAACACTGGTATTCCTCACTTAACGATGGAATTCTGTTCCTATAACTAGGTCATTAAGTGAACTGGTTGTTAAGTGAGGAATGTCTTCAAGTGTTTTGAGGCTTCTCTCCTTGCAGGCAGGTCAGAGTGGGGAGGTTCTCCTGGAGGTCACGGGAAAACAGAACAAACATGAGGGGAAAATTGAGATGGAGGGGAGCATTGTGACACTTGCAGGAACACTCATCCCGTGAAAGCAGCAGAGGAGAAAGACAGTGGTGGTGATATAGCCCTATTTCCTCCCCTCTGAGCTGCTGACAAGGTGCAGGCAAGCAGAAGCAGGCTGGATGCGTGGGGCCAGGCCCTGTGGGATGGAACAGCAGGTTCTTCTTGAGGCAGCGATCAGGCTGCCTTGGTTGTAAGTCTGAGTAGTCTTTAAGCAGGTAGGTTGTTAAGTGAGGAATGGCTATAGGTATGTTCAGTTATTCACAAAGCATTGAATAAGGGTTACTGTCCATTAGCATATCCACTGGAGAAACTTTATTTGATTAAAGGAAAAGTCTTCTCTCTACCTGATTGACAAATCAAATGCATTTTCTGGTGGATCACAAAAATGAAAAAATAGGTAGACTTCAAATGATGTTACATGAATATTTTTAGGAATAAATTACCCTGCAATAGTAAATCAAACATATAATTTGTTTTTAAAATCTCCTTTCTAAATCAAACAAGACATTTACCAGTATATCAGTTTATTATATATGTTCGGTATGACATATACTGTATATTCTTCATGTTCTCCTGCTACCTGGATTCATCTCATGGTTTGAAAAGAGGACTTGAGCAAATTTTCCAGCATGGTTGTCACAAGAAACACATAAGAAATTAAATCAGTAATGCTGTACCTGTTTATCTTGGAGTTTGTCTCACTGAACTCAGCAGAACATACTGTACCTCTGAGTGGACATGTATTCCAACAGTGAAGTCCCAAGTCACCCCTAAACACTTAGAAGGGTGGAACCTTTATTAAACTATCTTCCATCCTCCCCCTCTCTTTTTCTCAGCTGAAGCCATTTCTCACTAATTAGCTTGGTACCAGGAGAGAATGTTTTTATGACCTTGGAAATCCCTTCTCACACACTAACACAGCTGCCAAAACATTTCAATTAGCAGGCAGCTCCTCCCTTCCATCCTTCCTTTATCCAGGAAGAAAAGAACAATAGGCCCAAGTTTTCAAAGAGAAGTGAAACCATCATCCCCTCATTTTACAGTTTCTTGGCAGATGGAACAAATTATGGTTTATGTAGTTAAGGGCTGGATTAGACAGAATGAAAATGGCAGATGCTTGGTGGTGTCAGGAGAGAGAGAGGTGTGTCACAGAATCTGTCCCAGGGGCTCTCAATTACCTTGGTGCTTTACATGTGTCATTTAACACTGCTCTTGCTGTTGGTGCTGTAGGAAAATGTAATATCTAGTCAGGTTCATGGAGCGCACGGTAGTACCATGTATTCTTCATCACCTTGGGTAGCAAAATGGCTTGGGGCAGCGCTGCGTGAACTGAGATCTTGAGGGTGTTTGCATGGCCCTTGGTGTCCCTGTGATAAGCCAAGTAGCAGAGTTTCCTCAAAAGGGAAGTCACTGTATCATTACTTATGACCCTTGCTATCTTTTGCCCAGGTTCAGAGTATGGTGGTCTTGAAAGAAGTACCATGTAACAGTGCTCTAGTCTTAAATATTTATTTTCATTTTATTTATTTTAGAGTATTTTTACCTCGCCTTTCTCCTCGGAAAAGGACCCAAGGCGGCTTCCAGTAATGAGGGATGATATACAGTCCAGTACAATTAAGACATGTTCAAGTATTTGTGAGCAAAGAATTGAAGGACATCTTACAGCATTAATAGACAACATTACATTAACGCAACAGGGTTATAAGTAGTCATAAACACAAAGTCTGTGTGAACCCATAGATTCATATAAAATACACATGGTAGTCCATCATTCAGGGAAAGCTTGCCTGAAGAGAAAGATCTTTGCCTGTTCCCGGAAGGACAACAGAGATGAGGCAGTCCTGGCCTCAGGCAGGCAGGCAGGCAGGCAGGCAGACAGACAGACAGACAGACAGACAGACAGACAGACAGACAGACAAAGAGACATCATTTAAATAACAACTGAGTTCTGCTGCACATTTTCTGGCTTTAAACCTGTTGGTTCTTCACAGCTTGGGGTGGGGTAGGGAATACATTTTCTGAACAGTTTTGCTATTGCAGCACCAGGCACCTGTCCAATACAGTCCGAACCATGTCTGTTTCATTTTAATTAGATTTTTTTTAAAATGGATCAGTTACACTGCTGCTCATTTCCCCGTGTTGACCCATATCTGTGACAAAACGGCTGCCTGGGTTGCACAGCTGCACTGTGTAGACTGTAACATGGAACCATGGAGCTTTTCATCCCTGGGCAGTTACACTAACATTTATTTCATTTCACAAAGGAGGGCTGCTTGTCTATTCTTCCCATATATAGTCAAGTCAAGGAAGCTCAGGAGTGGGGGACATTAATTACAATGACAGGTTTACAGAGTGAAAGCAGAAGGTAAGTTTTAGAGCAGAGCAAGAAAAGAATAGAAAGAAATAATGTTGCCACTGTACTAGAAACTGCATACCTCTCGCTTTAAAAGCCATGGGATGTGCAAGAAGACATTCCTATATGGTATTGTACCTTTGATTGCAAGTTTTTAAATCTAAGAGCTCAGGCTTTATATGCTATGGCTTACAGATGGGTGGGTAGGATGCAGGCAGGATCCTCCCTTCTCTTTATTCTGATACAACCAGTTCCATGAGGATCATTCCTGTCTACGGTTTTGCTTCAGGAAACACTGACCACAGTATAGCAAAATGGTTATCGGGCAATTAACCTCAGGTTACGTGGGAAGGAAGCCATCCGGCTTGAGTGGCCTAGAGAAGCTGGCTTTGACGGCCTGACCATATTGCTGAAATCATCATGAATTGAAATAAAAATACGATCCGCTGAATGGACATGCGGTGAATAATGAAGTAGAGAACAGTGTGGAAGTGATCTGAGACAGCAATGCTTTGTTCACCCCTGTTATATTTATGTAAAGCTTTTATGCTGTTATTCCATAGGCAGCAGGCGGATGTCATCGCTCAAGGACCACACAGAGAGAACGTTTCCACCGATTAGCTAAAGGCATGAAAGAACGGGGAGGGGAGGGATGGGTGAAAACCCTTTAGGCCATTCATTTATACCCTGCTCCCATCCTTAATGCTGCCTTGATGCTTCACAAAGTGGCTTCTCCCTCTACCATAAAGGGGGGAAAGGAAAAGGAAAGAAGAGGAGCTGCTGCTTTGTATGGGATGGAATGACATGGTGCAGACATGTTCCCCGTGCTGCATTTCCCAACAGTGAATGATCATAAGGCAGCATCCATAAGCCAGAATCAACAAAACAGTAGGATGGCTTAATAATCCTTACATTTACCACTCCACTGCATTGCCTGCTCCCCCTCCCATCCCTGGGCTAGAAGGGGCAATCACAAGATAAAACAACAACAACGATGGGTCAGAGACTGGTATGCCTCTCTCTCTTTCTCAGTGGTCCCAGGGCTTGATATAAACCACTGGGGATGGTGGGGATGGTGGTGGGGAAGCAGTGCTTACTTAAGCTTTGGACTGAGCTGCCGCCCACATGTTCACACCACCCAACTCTTGCTCTTGGTCATTTAACACCAAGGGAGCAATGACAATCCCTCAATGCTGCTCACTAACAGGCTGGATTAGAATGAATGAGCAGGATATTAATCCTGGAAAGTCAGAAATGTTTCTGCTTAATAAAATATCAGACTATGGACTAGGACAGTGGTGGCAAAACTTCAGCAGTTCAAATGTTTTGGACCACAAGCAGTTTAAATGTTACAGGCCTGTTGTATTCCAAAACATCTGGAGTGCTAAAGGTTCACCACCACTGGACTGGAATATCTTAGATTTCACTATCAGGTCAAATTCTACTTTGTATGTTTTAATAGTCTGGCAGCCCTCCTTGATCTTGTGCTGTTCCTGGATCCCCAGGCAGCAAGGTTGGCAAGTATCTTTGTACCATTTTGGTTAGTGTGCCATTTGCAATCATACCTGAGTCATCCTCACCTAGCTATAGTCATCCACGCCTTTATTACCTTATATTTTGACTACTGCAATATGCTCTTTGTGGGGCCACCCTTGCAGAGGCTCTGAAATTTTCATTTCGTTCAGTGTTCAACAGCTATTCTGTTAATGGGTGACGAGTATTAAGGGCACATATTAACCCCAATATAGATACATTTGCATAGTTACCAGTTGCTTGCTGGGTTCAATTGAAAAGTGCTGGTTCCAAACTTTAAAGCCCTCAGCAGAGGCCCCACAAATCCAGCACTTCAGAGCTTGCAAGGGTGGAGTCAGTGTGATGCAGTAGATAAAAATGTTGAACTAGGACTCAGGAGACCTGGGTATGAATCCCCATTGGGCCACGAAAGTTCACTTGGGGTGGTGGTGGTCAGCAATGATAAACATTCCTCAAACACCTCCCATGCCTTTTAGGGTCTTCATAAGTTAGAAGTGGCACAATGGGCACACAGCAACATATCGACTTGAGGATGTGAATGCACTGTTCTAGTACTTGAAGGGCAACTCATAAAATATGCTAATGTTTGTCTTCTGTAGTCTCTTGCAGCAGAACTTGATGAAATAGGCATAACCTACTAGACTTGGACTGGCCATGAGGATAATTTTGTTTAGTACATCAGAAAAGTCCGACAGTGCAATCCATTGCACAGAAATATAGTAGATCCTCTTTATTGTGGGCATGTGAGCTAAGGCAGGAGGACCATCTCTTGGGGATGCTGTAGTTCTGAGTCTTCTGTTCTGAGCTGATGGTTGGCTTAGACAGTTCTTAGCCTCAATTCTATGAAGCAGAGAAACACACAAACTTTCTATAGTGAGTTCATAGATAGTCAAGAATGCTTCGTGCTTGTAATGGATGACACAACAAAAGAACTAGAGCAAAAGGCTCTTGAATTTTCATCTCTATTGCATCTACTATCTTTCCCCCCAAGGTGATCTCTATTTTTATATATTCAGAACATACAGCAGCTATCGCATTGCAATACCTCATATTTTAGAAGAGGCTTGTCTGCCAAGGACATTTGCTTTGTAAGACCAAAATGTCAATGGCTTGTAGTAGACATGGGCACGACTTGGCGAAATTCTCGTTTCTGTTTCCGTTCCTCGTTTCCGTTATGCAACGGAAACAGTAACGACAATTAAGCCATCAGAACTCGAACTCGAACCGATAAAAGAAAAATTGGGTCTGATTTGTCTTTGTTGTTCATGGCATCGCGGCGATCGCGTGATGCCAAGCGCCACAGAAAAACAGTTTTTTAAAAAAACCCGATTCCCGGCCAAAAAAGCAGGCGGAAATATGCCTGCCTGAGTGAGGGCACCTACCAGAGGGGTGGTTTCTGGGGGGGGGTCCCCGGCCTCCCCCCCTCTCCTGTCCTGGGCTTCTCTGGTGGGGGGTATCCTCGTCGTCTTGCCATGCCATGTGGTGCGGGGGGGATCCAAAATGGCGACCACAATATTTTTTTTGAAATCGTGGTCCAAAAACCCACCAAAGCACCACACAGAAACATGCGAAAATTAGGTATTTTAACTGCCTGAATTTTTACAGTAGCAGCAGTGGGTTTTTCTTGCAATAAACGTCTGTCTCCAATCCCATTGATTTTATTTTATTTTTATTTTTATTTTTATTTTTTTACACCTGTGCAATGATTGGCTGGCCATGGGATGGGACCATGCAAATTTTTGGAGCCATTCCACCAATCGCATGGCCACTTGGCCAGGTTTTGACTGAAACTTCTGGGATGTGCCAGTCGGGCATAAAAAGCCCACTATAACCCTAGCCCTAACCCTAACCCTAACCCTAACCCTAACCCTAACCCATATGCCAGTACACTGTCCTTCTTAGTGGGTCAGAGGCACCCAGAGGTGCAGCCCACTAACTCACCCTAACCTTACCCGTAATAACCCTAAACCTAGCCCTTGCCCTAACCCCAACCCTAAGCCAGATCTCTACTCGCATTGCACTACACGCAAGTACACTTCCCTTCTTAGTGAGTCAGAGGGCGCCCAGCAGAGGCATTCTTCTCTCACCTCGCTCACAGTCCAAAGTTCCAAAAAACTCCAAACCTGTACGCCAGTATGCTGTCCTTCTTGGTGAGCTAGAGGCACCCAAAAGAGAGGTGCCTCTGCCAGTGCCACTTGGTACGCAATGGCTACACGGTCATGTACCCTTCCTTTTCCCTTTGTAGGGGGCCAGAGGAGGCACCCACCCAGAGAGGTGCCTCCAGGAGCCCGCTACCCTACCCCCCCAAACCAGTACTAACGACAGACGACAAACGAAATGACAAATTTTTGAAAAATTTCGCGACAAATGGAAACGAGCCGAAATGGGCCGGCTCTGACACACGACAACTCGAAATGTCATTTTTCCTGGTCGTGCCCATTTCTAGCTTGTAGCAATAAACATTTATTTATACAACAGTCTCAGCAGGGAGGCCTCCTGTCTTACTGGCTCAGTTCTGAAAGGAAAAAGTCAGTATAATCTTCCAAAAAGTAGGCAAACTTGAGGCTAAGATCACTTCTCTAGATGCTTCTTGTTGTAAGTGGATGCAATTCAAGGATGTTAAAGGGCATCTCCCATTTCCTTAAGAGGGCTTTTAAACCAACATGTCAGTCCCTGGTCCAGCTGCGGAATCCCTTTCATTCTTAGGATGTCATGTGGATTTCTGTCTGGTGAATGATTTGGACCCAACCCACAATGTTTTGTTGCTTTCTCCATTGCTTCCAAGCTGCATTCACAAGTACAGTATCATGATGAGGACTCAGAATGACAAAAGTCCCAAATCGCAGAAAGCACTTTCGTATAATGTTAAAAGCATCACAGAGGCATTTTTCTTTTGGAAGTTTGGGTATTTGTACACGACCCCTAAACTCCGCCACAAATGGCTCCAAGCTCTGGAGCTTAAAAGTGTTTCCCCACCAGCTCTGGAGTGTACAGATAATTAAGTGCGACCACGCCCACCTAAGCGCATCCCAGCACACTTTTCAGGTACCTGCTCTCTGGAGGTATAAATTCCTGATGCGGATATAACAGTAGTGACTGCCCAGCTCTCCTTGCTTCTGTTTGTTCTTTTTTTGCCCCCTGCCCCTTTAAGAGATCTGAATGCAGTGCCGGGATGGCAGAACGGAGGTGAGCGGCATTCTTTTCTTCCTTTTTTTCTCCCTCCCCTCACGCAGCAAGCAGCCAGGAGTGCGGAGGGGGTGGGAACGCAGGAACAGCGACAAACCCCTAAGATCTCTGGTCCGAATTTAAGTGGCCAGCGGATCTTAGGGGTCGTGTGAAAAGGACCTAAGAGATCGTGTTGGATGCTTTAAGGAAGCAATCTGAAAACGGGCAGCATTCTTTGTGAGCTAGTCACATAACCATGAGGTACTCTTGGGTGGGATGCAAAATGAGCTGCCTCTATCAGAACTCAAAAACATTTTTTAAAACCCATGATTCCCCAGATCCTCTAAATAGTGGCCAGGCAGGCCAAGGGAATTCTGGCAGCTCTAGTCCAGCAAAGTGGTCCTCATCACACAAAAGGTTGACATGCTAAGGATAAAGTGACTTTAAAAGCCTCCCCCCGTGCAGGAGAGAAAGAAAGGATCTAATTTTATCAGCTACTCCAACCCAAGCCAGATAGCAGGTCCTAGTTCAAAGGAAATGACAAATGCTCCTTCTGCACATGAGAGACAAAAGACCTATCTCCTTGTAAATGCTGTGGCTTGCCTGTACAATACCACTTTTTGCATGAGCGCTGCAGGGGACGTGTTATCAGTGAATTTGTCAGAGACCAGCATACAAGCATCTAAGAAACCCAATCTGGCCAAATTCCCCAGATCCCTGCAGCCTGTCATACATATAGCCTTGTGACTTTGGCATATCTTGTTTGCTGCAGGAGACACTGGCAGTGTTTCCTCAAGGCAGAAATAATGCTAGCTTTGACCTATGAAGCCCTAAAGCACTTGGATACCTGAGAGACCATATCTCCCCTTGTCAGATGCCACAAGTTTTAGGATGTTCAGGGGAAACGTTTCTCTCTGTCTCCCCCAGTCACACAAGCATGCCTGGTACAGATATGGAAGAGGCATTTCTACTTTGTATGTTTTAAAAATTAATATGTTTCATTGTTTGAGAAGTACATTTTGTTGCATTTATAATTGCTTTAATTAAAAAAATCTGTGTTTTTATAATAATTTGGGTGATGCCTTTGGTCTCTTCACAGTGAGAAAGATGGGTTAGATGTCAAATGAATGTATAAATAACTAAAAGTTTCAAGAGCTGAGGTGCTAAGGCTGGCAAATGGCCAGAAAAATAGATTGCTCTCTTACATTTTTGACAATGGTTCCATTTGAAGAGCTTTAGTCAATTTATACTTAGCCTTTCCATTGGAAGATGCCAAGACATTGCATTATGGGGTAGTGTATACGCTGAAGTAATAAATAATACATTAAATTAACAAAACATATTGTCACAACCACACTGAAATCATAGTGTCAATAAAACAGGCAAGAGCCCAGGCTTGGAGGTAAAAATGCAGGTAACATTAATTAGATTCTAAAATGCTTTTTGGGGCATTTCCTCAAAAATAAAATGGCCCGAAAACCAGAGAGCTAGATCCTTTTCCCAGGTCCATTTAGAGAGTATTTTTTCTGTGTCCCTACTCACTGCACATCACATATACAAGGAGATTGTATAGGACTCTTAAATTAAGGAAGGTTAATAATGGGACAAGATGGTCCTTCCTGCATGTAAGGCACATCATGGGTGTTTCATTTCGGAAGGGGACTGGTTCCAAAATGAAACATGCCAACACAGCTGGCGTTTGGAATGCATTCCCACCTACTGGAACAAAACCAACCACTGTCTTACCTTGCTTTACCTCCCGCTGGGCAAAACTCCAACCAGGAAGCAGCCTCCGATGTGTCATCTTTCCATCTCCCTGGCACTGGCCACTGAGGAGCTATGCAAGGATATGCATCATCCCGCCTCCCTGTCTGATTGGCCATCACCAGGAAGATGGAAAGATGACACATCAGAGACTGCTTCCTGATTGGAGTTTTGCCCAGCGCGAAGTAAAGCAAGGTAAGACAGCGGTTGATTTTGTTCCGGAGGATGGGACTGCATTGGTGTGTTTCGTTTCGGAACCAGTCTCCCTCCAAAATGAAACACCCATCTCTCTTCATGGAGTGAGCAAGTGAAGTCACAGCTGTAGACAGACGGCTCAAAAGCTACCTTTCAGTGCGTCTGAAAACAGAGGAGTAGGCAAGCCCTTTTCATGCAGTCAGCATGCTAAAGCAGCCTTCCCCAGCTCGTGCTTTCCAGATGTCTTGGCCTATAATACCCAGCAGCCCCAGCCAACATGGCAAATACTCAGAATTATGGAAATTGAATCCAAAACCATCTGGAGGCTGCCAGTTGGGAAAGGGTGTGCTAAGGGCTAAAGTGTGAGTAGTAATCAGAAACAATTTTTGTTGTTGCTTCTACTCCCCCTCCTCCATAAACCTTAGACATGATATTGTCTGGGGGACTTGCACAGTAGCCTTTGAGAAAAACAACTCTTCCATCCTCTGTGTGTGAATAAATCGCCTTATGCCAGTGGTTTAATTGTTTATGTGTGTTCATGGAGTGTAGCCACCTGAAAAGATCCTCGTGGCTTAGGAGTGCTTACACGAAGCAGCCACTCATGGGTAGGTGGCTCTCTGTGATAGTTGCACTCAATGTGAAGGCCCTTGGAGGTACGGCAGGAGGCAAGTGTGACAAGTAGCTGACAGGTGAATAGGGCTGCCGTTTCTGCTCCTTCCCCTGCACTGAGTTGTCAGTATGTGTGTGTGCATATTTCTTGCAAACGTCTGGTGCCATGCTAAGAGACAGCGTGTGTGCCCGGTCGTTTATTTACAATGATCTCATATCATGTCATGCTTTTATTTTTAATGTAGGCCTGTAACCTAGATATCTTGTCTGTTTAAACATTGCTGACATAATTAAGGAAAGACCTCCAAGCTTCGAGTGGCCCACAAGATCAGTTAATTTTAAGACCCAGTGACCTTGGCAAGACAGCTATTAGGTAAACAAGGTTATTTCTGAGCCAATAAAATGTGTTAATTAAAGAGAACTTGAAATCCAGAGGCTATGTGAGCAAGCTATTCAGGTTCCCTCTTTTCTGTGACCTTCATAGTTTGAGCTTAGCCTTTTCCTATTATAAGGTTTTTACTGCAGCAGAGAGGAACGGGAATGCTTTCCAGAACAAGAGGGATGAAGCTCCTGCGTAAGTAGAAAAGCCTCTTCCCTCTATCACAAGGTTGGGCCATGGGGATCCCTACAGCGTGCCTGTTCATAACCCCCACACATTCCAAAATATTTTTTAAAATGTTTGCCGCTCCCATTTTTCTAACAAAGAAGGAACACGAAGGGCTGTGAGTAGAGATGGGCACGAAATGAGCAATTTTTCATTTTTGTTTTCATTTTTTGTTTTGTTACATAACGAAATGAAAAATGAATTTTGTCTCCAAAATGAAACGAAACAAAACAAAACAACAGAAATTTTGTCGTGCGTTTCGTTTTCATTGCGGCAAATACATTGAACTGTAATGAATGCTAATGAAACAGCAATTTTTCATTTTCGTTTTTGTTTTTTTCATTTCATTACGTAAGGAAACAAAAATGATTTTTTTTGCAAAAAATTCATGAAAAATGAAAACGAACCGAAACGGACCCCCTAAGCGACAAACGAAACACCATTTTTTTTTTGAGTCGTGCCCATCTCTAGATGTGAGTCCAACCCTTTGAGGCACTGGGAGGCTGCCCATCCCTCTGTAAGGTAATGACATGCTTTGTAAATTTTCTTATTGTGTGTGACAGAAAAGCACTGAGGATGCTAGAGAAGGAGGGTCTTCAACAAGGTTATTTCTCATCATTTGTCTGTTTCTTATATGCTTCTCGCACTTTCCCACTCCATAATACTGCTCACAGACAGGTGCAGTTAAAATGATTTAAAGCGGAGAAGCCATTAAAGGTATTATGCTAATGAGAAGAGTCTAAAAGTTCAGTTTGAAGAGATGTGCCTTCTTCACACATTTTCTAATGCTGGGAAACTGCCAGTCACTCTGAGGAAAATGGAGTCTACTGCACCAGAAGAGAAAGCCTGCTTCTATTTTACTGTGAAGTAAGACTCACCTATCAAAAAGACTATCCCAAAGACTATAGCAGTGGTGGTGAACCTTCGGCACTCCAGATGTTTTGGACCACAACTTACAGAAATCCAAACCAAGATTGCCAATGACAAAGGACTGTGAGAGTCGTGGTCCAAAACATCTGGAGTGCCGAAGGTTCACCACCACTGGACTATAACATCAGGGCAGGCTCATAATGGGACAGGTGGCTGCTTACATGACACCAGGCCCCATGTCATGTAGAAAAACAGTGAAATCAGTGGAGCTTAGCCTGTCGCTCAACCAGCAAGCTGAATCGGACCAACCTGGTATTGATGCTTGATTCACAACCTATATTATACTTCTATATGAATTAGGTGATCGTGTGGAAACTGAATTGTTTTGGTGCCAATGGCCACAATGGCCCCTCAGTCCCATGTGGTTTGATCCATGCCACAGTCCCCCTTCCTTTGATCCAGCTCTTTCCCAGTTCCCAACTCTCCTTTATAGTCCATTAAAGTCTTTGGGCAGTTTACAGTATAGCATGGCATTGGAGGAAGGGGGCCAGTTTTCCAAGTTTCTCTGTAACATACAAACACATGCCATGGAAACACAGTGGTCTGCTGTAGTTCATCAGAGTTGTTTCTCTTTCATCTCAATTTCTATTCTTTTGTTTTTAAAGAACAACTATCATGTTAGTACTAGTTTACCTTATTGCTTCATTTTTTTCCTAGGGAGAAAGATTGTTCCCACTTCCAAAGCATCACACCCAGCTTTGTATGTCACTAGAATGTCACTCCCATTGACACGCCCTATCCTTTTTGTAGTACAAAAAACCGGATTACATAGGGAAAACTCTGTTCCAGTTGGTCCACCAGATGAGGAAGTATACAGGGTTGAAGCCATGTCCTGTGAAAGGAACTGTCAGAGTGTTATCAGTGGTTTCTTTGTTTTGGAACAAAAAAGAGAAGATATTCAAGTAGACCTCATCCCATATGGCCACATCCCAAGATGTGACTAGAGATGGGGATGAATTGAAAAACAAATCATTTTTTTCCTGACAAATTTAGTCAACTCATCAAAATTTGTCAGTTCTCCCAATGAATACATGTAGATGATTTTAAAAGCAAATTTTGGTTTTTTAATCCATTGGGCTATTAAATGCCCCACAAAGAACCTAGAGACACCAAATTTGTAGAGAAGCATCCCCTGACTCTTCTGTACAATCCCTCCTAATTTGGTGAAGGTTGGGTTTTCCCAAGCTACTTGCTAAAGGGCACTTTTCTGGGGGCTCTATTTGTGAGTGTATAACTCAGGTGTCTGAAACCCAGCCTTCATCAATCTTGGAGGGATTGTAAAGGAGATACAGGAGAAGCTTCTCTGTAGGTTTGGTGTTTTTAGATGCCGGGGGGGCACTTTTCTAGTCAGCTGTCTTGGGGGTACATACCTCAGTTGTCTGAACCCCAGTCATCACCAAATATTCAGCATTTGTAGAAGATATTGAGAGGATGCATCACTGCAGATTTGGGGCCTCTAAATAACAGGGGTTCTTTTTAGAGCATTTTAAAATGAAGATGAATTTATTTGTCACTTTGTCAATTTGTCACTGGAAATTTGTCAATTGGTCAGCCCCAGATGAATCACAAACCATGATGAATCACCTTTTTTTTAAATCCCCATCTCCGAGTCTAGACATAACAATTGTTTTTACAAATGGCACTTCAAATCACAATGTTAACACACGTTCCAAACACACTTCCATTTAAGCAGCAGGGCAGAAACCCACTCACTATTCTGCACCATTAAGGCCAGTAGAAAACACCAGTTGTTGACTTCATTTATCGAGGTCACCATCCATAACGTATTCTCAAGGACTCCTGAATGTTATATATATATATTAGACATGGGCACGACTCGGCAAAATTGTCATTTCCATTTTCGGTTATCGTTTCCGTTATGTAACAGAAACGGTAACAATAATTAAGCCATCAGAACTCGAACTGGAACCGAAAAAAGAAAAATTTGGTCGGGTTTTTCATTTCCGTTTGTGGCATCACGGCGATCGTGCAATGCGAAGCACAGAAAAAGTTTTTAAAAGTTTTTTTTTTAAAAAAACCTGACTCCCAGCTAAAAAAGCAGGTGAAAATATACTTGCCTGAGGCTCTGCCACCTACCAGAGGGGTGGTTTCTGGGGGGTCCCCGGCCTTCCCCCCCTCTTCTCCTGTCCTGGGCTGCTTGCACCAGGCTGGGGGGGTCATCCTCGTCGTCTCACCATGCCATGCGGTGGGGGTGATCCAAAATGGCGACTGCAATTTTTCTTTTGAAATCGTGGTCAAAAAACACACCAAATCACCACAGAAACATGTGAAATTTACTTATTTTAAATGTCTGAATTTTAATAGTAGCAGCAGTAGGATTTTTATAGCAATAAAACATCATATTTATTTTATTTTATTTTATTTTATTTTTTATTTTTTTAGACCTGCCCATTTGGGCTGGGCATGGGATGGGACCATGCAAATTGTTTGAACCATTCCACCAATGGCATTGCTAGGTTTTTGACTGACACTTCTGGATGTCTCGGAGGGCATAAAAGGCCGAGGCACCTTCCAGAAATCGCAGTCGGGTGTATGGAAGTGGTTGAGGGAGGAGGGCTGGCTGCTGGTGCTGGTGTGATCCGATCGAGATTGAGGAGGGAGGCTAGAGGCTTTAGGATTTAAGTTAGGCAGGCAGGGAGGGAATTGAATTTAGAAAATAATTTCTTTGATTCCCTGCCACCTAGGGCGCAAAAACACCTAGAGCCAGCCCTGATTGCGGGACGCCCCTATGCTCTGGGAAGTCAAATCGCGGTGGAAATGACAAACGACAAACAGAAATGACAAATTTTTGAAAAATTTCGCGATAAACGGAAATGACCCGAAACGGACCCATTCTGACAAACAAAAACTCGAAACATCATTTTTTTCTGGTTGTGCCCATGTCTAATATATATATGTCTCTTTCTAGCCATTGAGGGGGAAAAAAAAGCTATAAACAAGAAATGTTCCTGCTAAAAAATCACCTCCACACTTTCAGAAGGTGTTAGGCCCTGTAGCCAGTTAAGCCTTTCATGGTTTGCCTGATGGCTCTCATTTCCTTCTTATGATGACAGTAAGTGCAAGACTGCATTCCAGAGATCCTGGAGCATGACTCAGCTGAAATGATGAACACTTTTAAGCTTTGTTTACTTGAGATGGAAAGAACTCAGCTTCTCCTTCCATTGAAACCAGCAACATTTAAAAGTGCCTGATGTGGGGTGGGATTGTGCCCTTGGTTTACTTCAGGTAATGTTTCCATTTTTTCTGCTTTGAGGAAGGATGTGAAGGTGTCTCTCTTCAGATTGGCCTTTGAAACTCGGTAATGTTTATTTGCTAGCTGCCTGGATGCCCTAACCACATCTGATCTCGACTGATTTCGGAAGCTAAGCAGGGTCTGCTCTGGTTAGTACTTGGATGGGAGACCACCAGGGAATACCAGGTGCTGTAGGCGCCTGGAGTAGGAACTGGCGAACCACTCCAGTATTCCTGCCAAGAAAACTCCATGGACATGGGGTCACGAAGAGTCGGTCACGACTGTAACGACACAACACACACACAATGTTTATTGAGCCTTGGGCCTCTTTTAATGTGCTGATTGTTCAGATATTTTAATAGATGTATTGCTCTGCTTCTCTCTAGCTTGTTCCATGTCTGTGAGCTGTCTTGAATGCTATTCTTTAATGAGTAAAGGACACAGAAATCTAATTCATATATACACAGTCATCCCTTCAGTCCTTAGGTTTGCTAATTCTCAGTCCTGTTTCCATTTGATGTTTGTGTGCTCCTGACTTCTACTGCAAAGCATACACCTTCAATGCAGTGCCAAAGGGAAAATAGCTAGAGTGGTCACATTAAGGAACTGCAGAGCTAAGTTCAATGCTGACTTTAGTATATTGTCATACTGCAGAAGAGTTTTCGTTCCACCCCAGCCAAGTCCAGCAGGGTCAGAGTGGGTTGTTAACAGCCAGCTGACTGTCTGGTCTTGTTAGAGTCCATTTGTTTATAATGAAAATAGCATTGTCAGCTCAATACAAGCCATCTCTTCCAAGAAAGATATCAGAATTAATAACAGATCTCTGGAAGAAGGTTGAAATATAAATAATCACCCTCTTTTCCAAACTGAGTTAGAGTACAGCATTGCAATGCAATCAAATCCATGCTTGTACAGAATACGGCATGCAGAGTGCAGTGGGTTTTCCAGATAAGTCTACATGATGTTTCCAGGTAAATTTATAATTTGGTTAGTCTGTTTTCTTGATTTTGTGATCTGATCTGAGCCACCACCAAGGGAATGATTTGGCAGCATTCTGGTGGCTATTGAGAAGTAGAATATTAGCTGGAGAGCAGAGGGATTTCTGCCACACAGTCTGTTTCGGGGCCCTAAACTAGCCTTCTCTCTACCGTGATGGAAGATGGTGTCTCATGACCAATTTTCACTATATTTTACAAATACCACGCCACTAGAAGAAGACATTTCAAAAGAGCTGGGGGTTTCCCCATCTGCCATTACTTGCAAAGAAGTTCACTTTGTTCTCTGAGTGGTCATCAGGCTGCAAGCTTTTCTTTCTTTTTAAGTCTGATTCCTCCAACATGAAAAAATGGCTCTGCCCTGGCATGCATTTTGTTTTAATGACAGGTTACGTCCAACATATAGTTGAATTCCCTGAGGATGCAGCAACAATGTCACCTCTACTCTTGGATTAGAGAGGGGCCTTGCCTTATATTTGGCCTCAACTAATGAAATATCTAAGCCAGGCCATGAGCCTTTCCATTTGGACTCATATGCGAAGATGCCCATTTTCACTACATTGCTCCTGGGGACTGCAGAACAGACCAGGTACGTGTTCACGGCATCCCGTGTTCTTAGCTAACAAGACATGGTGCGTACAGGGGAGATGGGGGTGCAGCAAAAACTGATAATTGGCTTTGAGAACATGCACTGGACAGCACTCTGTCTTCTCATTTCTGCTGAATGGCAGGCAGTTCCGGACTTTAGCCCAGGCTAATACAAAATGGATAAAAACATGTGAAATATAGATTTTTAGAAGGATGCTAAAGATGTACTGTTTCAAGAAGATGACCGACATGGAAGTATTAAGGAGAAGGAACCAAGACAGAAAATTTAATAACACATACAAGACACAAAGCATGGCTACATTGGTCACATGATTGGAAACACAAAGTATGAATTGCTACAGGTGATCATGCAAGATGAAAACATAAGGAGAAACGAAAGCCGAGCTGGGTACTCATTTTACCTCGGAAGGATAGAAGGATGGAAAGCATCTTTCTAAAAAGGCTAGGAAGGAGAACTTACTAGATGAGAAAACTCAAAGAGTGGTTGGATGTAACACAACAGCATTGTTTATAGCTGCTGCAGCCAAAGAGTCATCATGGTGATTTCTGGCCTCCAGTGGGGGAGGGATGGGAAGAGGATGCCTGCATTTGCACAGCCAGGAATCCTGTCTAGTCAAAAAAATCCCTCCAGCTGTGTGGACAAGACCCATGTCAAAAGCCTCTAGAGCAGGTAGCAAAATATTTTAGGCAGGCTGTAGGCCTAGGAAATGTTTTACCTCTGGTCTCTTCAGGTTCTCCATTTGGTTCTCAAGCTGCTTTTGTGGTCATCACCAGTCAGTGATCAGTAATAAGTTCTATTGTATGGAAGTGAGCTCCAGATCATAGTTTGAGAAACTATGTAAGAGTCTAGAAGATGATACAAGATGGAGGGATACAAGGATGTGGTGATGGCATCTGGCCTGGATGCCTTCAAAAGGGGATTGGACAGATTCCTAGAGGAAAAGTCCATCACGGGTTACAAACCATGATGGAGATGTGTAATCTCTAGGCTTTAAACCAGGGTACTTCAAGGGCCAGATGCAGGGGAGTGGTATCAGGAGACAGATATCTAGTCTCATGCGCTCCCAAACGCATCTGGTGGGGCCGCTGTGAGATACAGGAAGCTGGACTAGATGGGCCTTTGGCCTGATCCAGCATGGCTCTTCTTATGTTCTTATGTTCTAAAGTCAAGCCCCTAGGTCAGTGTTGGTGAACCTATGGCACGGGTACCAAAGGTGGCACTCGGAGCCGTTTCTGTGGGCACCGGGCATTGCCCCTTCACAGCCACATGTATTCAGGTTAAATTGCTGTGTTGGCACTTTGCAAAACATTAGTGAGTTCTGAATCGCTGTTTGGGCACTAGATCTTTAAAAGGTTTGCCATCACTGCCCTAGGTATATGTGTTCACATGTGTATTTCCATAATGCCCTTATTTAGGTTGGCAGGAGGCATATACATAATCAACGCCAATACATCTGGAAATCATGTGGCGTTTCATTCCAAAAAATGTAGCAGAACGGCATTTGCATAGAATTGATTAGACAAACCAGCCTGTACTTGTTATTTTTGCCCTAATTTGGCATTGTCTCTTCTGTTGCCGCCACTATTGAATTTTCCTTCCACCGATCCAGCACTGGGGACCACCCTTTGACTCCATATGGGACATGTCTGGCATCTACAAAGAAGCAATTGCCAACTGGAATATGCTCTCGGCAGCGGCGGCTGGAATGATGCCTCTCTCTTTGGCTGCTGTTCTCTACAGTCTTTTTCTTCGTCCATGCTGGCTGCTGTGATGCCTGGAATTCTGCTCATGGGTTAATCCACACCGTGACACAACTGAGACACTCCAATTGCCTGCCTGCCTGCCTGCCTGCCTAAAAATTAGCCATTGCTTTTTGAGCCTCAAAGACTTTGCTGTGAGTTGGGAGAACAGATGACCTTTTTCTATTCTGTAAAAGAATGGGCATTTTAACATAATGACTTCCATTGGCAGTGGGCCAGAGACTGTATTGTTAAAAGCCTCTGCTATATTGCATCTCTTTATTTTGTTTTTAGTGCAAGAGAATTTATTTCAATTAACAAAACATGGTTCTCATCATTATAGGAGTCATCCACGAGCATTTCAAATGGACAAGAATGGCAGCATGATTCTCTGTTCTTTTGTTTTTTACCTCTCGCTCTTTGCCCTTGCAAATACTGAACTCGATATATTTGCTAGGAAACACATTTCTTAACAAACTCAACAGTCTGATAAACCTTTGGTACCCTTGTACAGGACTCTGCTGTCATATGCCTGTCACTTTACATGCAGTGACTGAGTTCTGAAATAATGACAATCAGTTCTATACAACCCTTTGCTAAAATTGATTTTCAAGTTGTTTAAATAACCACACACTATAGGTCACTAATAAGCACAATCTAAAGTAAGAAACAAAATGTATCATCTTGGTGCCTTGAAGCCATCTTTGGATAGAGTATTTGGCTACTGGGGTTCCACAACCAGAAAGAGAAACGCTCTTCCAGATAAATAACAGGCAAACTGGGGCTTTGAAACATTGTCTGTAGTTATTGCCCAATCAGTCCAGCTCTCAGCATCATAATTTGATTCCTACCAGTGGGGTCCAGCAGCCTTGAGGGAAGAGAAGGAAGGACCCCTTCCCCAAAGAATGAGAACCATAGATGGGTACAAAACACCAAAATGGCATTTTGTTTCATTTTTTTGTTTCTTTTCCCTGCGTTTCGTTGGCGGTTTTGTTTGTTTGTTTGTTTACTCCTGCCAACCAGCTGGCCTGCGAGAAGGCTGGTTGGCGGTTTTTTGTTTATTTTTTACTCCCATCGACCAGGTGGCCCATGGGGAGGCCGTTAAGCTGTTCCCCACCCCCTGCCGCCGCCAACCAGCTCCACAAGGCCCGTGCACCAGCTGATTGGCGCTTATTTTTATTATTTATTTTGACAACCGCCGAGATTGGCACTTGTCAAAATAAATAATAAAAAATGAAAAACGAAATAGAATGAAATGAAAATTATTTTTGTTTCATTAGAAATTTAAACAAATAACGAAATGAACAAAATCTCATCTCTAATGAGAGTGGTGAACACATTCATCCATCCCTTGGGCAAAAGCAGCTCCATGTCAGCTGATCCTTCCTCTCTAGAAGCACCACTGTGGCTGTGACAGCATGATCACATACTGCAGGATTTGCTTCACTTTAAAAAAATGGGTAAATTTGATTTTTTTTTCTGACTACATGACATCAGGGCTGATTTGAATCAGTCCAGCCCTTTTAGCTTCATTCCCCTGCCCCTGGGGGCTTCTCCTTTTTCAATCCGGAATGATTTGAACAGGTTTCTTTCCTTGGGGTTATTTGTGATAGAAAGTGTGTGTGGCTGGAGGTGATATTTCAGCGGCATAGGCAGTTGGGGTGTTCAGGACTGGAGAAATACTTATTTTCCTTCCCCTGATCGTCATCTGAATTTTTAAAAGAAATTTCTTGTTATATATATATATGATATCAGTGTTAGACCACCTTATCATCTCATCACTGTTCCATTGTGCTTCTTTTTTGTCATATTTGCAGCCCTTGTCATTTCTCCATCAGATCAGTGGAGAAACAACCAAAGGAAGGGAGGAAAGAAAGGAGCGTATAAACTGGAATGCCAACCACATCACATCCAATATGAAGAGTGATTTACTGAATCAACCCACAGCCCCATATAAGCACTGACTGCTATTTCAGACATTAAATGGCTGTAAATCAAATCAGTCTAGTCGCACTCGGAGTTGCTTCTGACATGAATGTCAATGATGAGCAGCCTTAAAGTGGAGAAAAGGTGTTAATCTCATCACTCAGTGGTCTGTGAATTTAGATATAAAAGCAAACGACAACAGGCACAAAATATGATTTGAAAAGCTTCTTCAATCTATGGTTTCTTGTCTTCAGCCCCAAGGAACCATGATTTCTAGGTTGGTTTGGGTTCTGACTAGAGATGGGCACGAAACAAAAAAATGGTGTTTTGGTTTTTCGTTTGTCGTTGAGAGGTCTGTTTCGGTTTGTTTCCTTTTGTTGCAAATTTTTGGAAAAATTTCATTTCCGTTTTTCGTTTTTTGTTTGTCGTTTCTACCTGCTTTTTGCACAATTTTTAAAGCATTTCAGTGCGCAGGCGTCCCCCAACGCCCCAGACCAGAGGGAAAACACTAAAAAAAAAAAGGATGCTGGCAGAGACACAGTATAGACTAGGTACACAGGGAGGCTGCAAAGGCAGCGGCGGGCGTTGCCCAGGGTGCAAGGCAGCCGCAGAATGACTGCACTGCGAGGCAAGGCAGGGTACTCACTGAGAGGTATGCAGCACACACACACACACAGGGAAGCTGCAGGTCTGAAGCTAGAGTCACAGAAACAGCAATCCCACCCTAACTCCCACCAGAGACTGCAAGAAGGATGGGGGCTGCCAGAGCTTTTTATGCCCTCTGTGGCTGCCAGACCTGCCCAGTCTGCAACCTGGGCATGCTATTGGTTGAACATGATCCCATCACATGGCTTGCCTCCATTTTGTGGCTGGTGGCGACATCCATTTTAAAGGGAAAAGAAAAATACATCGCGATGGGAGAAGACAAAAACAAACGTTTTAAGGACCCCAACCCCCTGGTAGGTAATAATTTCAAATAATTATCACATTATCGCTGCATTTTTACAGATCTCCAGGGCGTTTTTTAACATTTAAAACAGCTCATTTCATTGTGCGTCGCCATTAACGGAAACGAAACGTAATGACCACAATTTTCGTGGTTCTGTTCGTTTCGTTGCATTTTCATCACAATTTTCATTTGTTGTTTCGTTACGTAACAGAACGACAAACGAATAACGGAAACGAAAAAATGTTCGTTCCGTGCCCATCTCTAGTTCTGACATTAAAACAAACCAAAGTTTGTGTTATGTCTGAGTTCTGTTGCAGTGAGAAAGCCCTCATTTCTTGTGCCCAGAAATATGGGGAAACAAATGTGGGACCTATGCTGAGTGTTTAGGCAAAAGAAAAACATGGGTATTCTGTTCATTATGTTATGCATTAAGAATAATGCTTTATTTCAAAATCACCAAATCTGCTATGAATTAAAAAAGTATTACAGAAATCTCATCGTGACAAGAAACTCTCTGTGCAATTTAATTGGAAACTTGTGGCAAGAATTCCTCTTGGTGAGATGACAAGAATGTTGTGCTTGGGGATTTGCCATACTCACACATCTAAACAATGTCTGAAGGCATTTGGAGGTAGGGAGGGAAAGCCAAAAGGTTGCCCAATACATAAAACCTGAGGAATAATTGGATGGATGTTGGCAGGATGTTTTTAGATATTATAATACATCCTCTTCAGGAATGAAGGGTTGCATCATCAGATGAGAATGGATCATTCCACTGTTGATGGGGGAGGAAGATCCAGGAAGGGCAGCAGCAGTAGAGGAAGGCTTACCGTCATGTGCTTGATCTCACACTGGTTCCAGGACTGGTCATGCAACTGGTCACACAGTGGGAAGCCTCCTGGGACAGAGGGACACGTCACATTGAGGCCTCAAATGGCTACAGCAGTGGTGACCAAACTTCAGCCCTCCAGAAGTTTTGGACCACAATTCCCACAGTCCTTTGTCATTGGCAATACAGGCTTGGCATTCTGGGAGTTGTGGTCAAAAACATCTAGAGGGCCGAGGTTTGGCCACCACTGGGCTAAGGTGACAAAATGGTTCTTGGTTAACTGCAGGGCATAAGTCAATTCTGCCTTAGGATGACTCTTTCCAGGTCTTTTAGTATAGAGTATTCTAGTCTTCTTCTGGGTGTCCTCTGTAACTGTGCAGCTGGCTCAAGACCACCTCTTTGTATTTTGTTCTAAATGTTGCTCACTGCCCAGAGTGGCCTTCAGGAGGCACAGTGGGGAATCAAACACCCAACCTCTTGCTCCGCAGTCAGATGACATCTAAACCATTGAGCTACACTGGGTTGTTTATTTATTTGGTTTCTATACCATAATCATCTGCCCTGAAGGCTACTATGGGCAGTGAGCAACATTTTGAACAAAATACAAAAATGTCCAAAATGAGAACGATAAAAATAAAAATAAAGGAATGATTACAATATAATTAGTCAACTGAAACACCCTGATATAAGACATGATAATAAAGCAATATCATATTAAAATTGGTAAAAATAATGAGACCAGAGAACAGAAGCAGAGGCGAATTGACAAGTTATCGAGTTAATGTTTGAATTGCTGTAATGCTGCAGGTTAAAAGGCCAGGAATCTTTTCTTTGGACTTCACAAGACAAGGGGAAACAAAGAACGGCAAGGCAAGGCAAGCCTCTGTTTGGCAAAAAGAGTTCCTGAACAACAGCTTTAGGCATTTAGTGACACATAAGATATTGGAAGGATTGACAAGAGATACATGAGGGGATGCAATTCTTTATAGAATCATAGAATCACTGTAGGGTTGGAAAGGAGCTTGGAGGTCTTCTAGTCCAGGCCTGCACAACAGGTAGACCGCGGGCTGCTGGTAGCCCATGAAGGGTTAAAAAGTAGCCCACCAGATGATTTCCATTATCAGACCTGTGGAACTTTGTGATTGACCCACTCCTGGATGGCCCTTGGGGTGTTGTGTGCATCTCATGGATAGCTGAGTGCACAATGGCTCCCATTGGCAGCTGTTTTAAAAATTAATTAATTTTCAGCCTGGGGGGCTGCAAGGCATGCATGCTTTTGGTTTCGGGGGTAAGGATTAATTGAGCCGGCTACTGATTTTTTAAAATTTCACCCCACTTGTGAAATGTGTGTGTGTGGGGGGGGAGAAGTGCTGCTCAGCTGGGCCAGCTCCTGGTTTGTTTTTTTCCTACTTTGTGGCATATGTGTGGTGGTGATGGTGGTGGGAGTGCTGCTTGGTTGGGCCAGCTCCCAATTCTTTGCTTTCTCTCTCCTTGTGGCTCCTTCATGTAGTTGGACAGCCCTGTTCTAGTCCAACCCCCTGCCCAAGGCAGGAAATCTCATACGATTCTGGACAGATGGTTGAGCAATCTTTTCTTGAAAACCTTCCACAATGGGGCACCCACAACACTGGGAGGCAACCTGTTCCACTGTTTAATGGTCAGGAAATTTCTCCTTATTTCCAGGTTTGCTCTCTCTCTCTCTCTCTCTCTCTCTCTCTCTCTCTCTCTCTCTGATGAGTTTCCACCCGTTGGTTCTTGAGAACAAATCAATGCTCTCTTCCCTGTGGCAACCCTTCAGGTACTGGAAGACTGCTAACATGTCTTATTTCAGTCTTCTGTTCGTCAGGCTAAATATGTCTAGTTCTTATAGTCATTTCGGTACGATTTAGCATCCAGTCACCTCCACACTTTTTCTTCACTTGTGTTGTTAGTTGACATATCTGGTGGAGATGAGTTAAGCCTTTGATAAACCATGTCTCTACAAATCCCAAGGCTTCTTTTTGTTTCCGAGCCTTCAGAAGACCCCCTCCTACAATGTCTTTTTTGTGATATACTCATCTTCACTTCACATTTTCGGAGAAACAACTGGTGTGCTTCCTGAAATGTGCATTTGCTGCTTCGTTCACTGTTAAGTCACTGGAGTGGGGAAGCTTTTAAGAGCATTGCACAGCAGTACATCCTATAAATAGAGCCTTATATAAAAACAGGCTTGCTAATGTAATGAGTTCCAATCAATAATACCAGCTTGGCTCAAATGCATTCATTATGTCTGTCAGAGAAGCGCTGTTTCCATGGGAAACTGGCCAGAAGCCTATTAGTACTGTAGCTTAGCTAGGATTCAACCAAAATCTGTAGGTAGCACTTAATTTTGGAGTAAGTGTGGCATATGGCTACTAATCTCATTCATTTTAGTTCAAGTGCAACTGCTCATGTGTGGTTAGGAATACCTGAGTAGCTGCTGCTAATCGCTATTCATGATACCAAACTGCAGAGTACCACGCTTACCCAAACATGGGATGGGACAGCAGCATGTTCTTGCTATTTGTTTTACTTTGTTTCCTGGATCAGTAGAAGGGAGCTTCTTATCTTCCTGCTGTCCTAACAGCAGAGGTGTCCAAACTTTTTGCAAGGAGGGCCAGATTTGGTGAGGTGAAAATGTGTGGGGGCCAACCATGCAGCCTGAAGGGGAAGAAAGGGTGTGGTCCATGCACATCCGCAACAGCTGCAAATGCTCCGGTTTCAAGATGCCCAACAGCCCGGTGGCTGTTGCACAGCCCGGGAATCCGCCCATGCGCACCCAAGATGCACCACTGTTCGCATATGCTGCCTTTCCTCGCAAGGAGGTGGGGAAGATGCTGCAGCAACGCAGCCAGGAGCGGGTAGGCAGGGCGGGTGGCTGAGGTAATGGACGGAGGCAGGGAGAGCAGGCAAACCATAAAGCAGCCAACTGATTATTTAGCCAACACAGGAAAGTGCCGGCCGGCTGGGATGAGTGACAGGCTGAGCCAGTAGGGAGAAGAGGCTGAAGGCCACTCAAAATTTTAAATCGGGCTACATTTGGCCCCCGGGCCAGACTTTGGACATGCCTGCCTAACAAGAACACTGCCAGAGCTTTTTAGATATCTGGAAAGTTTTGGAAGATTCTAGAGGTTCTTGAACAGCAATCCAATACGAAGGATGTCATATTTCATTTTCTCCATCATGAGTCAGTCCATAGAAGCCCTGTGTTGCTTTTCACTCATCTCCATTGTGATTTCACATTGTTGTTCCTGGGATTCCTCTCTGTCTCTCTGTCTCTCCCCTCAATCCTGCTGAAGCCCAAAGATTAAAACCAGGATATCCTCCCACTCCTTGGACCAATCAGAGGTGTCTTGCCTACTTGGCTTCTTCTCCTCACTCCACCACTATTAATCACCGACAGAAGGACGGCAATTTCAGTTTGTTTGGTTCTTTGTGAGGAATCAAATTGCAACAGGCTTGAATACTCATGATAATGAATAACTGGTGTCATCTGCTTGTCAGATGAACATGGAGCACAGCAAAAGCTGAACCTAAAGGGTTTGGGATGGAAATTAAAGCAAGAGTAGCACACTCCGGGGCTGTCAAGCTTAGTTCCACAGGATCTGCATGGAGTGAATCTAACATGATTAAAGAAGGCTACAGTGAATCAGAGACTCAGAAGATTGCATGGTAATTGAGTAACAGCATCTCAGATACCCAGATTCAGAATAATTATCAGTTCTCTGCAGAGGCTGGTAAATGATTTTCTTTTTGTTTCATCTCCCAGAATACAGTCACCATCCTGGCTGAGAGATTCTTAGAGGTTCAGTAAAGCAAGCAAGCCAACAAACAATTTCCAAGCATTGATGTGTTAGATGCAATTGTCTCGTAAGTTTTTGTGGCCATTGGGAACACCACTTCTAAAACAATGAAAATTAGAGCTTGTTCAGATGGGCATCTGTCCCACTGTTTGTTGCATTGCAGCAAGTGGGGGGGGGATAGATTCACTCTTGTTTCTGGAAACCACATGACATAAATGCTAGCGCGGTCCAATTTGTCCCTAGAGCACCCCAACCTGAATCTCTTGAGCCCTGGTTGGGAGCTCCTTTTTGGTGTGGGTTGGTTCTCTCTTGTTTGGCCCATTCCCACTGGGGATTGATTAAAATTGAGCCTCGCAGAAGTCAAAGCTTCCAAGGCACATTCTGGCATCAATTTACAAGTTATTTATGGTATCATAAAGCCACCACTTTATGGTATCATAAATGGTGGCTTAATAAGGGAATCACTTCAAAAAAAAATCAACAAATATTGAACACCTTCCCTGGTCCTCTATGGTGGGACAGGATATATGATTTTTTTTTACTTTGAAAGAGCATCACTGTTGTGATTAACCCCTTAATCTAATTCTTTTTTGTGAAATTTGTCTAATTCTTTTCTCCCTTCTTTTCAATTGACCATGTTCAGTTGAAATGGAAAGTTTAAGGCATATGGCAGCAGAAGGAGTTGGAGGATTACTTAAGGTAAGTGTGGCATTTGAACATGGGGATTATGCCAAATACCATATCACTCCTCTCCCTGACCTCAAATGACCAAACTAGCCTTCACCAAAAGCACCAGTGTGGTCAAACTGCAAGAGGTTGCCCTTACCTTCCTTGTACATGTGATTAGAGATGGGCAATTGGGCATAAATCACCAGTTCAGCAGGTCATACAGCAGATCTGTGGTTCGGCATCCTGGCCCCTCTGGTGGGTACCCATCAGAAGCAGCGCACAGAGGAGGTGGGGCAGGGAAGCTGGGGCACTGTCTCTTAGTAGGGAGGGGTTTCAATCTGTGGATCAACTGTGCACTGCTAAACAAACCATACCAAATTGGTTCATGCCTATCTGAGATCTCTACTCATCACACTGATATGACATACCCCAATATCTTCACAACATAGGGCTAAAATGAAAGTCAACAAAGTCAAAATACGACAGAGAACCTTGCTTGCAGTATCAGATGGTGGTGTATCTTTGGTCTGATTAGCTCCAGTGCAGAATCTGTTCATGTAGACCATCATGTGGTGTTCTGTGGTGATCTGCACCCAGTGTGAATCATTAAAGGACATTTCCTTCTAAGTGTATTTCTGTCAGTCAGTTTGCTACTCCTTCACACCTCTTGTAGGGGCAAAACGGTAGGGAAGGGAGAAGACAGCTAAGTATGTGAAGAGACGACAGAGAAGACAAGCAAAAGGAGAGAGATCCTTTTGTTGATGCAGACATCAGGAAACAATTCTGGATGTTTGTGGACAGACAGTACCAGGACAGTTGCAATGTGTCCCAGTATATCCAGGCATGTGTGGATGCAAATACTGGGAACATCTGTTCGATGCTGCAAAATAGAGCAAACCAAAAACAAAACCGAATGACCCATAAACATCACAGAAGGAAAAGAGTCAATATTCTGTGTGGATGAACCCTGACGTACCTTCATCAATGTTGGACAGCCATTTTTCTACTTGATGCTGCTAACTCAAATTGTTTGCTGTTACATAGTTTCCATTCCAAGTCATACTAAAGCAGGAAAATTGCAAAAAGGGCAGTCGCTGAGCTGTTTTTATGAACTATGGATGCTGTCCTTCATTGAAAGAATTCTGCAAAAAGAGAAGGAAAGGAATAGAGGAAAGCCAGCAATGTTTCACTCCTCCTGAAAAGCCGTGAGAAATGGGGAAAGGAAATGGTTTTGCAATAGAACAGTCTCTGTCCTAGCCCCAAGCCCATAAAAATGAATCTGTCTGTAATCCTCTAGCAACATTTGGTCTCCTTTATTCCTTTTCACCTCCTCATTCTTCTTTTTGCTAATTTTGGTGCCACTGTAGTCCCTGTAAGTGCTAGCAGTGGAATTTTAGACTCGTCCAAACTTGCCCACCTTTTCAATAAAGAGTGGGTGAGTAGGTGGTAGGACTCCACTGGCCTGATGAACACAAAAGTTGGAGGAGCTGACAGGACTCCTTCTCCTACCTCTGTCTTTCCTGCTGAAACAGCTTTTCAGACCATTTCCTCTCCTCAGCGGAAGTTATCATCAGGAGGAGTGCTGTCACTTTAAGAAACAAGCTGGTATTTGGTTGGCTGGGGCCTATGGATGTGTGATGGTGATTCATCAACAGAGCAGTTCTGCATCTACAAATGGCTGCCACCACAGCTAATTTGGCTCTCATACAAAATGTTTCCCTGGCCCACAAATCAACTTGTATTGCCTGGTCCAAGCTGGCAAGAGAGATGGTGCTTCTTTAGCACAGTATTTATATATATATATATTTATTTATTTATTTTGAAACTGCTTGCTGTGAGAAAATGGCTTCAGAGCTTTGAGAAAGAGGCTAATGTAGTTGTTAAACATTCTTGTAACCCAGGGCGTATGCCCCCACCGGCAAGTGACCAACTGCTTTTTCCATAGCTCTACACAAGTCCTTCCTTGCTTTAACCTTCCTTCTGTGAAACTGTTGAAGGCGCTTTGTCTCTGCGTTGGGTGTGATATGGTATAATAACTCTAGATCCACAGATTGGGCAACATTATTTGTTTTCAGTGGAGGCTGACCATTGCATCTCCAGGCAAGTTACTACACTGATCTTAATAGCCTTCAAAGTAGGAGATGTTGGGGTACGTGCATGCATGTGAACACAACACACACAACATGCCTACAGAGTACAGGTACAGTAATGGGCTTCCAGATGTTTTAGTGTTTGGCAGTTTCACTACTGGTTAGAGCAACGACTTTTCCCTACAACAAAATGTCTGCAACTGAGGCTTTTAAAACAAAGCCTTTCTACACAATGGTAGGGATGGACAGTATGCGCTCCACTATATTGATCACAAGTGTATCTCCTCTGTCTCTGCCAAAAGAAAAGAAATTCAAGAAATGTATTTTGTTCTTGCCAGGAAGCTGCTGCTTGGACACGCATACTACTCACTTATTCAACATCAGACAAAAGATGCGATATTATAAAGCATTTTCTAATATAATTAGACCATTAACAGTTTTCACAAAATGAATAACAAAAGATAAACACGAGATGGGAAATTGGTGATGGATTTGATTGCTTTGAATGATTAGAGATCTGAATGGACTGCTATTATTTCATTTAATGCAGAAAAAGCCTTTGAAAAAATATATTGGCAGTTTAGTTTTCCCATACTTATTAAGTTTGGTCTCCCACCTGAGTTTCTGAAATGGATTTTGTTCTGTTCATTTCCTCCCCTGCTCTGTTTCCTCAGACAAGTCAGCCCACTTATATATGGTTTGTTTTGAATCCATTTGCCTGGGCTATTAGACAAAATCCATGGCTTTATTCATAATTTTCATGAATGTAAAGCCAATCTATGCATTTAATTTATTGTGTATATCTGAACCCAAGTCTTCCATTTCAGAATTAATAAAATTAATTAATATGTTTGAGGATGTGTCTGATTATTTAATTAACTGGAGAAAATCTGAGTTATTGCCAATGGGAAACGATAAAGTGTTCTGCTTATGTACCGCCCCATAGCACTTCAAGCACTCTCTGGGCAGTTTACAATTTACTTATGCAGGCTACACATTGGGCAATCCATCACAGAGTGTTTTGTTTTGTTTTGTTTTGTTTTGCTGGTTGGCAATTCCAGTGGTGCCCAGATGCTATTAGCTATCTTGGATTATGGGTTCCCAGGGATATTTCACAGATAATTGTATTACATGTAACTAAATTGACTTTGGAGATATCATTGGATTTAGATAGATGGGCATCTTTAAATCTGTCCCTTTAGGGCAACAAATACACCCAAAATGAATATTATCTCTTGAATTATCTATGTCCTTCATGCAGTTTCCTTTAATATGCCCAGCAGGTACCGCCACAGAATTAATACTCAGGTTTGGAAATTTATGTGGGGTTCTGTGCCATCTCGAATTTCTATGAAGAGAATTCAGCTTGCATTTACCAATGGTGGATCTGTTTTTCCTGATCTTAGTTTAGATCATCAGGCATAGCTGTTAAATAATTATTGGAACTATGATCCACAGTCATATTATCCAGCAACTTGGACTTTTTAAAAGGGAATCTATCTGTATCCTCTCTCCAAGTGGATCATTATGGGGCCTAAATATGCCAAATGAAACTTCATTCCGCCCATAATCTCTGCAGCAAGAGAACGATGACACATGTTGTGAGGACATTTCCAGTTTGACCCATATTCACATGCTGAATTAATTTTATGGGGTAACCCAGATTTAAAAAATCGGGGGGGGGGACCTTTTATGGAGGGTAGGGACAGATGGAGGCATTCTTACCTTAGGTCAAATAATTGGACAGGATGATGAATTTTTGACATTTGCCTACTTGAGAAGCAGGCATAAATTACTAACTTGGTGGTATTTACAGTTACAGCATCTACTGATAGCTAATTACAATCCAGTAGCATTGAGTGCTTCAGAGTCTCTGCACAGTTGCAAATGCTTATTTTCCATTTCAAGAAAACAAACCCACATTACTTTTTTATAACTAATAACTGTCAGTTAATAAATATGATATACAAGATCTCAAACATGAATGAAACAGGGGAATGGAATATGTTATTCTGACTAACCAATGAAAGAGGGCAACTGAGATATTTAAAGATCTTAAACTATGACTCATCCAACAAAAGGGCATGGCTAGAATATACCAGACATGGCAATATCTTTTCAGGAAAGGTTTAATTAAATAATCTAAATGTTGTCACTGTGATTCTCTTGATGCATCTCTTTGTCATGCGCTGTGCTCATGCCCAGTTATAAGCTCATGCGGGATAGGATTTATTACTCGCATTTAAATGTGCAAGACCAATCTTTGATCATTTGTTGATGCTTATGTGTTTTAAACCATATCTATACATGCTTCTTGGAGATTAACCCCTGGCCAATGGGAATGGACTCTTTGCCACCCCAGCCCCAAAATAAAGAGATAAATACAGTTTATTGATTAAGCTGTAAAGGATGAAAATCCAGGGGAGGGGATCTCAGAATAGTGCAAGTGCCATGAATTACAGGGTCTAAATAAATTTAGCCTGGTACTGTCCACTAGCACAACACTCATCTCATAGAAACAGTCTGGCCAGCGCTCATCTAACCTCTAGGGGGCAATGTTAATGCTCTAACTAATAATCTAATATCCTAGACTATTAATATTGAGGGATGCCAGGTAAATTATGAACACTCAACTTTCTAAAACCGACTAATTTGGGTCACCACTTGCACTAACCGCCAACTGTGACTGGTAGAATAGTAAATTACCACACCTCACCTGAGAAGAATGGGATGGGCAAAAACTCACAACCACTCTTGGCCAATCTGAGTAGCAGTCAAAAATTCCCATCTAGCCCTGGCGCAATCAACTAATCTCATTCTCCTAATAGGGTGGAAGGACAGGAGAATGACACGAGGCAAAAGGCGTAAGGAAACCTTCACGGGAGCCTTATTTAGGATCCTAGTCTGACGGATCATGTGGTCCACAATTTGCATGTTGCATCCGGTAAAGGGAGGCAAAGGAGCCCCTTCCATCACAGAAGGGCTGTTCAGAGCAGCCATTGTTCCCCTTACAACAGTAAAAAGGTGCATTTTGTAGAACTGGAGTGATTGATGCCCATCACCAGTATATAAGACTTTACAATGCTATCAACATGTTAATGTCATACAGAAGGCATACAGAAGACAACTAAGCAGGTTTTTCTTCTTTTCTTCCTCTCTCTTCCAGCACATAAAAACAACAGGTCATGAAATTGACTTTGAAAGAACCAAACTCATCTCCAAAACTGAACACTTCAACAGTCGAATAATCATGGAAGCCATTGAAATACAGAAACACCCAAACAACATGAATAAACGTGATGACACCTCCCGCTTGCCTGACATCTGGAAACTAGCCCTGGTCAACAGACGAGCCTCTGTCACAAAGACTGACACCAGGTCCAAAAGGACACAAGATGCCACCACCTTCCATCCACACCAAACACAAACCCAGACCCTTCCCACAGATGAAACGAAACCACCATCCAATAACAAAACCACGACTGCACCATCTACTGCGGCACCCCACTCCAGTCACCACATGGAGCACACTCACACACCCCAAAAAAACATTGGGAGACCACAGACACGTAGCCAGACCAAAATGAATTCACAAGACACAGGACCCCACTCCACCAAAGCCCAGGATACTGCCAGAACCCACCAGCCATCTAACCCACCAGCATCTAAACAGCCATCTAAACAGCCACCAGCAGTTAATCCCTTAACGATCGCCTCAGCCACACAGCAGATCACAAAAGAACAAAGGAACAAAGGAACCTGCAATCAGCAACAAAGCAAGCAAACCACACACCCCCAGCAGTATTTATAGAAGGACTTCAACTGAGACCACGCTTTGCTTCAAGAAGAAAGAAGCCAGAACACCAGCCTGAAGATGACGAGTGAGACCTCAGCCAACGCCAAAACAACCAGATTTCTACACGGAAGAAACCCGAATCCACCCTAACATGCATATATATATATATATATATGTTTTCGTAGATTTTCACGGGTATAGGTATGCATGTTAGGGTGGATTCGGGTTTCTTCCCGTGTAGAAATCTGGTTGTTTTGGCGACGTTTTATATATATATATATATCTCCTCAAAATATACCCCAATTGTCTGCTTGGTGTACTGGGGAATTGGCAAAATTGAAACGGGTGGCCCATAGAGGCAAAAGGCCCTGGTGGAAAACCCAGATTGAAACAAAGAAACAGTTAAGGGCCTTTGGAAGACTTACTCCAAGGCAGTGGAGGCAGCAAAGAAAGCATTTTTCTCTACTACCATGGATTTGGCACAAAATTGCCCAGGGCAGCTTTTCAGAATAGGCAAAAGTCTGCTACACGTTGACCCATGGGTGAATAACACAGACCACTCTGTGTCTCGCTGCAAAGAATTTGCACAACACTTTGTGGGCAAAGTTGAACAGATCCAGGCTACCTTGGATGCTGCTATTGATCCAGAGCCTGTACATAAAACACCCCACCCTCCTTGTCCTGTATTAATGGGTAACTTACAGCTCCTTCAGCCGGATGATGTAGTCAGGACCCTTGGGGAGGTGAGGGCCACCACATATCTGTTGGATCCTTGCCCTTCATGGATCATAAGAACTGCCAGAGAAGGCATGGCAGACTGGTCAGGAAGAGTAGTGAATGCCTCCTTAAAACAGGGCAGGATTCCAGCAGGTATCCGGCAGGTATGTTAATGCTGTAAGATGTCCCTCAATTCCCTACTCTCAATACCTGAATATTAATTGTATTGGCTGTATATGGTCCATCATTACTGTAAGCCACCTTGAGTCCTTTTTCAAGGAAAAAAGTGGGGTGAAAATACTCTAAAATAAAACCCTTGTGTTTTGATTTGTTTTTTTTTGCTTCCTCCACCCTTTCCCCTTTCCCCCTTCTTCCCCCCCTTTGCTTTTGCAATATTATAATTTGCATTTAGACCTATTTTTAAAAGAAAATAAACAGATAAACGTGTTCATTTCAAAATTATTATTTTTAAATGAGACAGGATAATAAGTTGTATTTCCTGCATAAATTTGAATAATTTCATGCTCCCTTCGCCAGAAGCAAAAGAAGAGGCAGAAAGGTGCCATTTGTGCCATTTTGATAGGCTTGTTAATGTAGCCATTTGGCAATCCCTGCATATGCTGCTGTCTTTGTTTCCCTCTCCTCTCGTCATTTGTTCTTTTCATCACATAATGTGATATTGTAGCCCATTGCTTCCTGTTCTTAGGATGGTTCAATCAATCTGTGTGTAGTCGATAATATGTCACATCCTCCCTCATTTTCCACTGGGCTCTGAAATTAGGTTGAGAAAATAAATCAATATATGCAGAGAACACATTCATTTTTATTGCTTTTCTCCCACGACTGCCCTTCTGATACTCGGACTAGAGTGGTGCTTGGATGGTCATTTAAATCTCCAATCATCTCTTGGCTGAATGGACATCCAAGATACTAAAACTCTATTATGCATCAAAATGAATCAAATGGCTCAGCTTTCAATAAACTGACTAAAACGAGAAGTGGTGGAGGATAGTGTAATAATAAAAAGTAAATCAGTGGACAAGCATTCATGACAGAAGGAGCAACACCCTGGGTTACTTCACTCTGTTTTGCTCATATATAACATAACACTGATGTATTGCCTCTGGCGTTGTATCGTGTGGCTCCTCCTGGGAGTATGTGAGTATCTCTCTATTCTAAACAGAGATGCCAAAGAACCAATCTGCATGCAACAGTGAATAGTATTACTTGGCTTTCCAGATTGCCAATATGAAATTGAATAACCAGCAATTTCCTATAAATAAGTAGTTTGGTTTATTAATGTTAGCTCACAGACTTTGCCACCTCTGCAACATCCTTACTTTTATTCTTTCTTTGTTTGTTTTCTTTCTTTTTTTGTACATTACAAAGGCCTCTCACCCTCTGACCATTTAAAGAGATGGCTGCCTTTCCATATTCCACAAGGTATGAAAAACATGTGACATGACAGATGGCCTTTAAAGGAATTCAAGCAGCCTCTACTGGCAGATGCAAATGAAATACTATGAGATTTTAGACCTCCCACATTCACCTGTAGACAACTATCACTGTCATTATTGTATTTGTAAAACAGATACCTTTCATTTTATGATGTTCGAGCTACACCCCAGCCAAACTGCATCTTTGAACATCACAGATGAAATGGATGGATGGTAATTAGAGTCCAGATTTGCAGGGCTTAAATTTCTCACTTCCCTTGATCACCCTATCAGGGTCAAACAGGATCACTTAACAACAGGAGATATCACCAGGTAATTGTAAGTTATATCATGGTAAGTATATCATGTGGCACATGCAAGGATTGGGTAGTTTGGGTCCAGAAACCACACACAAAGGACCCTATTTAGCCCTTCCTCTTTTTAAAGTGACTTTTAAAAACCCTCTCTGTTTTATTGCACATTTGGAGGTTGGGGGAGTTGCATTTAAAAATTATTATTATTATCTGTTATTGGCATTGTACTTAATTGCCTTGCTGATTAATCAATTTCAAACTGGGCTATGATGACTTTTTATTTTATTTTATTTTATTAATTTTATAATGTACAAGTGATTTGTTTAGTCACTATATTGTATATGTATTTATTGCTGTTGTAAACCTCCCAGAGTGCCCTTGTTGCCAGATGTGTGGTCTAGAAATCTAATAAATACATAAATACATAAATACATAAATAAATACATACATACATACATAATCAAAACAGCTCCATGGGGATAGCAGGAAAAAGCTTTAAATTTACTAAGTGGTTTCATCCTGCAGCAACTTAAGTAAACTATCCTCTTTGATTCAGTTCTGGCAACAACACATGCTGGAACTGAATAAAACTGAGCAATCCTACCCACAGCCCTTGAAAATGACCGCAAAAGGTGCAGGCAGGCAGGGATCAGGGACAGACTGCTTTGTGATTGCCCAAGCTGTGGACGGAGCACTCCCTGACTGTATCATAAGACAACAGGACAGGGTTGCCCTTTTCTTGGGTGAAAGATACCACATACCAGCACCATTCTTGAAGTGAAGAAGGGCACAACAGCTATTCCTTCTTCAGGCTCACTGCAGAATCAGTGGGAAGAGCATGATGACCGAGACAGAAAGATGCCCATGCATGATCCAGGCAGGCTTTTCTCTTTGTAAAACTAAGACTTCCGAGGTGTAATAAAAATCATATGAAAAGAGTTGTGGCACTTGAAAGACTGGGCAGGCATATTTTAGTATGATGTTTTGTGGCTCACCGTCCATTTCCATAGACACATTTGAGGAAGCTGAGGGGGTCTCTGAGGAAGTGGATTGTAACCCATGAAAACTCAGTTTAGAAGCCTACCCCCTTTTATCTGCGTAGATGCCCTAAGCCAGTGATGGCGAACCTTTTAGAGACTGAGTGCCCAAACTGCAATTCAAAACCCACTATTTTTTTTTTTTTTGCAAAGTGCCAATACAGTAATTTAACCTGTATACAGGTGCCTATGAAGGGGCAATATCGGGTACCCACAGAAAGGGCTCAGAGTGCCACCTTTGTCACCCATGCCATAGGTTCACCACCACTGCCCTAAGCACATCCAATCTCACCTGATTTTGGAAGCTAAGCAGGGTCGGCCCTGATTAGTACTTGGATGGAGACCACCAGGGAATACCAGGTGCTGTAGGCTCCTGGAGTAGGAACTGGCAAGCCATTCCAGTATTCCTGCCAAGAATACTCCATGGGCATGAGGTCACAAAGAGTCAGTCATGACTGTAATGACTCAACACACACACACACACACACACACACACACACACACACACACACACACACACACACACACACACACACACACACACACATTTATATGTCCCTGTCTCTCTCTCTCTCTCTCTCTCTCTCTCTCTCCCTCTCTCTCTCTTTGTGTGTGTGTGTGTGTGTGTGTGTGTGTGTGTGTGCAGAGAGGGAGGGAGGGAGGGAGGGAGAACATAGAGGCAAAGCAAAAACAAAGTGTGCTGCTTATACACTGCCCCATAGCACTTAAAGCACTCTCTGGGCGGTTTACACATAATTATGTGCATTACACATTGCACCCCTCCCCCCAGCAAGCTGAGTATGCATTTTACCTACCTCGGAAGGATAGAAGGCTGAGTGAACTTTAAGCCGACTACCTGGTTGTGAGCACAATTATAACTTTAGTACAGCAGTACAATCACAGCACCACAAGGCTCCTCTGGGGTCCAGAAAGCACATAATGCTTCCTGTGTCCCATAGAGGGAGACAGTGAGATTTTCTGAGCATTTTAAAATTACTTTTATAAATAGGGAGAGTATAGAAGTCCTTCCACAGTCCCAATCAGGGGTAGGGGAAAATGCAAAAAGCCCCATGTAATGCTGTTGGCTGCTGGCTGGCTGCCTGTTGCCTAACCCTGGCTAAAGTTTACTAAGGGCCTTTTTACACGACCCCTAAATCCAAGGCAAAGGTCTCCCAAATGCGGAGCTTAAAATTGATTTCCCACCAGCTGTGAACTTTAAACAAAATTAAGTACAACCACACCCACCTAAGTGTGCCCCAGCGCACATTAGAAGTACCTGGTCTCCGATGCGAATTGAAAAGCTGTGGACGGTGGGCTTCTTCTTCTTCTTCTTTTTGTCCCCACCACCCCTTTAAGAGACAGGAATCACTACCGGGCTGTTCAAGGCAGAGGGAGGTGAGCGGAGATGAGCCTGCATTCTTTTCTCCCTTTTTTCTCCCTCCCCTCACGCAGACAGGTGCAATGGAGGTAGGAATGGTGGGAACACAGGATGAGGAACAACACCCCACAATCTCTGGTCCAAATTTAATTTCCCAGCAGATTTTAGAGGTTGTGTAAAAGCACCCTAACATACAAACAGAGAACTTTGCAGCAAACTGCACAATTGTACAGCCTTTGTATTGGAATTCAGAAGAACCAGATAAGTGATTGTACAATTGTTTGTGTAAAAGCAAAAGCAAAAAGCAAAAAGCAAAGTGTTCTGCTTATATACCGCCCCATACTACTACAAGTAGTCTCTGGGCGGTTTACAATTTTAATTACAGAGTGCAGGCTACACATTGCCCCCCCAGCAAGCTGGGTACTCATTTTACCGACCTCGGAAGGATGGAAGGCTGAGTGAACCTTGAGCCTGCTACCGGGGATTGAACCCAGGTCGTGAGCACAGTTTTACTTGCAGTACAGGCATTTAACCACTGCGCCACGACATGCATGTGCATGTTGAAAAGAAGGGCTAGACATCTGCTCAGAGAACTCTCTGCGTGGATAGTTTTTCTTCCCCGTTGCCCTGTCCTTCAGGCAATCCATATCTTGGATGGATTTCAAGTCACTCTTCCAAAACACAAAAATGCTAGAATGTTTCAATGAAACAGATGGGAAAATATAACTATGGGAAGAAAAAAATGTTTTCCTTGCCTCACCTTTTTTTTCTGAAGACAGAGGATGAAAGAATAAGAAAGCAACACATTCCTAAACGTCTTTTCTGGTATTTTCCATGCACCATTTCAACAATAGGATCTTGGCACGGAAAACGAGTTGGTTGTCATCATTTGGGAATTTATTTTTCTTTGTCTTGTGCTGTTTGACTTTCTTTAGCAAGCAAATGGGTTGCTGCATTGTGGAACTGCCTGAAAGGGAGGAAATTTTAAATACAATTTGTAAACCAATAAAGAAGAAGAAATAATCCTCCATACCGAAATAGGCAACACAAGGCTGCTCTCTTCTACCCCTATTGGATACTATTGGGACCAGAATACAGATTAGATGTCAGGAATCAGTGTCAACTGTGTTGAAATTGTATGAGTGAGTTGGAGCAGCAGAAGCCAGGAGCTGGAATCCTCACTATGCTTCCAGGGTGAGGGACCAGTTTAACTCATCCATGTGGCATAAGGAATTATGCACTCCACCATCTGTGTGGCCTTGAGCAAGCTACAGTTCCAGAAAAAGAAGAGAGAAGTACAGTAGGACCCCGGTATCCACTGGGGATTGGTTCCTGGTCTTCTCGTGGATAATGAAAACTGTGGATAAGAGAGAACGTCTGCCCACCCACCCCCAAACTGCTGTTTCCTGACAGGAGCTTGCTTTATGACTGCTGTTTTGAGACAGTTGCTTGCTTCATGGCCGCTGTTTGTGACAGTAGCTCACTTTACAGATGTTATTTGTGACAACAGCTTGCTTTACAGCTTGCTTTGCAGCTGCTGAATTATTTAACTTTTTCCTCTGCCAACCATGGATAACTGAATCAGTGGATAATGAATCAGTGGATAGAGGGGTCCTACGGTAAATCATTTGTAAATACTTCCCACCTAGAAAACCATACTAAGAAAATGTCAACTTAAATCTCAGTTGACTTGGTGGCACATAATTATTATTTAAAGGAATGGGTTGGCATCCGTATTAGTACAGATCCCTCACTGGATAGGTGATATTTCTTTCCTCCTTTCTCTAGAAAGAAGCTATGCCTTCCTGCTACTGTACAAGGCAACCGGGAGATTCTGGAAGCTGAGCTACTCTGCTTCTATGGCTATGGGTACAGACATGTCCCACAACAATTCCACCAGTGCCGCCAAGTTTCCTGCTTATATCTTTGATTTAAAGAGACAGCTCTGGACACTTAAAATACATCAATGGAAGGTGGAAGAGAGAAACTGGTTCACACAGAGACATGATTCCAAAAATGGGCAAAGCTCAGTCTTCACTTTGACGAATGTACAAACTGAAACCTTCCTTCCTTTTTAATAAGGCACCAAGTAGTCCAATTGTCTTGGCACTGGAGGGAATCATTTTATGCGAAAGCCTTGCATAGAAAGATGAGCCAGTTAGGTAAGCAAACCATAATACAAGCACAATAGGAGAAAGCAGAGGCCTTTTAACCTCAATTAAACACCACACACTCTGAAAGTGAAACCTTACGCAACCAAAATGAGACCTGCCATGTACATGTAGGAAGTATCTCCCGACTCAGGGAACAGAGATTTGAGGGGTTGACTCTAAAAGCACAACCCCTCAAACAACCAGTCCATTGAGCATACTCCTATGGCTATGGAACGTTGACAGACTGTTAAGGAAGAGGACAGAAAATTGAGGAGGAGGAGGAAGAAGGTGAAAATATCAAAACAAGAAGTATACTACTTGCTTATTGTTGGGAATAATGGTTTTGTGTAGAGAACCGTATTTTGCATTTTACTCATTGTACAAGTGTGAAGAGTCTCAGTCATCCAGGTGAGTTTATCTGGAACTGGAGTCATGGCAACTGGACTTCTTTTCTTGAGAGATTGAAACATTTTGCTGTTCATCCAAACAGCTTCATCAGTCTGAGGAAAGCTAGTTGCGAGTCCTCCATTTTATAGTTCACTTTGACCTCATGTCACCCTGTTCTGAAATAGGCTCATTAGGTGGACAATAGTCTCAATAGGCCATTAGGTGAACAATGGCCTAAGGTGATGAAACCTATAAAGTAATGGGTCGTTACCTATGGTGATGGTGGAGGTGTGAGCAATATAGTATACTCTGTCCAATGCAGTGAGGAGTGTGCAGACCTCTATATTGGAGAAACTAAGCAGCCATTAAACAGGAGGATGACCCAACATAGGAAGGGCAACAGGTCAGGACCAGAATCAGCAGTATACCTCCACTTCAAGGACAAAGGGCACTCATTCAAAGATGAAGATGTACACATATTAGATAGAGCAGATAGGTGATTTGAGAGAGAGGTTTGGGAAGCCATTCATGTGAGTATTGAAAACCCCCTCTCTCAACAGAGGTGGGGGGCTCAGGCACAGTTTATCTGCCATTTATCAGGCAGTGATTTCAACAATACCGACATATCAAAATACTTCACACTTCCACCACCAACACAACCCATACTTTATGGGTTTCAGCACCTTAGGCCATAGTTCACCTAATGGCCTATTGAGACTATTGTTCGCCTAACGAGCCTATTCAGGCCATTGTCCATCTTATGAGCCTATTACATACCAGGGTGACAAGAGGTCAAAGTGAACTATAAAATGGAGGACTTTTCAAAACAAGCAAATCACAACCTTAGTGTTATGAAGCAATAACATGTCCCCCTTTAGCAACAACAAGAAAGAGCAAATTAATTTATCTTTTGATATAAAACAGGCTCATGTAGTGTTATGTAGATTCAGTGAGCTGGCTAGGAAAAATTGTTCTCTTGAGGAATAATTTTCTGAAGAATGTCCCTCAGGCTGCAACTACATTGTTGTTTAATTCTCCAAAAGGATGAGTGTGTGTGTGTGTGTGTGTGTGACTATTATGTTTTGTTCTCCAAAAGGAGCAGAGTTATAGCAATGTTTTGTTAAAGATTGCTTCGGTGCCCAGTGTTCACACCGACATCTCAAACTGAGATGGTCAATCAGTGCCACAGTCCATAGGCCCCAGACTTTGATTCCACCCTCTGCTGACCTCCCCAGCTGTCCTTTTAGAGTTCATTGTAAAGGTGGTTGCCTGTTTCAAGTGTTGCATGGGGCTAAGGAAAAGGGACAGTTTTACAAAGTTCTCCATAATATACAGGCACACACACACATAATGCAAAAACATTGTCATCTGCTGTAGCTCTTTGGAGTTGTTTCTATTTCATATTGATTCTTATCTTTTTTTGTCTCTGCAGAGGTGACCTAGTGTTAAAGTAATATATCAATGGCATGACAGGGTGATCTAACACTCTACTCAATACGGTGTTAAAACAATATTTTCAGAGAAATATCATGGGTGTGGGTGCCCCAAAGTATCATGTGCAGCTCAGTATGTCACTAGAACAGTGTTTTTCAACCACTGTTCCGCGGCACACTAGTGTGCCGCGAGATGTTCCCTGGTGTGCCGTTGGAAAAGCTGAAGAATATCAGCTTTGTGTTCAGCCAAACAGGCCCAGGTTGCGCACTGAATAAAGTATTTTCATATTTCTGTTTACTTACTATTTCATAATAAAGTAATTATAAAATACTTTCTTTGTGTTTATTTGATTCCCATTCAAGAGAATTACTTTATATATAGTAAATATAGGCACAGTTAATTTTTTTAACATTTTCTAATGGTGGTGTGCCTCGTGATTTTTTTCATGAAACAAGTGTGCCTTTGCCCAAAAAAGGTTGAAAAACACTGCACTAGAACACCATCCACAATGTCTTTCTCTCTCTCTCTCTCTCATGAAACAAGTGAGAACATGGGGGAAAGTCCATTCAAATCATTCCAGTATGAAAAAAATAGAAGCCTCCAGTGGTAGGGGAGGGGGAATTCCACATCGGAAGCAAGAAAAGGCCAGATTGATTCAAAGTTGCCTTTGTGTCACATGATCAGTTTAAGAAAGAAGAGCAAATTCATCTGTTTTACACCCACAGCTTATCCGGCACCATTTGACCATGTAGTTACAGCCTCCTTCTTTCTGTCTAACTCACCCTCTGCAAGTATTTAGGAATAGGAATAGGAATACGTCCATAGTGAATAAAATCTGTGCGGTAAAATGGAGGGGACTCCAGTAGTTTAAATGCCAGGAAAAGAGATTTTGACTCTCAGTGGAAAACACAAAAACACCAAGTGATGCTCCGCATCCATTGCAGTTGCTTAATATTCAAATCCGGCCAAGCTGCTTTGGCAAATGAGGCAAAAAAACTCATAAGCATCTTTTCTCCACCCTTGGCACTGAAAATATAGTGACTGCAAAGTACATGGCCAACAATGCAATGCCATTTTATTCAACATGCTCAAGACACTCAAACTTAGGCAACCACTTCACCCTGCTGGATGGTACACTCAATCCTGGTTAATTCTATTCTACGTAGCATTTATACTGTATATGCTTTACAGATGGGAAAGTGTTCCATTTGGCAACCCAGTGCTCTCTGTCCCTGGGGAAATGGCAGATGCTGTAGCTTGTTAAGACACTGTGCTTTATTCACAAATAGGTTTGTAACCACACGTTGGAGTTATTTCAGTGGCAATGTAAAACACAATTCACACATCTAAAAGGAAGGGCAGCATGGGAAAGGCTCATGTTTTGCAAGACTGAATAAAGCAAAAATCTGCCCCAGGACTGACCCAAGCTGGGAAAGGGGAAAGGATTTTGTTACAAAGGTCTTCAAAAGCTAATGAGACATTCCATTGTGCAGCCAAAACCTAGGCCCTTTTACTCAGAGATTAGCCTGGTTGTGTTTCATTTTACAACAGGTAGAAGATGAACAATTAACAACTAATCTTTCCTAGTATCCTATGAATAAAATTTCCAATTGGAGCCCAAGAGAGAGCTGTTGAATAATGTGTCAGTACCCTGAAAATATTTAGGCACAGTTGTAAGTCTAAGGCAGAACTTATGGTGTGGGACTGATTTCAGTGCTTTAATGTATTTAGTTTCAGTTCTATTTTAGTTTAGGTACTGACTAGAAAAGAAATAAACCAATGGGTCCCAGCATTTATCTTTAAAGGTACAATTCTTTCTCATACGTTAATGCCAAGTGTAATGCATTTTGTTGGAGATTTAGAAAAATTAGCAGAATACAGTTTTTCTTTTGTAGATGTTGCAATCCCACACAAGCTGTTCAAATGTAAAGCCTGGAAAAAGACTCATTACCGGAATGCCCCAGCCAACCTGACCAAGTCTGACAGCTGCTGCACAGAAAGACCCCCCCCTCCCACTGTGTTTAGCAACACAACTGAACAAGCCATAAGTGTTTCCTGCCAGAGCCTCTGTGCATCCTGGGGCTGGCCCTGCCTAGATCTTTCTTCCTTTGTCAGCAGCACCCTTTTATAGCATCTAAGGCTGATGGGACTGAATGAATTCAAAATCAGCTGGGAAGACACTGACAGATCCATAGTATGCCAATATGCTGATCGCATCGCTAGTGCAAGGGTTTCTTAGAATCAACCTTGTGTTTCATGCTACTGTCAGCAGTTCTGTCTGGCTTCCCCAGTAAATGTATCACCTGAACCCCCAGTAAATTATATATTATATATTTTAGTGGGGGTTCACACACACACACACACACACACACACACACACACACACACACACACACACACACACACACAAATGTTCCCAAGAGTAGTACAATCACTTTTCAAAATAAGGAGAAAGTGAAATGCTCTCTTTTTCTCCTCTTGTACCCATTAGACTACATATGAGACAATATATTGTTTGAAATGCTTACAGATGTGTGACCTGACTGAAGTAGACCAGGAAGGAAAGTCTAAGAGAACAAGCTCTCTGCTCAGACTCAGCCTGAGGATTACTGCTCCATTCGCCTCCTATGCAGTTCTATGAGTGATGAAAATTCATTAAGAGGTGAGCTTTTGGGTGTGTGTGTGTGAGACAGACACTTAAAAGGCAGGATCTGTATTTCATTCCAACCATTGAGAAAGGGAAGAAATAAAACTGCTACACACATAGGCTAGCCTATTAACAGCCAACAACACAGAGACAGTTGATGGCAAACACATGCTTCTCATGCCATCCGTCTAGGATTTCTGGCACCACAGCAATCCTATCTGGGTGGAATATTTATGTACTGTATGTCAGCCTTGTGCCAGAATGCAACAAAACAACATCACTAAGAGCCACTGGGGTCACTCATGGGAGCAGAATGGACACAGTGGCCTCAGCTAGCTGAAATGCAGATCAAGAGAAAACAGAGATACGACTGAGCATTGTACTTCAGGTGTACAGTTTATTCTTCTGCTTCTACTCAGAAACACTAATTAATACTGCCCTACCAGGCTTGAGCCCCTGAATGTGGACAATTGTAACAGAGGAAAAATGAATTAGATGGATGCAGTTGATGTCTGGTCCTGACATGTGGCATATCTCAACATCGACTAAGTTTATGACCCACAGCTTGGGAATTTTTTTATTTATTTACTGTATTTGGACTGCAGCTCCCAGAATTGCACAAGCCAATGCCACCGAAAAAGCTACTGTTTCCCACCTCGGATATGACCAACCTATTCCTTTACAAGCAGCAGCTAAGGAGAATAGGGGCAAAGGCTTAAAGGTGGAATGAATCATGGCACCAAAAAGACCAATTTACTTCCCCACCTCTTTCCCACATTACTGACTATAGCTATCAGTGCTGAGCAAGCTCTATTAGACGTGCTGCACATCTTGCAACATTTAATTCTGTCACACGATGTACAGAGAAACAACTTCATTGTTTTCTGGTGGACAATAACTGGCTTATAATGAGTGGCACACAAAAGCATTTCAAAGGAGCCAATTGTTTTTAGGAATGTCTATGCCTAGATGCCCTAAGCACATCCGATCTTGCCTGATTTCAGAAGCTAAGCAGGGTCGGCCCTGGTTAGTACTTGGATGGGAGACCCCCCAGGGAATACCAGGTGTGGTAGGAACTGGCAAACCACTCCAATATTCCTGCCAAGAAAACTCCATGGACATGGGGGCAAGAAGAATCAGTCACGACGGTAACAACGCAACACACACAAACACACACACACACATGCACTGTAAAAAAGGCTAATATGGTTATAAATAGTAGACATAAAATTCAAATGGGGGTTCATTTGGACCTAGACTTGTAATGTTTAGAGACATGAAAAAGAAAAAGGGAACATCAAGCATGAAGAAGGGATGAAATCTCTTGAGGCTCCAGCACATTATGTCCATTTTTGCTGCTTTTTGTTGCTACTAAGGTTACTCCAATATGCAGACATTAGTTTTTTTTTAATATCAAACACTAGACATATGAAACCTGTAAAAGATATACAAAATATAATTATTGCCAAAGCTATATATTTTCAAACCTTCAAAATAAAACACAAATGCTTCTGTGTTTCTACATGGATATAGGCCTATAATTTCTAGTGCCAACACTAGTACTGAGTTTATCTCTTGTAAAAGGCAGACTTTTATGCTTTCGCTATTCCAACACATGCACCTACAAACACATGAGCATGCAGTGAGCATTTCTTCCTGCTATATGCGAGAATAGGCAGAATATACATCGCTTTACATTATTTAATTTCCAAAACAAAAACAAAAACAAAAACTGACCAGGGAAATGACTATGTCATTCAAAGGAAAAACTGCTATGAGCTATAAAATTATACAAATATACATATATATATATACTGTAGATATAAATATAAGCATGTTGGGGCAGGGAGAAAGGCATCCTTATCTAATTAATAAAAACACTGAAGACTGTAATGATGATCAAAGAGGGAATTACTATCAATCAACATACGATTGCATAGAACTGGTTGTGTTCAGGAACGTGGAAAACAGAATCCACATGAGGTACGGAAGTTTCACAACACCACTGCCTCCCTCCCTGAAATCCATCGGCTACCAGTTCAAGAGAGTTCATTCAAAGCTGTCCTTCTCACAGTAGGTGGGGCTGATGGAGACCTGGAGGCCCATCTGGAAGGTAAGCGTCTATTTGCTGGTCGAGCTGGTCGAGAGAAGCCTTTTCCATTGGACTGCTTAGCTGGCATAGATACCTACAATACAAATCAGGTTTCTTGAGTGGAGAATTTAGTAGTGGGGGCAAAAACCCCTTGGAAACAAATACTCATGGCATTCCAAGATAATGGCTTAGGGTACAGTGGTCGGTCTCAAAGAGGTGGCCATGGGCTATTAAAAACTCCCCCCACACATATATACATATTTATTATTTACACAGCAATGTAAAGATGTAATGAGAAAATAATGCTTATGTGTGATGAAGAAATGTGTGGCATGTAAATAAAACACAAAATGTCAGAGAGGTTTTTATTTAGTGTTTAAAGCTGTTCTCTCCAGACAGCCAAAACACGATGGAACCAACATTTATTCAACTGGCCGCAGAGTGAACTGTTTGCTTGATGGAGCTGACAAACAACTCACTTGTCAGCAAGCACTTTTTTTAAGGTAAACAAACTTTTTACAAGTTGTAATGAGCCAAAACTCTGCTCAGAGCCTGAGTTTGATCCCAAGAGGCTCAGGTAGCTGGCTTAAGGTTGGCTCAGCCTTTCATCCTTCGGAGGGAGGTCGGTAAACTGAGTACTCCGCTCCCTGTGGGCTGGGAGCAATGTGTAGCCTGCATAATTAAATTGTAAGCCACCTAGACAGTGCTTTAAGCATTATGGGATGGTACATAAGCAGCACTTTCCCCTCCCTTTTTGGTTTGAAAGCTGAGTGAGGAACAAATCAATGGGTCATTTCATTGCACAACCAGTTTAAATGAGGACGGACTTAACCAATCTGTTTATTGCACAGAGTTACAGGTAAGCAGATCCTTTCATAAAAAAAAAAGACATGTTTTTACACTTCAGTGCCCAGCATTCAGCAACCAGCAGTGCTCCGCGGAGATATAGTACAAAAATGTTAACTTCTCCATGTCTTAACTCTAGATTATCTTTAAATTAGCCAATTTCCATTTGATCAATTTAGGCAACACTTAGTGCACATCTGGAATTAATCAGACTTTAAGTTCTGTTTACATAAAAACTTTATGCTGCTTTTTTGTGCTTATACGCCATCCAGGAAAGCTAGCAACAGATAAACTGATGAAGTATTAAAATGTGTGTCAATTCTCAAGTCTAAGTCCAGCTGTTCAACCAAACTAGAGCGGAGCCATGGAATAAATGGAGCTTATTCATAAAAGTTGACTGACAAATTCCGCACTAATTCAGTGGATCTATTGTAATGACGAATAACAATCAGATGTGAGCTTTTACCACGACTGCACTTCTAATAATGTTACTGTCATAATATGTAGAATTGACAAAATATATGTAATGTATATTTAACAGAGTGAACAGAGGATTTGTAAAATGGAGTCGGTCAAAATGCAGTGTCATGATGTTAGCCACAAGTGCAAAGAATTAGAAATCACTAGCAGATTAAGTGATTTAGCACAGGTGGAATAGTTAATGACATCATGGTTTGTCAGAATGTGATTGGTTAAAATCATGTCTAATGAGGTCTAAATGTGTATAAAAGAACTGGTTGTAATAATGTTAAATTGGGACTGTTTATGATGAGAAACAGTACCACACACTCTGTTGATTTGTATATATGTTATTGCTTGGTGTTATGCTGTTGTTATTTGCTGTATATTTGCTGTATATATTCAATATAAGAGTTTTATTCTAAGCCATGTTTCTTTGTCTCTCCGTTTCTAAGTTCTGATAATACTTATTGCAATTATCTACACTTTATCTGCATGCTACTGCTGCTAAGCTCATATTTTTCTCTGCTATACACATGTGTGTATTTTCTTTTCATAATCCCTTATTTATTGCTTGATAGTTACAGAATTTTGAGGCCTCCTAGCTGCTTAGTTTTGCTGTGACCCTTCTTTTAACTTACCAAAGTGGCTGCTGGTATGAAGGAAACTACTGCGGCAGGGCAGTGTAGGCTTTGGTCACAGGGTCCTGCAATAACCATACCTTGGAATCCTTTCTCAGTCAGCAGTTTCCAAGAGTCAAACTCAGTCACCACCAGTCCATTCCTAAGCTTACATAAGCACCGAGACACAGACAACACAAACCCTCTAGGGACCAGGACAGATCAATGTCTGATTAGTTTAGCCTCTGGAGAGGTCTGACCCAATCGGAAATGCATTTGGAAGTGAATGATGAGAAATCCAGTACATGGACCTTCCTAGATACTAGACTGTATTTGTTCAGGATATGTGCTCATCCTCCTCATCTTCCTCTTCCTCCTCCTCCTCCTCCTCCTTGTTCCTCTCCCAGCAGAGGAACAAGAGGTGGGAAGATGTGGTTATATTGGTTGACGTCTGGACGTTCCATACACCAGCCCCCTGTTTTAGAGATATGTGACAAAAACTAGGTCCACACAATGGGAGAATCTCTGAATAAGCAGAGGGCCAGAACTCTTCACTCTTGAACGATGGTGCCTAAGAAGTGACCTGATTGAAGTTTATAAAATCATACATGGTGTGGACAAAATAGATAAGGAAAAACTGTTTTTTCTATTGTACAACACTCGAACTAGGAAGAACTACATGAAACTTTTGGGTGCTAGATCTCAAACAAGGAAAAGTATTTTTTTCACCCAGAGGATCACTGGTCTATGGAACTCCCTGCCAGAAGAAGTGGTGACAGCTGTCAGCCTTGACAGGTTTAAGAAAAATTAGACAAGTTCATGGACAACAAGGGTATCAATGGCTATAATTATGGATGCCTAAGGGCAACCTCTGGTTTGGAGAGATAGGCAGGATATCTCTCAATGCCATTTGCAGGGAATTGTAAGCTGGTGAAGACATCTGCTTGGGAATACCCTGAAGCAAATGGTGAGCCACTGTGTAAGACAGAATGTGGGACTGGATGGGCTGTGGCCTGATCCAGCAAGGCTGTTCTTATGTTCTTATATTCTTATAATCCCAATTGTGTAGATGGAGTGGTTCTGTTATTGTTCCTGTTATTGGCTATTCAGATCATAGATGCAGCAGCTGTAAATAACAGTGCTGTAAACATAGTGAAGTATGCCTGTATGTACACCCAAACTACTGCCCAAGTAGAAGACATTAATGAAACCAATGCAATGGTTAAATGCCATTAAACTTGCATTTTTCAGGCTGAAGGAATATAACGTTGAACTTTTTCCCCTGTGCAGAAGGATTCTGAAGAAATGGATGCAGTCCTTTACTGCACACCCATCCACCCACATCTAGAGGTTAACCTTAATGAGACAGCTGGGGGTGTCAGACAGGAAAATGTACCAATGGTATTGATATATAATCCGACGAGAGTAGAGTGATAAGGAGAAGTAAATGATAAGGAGAAGTAAATGTTAGCAAATGCAGTACCTTGGTAATTCTGTGCCCCAAACCTTATTTTTGCTGCTGTTGTCATCATTGTTTGTATGCTTTTTGTATTCTAAAAATTAAATTTAAAAAAAGGCAAGCATGCAAATGGCAGACGATTGCATTCGACCTATTCTCTCCTCTATTGCCAAGCAACATCTTAGATAGACATTAGTTTGATTAGAATTTTGGTCTCCATATGGAAATCTCCAAGAGAGCCTCCGAAGTCCTCCCAGCTGTGTTGTTGGGCTACAGTTCGGTGATGCCTCCTAAGATGAAGCTAATCCATTCCATGGTTCAATTTGTCTTATAAAAAATTCGTCTTAAGAAGCACGGTTTCCCATAGGAATGCACTGAAAACCAATTAATCTGTTCCAATCCATTCAATGCATTCCTATCGGAAGGCTGTCTAAACCTCCCTCAATAAAGGGACAGCAGAAGGCTGTTCCCCACCCCTGCAGCTGACAGACAGCTGATATTGACAGCTCAGAGTTGTCAAAATTAGGTGTCTTGTCTCAGCTGCGTGGAGGAGCCTTCAGCTGCCAGTGATTTATTTATTTATTTATTTCCTGCACTTATATACCGCGCCATTTCCTGGAGGACTCTGGGCGGTTTACAAAAGAGAAAACATATAGTAAAAACAATAGTGGAGAACAACGATGGGCACTAGTCAATAAAAAGCCCTCAATAGAAGCAGCGGGTGAAAGAGAAGGAAAGGGGGAAAAACAGAAGGAGGAGGAGGAGAAAAACCAAACAGAAATGAGGTCGCCATAAGCCTCCTTAAAGAGCAAGGTTTTAAAGCCTTTTTGAAGGCAGGCAGGGACAATGCAAGGCACAACTCACTCGGTAGCTGATTCCACAAGGAAGGGCCGACCATGGAGAAGGCGCGACTACAAGTTATCAATTTTCGTGCCTCCCTTGGGGTGGCCACCCTGAGTGAGCGAGCGCGCCTGCGACATCTGAGTGGGCCTGGCCTCTGCTGATCTCTGAGAGATATGCTCCGCCAGGTAGTCAGGTCCCAAGCCGTGGAGGGTTTTGAAAACCAAAACCAGGACCTTGAACCTTATCCGGAGGGCAACGGGCAACCAATGCAGGCGGGCCAGAACTGGGGTGATGTGATCATACTTATGAGCACCCACCACCAGTCTGGCCACCGCATTCTGTACCCGCTGCAACCTCCGGACAAGGGTCAAGGGCAACCCCACGTAGAGTGCATTGCAGTAGTCAATCCTCTATATCACAAGGGCCTGCACGACTGTTCTCAGGGAGGACTCATCGAGGTACGGGCGGATCTGGGCAATCCTGCAGAGTTGGAAAAAAGCGGCCCTGGAGACCACCGTCACCTGGGCTTCCAGGGAGAGGGCTGAGTCCAGGACCACGCCCAGATTCCTGGCCCTGTCCGTAGGATGGAGGGAAACTCCCCCAGCCTAGGGAAGTGGCCATTGTACCTAGACATGGGCGTCCCGAAGAAGAGAACCTCAGTCTTCTCCAGATTAAGTTTGAGCCTGTTCATCCTTGTCCACTCCAAGACCGCCTCCAGACACAGATCAAGGGAGCGAACTGCCTCCACTGCAGAAGAAGAAAAGGAGAGATAGAGCTGTGTGTCATCAGCGTACTTGAGGAGGCAGCCAACTCCTTTTTGCCCGAGTCTCTGCGCCGAGATTCGGGTGAAGAGAAGGTGGTGGCGGCTTCTATCCGGCTTTTCTTTCCCTGTGGCATCCAATCCTTGGGTGCTACAGGGAAGGAAAGGCAGTTAGGATTTTGAATTTCATGCACCCAGAGCCCCCCCCCGGGTTGTGGGTGTATGAAATTCAAATGCCTGCTCTGTAAAATGATTTTTTTTTTTTGCAAGACATAGGGTAGGCAAACCATCATCTTGTGAAAAATGCCCATCCCTGGAAATCTGAATTGTCTTACGAATAATTCATCTTATAGGGCATTCGTCTTGTGAGTCACCATGGTAATTTCTGTGTATAAGACTGTATTTTTATCTAAAATTGTTAGACTAAACATTGAGGGTCATTGTATACATGGAAGTAAGCCACGGAGAGAACTGCATGGTTGTGAAACTGTAATTTTGGATTGGAAAAGTGTGAGTCATCTTATACATGGAGGCATCTTATAGATCAGTGTTGGCAAACCTATAGCACAGGTGCAAATGGTGGTACTCACAGCCCCTTCTGTGGGCACCTAACATTGCCCCTTCACAGCCAGCTGTATTCGGGTTAAATTGCTGAATTGGCACTTTGTGAAAAATTAGTAGGATTTGAATTGAAGTTTGGGCACTCTAAAAGGTTCACCATTACTGTTATAGATGGACAAATACAGTAAATCTCTATATACTGCCTCAGCCATCATAGGGCCTTTTTACATGACCCCTAAGATCCGCTGGCCACTTAAATTCAGACCAGAGATCTTAGGGGTTCGTCGCTCTTCATCTGTCCCCACCCCCTCTGCACTTCCTGGTTGCTGGCTGCATGAGGGAGGGAGAAAAAAGAAAAAAAAGAATGCCGGCTTACCTCCGTTCTGTTCCCAGCAGCATTCAGATTTCTTAAAGGGGCGGGGGACAGAAAAACAACAAACAGAAGCCAGGAGAGCCCCGCACTCACTATCCTTACACCGGACCAAATATTTTTCACATCCAAAAAGCAGGTACCTGAAAGTTGCGCTGGACACGCTAAAGTGGGCGGGGTGGCACTTAATTTCCTGTTAACTCCGGAGCTGGTGGGTAAACATTTTTAATCTCCGGAGCTGGGAGCCATTTGCCCCGGAGTTTAGGGGTCGTGTATAAACGCCCTTAGAAGAAAAGTGGGATGAAAATGTAATCAGTTAAATAAGTGGATCAACTTCTTGTTAAAATCATACATACCTCTGGGAATTTCTGCTTCTCTTTAACATGTTTGGCATAAAGTCCAACGTGTCTGACCAAATTCTTCTGCTGCTCTGGCTTTCCTTGGTCTGTCTGGAGCATTTCAAAGCAATGGTCCAGTTTCTCACAGTCACTCTCAGTAAACTCACATTTGGATTGTACCCATTGCTGCTTCTGGAACTTTGAGTTCCACAAGGCAGCTGATCTTTCATAGTTCTTCAGAAGTTTTTCAACCACACCATAGTTTGATCTTGAGTCAGCTGATCGTGGGCGACCAGACAAATTACTCGGCCTCCAAGCATGCTCCTGGAGCATATGGTGGTAGCCACTGAGAAGTCCATTGAGTTGCTTGGGCTGTTCTTTGGGTCTGACATTTTTGCCAGCTTTGCCGAGTTTTTCTTCAGCTCTTGGGGACAGTCTGGGATTTAGAACACATGCTGACTCATCATTTTCTATTCTGCTGACCGTACCGCCCTGTAGCATGCAATGAGATTTCGGCTCTGGAGATGACACAGTCTGCATTTGGTTCTGCTGCAGACTCTTTTGGGCTTTATCTGTCTGAAACACAGTTCGATTAAATTCAGCAATTTTTGCTTCCAGGGTTTCATTTCGTTGAGTCTTTCCAGTTCCGTATCCAGAATCGCCCAGTGTGTCGCACACAGGACCATAAAGGTCAGTGTTTTGCCATTTGGGATTATGTTTCTGAGGTACCATGTTTCCATCGGAGCAGCTCTTCTGTACAGAATGTGATGAGGAGCCATTTGTAGGACAATTCCCAACCTTGCCTGTATCACAAGTCCATGTGTTGTGACAAAATCCTGTCAGAGGCTTGCCTTCCAGGGACAGACCCCTTTCTTCCATGGGCACAGTGACAGGCGTGGTGGGCCCATTAGAAAGGGCAACAGATACTGGGACATCACATGGCTTTGCAAAAGACGAATGAATAAATGCACTTCCATCCCAGTGCTCTGGAGTCATGCTACTGCTTTTCTGCCCTGTTTCTTTGGCAAATGCTTCAGAAACATGCGCCAGAGAGCTGGTCAAATGCCAAGAAGTGCTTCGAGGGGGGATAGGAGGTGCTTCCCTTGCTTGCCAGGGCAAAAGGTTTGCTTTCTCAACTCCAGCAAGAGCATTAAATGGCACGTCCTTCAAATCCCTGCTGGCGCCCATCAAATTCTTCCTGTTGTTGTGTCGTTCTGTTTCAGATGGAATTGAAGCTAGCTGGGGGTCATTGTTAGGCAGGAAGTTCACCTCTCTCATTGTAATCAATATGTTTTCATTTCCCACAGATTCTTCCAGAAAAGGAGAGTGCTTCTTTCTGTGTGCACAGAAAAGCATTTGCAGGACTAAGATTTTTAAAAACAAAACATTCTCTACTCTTATTGTCAACTTTGCAACAAAGCAAAGTGTTCTGCTTATATTCTGCCCCATACCACTTCAAGTAGTCTCTGAGCTATTTACAGTTTTTAATTACAGTAGGCAGGCTACACATTGCCCCCCCCTCCCAGCAAGCTGGGTACTCATTTTACCAACCTCAGAAGGATGGAAGTCTGAGTGAACCTTAAGCCTGCTACCTGGGATTGAACCCCAGGTCGTGAGCACAGTTATAGCTGCAGTACAGACATTTAACCACTGTGCCACAAACTTTGAGGCCTACCATTTTTGAAATCGCAGTATTTCAGTTCTGTTTCATTTACTGATCAGAGCAGACTCACAGAGCAGACTTTACAAGTCCCCATGATTTCCTGCTCTATAATGATTCAGGGTCAGCAGCCTTCCTAGAATCTATTCCTTCGAACCCACAGGGTGCCTTACTGGATTAGCATAATGACATAATGCTATGTTGTGTTCAACCTCTCACAATTATTTTGGACAGTTTAAACTAGAACTTGGCACAATCCAAATGTACTGGACTGCAACTCCAATCATCATCGCGAGCCATCATCCTTGATACATCTGGAAGATGCCAGACTGGAGGACGCTGCTTTTATGGGACTAGAGTTTCACAGCATCCCTCAGGAACTATCATTGATTTGATGTTTTATTTATTCATCTTAGCAAACATGTATTGGGGAGCAAGGAACTTCCATCCAGATGGCTGCAAAGTTGGATGGGCTGTAGAGGAATTGTATTCTATGCCCAGTCTAAGGAAATGAGACTTCCTTTGAGTGAAAGCAACAGAACTTCAGTTAATGGCCGTGAAGGACATTTAAGCAGGGCCAGCTTTCTCTGGATTGGTATAAGAAAGAAAAAGGAGGGGTGGTGTGTGTGTGGGGGGGGAGACAGTGTTGTCTTTCTCCTTTGGCAGACTAGGCCGTTGAAGCCGACACTGCCCATGTAGTATGTAATGCTTTAAAAGCCGCCAGGGAAAGAACGTTTAAGTGGGGAATTGCTCAAAAAGATTGCAGTTAAGGCACAGTTTCACTTCTGTTCCCAAGATGAAAGAATTCTCAGCTGTTTCAAATAAAGGGAGGGTTTAACAAGAGCCTGAGCTGATGTTTATATCACAACCAAAGCTAAACTGTGTAAATCTAGCACAGATGCAATTCTTATTTGCATGGTGTAATGTGGGCCTGGACCCTGGAATGATGTTAGGATTACAAGGAATCCATTCAGGGCCACAGACAAGAATGAGACAGCAGCAGTTCCCCCTTTTCATAACTCTCCTTTGTGCGTTTGTCTGATGGTCTTACCTATAGACCTCCCAATAAGGAGACTCAAGGAGACTTGAACTTTGCCACGCCAGCCATCCTTACGCTCAGCATGCCTTTGGTTCTCATTCAGCTACACTTGTTCACCTCCCCTTTCCTCATAGCCTTACTCAAGTAGGTAGAGCAGTGGTGGCGTGTTTACATTTTTGCAGAGGCAACTGGCCAGATGTATGGACAACTACTGTTTTAAAAGTGTTTCAGGAAGAGACAAAACGCTGACCCTTTTGTTCCCTTTCTACCCCCTAGTGGTGGTGGTGGTGGTGGTGGGAAACTAGGGCAGTAGGAAGAAAACTCCAGGAGGAAGCTGGTGTTTGCCCAGAGAAATACCAGTGTCTGCAAACCCTGGGATATTTGTGAATTTCTATTTCATTTCATTTTATAAAGAGGAGAAGAGAAAATTTCTTGACCACTGGAGATTGCCAGAATAATGTCAACTGAATTCACAATGGCAGGATAGGCCTTAAATTAGCTTATTAGGTATCTAAACTGCCTGAGATTCCCCCCCTCCCTTTCTTTCCCCTTTATGGAACATTTTGCTGATGCTGCCGGTGAAGCTCTGCAGCCTCCAGGCCACATCCCTGAGAGAGACAGAATGCGCCTGAGTAGGATTACTATATTTTGCGAGATAAAAACACACACCACTCAAACCACTTTTGGGTTTAAATGATCCCTCAGAAGTGGGGTGGGAATTATTGTCCTATAATTACTACCGTTAGATGGAGACACATTTATGCCACTTATGAAATGGATTTTAAGTAATCAACATGTCACGTGCATAACCAAGTCGAGCTTTCCCCCCAGCTCCCCTTTTGATTTTTCTTAATTATTTTTCCATGATTCTTTGCTCTGCATGGACTGAAATCTTACCGTCTGTGATCAGATTTCTTGCGGATTTCTTCTTGATAGGAGCACAGGTCTTCACTCACTTTGGCAAGTTCTTTAAGAGCCTTTAGAAAAACAAAATTACGCATTTTAGCATGGTTAAATTCCTACCCCTTTTCTAATAGAGGACTGGGCACTTCTCTAACAAGGGAACCATATCCTGTGTCAAAAGAAGAAAAGAAAACACATGAAAACATCTGCCATACAGATCTGGTACGACTGTAGCGGATGCTTTTTCTTATTAAAATGATATTTAAAATCTCTAATCTGTGTCTTTATTGGTGGACTTAAGAAGACAGAAGGAAAGTCAAGATATACATTCCTCACATAAATGACTGAATGAATTAATACAGCAAGCTCAGATTTGCCCCAATGTTTTTCATGCCACAAGCCAGATGAACGAAAACAGACCCCCTTCTCTGACCTTCTCACCCTGCCAATAATCTGGTTTTACACTGCAAGGTGAATGAGACAAGCCTTGGTCAACAAAAATGCAGATCCTCATGTTAACTTTAGACTGTAATTACATTTGTGCCATGTAATGGGAAAGGGTGATGAATGTCATGTTGGGGACCACCTGCCATCTAGTTATTTAGCCCTCCATATTCTGAGGGATATTTTCAGTTCAAGAGACAGGCTAATGTCCACTTATATCTGTTTGTACTTAGCAACTTTTCACACATCAGGTCACACTGACCTGATCCAATTACCTCCCAAATGACTCTGAATAGACACTGATCAACTGAACCACAAAGACTGGGGTTATTAAGCAGATACTAATAAGAAGTCTAGGATACTTTTGTTTTCTGCAAAAAGGGGGTTTAACAATGATCACTCACAGTATTGAGATCCTGGGTATAATTTTTGGTTGTTTTTTTGCTTGGGCCATCTTTGGTTTCCTTGTAATTCTCAAAGGCGGGATGATCTTTTATGGAAGCATGATTTCTCCTCTGGCTTCTGAGGTCCTTGCTTTCCTGGTCTGCTTTGGGAAGCAAATCCTCTTTGCCCAGCGAACAAGGGCTCAGTCCTGGTCTGTCGCCCAATTCTGAAGTGGGGGACTGAGACCACTGTGGTGCTTTAAGATGAATGGACTTATTCTCAAAGGCATTCATGTTACTTTCCCGTCTTAATTTCACTTCCTGGTAGAGCTGGAAAGAAAACAAAAGGCCTTCTATTAAATGGCAGTGGTCTTAAAAAGCCCAGTGAACAAAAGATGGATTTGTTTTCACTCTGAACATGTGTCACCAGACTCCCAAGTCTGGAATCATTGGTGGGCTGCAAAACACAAAGATTATTTTTAGAAAGGGCAGTCATGCTAATGGGTACAGCATGCTTTCTTTTTTCATAGGATACAAAGGAAATAAAGCAATTCCTTCAATACTGGCTGAGTTTTGAACATAAAAGCCTACACATAGGAAAGGGACCTCAAATTATTTTAACTCCTTTGAAACATTAAAAGCCCTAAAAGAGCCATCCCTCAAGGAGGTAGACAAAGGGACCTCAGTTATGGAATGCCCTTATTGAGATCCGCCTGGCGCCAACACTGCAGGTAAAAACCTTCCTGTTCCAGAAGGTTTTTAATTGATTAGATTGTGGGTCCGCTGATGACAATTTTAGGATGATGATTTTAAAGAAGGTTTTTATTACTGTTTGATGATTTATTGATATTTTATTTATAACTATTTTAAATTGTTTTAATTCTTTGATTGTAAGCCGCCCAGAGACCTTTGGGTAGTGGGCGGCATATAAGTTGAATAAATAAATAAATAAATAAATAAATAAATAAATAACACATTAAACTTACAACTGAGGCACCTCTTGGTTGGGTCAGAAGTGTTGGAATAGAGTACTAACACATGTAGTTGATTTCTAGTGGATGATGGGGCAAAAACTGGGTTATTTCCCCTCTATGTTCAATTTCTTTCCTTCAAAACTTTTCCTGCTTTGTCTTACTCCTCCATTTATGTTTCTCTGAATCACAGTTATAGACTTGCCTCCTCAATGCAACCAGGCAGTCCCTGAGCATTGACTTACTCAAAATTGGTTCTACTTTCTCTGAGGTTGTTAATTATACCATCTCTGCACTGCAAGTAATCAAATGCCGTGAACAAGTATGTTGCAGAAGTGATCCGTCTAAGGAGAAGTGAAGTGATCCTCTAAGGAGAAGCGAGACCCAAACAATGAGTCATACTGAAACACAATGGGCAACTTCCTTTGTTCTGGATGTTGTGTGTTCACTGGGAGAACTTTGGTCTACTTAATATTTCTTTCTGCACACCCACTTGCCCATGTACTAGTTTGGGAATTGGAACTTATAGCACCAGAATTTTGCATACTAGATACTTTACAAAGCATCCAAATATTATACCTTATAAGGCTTATATTGGGGGTGTCACACCAACATCTGGTGCCACTGATACCTGAATAGATAGGCAATGGATTGTGCTGCAAAATATCTCAAGAATTTCACTATCTGCAAGCACCGCTCAACATCTACAGAGTCTTGTGGCCCCTTATATTATACTTTGTTTGGTAGGAGCTTCTACAGATGACTGCCTAGTCCATTAAAATTTCTGTACTTGATTAGGTGGGACTGTGACTCAACCTTACAGTACCCTGAGCCAGGTTCAGGCTGCCCCAGAATTTGGTGAATTCAGTGGATAATCTCTGTGAGGATATGGAGTATAAATACAATTTGAGTTTATGATTGGGCATGTTGTTTATTGTAATCTCCTGCAATGCTATCAATAAATATAGCAGCGCAAAAACAGAATATGTCCTGTCCTTATGCCACTTGTTTTTAGCTGCTTGACACTCCTTTAGAAGCTCAAGAACAAGATTCCTCAATATTCATGCTCAGAAGCAATGACCAGAAAGATACATATCCCCTATGCATTTAAGATTAAAATAATAAAAAAGCATCTATTATTAATCTTAAGAAGACTTAACATGCCTGTCTGCTTAGGGCACCTTTTGTTCTAAATGGTTTTATATGAAGCATGCTGTACTGTAGATGTAGGCAACAGACCTTGGGAGCTGCTTGGTGAAACTGACAAAAGCATCACAGTTTTACAGTGAACTCCTATGCTTTCTATTAGTTTTATATAATAGAAGTGCCTTAAATATACCTCTCCACTGCTTCCTGTCCACACTTGTACATATCGCCCATGGCATAAAAACGCCATAGTTGTGAAGATGGTGTGCAGAGTGAGACAGATGAGTACTGTATAATATTCTTTTGAAAATATATCAGAATATAGTGATTGTTTGTTTTATCTGCCAAGGACACGACTCAATGGGTATGCACAGAAGAGGGACCACAGGGCGTCTCCACAAACTAGATTGTGAGAACACCATAACAAGGAAGCGAGCAGCTTCACGAGGCTGTCAAATAACACAGTTAAAACACTGAACAGGGCCCTGTCAAGAATGTGCTGACTAGGGGAGGGGATAGGTCCTTCTCATGCCCTCTCCCTTTATACAGAAGACTTGAGGTTCCATATGCCCTGGCATATATGGTGAAATGATACCCTTTACAATAACATTAGCTTATGTTTCCACTGATAATCAAAATAATGCAAAGTACCTCTTCTATTTTCTTCTGCATGACCTTCCACTGACATTCCCATTCCTTCCTTTCGTTGTCAAAACGCTCCAGGAGTTCCATTTTTTCTTGATTCCAGTTCCTCTCAGTTGTCGTCTCCAATTGTGTCTGTAAGTCCATAGCTGCAGTGTCCCGGTCTCTTTTCTGTTGTTTGATTCTTTCTTGGAATGTAGGGGTGATTAAATTGAGAGAAATCTCAGCAGCCTTGAGATCCAGCTTTTAGAATTGTGGGGGGGAAACAGATTGACTGAGACCTCAACAGATATCATTTGCAGTAAAGACGGATTGCAGGATACATATTTTACACACCATGTTTTAAAAGCAGAGTACAATTCATTTTGGCAAAATGGAAAAGAAATTTAAAATGTATGCAAAGGGACTCCAGCATATTTATTTATTGCATTTCTGGACTATCCAATAACTGGATAGACTATACCTGAGTCCCCCACCTCTGTTGAGAGAGGTCCACCCAAAGGACCCAATACAAAAAAAAAGGAGCAATACAGTATATGCGGTCCAATGCAGTGAGGACTGTGCAGACCTCTACACTGAAGAAACTAAACAGCCATTAAATAGAAGGATGGCTCAACATAGGAGGGGTAACAGCTCAGGACCACAACCAGCAGTACACTTCCATTTGAAGGACAAAGGGCACTCATTCAAAGATGAGGATGTACACATATTAGACAGATAAGATAGGTGGTTTGAGAGAGGGGTCAGGGAAGCCATTCATGTGAGCATTGAAATCCCCTCACTCAACAGAGTTGGTGGCCTCAGGCATAGTCTATCTGCTACTTAACAGGGTGTGCTTTAACAATACCCTGACAAATCAAAAAGCCTTCACCACCAAGGCCATAGCTAACGACCCATACTTTAGAGGTTTCAGCATCTTAGGCCAGTGTTCACTTTAAGGCTGTGGATACTATTGTCTACCTAACAAGCCTATTCAGGCCATTGTTCATCTTAAGAGCCTATCTCAGACCAGGATGACAAGAGGTCATAGAGGACTGTAAGATGGAGGATTCACACTAGCTGTATTCAGACTGATGAAGCTGTTTGGATGAGCAGCAAAACATTTCTCTCTCTCTTAAGCAAAAGAAGTCCAGTTGCCATGATTCCACTTCCAGATAAACTCACCCGGATGACTGAGAATCTTCACAGACATATCCTCCCCTTATTTTATCAAACAGCATACATATTAAGAAGGAACATGCAGATAAGTAGATAGTAGAAAGACAGATGAGAAGTACGTGTTCAAGTTTAAGCTCTCTTTGGGATCATGGTACCCAGTGTTGCAAAGTAATGGATGGATGCTGCAGATTGCTGAGCTACTTCTGCCCTTACGAAAGTGTCTGGCAATGGAAACCAAAGCCTTGACAGCCTCGCAAGACCTAAGACACTGCCTCACGTCCTGCTTTCTCACAGTTTGTTGACAAGATAGCCCTAGAGAATCTAAAGATAGGTTTGCCAAGGAGGATGGTTTTACACTGACGCAATCATTCGATCCTCTTCCAAACAAACATATATAGATACTACAATAGTCGGCTGACTTCACTTTCACAGTCTTTTTAAAAGAATAAATTCCCATAGTCTACCCACTTACAGGTATTAAATGTATGGAAAAGAAACAGAAAATCAGGAGAGCCTATTGTTTGAAGTTCAATATATTTGGCTTAAGTGATTGTTAGTATCCACTGTCACTAATTTATTTTCTCATTTAAAATATTTTAATACCCCTTTCTCCCTAAAAAAAAAGTCCCAAGGTGGCTTACAGCAATTAAAAAATAGTATTTAAGTAAGTAACAATAGAATGAGCACATAATAAAAATGATCAAGGAATGCAATACCAAAAAAGAAAAAAGTCAAAATACATTCAGTGTAGTAAGGTACAATCATTCATTTTTAAAAAACTCAATAGGTTAAAAAAGCCAAAACCCACTTAGGGAAAGCTTGCCTTAAGAGAAAGATTGATTGGTTATGGAAGTACTGTAAAGATGGGGCCACTTTGGCCTCCTGTGGAAGGGATCCAAAGAAGATCCAGATAGTTTAATATTATTTGCAAAACTCCCAAAAGGCGCTGAACGCAAATGGAAATTGAATAATGGGCAATTGTGATTTTATTTTCTAAATCAGTGATGAGAAAATTGTGAGGCAGTTTTTGGACTCCAGATCCCATGGTGCCTCACCATTAGTTATGCCCATCCCTGTTCTAATTTAAGGACAACATTTTTAGGATTGGAGTGTGAAAGAAAATAACAAGGCTCAATTTCTCCCTCTAGGGACTAAGCAATATTATTCTACTCTGCTATTGCCCCATTCCAAAATTTACATGATAATTCTCTTCATGATGGTTCACCAAAAGCCTGTTCATGCAACTTGGCATGGATCAGGAATACACAAGAGAGAAAGGTCACAGACTCTGGACCTGTGTAGCCTTCCACATATATTGTGAACCAATGTTATAAAGGCACCATTACAAATGCAGCCACGACCCAAGACTGTTCAAAAAGGTTTACCGCAGGGTTGGGCAACTTGTAAACTCTCCATATTGTGAACTACAGTCCAACATCATTTGTAGATCACACGTTTCCTACAACATGTTGTTGAATGCATATAGGCTAAGAGTGGAGTTATCCCAAGCCACCTCCCTATTCAGTGTACATGTCATGTTGTGACAAGACAACAGTAAAAGTTCCAGCAGCTACAGGCAATCCCATTTGCAAAAATCTCTCTATACCTACCATTAAACTATTCTGCCACTTTCTTCCCATATAGAGTGTCCTCAATTAGGGCTCACAAGACTAGATTCCTTGTGGACACACCTACTTCTCTTTGAAACACATCATTCTGGTCTTCTGATTGGTAGCCTATGTTTCTCCAAGATGCGGGATTCTTGTTCCTATTATAGGGGGTGCATCGGGGAAAGAACGTAAATCTGTCTCTTCCCAGCCCATCTTCAAGAATCCGAGAATATAGGCAGGGCCGGTGCTAGGTTTTTTTGCACCCTAGGTGAGGGATGGGGGGTGGGGTAGGCAGTGGGTGGTTGGGGCAGGGGGCGGGATGGGGCGGGGCAGGATGGCAGGCGGGCGGCAATGGGCGCTGGGCGGCAATGGGCGCTGGGCGGCAATGGGCGCAGGCGGGCAGCGATGGGCGGGCGGCGATGGGCAGCTGGTGGGCAGTAGGGGGATGGACAGCAGTGGCCAGTGGCAGGGGGGGTGGGGGGCGGCAGGCTAGTTCACCTTAATGGAAGTGCCAGCCCTGAATATAGGTACTGGAGAATATCTAGTGTAGCCTTAAAAAAGGAGTCAAACAATGGCAGAGCTTCCTTCTCCATTTAGGCTGGTGATAAGTGATAACGGAAACAAAGTGAGATCTTTCACTGGACATTGAGATGACAGTTCACAATACCTAGTTGTTGTTTTGACTTATATACTACTCCATAGTGATAGAGCACTCTGTTGTTTGCAATACATATTTGTAAACAACAACTTGGGTACTCATTTAACCATCCCAGAAGGATGGAAGGCTGAGTCAACCTTGAGCTGGCTACCTGAACCCATCAGGACTCAACTCAGTTAGTGAACAGAGGCTTGAGTGCAATACTGCAGTTTACCCACTGGGCCACAGGGCTCACTAGTTTACTCTAGAGCAGTGGCACTCCAGATGTTTTGGACCACAAATTCCAGAACTCCAAGACAGTATTGCTAGTTACAAAGGACTGTGGGAGTTGGGGTCCAAAACATCTGGAGTGCTGAAGGTCACCAACACTGCTCTAGATGTTATCTTCAATGATATTATTAATCACTGTTAAGAGCTCTTGAATTCTCCCTCCTCCTTGTTTGTAGGGAGCAGAATATGGGATACAGTAGTCATCCGCCACAATGTGGTTCATATATTACAGTCTCAGTATATCACAGTTTTTTTCTTGAGAGAACCAGAAATCCAAAGAGCAGTTTTTAACCACCTCCTGGCACCTCAGCAAACAGACCTGGGGCTGCTCCTGTTGGCTGCACTTACTAAGAAAGGTTTTTAACCCCCTCCTTACACATCAGCAGACGGAGGAGCAGTCCTTGCAGAGGAGTCTGCATTTCACTTCCAAAGAGAGGTTTTTAACCCCCTCCTGACATCTCAGCAAACAGAGCTGGAGCTGCTCCTGCTGGCTGCGTTTCCAAAGAGAGGTTTTTAACCCCCTCCTGACACCTCAGCAGACAGACCTTGAGCTCCTGGCAGCAAGGTCTGGTGAGGTGTCAGGAGGGGGTTAAAATCCTCTCTTTGGAAATGCAGGCGGCAGAAGCAGCACAAGGTCAGTTTACTCAGGTGTCTGCATTCTGCAGATTTTCCTTTATCGCTGGTGGATCAGGCACCAAACTCCTGCAATAAACGGGGAAGAACTGTATAAGTTTTTGAAGCATAGTAACAGAAATGCATGGGGTCCCTTGGCACACTACTTCTTTCTTAAAATCCCACAGATGCCTTTGAATGGCTTGCCTGGCCAGTGCAGTGTTCTGATTCCTCTCTCTCCAGATTTCACCCAGATAAGACATTGGGCTCGAAAGGTTCAACAGGCTTGTTCTTTCCCCACTCCCCTCAGTTGTGCGTCAAACACTTTCCAAAACTAACTTTGGATCTAGCAAATTCCCTGTCTGGAAAAATTCAAGACAGCTTTATTGCAAATCAGGTTTGTGGCAAGTAACTGAGCTGTTCAAAGACTATGCAGGATGCTTCACAAAGGATGCCATGTGGCTTGATTGTTTAAGCAAAGGCCTTGGCTTTCAGGATGTAGACAGCACCCAGGCAACAAAACTTCCAGCACTTCTAGGGCCAAAGTTCTAATTCTGTGCCAAGACTATAGTGACTGTTGCTTTAATTTTTTTAAAGACACACACACACACACACCAACTCTACTTCTTGCTAAATGTTTCCACTTTCTGTGCCATTTTCAAAAAAGCATGCACAGCCATGTCAATGTTTTTAAATATTTACTATAATCTGCAACTGTTATGCTTGCCTTTACATTTTAAAAAACAGGCAGCATTTTATCGAGACAGTACTGTTTATTTTTTATCAGATTCATTCAAACAGAATTTGGAGGAATTAAAGGAAACATTCCTTTCTTAATTCACTTGGCAGTATAAAGAGCCATCACTCTGCAGATCCCAGTGTAAAGAGATAAAATAGCATTTTTTTTTTTAAAAAAAGGTTGAAATCATTCCATCAGAAACATACAATATCTCTATACTACAGCACAATTATGAAAATAATACATTGGGCCTTAAAGTGCACTCTCTTGTGCAGCCTCTGCTTGTTTCACTGAGCATTTCTGAAATCATCACATGGGTGCTTGATGCAAGTTTTGCAATGTGCAATCTGCTTCCCTCCACACTACATTACTGAAGCCACACTGGAGTTAATCCAAATGCAATCAGGTTTCAGAAGGGAAGAGTGGGAGTCATTATGTTACAGATAATTTAGAGTGAGATGGGTGGAAGAGAGCTCAGAGCTGCATTACTCAAGGTAATGCTGTATGATGAGCTTCTTTTGATTGAAACCTACTCACAGAGTAGCATGCATACTGAACTAGGTCTCACTTGGAGCCCCAGAGTAGCCAGGTAGTTAGAGAACAAGCATGGTCCCAGAAATTTGGATCCAAAACCCTCTTCTGTCCCGAATTCATTCTGGAGAGTGTTTATGAACCTCAGCTTCTCCTCTGTAAAGTGTGGCATCTAAAGATTTGTGTTGAGGGTAATCAAGATCAAGAATGTAAAGCACTTGGCAAATTATTCAATTGAAAAGCAGTAGCAGGCTTTAGCAAAGTATATGGTACCCACAATTACGTGTTAAGCAACATGTTGGTACAACTTAAACACACCCAAGATGACCCAACCAAGCAGCATTCTTTGTGTATGTTTCCATAGCGTTTATGCTAGTTTCATTTGCTCCTGCTCCTGCTTATGGTCTTGCCACATTTTCTTATTAATTGTTGCTGTGATTACTAAAGCTCAGGTCCAATATGTACACATGGAGAACTAGGTCACAGTTTAATTTTGCTCAAGCTGGCATTATGTTGGACAAATTCCTTAAAGGACTTCAACTCATCCCCTTATCTCAGGGTTGTTGTTGTTTTTAAAAGAGACTCCCCCCCTCCCCACAGACCAGAGCTACATTTCCATCTCTTGTGAACACATATGGCTGACAGTCAGGGGTTCGGTGGGGAGATTTAACTGAAGATTACACACACAATTAATAAAGTTCCTCCTGCATGTAGAATAAACTTTCACCTACACTGAAACATGGAGCTAAACCCACTGTTCTGCTGGGGGTGCTTCTGAAACATTCCCTCTCTGGAACTTTCTGCTACACCCCAAAACTGGTCCTGAAGAGGTCTCAGAGCCATGCATGGGGCCCATGGGAGAAAGTGCAGTGGAGAGGAAGGATTCGACCCCATCCACTCAATCCCACTGAAACCCACTATTGCACTGGTGAAAAGCCAGCACTGGACATTGCCGATATTTTTCCCTTCGCCTGAGAAACAGCAGGGCATCGGCCCTTGGGCTGTATTCACACATTCCCCCATGTCCTAGGCAAAGTCAGAAGCTCAATACGTCAGTTAAACGTTATGTAGATAATCAATGTCATAGGCATCTGTTGCACTTTCCTCTCCCTCCCTTCTCTGAAGCAAGCAAACAAGCTTTCCTTTATTTAAAAAGTAGAAGAAAGAAAAACTTTACATGCTATCATGCACTCAGCTTGCTCTCGCACCACACAAATGCACCTACACAAGTCCAAATAGTTTAGTTTGAAATAACTAGCCTTTTGGGGGAAAGCAGTTACTAAATATAACAGGGAGAGACATCAGCCAAAGAGGTGTTAGGTTTTCACCTAGAGAAGGACAAAAGTGGATGTCCAGGGGCAGCACTCAAGACACTCGAGGCTTTGTCCGTGCTAAGTTTTGAGTCTTCATTACAAAACAGTCACATTCTGACTAGGGCAGCAGCAACAAGCATCTATATTGGTGTGCATGCACATCTAAGGACTCTGATGCTGAGAAAATTAAAAGACAAATGCACACAAACAAAAACAGGCAACCCAGTCTGTGTAAACTCTCAGTTATTGCTTACAAGAAACTCACTCTGCTTTTCCTAGGATAATCTGTTTGGAAAATGATTACTGACCTACATTCAAATCAGGAGAAAAGCACTAGGCAGATTTCTAAACAGCCCTTTGGACTACATCCCATTCTGCAAAGCCTCTCTAATTTGTCTTCAAACAAGTTAAAAGTACTGCTGCAATTAAAATGAAAACGAAGGCACAGACCTACCTTTTGCAGTGGAAGAAACCTTTCACCATTCTGTCAGTCTAAAGGGGAAAGAGAAACAGCCGGGGAACACAGTGAGGAGAAGAAAGAGATGAACATCCCAATCTGTTAAATAAATGAAAAAGTCGTCTGCTTCTCAGTGACAGCAGCTGGTGGAGCTCTTTTATCAGATCAACTTTGCAGCTTTTGCAAACTGGAAAACCGTTCCGTTTAGCATCATCCCACCAGCTGGCTTCCATGTGACGTCAGGATGGTTTTGAACGCCTCTCCCAATCCCCACGCCCTGTAACTTTATATCTTCTTATATTATATGTAAACAACTCCATGTCCAAGACATTTTTAGTTTTTATAGTGAAGACCTGTTTGGAACGGCCATAGCAGCCAGTGCAAATATTAGGGCTACAACAATAGCCAGGTTTGGATTTCTTTCACGAAAGATAATTCTCTCCCCAGCCTTACCCTGGAGCACATATGTGCAATCTTTGCCAGGACAGGGAAAGCTGCCGCCTTCCTCCACACAATCCACAACCGGTTTCCTTCTTTCGAAATATTAACAGCCAATCAGAAGGAAAACAAACAACATTTTTCAAATGAGGCTTCTTTCTCTTAAAAAAAAAAAAAAAAGAACAGTTGGCAAATACCAGGCTCCATCTGGCAGAAAGGCTCACTTGAAAGGAGACTCAGGCCCAAACAATCCTCATTAATGTTTTTGCATAATGAAGTCTATGTGTGGCTTCCTTTGAAGACGATTCAACAGCTGCAACTGTAGGGGAACGCAGTGACCCCCACCTCATGATGGGTGGGGGCAGGCCACTTGGCACACACAAAGAAGAATATTCTAAATTTCTACCGGTTGTGTGTTGTCAGCTGTATCAGCATGATTTCAGGCACTGTTTTACATTCATAAGACACATGATAAGTGTTTGAACTCTCTGTGTTCAGGGCCTTTCATAGATCTTGTTTTTGAAATGTCCTTTTATTGCACAGAGCAAACATGGACACACAATGCAGAGAGTTCGGCACTGCACTTGTAACCACCTAGCCCCACATGCAATCAGGATGAAATTCTGAAGGGGATGAATTCAAGATTTTTTATATACTAAATGGCACAAAAATCCTCCAAAATGAAAGACATAAAATAATAATTTATTTGTTTTTTTAAAAAAACTCTATTCTGCTATGGTTCTGCTATGCAAGATACTTTTCCTTGTACTGACGAACCAAAAACACAACCATCCCCTACCCCCTAAAAATCTCACATTAATCTACACAGAAAATTTCTAGGATTTTCATTTAGTTGATGGACTTTAAACCAGGACTCATCCTTCAGCTGGTCCCCTGGCTTAAAAGGCAGGGCTTCCTGTTCTGATAAAGGGAGAGAAGTTTAAAAAAAACACCCAAAACCAAACTACTTGCCTGAGTTAGGTTTAATTCTTTTAAAAAGAAGAGAAAATTTTTCTTTTCTTTTCTTTTCTTTTCTTGGTGCTGCTGCTTCTTTTTGTTCTAATTCAGCCTGCTACTACTTGTATCACTATGCCTCCACTAGCACAATACCTTCATTCTGGAAATATGTGTTGGAATTTTACTTACACCTTCACATGTTGCCTGCTGTTTGCTGACTGAGATGGACCATTCCGGGTTAGGGTGATTGCTTATCTATCCAGCTCTAATTATTCCTCCTAGCTTTTGAAATTCAAAGAGAGCTCCACCTCTCTGCTGAGTGTTGCGTGGCTTGCACCTCTGTTTTTCATTAGTTAGTGGCAGTTGCTTGTTGTTGATCTGTTCATCTGGTTGATAAGTATGTATGTAGTAATGAAAATTACACAACTTTATAAATTTCAATCACTTTAAAATCAATAAATGATTTTTTTCCATATTTGTCCTATAAATGGCTCAGAGTGAGTTATTCAGAGTCTATGTTAATGAAAAAGAGATGGATTCCGGGGCCCATGTAGATAGTCTCCTCTGTGGGTCTCTGCATTCCTACTGTGTACCAAAACAGAATTTAACCAGAAATTCAAAACTCTGCAACAGTGTCAACCTGAGAATTCCAGTACATTTGGCTCTGACAGAAGTATGAAGCTGGAATGTTGTAGGCTGGCTATATTCATTCTCCTTGGTGGAATATGCTATGTTGTGCATGCGAGATCTAAAACCACAGAGGGAGAAGTGGAGATGCTCGCTCAACCCAGTTGTTTTGCTGAGCCCTTGAGTGGCCTTGTTGGCAGAGGTTCCCAGCAGAGTGCATTTCTCAGCCACATCCAGGGCCGGTGCTAGTTTTTTTTGCGCCCTAGGTGAGGGGCGGGCGGTGGGGTGGGCGGGGCAGGGGCAGGGGGTAGGCAGGGGGTGGCGGGGGTGGCGGCGGATGGCGGGGGACGGCGACAGGCATGGGGGGGGCGGGCAGACGGCGATGGGCAGCGGTGGGTGGATGGCAACGGGCGGCTGGTGGGCAGTGGGGGGACGGACGGTGGTGGCCAGCAGCAGGGGGGTGGCAGGGGGCGGCAGGCTGGCCAGCGCCCTCTCTCCATTTTGGCACCTTAGGCAACTGCCTAGTTCACCTTAATGGAAGCGCCGGCCCTGGCTACATCACTCATATTGGCTGGAAGTCAGAGAGCATATCCTGGGAAGTTGATAAGTAAGCCATTTAGTCTGTTTCAGCTCTATCTGACAAAGATGCAACTCCCCCACAACCAAACTGCAAATATTTAGACTAGAAGGCACTGAATAGTGTACTAGCAAAGGGACCAAAACAACATATTTAAAAATCATTTGGTATGTTTGCATGGACAGAGACAAAGAAAGAAGCACACACTCATTCAAAGTCTGAGTCACTGGTGGTTGACTCAGGTGGAGTTCCTCCTCTGGATGTTCTTCCCATTAGGATGACGTTCTCCTCCATGCATGAACTACACACTACTTCTGGTGGGTTGGGTTTCCTTTCTTGGCATTAGCCAAGACCCTGAGGTCTTAGGGTCCAAACCCATCACCTGTGACTATACCCTTTTGATGTATAGGGTCCAGACTCTTCTCCAAAAATGGCAAAATGCTATGTGTATATGAAGGCAGTTAACGTGGAGACACAATTAAGAATTTCATGGCCAGTGAAGCAGCGCTATCAAAGCTGTGCCTTCCAGAATCTGTTGGGAGAACTATCCAAGCAGAAGGGTACAGCACAAAGTTGGAAGAACTGCATTGCTAAAAGGAAAAGCAACAGTTCTCTCAACCAAAAGTGGAATATTTACACTTAAAAGTAGAATTATGGGTAGACTGTACTATATACACATCCAGGCTACTGCAAAGTAAATGCAAACTATTTTTATTCCCATGTCCCATTTTTTGTTTCTGCATCGTTATTAGAATGAGAGAGTTCTTACCTTTTCTGTGCATACTTTCTGTGCCTCTTTATAATTATATGGTGAGGCCCCATCTAAAGTATTGTGTACCTTTCTGGTCACCATGCCTCCAGAAGAATATTATGGAAATAGAAAAAGTATAGAGTACGGCAACTAGAATGATTAGGGGATTGGAACACCTTCCTTACCATCTGAGGCTGCAATGGCTGGGCCTCTTCAGTCTTGAACGACGACAACTAAGAGGTGACCTGATTGAGGTTTATAAAATCATAGACAAAGTAGATAAGGAAAACTGGTTTTCCCTATCACACAACACTAGAACTAGGGGGCACTCCAGAGACTTTTGGGTGCTAGATCTCAAACAAAGAAGAGAAAGTACTTTTTCATCCAGACAATCACTGGTCTGTGGAACTCCCTGCCAGAAGAAGTGGTGACACTGTCAGCCTTGAAAACTTTAAGAAAGGATTGGACAAGTTTATAGAGAACAAGGGTATCAATGGCTATCATTATGGATGCCTAAGGACAACCTCCGGGTTGGAGAGATAGGCAGGATATCTCTCAATGCCATTTGCTGGGAATCGTAAGCAGGTGAAGATATCTGCTTGGGAATACCCTGAAGCAAATGATGAACCACTGTGTGAGATAGAATGCTGGACTAGATGGGCTGTGGCCTGTTCCAGCAAGGCTGTTCTTATGTTCTTATGGTCTTATGTACTTCCATATTGTATACAAGAATATTATGACATAACACTCCACATAATCCATTGTGTGCTGTATTGTGTGTATTCTTATATAAAGTTAGCATATACAACTTTAAAATAGCTTTACAGCTTTTATGATATTCCAATAAAATACAACCAGAATATCTAGTAATAATGCTCCACGAGGTGACACAAGCACATCTGTCAACTTATTTTAAATGTTCCATTAGCCCGGGCAAGAGAGAGGTACTATAAGGAAGTCTGAAGGTCTGAAAATCCTATGACTCATTTGCATAGGAAACAAACCACCTAGTATGCTAGGAATGGAATATTAAGTATTAGAAAAGAAAATAATCTCCTAGTTCATTTTAACAACAGACATTGGCAGGTTTGAATATTCAAAATCCCACCCAGAGAATGAGGCACCTGTTTCAGCTACAGTTTGGCATGCATGTCTGTTGTTTATTGTATGTTCTATTGGAAATGTATGGATGTCACTTTCACTTATGCTTATTTTTAGTGCTTATGAAACACTGTATGACAGTAAACAGTTTGTATTTGCATATGAAATCCACTCCTGTCTTTTGTTATTCCTTGTCATTACAGCAGCTCTATGCTAATCTTGTCTATTCCAAGCCAAGCAAAGGAACTGGAGTGTGATGTTCTTTAAGGTTCTGCACAAGTTGTAAACAACCCTTGAAGGTCATCTACAGTGCATCTATCTTTTTTCTTCCCTGACACATTTAGACACAGTTTCTAGCAAATTTCCCCAACTGTTTTTCAGTGGCTAAGTATACTTCTAGTTTTCAGCACCACCTGCTTTGCTCCACTCCAATTCCAAAGAACTGGCGACACATGTCACCAGATCCTCCTCTTATTATATATATCTGTAGCCAAGGAGCCTCTGGACACAGAGATCTTCAGAGGGAAGAAATATCCCTGTCCTTGAAAGAGGAACTTCAAATTGCCATTTCATTTATTTGTAGCAGGATCATACTAACGTAAGTCACAGACTATTTCAGTGGTGTGTTTATCTTGGCCATGCTCAACTTTGTCAAGTTGGAAACTGAGAAGGATATTTAATTTATTTTTTATTTATTTATTTATTTATTATGGAGCTTCTATACCGCCCATCTTCCCGAAGGAACTCTGGGCGGTTCACAATAACTGAATCAAATTCAGCCAACTCAACAAACACACAAATAACTAAATAACTACAATTGACAAACAATTTAAAAGAAAATATGCAACCCTGGCGTAAAACTACAAAAAAAACTTTAAAAATGGACTAGGCAGATGGCGGAAAGAAAAAAAAATTAAACTAAGTCACCAAAGGTCTCGCGGAAGAGTAAGTTCTTTAAGGCCCTCCGAAAGGCCGGCAGGGACTGTGCAAGGTGCACTTCGCTGGGAAGGTGGTTCCACAAAGTCGGGCCCACCACAAAGAAGGCCCGGTTCCGAGTCGAGGTTTTCCGGGACTCTCTGGGCATGGCCACCCGAAGTGAGTGAGCCTGCGACATCCTCATTGGATGGGCCGAAGTTGACCGCTGGGCGATCCGCTACCTGTTGTCATTGGAGCTGGTGGTGAAGGGTAAGAGTTTTAGGTCAACACATCCAAAGAGCACCAGGTAAGCGTAGATTACCTCAAAGGAACTCAAAAGGGTTCTTGAATACAGAAAACCTTCTGGGACAGACTATACTTTTTAAAAAAAAAATCCACAAAAGATTTCCATCACCTGCTGCATTGTGTGTTCTGTATCTATGCCCTGCAAATTTTGTCTTATTAGTGCCTGGAATTCTTAAAAGGTTCAAAAAGAATTCCTGTACTTTGCCCTCACTCTGCTTAGTTTTCTTTCAACAGACCAAAGGGAAAGTCAGCCTCCAAGATGTTGTACAGTAGCCAGGTAATAAAAACAGTACTGCTAGGCTGTGCTCTCACTGACCATTGCTGGTGAGTACCTTCATGGCCAGTGAATTCTGGAAGCTGTAGTCTAAACAGTAATATTGCCAAACTCGGGTCAATCCATCATACACAAAGCAGCTCTATGCGTTCTACGCCCACAATGATACTCTCCGCTTCTATCACTCCCATGCCTGTGTTAAAAGAGGGCATGAAAAGTAGTCAACAATGGGTGGGTGTGTTGGGATGTTACAGTCATGACCGGCCCTTTGTGACTCCATGTTCATTGAGTTTTCTTGGTGGGAATACTGGAGTGGTTTGCCAGTTCCTACTCCAAGCGCCTACAGCACCTGGTATTCCCTGGTGGAATCCCATCCAAGTACTAACCATGGCCGACCCTGCTTAGCTTCCAAACTCAGGCAGGATTGGATGTGCTATGGGCATCTAGGTAGTAGATGCAGTAGCCAATAGTTAATGAATTAATCTTTCCTCTGGCCCAGATACAAAATAATATATTTCTTCTCATCACTGATTAAGGGCCTACTTAAAGCTACAGTCAAATTAATGTGGTAACACATTGGTTTAACTGCTTTAGCTGTTGGCTATTAACAAACCTACACACCATCATTGCAGTCATTAAAAGCAAAACAAACAAACAAAAACAAAAAACCTTTCAACACAATCTCAGAGGTTCTGAAGCTAACCGCAGTTATAAACGTCAGTTGGTTAAAGTAAAAATAATGTTCAACTCTTGTATAGGCCTTTTATTATATTATTATTATTATTAAATAAATGCCTGGTAAAATGACAAATTTAAATTAGGAGTTTTATAAAGGTTAATATATAGTAACACTTTCCTAGACTCATTAGACTAAGGAAGTGATATCTTTATTATGAATCCTGATAGAAGGAATAATTCATCTTTAATATTTTCACCTGATTTGGTGTCTTGTATGCTATGTTAAAATGGGATATAAACAAGAATAATAATCTGCTTTATTACTTTAAAAACATGTTTTGTTTTTGAAAAGTATAGTAAGCTCTTTCATAAATATCAACTGTCAAAGCTCTTTAAATATCAACTGTCTGTCTACATTTAGATATAAATATACAGATATATAGAAGGTATCTAGATAAATAGCCCCTGGTCACATAATGTGGGGGCTATATATTATTGTGATATTTATGAAAAAGATGTTTTTGAGCCACATCCTTTAAATATAGTTCTAATAAGCACACACAGGATGAATTGGCAAGACATTTCTTGAACTAAACTAATTAAATGTCTCCCAGTTTAATAATACTCTTTTACATAGAAGGCTAGCCATCTTCCTGATATTCTGATTTTCTGTGAACAATATTTGTTCTCGTGGAATCTCTGAAATAAGGTAAACCACTGCTGCACTCGAGATATACTCCTCTAGTCTATACAATGCACCAGGAACTGGCAGATGTGATTGCAGTTCATGGGAAGAAGATATGCATATATCAGCTGGGTGATCTAAATGAAACTTCCATGTTCAAAGACCAGCTACCACTGGATATCAGTGGTTGAAGAGCAAGCCATAAAGAAGGGAGTAAAAAGCTTTCTGTGAAGAGAACTGAAGGCAGCCAGGAAGGTTTTAATTCACTTTAAACACTTAGAATTTGGGAGCTCTTAATAATTTTGCAACAACAGAGAAGAGGGAGCCACTTTGCTTTGCTTTGCTTTGCAAGGCACATGAAGCCCTGTTATACAAATTTCCCTATAGAAATGAATGGAAACTTACTCAGTCCATTCTGGGGCCTCTTGTCTCTGCCTTTGCTCCCTCACTGCAGCAGCCAATGGTGCTGCGGCAAGGGCTGGAGACTTCCACAGTCGGGGCCGCAGTAAGGGTCGAAGGTCTGTGGCCAGCTCCAGAGGATTACATGGATTGCAGTGAGGGCCAGAGACTTCCACGGCTGGGACCTCCTCCAGTGCCACGGTGAGGGCTGACGGCCTCCCCGAGGGCCATGGCGAGAGCCAGAGGCCTCCACAAGCAGAGCCTCCACTGGTTCCGTGGCAAGGGCCAAAATGAGGAGGAGGAGGAGGCAAGCCAGGCTGTGAGGGAAGGAGGGAAACCCCTGGCCTGTGCTTCTGTTATCCACTTGCTGGTGCAACAACCACAGTAGTGGCAAAGGTGCTCGTTTTGCAGGGCGTTGCTTATAGAGCAGAGCAAAATTTTATGAATTTTTTTTTGCTCCTCTTGCAAAATCCTTGTACACCAAGGTACTTGCAAACTGAGGTATTACCATAGTTAATTATTAGCCTAAGTTTTTGCACCATTTTCCATCATTCTAATTGCACATGTCTTGGAGGAAAATACCAAATTTTTTTTGCCCTATAAGACACACTTTTCCCATCCTCAAAAGTAAGGGGAAATGTCTGTGCATCTTTTTGAGCAGGGGTGCCCAAATTTTTTTGTAAGGAGGGCCAGATTTGGTGGCTGAGAATGTGTCAGGGGCCGGTTGCTCCCTGACCCTGCCACCCCACTGCAAGCCCCGCCCACTGACCCATAAGCCCCACCCCACTGACTCCTTGCAACCCCACCCACAGGAAGGAAGGAAGGCGCCTAGCTTCACAAGGTTCCTGGTGATGCTGGTGGTGGTGGCCCTCCCCCGTGCATGCACCCAGCCCCACAAGCTTCCCAGCGGTGCTGGTGGTGGTGGCCCACCCTCTTGCCCGCCCACCCAGCCCCACAAGCTTCTGCTCACTGGCCAACTGGCCCCCCCAGCCCCTCAAGCTTCCCGGAGGTGTCAGTGTTGGTGGAAGATTTTTTTAAAAAACAAAACATGGGCGAAGGAGGGGGAGGGAGGGGTGGGCCAGGCAGCCGCGGGCCACTCAGAATGGTCTGAAGGGCCGGATTTCACCCCCGGGCCTGACTTTGGGCAGGCCTGATCTAAGTGATACAGCTTAGGATACTTCTGATTCGCTGGTGAGAGGGAAAAATTATTTAGATGCTCAATGGACTCACTGCTTTCTAGCAAATGTGACATGAATGCCATCTCAGATTTGTCCTCATACCTTTCTTCAACATATATAAAAGAAAAATAGAAAAAAATACCCAAGAGGATGATGAGGGGAATGTGCTCCTGAAAGCAATTGGTTCTGTGTAGATAGCATCAGAGAGGAGAGAAGGTTTAATTCCCTTAATCCAACAGTTCCTTCTGTTGTAAAAATTATACACACACCCCTTCGAGGTCCCAGTCCACTTTCTAAGTGCTTAAACAGACATCTCAAGGGGGGGGGAGATAACTGGGGTGTGGGGGGAAATCAGGCTATCTATCTATCTATCTATCTATCTATCTATCTATCTATCTATCTATCTATCTATCTATCTATCTATCTATCTATCTATCTATCTATCTATTGTATATACCATGTCATCTAGCAACGAGGCCACTCTGGCCTACTTAACATTTTAATTGGCACTTAGCTGCAAATACAGAATTATTTACAACTTTGATCTGGGCTCTGCTGGAAGCAAATCTGATGTAAGACCAGGCCTAGATTGGGTTTACACAAGGTCCCATGCAACTGCATTGACTATTACATTGAATTAACTCATGAAGGTCTACAGCGAAAGCTGCCGCCCAGTCCTGTGATATTATAAAATTACAGCAGTTCCAATAAATCCTGACGTTTCATGGCTGCAAGTGAATCCACCCTTCTGAACTTATGTACTTAATGACATCTTCACTAACCAAGGGGGGGGGGGAGAGCCACCTAGAATTACCAGTTTGTTGCCAGCACAGTTCTGTCATTAACTTTTTTTAAAAAAAAATATGGGTTTGAATCAGTGACTCAGAAAGCAAATTTTGCCTACGTACCCCTCAAGAGAAAGATGTGAGATACAGTACAACAAAAAAGGGAAGGGGGTGTCAATTTTGTGTTCAGACATGCTTTGGCTAAAGGGACTTCTTTTAAAAAAAAGTTATATATTTTTAAAATGGGCAGGTTGGAGGGCCAGAGGGGGAACCCCTAAAATCTATGTGACCAGGGCCTCGACATTGGTGAGTCCGGGGCTTGAATGCCTCCACCTGTTGGTAGGCGGGATAGATTTAGCATTGTGCTGGGAGCTGCAACCCAGCACAAAAAGCAGCGGAGTTCATCGCCGCTGCTCTGGAAGTCCCCCTGGCTTCTGGTCGTCGGGACTTCAACGTGACGTTGAGCGGTGAGCTCGTCGGTGCAGCTCTGGAATTAAGGAAACCATGACATCCATGAATCCCAGCATGTTTCTTGACCCAAGATTATTTATTGGATCTGGTATTTACCTCCATGTCGGGGATTTTTATCTGGAGGTGAGGGACATTGTCTCCTTATTGTCATCAGACCACTACCTGTTGTCTTTCTCCCTGGCAATAGCGGTCCCTCCCGTGGGGACCAACGGCCCTGGGGCTTCTGGATCCGGCTCGATTTGAAGCCAGCTTTCTGGTGGCCTGGCTAAAAACAAACAACAAAAAAACAAAACATGAAAGCATCTGGAGACAGAAGCAAGAACTGATCCAGACTAAACTCGCGAGCGGGGAGGCCAAAAGATCTTTTACTCCTGAGAATTGGTGAGGCCTCGAACCGTCAGGTGGAACTTTTCCGGGTGGTTCGAGACAAAAAGGCTAGGCCTCCTCCTACTGATTTCAGTAGTGAGAACTTCGCAATCTTCTTTAGATCCAAAAAAGAGCCAAGAAGAAAAAGAGCAAGCCCTCCTCGCCATCCACAGCTCCCTCACCACCACCCCGGTCTTCAACTGGTGGAGTTTGGACCTGTCCTTCCTTTGGAAAGGGGTGCCCACTGCCGTCCCAGGACCACCCCCTTCGATCCTTGTCCATCATGGCTTATCAAATCTGAAAAGCCTCCTTCAGCGAGGGTTTTTCCCTCCCGTCTGAAGGAGGCGGTGATCAAGCCCATTTTGAAAAAACGGGCCTGGCATCGACCAATTGGCCAACTATCGTCCGATTGCCAATGTTCCCTTCATGGGCAAGGCAACTCGGATTCAATCTTTTTGGAGGAACAGCTGATGATCCTTGCCAGTCTGGCTTAGGGTACCAAGACAGCTTTGGTTGCCCTGCAAGATGACCTAATCCGGGCGGCCGACAGGGGTTGCTCTACCCTGTTGGTTCTCCTGGATTTGTCAGCGGCCTTTGATACCGTCGACCATGGTATCCTACTGGACCAGCTCCTGGAGGTGGGTATCGGAGGCACTGTTCGCAGCTGGCTCCGGTCCTTCCTTCAGGGTCGGCTCCAGTATGTGCAGCATGGTGGGGGATTGTCGGCCCCGTGGACACTCCCTTGTGGGGTTCCGCAGGGCTCGTCTCTCTCCCCCATGCTGTTTAACATCTATGTAAGGCCGCTGGCTGGGGTCATTAGGAGATTTAGAGTGTGCTGCCATCAGTACGCTGATGACATGCAGCTCTATCTCTCCTTTTCCACCTCTGCAGTGGAAGCTGTCCGGTTACCAGTGCCTAGAGGCGGTCATGGCTGGACCAGGGCCAACAGGCTCAAACTCAACCCTGAGAAGACCGAGGTGATGTTCCAAGATGAAGGTCCTCTCCCCAGTCTGGATCAGCTGGCGGAGAGGGTTCGAATCTGGGCGTGATCCTGGACCCGGCTCTGTCCCTGGATGCCCAGGTCTAGGACCACATTTTTCCATCTTCATCAGATCGCCCAAACCTGGACTCCCTGAGAACAGTGGTCCAGGCGCTGGTGATCTCAGGCTGGACACTGCAATTATCACATGGGGTTGCCCTTGAGCTGCAGCGGGTGCAAAATGCCAGACTGGTGGTGGGTGGGTGACCGCATCACCCTGGTCCTGGCCCGGCTCCTGGCTTGCCTCCCGGATCAGATTCAAGGTCTTGGTTTTAGTTTATAAAACCCTCCATGGCCTGGGCCTGGATTACCTGGCACAGCGGAAGCGGTCAACTTCGACCCGACCGGTTCGGCTCTACGGGTTCCAACTCTCCTGGCCAGGCGACTCGGAATCGGGCCTTCTTGGCTGCTGCTCCACTTCTGGCGCTCTGCAGAGTCCCTGCTGGGAACGGTGAAGACTATCCTATTGAGGCCTTGGGTGACCAGCTGAACAATAGTGGTTTTTTTTTTTTGAAGAATTGACCATCATGTCTGCGATTTGATACAGTAGCAGTGAGGTTTGAACTAAAGGGTGCCTCTGCTGCTGCTCTTTTTAATCTATATGTATTGATTTGCTGGTGTCTGTTCTATTGTACTGTATTGTATTGTGTATTTGCTGACTTGCTCACAGTGAGGCCAGAGTTCCCTTTGGGAAGATGGGCGGGGTATAAATCTAATAAATAAATAAATAAATAAATAAATAAATAAATAAATAAATAAATATTGCCAACCCCTAAAAATCCAGGCTGTGAAGAGGCACTGCCAAACAGTGAGTGAAAAAGCAGCCAGGGAGGGACTGAGGGAGGGAGGGAGAATAATGAGAAGATTATTTGTTTATTATTTATTACATTTATATACCGCCCATCTTCCGGAGTGGAACTCTGGGTGGTTTACAATTAAAAACAAACAAACAGCAAACAAACAAAACAAGAAAATCAGAAGCAGAATTACAATACAAAATTGCCTGCAAGCAGAGAAAAGAAGAAAAAAAGATAAGATAGAAATTAAGTGGAGAAAGGTTGCCAAATGCCTCCTTGAAAAGATGTGTTTTCAAGGCGTTTTTAAAGGCTGGCAGGGACACTGCAAGACGCAACTCACTAGGGAGCTGATTCAGCGCCCACCACAGGCGTGAGCGATTTCTGCGAATGGGAGTGAGTGCGCCTGCGCCGTTCTTGTGGGCCTGACCCCAGTTGACCTCTGAGAGGTACGCACCGACAGATGCTTTTTTACCCAATGATCGGCGTGATGCCAAGATGAAGGTTCACATCCTAAGGGAAGATGGGAGACAGGTCTGCTCCACAGAAAAACCTGGTGAATGGCTTCAGGCAGATTATCACTTGCCAGCTGGAGCCATGCAGTTGGGTAAGCGTGTTGTAAAAAGGGGGAAACCCCTCTACCTGGAAGACGGCTGTACAGCAGGGTATTGCAATGGGTCATACAAGGGGAAGAACAGCAGCTGAACCAACTGCAATGCCCATTTTCTTCAAGCGTGTCACACAATCAAGGAAAGCATGAGGAAGAGGGCACAGTGAGGCCTGCTGGTCCCATCCCTGGTGCCTCCCTTACACCCATGTATTAAGACAGATATCTGAATGGGGATGTTCAAGGAGCCTAGATTTGCCTGTAATAGAGAAAGCTATACAGCCAGGGTCACCCAGGTCACAGGGAGAGGAAGATTGCACAAGTTTCCTTCTATGTCATGTCCCCAAAATATGGTGGTGGCAAAGCTCTGCCCCCATTCTCTCCACGATGGTGTAGGGATGTGCAAATCTGTGATTTTGGATTCCAGTTCCCAAAAGTTTCTCAAGTAGTCAAGAAATGTGTAGTCCAAAATCTCCACTGCTCCAGGGGCGCATAATGAACTGTTAGGTGTCATAAACCTAAGTGTAACAAAACTTGTTCAGAGAGCCATCCAGGTGCAGCAAATTTAGGTATACTGGTTGCTTACCCTTCTCTTCTTTGGGGGGGGGTGCTCTGAGAATATTTATTTAAATAATATGCAGCTTGCCCTTCTCCCTAGAAGTACATTGAGGAATCAAACCCTCCTCTCTGGTTCCAGCACCAGATAACTAACTCAATGAGCTATTAAGCCAGCTTTATAACAACCCCAGTTGGTTATAAACATTACTTTTTAATAACAATGCAAAGCATTTTGGAGACTTCCTGACAGGGATTTTGCAGGTTTTATGACATTTTCTTATCACTCCTAAATGACAACTATGTTTTGGTTTTGTTTTTTTAAAATTTTTAGCAATCTTTTTAAGGTGCACTATCTCGGCTGACCACCAAGAGGGCACTAGAGAGTGTTTCCTTGTATTTTCCTGTCCTGCAAGCAATGACAAGACAATTCACTAACAGGATGAAAAAGCACAACACAGAGAGACTTCCAAGGTGTGGCATGTGGTATGTATATCTGCATTAATCGACATAGAGATATACAGACACATACATATATGCACTCATTTGCACAACACAAACTCCAGTAGGTGTTATTTAACTCATGACTGCAATATAAATATTCTATACATTTTTAGTATTTCCACAACCCTAGAATTTTAGGTTGGGTAAAAAAAAAATAAAAGAAGATGGAGAAAAGCAATCAGAACACATGTCCCTTTTGGAGACAGGGTAGTTTGGAGGAAGGAATTAATAGAAAAAGAATAAAGATTTTCAAGCACTTACCTTGATTTTTTGATGAGCATTTCTCTGAATCTGATGTCAATATTTTTGCTTCTTTTGTCGTCCATATTTTGCCATGTAAGGACAGTTGATTCCTCTTCTTTAGTCTTCAGTGTTTTTACAGCAGTGGTTAAACTACAGAAATTATAGTTCTTGAAGTTCTTATCTTGGGAGGATGGACAAAATAAAACAAACTGAAAACAATGCTACAATGAATGGTAACAAAAGATGAAAAAGATTTACAGCACAAAGAACAATGTGAAAAGGAAGACAAGTTTAAATATTGTTGTGTAAGAAAGGGAGGAAAATAATACGAGGATGAGAATAAGTAAAATGATAGGCTGGAACATCTGGGAAGGTAAATACAAAGATAAGATAAAGCTATGTTAATGGAATATCATAGTTAACATTTCCAGAGGAAAAAGAGACATATTGAGATCTCGTTGTGCAAAAAAGGCTACAATGAGTCTGACTTTTTTTGCATAGGGATTCCAGAGTATTTGACCTTAGAATCATAGAGTAGTGAAGTTAGAAGGGGCCTGTATGGCCATTGAGTCCAACCCCCTGCTCCATGCAGGAATATATATCAAAGGCAATCTGCCAGGTGGCTGCCCAAATTTCTCTTGAATGCCTCCCGTGTTGGAGCACTAGTCACCACCTCTCGGGGTAATTGGTTCTATTGCTGTACTGCTCTAACAGTTAAGAAGTTTTTCCTGATATTCAACTGAGATCTGGCTTGAGCAAATTGTTACGCGTCCTGCACTCTGGGATGATCGAGAACAGATCCTGCTCCTCCTCTGTATGGCAGCTTTTCAAATACAGTGGTACCCCGGATAACGAATTTAATTCGTTCTCTGAGGCAAGGAGTTATCCGGAAAAATTCATTATCTGAAACGCGGTTTCCCATTGAAATGAATGGGAAACCAATTAATCCATTCCATAGGTCAAAAAAGGCAAAAAGGATAGCGGGTGTGTGTGTGTCCCAGACCTCTTTATAAAGTGCACTTTAAAGGCATGCAGTGCTGGAACACCTCCCTCCCTGGACACCCCCTGCAGTGCAATGCAAACATGGAGAAATGAAACCAGCAAGCCTAGCCCAGCGTTTTTCCGCCCAAAGTGCAAAGGAAGAAAAAGATCCAAACAGACAAACAGAAGCAGCAAGTACAATCCAGCCCGTTTTTGCCTCCATATCAATGGAGAAAGGTTGCAAACACAGAGAAAATGAAAGCTGCTAGTTTTTCCCAGCCATTTCCCACCCAAAGATCAATGGAGGAAAAAATCCAAACAGGCAAACATAAGCATAAAACCAGCAAGCCTAGCACAGCCTTTTCCCACCTAAAGGGCAAAGAAAAGTAGTGCAAAGATTAATAAAAGCTAGCTCACCACCTTTCCAAGTCCAAATCCTCAGCCAAAAATGTCCAGAATGCCTCCAAAACACCATTAAAAAAAGTTCTAACTCCAGGGGATGCAATGCATTCTGGGTACATTTTTGCAAGGCATTATGAAATGCTCATTATCTGAGGCAGCCCATAGGAAACATATGTTATCAGAGGCAAACCTATAAGCAGAAATTTCAATTTGTTATCTGAAAAATTTGTTATCAGGGGCATTCGTTATCTGAGGTATTACTATTTAAAAAGTGCTATCTAATCACCCCTCAGTCCTCTTTTCTGGAGGCTAACCAACCTTCATATTGTTGGATTCACTTGAGCCATACTCACTTTAGCCAATTGTGCTTTAGTGCCTAAGGTTCTCCAGAGTAATACAGCAGGACCCCCGTATCCACTGATTCATTATCCACTGATTCATTTATCCATGGTTGGAAGACGGGGAAAAATTAAATAATTCAGCAGCCACAAAGCAAGCTATTGTCACAAACAGCAGCTGTAAAGCAAGCTATTGTCACAAATAGCATCTATAAAGCAAGCTACTGTCACAAACAGCAGCCATAAAGCAAGCTACTGTCTCAAAACAGCAGTCATAAAGCAAGCTACTGTCAGGAAACAGCAGTTTGGAGGTGGGTGGGCATGCGTTCTCTCTTATCCACGGTTTTTAATTATCCACGGGAAGGCCTGGAACCAATCCCCAGTGGATGCCAGGGTCATACTGTAATACCTTTCCTTTTTCTGTCTAACAAAAGCTCACAGGATGCATGTGCATCCTGAAGGATCTTATACTCATGGGTATTCCCCCCCCCGTTGTGTGTGTGTGTGTGTGTGTGTGTGTGTGTGTGTGTGTGTGTGTGTGTGTGTGTGTGTGTGTGTGTGTGTGTGTTTTATTTGTTTGGCCCTTTAATTTTAATTCCTTAAATCATTTTTGCTGCTGCTCCTGCTTAGGATACCTACTGCTGCCTGCTAGACTCAAAGAAGAGAAGGCATCTAGTTGAAGGGAGCAGAACTCTCCCCATAATGTAGCAGTTTTGGGGTTGAAATAGTTTTGATTGCATTTTTCTTTACTTGTTTGCTTGGTTTTCTTGCAGGGGGGATTGGAATGGGAAGGACGCTATATGTGTTTCCTTTACTTTGCTATTTTTTTCTAATTCCTCTAACATTTTGCCCAAAATGTAATTATGTCAGTTCTATGATTGAAGTTGAACTCAAGATACTTCTTTGCAAACACTCCCTTGTTCTTTAGTTGACTTTATAATACAGGGCTTTCTGAACCTCAAGCTCATAAGCATCCCTTTAACAGGAGCCATATTTTACCTGAAACAAGAGCCAAAGAAGCAGTAATATGCCTTTGAATGAGCCTTCTAATTATTTCACCAGTTGCCAAATACATGTTCCCATGCAACTGATTTCTCTCCACTTTTTAATTACTGGGTTTAGAAATCCCAGACAGGCAGGCAGACAATGCAGTGCTTTGCTTCTGTAGCTGTAGTGTACATTCTGAATTTTGGAGAGGACTCAGACAAAATCCCTTCCAGGCACCCTTCAATGTACCTTCTTGGGGCCAGGTACTGATGCGATGCTTTCTCAGGAGGACTTTGTGCTTACTGGCTAAGTTGAGAGCTGGCCGGTAAGTAAACAATAAGGAAGGTCAGCATGCCACTGTCATTTGCTCCATCTGTGCCAGAGGAGGAAATGCAGAAAAGATCAGCAGTAGCAAAGATGGCTTTGGTCAAACTGCCAATTTGCTACCAGGCCAGATTTATAGCGTTATGAAGACCTGGTAGTGGTTGGAGTCAGGGTCCTGGAGGAACTGTTTATCTCAAAGGAGACTTGCCCAAACACTGCACTCATCTTCAAAGACACTCCTGGTTGTAGCACACCTTGAAGAGGTTCACCTGGCAATGACCACACTAACTTCTGATGCCAGCCCAGTGAAGCGATCCAGCTCCCCCAAATCAAGACTACACTGCCAACTACAGTGTTAGAAACTGAGATGCAAAAATGTTGACATTTCCCCCTCATTTAGCCTCTTTAAGAAAATTGGGATCAGACACCTGCACTGCACCTTGGGCTGAAACGTTTTACCTGAATGGCTCTCCCCATAAAAATCTACCTGACTCACTGACAAAGGCTCGTCTGTGCTTCCATCATCTGCAGATTTTGGAACTTCCAATCTGTCAATAAAGGCCTGGAGCTCTTTCCTAAATGCCTTCATCTGGGCATTGATCCGATAAAGAAGTTCATGCTCCCGTATCCTGCTGCCATCGTCTTCATCCTCCATCAGTCCAAACAGGTCTCCGTTGGTCACAAAAATCCTCGCCTCTGCGATGATGGTGCTCGTGTCCGCAATCAGGCGGTCAATCGTCTTGCTGAGACGTTCTGCTTCGCACCGGATATCCTTCATTTGCTGCCGGTCTGTGAAGCTTTTCTGCCACCCTGCCGGCGGCGGATAGAAGGACCTGGTAGGAGTCAAACAACGGATGTTACGGACCTCCTCGGAGTCACTTTCCCCACCAACGGGCCCTTCCCGTTTGCGGTGTGGGGGACGGGAATCCTCATCACTTTCTTTCTTCCCCGCATCGCTTTCTGCATCGCTGTCCCTGGGACTGCCTCGGATGCCCAAGTGAGATGCCAGATCGTAGCGCTGCATGTTGGACATGAGGATCTTGTTCTCATACTGCAGCTGCATGACTTTGCCGCTGAGCTCGTTGATTTGCATGCGAGCGGCTTTGAGCTCCTCTTGCAGCCCCTCCATCTTGGCACTGTCGTGGTGCCTTGAACTGTCGTGAGTCGCAGTCTTGTATTTGTATTTGTTCAGCTCCGTTGTGATGCGCTTGTTTTGCTCCTCAGCATCTGCCAAATTCCTCCTCAACAGTTCCGTTTCATCCTCCACGAGCTGCAGATGCTGCCGTAACTCGGACAGAGACTCGTTCTGCTCTCCCAGGAGGGGGTTGGCTGTCCCTGAGAATTCGTCTCCTCTTAAGTCGTCAAGCTCGGCCTTCAGCCCTCGGTTTTCGACTTCCAGCTCTACGATTTTCCTGCCCAGAATATTGGCTTCTTCTTCTACTAACCTCAGGCGAAGCTTGAGTTCTGATTCTCTCGTGGTAGGCGGACCCCCAGCTTCCCCTTTGGGTAAAGGGCTGTCTAGGTCGCCATAAAACGACCTGTACTTCTGCAGCTCATGTTCAAACCTGTCCTTTTCCTTGTCTGTTTTGGCCAATTTTTTCCTCATCAAGGCGGCCTCTTCTTTGGCAAACTGCAACTGGCATTTCAAATCTTCACTGTCCTCCTTAGAAAGGGGGAGAAAATGACAACTTTTTAACACCTGACAACTCAAAAAAAAAAAAAGGAAAGAAAGAGTACACGAAAAGGCTAAAGTGGGGAATAGTGGCCCCAGGACACTCCACTAATTTCAGGATTCTATATGATCCACGTATCGAACACAGGATATTTGTACTGTATTTGGTGTTCAACATATGAAAAAATCTCTACAGCATTAAAAAAAGTAAAATCCACAGAAAATTCTGGTGCACAAACGCTTTGAACATTACTGTGTATCCTGAATCATAATAATCTAAATCATAATTTTCTGTAAAGTAAGAATAAAAAAAGACCCGGAACTCTGCTTTTGAGCAACACCCATTTCAAATGTTAAAGGATCACAAAGTTAAATTTGTCATAGTTGCCCAGGAGCTGCTAAACTCCCTCTATAATAGACATGCTGAAGTTAACTGCAACAACACAGTGGCTGAATCCTCTTGCATGGCTAGGTGGGTGTATATGGCTAGGACATCATCTTCCTGTGATGCCAAAGTTGACTTGAATTTAATGCCAATCTCCCCATTTTCTCTTAGGTTCCAAAGCTTGTAGGGATCCCTTTTGATCTGAGGAAGCCTTTTGGAGCCTTGGTATGGTGAACGGAAGCCTTTTAATATTGAAAACCTGCTACTAGATTGGCCCCCATAGTCTGGCAGCAATTTTCTGATATTAAAGGGCTCTCTGCCCCCCCCCCAGGCTCCCAAAGGCTTTTCCAGATCAAAAGAGATCCAGGGAGTCTCAGAGCATGGTAGGAGGGAAAACACAAATGAATTAAACTGAATTAAATTAAATATTAATAATGATAACATCTTGAAACATTAGTCTAATTCAATTAATATAACATTTAATTTTAGCCTGCCGGTTAAATTAAATTAAAGGGTAATGCCATGGCCTGATGAAACCGTCACCATTTATGCCCATGTAGTTAAGGCCAATAGGATTCCAGTCACTATGTGGAAGACGTATGACTCAAAACTGGCCGTGTTCAGACTTTTGGAGAGTAAAATGCAAGAGCCATGAGAACTGTGGCAAAGAGAGTATGTTTGATTAAAAATAGCAGAGTATGTTTATGTTGATCATGTCTGTTATTCATATGTCTGAAAAATAAAAGCTGCTGAACTTGGTCACCAGAAAGGCCTGGAATTCTGACCAACAGATTGTAACTCTTGACATTATCAAGAGAAAAAGAGGTTTTGCCAGTTGGCTGCAGAGCCAGTGGCTGGCAGCCTGGTTCATGACTGTGTGTCCTAAGAGAAGACCTAGTCTGTACAGCCTTGGCCAAACTGCACAGTCCCCCAGTACCATCGGAAGGTGCTCGCAAACCACTTCTAAGTACTTTACATGAGAAGACCCCAGAAAGGGTGGCCATAAGTCTGAACTGACTTGATGATATGTAGTTACTATTCATTATCATAGAAATATGGCTTGAGAGTTCTCATCAAAACAATATCATTATGTTGTTTAAACTGTTCCACACAACAGCCTTTAAATCTTAAGAGTACAGATGATAAGAATCCTTCTCTAATTAAAAACCAAAATACCAACTGATAGCTGCAGAAGATAAAATTAATAGAGGCTTACCACTACATCTTTTAACATAAGAACAGCCTTGTGAAACAGGCCACAGCCCATCCAGTCCAGCATTTTGTATCACACAGTGGCTCGCTATTTGCTTCAGGGTATTCCCAAGCACATGTCTTCACCTGCTTAAGATTCCCTGCAAATGGCATTGAGAGATATCTGGCCTATCTCTCCAAACCAGAGGTTGTTCATAGGCATCCATAATGATAGCCATTGATACCCTTGTTCTCCATGAACTTGTCTAATCCTTTCTTAAAGATGTCAAGGCCGACAGCTGTCAGCACTTCTTCTGGCAGGGAGTTCCACAGACCAGTGATCCTCTGGGTGAAAAGGTAGTTTCCCTTCTTTGTTTGAGATCTAGCACCCAAAAGTTTCATGGAGTGCCCCCTAGTTCTAGTGTTGTGCAATAGGGAAAACAGCTTTTCCTTATCAACTTTGTCCAATATCATGAATGATTTTATAAACTTCAATCTTGGGTGCGATTGTTCAAGAGTGAAGAGGCATAGCTGTTGCAGCCTCAGATGGTAAGGAATGTGTTCCAGTCCCCTAATCATTCTGGTTGCCCTCCTCTGCACTTTTTCCATTTCCATAATATCCTTCTGGAGGTATAGTGACCAGAACTGTACACAATACTCCAGATGGGGCCTCAGATTTATAAAGAGGCAAAATGACACTTGCTGACATTTTCTATACCCTTCTTAATGATCACTGCTGCGGCACACTGGGTTGACACCTTCATTGAGCTGACCACCAGGGCACCAAGGTCCCATTCCTGGTTTGTTGCAGAGAGTTCTGACCACATCAGTTTACAAATGTAATTGTTTTTGTTTGTTTTTCTGCCCCAACATGCATAGCTCTGCACATACTAATGTTGTAGCTCATTTGCTGCTGTTTTACCCATTCCCCCAGTGTCAAGAGATCCCTCTGGAGTAAAACTTCTCTCAGTTTTTACTACCCTGCATAATTTAGTGTCATTGGCAAATTTGGCTACCTTGCTATTTACTTCTACTTATAGATCATTTATGTAAAGGTTGAAATGCAGGGGTCCCAGTACTGAACCTTGGGTGACCCCACTCTACCTCTGTCCGCTTGGAGAAGTGTCCATTGAGTGCTACACTCTGTTTCCTGTCCCTTAGCCAGTTGCTGATCCAGGACAAGACCCATCCCTTAATTCCATGACTGGCAAGTTTTGTTCCTTAAGTAGTTTTGTTTCGTTACTAACGAATTTTTAAAGTAATTTCATAACAAAATGAAATGAAATGAAATGCTATGCTCCCCTGGGTTCTAGAGACAACAAAATCACTGGGCAACTTCCTCAAGCTCTGCCCTGTAACCCCTTAAATTTGGAAAGGTCTGGGGGTCAGGGGACTGAGTTATTAAACTTCAGAGGGGGTGCCACTAGGAAAAAATATTTCTAATTGAATCCGGAAACTGCAATCCCCCCCCGGGCAGGTGGGCAAGTGCCACTGTGGCTTGGTTCTGAATCCTGATTCAATAAATTAGAAAGATTTTTTCCTAGGGGCACCCCCTTTGGAGCTTAATAACCTAGCCTCCTGACCCCCAAACCTCTCCAAATTTTGGGGACTTACCTAGAATCACTTGAGGAAGCTACCCTGTCATTTCCATGCCAAAACATGATTGTGATCCATATTTTTGAGTACATAAACATAACAAAACATTATATACCGGTACTCCAAAATAGGTGTTGCAGCCATGTATCTCCAGCATGGAAATGGCAGGGTAGCTTCCTCAAGATCTTTCCTGTAAGCCCCTGAAATTTGGAAAGGTTTGGAGGTCAGGGGGTGAGTTATTAAGTTCCAAAGGGGATTCCCTTGGAAAAATATTTCTAATTGATTGAATCAGGATTAAGAAGCCAAGCCAGAGCAGCACTAACCACTCACCCGGGATGAATCATTTCATTTCTAGAGGGGGAAAATGGCATTTTGTTTCATTTTGTGACAAAACGCATCCTACCATTTCATTATATAATGAAGTAATTCATTATGTAACCAAAAAAATGAAAGAGCATTTCATTTTGTGTTTTGTGCCCATCTCTACTGGAGATCCTATGTATTAATTACAGTACATTTACTTATTTGAGACATGTATTAAGTGAGTACTGCAAAAAAACAGTGTGGCTTTTTCACTGTTGACTGAGGAATAGCTTACACTTGTGAACTTATGAATCAACTGCTGGAGAGTATACTGCCGAGGTAAAAATTTCTGGTCCTCCATAAATTTCTAGACTGCAACCCCCCTCATTCCACACCACAGGCTAGTCTGACTTTTGCTGATGGAGGCTATATTCCAAAACATGTCAAAAACTGAGAATTGCCAAACCCTGGTTTGCCCAATTATGTCACAAAATGGACAGAAGGATTTGAACTCACTTCAGTGGGTGTCTGCTGTGACTTTTTTTCAGATTTCTGCAAGTCTTTGCTTCCTCTTCTTTTCATACATTGCTGTAAAAGAAAAACACCATGAATATTTTGTTAATGAGCATGAAATGCAAATTCATTCAAATCCCCATTCAGAGGAAATAAATCTTCTCAGCTTCTCGCCTTCCCAGCTATTTCTTAGTAATATGTGTAATCTAAATTGTTCAATTGAGAATTTTTGTTATTACTGTTATTATATCGCATTTCTGCCAACAATGTACTCAAGACAATTAAGTCTGATAAAATGCAGTACAAAATAAAAGCAAAATACACTTTACAAAAAATTCTTAATTAAAGCATATGCAATGGCCAGAATCTTCTTGACCGCTCCATGTCCAGCCACAGCCATCTATTTTTAATTAAAAGTTTCCTCTCCTCCCGGCTTCAGGTTCTGAAGTTCCCTAGGAATCCCCTTCAGCCCAGGAAAGATTTAAGAGGCCTTTCAGCAGGAGGTGAAGCATTTAATGTCTGTGCTTTGCATGTACAGAGCTGGTCAATAAATACTAGGATACTATATAAAACGTTTTGTAGGTGTTGTTACTTAGTTTATATACAATCCTTAAAAACACTTCTTGTATTTAATGTCTGTAATGCAAAGCCCCTTCCTTCCAAGAAGCCTGATGATAAATTTAGTTAATTATAATCCATAATTCATAAATTAATTTTTTTATTAACTGACCCAAGACTTGGGATGTTAAATCTTTGAAAATTTTGAAGCCATGAAAGAAAGAAAAAATGGAAAAAATGGAAAAATGGAAAAATGAAAAAAACTTAGGGGGGGGGACAGATTTTTTTCCAAAAGTTTTTAGGAATTTTACATCTCTACACCGAAGATTTGTTTGCAATCTTTAAGATTGGTATGTTACCATAATTATACCATTTTTTAAAAAAACCCTATCAAAATCAAAGCTGTTTGGAAAGCTCAGTGGCTTAGGTATCTGGCACAGAGCCAGAGGTTGGGAGTTTGATTCCCCAGTGTGCATTCTGCAAGTCGAGTCAGCATTTGTGGCCTTGATCCAAGATGCATCGTCCCTGGGGACACCCAGAAGAATGGTGACCCTCTCAGTATTTGCTACCTAGAAAAGGGGAACTGACTTGATTGTATTATTATTATTATTATTATTATTATTATTATTATTATTATTATTATTATTATTATTATTATTATTATTATTATTGCATTTGAAAAGTGACCTTTTGCCAGAAAATAACTGTTTTTAATCAAACTTAATAAGTTTCTGTAGTTTTAAACTATGTGTGGAAATTTTCAATTTGCAAAGGGTCCAAAATATATTCAGCGCCAAATATTGTTCATTTGGTTTAGTACCTTGAGTGCTACCAAAAAAAAGTACTTTGGGTTTTGAAAGATGTGTGCTTATGATTCCATCTTAGGCACTGAATTATGAAAGCTTCAAATTATGAAAACTTCAAAGAAGTTGATCAGCTTAAACTATTTAGTACCCACCCCAGATTTTTTCCGTCACAAAAACCCTCATCTTCTGGTTTTGATACACAGATACTTTGTTGATCCATTGCCTTTAAATCTATGTAGATACCTACACAGGCCTACTTTCTGGCCACAACAATGCCAGCAATGATTCTAGCATCAGAATCATGTGTGCAGCTATCATCCCAGTAAAAATGTATATCAACAAAATCTCTAACAGTGAACATTGACCTTAAAGATTACCAAACAGGTCCTGCAACCAGCAGCATATATCTGAAACAACATATGAATTAGAGATCAAGGATACCACTTATGTTTTAAAACTCCTGTGAAGTGTAAAGACTGGGAATCAACATACATGCAGATGAACTGCTAAACTGTATTCTGTATGTGCAGTTCCAGATAGTAATTATTGCTACTATATTTTGAATGAACTGTAATTTCTGAATAAATCTTTAAGACAGCCCTATGTACAGGCCATGTAGTAATCTAAATAATATTACATTAGTAGCTTGGTAACAACACTCAGATACACAATATTCTGATTCATTGAAGGTGGGGATTGGAAAGATGAAATTTTAAAATACATTTTTGAATTGAGAAATTTTGTGTCTCTGCATTCCTAATGTCCCCATAGCCTTTTGAGCAATGATTATTATGAAATATATTTCATGCCAAGTTAACATTCTTTCTTTGCCTGCTTGATACACAGATTTTTGAAAAAACAAAGTATTTTGATTCTTGCATCCTAATTTTTTTAAATTTAAAAACAGAAGTTAGCAGGCAATGTTGATATGCAGTGTACTAATATATCAAGCAAAACTGCTAGTGTTCACAGACAGTGTTTGTACACAAGACTCTGGCATAACTTCAGAGAATCTGGTTCTTGTTCATGAGCTTCAATCCCATGCATGCAGTATATGTTCTCTTGCTTTGTTCATCTTGCCACCAGGAGCAGTTAGGGATTGAAGGGATATAGGTATGGTTCAGTCTGGGACAATTTTTGCTTGTGACGTTCCCCTCAAGCTAAAAACTAAAAAGCAAACTAAATCTTGGTTTATAATTTGGGTTGCAAGAGTTGCAAAAAGCTAAGATCACCATATCAGGAGTAAAGAATCTCTGTGCTATGGTGAGGTCATGTCCGCTATCTTATCTGTCTCTTTGATGGCTTAGATAGGTATAAAGATATAGGCTGATCTCCTTTGCTTAGTGTAGTCAGTTGCAATTAGAGTAGAACCATTGAATCAATGGAACTTTGACTCACCAAATCCCCACTGATTCAATTGGCTATTCTAGTTGTAACTTACTAAAACAAATCTGCGGCTTATTAGGCTAAGCAACTGGATTTCAGCCATAGATAAAAGAACTTAATGAATAATGAATGCACTCAAGTTGCTTTTAGAAATACCCTGACACAAGAGTTGCTAATGACCCAGCGTTTCCAACAGAGCTGCCCATCTTGCAAATAATGGTAAGGGAAGGGGCTGCATTCTGCTTGATGGCTCAAACAAGGACTCAGACATGAGCTGAACAAAGCACCATTTGATACTTTCTCTTGGCATTGGGTGACATTCCTTCTAGTTAGCAGGGAGCTCAGGTTTTATTCTTTGTCTATTCAATGCACGTTGTGACTTGTCAAAACAGTGTAAGACAAACACACCCCAACACATCCACTTTCTGATTTGGTGCAATGCATTGAATCCTTCCTGTTTACCAGATGTAATTGAGATGCACATTTCAAGATAGTTTCCTTCTCATTTTGTGACAGTGACAGTGCTAAAACCACACAAAGAGCCAGTGGCCCTATGATATATAAAATCTACTATTCAGACACTGCATTGTTTTCTCCCAAGTGTTGCCCTTTTGTTTGCAAAACAAATAATAATTTTCCCCTCTAGTCATGACATTTAGGTCTATAAATATCAATTTTCTTCCCAATATTAAGCAGCCCAGGTTTCCTCTGGAAAATACTATTAGATTCCTGTCTTTTAATATTTAATATTTTGAGGGTACAGTAAACCCGCACCTATCGCAGGGATTAGGGACCCGACCCGACCTGCAATAATTGAACATCCGCAATATGGGGGTGCTGGGTCAGGTCGGGACTGGGCAGGCTCTCTGGGGGTGCTTGTGCTTACCCCAGGCCTGGTGCTGCCCCAAACGGGCCTGCAAGGGGCTTTCTAGTCCCCCAGAGGCCCCAAAAGTGCTTTCTAGTGATATGCAGGTCACTTCTGGTTTACCGGAAGTCACTTCCAGTTTGCGGGGAAGCACTTTTGGGGCCTCCGACGGGCCTGGGAAGGCCTTTCCTCCTTACCCCAGGGGGCCTTTTTTTCATATACTGCGGACCCGCGATATACCAGGAACGCAGTATGTGAACCGCGAAAGGGCAGGGGACAACTGTATAAAGAAGCCCCAACATAGTTTCTCAGGTAAAACCAAGTCATCAAATTTCATTCCGTGAATTCTTATTACCTTGATTTCAAACTGTGGGTATGTCTGTGATGATTCTCAGTCATTCAGATGAGGTAATCTGGATGATGAGTCATGGAAAATGGACTTCTTTTCTTGAGAGATCGAAAACATTTTGCTACTCATGCAAGCAGCTTTGTCAATCTGAGGAAAGCTGCTTGGATGAGTAGCAAAACATTTCAATCTCTCAAGAAAAGAAGTCCAGTTGCCAAGACTCAACTTCCAGACAAACTGTGGGTACATACTGTATATATTCAAGACCTGGTCAAGCAGCTAACATTGTATGCTTCATTGGGGGAGGCACTATCAACAGTGCTTTAAATTAACTAAAGGCTCATTTTCCCCATGGAATTAGAGGCAACAGGGTTATATCTCTTAAATAGGAAATACAGTATCTCTTAAATAAGGTTGCTCATCTGGAATCTAAAACAAGGAAGTTGCTGAATACAGATTTCAATTGAAATGGTATTTTCTAATAGAAAATTTGTGTAACTCCATAAGAACATAAGAAGAACCATGCAGGATTAGGCCAAAGGCTCATCTAGTCCAGCTTCCTGTATTTCACAGTAGCCCCTCCAAATGCCTCTGGGAGCTCATGAGACTAGATATCTGTCTCCTGATACCACTCCCCTGCATCTGGCCCTTGAAGTACCCTGTTTTTAAGCCTGGAGATTACACATAATCATGTTTTGTAACCTGTGATGGACTTTTCCTCCAGGAATCTGTCTGAAGAGCCCCAAATGCTGTAGCCTTTCCTCATAAGGGAGGTCCCCAGTCCAGTAATCATTTTAGTCACTCTTCTGCACATTTTTCAGTTCCACTGTGCCTTTTTTGAGATGCGGTGACCAGAACTGTACACAGTACTCCAGATCCATGCCTCATTCTGATTTGGGGTGGGGGGGTGGGTTGAATTCTAAGAGCTGTTTCAGATTAACTGCACCACCAAAAACCTGTCCAAATTATCAGGTTACAATTACATGGATAAGGTCTGTGAAGATTCTCAGTCATCCAGGTGAGTTTATCTGGAAGTTGAGTCATGGCTACTGGACTTCTTTTTTGAGAGATAGAAACATTTCACTGTTCATCCAAACAGCTTCATCGGTCCAAAGCTGTAGGGATGAACAGCAAAACGTTTCTATCTCTCAAAAAAGAAGTCCAGTAGCCACCACTCAACTTCCAGATACATGGAGAAGGAAGTGTCTGATCTCACATGACCATTCATATAGCCACCAATTCTGGAAGCTGATGTATGAGAGCAAGCAGATTACACTTTTACCCCCAGCACTCGTCTAAGGGCCTTTTTACACGACTCCTAAACTCCGCTGCAAATGGCTCCCAGCTCCAGAGCTTAAAATTGTTTACCCACCAGCTCCGGAGTTTACTGAAAATTAAGTGTGACCACGCCCACCTAAGCGGGTCCCAGCGCACTTTCTTGTACCTGCTCTCCGAGGGTGAAAAATCTTGATGCGGATGTGCCGGGCTCTCCTTGCTTCTTTTTGTTGCTGTTTTTTGCCTCCCGCCCCTTTAAGAGAAGGAACCAGGAAGTGACAGGACTCCCGTCAGCTTCCACCGGCACCGGGAGGTAAGCTTTTATTCTTTTGTCCCTTTTTTTCTCCCTCCCCTCACGCAGCCAGCAGCCAGGAAGTGCGGAGGGGTGGGGACGCACGAAGAGCGACAAACCCCTAAGATCTCTGGTCTGAATTTAAGTGACCAGCGGATCTTAGGGGTCGTGTAAAAGCACCCTAAGTTTGTCCTGGAGAAGAAGCACTGATGATAATGGATCCATGTGATCAGCCATTATTTCCATCAACATCTCTATAGTTTTTCAGGCTGCTTACATATGAAAAAAAATCTGCATTTTTCAAAGTACAGAGATGGGATGTCCTTACAACTGTAAAAGGCCTTTTATATATGTCAGAAAAATATAGACAAATCCAGACTGTGGAAGTATTATCTTTTTAAACGACAACTCCCCAAATCCCCTAGCAATGCTACTTGGGGAATTCTGGGAGTGATAGTCCAAACGACGGTAGTAAGAATTCCAAACTCTAGAAAAATCTCACCTCTATGTACAATCCCCTTCTCTCATACACACATAACACACAGTCCTGCACTGCACACATTCACAGGATACCAGAGCAGAGGAGGCAATGCTAACAGTTTGTGGTGCTGTAACAAATTGGTGAGAGACTACAGCTTGTGTTCTAGGTTTGTAATCAAGTAATAATTCTAATTTTAGAGAGGGAATTGAGTCTTGAAGTCTAAAATACACCACTCCCCAACTTGTTTTGCTTCAACTGAATTCTAAGAGAAAATGGAATTCAGTCTAATAGAAAATCAGTTTGTGTGTGTTGTGTCATTACAATGGTGATCAACTCTTTGTTACCCCATGTCCATGGAGTTTTCTTGGCAGGAATACTGGAGTGGTTTGCCAGTTCCTACTTATGGTGCAACAAATGAATGGCTTGTCTTTATTTATACTGTAGGAGTCATATGTTCTCTGGCAAAAATGCACTCTTTTCCAGTAATGTTTCAACTTTCGTTAAGTTAAAGCACATGATTTCTATTAAAATTTCATTTTAAACTCCCAGTCACTGGTGCCATGTGTGATAAATACATGTAGCTGCATAGATGATACAATCCAAAATCCTGTTAGGATTTTACACATGAACAAGAAGAGTTAAATACATTGATGTAGCAAACTGACAACATGTATTCATGCCAGTCACACACCCAGTTACACTCCTGCACTCCTGGCATGTATCAAACACAAATCAGGCACCTAAACTGAATGGCTCCTGTTGTCTCAAAAGAGGGGGAAGGAGAAGGGAATAACAGCTTAACTCTCCCTTGCAGCTAGTGGGCAGAAAACATCAACTGATGTCTTGACTATTTACAGAGGGAACTCCTAGGTCCCTGAGCTCCTTGCCCTCTGAAGATGCTGGCCACAGAATCTGCTGAAACATTAGGAAGAAAAACTTCCAGAACACGGCCAAACAGCCCAAAAAACTCACAACTATCTTGACTTTTTGTCTGAAAACTTCTAGGAGTATGAACTCTCTGAAACATCATGAAAGGGCAAGGGCATCAGGCAATTACTGTATGAGGTGAGGGGTGGGTTGGAAGACAGCAGAAGAAATATATGTTGTAGAATATGAAACTTTTTTGATTTATATTCTACCACAATTATAATATTAACACAGCTGATATAATAATAGCAAGGAACAAGGATGCTAGGCCATCTCTCCAAGGTGCTGTTCCAAAAGTTTAAAAAAGAGAGAAACAAATTATACCAGGTTTTGTCCTAATCGCACCAAATGATGGCTGCTATCAGTTCCAATCCATCTTGATTCTACAACTGCCTTTCATGTATTTGAATAATGAAAGAAAAAAAAACAAGACATTTGGATATTTTATACACAGTACTGCAGTGAGTACATCCAAACTCCACCTCTTGCTACTTCATGTTTTAAACCCTCTTGTTGTTTTGCTTTGGATACTGTTATCTCAGAAATGTTTACAGATACTAAAACTTGTCTCCTCCTTACCAACAACTGAATCACTACGTCCCTTTTAGTATCCTCAGAGATTAGTCCATAGTTCTGGGACTATCTGTCATCTTCTACCATTTAATCATGATATGTCTGTGAAGATTTTCAGTCATCCAGGTGAGTTTATCTAATTACAGTTGAGTCATTGGCAACTGGACTCATTTTCTTGACCTGAAAGGATGGAAGGCTCATCCAAACCAGCCTCCTACCAGTCTGAAGAAAGTCTAGCACAGAGTCCTTCATTTTATAGTTCACTTTGACAAGAAGAGACCAGGGTGACAAGAGGTCAAAGTGAACTATAAAATGGAGGACTCGCAACTAGCTTTCTTCAGACTGAGAAAGCTGTTTGGATGAGCAGCAAAACGTTTCAGTCTCTTAAGTCCAGTTGCCATGACTCAACTTCCACATTAATCATGATGTTCACTATGTCAACAGTGACAACATTCAAGGTGGAGCAAACCTTAGTGACATCCGTCAAATCTCCAAAGCTCATTAAAACCTACTTACCTCTTTCACCTTCTCAAATTCATTCTGAACAGCTTGCTTAGCTATCTCTACTTCTATCAACTGCTGCCTTAACTTGTCATTTTCTTCTTCTGTAGTACTGCGTTTTTCTTCCACATTTTCCAATTCGTTGTGGAGTCTCACAGAAACATCTTTTGCAACCTAAAGGGAATGGCGTTTGAAACAAGAAGAAAAATGGTTATGGGAAAGTTTGTTGTGTTTCTGTAACTTTAGAAGCCTGTTTTTTATGAACAAAAATAGGCTGATATTGGAATTGTGGAACTTGAGGGTGTGAGGAGGTGCCTTTGATACCTATGACATGAATGTTGAATAAACTCTTCTCCCCAAAGATTTTAAAACAATGAGATCATACCTAGGCCTTAGTTCATATACTCCAGATTGTCCTTGATAATGTCCAGACTGGCCTCTTGGCCAGATGGGTGGGATACAAATAAAATAAAATAAAATAAAATAAACTCCAGGTAGTATAAATTTAAGCATTAGCATCACCCAGGTGGTGTATGACTGAAACAGCATTTGGATATGATGCTCCAGGTGAAAGGCCAATTTTCTGGCTGGACACAAATGAACTAAAACATGAATTTCAACTTGCTGCCTTGGGTGCTTTTAAGGAGAAAGACAAGGTAATTTAAGAACATAAGAACATAAGAAGAGCCATGCTGGATCAGGCCAAAGGCCCATCTAGTCCAGCTTCCTGTATCTCACAGCGGCCCCACCAGATGCGTTTGGGAGCGCATGAGACTAGATATCTGTCTCCTGATACCACTCCCCTGCATCTGGCCCTTGAAGTACCCTGGTTTTAAGACTGGAGATTACACATCTCCATCATGCTTTGTAACCTGTGATGGACTTTTCCTGTGATGGACTTTTCCTCCAATTTAAATAATAATGAATTAAAAAAATAGACACATTTACTTTTAATTGTTGGTGTTGGTTTCTTGGGGAGGAATCTCTTTCATTTGTATCCTGCTTAAATTGCCATGTGTGGAATAGAAAGTGCAGAAGCAGCCACAGGGGAAGTTGCCTGCCATGTGTCTGGTCACATACCCAGGCACACAACAGGCATATGAGAGGCATTTTCCCCGTCAACCCTGGCTCCTTCTGCAATGGCTGCCCCATCATGGTACTCCCAGCAGAATACGGGATCACTGGCACTCAAATTTGCTCACCCATCAACAATTTCACTTCTTGCAATGGGACCACCACAATTGAATTCACTATTGGTCATACCATTCCAGCCTTTGCTTCTTCACCTGGGAAGACATGTAAAAAGCTGGAAGGCAGAAATAATTTATTGCCACCACACTTTCACAGTGTCCCACAGTTTCTCTGGGCCTCCAGTTGAGTGGTACAATAGAATGCCAATACCCTGGAGCCCAAGGGACCTGGCAGGGAAACAAAAATGGCAGGTACCACCAGCAGCATTTCCTGCCTGCCAGCATTTTGCCCATGGCAGTCAGTGCATGCCTGCTGACAGTTTGGGGAGCAGATCCATTTCTGCTGCTTGAGAAGCGAAAACAGAGAAGCAATGGATGTAAAACAAAGTAAAGCAAAAAGGTGGTTTAATTGCCTCTGTCTAGAGAAGGGAAGCAAAACAAAATGAGGCACAGCAAAGATGGCTGAAAGGAAGGTGTGGTAAACAAGGCTCAGGTTGCCAGGAAACAATGGACTGTGGCACTGCATTTTCCAGAGAAGAGGCTTTCTGTTCTTATCCCCTACCCCAACAATGGCAGGACTAGGAAGCTTTTCTTGAGGGGAGGGCTGTAAAAACTAGAATCCCAATGCGGTGGCCATGATAGTTGGGAGATTACGAATGTTCTCGTCCCATTGGCTTCTTAACCACTGCCTCTTTTACTTGCTAAGAGGCCCACCTCCTAAGATTGCTCACCATGTTCCCCAACCACCCTCAAACCTCACACTAGCCCAAAATATTTTAATAAATAAAATTATTAAACATCACCAGGTTTTAATCTGGAGGAGCCAATCCCTGAGGACCATAGTGCAAGCGTTGGTGATTTCGAGGCTAGACTATTGCAACGCAGTCTACATGGGGTTGCCCTTGACTCTCCTCCAGCGTTTGCAGCGGGTGCAAAATGCAGCAGCCAAGCTGGTGGCGGGTGTGCGCCGTCACGAACACATCACCCCAGTGCTGGCTCACTTGCATTGGCTTCCCGTTACATCCCGGATCAGATTCAAGGTCCTGGTTTTAGTTTATAAAACCCTCCATGGCTTGGGCCCAGATTACCTGTCAGAGCGGATTGCCCAGCGATCAACATCGGCCCATCCAATTCGGTGGGTGTGGGAGCACTCACTTCGGGTGGCCACCCCTAGAGAGGCCCGGAAAACTTCCACCAGGAACCGGGCCTTCTCGGTGGCCGGCCCATCTCTGTGGAATCATCTACCAAGCGAAGTGCGCGCTGCAAAGTCCCTGACGGCCTTTCGCAGAGCATTAAAAACACTGCTGTTCTGCAAGGCCTTTGGTGATTTAGTTTAGTTTTTTTTTTTCCTCCACCATCTGATTAAGATTAGTTTTAGCTTATGTTTACGTCTAGGGTGTGCACTTTGTTTTTAAATTGTTGTGTTGTATGATTATGTTGTTTGTTGTTGGCTGAATTGTTCGGCCCATTGTTAGCCACCCATAGTTCCTATGGGAAGTTGGGCGGGATACAAATTTCATAATAAATAAATAAATAAATAAATAACTTTTCACCTGGGTAGGGGCAAAAAAGCAGAAATATCAAAAATCTCAGTCATTTTTAAATATTTTCAAGTAGATGAGATGTAAGAACTGTTAGAAATCCAAGCAGTTTCCTCATAATTATAAAAATAAATAAATAAATAAATAAATAAATAAATAAATAAATAAATAAATAAATAAATAAATAAATAAATAAATGTAAACCAGGATATCTATATATAACTGTATTTCATGACCACCAGCCCATAGGAGTTAATTGTATGATACAAAGAGCACCTCAACCATTTTTGTACTAAGTGTCTACTCAGAGCACAAACTGCTGAATGGTATGCTATTATGTTTATAGGTTTATAGCCACATTTTCTAACAATTATGCCTCACGCTGAATAAGGCTTACTCCAAGATAAGTGTGCAGAGGATACTGGGCTTAATATAGAATACCTAATTACACAAGAAAAAGAGACTCTTGGGAGGCAACCTGGAGCCCTATTACTTTCCATAAAACAAGTCATGGCTGACTCACCTCCTCTTATAGGAAATGATATTATCATGAGGTACTGATAATCAGAGTAAAGACCATTTAACTACATGATAAGATTGCTGTAGTTCCTCCCATAACACAGAGAGACTATGATACAGACACAAAAGCCACTATCATGCTGAGTTTAGTGTGTCAATTATGTGAGCACTTTATTGCATTTTGGGATGTACACATGCCCAATTATACGACTGGTTAAACTGAATACTGGCATATGACTGAGTAGCTAAGTATGGAACATACACTCTGGAAAATGGAGGAAACCAGTAGTGTGATTGTCATCCTTGCAAAACCAAACCAAACCAAACCAAGATACTAGCTGAAGGATCTATGGTGCTTACAGGATGTCCATGGAAATTTGCAGTGGTGAGGGACAATGTCATCCAGTGGCTTATAAGCATAACATGCACACACATAGTGTACACCTCCACAACCTACCAGTACATTTTCCTTGTATGGGTACTTAAGTGTTTGGAGCCTTATCATCACATTCAATCACATTTAAAAGCATACAGATGTTGGAAGTTTACTTTTCAGTGACTAGAAAGTGCTGACTCAAGGGTGGTTAAGCTTTGACTCTTGGGATGTTTTGGACTACAATTCTCATACCCTCCCCCATTGCCTATGCTATCTGATGCTTCTGAGAGTTGAAATAAAAAAAATCTGGAGGATTAAAATTCCCCCCACACCAGGCAAAATACTTGCATGAGAGTTTCTGAAAGAAGAGTATTGAGGCCTAAGCTCTCTTGGCTTCCACAACTACAGGGCAAGCCATTCCTCAAGAAACTTCTACCTTACACTGGAAAACAAATCAGAGCATATACTGGTTTCACTGCCTAACAGTTCTCCCATCACCAGTTACCCATCTCTTTGAAGATGTAACCGAGTGGTACCTTCAGGTCCTGCTCCAAGCTACGCAGAAGTTCTCCATCAATCTCTCCCGTCTCTGCATAGCGGAGCCTCTTGCGCTCTGCTTTTCGAAGGCGATACTGAAGGATCCTGCAGTTTTTGTTGGCTCTCTCCAACTCGTGGCGCATTTCCTGTAGCTGGCAGGCATCCTCTTCAAAGAAGCTGTCCCTCATTTCATCCATCTCGGTTCTCAGCTCATCTATCTCATTCTGGCATCCATTCAAAATGAAAGGCAGAAATGCATCAAATAATTGAAATGAAAGGAAAACGTGTAACACAGTTTTTAAAAAATCTATATATCAATGATCTCCTTATATGACTACCTTCCCAGTGAATACCTCTTACATACTGACACAGTTAGCAAAAGATGTATTCCTGAACATGCAGGCAAATGACACTTAACCAGTCTGGGCAGCAAGCAGGAGTACTTAGGTGCTTTGTTACTTTTCCTGTTACTTACAACTTATAAAGTCTATGTGGGGACACCATGAAGGATCAAAATCTTCTCCCTTCATTGACTGAAATCCAGTACTGTAGAAAGTTGCAACTGCAGTTTGCCTATTGAACCGAGTGGACTTATGAAGGAGTTAACTCACTAAATCCCAACTGATTCAGCTGGCCAACTCTAGTTACAACTTACTACTAGACCTCAGCAATGATCATGAACTTAGTCAACTGAATACAGTAATGTGATGAAGCTATTGCATATTTTACTACTAATTACAAACCAAAATCCTGTTGGGCAGGTTCTACTGTGCAACAGGAGTGAACTCATTGGTAGATTGCCATTAATTACCATTCCTGTTGTGCTGGTGGAGATGTGTAACATGATTTTTGCCATAATGTGTTGCTTTAATTTTAAAGAAATCAGAAGGACAGACAAATTGTGAAAGGAAAAAAAAATATAGATGACATATTAATAAAGGGAAAGCATTGCTATGTGAAAAATTATTTTTATATTAGCCATCTTTTTATGAAGAAGTACTGTACATGGCAGACAATAGGGTATCAAGAAGCATGCATTTCTGAATTAAATGCCAGGGCTGGAGACATGAAAGGAGAACATGTCCTTGGCCTTTCACATGTCAGCCAAATGTGTCAAATCTGGGAAAACAGACACTACAGACCCGCTAAGAAGCAAGTATGAAGCATCAGTAACTGGCTAAGACATGGCTGTACACGTTCTTCTAACATAAACACTTCAGCAGCAGTATTCATGAAAACCATGTTTCTAACAGCCATATACAGTAGTATCTGGTCTGACCGTTTTTCTGGAGGACCCATTTTATCACATGCATTTTTAAGTCATGGATAATATTTGACGAAGAGCAAAACTGGGGGGGAGGGGAGAACAGGATCTTCCCCTATAAAAAATAAAAGTGGAAAGGAGGAGAAATGCATATGTGGCCATGAGCTCTAACAAACACATACACCAATATGTAGGGGGAAACTATATGGCTATCAATGTGTGTTTTGATATATATTGGAGAGATAGCAAAATGGTCATGTTTATCATTTTGTCTGCTATTAGTGGGCTTCACCAATAAAAAAAACAGAGGGATAAATTCCTCTTCCCCTCCTCCCGCTCACCTTGAGGGCATCGTTCTCTTCCCACAGTTTCTCCACCTCCTCCTGCAGCTCCCGCTGCTGTGCAGGAGTCAAGTTCAAGGAGCCTTCAGGGATGCCACTGTGCCCACTGGCCTCTTCGGTCCCAGCCAGTGCTGTCGGTGATGAAGTCGAGGAGGAAGAGGAGGCAGGCTGGGGCTGCTCAGCCACCAAGGTGGCGCTGCCATTGCCATTACCCTGGTTGCTGCCTTTGCTTTGCATCTGAGCCGCTGCCAAGCCCTTCCGGAGATGGAACTGGATCAGCTCACTTTGCAGGCATCCTTCCTTCCAGTAGCCGCCGCCACTGCCCACGGCCAGGGCCCGGCCTTTTCCTGTGCCACTGGGAGGCAGAGCACTGGCTTCTCCCTCCTTGGGCTGAGGCCTACTTGCTTTGCCTCGGCCCCAGCTCTTGGGGGGTGGTTGAGGAAGGCCACTGTTCCCCCCTCTTTCGGCCTCCCCTCCACTCGTCACGCTTGGAAGCTGCGGCTGCGACTGCTGCTGCTGCTGCTCTCCGGCTCTGAGAGTGGCTGGAAGCTCGTTGTTTGGGGGAGGCGTCTCTCGCTTGTCCGCAGCAGAGCCGGGGGTGGCTTTCGGGCACCCTCCTGCCAGGACCAGGGGCGAGGCCGGATGCGCTTCAGCACCATCCCCGGCCTGGACAGCTCCCAATGGCAGCGGCGCGCTCCTGGCCGGCGCCGACTGCGGGGACGCCTTGTCTCCTCCCCCTCCGCCGCCTCCTTTCGCCCGGACGCTCTTCTGCCCTGGCGGCGGCGGCGGCGGCGGCTGTTGCGCTCGGGCGCTGCTGGCTTTGGAGGAAGCCGCCGCCGCCACCGCTGTGGAGCGGGACGTGTTAGATGCCGGGGAGAGCTGGCGGGCGTGTGAGTCCTTGGGTCTCCCCGGCGACGATGCTCGTTGCTGCTGCTGCTGCTTGTTTCGGCTGCTGCTCCCTTCCGGAAGCAGCCGGGGAGCGGCGGCTGGAGCAGCGGCTCCCCCTCCGCTAGGTGTCTGGCTCATGGCCGGGGCTGGGTCCGAGGGGTCGCGGAGAGGTCCGGTCCCGACAGGGTCATCGCCGAGGCCCGGCTGCGGGCAGAGAGGATGGAGGGGGGGGGGAGAGAAAGAGAGTCAAGACCCCTGGCGGCGGGGCCGGCGGCGAGCGCGCGAGCAAACCGGAGCGCTACCCAGAAGGGAACAATGTGCCCAAGTGCCAGGGAAAGGGGTGGGTGGGGTTTGCTCAAAGTCCGACACGAGAACTCCAGTCCCAGCACGAGCATCCCCGGCAGCCCCGGGGCCGGGCGAAGAGGACGGGTTGTATGGAAATGGCGGCAGCGACAAGCGGGATGTGTGCGCTTTTCATCCATCTGCCCCCCGCTTCCCTCCTGAAACAAAGGCTGAAGCAGATCGCTTCACCCAGGTTGGTCCTTTAGGCCACGCGTCCCGGCAGACCCAGGCCTAAACACACCTCTGCAGATCCAAACAACCTTATAAACAAGGGGCAGACCCATTCGGGGGGATTTATTTCGAATTAGCTGTCTCACCATTCGAATCTGGACCTTCCGCAGACGGACCAAAAGAGGACTCTGGTTTCTCAGGGTTTTTGTTTCTGGTTCCTTGCCGGGAAAAATCTTGACTGCCTCTCCATCCCGGAACAACCGAACGAATGAATTAGCTACCCTCTAAAACCCGCTATTTTCTCCCTGCACATCTTTGTGTAAAAGGGTGGGGGAGGGGAGGGTTTCCCTCCCTTCCCTTCCAACCGTTGCACAATAAATGCTTCCCAACAAAGTACATAAGCTACTGATGGTTTGGGGAATAAGAGGTACTCAGAAGTCAGGATTAAATAAGGCGGGAAAGTGAGCCCTCTTTCCCCAGGATAGTTTCCTAATTTGTACCATCCTGCGACCTGGCGTTTGACTACACAGCTTGACTACACAGCTGATGTCCATGTGCATGAATAACTGTACAGTACAATGATACCGCTACCCAACCAACATTTCTTAGTCCTGGAAAGCACAAGTTCACATCACCTTATTCACCTCAACTGCATTTCACATCACACCCTGAATGGGTGTGTGTTGTGCCGTTACAGTCGTGACCGACTCTTCGTGACCCCATGTCCATGGAGTTTTCTTAGCAGGAATACTGGAGTGGTTTGCCAGCTCCTACTCCAGGCGCCTAAGGATCGGATGGGCTTAGGGCATCTAGGCACCCTGTATACTGTATATCAAATAGGGACACTCACAAAGGATCTACGAGTGAAAACATCAAACCTACAAGGCCAGTTCTTAGGTCTTAGCAGCCAATAACACGCGATACCTGAATAGGATTTGCTCTGTGCCAGCGCTGCCTTGAGTACAGCCTTTGTCTCATGAAGATCTCATTGAGATGAAATACTGAGAAAAGTGAACATTAAAACACAACACAGTGAAGGGACCAGCAATGTATTAACCACTACATCAATGTATTAATCTTGACCTTGGGCGTCGCATTCTGTAGCCACTATTGTTAGCAAAATTGTCCAAGTGGATAAGCTGCTTGCTACATCTTTCTTCATAAGGAACCCCTATAAATGCAATAATTCTCTAAGGACATCTCTGTGGTGTTGCAACCTAAACGACCCATCACCTATTTATCATTATCGTTCCATCCACCCACCTACCCATGTTGCTCATACCGGATCCTTTACAAAGACTTATTTGAAACATGAACTGTGAACTTCCATAGAAAGACATTCCAGCACAACCCTAAACTTCCCCTTTATGGTTAAGTTACCATCAATGATTCAGAATTCAATATTTATATTGAATTTATATCCCGGTCTCTTTCATTAGCATATCTTTTGCAGGATTTAAACCTTACACCGGAGAGATCGCAGGGCTTCAAGCTACCGGCTTTTGCTCCCGAAGTCACTCCACAGCCGCCGCTTCCATCCGGGAGGAGCCGTCAAGGACGTCCTGTGCCGCGGCGAGCGGTCCCTCCGCGTCTGGCCGGCACGCTTCCAGATCGCAACTCCCTCAAGATCCTCTCCTCGGGCAGCCAGATCGCGCTCGCCGGCGCCCCCGTCACGTGGCTCCCATCCCGGAGCAGAAGGCTGCCTTTCTCCTTGCAGATTTCCCGAGCGAACCGCCGGTCCCGGCCGGCGGAGGGGGCGGGGCAGGGGGGCGAGGGTGGGGCGGGCGAGGAACACAAAAGACCCGGTCCAGCAGCCCCTTTGTGCCCGTCCCTCCTTTCAAGCCGGGCGCCTCCTTCACGCCGGCGCGGCCTGACCGCTCCCCCTCCTCGCGGGCGTCTCTTCTCCTTCTGCGGGGCTGGCCTGCGCGGAAAGCCCTCCCCGTCTCCCCCCCCCGCGCAGGCCCGTCCGAGCCTGGAGGCGCGAGGAAGTGCCAAGCGGTGCCGGAGAGAGCTGCGTTTCTCCGTGTGTGTGTGTGTGTGCGTGCGTATGTGCTTGCCAGAGAGAAGAAAGGAGCGCTGTTTCTGAGCTGACCTCACTGGGGCCGGAGGGGGGGCGCGGAGGAGGGAGAGAGGGGAGGGGGAGAGCCCAAGGCCAGCGCCGCTCCCAGTCAGCTCCCCCCCCGGCTCTCTCGTGCGTCTTGTTCCCCCCCCCCCGCGTGCACCGAGTCAAATGGGATTTTGCACCCTTCTCCTGGCAGGATGGAGGCCAAAAGGTCCGCCCGGGCACGTGTCCCTTGGGAATCCAGGCCGGCCACACAGCGATCGATTCCGATCCGCTGGGCGTTCTCCTCCGGAAGAAGGCGGCGCCGAGTACCCCCCCCTCCCCCGCTCCCCCAGGACGAACGAGGCTCTCTCGGAGGGCGGCTGGCTTTGTTCTGGGACTTGAGCTGCGGTGGTCCGCTTTCCCGGAGGAGACAGCGGCGAGGGAGGAGGGGGGGGGATCCAAGACAAAGAGGCCCCACGTTGTTAGTCTGCCAGTGGTTGGTTGGGTTCCCTCATCCTTTATCTCCCCGGTGCACGAGGGAGAACCCTTCTCTGGCTCCAGCAAAGGCCCACGAGATTGCCAGATGTCATTTTGATCCGGCGGTGACAGTTGACATGTATGTGACTTTGAAACTGCTATGTACTTATATTAGCAATCGGTTCTACTTATGTATCCAAGTTAGCCATTCTCAAGACTAGGAAAAACTTTCAGATGTGGATGCTGCACTTGGTATTTCATCAAATCTTGATTTCCTAAGCAGTAGATTTTATTCCTAAATTATGTGCACACAAATTCTGTCTCCACCCACCCACTCATACATGTGTCTCCTAGAGAGAAGCTGGACTCAGTGATCCATAGGTTCCCTCCCATCTCTATAGGGGAAAGGTGATTATTATTATCACAATGTACCCAGGACTCATCCAGAGACTGCAAAAGGCTTAAATCAGTAGCAACAAGTGACAAGGAGTGATAAAACCCTGACAATGGAGGCCTTTAAAAGTCCTCTAGGGTGTTTTTGTTTTTTTGTTTCACTTTACAAGGAGGGCAAAGTTCTGGTGGTAGGAGTTTTTCAAGTCAGACATAAACTCCAGTAGAGAAAATATTTCTTAAAGGGTTTCTTCAATGCTTTTTAAATAGAAAGAGATGATTTCTGATGTGGATTAACAGGGCTGTGCCTAGGGTTCAAATCAGAAGCCTTCAGTGATAGTACTAAAAAGGAGGAGCTGGGTAAGGGAGGAGGGTGGTGGTATATGACCCATGTTTCTTTGTTTGAAGAACGGGGGTGTGACTTAAGAAACAGCCTTTTACAACTGCCCTGCTTGCCTCCAACAAGAATCCTGTCCTGCTGGCTACAACATCTAGCCATGGATTTTAAGATCATCTAAATAAGGACTTTAAAAGTAATCTCCTGGTGAAGAACATATTTCACCATGTATGAACTTCTGCGACCTGCTTTGAAGAAGGGTGATTGACTGCACTCGAAAGCTTGCAATGTTCCTTTTTTATTTTTAATAGTGGCCTATGAAGGTATCACCTGTAACCTATTTTTGTAATTGTGTTTGTGATGGCCACATGGCTCAACTCCTTTTTGCCTGGATTAAAAAGGAGGAAGAAACACCACAGAAGATTATTTGAAAAGCTTTCTGAAGATTTATGAAATATTTTGAAACAGTTCTTTAAAAGATGCTGATTTCAAAGGAAAAGGGAATTGCAGTTACAGGAATAAGTGAGAGCACAACCCCCCCAGGAAGATCTGCACACATTCTCTGCTCAGCAGCACCAAGTGGCACAAAATGAGGACCCAATGGTCTGTCTAGGGGAATTCTAAATCAACCATCTACACTGCAACTTGCTTCTTAACCAGCAGTATCAGATCCAAAGAGCAACGCGTGGCTCACTGTTTTAGTTATGCCATGGATGCCTCGTGGTGGAACTGTTTTGTCTGCATTGATAATTGACATCTGTGCAAAGCAGCCAGATATGGAATGTGGTGTCTTCAGGATGCTGATCATACTCAGCTCTTTTTTCTCTGCTCCATTGGATTCAGAAGTGGCAATGTGAGTTTTGGATCAGTGCCTGGATGCAGTAGCGAGCTGGCTGGGAGCTCTTAGACTGAAACAGAATCCTGGCAAGATGGAAAGCCTAATGGTCATTGGCCCCTATGTCCAGAAATTAAGCCGATTGCCTCATCTTGGGTGGGGTTGAACTTTATGATGGATGAGATTACTGACAGTGACATATCTAGAGCCCCGTCATTGTAATTAGGGTCCAAAATGACAAGGAGTATATTTTGCTCCCAGCAGTCCAGAACAAGGATACCTGAGTCATTGCAACCCAGGCATTGATAATCTCCTTTCTTGGTTAGAATAATGAGATCTCTATAAGGATACTCAGATATAGGGGGCTTTGCAGGGTGACTACAGACACCCTAGGATTATCTGTAGCTGGAACAGCATATGCAGGCTCTAAGGGGCTGCCATTCTACTTGGTCCTGACCCTGATGGCAAGACCCAAATGGCAGTGATTTTTCAGTCATTAAAGCCTTCCTCTCTCTCTCCCAAGGAGTCCAGAGCTTTTCGCAGGTTCAAGCGGACCCCTAGGGAGCCTTGGAACTAGGTGACTAAATGGATTGGAAGCTTTAAAATGAACATTAATGTCCCTGGCTAATGAGGTCATCACATTTATGTATCTGGAGTAGCACAACAGGATTTTCAGCCATGGGGGGGGGGAGGCAAAGGCCTCTTCTTTGAACTGAACTGCTTCAACCTGTAAACAGAGCCTGGAAAAAAAGGTGTACACATACTACACATACTCATTTTCCTTCTGTTGGTTCCCCCATCCCGGGGGGAATCACTTCAACCTCTCAACACTTCCATCTTATTTACTCTCTAAAATGTTATGGCTTTAAATGTGCATGGAAGAAGTGACTTCCAGATGTGTAGGGCTCCAAGTCACATTAACCCTGGCTAGCATTGCCAGTGATAGACCAGCAGGTGTTGGGAGTTCCAGTTCAGTAGCATCTGGGGGACCACACGTTCCTCAGCCTTGGTTGAGAGCCACCTTTACAGCATGGTCTGCTCTTCACATAAGGCCAAACGTTTTCCTAACATGAGTTAGTAAAAGCTCAGATTCAGAGATGTCCACATCTAAGGCTCATGCCAGGTTCCATCCTTTTCAGGCTGAGACCCCACTTTAAAAACCAGCTGTGCAACAAATATAACAAACTATTGGAAGATACTCATTTATCTGTATAGAGAGGGATACAACGTTCATCCTTGCCAATTCTGCTTTGCACTGCAGAAGTGAAAATCCCTTGCATAACTATTCCCGCCCCCGCCCCCCGAAAATATAACCACTCAGACTATATCATGGTTCCTCTGTACTACAGTGCATTTGGAAAAAAGAAAGCATTCTGCCTTTTAACTCAGGTCAGAGAAAGGGGGCATTGTAGGGTATGGCTCTGGCTCTCACCTGCTTGGTCATTAGGCCATCTGTGGCATATAACAATTTTTATCTGGCCATCAGGGGTACAGTACAGATTATCCAATTGGCTGATATGGAAAAGAGCATCAGTTTCATTCCTGTGGTGCCCAGTGCCTAAGCACAGCAGCAAATACTGGATTGCTTCAGAAATATAATTAGTTTCTTTTGTATGCCGGGGTAATGAAATGGTCAAATAATTCTTTCTCCTCCAGCAGGGAGGCCAGGTGGAGAAGAGAGAGGGAGAGCACAATACAGAGCTAAGAGATACAATAAATCAGCCATATACATTTATAATATAAAATCGAAAATATAGAGAGGACACAATATTGTAACTGGGGAACAGAGAGCCAAGGAAATAAACTATTAACAAGAATCCATCAACAGCTGTACAGTGATTGTACAGTGGATGATCTTGTTCAAGGTGGATCAATGGCTTGTATGATGACTTTGCAAACGTTCAAAGGAGACAGCAAGTGGCTGAGTGCAGCTAAAAATAGGGTTGGCTGGAAGTTGTGTGCTGCTAAGCATTATGAGGCCTGTAAGCTCAGTAAGAATCAGCCCAGAATGACCATTGGGCTACACTGAGAACCACTCCTATCACTTGGTGACCAGAGAGAGAGAGAGAGAGAGAGAGAGAGACAGAGACAGAGACAGAGACAGAGACAGAGACAGACAGACAGACAGGCTTGGTTTACTTCATGCATGCAGTAGTAGCCTATATGTGCTCAAGGAAACATCAACATTTTCACCAATTGCTAGCATGTGAATGATGAGTTGCGTCCTTCAGGCTTCAGAGCCTATAGCAGGGGTGGTGAACCTTCGGCACTCCAGATGTTTTGGATTACAACTTCCAGAATTCCAAGCCTGTATTGCCAATGACAGAGTTGTGGGAGTTGTGGTTCAAAACATCTGGAGTGCTGAAGGTTCGCCACCTCTGGCCTATAGCTTGGTGGTGAGGGAGAGCTCCTCCTGGCCCACAAAGAATGCCTTATGTTTTTCACAGTGCTGCAGCAGCAACTGTTCATGGCACCACTGTTGATGCCACTGCCAGAACATGCCATGACGTCTTCACTTAGTACTGCTTTATCAGGCAGACCCAGGACACAGCCATTTCTCCCTTGCTAGGGCCCTACTTGTGGTTGGAAATGAGACCCTTCTTGGAAGCTCCTGCTACTCGCTCGTACTCCTTTCTGATTTCTGATTAGTTTTTCATGAGGGTGATGCATTTAAATGTATTTCATGCAGTTTGTACCTCTTAGTCCCTAACTATTTAAGGGCGCTTTTACATGACCCCTAAGATCTGCTGGCAACTTAAATTCGGACCAGAGATCTTGGGGGTTTGCTCCTCTTCCTGTGTTCCCACCCCTCCGCACTCCATTGCTCCTGTCTGCGTGAGGGGAGGGAGAAAAAAAAGGGAGAAAAGAATGCAGGCTCACCTCTGCTCTGCGATGGGGAGCTGCCCCAGGAAACATTCCAGTCTCTTAAAGGGGCGGGGGGCAAAAAAAAAAAAAACAGAAGGGAGGAGAGCCCAGCACTCACTGCTTTGCAATCTGCATCAGAAATTTTTCATTTTTGGAGACCAGGTACTTGGAAAATGTGCTGGGACGCACTTAGGTGGGTGTGGTCGTACTTAATTTTTTTAAACTCCGGAGCTGGTGGGAAAACAATTTTAAGCTCCGCATCTGGGAGCCCTTTGCCTCTGGTTTTAGGGGTCGTGTAAAAGCGCCCAGAGTAATCTGTATTTAGTCTTTGTATGTCTGCCTCTCCATATATTTAAAGGTAGTATCTGACCCTGGAGATCCTTTTGTGCAGTTAGAGTATCTCTCAGAAACTGGAGAGGAGCAGTCTCCCTTCTTCATTTTAGCTCCGTCCATTCAGTCCACATATCTGATGCGAAACATTTTCCAGCATTAGTTTCCAGGCATCTACCTGCAGTGGGGGAAAGAGGAGAGAAGGGGACAGGAGAGGATGGAAGATCCTTCACAGCACCAGCATCAGGTTGGCTGCATCTACCAATATTTTTTGTGCTTCTTTTAAGTTGCACTGAAATTGTAAGTAGTGAGTCCGTTGTGGTGGTTGTGATGATGACACTGCTGACAACAACATTTTAAGGAATTGCCTATCAAGTCAAGATCCTTGGAAATGGCCCAATATTCAAGGAAACAAATCTAGCCAGCATATGTGTGCCATATATACTGTAATAGGAATTACAGCAACAATCAACAGCAGCCACAAAAATGACAATGATTTTTGTATTCTCGAAGGCTTTCATGACTGGGATCTGATAGCTGTTGTGAGTTTTTTGGGGGCTGTTTGGCCATGTGCTGGAAGTTTTTCTTCCTGACGTTTCATCAGACTCTGTGGCCGGTGTCTTCAGAGGGCAAGGAGCTCAGGGAACTAGGGGTTCCCTCTGTAAATAGTCAAGACATCAATTGATGTTTTCTGCCCACTAGCTGCAAGGGAGAGTTAAGCTGTTATTCCCTTCTCTTTCCCCCTGTTTTGAGACAACAGGAGCCATTCAGTTTAGGTGCCTGATTTGTGTTCAGTGCATGCCAGGTGCGCAGGAGTGTAACTGGATGTGTGACTGGGATGAATACAGTATGTTGTCAATTTGCTGTGGCCGGCATCTTCAGAGGGCAAGGAGCTTAGGGAGAGAACAGAGCACAGGGAGAACTCCTAGTTCCCTCAGCTCCTTGTCCCCTGAAGATGCTGGCCACAGAGTCTGGTGAAACATCAGGAAGAAAAACTTCCAGAGCATGGCCAAACAGCCGGAAAAACAACCAACAGCTAACAATGATTATGATGATATGCATAAAATCAGTTTCAGATTTTCAGATCATTTCAGTTTGTTCATTGTTTAATCTAGCAGTATAAAACTTTAAATTGTTTTTCCCCTTAATAGGACCATATTGCAAATCTAATACCTACATTACTGAAAATATTGATCTTAAAATTGTGCATGGAATAGTTTTAAGACAAAGAATAAGTTTCAAATGTTTTCTGATTCTGAATTATGGCTCTGCAAATGCGTATTTTGATTTAACTTTTTAAATGTATGCTTTGTTATTATGGACTCCATGATTGTTTGATATGGTGTTAAGGACACATATCAAACGGGTGAGATGGTTTTCCCATTCTTAAAGCTGTTTTGCCAACCACCATAATATATTGTAATTATATTCAGCATTTGGCTGGGTCAGAAATATTGTCCACAAAGAAGGCACTAATTGGTTGAGTGTGTTTTACAAAGTCACTGTAATAAATTATGCAGCTGATATTTGGTTCATGTGATTCATTTATCTTTGTGAGGCTGTTATTACTAATCTTGTACACCAATACTGTTCAAGAGGTTGACTAAATTGAACTGGAATTTCTTATAAAAAGCACAATGGTTTGCTCACACTTACTTTCTCTATTTCTTATACACATGCACACACAAATATATATATGCACACACACACATGCATCCATCCACATGTTCACATACAACAGTTGTGGACTGACTGGGAAAAAGGTTTTTTTGTGTGTGATTGAGTCTGGAGTCCTTGTTTCCATGGCTACTCATGAAATATGTTGTTTCACCAATGATATCCAATGGCTGGCTTTGGGCTTTCATTTTATATATACCCCTCCAGAGAAAGGAGATGGAGAAATATGGAGTTTCTTTAATTTCTTGACATAGAATAAGCTACATTTTTATAGCTGAAATTTCTGGGTGTTGTTAATTTAGTTTTAAATAAATAACAAGGTAAATATATATACACACCAGATTATTTATTTCAGATTAAAATATGTATAGTATTCCCTGCCTTTTTCTAAAAGGTTTATATGTTCATTTAATTTGATGCCCTGCTTTATTTTTATGCATTGAAGATATTTTGCAGGATGCTGTATTTGATTGTTATACTGGGGTGACTATGTGTGTTTCTTGACTGTAACTCCAAAATTCTTTAAAGATTCTCTGTACTGTGTCTGGGGGGAGGTTTACTTTTTGTTTGTACACTTAGATAATTCTGTGGAGGTCTCTGGGATTTCTATATGCCTTCCTACCCTGGCAGATTTGCTTTGTTTTGTCAATTGTAAAGGAAAACAGGGCCCGTGCCCTGAAGAACGGCAGGAAAACTGAATTTCAGACAATATTAGAGCTAGGCTAAGCTATTGCCAGAAAGGCTGCATCTCTTGAAATTCTCTCTTTGTGATTAACATTTCAGGAGTCTCTTCATTGTGCAATTACATCATCCTATGGAGTGAGATCAAGAGGCAGTGGACAAGTCTGTCATGGAAAACCCATGGCAACAGGAAGGCAGTGCACAAAGAGATATGGGATAATTAGAGTTTAATTAATGGAGGAGAAAACTGCATTGAAACAAAGAGGGGAAAGCAAGGGTGAAACAAGTAGCAAAGAAATGCATGCTGTAAGGAGAACAGGAAGTATTTGCCTGTGTATAATTTTTATTTCAGCTTAAAATGCAAGCTAACATTCAAACTGCAGTAATTATCCTTGGATTGCTTCTGATACAGTAACATCCTGCTTGTTTTTCAAAATGAAGTGCATCGTCTCAGTTTGAGAAATTTACCTTGCTGTTTGTTGTTTAATTAAGATTCACTTTGGGCAGGAAAAAACAATCTTCATCAAACTTGTGGGGGGGATTGTAGAGGAGAGTCAGAGAAAGCTTCCCTGCAAGTTTGGAGTCTCTGGGGCCCTGGGAAGAACCACGTTATGGGCCCCCTTTGGGGGAGTAAATAGCTCAGGCTTCAAAACTCCACTCTCTGCCAAACTTGGAAGGGTTGTAGAGGAGAGCCATGAGATGATTCCCTCAACGTAAGGTGGCTCTAGACGATTCCCTCTACGCAAGGTGGCTCTTGGTGCCTTGGGAAACATTTTGTAGCCCAACACATGAACAAATCAAAACTTGCTAAAAAAATCAATATGTATGTGTCAGTGAAATTCAACTTTTAATGAATGTGAATTGACAAATTTTGATGACTTGGGCCAAATTCATCAGAAAATGTGGTTCATTCTTCATTTCTTCCCCATCTCTAGTTTGGTGACTTCCAGTCAAACCAGGATTCCCCCCCCCCTCATTTCTATTTCATTTACTGGTGAGAAAGCCAAGGCAACCTTTGGGCATGAATTAAAAAGCAGATTGCAAAATTCATCAAAAATGCTACTGTACTTCATATTCGTATGAACTAGTGTGTTCCCAGTGAATACTAATCATCAATTTTTTTTGTGATTTTTGATTTGTTGACTCCTTGGGCTATATAGCACCCTCTGTGGCATCTAGAGACAGCAACATTGCAGGAAGCTTCCCCTGACTGGCCTCTACAGTTCCTTCCAAGTTTGGTTAAGATTGAGTTTCCCATCCCAATTGCTAAAGGGTACTTTTCTTGGGGTGGGGCTGCTTCATGGGTGTATAAACCAGATGTCTGAAAGACGATCTTCACCAAACTTGTAGGGATTGTAGAAGAGAGTCAGGGGAAGATTCTCTGAAACCTCAGTATCTAAGTGCTGGGGAGGGCGCTCTTTCCTGGGGTGGTATTCTATGCATAATACAGTCATTAAACCCAATCTTCACCAAACTTAGAGATATCGTAGAGGTGAGTCATTGTATGCTCTCCTGCAAATTTGCTGACCCCTACATGCCCTGAATGCCATTTTATAGGGTTTTAAATTTAAAAAATTAGTAAAATCATATTTTAAATTATTTGTTGACCTTGACAAATCGTGAATCAAAATGAATCACTATTTATCTGATTCATCTCCACTCCTAGTGGCTATCATCCACTGGAGGTGAAAAGGGGAGACCTTTTGCTTCCTGTTAAAGAAAAGCCTTTTGTTTTAAATGAGTAATAGCCATACAGAAAATTCTTCATTATACCCTCCATTGTTCAAGAAAAAAGAAGAAAAGCTGCATGAAACACTGGGTTTAGTCTTGCTGCTGGGGGCGGGGGTGGGGGAGCCTGTGAAGTTTTGATGGGAAATCAGTTCTGTAGCACCATCACATGGCAAGAAATGGGAAATAACAAATGAGATAAACATTGTTTCTAAATGTAAGAGAGGGTGATATCTTTTATTGGACTACTAACAAATTAAACAAACAGTAGGATTTCATGGATGAAATACATTTCCTAGGCTAAATGTTCATGTTTAGAGCCTCCTTCCAAGGCTGAAAGGTATGGTATAATAATTTTAAATGCAGTTTTTAAACAGTCAATAAACAGTGAATAGCCGTTTCTTCTCCAAAACCCGGAAAATATTAATATGACTAAATTTTGTACTTAGAATCTATACTATATTTACCACACCTTTTCACTAAATAAAAGTGCTCCAGATGAGTAAGCAATCGAGCACAGAACCATCAAATGCAGCCAGAAGTCTGAAACATCTGGGGAAAAATGGACAAGTCAATATTTAGATGAGTCTAGATGCATCTAGCAACCTTACAGGCCTCCCTAGGGGTGGCCACTCAAACTGAGAGTGCCACTGAGGGCTAAGGTGGATTGGGACAGCACTGACCTTTGGGAGATGCTCTCTGCCAGATATTAAGGTCCCAAGCCACGGAGGGTTTTGTGAAACAAAACCAGCACCTTGAACCTTATTCAGGAGGCAACGGGCTGCCAATGCAGGTGGACCAGGATTGGGGTGATACAGTCAAACCTGCCTGCACCAACCACCAATCTGGCCGCCGCACTCTGCACCTACTGCAATCGCCGAACAAGTTTCAAGGGAAGTCCTGTGTAAAGAGCATTACAATAATCTATCCTCGCCATGACCAGCACCTGCACAACCATCCTCAGGGAGTCCCCATCAAGCTACAGGTGAATCTGGGAGATAAGCCTAAAACGGTAAAAGGCTGACCTTGACATGGCTTTTTCTAGCTTACTATTTACTGCTGGATTTCAACCAATGTCACATAATTGCAATACATTTCTTCTGAAAGAGGTGTGTTTTGTGTGTGTCCTTGAAAAAAGTTAGTATGCAAAAATGTTTTGTTCTTGTAAAAAAAAAGAACATCAAAGGGTGGCTATTGTGTACACTGCTCTGATTTGCAATGTTTCTGAATGTCTCTTGGTTTTAAAATATGACCTTATCAATTTGGATTTCATTGAGTTGAAAAGGGATGAGAAATTTACAAATAAATAAATAAATAAATACATTCTTTATTTTGCAGGAGGAATTATGGTGCTATTTTGGAAAACAGTCATGTTGACTGAAGAAGGAAGAAAAGTTGGTTATCACCTGTTTGAAAGCTTATTGTAGGGTATCCAGTTTTTGGACAAATAGAGTTCTGTACACTTAAAGCTATTACTTTTTTATTTCACCACTGATTAGATACTAGTGGTTGTATAATCGGGAAGTTGAGTCACTGCAACTGGACTTCTTTTCTTGAGAGATTGAAATATTTCACTACTCATACAAGCAGCTTCGTCAGTCTGAGGAAAATTAGTGGCGAGTCCTCCATTTTATAGTTTACCTTGATTTCACATCACCCTGGTCTGAATAGTCTCATTAGATGGACAGTTGCCTGAATAGGCCCACTAGAAGGACAATAGCCTGAATAGGCTCGTTGGTGGATAATGGCTTCTCTGATCCCTCTCTTGAACCACCTGTTTTCTCTGTCTAATAGATGTACACTATGTACACACATAGCTAATATGTACACCTATTAGACAGAGAAGATAGGTGGTTCAAGAGAGGGGTCAGGGAAGCCATTCATGTGTGTATTGAAAACCCCTCTCTCAACAGAGGTGGGGGACTCAGACACAATCTGCCTGCTACTTATCAAGCTGATGTTTCATCAATTCCCAGACAAATTAGAAGGCCTTCACACCTCCACAAGCAAAGCCACAGCTAATGAGCCATACTTAATGGGTGTTGGGAAGGGTTGTATAGGTGGAACTTTCGTGAACCCCAGGCCATTGTACATCTAACGAGCCTATATATTTTTAAAAATTTCATTTTCATTACACATGTTGGAACAGACTGTCATGGGTTAAACTTTGAAAATTATTGACACTGGTAATGAGCACTCAAGATGTTAATTAAGTAACACACATATAGGAAGACAGAGTCTTGTGTACAGTCAGAAAGCATTTTCCCCACAAAAGCTTTGTCTTCAGCACAGCAAACTCATTTCTTCAACACTTCAAAGACAAAAGCCTAATAAATATGCATTAGCCAATACATGCTTAGCATTAACCAATTATTCTACTGGTTGCCAGGAAGTGGATGTAATTATCACTTTGAAATTAATTACTAGTGTTAATAGTGCAATTTATATCTTCTCTTTTCCACTTCATATTGTCCCTACTCCTACAACCATGTACTCTCAGGATAGCAACTGGTGGCTTAAAAATTTGCCTCCATGGCCAAAATTGCATTGGGTTCTTACACATTCACAGGGAAGATCTTGTAAGTTGCTGTGACTAATTGCAGTTGAGGCAGCTGGCATAGTGGCATATGCTAGGTGTACAATTGCAGTATGGCCAGGTGTTATGACCAGTACATGCACAGTTCCACATCAATTAACCTCTATGACTTACGTTACATGTCTGTAAAATCCCAGTAGGATTTGGGTGCATGCATCTAAGAATGACAAGAGAATCTTCTCACATTGGACAGAAAGTTGTCATAATGTCAAGGTAATCTGACATGTCTCTGTAGACTAGGAAAGTAAAAATGGTGCCGGACACTTTGTTTGGTGTCTGTTGTTGGCAAAACTACTCATTCTTTTGAAGTAAGGGGAGAACCAACCAAAACAGTACCTATATCTTCACCTCAGTAGATGTGGCATGGAAGTCTTATTGTACCATGTTGCACACTTTGGTTTTTGTACTAGTACAAACAATGAACGTTAAGCCTGAATTGGCACCTTCTTAATTGTAGCAGGGAACGGCAAGGCCTAGGAGGAATAGCCTGTGACCCTTGTAAGTTTCTATATACTGTATATATCCTGTACTATATCTGCTGAAATTATACATATAGAACTTGAGAAGTATCATGCATTAAAACACATTTTTGAAACCTTTGCAATGTAGAGAAAGGGATGAATCACAACAGACTTCCAAAACCTATGCATTGTTTATTATATATTGATGGCAGAAGCAGAACACCTTTTCAACTAGTACAAGGGCAGCTCCATTTCGGCACAGTCCGGGGACGGGGCACATTTGCCCCATAGCCCCGGACATTGGGCGCAAAACCTTTGCGCCCATCCGGGGCTTCTGCCCAGGGATGGGAGCCGATATAAGGACTCCCTCCCATCACCCAGCCTTCTTGCCCAGCGAGACTGGCAGTTCCACCCTCCCGCCCTACGGTAAGAGAATGAGATTAGCTGGTCACCAATGGGGCTGGTTGGGAATTCTTGGTGGCTACTCCAATTGGCCCAGAGTAGTCACACATTTTCACCCATCCCATTCTCTTTCCTGCATGGGTTGGGTACCTTCACCAGTCCTTTTATGTTCACACCATAGGCGGGTAGTGCCACAGGTAAGGGTATCCAGGTAAGCCCAAATAAGTCACCCTTATGGCACCAGATAGCCCTCGTAATAAGTTTAATACCACTGGCAATTTCAACCAGATAAATTGAAGAACTTGACTTTAGGCCTCCCGAAGGCTGTCCAGGGCTAGCAGATTTGCCAGATGGCCACAATGCTGAACCCTCCATGGCCTAGGACCTGAATACCTGGTAGAGCGAATCTCCCAGTGGTCAACTTCGGCCCAACCAACTAGAATGTCGTGGGTGCACTCATTGCAGGTGGCCACGCCCAGGGAGGCTCGGAAGATGGTCACCCGTTGCCGAGCCTTCTCTGTGGCTGGCCCTACTCTATGGAATCATCTCCCGTCTGAGTTGCGCCTTGCACAGTCCTTCAAAAAAGCTTTAAAGACCTTGCTTTTTCGGGAGGCATTTGGTGACAGTGTATTTTAATTTTTTTTGCCCGCCATCTGCCTTTTATTATTGATTGATTGATTGATTGATTGATTGATTGATTGTGTGTGTGTGTGTGTGTGTGACTTGTTCTATTGATTCTTGGTAATGTTGTTTTTAATTTTAGTTTATTGTTTAGTTTCATTTGTTGTGCACCGCCTGGAGTTCCATCTGGAAGACGGGTGGTAAATAAATAAATAAATAAATCAGTATTATAGTATATTCTAAGCCAAAATTTAATAGATCTGAGCCATGCCCTTGTCTCTATGATAGGTTGTCCAGCTTCTAAGCATAGTGCTGCATTAGGGATGCATCTTTGTGTACCTAAGATCTTTTGAAGGAAGCAGGATTGGATTTGTTCCACATTGTGGTCCAGGGAATTCATCCAAATAGGAATGCCGTATAGCAGTTGTGAAATAACTTTAGCGTTGAATACTTCAAGGGTTGCTGGAACATAACCATTGCCTCCCTTATAGAAAAAGCGAACTATAGATTCAGTTGTCAACTTAGCAACTTTACGGTGATGTTGCCAGGTGTGTTTATAATGAAACTGAATTCCAAGATATTTAAAATATTTGACCTGTTCTATTCTATTTCCTCTAAAAGTCCAATTAAGTGGTTTCCAAGATTTAGCAAATACCATAATTTTAGATTTACTATAGTTTAATTGCAATTTATTATCTAACAAGTAATTAGCACATCCATTTATTAATCGCTTTACCCCTAGACGCGACTGTGAAAGAATTACAGCATCGTTGGCGTAAAGCAATATAGGTACTGCAAGAGAACCAAGTTTAGGAGGATGGCCCCCGGCTTCCTTTAGACAGGAAGGTAGATCATTCAAAAAGAGATTAAATAGTATAGGGGCTAAAACGCAACCCCGTTTTACTCCCTTGTTGGTAGATAGTTAACCTGTAGGTAGGCGCACCTCACACGCAATGTTTGAATATAGATTTTTAATCAGGTGGAGCAATCTTTTATCTATCCCTAAATTATGCAGCCTGCTCCAGAGTAAATCCCTGTCCACTGAGTGCACCCTTAAGATCTAAAAAGGCCACATAAAGCTTAGAATTGGACACCTAAAGTTGCTTGTTAATCAGATGTGATAGGACGAGAGCATGGCCTAGCGTTGACTTGCCTGACCTGAAGCCAATCTGTTCAGCCCCTAAGATTGCCTGGTTTCTGATCCAGTGGTCAAGTTTCACCAGTAGATGTTTGGCATAGAGCTTTCCTATAACTGAAAGAAGGCTAATGGGTCTATAGCTTTCTGGTGAGCTATGATCTCCTTTTTTAAAGATAGGAAGTAGGAACAATTACTGCATTGGTCCATATCTTAGGAATAATGCCAGATTTATTGACACATGTGAATATAGGGGCCAGAAGTGTAGCCTACCGATCTGGGTCAGACTTCAGAAGGTCTGAAGGTACAGTGTCTGGCCCAGGGGCTTTGCCAGATTTTAATAGAATAATTAATTCCTTTATCTCCCCAGATGTGACCTGAGGCCATTCAGACAGCTCATGAGTTGGTGGGGGGAGGTTAAATGTGGAGGAGATAGTCTTATCATAAAAAACGGTTGAGAAATGTTGGACCCACAAGTGATAGGGAATCGCAGAGTGTGCTTGAGTTCCCTGGGGAAAGGAGCCTGCCACTATATTCCAGAATAGTTTAGAGTTTTTGGAAGTTACAGACTGGATTAGCATCTGTCATTGGTCCTGGGTATAGCGAGATCTTTTCTCCTTTATGAGGGTTTTAAAAAGGTTTTTAGAATTGATGTACTTTCTTAGGAGGTAGTCACTGCCTTCTCACGGCAAAGGGGCTTGAGCAACTCAGAGAAGCTATGAGTGATCCCATAGGTCATAGTGGAGAGTCTGACTAAATGTGGTCCACCTGGGTTAGGAACTGGCAAGCCACTCCGGCATCCCTGCCAAGAAAACCCCATGAACAGAAACAAAAGGCTAAAAGATATGACTCTGGATGATGAGCCCCTCAGGTCAGAAGGCATCCAACATGCTACTGAGGAAGAGTGGAGGACAAGTATAAGTAGCTCCAGAGCTAATGAAACAGCTGGGCCAAAGCTGAAAGGACACCCAGCTGTAGATGTGCCTGGAAGAGAAAGGAAAGTCCAATGCTGCAAAGAAATATACTGCATAGGAACCTGTAATGTGAGATCTATGAACCAGGGTAAGCTGGATGTGGTCAAACGTGAGATGGCAAGAATAAATATTGACATCTTGGGGATCAGCGAATTTAAATGGATGGGAATGGGTGAATTCAGTTCAGATGACTATCACATCTACTATTGTAGGCAATAATCCCATAGAAGAAATGGAGTAGCCCTCATAATCAACAAAAGAGTGGAAAAAGTTGTGCTGGGATGCAACCTCAAAAATGATAGAATGATTTCAGTATGATTCCAAGGCAGCCCTTTCAACATCACAAGTATCCAAGTTTATGCTCCAACTACCGCTGCTGAGGAGTCTGAGGTTGACCAATTCTATGAAGACTTAAACTCCTTCTAGAACTGACACCAAAGAAAGATATTCTTCTCATCTTAGGGGATTGGAATGCTAAAGTAGGGAGTCAAGTGGTAAAAGGAATAACTGGCAAGTTTGGCCTTGGAGTTCCAAATGAAGCAGGGCAACGGCTAATAGAGTTTTGTCAAGGGAACAAGCTGTTCATTGCAAATACTCTTTTCCAACAACACAAAAGGCGTCTCTACACATGGACATCAGATGAACAATACCAGAATCAGATTGATTATGTTCTCTGCAGCCAAAGATGGAGGAGCTCTATACAGCCAGCAAAAATGAGACTTGGTGCTGACTGCAGCTCAAATCATCTTCTTATAGCAAAATTCAAACTTAAACTGAATAAAATATGGAAGACCACTGGGCCAGTCAGGTACAATCTAAGTCAAATCCCTTATGAATAAAAGTGTTCTGCTTATATACCACCCCATACCACTTCAAGTAGTTTCTGGATGGTTTACAATTTTTAATTACAGTATGCAGGCTACACATTGCCCCCCAGCGAGTTGGGTACACATTTTACTGACCTCAGAAGGATGGAAGGCTGAGTCAACCATAAGCCAGCTACCTGGGATTGAACCCCAGGTTGTGAGCACAGTTTTAGCTGTGTACAGTACAGGCATTTTACCACTGCACCACGAGGCTCCTACGTGGAGTAGGATACACAGTGGAGGTGAAGAAAAGGTTTAAGGAATTAGATTTGGTGGACAGAGAGCCCGAAGAACTATGGATGGAGGCTTGTAACACTGTATAGAAAGCAGCAACAATAACCATCCTAAAGAAAAGAAAAAGCAAGAAAGCAAAGTGGTTGTCCAACAAGGCCCTACAAATAGTGGTGGAGAGAAGGGATGTGAAATGCAAGGGAGAAAGGGAAAGATACTAAACATTGTATGCAGACTTCCAAAGAATAGTGAGGAGAGACAGGACGACATTCTTGAACGAACAGTGTAAAGAAATAGAGGAAAACAACAGAAAAAGAAAAACCAGAGATCTAGTCAAGAAAATTGGAGATATTAAAGGGGCATTTTGTGCAAAGATGGATATGATAAAGGACAAAAATTGTAGGGACCTAACAGAAGCAGAAGACATCAAGAAGAGATGGCAAGAATACATAGAGGAATTATATGAGAAAGTTCTGGATGTCCCTGATAACCAAGATAGTGTAGTTGCTGACCTCGAGCCAGACATTCTGGAAAGTGAAATCAAGTGGGCCTTAGAAAGCATTGCAAACAACAAGGCCAGTGAAGGTGATGGCATTCCAGTTGAATTATTTAAAATCTTAAAAGAGGACTGGAAAAGATTGGTCTACATCCCAATCCCAAAGAAGGGCAACACCAAAGAATGCTCCAGCTATGGTACAATTGCACTCATTTCACATGCTATCAAGGTTATGCTCAAAATTCTACAAGGGAGGCTTCAGCAGTATGTGGACAGAGAATTCCCAGAAGTGCCAGCTGGATTTCGAAGAGGCAGAGGAACTAGAGATCAAATTGTCAACATGTGCTGAATTATGGAAAAAGCTAGAGAGTTCCAGAAAAACATCTACTTCTGCTTCATTGACTATGTCAGTGTGGACCACAACAAACTATGACAAGTTCTTAAAGAAATGGGAGTGCCTGACCACCTTCTCTATCTCCTAAGAAATGTGGGACAAGCAGCAACCGTCAGAACTGGATATGGAACAACTGACTGGTTTAAAATTGGGGAAGGAATATGAGAAGGCTGTATACCTTGCCTTTTTAACTTATATGCAGAGTACATCATGCGAAAGGCAGGTCTGGATGAATCACAAGCCAAAATTAAGATTGCTGGAAGAAATATCAACAATTTTCGATACACAGATGATACTACTCTGATAGCAGAAAGTGAGGAGGAATTAAAGAACCTCTTAATGAGGGTGAAAGAGGAGAGTGAAAAAATGGGCTGGAGCTCAACATAAAAAAAAACACCTAAGATCATGGCCACCGGTCCCATCACCTCCTGGCAAATAGAAGGGGAAGAAATGGGGGCAATGGCAGAGTTTATTTCTTGAGCTCCTTGATCACTGCAGATGGTGACTGCAGCAATGAAATAAAAAGACACCTGCTTCATGGGAGGAAAGTGATGGCAAATCTAGGCAGCATCTTAAAGAGCAGAGACATCACTTTGCCAACAAAGGTCCAAATAGTCAAAGCTCTGGTTTTTCCCGTAGTGATGTGTGGAAGTGAGAGCTGGACTATAAAGAAGGCTGATCGCCGCAGAATTGACACTTTTGAGCTGTGGTGCTGGAGCAGAATCTTGAGAGTCCCCTGGACTGCAAGAAGATCAAACCTATCCATCCTGAAAGAAATCAACCCTGAATGTTCACTGAAAGGACTGATTTTGAAGCTGAGGCTCCAGTATTTGGCCACTTCATGAGGAGAGAGGAGTCCTTGGAAAAGTCCATGAAGTTGGGAAAGATTGAAGGCAAAAGGAAAAGAGGACGGCAGAGAATGTGATGGTTGGACGGTGTCATCGATACAACCAACATGGATTTGATCAAACTCCGGGAGGCAGTGTAAGACAGAAGGGCCTGGCATGCTCTGGTACATGCTATCACGAAGAGTTGGACATGACTGAATGACTGAACAACAACAACAAAAATGCAAATATTAGTTAAACCCATGCCCTCTATTTTAGCCATTCATAAGGGGCCATTTTGGCTGGCAAGTCAGTATTTTCCAGGCAAATGAGTCTTGTTATGGATTGTGGTAAGGTGTTCTTATTTGAGTAAACACTGTTAGTTAAAGACAAAAGCAAAGCATACTACAAAAGGTTAACATTTTCAACAAAAATTCTCTACAATGTGATTGGGTTTGGGGTTTTTGTTTGCTTCTTTACTATTTCTATACCTTTAGGTAATTCTGTGGAGGTCTCTGGGATTTCTATATGCCTTCCTACTTGGGGAAGATTTGCTTGCTTTTGTCAGAAAAACAGGTCCCATGCCCAGAAGAACTGCAGGAGGTTACTGGAAGAAAGGCTGCATCTCCTGAAATTCTGTCTTTGACCCAGTGATTAACATTTAAGGAGCCCCTTCTTTTGTTTGCAATTACATCATCCTACTCAGTAGGACACAGAGAGCAGGCAAATAGAATGAGGTCAAGAGGCAGTGCACAAGTCTGTCATGGAAAATCCATGGCAACAGGAAGACAACGTAGAAAGAAATATTGGATAATTTGAGTCTACGTAATTAATGAAGGAGAAACTGCATTGAAATAACGAGTGGGAAGCAAGTAGCAAAGAAAATGCTAGCTGTAAGTCGAACTAACAGTTTTGCATTTGTATTTTTAAATGTCAGTTTAAGATACAAGCTAACTTTTAAAATGCAATGATTTCTCTTGAATTTCTTTTGCTACAGTAGCATCCTGATCATTTTTAGATGAAATATACCATACCAATTTGAGAAATGTAACTTGTTTAATTAAGATGCACCAAGCAAGTTGTTTCTCAGCCTAGATTAAACCTAGTGCTCTTCACATGCATTAGAGTTCCACCACTATCATTAAACCATAGATTAAACCCCTGCTCAGGCCAGGTTAGTTTAAAGCAGGGGTGCCTAAACGTTTTGTAAGGAGGGCCAGATTTGGTGGCTGAGAATGTGTCAGGGGGTGGTTGCTCCCCGACCCTGCCACCCCACTGCAAGCCCCACCCACTGACCCCTTGCAACCCCACCTGCAGAAAGGAGGGCGGGGACCAAGGGAGGGAGGGAGGGAGATGGAAACCAAGAGAGGAAGGAAGGAAAGTGGGAAACAAGAAAGGGAGGGAGGGAGGGAGGTGGGGAACAAGGGAGGGAGGGAGGAAGGAAGGAAGGTGGGGACCAAGGTAGGGAGGAAAGAAGGAAGGTGGGGACCAAAGGAAGCACAGGGAGCCGTGGCCACAGGTCGCCCCTTGGAAGAGGTGATCTGTGTGACCTTGCACCCCCCCAAGCTCCCCAGCGGTGGCGACGGCTCGCACGCCAGCCCACCCCAAAGCTCCTTGGCGGTGGCAGAGGCCCGCTGGCCTGCCCACCCCCACACTTTCCCCTGCAGTGCCGGTGGTGGGTGACCGCCCAGCCGCCCAGCCGCCCAAGCTTCCCAGCGGTGTCATTGTTGGCAGAAGATTTTTTTAAAAAATGGGGTGAAGGAGGGGGAGGGAGGGGTGGACCAGCCAGCTGCGGGCCACTCAGAATGGGCTGATGGGCCGGATTTGGCCCCCGGGCCGGACTTTGGGCAAGCCTGGTTTAAAGCATTGGCTCGCATTTAGAGGGCCCCTCTGTGCCAGCAGAGGGCTCTGCCCTCTACACCCAAAATCCAGTCCTTCATTCCTTGCAACTGACACAACATACCCCTTCATGTTTTATATGTTGGATCCCTGACATTTTATATTTTTATTTATTGCTGACAACTGTCTTCTGTGTTGATCATGAACAACCAAAATGTCTGTAGCACATTAAAGACTTAAGTTTTACTTGGCATAAGCTTTTGGGAGCATTGGCCAGCTCTTCATGCAGATGGAGAGATAGGCTAAGGTCCATAAATGTTTTTGCTGCAATAGAATAATATATATATCCCCTCGGCAATATCTTTACCATGTCGTGATCCAGATTTTGTTTGTCCTACTTGGTCAAGAACCTGGTACAGAAGATATTTGTTCTTGATTTTCTGACGTCTTTTAATGATTAAGATTATTATTTTGTTTTGCTGATGAGATCTTGTAAAGCAATATCTCCTTTTTCACAAAAGAGACATCAATGTGAGATGACAGACACAAGACATTTCTGTGTAGCACAGGCTTTCTTTGCATATTGGTCTTCATTATACTGCACATCTTATATAGAGATATGAAGGAACCAAAAAATTAAATTAAAGATGAATTGCAAAATTCATTTAGAAATCACTAATTCATAAATTTGTATGTGTATGAATTGATAATCTCATGAATATGAATTGATGAATTTTTAGTGATTTTTGGTCTGCTGATTCATGGCTTATATAACAGCCCCCAAGATGGTGTCTCTAGATTCTTGTGGGGCCATTTTCCTGGAGAGGCTATTTGGGAAAGCATAACTCAGACATCTTGAAACCAAACCTCACCAAACCATGTAGAGGTGAGTCAAGTTCACCTTGAATGTCAATTTATAGGGGTTTAAAGTAAAAAAAAATGTTTTTAGAAACCAATCTATTGATTTGTCAGGGAAAAAATCATAAATTTATTTTTTATGAATTGTTGACCTTGATGAATCATGAATCAAAATAAATCACAATTTTTCTGATTTGTCCCAATCCTCCAATGGAAGTGAGAAAGGGACACTTTTTTGCTTCCTTTTTTGTTTTAAAACCAGTATTAGCTATACTGAAAATTTTTGTACTACATGGCTATTTATTGTACCCGCCATTGTGCAAGAGAAGAAGAAGAAGAAGAAGAAGAAGAAGAAGAAGAAGAAGAAGAAGAAGAAGAAGAAGAAGAAGAAGAAGAAGAAGAAGAGCTGCATGAAACAGTGACTTTATTCTTGCTGCTTGAAAAAAGCCTGTGTACATAGTTTTGGTGGTAAAGCAGTTCTGTAGCACCATCACGTGGCAAGAGATGGGAAATAAACAGGTGTGATAAGCACTATTTCTCAACAGTGGTGAAAAATAATTAACAGCTCCATAAGATTCTTCTTCAAAACTTGTAGAAATATTAATTTAACTAATTTATGTATTTTTGATGTATTATACTATATGTTTACCTCACCTTTCCACTTAAAAACAGTGCTCAAGATGACTCACCTTGGGAATACAGAACTGGCACACGCAGCAGGGAGTCTGATTCATCTGGGGAACAATGGCCAAATCAATAGTTAGATGGGACCAATTGTGTCCCTCACACTCATTCTTTGTTTAAGTTGGCAAGAGATGCAATTACTACTCCCTGGTTTTGCCTTCTTTTCTTTCTAGGTTCTCTTCTGTATACTTACAGTGGTACCTCAGTTTAAGTAATTAATTCATTATCTGAGCCGTTTTGTATTGGGAAAATTTGTAAACCGAAACATAGTTTCCCATAGGAATACATTGAAAACCAATTAATCTGATTAGATCAGAAAAGAGGCAACCTGGGGCATTCCATTTAAAATTTTCTTAAACCAAGGCACCCCCATTCTTTTTCATCATGCAAACACCACACATTAATTTTAAATGCCTTACAAAAATAACTTAAACTGGTACATTCCATTAAAAAGTTTTCTTAAACCAAGGCATCCCCATTTCCAATAATTTCTTTTCTTAAACTGAGGTTTTCTTTAAACAAGGCATTCTTAAAATGAGGTACCACTGTACTTCTCTATTTTTGCTGAAACCAGCGGGCCTACCACTGTGGAAGCTGGGACTAGTTCTTCCTCAGAATATTTTAGATATTTTTAAATCCAGGCTATGTAAAACATAAGAATAAAGTGATGGATGGATGGAGCTTTCAGGTCAACAAAAATGAGAAAAACACAAAAGAGGGTCTTTTTAAAATGCTTTATGAATTCTGAAAGAGACTCTTCTACATGAATGTTTGGAAGTTGAGTCATGGCAACCGGACTTCTTTTTCTTGATAGTCCAGTTGCCATGACTCAACTTCCAGATAAACTCACCTGGATGACTGAGAATCTTCACAGACATATTCTACATGAATGATTCATTTTAACAAAAAGAGGGTCACTAAATGTTCCCTCCTTTGTTTACCCTTTGCATCACCTCTTTTCTATTGATCCCGCTACTTATTTAATCAAGTAGTGTTACAAGGATTGTTGTGTTAGCAACCCAGTTTGTGTGTGTGTGTGTGTGTGTGTGTGTGTGTGTGTGTGTGTGTGTGTGTGTGTGTGTGTGTGTGTGTGTGTGTGTGTGTGTGTGTGTGTGTTCTTGATCTTAAGGAGACCAGGCTGTGTGTAGTTTTTTGGGTTTTTTAAATTGCTACACCCCCCCCTCCGGAGAAGGGATTCTTTTCCTATTGGATTTTTAAAAATTGATTAACTTACTGTACATTTAGGGTGTATATTTTATTTGGGCTTTTGGATTATTATTCTTTCTCATATGCTGTTGCCAGCTTTTGAAGTAGCTTGGTTCTCTCTTGCCTTGGATATGCTCTTTTGCAGCATGTTTTAGGGTTAGCCCAAAGGGGAAGAACAGAGAAGAGTCTTCCTTCTTTTGTAAGATGAAAAATCCAATGCACAAAAAATATGGAAGCCAAAGAGACACCCCTATCAAAGGAAAATGAAATGAAAGAAATACAAAACTTTTCTCCATGTAAACCCATAATGAATATCCACCAAGAGTGTATGCACACTGTTAAGGGTCCTGCCACCCAGGGTCTATCTTAGACCTGCTCCATCACACTACTGATTCCTTGGTTTTGTGAGGATGGGGAAGCACCCAGACAGAGCAGAAGACATGAGGCTATCAGACATGATGGGAATCCAATTACCCCTTCAATGTCTTTTATGCCTGCTAGTGTCCAGGAGCCATGACTCAACTTCCAGATAAACTCACCTGGATGACTGAGAATCTTCACAGACATATGCTCCAGAGGTTTCCACTTAAAACCTCTGCAGACTGCAGCCAGCTCCCATTGATTTCACTAACATAAGTGCAGTAATTTAACTGGAAGGTTAGCACTACATGTCCGCCTTCCCTTCGGACACAGGCTTGAAAAGATTTGTCATGTTGATTGAAAAAGGAAAGGAAGAAAATGAAAAGCTATTACCAATAAAATAAAATAAATAAGGAAAAACTGTTCCAGATCTAAGACGTCCTCTTGCCATGAGTTGGCAATGGCCAGTCCTTCGCTAGCTGCCTTAATGTGCAAGCCCTCAGGAGAGCAGCATGACAACTTCCTAACTCGGGGATACCACCCCTTTGATCCCTTTGATGAATCAGAGAGGTAAACAAAGATTAAACTCAACCAAAAAGTTGCAACCAAAAGTCTGTTCTCTTCCAGGTATCACATTCTCATGCCTGCCAGGCAGGCATAAAAATTCATCTCATGGGTCTATACTGCAGACCTGATGATTGAACCATATCCAGTGTTGGTGAGCTGGCCTCTTAGGTTCTGTTTCTGCTTCCAAGTGTGTGTCCAACTCCTGCTAAAACCCAGGGATTCACCAACATGCATTGTATTTCAAATTAATGAATTCTCAATGTAGGAATTGTCTTAAATATAACAAATGAATGAAGAGCAATGTTGTTTCACATTAAACTCCACACTGTATAATCCCAATGGTTCATTATTTTAGCAACAGTATGCTCAAGGATGAAGGGAAGACAGTGTCTATTCAGTGCAGCTACTATTATAATAATCTTAGAGCTGCAAATGTAGAAGAGACCTTATGGATCACTGAGCCCAGTTCTTGTCAGGGAATCATTGTAGGGAATCAAACTCTCAGTCTCTGGGTCTGCAGAGATCTAAACACCTGACTTCCCAGCAGGTTCGTTAAATAACTGAAAGCCAGAGACCCTTGCTGATCTCCAATTTAGACCTAATACATACCTGTCCTGAAATATTGTACCATATATGTGAGCCCACTGTATGAACCGGCTTGGGTGTTAAGGTAATCAGGAGAGGCCTTTTGTTCCATCCCGCCACCCTCACAGGTATGTCTCATGTGAACACATGAAAGGGCCTTCTCAGCTGCTGCGCCCAGACTCTGAAACTCCCTCCCACTAGAGGCCAGGATTGCCCCATCCCTGCTGTTTTTCCAGAAACAGGCAAAGACCTTTCTCTTCAGGCAAGATTTCCCTGAATGATGGACTCCCTATTATGTGTCTTTTATATAAATCTACCATACATGATCACAAATACTCTGTGTTTATAACCTCTTATATTACAACCTTGTTTTAACCTTGTGTGATTGCATTGACACTATGTTTTCAATGTTAATTTCCACCAATCATAACTTTTACTTGGAATTTTTACTCTGTTTCACTGCTCGCATTCTCTTGTAGCTTCAATGTTGTCTTTTACTGCTATAAGATTGTAGAGTTTTCAGCAAGGCTAGTCTCGCTGAGTTCTGCTGGAACCCAAAAGACCCAATAAGGAATCCAACAGGAGAGAGACCCAGAGGAAAATACTGATTTTTATTGAGCCCAATAAAAAACAGCAGGCGAACACCCCAACCAGGGCAGTGAAGAGATGTTCCACGCTGAAGACAAAGATGGAACCCATTTTATACATTCCCCTATCCCTCCCTCCAAGGTGCGCACCTCCCTCGGGGTGGGTAGAGGGCAGTCTTTGGGAATGTCCAATAGGTGCAGTCCAGGGGCTGGTCCAGGGCTGGTCCTGGGCGATCCCGGGGCATTCCTGATGATCCGGGGTTGGGCACCTGCCCAGGTGTGACTGGCCAAATCTGTTCCTTAATGGGCCATCAGGGGTGTGACAATGACGAGGAGGAAACTGAGTATTGTCCAAGGGTCTGGGTAAACATGGGGGAATCAGTAAATCAATGGGGGGGAATCGGTGAGTCAATGGGGGAACCAGAGAGTCAATAAGATAAGCCCTGAGGCTGCCAGACAGTTCCTGAGAGGTGTTGAGTTGAAACAATGAGATGCTTCTAGCTGACGATAATCTGGGGTGCAGCTGTGGTGAGACATGCAGGAACCAAGGATGAGCAATGGAGTCGACTTCTGGAAGATATAGCCTTTGTGTGGGGTCGTCATGAGGTCTGCCTCCCCTTGCCATGAGCCCATGCCCAAGATGGTGCAGATCCAAGAGGCATAGGACAGTGTAGGAACTCGTTTAAAGCACACCCAGGGTGAGTGGGGTAGAGGGAGGAGAGCAGGAGAAAGAGAGTGGAGGGGAGAGAAAGAAGGACAAAGGAGGAAGACAGGGGAGGGAGGGAGGGAGGGAGGGCTAAGGCTAGCTGGGGTCAGAGGCCAGGGCCATGATACAAACAAGAGAAGGTAATGGAGGTGAGCTGTGAGAGGGAAAAGGGCATCTTTGGGGTCAGAGGATGGTTGCTTTAAGTCATCCTCTCATGAGCCAAGAACATGGTGGAAATAAACCATCAGCCCGGGAAGATTCTCCTGGGCTGCGTCTCTGGCTGCTTTAAGGGTTAAAAAATAGTGTCCAGTTTGGCCAAGGAAGGGTTAACCAAAATTGCTAGCAAGGGACTTTGGCTATCCCTCAATGGAAACCTTTGGAACAGGGGAAATAAGTCTCCAAAGGTTTCCACAAATAAGGGAAACTCTGTCTGGTTGATTTGGGAGTGCTGGGTGGTCTACCACCATAGAGAAACCAAGGGGAGGTGAAGGGAGGTGAGGGGGGAAGTTCTACTGCCATAGAGATGCATTAGTGGTGGAAGGCAGGATTTCTCTGGAACTGGGACTCGGCTAGGACTAGTGACAGAGGCTGCGGCTTCGTTTTAACTCAAGCCGAGTCCATGGAGCGGTGAGCCGGGTAGGGGAGGTGAATTCATGCCACTGGCGCTTCCAGAACTTAGCTGCCTCCCTGGAACTAGAGACCGGTTGCGAATTTGGATTTTCTCAGTCCAGGCACTCCGGATCTAAAGTGGTCTACTCGCTAATCTATCGCAATCTTTTCTGCGTTAAGCGCCCCCTTCCAGCCCGTAATTAATAAGACATTGATGGATGAAGGTGGCACTGATTGGCTAAGGCACGCAGGCAGTTACTTTGTTAGCACTCCTGCTGTTTTATGGACTCTCTGCGGAAATGAACTGCCGCGGTTATCTTGTATCTTGTGGAAACTGTGAAACTGGTTACAAGCGGCGTTTTCTGGCCACCCAGGCTCCTAGCTCTGCTAGCAATGCCTCAGCTTGCCAAAGCGGTGGTAGATATATTTTTCCCAATATCTCGGGAATGGAGTGGAATTTTGGAACCGGGTAAAAAGTGTAGTGCTTATGAGGTGTGTGGCAGTTCTGGGCAGTTCTGGAGAGTTTCGGAACCACTCCAATTATTAATTATAGCCTCCATTACAAATCTTCAAGATGTCCCTTTATTCCCTGTTCTCAGTACTTGAATATGGCTTAATTGTACTGGACTGTATATTGTCCATTACTGTAAGTCACCTTGGGTCCTTTTCGAAGGAGAAAGGTGGGGTAAAAATACTCTAAATAAATAAAATAAATAAACTTTGTCTGTAAATGGTTTCTTAGATAATACTACCAAAACTGTACTGATGGAACAGCAAAAATAATTTCAGCTACCCTGATGCCATGTTGATGCCATGTCACTGAGAGCTTTAATTAACCTCCTCGGATGTACCATTCATGGAACCTCTCATACCTTTATACTTAGTTGACCTAAAGTGATTGCATAAACTTCTCATTAAATTCTGCGAAAGAAGCAGCACAATAAAAGCATCATCCTGTTGACGGTGCAAATTGGATTTCCAAAACAATGAGATGTAAGTTGCGCATGAGTGTGTTTATAGAATAGCCTTGCTGGTGTGGAAAATACAGTACAGAAGAAGTGGGTGGAGACAAAAGGATTTATATAAGATGTACGTGTCATGTTCCAGCTGAAGTTTGCTTGTTATAAGGAGCGTCTACAGCTGATGAGGTCCTAAAACAGGACTGCCAACATGGGCTATGTTTTCTGTCTTGCCCTCTGCCTGTTAACACCATCTGCTCTCAGTCTGCTCCAAGAGGAAAGGCAAGCTCAGGAGGCTGAAGGCTTCAGTGATGCTTTCCCTCCACTATGGGAATCTGCACCTGGCACCTTTGAAGATTACCAAAGAAAAGGCAACGCCATTGTCATCAATCCCTGGAACTACCGGGAGAGACTGGGATTGTATAAAATATTGCTGAATGCCTCGGCTAAATATTTTGCTGGATTTGGACCTAATAATGGTGGGAACATCCTCTGGGGGTTGCCTTTGCAGCATGGCTGGCAATTCAGAACAGGTATAACCAATTTCCTTATAGTCTACCCTTAAGCATGCAGTCAGCTTATCTTAAATGTTTCACCACAATTACACATCCTCACTGTTGTTTCTATTAAAACTGTATTTCCTCAAACTCATCCTAAAATATCTCTCTCTGTTTCTGTCTGTCTGTCCATCTGTCTGACTCTCTCTCTCTCTCTCTCTCTCTCTCTCTCTCTCTCTCTCTCTCTCTCTCTCTCTCTCTCTCTCACACACACACACACACACACACACACACACACACACACACACACACACACACACACACACACACGGTGGGGAGTATTGATTTTTTCCCACATAATTAAGGATAAGGAACATAATTCAGCCACTGAGTCTTATTTTCCTGTATGGCAAGTTAGATTAACTAGTATCAGTTCCTGGGAAATGTGCAGCTGTTAGTGAGGTACACATTTCAACCTTGACCAGGAAAACATTCTACTGACTGATGTAACATTTCATTAGGGATCCATATGAGCCTCTGCAAGCAAATGCTGCAGGGAGAACTGGGGGGATACTTTTTTTCTGTCCAGAGGATTTTCATGCCTAGCATTCTCTTTTTCTTTTTGAAATATTAGTAATATTACCTTATGTTGCTTAGTTTTCCTCCCCCCCCCCCCGGAATTTTGGGTTCCACTGTAGGTTTGCTTATTTTTAGGTGCATTCTATGGAACTGTGTACTATTCTTTTGAGCTTGTATTTTGGAATTTTTATACCTGTTAACCACCTTGAATTCCCTGATGGGAAAATTTGGTGGGATATAAATAAATAAATAAATAAATATCTACAGTGGTCCAAAGAATGTTGTTTAGGTCGTTTTATCAGTGTTTCCATAGCTTTATAAAAATGTAGCCGATTCAAAGGAAGATAAAGGTTTTGAGAAGGATAATGCTTTTATTTCTCCTCCAGAACTCTTGATCAGGTAAACAAACAAACAAACAAACAAACAAACAAACAAACAACCCCCAAGCATAAAGTAAGACTCTGAAAGGCCCTCCCACAAAAGGCCAGGCAAGCCCCATCTTTGCTGTCCATTCTCCAGCAGACAAAGACCTTTCTCTTTATTCAGCCTTAGTACCTGAGTGTCTAGGACAAAATAAATGGGGCGGTTTAATTTGTGTGTGTGTTTAATGCTCATATTTCATGTTTAATCTAATGTTATTAATACTTCTTTAATAGTTTAGCAGACCCCACTAACAAGTGGAACAAACACTAAGAAAAAGAAGAAAAATATTTAATATTTGAATAATGTACTGTTTTTAGTGTTTACTATTGTATTTGGAATTATGTAAGCCAATTAGGTCCTATTTTAGGAGGAAGATGGGATAAAAATATATTTCAGAAGAAAATCAGACCAGTTTGGATGGTGCCGCATCTAATGGGGTACTCTTAAAAGCCGAATGCCATCATGTTGGAATCTTGTAGAATTTCCATGGGACACAGGGATCAAATTACTTCTTTCCTCCCTTTGGCTTGGTCCCCTTTGAAAATCTAAAGGAAGTTAAACCCAGGTTTCTGTCTTTAGAGAGAGAATGGATGGTGGACTGGTTACCTTTGACATATCAGTCTCAATCTTCAAGGTAGCTTAAATACCTCTGATGAACATAGTTTATTATTATACTGACTGATTTGTATTCATATAACTCTTAGTTACACTTCAGTAACTTAGGCTGCAAGGATTTGAAAGGCATAGAAGGATTCAAAAAGAAGGAATTTGATCTACTGAAGGAGAAAAGCCCAGTCATTAGCCAACCTGATATGTGGTTGTTTATGTTTAACAAAAGAAACAATCACTATGAACAGTAGATCTTGTTTCCTTCTACAGCATAATATTTCACGATAGCAGTTTATATTAGCCTTATTTTTAATTTTGCTTTGATAGAGAACAATAGATACTTTTAGAGACACAACAGCAATTCCTTTTGCTTCTCTTAGCATCTTCTGTGTCAGGTGGGAAAACTCTCGGCCAAATGTAAAAAGAAAACTCTCTGTAATAATCTGTTTAATTTTCTTCCAGGGAGACTAGCAGATCCCATTCCTGTTACAGGGTGTGGCCATAAGGATGGAGATTATCTGTGTGTATCTGTGCAAAGCTGGTGGGCTTGTAAGTACACAGCCTTGTTCATGAACCATTGTGTGGTTTCTAAAACAATTCAACCTTTGATGCCCCTTCAGACTTCTCTGTTGATTCATTGTTTCCAGATGTAGCTGAGGAAACATCTAGCATACTCCACATTTGACAACAAAGGAATAAAGAGACTAACTTCCTATTAATTTTATGTTGCTTTTAAACAAGAAAAAGTCTTTAGGTAGGATTTGTTGAGAGTGGTCCTCAGCCACTCTCAAACCATGCTAGGTTCCCTCTCTCCAGTTGCAAGGATCAGACTGAAATAACAGCCACCATGAGTTAGGAAGCCATTTGCTTGAGTCCATCTGCAAAATTGTCCTTGAGGGGTCTTCTGAGACAGCAATCTTTCATCATTTATAAATAAGTTGTAAACAAATGCATCACTTCATGACTGCTAAAACTCACACCATTCTTTATTAGCATCCTTTTGAGATTCTGACAAGGGGAAAGTCCCAGCCGGTGTAGTGATGTGGGACCATGCTGTTTGTGCACATGCCGTCATTGTATACATGGTGATTACAACAAAGGGGCTCCATTCTACTTGTGCCACTTAAGTGAGCAGCAGGATCCTAGCTTTCTGACACCAGAACTTTCCACTTTGTGGAAGCTTCATGGGATATTGGATTTAAAATTCAGAATGGAGAATGTAAGAATGTAAATGTGTGAGAAACAGCGGTGGCGGAAATCTGTCCATCCTTGCTCAGGGCCTTTAGTGATCAATCACTGAAAGACTTGGTTTGAACCCCTGTATATCCAAATATTAGAGTCTCTCATTGTTTAGGGGCTTCTCATTCTTGGCACCCACATGGCAGACAGGCACAATATTATCTTTCTCCATAGTAGCAACTGCTGAGTCTCTTGTATTCAGTCTGGGCAGAAGAAGTAACATTTCATTATTTTTGAAGGATTTGTTAGCTTTGAAAATAAAATAAATAAATTAAGGGCTGAAAAAAGCTGAATGCATACGAAACAGCATTTTTTTAAAAAAATGGACTTAAATTTGTCTGTAGCTTTTAAGAAACTGCATCTTTTAAGAAGCCTCTGGGTTTGATTATGATGAATATGGGAGTATGTTGGAATAGTTAGACTCAAACAAATTGGGACTTGCTTCTGCCAAAAGGCAAAGAACCAGGCTGCATACAAGCATGGCTTTCTTCATTGTCAAAACATGCATTTTCAGCTAAACAAATGTTGCTCCTGATCATTATTGCAGGCATGAACTACTACCTAGCTGTTATCCCCTTTCTGGGGGCCCTGGACAGTGGCTTCTTTGGAGAGCTGCCATACACGGTAGAAATGCTGCCACCAGTTGAGCAGCAAGTTGAATTTTGCCACAACACTACCGAATGCAAGGCTCAAGCCCCCGCAGTCATGGCTAGCTGGAGTGATTTCTTCAAGGTAGGGTCCCGTTTTCCTGCTTGCTAGATGGGTATTGACATGGCTGCTGGTTGCAAGAACTATAACAGTTCCAGAATGTGACGGTGTATCTTTTTTGTGCAAGGTGCCAGGCCTTGTGAGCAGTAGGGCATCTGTCTGTTCATATCCTGTCGTAAACTTATTATAACCATTTGGTTCACCAGGTGAAGGAAATGCTGGACTTAGATGGGCCTTGACTCTGAGCAGGGGGAAGTTGGCCCATTAACAAGAACCCTTCAACCCAGAATAATATGTAGTAGTGAATAAACTAACAGATAAGAATGTGAAGGGTGGGGGGAAGTTTTGTTGTGCTTTTGTTTTGAGGTCTTTCTGGAAATTTCTCTTTCAGTTTTGGAGTCTTTCAGATAGGCGCTCTCTCAGTGAATCTGCAAATCCTGGATCTTTTGGGTTCTTTCAAGTTGGCCCAAAAAGAGAAGGCAAAAGGCACCTAATGCCAAAAATTAACAATAACACTACATGACAAGGAAAATTCATTCATCCACAGACATATTCAGGCACTACTAGTACTTGAAAGTTCACATTTACCATCATGTCATCATTTTCACCATCCTCATCCATTCATCAGCAGGAAACAGTCCAGATGACAAAGAAGAATAAAGAAAACCCACAAACATGGCACTGAAAACAATACAATAACCCCCCCCCCAAAAAAACCTCAACCAACACTTGGGGATTGGAGAGACTGGTCCTCCTACCACTTTGATAGCTTCAGTTCAACAGCACTGGAAGCAGTTTACTAGGTGAATGGCAGGAAGGCAAGCACTCTATGAGAACATCTGACAAAAAAATCAATAAAATAAAAAAGCATAAAATTAGTGTAATAAATGCCCCTGAGGGGGACTGGCAGTTGGAGAATGTTGTAAAGGAGGCCTCCAGGAAGGGAAGCCTGGTTATGGGGAACTTTGTTGTTGTTGTTGCAAGGCAACAAAGCAAGACTTGGAGGAGCGTATAGCTAAAAACACTCAAAGAAGTAACAAGTTCTTTAAGTACATTAGAAATAAGAACCCAACTAGGAAGGCCATTGGACCATTAGATGATAATGGAAGGCAACGGATTATTAAAGAGGAAACGGTGATTGCAGAGAGACTAAATAAATTCTTTGCTTCAGTATTCATTGAAGACGACAGAGACCACATGATCATAACAGAGCCTATCTCCATAGGGAGGGAAACAGAAGAATTAAGCCTGATAGAAATAACCAGTGAGGAGGTCTTGCATGTCTTTTTAAAAATATTTTATTACAAATTTATAAAAGAACAGATAAACTGCAAAATAATATAAGGAAGAGAAAATAACACAGAACAATATAACAAAGGTATAACAAGTATAAAGACATAGACCCAGTGTGACCCCCCCCTCGGGACTTAAACAAAATTGCAACTTTCATGATATTGATCAGCCCATTTCTCTCCAGAAATACATTGAGTCTTCTCCAGGTGTGTACCCTTTACCTTTTTGAAATACATATACCAGCAATTTATCCCATATTCCATTAAAGTCATTAGACTTACTCAGCCCTTTCCTAATTTTGATTTCACAAGTCAGTTTATCATTAATAGCTAAATTCCATAACTCTTTATACCATTCTTCGATTACTAATTGATTATTAGATTTCCAATATTTGGCAAAAATCAGCCTTGCGGCTGTAACCATTATAATTACTAATTCCCCCTCCTCTTTCTTCAGTTGTGTATCTGCAACTATATTTAACAATACCAGCTGGGGGAACATTGGGATCTTTTCCCCTAATATTTCTTGCATTTCATTGAAAACTAAATTCCATTCAAATTTCCTTTTCTCACATGCCCTCCACATATGTAAATATGTCCCTTTATCTTTTTTACATTTCCAACATATTGGAGATATTTCTTTATTTATTATATTTAACTTCACAGGTGTTATATACCATCTCCAATACACTTTATAACAGTTTAACTCTCACTGACATATTCTTCACTATTCTTTTATTCCACATTTTCCCCCATTCTTCCTTTTTTATCTCTTTATTAATATCTTCTTGCCAAATTTCTGTTAACTTATGACTTTTTATTATCTTCCTGAATTAATATTTTATATATTTCACTTACTATTCATTTCCTCTGTTCTTTATATTCAGTCTCATTTCTTCTATCTATAATTTCTTCAAATCTGATCAATTTTCTACATTCCCCTACTTTAGTTATCCATTCTTCAGTCCATTTATCCAATTGTATAATGTTCAACCAGGAAATATTTTCTCCCAATTTTTCCTTTATGCTTTGTCTACTCTGCATTTGCTTTAACCAATCCCACAAGTATATAACATTTTTATCATGCAGTAGCATATTTAACTTCCCTTTTAAATTTTCTGGGAAATTCTTAATCTCTGTTAGTCATGTCAAGGGTGAAACCAATGGGCTTAAAATCTCCCTGGAGTTCCTCCAACATTCCATAGTATTTTTCAAGAATGGATTATTTATCTTTTTCACCTGAACATTATTGTCTTCCTTAAAAAAATTCTCTTTTTGTGTAATTTCTAAGTCTCTCCAAATTAAGTTGTCATTTCCTATTATTAAGTCTGGAATATGTCTTAATTGATTGGCTATGTAATATAGCTGAATATTAGGTAACCCTAAACCACCTTCTTTTTGTGGTATATACCATAAACTATTGATCTTGGCTTTTTTATTGCCATTGCAAAACATATTAATTTCCCCCTGAATCCCTTTAACTTTACTTTCATCCCATTTTATAGGTAACATCCAAAATAAAAAGTTTAATTTGGGGATAATTTTCATTTTACATACTGAAATTCTTCCAAACCAAGAAATCCTTAATTTTTGATACTCTTTTATTTGTTCAGTAATCTATTTCTTAACTTTCTCAATGTTTATCTTAACCATATCTTGTAAGCTCCATGCTAATTTTATCCCCAAATAATTAATGCTATTTATTACTTTACCTTTAAATACTTCCCTAAATGATTTTTTCTCTTCTTCACTGTAATTTAAGAACATACATTCTGATTTGTTCCAATTAACCTTTAATCCTGTTGCTTCCTCAAACACCTTTAAATGCTTCTGTAATTGATAAATATTAATAGTGGTTTTTTAATTATTAATAATGTATCATCAGCAAATAAATTAATTTTATTTGACTTCCCCTCTTCCACCTCTTCTAGTTCTTTATCCCTTCTTATTGCATTAGCCAACATTTCCATTATAAGTATAAACAAAACTGGAGATAATGGGCAACCTTGTCTAGTTCCTCGGCCCAGGGTAATACTTTCTGTTATTCCATCATTCACTAAGATTCTAGCCTTATTATAAGAATATAACTGATTTATTATATTGCTAAATTGAGCACTAAAATCTAATTGATTAATTAGATTTTTTAAGATACTCCATTCTACTGTATCAAATGCTTTAAAAAGTCTAATGAGATTATTCCTACCTTCCATTTTTTACTATTTGCTAGATACATTTTATTCATAACTCTTCTAACTAAGTCTGCCATATGTCTACCTCTAACAAAGCCATTCTGATCCTTATTTATATATTTCCCTACAAAACTATTTAGTCTGTTAGCCATAATTGCTGTAAATATTTTTGCATCTTGATTAATCAATGAAATTGGTCTATATGAATCCATAAATGTTGGATCTTTATTTGGCTTTAAAATCAGTACTATTATTGATTCTTTCCAAGATTGAGGAATCCCCCCTCCTTTAATAATCTTATTAAATAATTCTTTCATTTTAGGTATTAATAATTTCTTAAATACTTTGTAAAATTCTGGTCCTATTCCATCTATTCCTGGTGTTTTACCTATCTTCAATTTATTTATAATTCTCTCAATCTCTTCATCTGTTGTTAACTGATCCATCATTGCACTATCTTCATTTTGAATTTTTATTGTAGTATTTTCCCTTGCAAACTCATAAATTATATTTGTAGATGAGTTATTACTTGCATAAAGGTTCGTATAATACTCTTGGAATGCCTCTAGCTTTTCCTTCATTTTATTACATCTTTTACCCCTTTGGTCCAGGTTTTTCCTTTTCCTCTTTCTTCATCCAAGCAGGTTGTGAACGACTTATGCATAGGGCCTCATCAACAACCATAAACTTAAAAAAATGATATTCAACTGTTATTAATCAGAGAAGAAGAAAAAAGGAGAGGTCTCAGTGGGAAATAGAAGGATTACAGAGACTTCCATCAGTTCTTATGTCCATTCCTTTTAATCACCAACAGATTGAGCACTTCCTTAATGCAGTACCCGGCTATATTCTTAGCTGCCTCAGGATGCCATTTTCTTAATTAATTATATTTTAAGATCCTTCAGAATCCTCCAAAACTTTAAGATGCTTTAATTCTAAGATGCTTGTTGTTATAAGTATGTGGCAATCACATTCCCCAGTGTTATTTCAGTTCAAAGCAAAAGGAAAGGAAAAACCAGCTTCAAAAGCCAAAATGTTTGCCGCTGTTTCCAAGCTGCTGCTTGTTATGTGGCTCTGCTTAAAAACTCATAAATTGTCTTAATCAAACGTCTAACAGCTAAGTGTCTAAAGAGTCCAGCGTTTCAGCGACCTTGGATTTTTCCAGACTGAGTTAATTAATTGCTTATCTCATACTTTCGACAGAGAAGCTTACTTTTGCTGTTAACACTTAGAGGAGGAATGCGGCCAGATAAAATCTGCCAGACTGAGTCTCTTAAAGAGAACACACAGCTTAATTAAAATGTTTCTTACTCACACAAAGATTCTCTGAATAATCACACAAGTATATCTCTGAAGAATCCATGCTGTTTAATTGTTCTGAAGCATTTCAGTAAATTCCAACAATCGGACAGCCATAATTAGCGTCCTTCCGCAGCCATGTCAAGCCACGCCCCGAGGTCTTGCATGTCTTGTTGAACTAAATGCTAACAAATAACCAGGACCAGATGGCATCCATCCATGAGTTCTCAAGGAACTTAAAGATGAAATTGCTGAGGTCCTAGCCAAAATATACAATATTTCCCTCAAATCAGGCATTGTGCTGATGACTGGAAGGTAGCGAATGTAACACCAATCTTCAAAAAAGAATCCAGAGACGATACAGAAAATTACCGACTACTCATTTTTACATGTGTCCCAGGTAGAGTGATGGAAACCTTCCTAAAAGATAAGATTAATAGGCACATAGAAGAGAAGGTGCTGCTGAAGGAAAGCCTACATGGCTTCTGCAAGGGCGAATCATGCCTCACTAATCTGTTGAAATTCTTTGAGAGTGCCAACAAGCATGTGGATAAGGGAGATCCAGTTGACATTGTTTATCTGGATTTTCAGAAGGCTGTTGACAAGGTCCCACACAAAAGGCTCTTAAATTAACTTGCTAGTCATGAAATCAAAGGACAGGTCTTGTCCTGGATCAGCAACTGGCTAAGGGACAGGAAACAGAGGGTAGCACTAAATGGACACTTCTCCAAGTAAAGGGAGGTAAAGAGTGGGGTCCCCCAAGGTTCAGTACTGGGATCCCTGTTTTTCAACCTCTTCACTTATCTAGAAGTAGGAGTAAATAGCAAGGTAGTCAAATTTGCCAACAACACTAAATTATGCGGGGTAGTAAAAACTGAGAGAGATTGTGAGGAGCTCCAGAGGGATCTCTTGACACTGGGGGAGTGGGCAAACCAGTGGCAAATACAGAGTAATGCATGTTGGGACAAAAAAAAAAACCCAAACAATTTCATTTATAAACTGATGGGGTCTGATCTCTCTGCAACAAATGAAGAAAGTGACTTTGGCGTCCTGGTGGACAGCTCAATGAAAGTGTCAACCCAGTGTGCCACAGCAGTGAAAAAGCCAACTCAATGCTAGGGATCATTAAAAGGGTATAGAAAACAAGTCAGCAAGTGTCATTTTGCCTCTTTATAAATCTATGGTGAGGCTCCATCTGGAGTATTGTGTACACTTCTGGTCACCATACCTCCAGAAGGATATTATGGAAATGGAAAAAGTGCAGAGGAGGGCAACCAGAATGATTTGGGGACTGGAACACCTTCCTTGCCATCTGAGACTGCAATGGCTGGGCCTCTTCACTCTTGAACGATGGTGCCTAAGAGGTGATCTGATTGAAGTTTATAAAATCATAAATGGTGTAGACAAAGTAGATAAGGAAAAACTGTTTTCCCTATCGCTCAACACTAGAACTAGAGGGCACTCCATGAAACTTTTGGGTGCTAGAAATCAAACAAAGAAGAGAAAGTACTTTTTCACCCAGAGGATCACTGGTCAGTGGAACTCCCTGCCAGAAGAAGTGCTGACAGCTGTCGGCCTTGACATCTTTAAGAAATGACTGGACAAGTTCATGGAGAACAAAGGTATCAATGGCTATCATTATGCATGCCTATGGCCAACCTCCGGGTTGGAGAGGTCGGCAGGATATTACTCAATGCCATTTGCAGGTGAAGACATCTTCTTGGGAATACCCTGAAGCAAATGGTGAGCCACTGTGTGAGACAGAATGTTAGACTGGATAGGCTGTGGCCTGTTCCAGCAAGGCTGGTCTTATTTTCTTATGTTCTTATGCACATCCGATCTCACCTGATTTCGGAAACTAAGCAGGGTCAGGCCTCGTTAGTACTTGAATGGGCAACCACCAAGGAATACCAGGTGCTGTAGGCACCTGGAGTAAGAACTGGCAAACCACTCCAGTATTCCTGCCAAGAAAGCTCCATGGACATGGTGTCATGAAGAGTTGGTCACAAATGTAATGATACAACATACACACATTATTTATTTATTTATTTAAAATATGTCTATTCTACCTTCCCCCACAAAAGTAAAATACGTACTAAGTAAAAAATATACAAAATCTATGTTTCTTTAGCCTCTAAAATGAAAGGGATTTTTTCCCATATTTTCTCCATTCAGATTATCCCCCAAATGCCATCCTTACCAACAGAAATGTGTGTTTCCTTCTTTCAGTATCTGTTATCCACTGGACCAAATTCTGAATCACCTGCAACTGTGTTTTTCTCACAAGACGAGGCCCTGAAATACATGTGGAAAGCTCATGTCCAATCCATTTCCTTTGCACGTCCGGAGTTTCAGAACCGGTAAGCTAAAACCATCTAGATACTAAAGGTTTTCCAGAGGTTTCTGATCGGGATTTGGAACAATGGTGCTTTCACTTCAGGGAGCAGCTCAAGCAAAGGGTTGGCTTCCAGACTCCTGGCACTTCCTTTTGGACTCCTGTATTCTCTGGTCAGAAGACAAAACTGCATATGCCACAGAACCTGTCCTAGACTTCTACACATTATCAAAAAGTGATGCAGCTACCAGTCAAGTGCAGTTAAACACTACTCCGAGAACCTGTAGATCAGCAGGCATTTCTCCTCTTGGTAGTAGGGTGAATACTCGACGAATTAAAGTATGACAATTAGAAATGGGCATGAAACGAGCAATTTTTCATTTTCATTTTCATTTTTTCATTTCGTTACGTAACGAAATGAAAAACAAATTTTGTCTCCAAAATGAAACGAAACAAAACAAAACAACAGAAATTTTGTCGTGCATTTCATTTTCATTGCAGCAAATACATTGAACTGTAATGAATGCTAACGAAACAGCAATTTTGCGTTTTCGTTTTCATTTTTTCGTTTTGTTACGTAATGAAACAAAAACGATTTTTTTTGCAGAAAATTCACAAAAAACAAAAACGAACCAAAACGGACCCCCTAAACAACAAACGACAAACGAAACACCATTTTTTTGAGTCGTGCCCATCTCTAATGACAATGGTTTCTATCATTCTTCCCTTCTTCCCAATTTCAGATTAAAATATCTCAGCAGCCCTGAAAGCACTTTTGGGGAAGACTGGGCAACGGCGGTCGACTTCATTGCAGCCACTCATTTTTTAACAGACCAAAACACCACAAACCGGTTTCAGACAGGATTACCACCCCGTCTGCTTTTGGAAGGAGACAAAGCACCTCTCATTGCTGACTTGACCCTTACGCAGAATAAAGTGCTGTTTCTTCTTGGGGCTCTTCGAAAGAGTAACGAGAAAACGGGTAAGAATTTTAGACAAGCAGATCCTCAAGGGATGTGAAACCCCCTAGAGGTCCAGAGGGGGCACCCATTCCTAGGCTACCTGTGTGTGTTGTGTCGTTACAGTCATGACTGACTCTTCGTGACCCCATGTCCATGGAGTTTTCTTGGCAGGAATACTGGAGTGGTTTGCCAGTTCCTACTCCAGGAGCCTACAGCACCTGGTATTCTCTGGTGATCTCCCATCCAAGTACTAACCCAGGCCGACCCTGCTTAGCTTCCGAAATCATGCGAGATTGGATGTGCTTAGGGCATCTAGGCACATACGCGATTAAGAAAAATACATACACCATTAAGAAAAATAAGATGGCTGTTTTAGTGTTTAAAAGCCCCCTTGGAAACCTTAGTGGTCTTCCAAACATCTTGTTTGAAATAATTTAAAAGGCAGGGAGGAGTGCAAAGGCCACATGAATAATGGTGGGACCTAAAATGTAGTAAAATTCCTTGTCCAACCTCCACTGAACTCAAGAGGGCATTATGATTTTTTTAACTTTTACTTTGATCAGCAAAACCCAGTTTTCACCCCATAATTTTATTCATACACTTTTGCTTAAATAGGTGTAGGTTTTGTGTGTTTGCTCAAGGCAACATATCATGCATAAAATGTATTGTTCTGTTTGTTTTTTAAATTGTAGATGATTGTGTATAGTCGTGAACTAGTGATCTGACTTCTGGAAAGTTTCTTGTCTTTAAACTCTGACTCTGCCCGTTAGAATTTCACTGAGTTGGGAAAGGGTTCACAAACTGACAACTGAACTAATAAATACACTGCTCATTTTGCAGGGGGAATTCTGCTGCTACTGTGGAAAAAAGCCATGTCTGATGAAGAAGGACGAAAAATTGGCCGCCACCTACTCGAAAGCTTGGTGTAGGGCAGTGGTTCCCATCCTTTGGCTATCCATATGTTACTGGACTAAAACTCTCAGGAATTCTGGGAGTTGCATTCCAAGAACATTTGGGGACCCAGATTTAAGAACCACTGGTTTAGAGTATCAAGGTTTTGGAAAAACAGAATTCTATCCACTTAAAACAATTGCATTAATTATTGTATCACTGATTAAACACCAATGGTTGTAAAATACCTACTGCTTCAGTATTGCCTCCATCTGGATAAATGCTGCAATATTCTGCACATCTACAGTGGCATAGTGACAAGTTAAGAAATGCTCACCATGACAATCCCAACAGGCAGCTGCTCTTCATAAAAAAAAAGCTTAATAATGCACGCAGCCAGATCAGCAAAGCAGTCAAAAATGAGAATCCTCAAAGTTAACTTTAAGACTCCCACCTTGTCAACTCAAGTTGAATCTTGCTCACTGAACAATCAAGGACAGAGTCATTCATCAGGTAGACTGGATAGGTCAGTGGTTTAGATAGCTGACAGCACATGATGATGATGATGATGATGATGATGATGATGATGATGATGATGATGATGATGATGATGATGATGATGATGATGATGATGATGGGAGCATGTGTATTAGAGCACCAGCTCTGTGTGTTTAGTTTTACATTTTTTATGAACTGTGGATGTTTTCAAAGAAATCTTGTGTACAGTACCTGAAGAAGAGGGTTGAAAACCCATGTAATCTCACAAAGAAATAAAGCTGCTAAATTTTACAGGTGCACAACAATAAAGGAGCATAGAGAGAATTAAGTAACAACAAAAATACATAAAATTCTAGGAAAAGCACAAAATTGTGTTTCTAGTCTACTATTCAGTTAATGCACAACTCACATTTGCAATGTGTTAGTATTAGATTTACAAATGTCTACAGATTATCTATCTATTTTATAGATAGATAATGGTATGTATCAGGCATGTCCAAACTTCACCCCTCCAGATGTTTTGGACCACATCTCCCACAGTCCTTTGTCATTGGCAAGCTAAGCTTAGAATTCTGGGAGTTGTGGTCTAAAACATCAGGAGAGCCGAAGTTTAGACATGCCTGGTATATATAATACCATTACTCCAGAAACAGGAACATGGAGTATTAATATTCCATAAACATTAACATAAAGTGTCAGTTTTCTATAATGAACTACACGCTCTGTCGAATACTTGCCCATTTTGTCTTTGCTTTATCTAATAGAATGTTGTCCTTACGTGGAACTAAAACCAACGATGACTGATAAGGACATATAATAATTTACAATCACAACCCCAAATAAATTTTTATCATACATACCCCCAAATATTTAAGTATGATGGTAGGTGCACAAAGCCTCCTTCCTTTGTCAGCATCATATGGGTTCTCAAAATAACTTAGTAATTTGGTCCTTTTAACAAGGCTGTGCAGCCCTACTTATTAGATTTAAAGGTAAAAGTCTCTCTGTAATTTTAACAACTAGAAGTAAATTCATTCAATAAAAGATGTCAAGTCCCATTCCATATTCAAACCTTGAGGGGTCATAGCTTGTAATTTGTGAATCGACCAGCATTCTTTTTGCATTGGATTTATTATATGTTTAATCTATTGTAAGGACATGGAGTATGTTTGTAATGGAGGCCCATTTGGTACCACATTTTGTAGAAAAAGGACACTCCCACAATGATTACAAAATTGTATCATTCACAAACATGGGATGTGATTGTAAGTTCTTATCAATCATTCTATTTGATAAAGCAAAGATGAAATGGCCAGCTCTTACAGGTACCACCAAGGGCATTTCTGGGGGGGGGGAGAAGGGTGCATTTACCCTGGGGTGTAGCCATCTGGGGGTGCCTGGGGGGGAGCAGGAGGAGGAAGCCATGCGCCATCCTGCAAGCAGTCCTCCTTTCCCCCGGCTAAGGCTTGGCAATGGGACCCCCTCCGCTGCCTCCGCCACTATACGCCAGGTGAGCAGTGAAGCAGGCAGGCATGTGGGGAGTGCGGTGGCCGCAACACCCTCCTTTTCCTCTTGCTTGCCTTGCTTCGGGCCACTGTGAGAGAGGTGCAAGGTGCGTTGCTGGGTGGGTGGGATGCAGTGGGAGATGGCAGGAGGGGTGCAAAAATGAACATTGTCCCCAGGTACTCCAAACCCTTGCTACACCTCTGGGCACTACAGTAGGTTTGTGTTTGTTTTTGTTTTTGTGTTTGTTTTGTTGAAGCCCTCCCCTCCTCCACCCCCACCCCCAGTTTTCCAGAAAGGCTGCAACTGACAGCTATATTCCATGCTGGAGGACACATGCCTACAGTTATAAATAAATGTCTCTGTGTATGTGTGTGTTAATTTAGCATTAACTCCAATAGTTAAAGGGGCGTGGTGGCTCAGTGGACTAGAGTACTGAAAACTGTTGGCTGCAAAGTTGGCAGCTCGGCGGGTTGAATCCAGGGTGCCACGCAGGGGAGCGAGCTCCCGCTGTTAACCCCAGTTCCTGCCAACCTAGCAGTTTGAAAGCATGTAAACCCAAGTAGAAAAATAGGTACTGCCGTAAAAAGTGGGAAGGTAAACAGTGTTCCATGTGTAGAAAGGCATTCACCCACATGGCCACAAACTTGCACAACACTGGCTCTTTGACTTGGAAATGGAGATGAGCACCACCCCTAGAGTCAGGCATGACTAGCACATATGTGCGGGGGGGGGGACATTTACCTTTTTACTAATAGTTAAACAAGTGGCTTTAATTTATCTAAGAGGTGAAAAAGTATGTTAGAACTATATCATGAAAAGCTGCCTAGATGCCCTAAGCCAGGGGTGTCCAAACTTTTTGCAAGGAAGGCCAGATTTGGTGAGGTTAAAATGTGTGGGGGCTGACCATTCAGCCGTATTTGGCCCCTAGGCTGGACTTTGGACAAGTCTCTATAACATGCAAGGAGGAAGAGAGGATGCTGCAGCAATGAAGCCAGGGGCGGGGAGGCTGGGCAGGTGTCTGGGGGTGGGGTAGGGAGTGCAGGCAAAAGATGAAACTGCAATTTGATGCCTCTATTCGGTATGGGGAAGGGCCAGCTGGCGGGGATAAATAATAGACTGAGCCAGTGAGGAGAAGAGGCCACGGGCCACTCAAAATTTGTAAATGGGATGCATTTGGGCCCCAGGCCTGACTTTGGACATTCCTGCCCTAAGCACATCCAATCTCGCCTGATTTCAGAAGCTAAGCAGAGTTGGGCCTGGTTAGTACTTGGATGGGCAACCACCAGGGAATACCAGGTGCTGTAGGCACCTGGAGTAGGAACTGGCAAACCACTCCAGTATTCCTGCCAAGAAAACTCTCTCACACACATATCATGGAAAAAAAAATAGATACTGAGAATGTTGGGAAAAAGTAAAGATTGTCCTGCTGTGATAATCCGACGTTTTTGGCACTTAAGGGATTTCTTCTTCCAGGCCAAATTATATAAAATAGACAGGCTGCAGTCTAGAGGAGGTCTCAGGCTTCCAGGGTAGCAAGTGAAGTAATATCTGGGTCAGTCTTCATTGTAACACATCAGTGCATGATGCATTTTAACAAGATGCATGCTGAAAGACTATTCTGTATAAAAATTCAAATAAAGAAAACCACACACATACACACATCATGAAAAATAAGAATTGTATTTTAACATTTTATAAGGAATCACACCAGTAGCTGGAATACAATTGATTTCCTAAAAGCATAGCCTGTTCGGCAGCCTAATATCAAAAAATTAGCTGTAACGTGTTGCAGAGCACCATCTTGTGGTTCTGCTTAATACTGCTTTACAAAACAGCTTCAGCCATCCAATACCTGTCTGTGCCCATCAGAAATTGGAAAAAAATAAGACTTACTAAAAATATATGCATCTATCTACTAGAAATGAGAGGTATGAGAGTGTATTAATAGGTACAGTAACAGAGCCACTTCAGGGGGTATACCTCACCCTGAAATGCCAGGGTGAATCCTTAACCAGCTTGCACTATTAAGGTATATGTCCTTGAAATGTCACATGAAGGGTCTCTTGTAGAGAGGGGCACGAGTTTAAAAAAAAAGTTGGAAAATTAATCAGAAATTGCTAATTTGTTCATTCAAATTTTTACTCATCAATACCCCCGACAAATACAAATTGATGATTTTTATTTTTATTTTTTAGATTTTAGATTGGTCAAAATACCTTCCTCAGGCACCTAGAGACACCAACATAGCACAGAAGCTCTCACTGACTCCTACCACCACCCCTGGGTTTTGAAGTTCGGTGAAATTTGAGGTTTCCCCATGCCAGGAAGCCCATTTTGTAGCAGTATAACTCAGATGTCTGACTTGCATGGCTTGTAGAAGACTACCACAGGAAGCTTCTGTGTAATTTGGTTTGTCTAGGTGCTGGGAGAGGGAGCATTTTATAGGGTTCTGAAGGCAAAAATGAATTGAGGAATAAGTAGAGAGGAGGTTATTTATTTGAAATATTTAAGCCCACTCTTCAGTCTAAAATCTAGTACCAACAGTGGTTTATAGTCCATAAACAATAAAAGAACCAATAATTCCAAAAACAATAAAGCTGCTTCAAAAAGGATAAGCTCCACTTCAAATCTGTTGCTTGGTTTCTTCTGGTTGCTGTGTACCACTGACACAAATTATTTTTCCAATGGAGTTTGATTCCCCTTAGTTCAATTCAAAGGTTCAGTAATGCCTTCAAATTTTCATCAGTGCATGATAGACAGAAAAAATTTACGATGTAAAGTCTGTTCTGCACGTTAATGTTGCGAAAGGCTACACTATTTGAATTTCTACCTGCAGCACATCACCTGAACATACAAAGTCCTGTCAAGCAATTGTGACAGCCCCAGCATTTTTTAAATGTGAGACTTTACGGTCTAGGCACAGTAAGCAGCAGATCTGCATTGTCACCTCAACTTCTGTCCCTGTAAGGTCAGTCTCAAGGTCAAACCAGTGATCAAACTAGGTATTAACTAGACATTCTCCTACAATGAATCCCCCCCCCAAGAAAAACATAGCTTGAGAATAGGATTTAATAAATGTCATGTATGTTTGCCTACCAAACACCACTCACAAGCTGAAGCAAACTAATTTGAAGATATGTGGAGAAAAATTATGGCCTCTTTCACCACTTGATAGAGCATCCCTTCTATATACATGCTAAACATACCTAATTGACCACTGTTGCTTACTTTGGTATTTGGAAATGACTGACTCACTAAAGCCTTATTGAATCAGCAGGCTTGTTCTAGCACTATTTACTACACCAAGCAACAGGATTTCAGCCAGTGTGACCCACCAAAATGAAAATATTTTGTGTAGAGGGAGGGTGTCTGTGATTATTTATTTATTTATTTAACTTATATGCCGCCCACTACCCAAAGGTCTCTTAGAAATTACTCTGCAGACCTATACCCTAGTATGTGGGAGTAAGCTTCATGATCCTAGTGGGATTTATTACTGAGTAGGCATGCCTGGATTTCATTGCTGGATGTTTCTAAATTAGGCTATGCTGCCACTCTCTCTACAAGTTATTGAGGCTGCATTGCTCCATCCAGTTATGAGGGGGTAAGCCCCAAATTACTCAGTGAGACTTACTTCTTAATAGACAAAAATAATTGTGCACTAATAATCTGGAGCCTACATTTTATCAATTTTGTCCAAAGTGTTTTCCAGCACTTCCCCCTCTCACCTTGCCATATACATTCTGTGTGACTATTACTAATTCCTGTCAACCTAGCAATTCAAAGGCACATACAATCGGTGGAGATGAACAGGTACCACTGGGTGTGTTTTGTGTGCTTGCCTGTATAGTCATGCCAGCCACATGATCACGGAAATATCTCTACGGACAAGCGCTGGCTCTCTGACTTACAAATGGAGATCAGCATAGGCCCCTAGAGTTGGAAACAACTGTGACTTAATTGTCACAGTCTTTTACCTGTACCTTTATTCTTAATTCACAGTCATAATCTCACTTCATTAGCCTTCTGCATCCTGATAACCTGGCCACTACAGATTCGTACACTGGCCATCTAAAATAGATTTATCATAAGTTCATAAGGCATCCACTGTGGAGTATTGAGAGACATAGGGTGCCACACCTTCAACTACTTGTTGAGAATTTTGCTTACCAAAGGGGGAAGAAGAAGAAGAAGAAGAAGAAGAAGAAGAAGAAGAAGAAGAAGAAGAAGAAGAAGAAGAAGAAGAAGAAGAAGAAGAAGAAGAAGAAGAAGAAGAAGAAGAAGAAGAGCTGCACGAAAGGCTTTTTGTTGCTGCTTGGAAAAAAAAACATGTGATCAGGCATACACCTTGGTCTATAAATGTATCCATATTAATGGCAACTAATGGCAACAATTTGCTGCCAAAACTTATGTGAATTCTTTTATACAATCATAAATTGCCTAAACCTGACCACTGTAACACTAAAGTTATCTAAAAGTTTGTAGTCCCTATATAATGCACATAGACTACAGGAAAACAACTCTGTGGGAGTGAAACATTGTTAACTGGAGGACTCATGCTTTCTTCTTAACATCTCTTTTGACATTTTACATATGATTGGGGGAGGGGGGAACATTGTCAGCCTGCATCCTGTGTTATGTATTAAGCCTCAGCAGGTGAAATTTTATCTAAAATTAGAGGTGCATTGGTGCAAAAAGCTCCATTTTTCCTCAACCTGTCAGCCAGCAGCTAAGCGTACAAATGTGTTAGCTGCAGAAAAGCTGACAGCCTCTGCACCCTGACAAAGCTCCCATAAATTTCAAAGCTGCAACAGACACTTCCCCGTATGTCTTAACACCATCCTGCCCTGAAAGAAAAAGCCATACCTAGGTAGAAAATGCAGCCACTGTGTCATTCATTCACAGCTATGGGAGGTGTCGCGCAGAAAGTTCATCATATCCAATATCCCCACTGCTCCATCTCTAGGTGAGGCTGGAAGGACTCTCTGAAGCCTTGCAAAGCCTTTGTGGGAAATATTGCCCTAGGTAAACCAAACACTTGCCTCTTTAAAAGGCAACTTATTGCTATTTTTAAAATATTTGTATCAAAATGGTGCATACTTTTATGATATGGGGATTGACTCAAGGCATAAAGATTTTTCAACTTGGGACTGCAACTGCCCGAATCCTGGGACTTGTAGTCCAAAAAAAAAAAACAACCCAACATCTGTGCACTCTAGAACTTATCTATTTTGGAAGTTTCCAGGAATATCCACCATTTCCAAAGCCTAGTAACCGATACTATCACTCAAGTCCATTTAGTACAATTATTAGACTATTCAAGTGAAAGTCCTAACGTTTGAGAACAGAGATGTTCCAAAGAATAAGAACTCCCTGCTCCACATTTCTTTTCCCCAATTTCATCAGTAACACTGAAGGGACTCAACATAGGATGTGATGTCTTTGTGGGGAGCCTTTTTCATCACTGCTGCTATATGTCTATATGCCGCTACATGTCTGAAGAAGTGGACGTGTCCACGAAATGTTACATTAAAATATGAAGGTTAGTCTTTAAGGTGCCACATGTTTTGTATCTTTTGTTTTGTTTAGTTTTTCTTTGATTTTTGCCTACTATTCTTGAAAGACTAACACGGCTGCCCTCTCTGAAACGTATTCATTGCTATCAGCCAATTCTGCGAGGCAAATATTAATGGGGAAATCCCCTTAATATTTATATTAATAACACTCTTTCGCTACAGCAGGAGTGTGGAACCAATTCTGAATAGACTCCTCCCCCCCCCATGACACTCCACAGTTTTAAATGACATAAATGGAATGAACACACCTGAAATCATGAGAACAGCCATATTGCCTGACATGGTCAGAACCTTGCCAAAGCACTGAATGTAGCTTTTTCCATGTTGTGCTCTGAGAAGGAAGTCAAGTGAAAGGAAGACCAAAGCCAGTGCTATCAGGAGCTTACCTGTCAAGTTTTGGATTTGAAAATAAGGGAAATTTTATGACACTCAGCGAGCCATCCCACCACCACAATCAAGCTCCAGTATCTCTCAAATGTTAAGATAGGTGTATAAGAAATCTAAAATACCCACTTGTAAACCACTTACTAACAACAATTAGGTGATCAGAATCTCATAGACCTACCTTTGTTGACACTGAAATGCTGTGAACATTCTTACGTTATAATACAGTCTAAATGAAAACACAAAAGAGTACATGAAGCACATTTATTAATTTTACATTTTAGGTCATATAAGAATCAACACATTACATTTTTACTGTTTATTTCACATTGCTTGCCTTTTAAGTTAATCATTTACATTTTATTTTCATTACACATTTTCTTTTAATTTATCATGTTCACTCATGTGTCTCTCTGGCATTCATTAATGACTTATACAAATTTGTTGCAGACTTTGCATCCTTTAAAACCTTTTTGGAAGGAGTGTTTTTGTGGGCTGGGCCAGAGTGGTTGATTTTACATGAAAGTAAAGCACAAACAGTGCTGTTGTCTAATGGCATCCTATTCTCTGTAACAATCTTCTTCACCATACTAAACATCCTTTCAGAACTGGCATTGCTGTGGGGAATGCAGAGTAAAGCCTTCATTAATCTTGGCTGTTCACTGAACCTCACATCCTTCCCTTGCAGGCCCCAGAATCTGTCAATTTTGTCTTCTTGGGGAAGTTGCTTGCTATCTCTATGTAAATACGCAAAGAAACCTGATGTGATATAAATTCAACAGGCAGCTGTAACTAAATTCTGATTTTCTCCTTACTGGTCTTACAATGTTCTTATGCCCTCATTCATCATGCTATAATCTTATTCTTTCAGTCACAAACATACGTCTACCATCTGTTATTTTTCTGTAGTAAAATGTCTTAGTCTCTGAGAATAAGCAGAGTTCAAATGAGATAGTCTTTGTCTAGGCAGAGGAGGCTTGATTCCTACCCCCCTCCTTCTTAGTCAAAGAGGGGACTTTTCTCACATAGGCAAGCTATGCAACAGCCCTTTTCTGGCAGAGGTAGCCAGAGATCTGCATTTCTAAAGCTGTTTTCCAGGGTTTTGGAGCTAATATTTACAGCAACTAAAGGGCCTGCCTGGCAGGTACCAGATTTTTAAAAAAGTATGGAACATTTCCAGGAAAATAATAATCCAGGAAGATGGTGGGAAAGAGGGGTTTAAAAGGAGTTTCCCGGGCAATACAGGACACTTGACAGGTATGAGCAGGAGACAACTAAATCCTAATGGAAGTGCTGGCTAAGAGCAGAGAAGGGGGATCCTTGCTATTTCCTCTCAACTACATTCTAGATGGCAAAGAACAGCTCTCCCGATTTTTCTAGACTGCAGTTCCAATCAGTTTAAGCCAACAGAGACAATCCTAAGGAATGTTGCAAGTTGCAGTCCCAATCTCTCTGGGAAGGTTGTACTGTATTTATGCATCTCTCAATTATACCCTAGGAAGAATGTAAAGTAAGGAATCTGAAGTTTGTCTTTTAATACCCAGTTAAGGCCACTGTCAGTACAAGGTAGTCTTACTTTTTCTACAGAAGGCAAAATATTTCCCGCTCCCCAGAAAATAATATCTGACTAAGAACCACTTGTATATTCTATCTTATTTGATAGCATCCCTTAGATGATTTTATCATCTCCTGGAATTAATTATTTGAGTCATCATAACATTTCTCAATCATATTCCAAGGAAGGTTGTGCTACGACAGCTGATTGATTTCAGTGAAACATTCGTGTGTTCCTTGTGTCAACAGTTTAGGAACAAGTTAAGAAAGGGGATAAGGCATTCATCATCCTTTTTAATTATAGTCCTTTATATTCCTAAAATAGTTCTGTATATTCTACATACTACATAATAATGTTATGCATTGATACTTCTGGACACCCACACACCAGGACAGGGAAAGGTTAAGGGGCATTTCCCCTCTGTAATGTCTAGAGATGGGCACGACTTAGCGGTATTCCCGTTTCCGTTTCCGTTACTCGGTTCCATTACTCTACGGAAACGGTAACGGGAATTACTCCGCCAGACTTTGAGCTCGAACCGACGAACGAACAATTTTGGTCTGATTTGTCGTGCTCGTTCCTTGCATTGCGCGATCGCGCGATGCCACGCGGCACAGAAAAAAAGTTTTTAAAAGTTAAAAAAACCCGGTTCCCGGCCAAAAAGCAGGCGGAAAAATGCCTGCTGTGCCTCAGGGCACCTACCAGAGGGGTTGTTTCTGGAGGTCCCCGGCCTCCCCCCATCCCCCATCCTGGGCTGCTCTGGTGGGACTCGCCGCAGGCTCGCAGCCAGCAAAAAGCCCAGTCTCTCCGCCAGCCGCCGCAATTAAAGTGCAAGCAAGCGGCACAGACGGCACATGAAAAAACTTTTAAACTCTCCCCCCACCCATTCCCGGACCAAAAAAGCAGGCGGAAAAATGCCTGCTTGACTAAGGGCGCAGGGCACCTACCGGAGGGGTGGTTTCTGGAGGGGGGGTCCCGCCTCCCCCCCCCGTTCTGGGCAGCCGGACTCGCCATGCCATGCGGTGCGGGTGGGGGATCCAAAATGGGGCGGCAAACGCAATATTGTTTTTGAAATCGTGGTCCAAAAACACACAAGCACAACAGAAACACGTGAAAATTTATAAACTGCCAGATTTTTCACAGTAGCAGTGGGTTTTTTCTTGCAACAAAATGTCTCTCCTCTTCTCTTCTGTCCTCCATTGATTTTTTTTTTTACACCTGCGCAATGATGGGCTGGCCGAGTGGCCAGACATGTGGGAAGTGGACGACCATGCAAATTTTTGGAGCCATCCCACCAATCGCATGGCCACTTGGCCATGGAGACTTCTGGGATGTGCCAAAAAGCCCCCTAAAACCTGCCCTAGCCCCCTAACCCTAACCCTAATCCTTGACTCCTTACCCATACATCACAGACTGTCTTCTTAGTGGGTCAGAGAGACACCCAGAGGTGCAACCCACTAGCCCACCGTAACCTTACCCGTCACTAGCCTAACCCTAGCCCTTGCACTAACCCACCTTAACCCTAAGCCAGATCTACTTGCATTGCACTACACGCAAGTACGATTCCCTTCTTTGTGAGACATGGTGGTGTGAGAGCCTTAGGCATCACCCTATGCCTCTGGCGGGTTCACTGGTCTCACTGTCTGCAACTGGTATGCATATCCATATGGCTATGCATGCCATTTTGCAGCAGCAGGTGAGGAGGGGAGACCCCCATGTTGAGGGGTCTCTTGGAGCCTGCTTCCCCTTCCTAGTGGGTGAGGATAGGAGGCACCCACGGGTGCCTCCAGGAGCCCGCTTTCCCTTTATAGCGGGCCAGAGGAGGCACCCACCCCACAGAGGTGCCTCCAGGAGCCCACTACACCCCCAAAAAAACAGTACTAACAAAAACGAAAAAACAAAAAAATGAACCAACTAATTTTTGCAAATTTTCACGAAAAATGGAAACGACCCGAAACGGAACCGGCCCGACTAACGACAACTCGAAAAAAATATTTTCAAGTCGTGCCCATCTCTAGTAATGTCCCTGGGTAAGGGTTCCAATTATTCAGTGTCATTTTATGGATAAGCTTCTAATGTACTATCATTATCTAGCAATTTTCAAAGGAAATAAGTTAATGAGGTATAAGAAAATGTGGAAGTTTGTACCTTAATTACCTGGTTCATAGATCATAGTAATTATACTATATTTCGACAGATTTCCATGTATAATCTAAAAGTAATTACTGCAGCTGCCAGCTGTTAAAATATTAAACTCATTGTACTCACATAAAAGTTTGAAAACAAGTTTTTGACCTTTCGTGTGTTTAATTTAGATTATATGCCATAATCTCAGGAAAGACGCATACACAAACACAAACAAAGCTGACAAAACAAATATCAAAGAAACCAGTGAAGGTCACAGGTGGCTTTTTCCCTTCAAGAAAATAAAACAGCATTGATGATTTTTAAAAGCCCATTCCTGTGGGCTTCTGGGGACATGGTTTTTTCTTCTTTAAAATGAAAATGTTTTATAGAAATGTAGGTTCCTTTGGGTGTTAAAGGGTTATAGGGCATTAGATGGCCACACAGTACTCACCCTTGGTTTAGCATATCACAGCCTTAATTTCAACTCAATACACAGTCCCTGCAAATCCTACCCATGAACTATCCTAGCTGTCACTGAGGACAGTGCAGATTCCTATAGAAAGCAATGAGAAAATGAGAATTTAAACTAGAGATGGGTATGACTCAAACCACGAACCAGAGGAAAAAAACACAAATCAGGCTGGCTCGTGATTAACTTTGTGCAACCCATCTTGCCAAAATAAAATAAAATAAAAGAGACAAGTCCCCCCTTTCCACCCCATTTTGCTTTGGCAAAACATCTGCGCACACATCCATTTCCACTGTCCCTTGTCACCTGCGTACCTGTGGCCTTCAAGGAACTTGGGCACCTCAATCATCTGGGAGGTGGGCATTTCAGCAGAAGGCAGTGCCATGGCTCTTTGGCAGCTTGAGTTTGAGAACTGCCTTCTGCAGGTGCCAAATACAGCAGTGGCACCACAACAGGAGAAGGAAAGCACGTGTGTGTGTGTGTGTGTGTGTGTGTGTGTGTGTGTGTGTGTGTGTGTGTGTGTGTGTGTGTGTGTGTGTGTGTGTCTGTGTGTGTGTCTGTGTCTGTGTCTGTGTCTGTGTGTGGGCGCGCACACACACGCACACACACACACACACACACGCACACACACACACACAATTTTTCAGGTTTGTGCCCTTCTCTAATTTAAGCCTGTCTTTCACTTCACCACCTCCAAACAGATTATCTCCCATCAGCTACATGAGATCCTGTGACACACACACACACACACACACACACACACACACACACACACACACACACACACACACACACACACACACACACACACACACACACACACACACACAACCTTAGCAGTTTGTATTATTCGTGATCCAGCTACAGAAATAAAAACAGCATCTGTTGTTTCTTTTCCCCACCAGAATGAACATAAAAATTGACTATTTCCCCCTCACTCCATCCCTGAACAGGTTTTCTGTGTCTGGACATGTTATATGAGAAGAGCATAGAAGGAAACAGTCAACAGAGCATTTATTATTACCACAGCTACGATCTGGGGAAAGGAACACCTGCTGATTTCCACTTATCTTGTTGTTATCAAAGCTGCAGGAGCATGGGTGCTTATGGTCCACATGTGCAGGAAAGAGTGAAGGAAAGACCTGTACCTTTCAACAGTGAGACATGAGGGGAGATTTTAGGCCAGCAGTGCAGGAGATCGGCAGTACAATATCTGTGCTTCTCTGGAAGTTGAGTCATGGCTACTGGACTTCTTTTTTGAGATATAGAAACATTTTGCTGCTCATCCAAACAGCTTCATCAGTCTGAATACAGCTAGTGCGAGTCCTCCGTCTTATAGACAGCCAGCTTTGACCTCTTATCAACCTGGTCTGAATTAGGCTCATAAGATGAACAATGGCCCAAGTAGGCACGTTAGGGAGACAATAGTATCCATAACCTTAAGGTGAACAATGGCCTAAGGTGCTGAAACCTATCAAGAATGGGTCGTTAGGTATGCCCTTGGTGGTAAAGGCTAGAGATGGGCACGAATAAAAAAAATGGTGTTTCATTTGTCGTTTGTAGTTTGTTTCTGTTTTTCGTGCAAATTTTCGCAAAAAAATCGTTTTCATTTTCATTTGTTTTGTTACTGTTTCGTTACCATTTATTTCATTTTTGTGATTTTTTTAGCTTTTAAAGCAGTTCAATGTATTGCCGCAACGAAAATGAAACGGACGACAACATTTCTGGTGTTTCTGTTTGTTTCCTTTCATTTTAGAGATAAAATTCGTTTGTCGTTTCGTTGCGTAACGAAACAAAAAAACAAAAATTAAAACAAAAATTGTTCATTTCGTGCCCATCTCTAGTAAAGGCTTTTTGATTTGTCTGGGTACTTTGGAAAGCACACCCTGATAAGTAGCAGATAGACTATGCCTGAGGCTGCCACCTCTGTTGAGGAAGGGGGTTTCAATGCTCACATGAATGGCTTCCCTGACCCCTCTCTCAAACCACTTATCTTCTTTGTCTAATGTGTGTACAGCCTCATCTTTGAAAGAGTGCCCTTTGTCCTTCAAATGGAGGTGTACTGCTGATTCTGGTCCTGAGCTGTTACCCCTCCTCAATGCAGTGGACCCTAACATTAGGTTCATTAGGGAAGACACCCAAGACAACAGGCTGGCTTTCCTGGATTGTGCAGTCATCACCAGACCTGACCATGGACCTATGTTGGGCCATCCTTCTGTTTAATGGTTGTTTAGTTTCTCCAATGTAGAGGTCTGAACACTCCTCACTGCATTGGACCGCATATACTATATTGCTCCTTTTATGTTTTGGTATCGGATCCTTTGGGTGGACAACTCTCTGCCTTAGTGTGTTTGTGGGTCTGAAATAAACAGAGATGTGGTGTTTGCCAAAACTCCTTTTAAGCTTCTCAGACACTCCAGCCATGTAAGGAATGACCAGGTTCTTCTGTCGCGTCTGGGTCTCAGACTAATCCCTTGTTCTTCTGGGATGGGCCACTGCTTTGTTGAAGGCCCACTTTGGATATCCACAGGCCTTAAGTGCTGTTTTCAGGTGCCTCTCTTCCTTCCTCTTGGCTTCTGTGCAGGTGAAACATTGGAGAAACTAAACAGCCATTAAACAGAAGGATGGCCCAACATAGGAGGGGTAACAGCTCAGGACCAGAATCAGCAGTACACCTCCATTTGAAGGACAAAGGGCACTCTTTCAAAGATGAGGATGTACACATATTAGACAAAGAAGATAGGTGGTTTGAGAGAGGAGTAAGGGAAGCCATTCATGTGAGCATCGAAAACCCCTCCCTCAACAGAGGTGGTGGCCTCAGGCATAGTCTATCTGCTACTTAGCAGGGTGTGCTTTCCAAAGTACCCAGACAAATCAAAAAGCCTTCACCACCAAGGCCATAGCTAATGACCCATTCTTGATAGGTTTCAGCACCTTAGGCCATTGTTTACCTTAAGGCTATGGATACTATTTTCTCCCTAACGAGCCTGTTCAGGCCATTGTTCATTTTATGAGCCTAATTCAGACCAGGTTGACAAGAGGTCAAAACTGACTGTCTATAAGATGGAGAAGTCTTTGAGAAGTCCTGGAGAACAGGGGAAGTCTCCATCGACTGGAGGAGGGCTAATGTTATACCCATCTTCAAAAAGGGGAAAAAAGAGGACCCAAATAATTACTGACCAGTCAGCTTGACTTCAATTCCTGGAAAGATCCTAGAGCAGATTATTAAACAGGCAGTCTGCAATTATTTAACAAACAATGCTGTCATTACAAGAACTCAACACAGGTTTCTTAAAAACAAATCATGCCAGACTAATTTGATCTCTTTCTCTGATAGAATTACAGGTCTAGTGGATGAGGGGAATGCTGTGGATATTGTTTATCTGGACTTTAGTAAGGCCTTTGATAAGGTTCCCCATGGTATTCTTGCTAAGAAGTTAGTAGGAAGTGGGATAGATAGTGCTACTGTCAGATGGATTTGTAATTGGTTGATGGATCGCACCCAAAGGTGCAATCCGTAAATGGCCTCTCTTCAGCTTGGAGATTCGTGACCAGTGGGGTGCCCCAGGGTTCTGTTCTGGGTCCAGTGCTGTTCAATATCTTTATTAATGACTTGGAGGAAGGAATAGAGAGTATGCTAATTAAATTTGCAGATGATACTAAATTGGGAGGGGTTGCTAATTCCCTAGAGGATAGGATGAAAATCCCAAAAGACCTTGACAGATTAGAGTGGTGGGCCAAAGCTAACGGAATGGATTTCAACAGAGGGAAATGTAGGCTGCTACATCTAGGTAAAAAAATTGAAATGCACAGATATAGGATGGGGGATACTTGGCTGGAGAATAGTACCTGTGAAAGGGATCTGGGAGTCTTGGTGGACCACAATTTGAACATGAGTCAGCAGTGTGATGCAGCGGCCAGGAAAGTCAATGTGATTCTTGGTTGCATCAACAGAACCATAGTGTCTAGATCAAGGGAAGTGATAGTACCACTCTATTCTGCTCTGGTCAGACCCCACCTGGAGTACTGTGTCCAGTTCTGTGTGCCTCAATTTAAAAAGGATGTTGACAACCTCAAGCGGGTGCAGAGAAGGGCGACCAGGATGGTTGAGGGTCTGGAGGAAATGTCTTATGAGGAACGGGTTAGGGAACTGGGAATGTTTAGCCTTTCAAAAAGAAGGCTGAGGGGGATATGATAGCTAGGTTTAAATATTTTAAAGGATATATTGAAGAGGGAACAGGTTTGTTTTTCATGGCTTCAGAGACTAGGACTCGGGGCAATGGTTTTAAACTACAGGAAAAGAGATTCCATTTGAACATTAGGAAGAACTTCGTGACAGTTAGAGCTGTTCGGGAGTGGAATATGCTGCCACGGAGGGTGGTGGAGTCTCCTTCTTTGGAAGTTTTTAAGCAGAGGCTGGATGGCTATCTGTTGGAAATATTGTGATGGGGGTTCCTGCATGGCAGGGGGTTGGACTAGATGGCCCTTGAGGTCTCTTCCAACTCTATGATTCTATGATTCTATGATTCTATGACTCACTCTAGCTGTATTCAGACTGATGAAGCTGTTTGGATGAGCAGTGAAACATTTCTATCTCTCAAAAAAGAAGTCTAATAGCCATGACTCAGCTTCCAGATAAACTCACCTGGATGACTGAGAATCTTCACAGACAATATCTGTGCTTGTCTATTCAGATATAAGTCTGATGGCATGAAATGGAGCTTATGCCCAAGCAAATACTGTATCTATTGTATAACCATGTCTAAGGTCAACTTTATGGTTTGCATGTGGCTGGGTTGAGAGCTTCAAAAACCTATTTTTCTTCTTCTTTTAAATGCAGTGATTCCCCCACCTATCATGGTAGTTAGGGACCCAACCCAACCTGCAATAATTGAAAATCTGCAATAGGCAGATGCAGGTCGGGTCAGGCCTGGGGGAGCCTAGCTGGGGGCTCTTGAACAGGCCGGCAAGGGCCTTCTGGAGGCCCCAAAAGGGCCTTCCTGCGAACCAGAAGTGACTTCCAGATTGCCTAAAATCATTTCTGAGGCCTCTGACAGGCTTAGAAAGGCCCTCAGAGGCCTCAGAAATGATTTTTTGTTCTCCACAATCACTTCCAGTTTTACTGGATGGAAGTTTCACTTACAGTTCGGTAAAATGAGGTCAGTAAAATTAGTACCCAGCTTGCTGGAGTTTGGGCAATGTGTAGCCTGCACACTGTAATTAAAATTGTAAACCGCCCAGAGACTACTTGTAGTGGTATGGGGCGGTATATAACACTTTGCTTTGCTTTTTACTGGAAGTTACTTCTGGTTCATAGGGAGGCCCGGGAAGGCCCTCAGAGGCCCGTTTGGGGCAGCACCAGTCATGGGGTAAGTACGGGAGGCCTGAAACAGGCCTCCCCCCCCTTACCCAAGGGAGGCATTTTTCATATACTGAGGTCCCGCGATATAGCGGGACTGCAGTATATGAACCGCGAAAGGGCGAGGGACCACTGTACACAATTTCCGTTCCCATGATTTGGGTTTCCCAGCACCTGCCTGACAGGTTATTGGAATCCAGCTTCAAAAAAGTTGGATACTTGTTTGAACTACAACTCCCAGAATCCACTAATCAGCATCGGGATTTTGGATGTTGTAGCTAGAGACGGGCACAACTCAAAAAAATGGTGTTTCGTTTGTCATTTGGTCGTTTAGGGGTCCGTTTCGGTTCATTTTTGTTTTCGTGACTTTTTTGCAAAAAAATTCATTTTTGTTTCGTTAGGTAACAAAACGAAAAAATGAAAACGAAAATGAAAAATTGCTGTTTCGTTAGCATTCTTTTTAGTTCAATGCATCTGCTGCAACGAAAACGAAAAACACGGCAAATTTGGTCGTTTCATTTTCGTTTTCATTTTCTTTTTAAAAAATTTCATTTCATTTTTGTTGCGTAACGAAAAGAAAAAATGAAAACGAAAACAAAAAATCGCTCATTTCGTGCCCATCTCTAGTTGTAGCCCAAAGAAGGAACATTTCTAATTCTGTGTGGACCCTACGTATAAAATGCTTTCAGCAGCTACTGCTTTAAGAGGTTGTTCAGTGCTTTTACTCAACCTAGAATTACACTGTCTGGATGTCAGTGTCCCTCTTGTTATAGACTTCTATGGCGGCCTGAATCTTGAGGTACTTTTCCTCCTCTGGTTTTGCACTTGCCCATACCATGTTTACCCATGCATTATACCAGGAATTTATTTTGCTTGTATGAAATCAGACTACCATTCTGATTCTACCTTATCGCAACATTTTTAACAGTGGATTTGTGGCCAAGAGGAGACTCAGGGTGAGATGCAAACATGCATGCCTGATCTCTTTGGAAAGAGTCACTTAAATGGAAGTGATTTTCCTTAGTGACCCTTCCAACCTGGCTCAAAAAAGAGCTGCAGTCTGGTCCCCAAAAGCAGAAGCCCTACAGTTGGACCCACAAAGGGTCAGCTTGAGATCTATTGTTCCCTGTACAATAGATCTCAATGGACCACTCCGCTAGTCATCCAAATAGTGATCTATTCTCTTGTATTACTATACCCTGAGCTCTTTCTACCTCTGGCATACAGCATGGATGGCATGCTTGGAAAATAGAGGCATTGAAAGGCAGACTGTAATAGCTAGGGTAGTGTTGGCGAATCTATGGCATGGGTGCCAAAGGTGGCACATGGAGCCCTTTCTGTGAGCATGCAACGTCGCCCCCTCACAGCCATGGCACTTCCCCCTCCGCTTGGAGCATGCCACTATGCTCTGTGCAGAGAGCCAGGTGAAGGGGAGGCAGCGGCTTGTGGGCTCCTTCGTAGCCCCAGTTTACTCTCCAGCCATGCAGCTCTGGGCATCCCAAAAGTGGTGTGGCTGGAGAGTAAACTGGGACTATGAAGGAGGCCACAAACCCTTTCTCCCCTTTGCCTGGCTCTCTTCACGGAGCCATTTTGAGACCGCCAATATGGCTCCATGCAGAGACCTGGACGAAGGGGAGACAGTGGTTTGTGAGCTCCTTCGTAGCCCCAGTTTACTCTTCAGCCACACCACTTTTGGGATGCCCAGAGCTGCATGGCTGGAGAGTAAACTGGGGCTATGAATGAGCCCACAAGCTGCTGTCATTCCATCCTGGCTTTCCTGATAGTGTAGCACCCCACCTGCCTCTCTGCCCAGGGCAGAGAGATGGATGGGATGCTACTCTTTGGGAAAGTGAGAATTGAAGAGCAGTTTTTTGAATTTCCCATGGCCATAGTGAGGGTGCTGTGGCCATGGGAAATTCAAAAGCCTACTCTTCTATCCTCACTTACCTGAAGAGTAGCACCTGAAGCATTTGCAACCCAGGGTACCAGGTTAAATTGCCGTATTGGCAATTTGCAAGAAATTAGTGAGTTCTGAATCGCAGTTTGGGCACTCAGTGTCTAAAAGGTTCACCATCACTGAGCTAGGGACTTGTGTAACATCATTTAAAAGAGCTTGCTGTTACAAGTTTTAATTCCCGGGACCTCATTCAACATTTATTCATTCATTAAATTACTAACCTACTTCCCCACCAAAAACAGCACTCGGATAACAATGATAAGATACACTTTAAAACCTGACTCTCCATTAAAAGAAATAACTTGAAACACAATTAAGAATATAGCGATAAGAGGAACTAAATGCCACTGATCTTTGAACATTTCAACTGCAGAGATGGGAAGGGACCCAATGGATAATTGAGTCCAGCCTCTCTCAAGGAGGGACAGTGGGGAATAACTCCTGACCTCTGGCTCCACAAACAGGGTGCTAACCCACAGAGCTAGCTAGCAATTAGATTTCCAAGATGTGCAGATTCGGATGAATGTTTTCATTAAAAATAATTGTCTCCCCACCACTTTTAAGCGCTTCACCAAGGGCCATGCTTTACATGCTAGCTAAATGGTGGCAGGAAGATGTTGAAGGTGAGAAGCAGTCATACTGACTGGGGAAAAAAACTAGGCCATCCTTTCTCTATCAGATACTCTGAGACAACCGGGCTGCAGCTTCACTGACTGGAGAAGATAACATATGGGATGATTTCATAAAGCAGGACTCTGACAGCAGTCACCCCAGAGACAGCAAGGTCTCGGGCTTTCATGTGTTACAAAAGCCTTCAAACAAGTGGGCGAATCAAGTTCAGCTTGTTCTCTGTTGACAGAGAAATTTAAAGGGCAGGTGGATAAAGACTTCAAGAGCCTGGTGCTGGAGGATTAAATGTCACCATTAGAAAGACAGCCCAGAAGTGACTGTAGTAATTTAAAGGATGCCTTCTGCTTAGGTAGCTTTTTTGCTAGATGGTTGCGGTATTTAAATCAAATAAATAAATAAATAAATAAATAAATAAATAAATAAATAAAATAGGTACTGCTAGATGGAATTGAAAGAGAGATCTTTTTAATATATAATAAGCAGTTCATCTAGGTTTTTGTAAGAGTCCTAGTATGACCCACAGAGCCATTTAGACTAGAGAGCCAAACTACATGTTACACATAGCCTGTTATTACTAGACATGGCCACGACCAGAAAAAATGACGTTTCGAGTTTTCGTTTGTCGGAACGGGTCCGTTTCGGGTCGTTTCTGTTTGTCGCAAAATTTTTCAAAAATTTGTCATTTCATTTGTCGTTTGTCATTTCCACCGTGATTTAGCATGATTTGACTTCCCAGAGGATAGGGGTGTCCCGCAATCAGGGCCGGCACTAGGTGTTTTTGCATCCTAGGTGGCAGGCGGGGTGGGGGATGGGGGGCGGGGGGAGGTGCAGGTGGGCGGTGGTGGCAGGGGGCCATGGGTGGGTGGTGGCCACGGGTGGGCAAGTGGGCAGGTGGCGGCGCGGGCTGCAGGCGGGTGGCAGCGCGGGCGGATGGGCGAGTGGGCAGTTAGGAATCATATCACTTAGGATAGAGGTTCTGTTCTTGGCTTGTACCCCAAATGTGTGTGTGTGCAAGCAAATTGAAGTTGGGAAAATAGAAAATAAATGGTAGTATATAATATATATTTAAAATAAATCCACACCTCCTTGCCTGCCTAATTTAAATCCTAAAGCCTCCAGCGTCCCTCCTCAATCTCGATCGGATCACACCAGCACCAGCAGCCAGCCCTCCTCCCTCAACCACATCCATACACCCAACTGCGATTTCTGGAAGGTGCCTCGGCTTTTTATGCCCTCCAAGACATCCAGAAGTGTCAGTCAAAAACCTGGTGATGCCATTGGTGGAATGGTTCAAAAAATTTGCATGGTCCCATCCCATGCCCAGCCCAAATGGGCAGGTCTAAAAAAATAAAAAATAAAATAAAATAAAATAAAATAAAATAAAATATATACAACATTTTATTGCTATAAAAAAACCCACTGCTGCTACTATTAAAATTCAGGCATTTAAAATAAATATGTTTCTGTGGTGATTTGGTGTGTTTTTTGACCACGATTTCAAAAGAAAATTTGCGGTCGCCATTTTGGATCCTCCCCACCGCATGGCATGGTGAGACAACGAGGATGACCCCCCCCGCCTGGTGCAAGCAGCCCAGGACAGGAGAAGAGGGGGGGGAAAGCCCCCCAGAAACCACCCCTCTGGTAGGTGGCAAAGCCTCAGGCAGGCATATTTTCATCTGCTTTTTTGTCCGGGAGTCGGGTTTTTTTAAAAAACTTTTAAAAACCTTTTCTGTGCTTCGCATTGCGCGATTGCCACGATGCCACAAACGGAAACGAAAAACCCGACCAATTTTTTCTTTTTTTGGTTCGAGTTCGAGTTCTGACGGCTTAATTATTGTTACCATTTCCGTTACGTAACGGAAACGATAACCGAAAACGGAAACGACAATTTCGCCGAGTCGTGCCCATGTCTAGTTATTACAGCCTGAAGGTCAACATCCTTCTGGTTAGCCAAGGTCATATAGCTTTTGGTTCATTCCTCCCCAGTGAACAAACCACCCCATATCTCAGGGCTCTATACTGTCTCCCATGCTGTTCAACATTTACATGGAACCACTGGGAGAGGTCATCAGGAGGTTTGGGCTGAGGACTCAGCAATATGCTGATGATACTCAGCTCTACCTCTCGTTTTCCACCAATCCAGGTGAGGCGGTTTCTGAGCTGAACTCGTGTCTGGGCCAGATAATGGACTGAATGAGGGTTAACAAACTGAAACTCAATCCAGACAAGACGGAAGTGCTGTTAGTGGGTGCTTCACCAGACAGGTTAGAGGGCCACTTCCCTGTTCTGGATGGGGTTGCACTCCCCCTAAGGGACAGGGTCCACAGCTTGGGGGAGCTCCTGGACCCCGGTCTAACTCTGGAAGCCCAAGTGGACTTGGTGGCCAGGGGTGCCTTTCTCCAGCTGCGGAAAATATATCAGCTACACCCCTACCTGGATGAACGGAGACTCATAACAGTTACGCATGCACTGGTAACATCCTGTATTGATTACTGCAATGCGCTCTACATGGGGCTGCCTTTGAAGACGGTTCGGCAATTGCAACTGGTTCAGAATCGTGCGGCACGGCTAGTAAGTGGTGGAGCCGCTAGGGATCACATCACGCCGATTCTACGTAGCCTACATTGGTTACCAGTTGCTGCCCGAGCCCAATTCAAAGTGCTTGTTTTGACATATAAAGCCCTAAATGGCTTAGGACCTGGATACCTGAAGGACCACCTCCTTCCATATGAACCTACCCGGCAATTAAGATCAAGCCAGGGGGCCCTCTTGAAAGAGCCATCCCTCAAGGAGGTAAGAGGGATGGCTTGCAGACACAGGTCGGCAGCTGCCCCCAAGCTATGGAATGCCCTCCCAAGTGAGATCCGCCTGGCGCCAACACTGATGACATTTCGGCGCCAGGTAAAAACCTTCCTGTTCCAGAAGTTTTTTAATTGATACAATTTAGATTGTGGGCCTTCTGATGGCAATTTTAGTGTGATGTTTTAGTATAAGGTTTTTATTGTTGTTTTAATTATTTATTGTTGTTTGATGTTTTTAACTGTTTTAATTCCTTGATTGTAAGCCGCCCAGAGACCTTTGGGTATTGGGCGGCATTTAAGTTGTAAAAATAAATAAATAAATAAATAAATATCTGATTCTTTGGGTTGCCTGGACACACTGGGTTGGTGCCTGTGTGCACACACCCTAAGAATTATACATGGATGCTTTGTTTACCAGGAAAGACTTGACTGAGTATAATGATGTGTCTTACACTCAGCAACATGATTTTGCCCAAAATTAATGTTCTAGAGCTGTGATTTAGGTAAATGTTTGTGATTGAACAATCATATTTGCATATAAAGTCTGTGCTTACTTCCCAGTGACCAATCATAAAGCTACCAGTCTAATTTGCAAACTAGAGGAGGTTAAAAAAGAGAGTGGATTTGATTTAAACCATGATTTAAACCATGATTTCAATCTAAAATGGGTTTTTGATTATTTAAACAAACATAATCATTTTTAAAAAATTTAAACCATTTAAATCAATTCGGTTTTTAAAATTACTTGATATTAATCCACCTTGCACAGGTTGCTGCAACAATAATCACTAGAGATGGGCACAAAATGATTTTTTGTTTTGTTTTTCATTTTTCATTTTGTCCCTTAATAAAATGAAAAATGAAATGACCCATCAAGAAAAATGAAACAAATTTCTATTTTCTTCTGTTTCATTTTTCATTTTCTCATAATAATACATTGCTTCAATGCATTCCTATGGGGAAAAGCCCACGGTCCCCCCCCCCATGTTTGTGGGGAAACAAGGCCTTAAAAAAAATTCTTGCCGCCCGAAGACCTGCACACCGGCTGATTGGTGCTTGGAGCAGAAAAAAAGTTTTAAAAGCCTGCTGTTTCCCCCACCTGATCAGGCACAGGAAAAGCAGACATTTTAAAAACTTTTTTGCTGCCCCAAGTGCCGATCGGTTGGCGCATGGGGCTTCAGGAGGCAAAAAAATTTTTTTAATAACCCGTCACTTCTCCCCCATTCAGGGGCATGATGGGAGAATCGGTGTGGTTTCTAAACATTTTTTCACTGCAGAAGCAACTGCCAATGGCAACCATCAGAGCTAGGTTCTGTACTGAAAAAAAAAGTTTAAATAACTCGCCACTTCTTCCCCCTACCAGTCGGGGGCATAGTGGGAGATGTGAGAGGGGTTTTAAAAACTGTTCACCACAAGCGCCAGCATGGGGCAGCCTCTCAAGGTGGCGGGGAGGCTTCTTGGTGCCTGCCACCACCAGTGCCACCAAAGGGCCACTACAGATGGGGCTTCTGAGGTGGCAGGGAGCTGCTGACAATGACACAGTTTGGAGCGGCCTCTGACAGGAAGGGTGAGCAATGCTGGCGGGAGGCCCTGCTGCCACCGCTGGAGAGCCGCTGGAGCCCAGGAGGAGGAGGTGAATAGAAGTCCCCAGAATGAAACATTTTATTATTGTTTCATTTAATACAAAATGGAACAAAATGAAATGCAGGTGGGGACCAAATGGAACAAAATGAAACACCATTTTCCCATTTCATGCCCATCCTATAATCATATGTTCAGCACTTACAAAATTTCCTCCTTCAGTGGTATCTTTCAGTTACACATAGTTTTAATTGAGTTTGTTCATCTCGTCCCCCACTCTTTTTGTACTTTAGACAAGGGGTGTGTCACAGGGTGGGATTTCTCATCAAAGATTTATGGGCCTCCTTCAGTGATGGCACCATCAAATGCCCTGCCTGAGATGATAGGGTGTTATGGGCAGTATTTTTGTGGTGGGAGCAATTCTGCCAGATAGCAGAATTGATGGTAATTATGGAGGAGAAGGTGTGTCATCCCAAATCAGGTCTAAAGCAGATTAATGATTTGGTTGTGACAAGATCCTTCTGATTTCCTCCATAAAACTATTTCTTTTGGCTCAGGGTCCACAAAACCCAGAAACTGGAAGCTAAGGCAAATGCCCAGGACAACAGAAGGATGGTATGTGATGATAACCGTATGGTCACTTGCCTGCCAGGTGCAAAGGTTGCAGACATCACGAAAAATCTAGATAGCTTGTTAGAGAGAACTGGGAAGGAGCCAGTGGTCATGGTACACGTTGGAACCAATGATGTCGGAAAGGCCAAGCGGTCAGTCTTGGAAGCCAAATTCAGGTTGTTAGGTAGAAGATTGAAGTCCCGGGCTTCCAAGGTAGCATTTTCAGAAGTGCTACCTGTTCCTCGCGCAGGACCCGCCAGGCAGGCAGAACTCAGAAGCCTCAATGCGTGGATGAGGCGATGGTGTCGAGAAGAGGGCTTTAGATTTGTCAGGAACTGGAGAACATTTTGGGACAAGCCAAACCTGTTCAGGAGGTATGGGTTGCACTTGAATCATGATGGGACCAGATTGCTGGCACTCAACCTCAAAAAGGCAGCAGAGCAGCTTTTAAACTGATAACTGGGGGAAAGCCGACAGGAGCTGAGTGGCATCCGGTTCGGAACACCTCATCCTCGGGGAACGAGGCTGGAGAGGGTAGAGAATCACATAGAGATGACATAGCAGGTATTAGCACTGGGAGAATAATGGACTGTGACAGTTTGTCTGCTGAAAATAAAAGCTGTGAGGGGAAAAGAACAAGGCAGCAGCTGTTGTTGCGGGACCCACTGTACAGGTGCTTCTACGCCAATGCTCGAAGCCTCCGAGCAAAGATGGGAGAACTTGAACATTTGGCAGCTAGGGATAACATAGATATAATAGCCATAACAGAAACCTGGTGGAATGTGGAGAACCAGTGGGATACAGCAATCCCAGGCTATAAACTCTATAGAAGGGATAGAGAGGGGCGGGTTGGAGGAGGAGTGGCCATCTATATCAAAGAAGGGGTAAAATCCAGCAGAATGGAGATGGACAGAGGGTCTGACTCCACCATAGAATCACTGTGGGTTAAACTACCAGGTCCCAGGAGTGATGTGATAGTTGGAGTATTCTATCGTCCACCAGATCAAAAACTTGAGGGGGACCTTGAAATGAGGAGATAAATCATGGAGGTGGCTAAGAGGGATAGGATAGTAATCATGGGGGACTTCAATTATCCCCACATTGACTGGGCCAAAGCGAGCTCCGGGCAAGAAAGAGAAACTGGGTTTCTTGACTTGCTGAATGCCTGTGCCTTAGAGCAAATTGTCATGGAGCCCACCCGAGAACAGGCAACTCTGGATCTAATATTGTGTGATACTCGGGACCTGGTCAGGGATGTGAATGTCACTGAGCCTCTGGGGAAAAGTGACCATGCTGCAACCTCCTTTGCCATGCATGTCAGAGGAAGAGTGTCAACCAAATCAGACATAAAAACCCTTGATTTTCGAAGGGCAAACTTCCCTCAGATGAGGAAACTAGTTAGAGAGAAATTGAAGGGGAATGTTAGAAGAATCCAATCTCTTCAGAGTGCATGGAGCCTGTTTAAAACAACAATAATAGAGGCCCAGCACAAGTGCATACCACAAAGAAAGAAGAGCTCATTTAAGTCCAAGAGGACACCGGCATGGTTAACGAGTGGAGTTAGAGAGGCTCTAAAACACAAGGAGAGGTCTTTCTGTAAATGGAAATCCTCCCCAAATGAGGAAAATAAAAAGGAACAAAAACTCTGGCAAAAGTAATGTAAGAAGATGATAAGGGAGGCAAAGAAAGATTTTGAGGAACGCATGGCTAGCAATATAGAGGGTTATAATAAAAGCTTCTTTAAATATGTTAGAAATAGAAAACCTGCCAGAGAACCAGTTGGCCCTCTGGATGGTGAGGGAGGAAAAGGGGAGGTTAAGGAGGACTTGGACATTGCAGAGAAATTGAATGACTTCTTTGCGTCTGTCTTCACGACAGAGGACCTTGAGCGGATTCAGCTGCCTGAGCCGCCCCTCTTGACTAAAGAATTAAATCAAATACAGGTTAAAATAGAAGAGGTTTTAGGACTAATCGATAAATTGAGGATTAACAAGTCACCGGGCCCAGATGGCATCCACCCAAGGGTTATTAGGGAACTGAGAAATGAAATTGCAGATCTCTTAACGGTTACATGCAACTTGTCTCTTAAAATGGCCACAGTGCCGGAGGACTGGAGGATGGCAGATGTCACACCAATTTTTAAAAAAGGAAGGAGGGGGGACCCAGGAAACTACAGGCCAGTTAGCCTTACATCTGTCCCAGGGAAGATGGTGGAAAGCCTCATCCAAGAGAAAATCTTAAAACACATAAAAGAACAAACCTTGCTGAGAGAAAATCAGCATGGCTTCTGTAAGGGTAAATCTTGTCTGACAAATCTTTTAGAATTTTTTGAAAAGGTCAACAGGCACGTGGATTTGGGTGAACCGGTGGATATAGTCTATCTGGATTTTCAAAAGGCTTTTGACACAGTCCCTCACCAAAGGCTGCTGAGAAAATTGCACAGTCAGGGGATAAGAGGACAGGTCCTCTTATGGATTGAGAACTGGTTGAGATCCTGGAAACAAAGAGTAGGTGTCAATGGGAAATTTTCACAATGGAGAGAAATGAAAAGCGGTGTGCCCCAGGGCTCTATCCTGGGACCGGTGCTTTTCAATCTGTTCACAAATGACCTGGAGACAGGGGTAAACAGTGAGGTGGCCAAGTTTGCAGATGACACAAAACTTTTCCGTGTGGTGAAAACCAGAGAAGATTGTGAAGAGCTCCAGAAGGATCTCTCCAAACTGGGGGAATGGGCTGAGAAATGGCAAATGCGTTTTAATGTAACCAAATGTAAAGTAATGCATATTGGGGCAAAAAATCCAAACTTCATCTATCAACTCATGGGCTCTGAGTTATCCGTGACGGATCAGGAAAGAGATCTTGGTGTGTTGGTGGACAGCTCCATAAAGGTGTCTACCCAATGTGTGGCAGCAGTGAAGAGGGCCAATTCCATGCTAGGGATTATCAAAAAGGGGATTGAAAATAAAACAGCCAACATTATAATGCCATTATACAAAACAATAGTAAGGCCCCACCTGGAGTATTGGGTACAATTCTGGTCACCGCATCTCAAGAAAGACATAGTGGAACTGGAAAAGGTGCAGAAGAGAGTGACTAAAATGATTACTGGGCTGGGGCACCTCCCTTATGAAGAAAGGCTAAAACATTTGGGCCTCTTTAGTCTGGAAAAAAGGCGTTTAAGGGGGGATATGATTGAGACATACAAAATAATGCAGGGTATGAGTAAAGTGGATAGAGGGAAGCTCTTCTCTCTCTCACAAAATACCAGAACTAGGGGACATACGCTCAAATTGAGGGCTGGGAGAGTAAGAACAGACAAAAGAAAATATTTTTTCACCCAGCGCGTTGTAAGTCTATGGAACTCTCTGCCACAGGATGTGGTGATGGCATCTGGCCTGGATGCCTTCAAAAGGGGATTGGACAGATTCCTGGAGGAAAAGTCCATCACCATGATGGAGAAACCAGGGTACTTCAAGGGCCAGATGCAGGGGAGTGGTATCAGGAGACAGATATCTAGTCTCATGCGCTCCCAAACACATCTGGTGGGGCTGCTGTGAGATACAGGAAGCTGGACTAGATGGGCCTTTGGCCTGATCCAGCATGGCTCTTCTTATGTTCTTATGTAATACATTGTATTTTCTGACATACGCACACAGCCTCTCAATGTTTGAACAATGGGCTTACATAGGTCAACTTACAACAGAATTCCTTTAGCAAGATACTTATCTCAAATGCTTCATCAGATAATACATACCAGGACAAGTGGGACATGCTTAGTGCTCCCACATACTCCATTCCCTCCATTTGGATTTGGGTCTGAAAGATTGAAGGAGACTGAGTTTTTTCTAAGCAAGCAGAAATGTACACTAAGGCATTATTTGCAGCTTCCTGTTCCTGGATTTGTGGATGCTGAGTGTTGAATCAACATGAGGTCATCTTAACTCTGGTTCAGGGCAGATTGAGGCAACTGCTTTGACTGGAAACTGTGCTGTTTTTATTTGATATATTCTGCAATGGCCTATGTGCCACACAATACAATTTATGGTTCTAGTTCTGGAAACTGGCGTGCCTCCTCAGAATCAGAACCCTGGACCCCAGTCTCTTCTTCTGGAAAACAGAATAATTTGTTCCATGCAGCTTGTATGCCATTACCCTGCTGGCTTCAAATGCCATGAAAAACACTGCCCTATCCCAAGCAGTAAAATTTAATGACCATTCCAATTTGGTTTGAAGACGAGCATGGCACCATCATGCATTTCCCTTCAGGGAGCAAAATTTCTTGGTTCAACTCTGACATAGGCAATACAAGCACAAGAGACAGACAGTAGACATGAAGCAGATGTTTATAAAGACAGCAGGCCAAGGATGGAGGTAAGCCTTAAAATCTGAGTGAGGGTGGAGGGTGACATTTCTGCTGAGGAGAAGTTTCAGCTCACATGCAAGCTCTTTGCAAGAAGGAGAACCCTCAGGTTCTTGGTAGTGTGGGAAAAGCCCATGGGGGAACACAAAACTTTCCCTACAGATAGGTTACTCTGCATAGCAGGAAAGTAGTGAAAGAGGGGAGTGGGTTTTGGGACTCCTCTGCTCGGAAGAACCAAGGAAGTAACTCCTGAATAGGGTTCTGGTCTATAGTCAATATATTAACTTCATGCATCTGAGGAAGGAAAGCTGTAATCCACAAAAGTTCATATTGAAATAAATCTATTAATCTTAAAAGTGCCTCAAAACATCTTTTTTCCCCTCTGTGTTGCATACACAGTTTTACTACATTTGGATGTCATGGTTATCTCTTGTTTGTATGAAACTCTAACTCCTTCCCGCTGGAGGCCAGGACTGCCCCATCTCTGCTGTCTTTCCGGAAGCAGGCAAGGTCCTTCCTCTTCAGGCAAGCTTTCCCTGAATGAGGGACTACCTACTATGTGACTTTATATGCATTATCATTCATGGCTACACAGACTTTTGTTTATAACCACTTATAACTTTGTGTTTATATCTCTCCTTGTGTGATTACACTGACACTATGTTATGAATTGTTAGTTTTAATGTTGCCTTCTAATGCTGTAGATGCCCCTCAATTCCCTGTTGTAATGGAGTGTATATTGTCTCTCCTTACTGTAACCCACCTTGGGTGCTTTTACTAGGAGAAAGGTGGGGTAAAGACACTTAAAAATAAAATAAAATAAAATAAAATAAAATGGGGGTGGGTGGGATGCTTCTGTACTTTTCCTCATGCATTGCTTTGTATTCCAGTTGGGGTTCAGGCCACATCATGGAACGGAATCGGCATTGGTCGCCCTACATGATGACCTTTTGAGGGAAGCCAACAAGTGCAAATTGTGCTTGCTGGTCCTCCTCAATTTCTCATCGGCCTTTGATACCGTCGACCATGGTATCCTCCTCGGGAGGCTCCCTGAGTTAGGAATTGGAGGCACTGCCTTGCAGTGGTTCCGTTCCTTCTTGGAGGACTGGCCCCAGAGAGTACAGCTGGAGGAGATTGCCTCTACCCCTTGGTGCCTCAACTGTGGTGTGCCTCCAGGGTTGGTAATCTCCCCCATGCTTTTTAACATCTATATGAGACTGCTGGGGGAGGTTGTCAGAAGGTATGGGGTCTCATGTCATCAATATGCTGAAGACATGCAGCTCTATAGTTCCATTTTCCCATCTGCAGTGGATTCCATTTCATCCCTTGATGCCTGTTTGGATGTTGTACTGGGATGGATGAGGGTGAACCTGGACACAGCGGAGGTCCTTCAGGTGGGGGCACCAATGATTGATGGTTTGGGAAACTCCCTCAGTTTGGGGGGGTGACTCTCTCAGTGCAGGATGAGGTGCGTAGTCTGGGCGTAATATTGGACCCTATGATTTCCATGGAAGCCCAGGTTGCATCAGTGGTCCATATCACTCATTTTCATCTTAGGTGGATCATTCAGCTGCACGCCTTCCTAGACCCTGGCGCTCTCATTAATCTGGTCCAGGCACTCGTGGTCTTGAGATTAGACTAATGCAATGCTCTCTACGTGGGGCTGCCTTGTAGATTAATGTGGATGCTCCAGCTAGTGCAATATTCTGCAGCTAGATTAGTTACAGGGTTAAGGAAACATCAACATATAAACCCCACACTGGCCACACTGCACTGGCTACCGATTTGCTTCCACATTGATTTCAAGGTCCTAATGATGATATAAAAGTGCTAAATGGTTAGGACCTTGCTATCTGGCAGAATGGCTTCTGCCCCAAAGTACTGCCCATAACACCTGATCATCTCAGGCAGGACATTTGAGGGTGCCCTTGCTGATGGAGGCCCATAAATCTTTGATGAGAAATCAGGCTGTCTCAGTGGCAGCCCCTCAGCTCTGGAACCAACTTCCTCCTGGAATTTATCTGGCATGTTCCCTCCTGGTCTTTAAGAAACATCTAAAGATGTGTCTATTTAAAAAGGCTTCCCCTGGATATTACTCTATTCTACTAATGATTCGCTATTACGTATTTTATTTTTTTTTTTTGTCTGGAGCTCATCCTGCTCCTGTTCAATGTTTTTCATATATAGTGTTTATTACGTTATTATGTTTTTACTAATTTGTTGCTTATCTATTGTATTGTATTGTTTGTGGGTCTGATTACTGTTCAGTTTTGTAAACCGCCCAGAGTAGCTGTGTAGCTAGATGGAGCGATATATTAAATAAATAAATAAATAAATAAATAAATAAATAAATAAATAAATAAATAAATAAATAAATAAATAAATAAATAAACTCTATTGAAACATCTGGAGTTTGGGGAGAATCGGCCTTGAGCCTAATAAATAAATAAATAAATAAATAAATAAATAAATAAATAAATAAATAAATAGATAAATAAATAAATTGTCAGACATATCAATTTTAACATCTTTGGCAAAGACCTTTCTCTTTGTCCAGCCATCTTTGCAGTCATGCCTAGTTCAAATGCATGAGAGCGCCTTCTTGGTGGTTGCTCCCAAGCTAGGAAACTGCTTTGCCCAGAAGGGCTGACTGATCTCTGCTGTCCTATCTTTGGCAAGCAAAGGCAAGCTTTTGGTAAATCAGTGGCTGCAAAGGAAAAAAGGTTTTAAATGGAGTACATCACAAACCTTATCCCCTGAATATGCTTTCAAATGGCTTTTTTAATTTAGTAATTTGAAACATAAGATGTATACTTGTTTTTAATGATGTCATTTATTGTACTTTCACCGCTTACCCTTGGTCTTTAAATATTGTATGAACCATCCTGGATGCATTTATTTATTTATTTTAATGTATTTTCACTCCACTTTTCTTCTTGGAAAAGGACCCAAGGTGGCTTACAGAATGAGGGATTTATTTATTTATTTATTTATTTTTCACACTTATATACCGCTCCTACTTCCCGAGCGGGAACTCAGGGCGGTTCACATAAAATCACAAAAAGGCAAAGACTATGGCAGCGGCAGGGACAAACTTACAGCATATTGGTCAAGAAGAAAACAAAAAAAAAAACCTCTAGTCATTTTTGAAGGCATCCCTAAAAAGGAGGATCTTCAGACCTTTCATAAAGGATGCCAAAGATGGAGCCTGCCTCAGCTCGCTGGGTAGGTTATTCCATAATGACGACACCACCACCGAGAAGGCCCGCCCGCGAGTACTCATTTTGCGGGCCTCTCTCAGGGGGACTGTCTGAAGCGAGAGGGCCAATGATGACCGGGTGGGTCGGGCCCGATCTAATTGTCGGTGAAGCCGCTCTGCCAGATAGACAGGGGCCAAGCCATGGAGGGTTTTGTAAGCCAAAACCAACACCTTGAATCTTATTCGGGAGGCAACGGGCAACCAGTGGAGGCAGGCCACGATGGGAGTGATGTGGTCAAAACGATGCGCACCAACCACCAGCCTGGCCGCCGCATTCTGGACCCACTGCAGTCTCTGAACAAGGCTCAAGGGGAGCCCCATGTAGAGAGTGTTGCAATAATCCAGCCTCGACATGACCAATGCCTGTACCACTGTCCTCACGGAGCTCTCGTCAAGGTACGGGCGAATCTGGGCAATTAACCTTAGATGATAAAAGGCCGACCTGGTCACGGCTGACAACTGGAGATCCAGGGTCAGATCCGGATCCAGGACGACAGCCAGATTCCTCACTCTTTTCGCCAGCTGGAGGGCGGACCCATCCAGACTGGGAAGAGGGCCACAGTACCCATCCGGGCTGCCCCCGAAGAACATAACCTCGGTCTTTCCAGGGTTGAGCCGGAGTCTGTGGGTCCTGGTCCAGTCCAAAACTGCAGCCAGGCAGCTGTCAAGGGTCTGGACAGCCTCCACTGCACAGGCGGAAAAGGAGAGATAGAGCTGTGTGTCATCAGCGTACTGATGACAGCAGACTCCAAAACTCCAGATGATCTCAGCCAGCGGCTTCATATAGATGTTAAAGAGCATTGGGGAGAGGGACGACCCCTGAGGCACCCCACAAGAGAGTGTCCAGGGAGCCGACAACTCACCCCCCAAGCTCACTCGCTGGGTACGACCCTCAAGGAAGCAACGGAGCCAGCCAAAGGCCAAGCCCCCGATCCCCACCTCCGAGAGCCGCCCCAGCAGGATACCATGGTCGACGGTATCAAAAGCAGCTGACAGGTCGAGGAGGACCAGCAGGGCAGAGCAACCCCTGTTGGCCCTCCTCAACTGATCATCGTGCAGAGCGACCAGGGCCGTCTCCATCCCATGACGCGGCCTGAACCCAGACTGGAAAGGATACAGGACATGGTTCTCCTCCAGGAACAACTGGAGACGCAGGGCGGCGACTCGCTCAACTACCTTGCCCAAGAAGGGAACATTGGCTATGGCCAGGCCAAGCCAGGTCTTTTAATAATGGGCTTCACCACCGTCTCCTTCAGCAGACTGGGAAAAATCCCGTCCCTGAAGGAGGCTGAGGCAATTAGCGAAGCCCATTTTGGCATGCTCCCCCCTGTGATCTTAATCAACCAGGACGGGCAAGGGTCAAACGGAGAAGCCGCAGGCATGCAGTGTCCCAGGGCCCTGGAGGCATCCTCAGGTGTAACAGACCCGAACTCAACAAACCGGGGCGACCGAGGTGGCCCAGTATCGGCCACACTGGGGACTGGATCAGGGCAACCAGCATCCAGCTCTGAACGGATGGCCTCTATCTTGGTTTTAAAATAGGCTGCAAACAACTCACTAGTGAAATCACTAGGAGGAGGCCCCGGCGGACCAGGATTGGTGAGGTCTCGGACCACACGGAACAGCTCCGCGTGGCTATTCGAGGCCTCACCAATTCTCAGGGCAACAAATGATCTCCTAGCTGCCCTTATCGCTCTGGAGTAGCGACTGGTCGACGCCTTAACAGCAGCCCAATTCATAGCTGTCCAAGCATTCTGCCATCTGCTCTCTATCCTCCTCCGTTCCTGCTTCATTGCCCGCAACTCCTCAGTAAACCAAGGAGAGGAGCGGGCTCGGCACCGGATCAGGCGCTTGGGGGCGATCCGATTGGCTGCCCCGGCCACCTCCTCAAACCACCTTTTGACCAGGGAGTCGACCGGATCGTCATCCAGACCGTCTGGTAAAACCCACAGGGCCTGCGAAAACCGCACAGGGTCCAGGAGCCCCCGGGGGCGGGCCCAGATGGAAGGTCCCTGCCCCCCGTGGGGAGGGGTGGCGATTGACAGGGAGAAGGTCAGCAGATAATGATCTGACCATGACACGGGACGGACCAGCAGGTACCCGACCCCCAGATTGAAACCCGTCGATGTGGAGGCAAAAACCAGGTCCAGGGTATGTCCTCCCTTGTGAGTGGGACCGGTGACAAATTGGGCCAGGTTCATGGAGGCCATGGACTCCGTGAACTCCAGAGCTGCTCCCGACAGTCCAACCTCGGCATGCACATTGAAATCCCCCAACACCAAAAGGCGGGGGGATCTCATCAGCGCCGCCGAGATGAACTCGGAGAGCTCTGGAAGGGAGAGCGCAGGGTCGCGGGGAGCTCGGTACACAAGCACAATCCCAAACCTGTCCCTCTGTCCCACCACAAGGTGAAGACATTCTAACCCTGGGCTCACCAACATCGTGGATCTGCTGACATGAAAAGAGTCCCTGTACACAATGGCCACCCCACCCCCACTCCCCGCCTGCCCAGATGCTGCACACAGTAGCCCTGGGGCTGAAGCAGCGAGAGGGGAGCCCCTCCCCCCTCGGCCACCCAGGTCTCCGTGAGAAATGCCAGGTCGGCTCGCTCATCCACGATTAAGTCGTGGATGACAGGGATCTTATTATGAACCGACCTGACATTCATCAGCAAACAGGACAGGACAGGGGTACAGATGGAGTGGATCCCTGTCATATGGCAGTGAGCTGGCGGGTCAGAGCGCGGGACAGGCCGGAGATGCCTGTCACGAGATCTTCTTATCCGACCGGCCCGCCAGCCCCACGCGTACTTCCCACGGCCAGACACCACCCTGATTGAACAACCCGCAGGCTCCATAAGATGGTATACGACTAGAGCCAAAAGCCCAAAATGTGTAACAATACAATACAAAACAATACAGCAACAATAATACAATCCAAAAAAATACAACTCAGTATAATACAATAAAATAACCCGTAGAACAGTGCTATATCCCCACCCACCGAGGACAAACCAAATAATAATAAAGGAGACAATAATAAAAATAATGATACAGTCCAGTACAATTAAGACATGTTCAAGTATTGAGAACAGGGAATTGAGGGACATCTTACAGCACTAACAGAGAACACTACATTAAAGCTACAAGAGAACGCGAGCAGTTAAAGGGGAGTGAAGTTTCATGCAAAGTTACGAGTGATGGAAACTAACATTGAAAACATAATGTCAATGTAAACCCATAAGGTTTTAAGTAGTTATAAACACAAAGTCTATGTGATCCTGTAGATTCATATAAAAGACACATAATAGGTAGTCCCTCATTCAGGGAAAGCTTGCCTGAAGAGAAACGTCTTTGCCTGTTTCCGGAAAGACAACAGAGATGAAGCAGTCATGGCCTCTAGTGGAAGGGAGATCCAGAGTCTAGGCACAGCAGCTGAGAAGGCCCTTTATTGAAAGAAAGCTGGGGTATAAATAAATAGAATGAAAATGAAAATGAATAGCCAGACTACACAAGGAAATATGCTGTGCATGAGCCCTATGTGTGGATTTTTGTTGCTGGAACTTTCAAACCACCAACGACTGACTGGAGAAAAAAATATATAGACCACATGAATACATGAAGATTTGTCAGTTCCCACCCAGACCCCCACCCCAAGATGCTCAGGATCAGGACTAAAACCACAACATCACCAGGCTGTGTTTATTCATTTCCTTGCTAGAAACCATATGCAGGAAACTTCAACCCCCAAGACTTGATCTGGCCCTTGTGGTGTCCTGACCTAGTCCTCTGGGACTTCCCTCGACAACCATGCTCTCTCTGTGTGACCCCATGGTTTGTTGGCTTCCCAGGCTCTGTATGACTTCATCTCCATTTTAAAAGGGTGAACTACCTCAGGATGGATAGTGCATGGTGTAGGGTGGATGGAGCATTTGGCAGCCATCCCAGCTCACATAGGTGTTGTTTACCAGGATGGATTCTCCTGTGGCTTAGTTACTGTGCCACCTGTCCTTAACTAGACACACGAGGCACACACACTTTTCAAAAAGCACCAACATGCTTGTGTGGGTGGAAGAAGATAAGTTGTGTTGCTGGAAGCATAAAATGTGAGCAAAGTAGACCAAAAGCAGAATCTCAGCTAGTGGCAGTATGCCAAAGAAAAATGATTGAACTGAAAGCATTCTAATACAGTGGACCCTTGTATAACAAACGGTTTGTATAACATAAAATCTGTACAACATAAAAAATTCCGGAGATAGGGGAAATTTGCTTAACATAATAGCCGATGGGGCGAATCTGTACAACATAAAAATGGGATCACTCTGTTTTCAATGTATCCCTATGGGAAATTTGTATAAAGGAAAATTTGCTTAACATAATTTCATTTGGAACGAATTAATTCCTTTATATAAGGTACCACTGTGTATTAAAAAGAAAGTAGTACAGGATGGAAGACAACATGGATGTGGTTATTTACAATACACTACTACAGCAATGAGCAATCAACAGTATCACACAGTGTTAACATGTCTTTTTGCTTGGTTCTGGAAACTGTTTCATTAGGCAAACCTCATGTCAATGTTGTGATGGCACAAACCTTTTGTGTCTAGCTAGGTCTGAGGCTGTCATGTGCTTGAAAATGGAATTCAGCCTTCCACCTCAAAAAGCTATATTTTAAAATAAGATGCCCGCTTCAGTATTTCTAGCCTAAATTCTTATTTAAATTGAAAATGAAATCATTACATTTTGCCGGTAGTATTAGCCCTGATGTTTTTATTGCTACATACTGCCAGATCAGAACAGACTTACAGTGACCCAAGGTGAGAGATTTAGAAAGTGGTTTTACCAGTTTCCCTGGCAGAGCTGGGGAATAAAAAACCCAGACTCCTGAGTCCTAGTTCATCCTTCTACTCACTACACCACTAATAGCATACAAGTCTGAAAAGACATTCTCCTCTTCACAATTATAGCTAATCATAGGCATTCACCTTTTTTTGTCCCTCTTCTTCATTATCTATTGCCTGGGGTAATTCACACATCATAACGATGTGTAAATTACCCTAGACAACTCCCTATAAAGAAAAGGTCATTAGCAACTGTAAAAGACCAGCCTCCTCAGTATAATTAACATTCATGATATTCTCCTATTGTTATTCATGACAGAGGTTCTTACATCCTGTATAGCACAGGCTTCAATGAAATACACTCCTATATCAAAGAGGCTATCACTCCGCTATTGAAAACCCATTGACTTTCTTACCCACCAGCCACATGGCTGGCTGGGAATGGAGATATTTTGGAGAAATTTTAACTTTTAATGTTTCTTTTTAAACCTCACTTTTCTATATGAACCTCATTAATTTTCTGCCTTGTAATATCAAAATCAAAGAGTGATTTGGATGGGATGTGTAGTACTTGCAAATGTTTCTATTAGAGATGGGCACGAAATGAAAAAATTTTCATTCCGTTATTCGTTATTCATTCTGTTACATAACGGAATGAATAACGAAGCCCAGAGTAATTTAGGAACTAACCGAACCCAACCGGAACAAATTAGTTCCGTTAGCCCGGCTGTCATTGCCAGTGGGGGAGGACTGTGAAAGCCCCGTTCTCACCTCCACACACGGAGCCAGGACCGGGGCTCTCTCTAAACAGATCTCTGCTGCAGGGAGGTGACATCTGGCTCGGTTGTCACCTCCCCGCTGCGGAGATCAGTCCAGAGAGGGCTGCGGCCTCGCTGCCACGAGCAGTCTCCCCAGTCTCCGCAGCTTGGCTGTCACCTCCCCACTGTGGAGATCAGTCCAGAGAGGGCTGCGGCCTCGCTGCCACGAGCAGTCTCCCCAGTCTCCGCGGCTCAGCTGTCATCTCCCCGCTGCGGAGATCAGTCCAGAGAGGGCTGAGACAGGACTAGTCTCCCCAGTCTCTGCGGCTCGGCTGTCATCTCCCCGCTGCAGAGATCAGCTGAGACAGGACTGCGATCCTGCCTCCGCGTGCGGAGGCGAGACCACGGCCCTCTCCCGACCACCCTGCGCTGCGAGTGGATGACAGTCAGGCCGACTCTCATCCACTCGTGGCAGAGGGTGGCGAGAGGCAGCTGCGGTCTCACCTCCACACACGGAGGCATGATCGCAGTCATGACTCAGCCGATCTCTGCAGCTGGGGGATGAAAGGCGCCCGGCTGTCATCCCCTGGCGGTGGAGATTGGGCCGGGATCCTGAACACGGCCCTCTCCTGACCACCCTCCTCCACGAGTGGATGACAGTCGGGCTGGCTGTCATCCACTCGTGGTGGAGGGTGGCAAGAGGGAGCTGCGTTCTCGCCTCTGCATGTGGAGGCAGGATCACAGCCCTGTCTCAGCCGATCTCTGCAGCCAGGATATGACAGTTGGGCGGCTGTTATCCCCCAGTGATGGAGATTGGGTTGTGATCCTGCCTCCTCTGTCAAGGGATCTTTGCCACTTGGAGATGACAGCTGAGCTGGCTGTCATCTCCCCATGGCTGAGATCCCTTCAGAGGGGACCATGGGCTCGGCTGTGCAAGCAAAGCAAAGCCTGCAACCCTCTGTCAAGGGATTGCTGCCGCTTGGAGATGACAGCCAGCTCAGCTGTCATCTCCGTGCAGTGGCTATCCCTTCAGAGGGGATTACGGGCTCTGCTCTGCTTGTGCAGCCGAGTCCACGGTCCCCTCTGAAGGTTCAGCAGCAGTGGTGGTGGCAGCGGCAGCAGGAGCCGCGATCCTGCCTCCTCATGCTGAGGCGAAACTGCTGTCCTCTACCAACTGCCCTCCGCCACGAGTAGATGACAGTCGGGTCAGCTGTCATCCACTCATGGTGGAGGGCAGTGAGATGGAGCCGCGGTCTCGCCTCTGCACACCACCACTACCGCTGCCATCACCACCAAACCGGTTCGGGTTTGAACGAAGTTTTTTTTTAATTCATTCAAACCCAAACCCGAACCGAATCAAGGGTGGGCCCAAACCAGACAAATCAGAGCCATGGTTTTTCTGGTTCGTGCCCATCTCTAGTTTCTATGAATGAGCCTGACTGCAACATTAACAGGTTTCTAGAACTTGTGGAAAGAAAGCCACAAGTGTTCTGAACTTTAACATAACAGGACATTGCAGAGGCATAAAAGCTCCTAAAATGGTAACAAGAAAGAGACCTTTTCAGCTTTTGTCAAGTTGGAACCAACTTATAGTGACCCTTTCCCCCCATGGATTTTCAAAGGCTAAGCAGGGACTCGAACCCTGTTCTCCAGAGTCCTAGTCCATCACTGTAGCTGCTACACAACACAGTTCTGCCTTTCTTAGATACCACATATGCTTTGTGAAATGCCCGTGAGTGATCTCTTGAATCAATCTACCCAAAGTGTAATTGCCATTTTTCTTAATTAATTTCTCCAAAATGCACTTTTACTACCAGAACTTAGGAAAAGTTATTGTTTTGGAGAACACTTCTCAGAATTTCCAATTAGCTCAGCAACTGGCCAGGCTGGATGGGGCATTCTGTGTCACCCCAATCTCCCAAACAAGCTGAATGTGACATTTCTTGGGGTTATTTGTTTTTGCCTCTGTGTGAGACAGATTATTTTGTGCAGCTCAGAAATCAAATGCTGCACGAATGATGGCACATGTTGTGCAGTGGACAGTCCTATAAGGCTAGAATTTAAAATGGAGGGGTTTTTTACAGCATAATTTTTGCCAAACACTCGAGAGCAAGACATATTGCATTATTTCCAGCCAGGCAGTCTGTCTCTGGCATCTTGGCTCTGAGCAATATGACCATGTAGTACTACCCCTCTATCTCTATCCCTGTTGTCAAGAAAATATGACTTGACAGAATGTATATATATATATTTTCCCCTGAATAAACAGCTCAGCAGAGGCTCCCTACAAAACTGTGGAGGGTTGTTTACATCCACTGGTGTTCTACACAGAGCTTGTTAATGTTTGGCTTGAAAATGTTAAACATTAGAAACCAGGAAAATCAAGTCAGAGTTTGCATTACAAACACAAAATGTTTAGCTGATTGAACAGGCAGAATCAAGGCACTGTTTAAAATAGGCTAGACACTAAATTAACACATACAAATTGGTGCTCTAAAACAGAGCTGTCCAACTTTGAAACATGTGTTTGCACACAAGCCCCTCCCTGGGGCTCCAGCATACCTGTCAGGTTTTGGCTGCTGCTGCCTGAGAGGAGAGAGGCATAATGAGTGTGCATGCACATGCTCGTGCATGCACCTACCCACCAAGATGCACACATGCACACACTCACACGTGCACTAGCCTTGGTGCCAGCAGTGGCAGATTTTCTCACTTGCTCGCTTGCCTGCCCGTGCTCTGCCGGCCCCAGCTCTGGCCCAAAGCACAGCAAGTGTTGTGACAAAACACTAGAAACAGGAGTAATGAATATGCAGTTCATTGGCCAATCCCAACAGGAGGGCGGGGAATGGTGTGATATAAAAGGGGTGGAGCCTAGGCAGTTGAGGCAGTTCAGTTGAGTTCAGTTAAGTTGAAGGTTTTGAGAGTGAGTGCTGGGAGAGAGCACTGCTCTGTGAGAGTTCTGTCAGGCAGTGAGGGCTATACTGTTTACTAGGTATTAAAGACAGGGAGGCTTGTAGAGTTGATGAAATCTATTATATGTACCATCCTCAGACATTGTTATATTTATTATTTTCTCAATAAACTTTGTCATTATTTTTATATTATACATCTGAGTCGGTCCCAATTCATAAGGCGACGATCTAAAAGGTGGCAGCATTACTAAGTGAATAAAAGGTGGCAGCATTACCATTTCCATCACATTTACACATGTAAAAGGGAGGTGTCGTCACAATTTGGTGGCGCAGAAGTGGGATGTTGAAATAAACCCAGTTGTGCCTTTGAAAACTCAGTCTGTGAAAGGGGTGACGTCACAAGTGTGTCTGCCTGGTCCATGTCAATCCCGCCCATAGTTCCAGCTCCTCTTCCAAAAATCACCCCAAGTTGGCAAATAGTGGAGCCACAGCGAGCGAGCGAGTGAGCAAGAGATTGTGCCCAGGCCACAGGGAAGGAAGCCAGGGGCGTGCAGCTGATGTGGCCCCTGATTGAGAGTGTGCACGGTCCTGCCTTCAAGGGTGCACACAAAGGTTGCTTGTTCCTTCACTTTCTTTCCTCGCTTCCTCCTTGAGAGGCTTGTGGGTTGCAGTTTCCTTACTCCTCCTCTCCACTCCCAGGCTATCACCCTCCCCAGGTTAGCCTCCACTCTTCCTCCTCTGATTGCTGCCAGGCCTTGGTACATTTCCTGGAACATTTCTGGAAAAATAATCATCTGGGAAGATGGAGGGAAAGAGAGGTGGCTGGCTGGCTGGCTGGCTGGCTGGATGCTCCCCTCCTCCACCTCCTCCCACTCCTCCAAAAAAAATTCCAAATCATGAGCACAGTTTTAGCTGCAGTACAGGCATTTAACCACTGTACCACGAGGCTCCTTATAAAATATAAGAATACAATAAACTAACAACCAAAAAAAGATAAAAGAACAAAAAGGAAACATAACCAACACATCAAATAGTTGAGTCAAAAACCAACAAAAAAAAAAGATAAATATTAAAATACATCAACAACATCACAATTTAAAATGGCTGCAAAGTGCATTTGGCTTTATATCATGCTGCCTTCTGCAAAATATAGCCACTCCAGGCAAATCTGCCTTGCTCTCCTAGTGTTCTAAATCACTTTGACAGTTAAACCACAACCCAGGAACAGCAGCAGCTTGATCAGAGAGTTGTTTCTTGGTGGCATCTATCTTACGATTCTGAGAGTACATCACAGACCAGAATTGATTTGTGCACACATAGTTAGTCAAAATATGGTGTTTCTCAACTTAGAAATGAGAAGAATGATGGTTATAATTTAGGCCATTTACAATGAGTTGGACTGGGGAATCTTCTGGTTTGTCAGAGGAAATTATAAAATGGTTTTAAAAACAGCATGCCATTGAATGTTTACAGATAGCTACATCACTACATCATTGCTGATACATCACAGAAGTTCTTACATGCTGTACGTGTCTGTATGTATTATATGAACACATAAATATTTGCTGCTCTTTCATGGTACCCAAAGCTTGCTCTTTAGGGCCATTGCCTCATTTTCCTAATGATAAGACTGCTCCTGAATATGTATGTTGCAGAGTAGAGATGGGCACGACTACAAAAATTAAGTTTCGAGTTGTCGTTTGTCGGGATGGGCCCGTTTCAGGTTGTTTCCATTTGTCGCGAAATTTTTCAAAAATTTGTCATTTCCGTTTGTCGTCTGTCATTTGTACAGTGGTTTAGGGAGCGTAACGTGTAGCCGCCGTTATACATTATGTTGGGGTTGTTAGTGTGACAGGAAACCTCATCGGCACTTCTCTGTCTCACTAGAACATTATTTTAGGGTGGGGGTTAGTGTGTCAGAGGAACCTCGTCGGCGCTTCTCTGACTCACTAAGAAGGAAAGCATACTGGCATACTGCCGTACAGGTTACGCTTAGGGAGGGAGGGAGGGAGTGGATCTCTGGAGTTGAAGGCACCTCTCTGGGTGCATCACTCTGACCCACTAAGAAGGGAAGTGTACTTGCGTACGAATCTGGGTAAGGGTGGGGTTAGGGTAAGGGCTAGGCTTAGGGTAACGGTTCAGGTTAGGGTTAGGGTTAGGGTTAGGGTTAGGGTTAGGGTTAAGGTTAGGGTTAGTCTCAGCAAAACCTGGCCATGCGATTGGTGGAATGGCTCCAAAAATTTGCATGGTCCCATCCCATGACCAGCCCAAATGGGCAGGTCTAAAAAAATAAAAAATAAAATAAAATAAAATAAAATAAAATATATACAACATTTTATTGCTATAAAAAAACCCACTGCTGCTACTATTAAAATTCAGGCATTTAAAATAAATAAGTTTCACATGTTTCTGTGGTGCTTTGGTGGGTTTTTGGACCACGATTTCAAAAGAAAAATTGCGGTCGCCATTTTGGATCCTCCCCACCGCATGACAAATGGAGACGATGAGGATGACCCCCCCCCAGCCTGGTGCAAGCAGCCCAGGACAGGAGAGGGGAGGAGGCCGGGGACCCCCCAGAAACCATCCCTCTCTGGTAGGTGCCCTCACTGAGGCAGGCATATTTTCGCCTGCTTTTATGGCCGGGAATCGGAGTTTTTTTAATTTTTAAAACTTTTTTTCTGTGCTGCTTGGCATCACGTGATCGCCGCGATGCCATGAATGACAACGAAAAATCAGACCCTATTTTTCTTTTTCGGTTTGGGTTCGAGCTGGAGCGGAGTAATTCTCGTCACTGTTACCTGTGCTTGCTTCTGCATGGAAAAGAGGGGGGGGATAAAGTGTGTGTGTGTGTGTGTGTGTGTGTGTGTGTGTGTGTGTGTGTGTGTGTGTGTGTGTGTGTGTGTGTGTGTGTGTGTGTGTGTGTAAATCAGCTGGCAAGGGGGTTGACATGGAGGAGAATCATGGAATTAAATGAGCCTTAAACTGAATTTTTAAATGACTGAGAAATTGCATGCATTCATTCCCACTATTCCATCCGAAGAAACGTCGACCAGATATATATTGTGCTTTCGGGAATTAAGTTGTAGAAGCTTTTTAATAATAATAATAATAATAATAATAATAATAATAATAATAATAATAATAATAATAATAATAATAATAATAATAATACCTTTATTGTCAATGTACAACATGTGCACAATGAAATTGGCTGAGTCTCCCTTTCCCACCCCCACCCCCACCCCACCCCCATCCCCCTAGCAACCACTCAGTCTTATTGCACCCTGTGTACTTGACACAGAATGCGCCAGCCCACAGGCCAGTTCTTCTATACTTGTCCTGGGATTATTGTAGTGATAAGAGTGTGTGTGTGCAAATTTTATGGATCAACGGCAAACCAGCCCATCACTGGGTCTGGGTGCTACTCATCATACTCATTATGAAAGAATTCAATTGTGAACTTACAATTTAAAAAAAAAAGATGGGAGAGATAGAGGAAGGCAGGGTGAAAGTTGGGGAAGGGGTGAAATGAGTGAAAGAACATATCTCTGTGATCAGCTTTTGTACCAGAGGACTGGAAAGTAATCAACTGAATATTCAATTTCCAACAAAGAATCCAGGGACAACCAGATAACTACAGACCAGTTATAGCTTATCTTGGCTGTATATTGGTAGACAGTGTTAGAGAATATACTCCCAGTAACCTTTTAGATTTGTTTGGTGGCATTTAACTTATCTGTGCAATGCATCCAAGCTCATGGCCCACCTGATATTGCTCACCTCCCTTTAAAGCAAAAATAAAAGTACAGGGAGGAAATTACCCTCCTTGCCTCCTCCTGAATTTTCTTCTTTCTGGGAGGATGCCTTAATTTGTTTCAAAAATTCTAAAAGGTATAACACATCAGTATTGCCTTAATAGGCATTTAAAAACCCTTTGCTTCCTCCCTCCATGCCTCCATGGAGATGAACATTTTAATCGCTTTGTGTCCCTCCACAAAGAAGCAGCGGTAGTTTAAAATTTCCTAATATAATCAAGTTGAAACGCAGTTGAAGCCACTTGACCATATTTGAACACTGAAAGCATGCAGGAAAAGTGAAATCAGCAAGGTTCACACTGCCTCAGTCCTGACAATCACAGGTGCAGGAAATGCACCCAAACACAGTGATCCTACCAGCACCTTAAAAAGCATAGTCCCTGACAGGAAGCTGGAGGGCTCAGTAGGAATCGTCTGGGGACAGGCTGGCTTGCGCTTGCATTTATGTCGTGTGGTCTCCAAGAAAGGAAGTGAACCAGCCTGTTCCCAAAGCAGACCAAACAGCAGGAAAATTAATTAATTAATTAGATTATGTGCCACACATCTGGCAGCAGGTCCACTCTGGACAGTTTACAACATTATAAATAGCATACATACAATAAGTTAAATGCAAACAATCAAATCAAGTAATTGAAATTAAACTACAACAACAACTTTGTCTTGAATAAGTCATCAGATCATTTCAAAGTTACAGAGTAAATCACGTAAATATATAAAAAATATAGATAGATACACAATGTAATAAAGGGCAACAATATATGTATGTTATGTTACCTTTTCCGCTTAAGGAGTGCTAAAAATATATAGTTACCTGCAGTATATCACAATATCTTAAACTAAACAGATCCCTTACCAACTTCTTGCTTCCTCAGGATTGCTGCGTTTACAGTGACTCAGTGACTTTCTGAGTTAAATGGAGTTTATCCCCTTGCAGTAAATAGGTGAGTTTGCTCCCATCAGACCAGTGCCCCCCCCAACACCTGGAGCAGGGGGTTAAAAAGTTTTCTGATATTAGCAGGTAATCGGCAATGCAGTATATAGTGGGCCAGGTCTTCAACTTTATCCTGCCCACAAATACACAGTCTATCTTGAAAAGGAAGCCTTGATATCTGCCTTGTAACATCCTTGAATCCAGTAACTCAAAATGGAGGCAGGTAAACACCATACAATAGTCTTTTTTCATTGGGAAGTAAAAGGTATTTTTCTGCCTGAAAATTTATTTCAGACATCACTAGCCATTTTCTACATCACACTGAAGACAAGGCAGCCAAATCTGATTGGGCTCTAATGCCAAATACTTTTTGTTTAAATTTATTTATTTTATTTATTTATTGGATTTATATCCCGCTTATCTACAAGTACCCTAAGCGGCTTACACGAGGCTACAATAGCCAGACAAAGTTACAAAAAAAATTACTAAAAATAAGACAGGACAAGACAGATAAATCACGCTGTACAGAATTAAAACCTAAGCAGCACTTCTCTAATGAGGAAAACTGATTACGATGGCGGGCCAAAGGGGGGAAAAAAATTAAGTAAATTAAACATCGCCAAAGGCCTCCCGAAAAAGATAGGTTTTCAAAGCCTTTCGGAAGGCCAGCAGGGACTCTGCAGAGCGCACTTCACTGGGGATGGAATTCCAGAGGCTGGGGGCCGCCACAGAGAAAGCCCGGTCGGGTCTGCGTCCTCCGGGCTTCCCGAGGTGGCGACCCGGAGCAAGTGCGCTCGCGCCTGCCGAACGGGACGGGCCGAGGTTGATCGCTGAGCGATCCGCTCTGCCAGGTAGTCTGGTCCCAAGCCATGGAGGGTTTTATAAACTAAAACCAGGACCTTGAATCTAATCCAGGCCGCAACGGGCAACCAGTGCAGGCGGACCAGGGCTGGGGTGATGTGGTCATAACGACGCACACCAACCACCAGCCTGGCCGCTGCGTTCTGTACCCGCTGCAGCCGCCGGAGGAGATTCAAGGGCAACCCCATGTAGAGGGTGTTACAGTAGTCCAGCCTCGAGATCACCAGAGCTTGGACCACTGTTCTCAAGGAGCTCGCGTCGAGGTACGGGCGGATCTGGGCGATCCGACGGAGATGGTAATAGGCGGACCTGGTCAGTGACGCCACCTGGGCCTCCATGGTAAGCGCCGGGTCCAGGAGCACACCCAGATTCCGCACCCTCTCCGCAAGCTGGAGGGAAACTCCCCCCAGGCAAGGGAGGGGGCCACCGTACCCGACGACGAGCCCCGAAGAACATAACCTCCGTCTTCTCGGGGTTGAGCTTAAGCCTGTTCGCCCGGTCCAAGCCAGTACGGCCTCCAGGCACCCGTCGAGGACCTCCACAGCTTCCACAGCAGAGGTGGTAAAGGAGAGATAGAGCTGCGTGTCATCAGCGTACTGATGACAGCAGACTCCAAAACTCCTGATGACCCCCACCAGCGGCCTTACGTAGATGTTAAACAACATGGGGGAAAGAGATGACCCCTGGGGGACCCCACAAGGGAGGATCCAAGGGGCCGATAACTCCCCCCCATGCTGTACGTACTGTGGCCGGCCCTCCAGGAAGGAACGGAGCCAACTGCGAGCAGTGCCTCCAATTCCGACCTCAGAGTGCCGGTCCAACAGGATACCGTGGTCGACGGTATCAAAGGCCGCTGACAGATCCAGGAGAACCAACAGGGTAGAGCACCCCCTGTCGGCCACCCGGAGAAGGTCATCTTGCAGGGCGACCAAAGCTGTTTCGGTACCCCGGCGGGGCCTGAACCCGGACTGGCAAGGATCGAGGCACTGCCGATCCTCCAGGTATGACTGCAGCCGGACCGCCGCCACCCTCTCGATCACCTTGCCCATGAACGGGACGTTGGTGATTGGGCGATAGTTTGAAAGATCGTCCACCGCCAGGCCCGGTTTTTTAAGAATGGGCTTTACCACCGTCTCCTTCAGGCGAGAGGGAAAAACCCCCTCGCTGAAGGAGACTGTGGCGATGACAGAAGCCCATTTGGCCATAGTCCCTCTGGCAGCTCTAATTAGCCAGGCGGGGCAAGGGTCGAAAGGAGTGGAGGCAGGCCGGCAATGCACCATAGCCTTGGAGACCTCGACAGCAGAAACAGGCCCAAGCTCATCCAACCGAGGCGGCGAAGGCGGACCAGCAACTGGGGATGGCGGGGCAGGGCCACTGCAACCGGAGTCAAAGCCAGCACGGATGGCCTCTATTTTAGTTCGAAAAAAGGCTGCAAACTGCTCACTACTGAAATCAGTAGGAGGAGGCCTAGCCAGACTAGGATTGCTGAGGTCCCGAACCACCCGGAAAACCTCCGCCTGGCGGTTCGAGGCCTCAGCAATTCTCAGGGAGGTAAAGGATGTTCTGGCCTCCCTTATCGCGATGGTATAGCGACTAGACTGGGCATCAACGGCAGCCTTGCTCAATGCCGTGCGGGTTTTCCTCCAGCTGCGCTCTAGCCTCCTCCTCTCTTGCTTCATCGCCTAAGCTCCCTGGTATACCAGGGGAAGGCCGGGCTCGGTATCGGAGGAGGTGCTTAGGGGCGATCCGGTCTATGGTGTGGGCAGCTGTTTCGTACCAAAGGTTAGCCACATCCTCGGCCGGAGCGCCAGTCATGCCACCAGGTAACCCCCCGAAGAACTCACCGAACCGCTGGGGGTCCATGAGCCTCCGGGGGCGGGCCAAAACAAGGACCCGATGGTCCCCGCGGGGAGGGGCCGGAATCGGCAGGGAAAAAGAGAGCAGGTGATGGTCTGTCCATGACACAGGCAGGGAAACAATGTTCCCCACCTCCAGACACGAAGCCCCCGACGTGGAGGTAAAAACCAGATCCAGGGTGTGACCGGACCTGTGGGTGGGGCATAAAACATGCTGGGACAGACCCATGGAAGCCATGGATTCCATGAATTCCAAGGCAGCACCGGAAAGTCCACCGCCCGCATGCACGTTGAAGTCGCCCACCACCAGAAGGCGCGGGGACCTCAACAGAGCAGCAGCGATAAACTCCGTGAGCTCTGGAAGGGATTGTGCTGGGTTGCGGGGAGCTCGGTAGCCCAGCACAATGCCAAGTCTGTCCCACTGACCCACCAACAGGTGAAGTACCTCAAGCCCCTGGCTGACCAATGTCGAGGCCCTGCTAACATGAAAAGAGTCCCTGTACACGATCGTGGCCCCTCCTCCCTTTTGACCCCCCAATCTTCCCACTCCCTCTACCAAGTACCCGGGCGGGCACAGCAGGGCGAGGGAAGCCCCCCCCTCTGTGCCCACCCAGGTCTCGGTAATGAACGCCAGGTCGGTGTGGGCATCCGCGATGGTGTCATGAATAATGGGGATTTTGTTATGCACCGACCTGGCGTTCAATAGGAGACAGGCAAGATTGGGGGCACTGGTGGGAGGACTCCCAGACACGTGGCAGATAGCTGAGGGGTCAGAACGGGAGACAGGCACAAGTTGCCTGACCCTAGTTCTTCTAGTCTGACGAACCCAACAGCTACGAGCGTACCGCCCACGGCCCGACACCGTCGGTATATGAGTCCCTGCAAGCATGGCGGAATAGATGGTCAAACAAGCTAAGAAGGAAAAAAAAAAGGGGGGTTCAGCAACAGGGCCAAATAAGCACAGTGGCAGATCAGCCTCTCCCTCCCCTAAAATGAATAGAATAAGTAAAAGATCAAAAAATACAAACAGCAAATAATAATAATACAATACAAATAAAATGCAATACAAAGCAATATAGCAAAATAAAATACAATACAATAAAATACAATACAAAGCAATATAGAAAAATAACAGGAAAAATAACAGGAAAACCAAGGCAGGAGGGAGATGGTAAATAGATGGAACAGGCTGACTGCCAATAGAGATCAATAAATGCATTTTTGCTGTTAGAATTACTTAAACTAATAGCTTCAACACTCAAATCCTGGTTTAAAAGCATTTGAGAAAAATTCACAAACCAGGATTTTGTTGTGGAGTTGGACACTTGTTCAGTTAAACACATCTTAGGTAACTTGTCATCACACATCTGGCATAGCTTGATCCAATAACTAAATACTCTTAAAAAAGGCATATATCAGATACCACTGCCAAGCCAAGTTCAGCTCTGACAGCATGAACTGGCATACTTCTTGGCACCTCTAATATTCCCCTTACACATTTATTCAGAACTTTTTCAATTTTCTTATTAATTCCAAGCCCTGATATTTCTGCACCAAAGCTTAACATAGGCAATACCTTTCCCTTAAATACTTTTGTAAATGGTTGGAGGGACCCTGGATATTTATGGATCTGTTGAGACCATGATCCTGTTGAAGAAAAAACTGTACCAAGATAATTGGAGGTTTCACTCTGTTCTATTTCTTTAGCTTCTATGGACCACTTATGTTGTTTCCTTTTGTTAGCAAATACCACAACTTTTGATTTGCTCTTATTAATAACTCATTGTGCTGACAATATTCACTGAACTTTCTCAGTTGCCTATGCAGACCTACTGATGTTGTAGACATTAGAATCATGTTGTCAGTATAGATGAGCACACATATCGATCTATCTAAACTTTATGACATATAAAATTCCAGACTCGACATGCATTTTATAAACTATCGCCTGATTGCTAATGTTCCCTTTATGGGCAAGGTGATCGAGAGGGTGGCCGCGATCCGGCTTCAATCATATCTGGAGGGCGAGCATATCCTGGGTCCATTCCAGTCTGGGTTCAGGCCCAGTCGGGGGACCGAGACAGTCTTGGTCGCTCTGCAAGATGACCTCCTCCGGTGGGCCGACAGGGGATGTTCCTCCCTGTTGGTCCTCCTGGATCTGTCAGCGGCCTTTGATACCGTCGACCACGGTATCCTGCTGGATCGGCTCTCCGGGGTTGGGATCGGAGGCACTGTTCACAGTTGGTTCCGGTCCTTCCTCGGGGACCGTCCCCAGCAGGTTCAGCATGGGGGCGAGCTGTCGGCCCCTTGGACACTCCCTTGTGGGGTTCCACAGGGGTCGTCTCTCTCTCCCATGCTGTTCAACATCTACATCAGGCCGCTGGCTGAGGTCATTAGGGGACATGGAGTCTGATGCCATCAGTACGCTGATGACACGCAGCTCTATGTCTCCTTTTCTACCGCTGCAGATGAGGCTGTCCGGACCCTCGATCGGTGCCTGGGTGCAGTCATGGACCAGGACTAACAGGCTCAGACTCAACCCCGATAAGACCGAGGTCATGTTCTATGGGGCTTCCCCATCCAGCTACGCTGGCCCGTTTCCCACCTTGGAGGGCGTTTCCCTCATGCCATCGGACTTCATCCAGAATCTGGGAGTAGTCCTGGACCCAGCGCTCACCATGGAGGCCCAGGTGTCCGCTGTGTCCAGGGCTGCCTTTTTCCACCTTCGCCGAATCGCCCAGATTCGCCCGTACCTGGATGGGGACTCCCTCAGAACAGTGGTCCAGGCGCTGGTGATCTCGAGACTGGACTATTGCAACGCGCTCTACATGGGGTTGCCCTTGACTCTCATTCGGCGACTGCAGCGGGTCCAAAATGCGGCAGCCAGACTGGTGGTGAGTGTGCGCCGATTTGAGCACATCACCCCAGTTCTGGCCCGTCTGCATTGGCTACCCGTTGCAGCCCGAATTAGATTCAAGGTCCTGGTTTTTGGTTTACAAAACCCTCCATGGTCTAGGACCTGGCTACCTGACAGAGTGGATCGACCAGCGGTCAACTTCGGCCTGTCTGACTAGGTTGTCGCGCGGGCGCACATGCTGCGTGAGGCCACGCCCAAAGAGGCTCAGAGAACTTCCACCCGTACCCGAGCCTTCTCTGTGGCTGGCCCGACGTTGTGGAATCATCTCCCAGCAGAAGTGCGCCTAGCAGAGTCCCTGCCTGCCTTCCGGAAGGCATTGAAAACCTTTCTCTTCCGGGAGGCGTTTGGGTGATTCCCCCCCCCCCGCCACCTGCATCTCCTGGTATTGCTGTTTTGTCTGCTTTTTTTATTAATTTAATTTATTGGCTGTTATTGTAATTTGCTGTCTTCTTAATTTGTTGCAAACCGCCCGGAGTTCCCCTCCCGGAAGACGGGCGGTATATAAGCTCCATAATAAATAAATAAATAAATAAATAAATAAATAAATATATAAATAAATAAATAAATATGAAAATTAAAGAAGAATGGGGCTGAAATGCAACCCTGGTGCACTCCTTTGGAAGTGGAGATCTTATTAGTTAAAGTATGATTGGCACCTGTTCTGACTTGCAGATTTGTGTTTGTATGAAGAGCCATTATAAGATGTTGAAGTCTCCTATCAATGTTGGGTTTTAGAAGTTTTCTCCATAAGATAGATATGTTAATGGAATCAAAGGCTGAATTTAGATCTATAAAGGCAGCATAAAGCTGTTCACCCCTGGAGGAATATTTTGATATCAGATGTAATAATATAAAGCAGTTGTCAATAGTACTCCTCCACTGTCTGAAACCCGCCTGTTCTTCCACTATAATGGAATTTTGATTAGCCCATTCTTCTTGCTTCTGCAGAATAGATTTTGCATATGTTTTAGCTGCAATGTCTATTAAGCTTATCAGTCTATAATTTTCAGGGTCACCTTTTTTATACAATGGGATAACTACACTTGACCTCCATCCATTAGACAGACAGCCTGAATTATTTATATCAGTAAACAGGCCAGCTAACAATGCTGCCCACCAATCTATTCTTTCCTTAAAAAGTTCTGGGGGGCAAGATATCTTCTCCAGGAGCTTTGTTGCTCTTTATTGATTGTATAATGGTTTTAACTGAAATTATATTAGAGTACAAAGTCTACAGCTACTTGGATGAGTAGTGAAATGTTTTGATCTTACAAGAAATGAAATCCAGTTGCCTTTGGGCCATATGGTCAGTAAATAAATAAAATAAATAAATAAATAAATAAAGTGACAGTCATATTCCAAAAATGAGGAGCAACTACCAAGAAGTAACTTTTTCTTTTCTTTTCCGGCCTCTCTTGATGTTGGAAAAGAGGGTAGCATGGGCTGTTCTTATCAGAAGGATGACAACAGAAGGTCCCAAACTGTTTAGGGCTTTGAATCTTAGCACCATTCCCTTGAAGTTGATGCAGAAACAGACAGGTAGTCAGTGTAGAGTGGCCAAGGTGTGGGGAGTATATACTGATGTTTTCTCACCCCTGTTAGTAATCTGGCTGCTGTATTCTGGACCTGTTGGGGCTTCTGCATCAGCCTCCATTCCAGTAGTCTAAACTCAAGATTACCAGTGAGGGCTCTGGTGCTGAGGTAGTGAAACAACTGCACAGTCCGCTGAAGATGGAAGTCCGTGGAACGGACCACAGAGGGGATTCCATTGCAAGCACTGAGTCTAGAATAATACGTGACTGTGAACCTCCTCTCTGACAGAGTTACTCTCCCCCAATGAGAGGGAAATTTCTGATCTGCAAACACTAGGATCCCCACTTGCAGAACTTCCATCTCGTCTGTGTTCAGTCTTAGTGTGTAGATGCTAAATAGCACTGGCAAGATGATTGACCACTGTGGAACCCCACAATTGAGGATCCAAGGGGTGGAGATCATCTTGTCAAGCTACACTCTCTGGGCATGGTCCTCTAGGAAGGATTAGAGTCAGGCCAAAACCAGGCCACTGATCCCTAACCCAGAGAGCCTCTCCAGGAGAATACTGTGGTTGACAGTATCAAAGGCCGCTGATCGTTTGCTATCATCTTGCCCCCATCCATCCCCCTCAGAAGGCCATCTTACATGGTGACCAATGCTGTCTCTGTGCCAAGACGCAGCCTGAACCCGGATGGGAATGGACCAAGGGCATTGATTTCCTCCAAAAGCACCTGAAGCTGATTGGCTACCACTCTCTCCACTCCCTTGCTCAGCAAAGGAACATGGGCAACAGGCCTAGAGTTATTGATGTCATCCACCACCAAGTTTGATTTCTTTCAAATGGGCCTAATGAGTGTCTCCATGAACAAAGGGGGGCACACTATCCTTTTGGAGACACTGATTAATGATGGTTGTGGCCCGTCCAGTTGTTCCTGGTCTGGCAGCTTTTATAAGCCAGGCTGGGCCAGGTTCTAAAGAGGTAGCCTGGCACCAATCAAGCATTCTGTCCATGTCATGCAGTCAAACATAGACAATATTCCCATATTCCAGTTGCTGAGGAACATAAGCAGGAAGATGGTATTACATTAACATCCTGCTGTGGACTTCCAGTGGGCATCTGGTTTTATGATATTTATAGTGTGTCCTATGGTGGCCCTTATATGTCCCCTTTGTGTGTATATTTTCTGTTAGATCATCATCTTGGACTCTTTTTGAATGTTCTCTTTAGGTTTCACTAACAGACACAAAGCAATGGAAATATTCATCTACATTTCATTGTAACTTCCAGGCTCTCCAAGAAAATAAAACTAAAGTACTACTGCTGTCTTGTATGTTAATAAAACTGCATGAAGATTCCTTTTATTTTTAATGGCCATTTTGAAGATTTTTAGCTATCTAGTATCCCATTTCCCCACTGTCCAATAGGTCAGAGAGTGCACAGTGGAAGAATTTAAAACGACCTTAATTTTTCTAACTGGTGATAAAAAATTAGACCCTATTGGTGCTGTAACTGTAATTATGTAGTTGCCCTTCCAAACTATCATGATAGTATTCAATATAGCTAGACCTGATGACAATTTCAAAAGGGAGGCCACTGTAACATAAAATGAGTAATATATCAAACAATAACTATCTTTTCTAGAGTAGAAAAATTAACAACAAAAAATGTTGCTGTTGTGATAGAAAGAGTTCCTTCTGAAGTCTCACAGTGTTCTTTTGATGCTTACATTTTGAAGGCATGGGTCTGAGGATGGATGTGAGCAGCAATTATGAATGACAACTCAGCCATCCAGTTCACCGTGAACAACTACTGGGGGCAAAATCATGATAGCATAATAAGATTTTATATGCTCAAGAATCATATGTATAATTCATCCTCCATCATGGTTAGGCCTTTTCTTTTATTTTCAAGACAGAGATGAGGAACCAAGGAGCCAGAAAGAGCCAACAGGAGTTCCTTATCTGGTGGTAAGATGCTCCTTCTGTAACTTCTGGCCAAGAATTGGTGCTTTAGACACAACAGGTTACTTACAACCAGGAAAGTTATTACATGGAAGTGAACATTTTTCATGTAGAGTAGCTAAATGTATTTTACAGGGCTGTCCAACTTTCCACAGGCCAAAGTCTACTTTTACCGGCCCAAAGTGCTTGAGGGCTACTACACTAAAACCTCTACTTAAACATTTTTATCCGTTCCGAGCACATGCTCATAAGTAAAAGAAATTGTAAGTAGAGCAGCAGTTTCCCATAGGAATGCACTGAAAATCAATTAAGAGAACATATTCCAATGCATTCCTATGGGAAGGCTGACCATGCACCCACTTCCCTTGCACCTGCTCAAGCCGGTGTGGGTGCCCCTTCCAAGGGGCAACTCACACGACCATGCATGTGCCTCCCTTGCGCTCAGCTTGAGCAGGTGCAAGGGAGGCATGTACATGCTTGTGTTTGCCTGTGCTGCTGGAAGAGTTTTTTTTAAATGTGCAGTTTCCCTCACAACCTGCCCAGGGCCTGACTCAAATCTCCTACCCCTCTGGCTTCCTCCTCATCTTTCCCCATTCCCCCTTCCAGCCCCCTTGCTGCCACTGCCGCTGCCGCTGCTGCCCACAGCTCTCACTCACCTCTGCCATGTTTGAAGCACAGCTGGGATGGGCCAAGCCAGGAGCAGGGCAATTACATTGCCACAGCCGCGCAAGGAGGAGAGAATGGCTTAGAAGGGGAGCAGGAAGATGGTATCTGTAAGGCAGCCATGGGGTGGGGAGAGGAGGAGGAGGAGGGAAGGGTGAGAGGAAGAAATTCTCTGGGGGGGGGAGAAGAGGGGAGACATCACTGCGCAAAGGAGTTGGGCACACATGCAACCCCATGTCTCCCTGTCCCCTCCCCTCCCTCCTCTCCACACAAGCAACTCAGCTGGTCACAAGACAGTGGTGCACCACTCCTCTGGCCAGCAGGGGGGAGCAGAGGACTGCGCCATGGCCCTTGAACTGCCCTGCTCAGCTGTAACAGTGGGATGACATACCCAGAACTTTGCTGGGGCTGAGGTGGTCCTTGGGATGGGGAAAGGAGAGGTGGAGAACTTATCCCCTCACTTTTTTTTATTAATGGCTGGTGGGCTTCTTTTGAATACTTTGCGGGCTACTGGTAGCCTGCGGTCTACCAGTTGTGCAGGCCTGGTATATAACATAGGCTGATAGCTGGTAGCCATTAGTACACATATCTCTTTAACTGATATCTCAAGTTCTGAATGCATCAGAAATTCCAATATCTCATAAACCATCCACTGCAGTTCATGGTTTATGATCTGTATCTAGGAATATGAATAACTTGATCCACTTGAAAAGTTGTACAGCAATGGCCCACACCCATTACTTTGGTAATTAGGTCATTCTCTTCACTAAAACAGTTGCAACCATATTACAAAGTAACATTCTTTCTGGGAATATGCTACTTTGTCAAACAATCCCACCTATTTGTCTACTTCCATGTTTCTCACAGAAGTAGCACAGCAGCTGTTTGACCAAATGCAGACATAGTCTCTCCCTCTCTTTCGCTTTAACAAACTTTTGCTTAATGCTGCCCATCCATCTGCTCATGTAGTGTGCTATAAACTGCAGATACTCAACGTTTTTAGTGCATCTTCTCAGTATTCTGGAATCTTATAACCATTTTAATTAGAAGCTAAAGACTTTGGCAATGGGATGCTTTATTTGCAAGGCTGAAACAGGATAATAAACTATACCGAGTCAGATTGTCAATAAGACTTGTCTGAGTGTTACATTTATATCGACTTTAAACTTCCTCAAATTCCTGAACAGCCTCAGAGCTTCCTTCTCATACCACATCCAAACACTCCCTAACATCCTTCTGTGACTCAAACCATACTAGAACAAAATACTCACTCTGTCTTTTCACTCTTTCAACTCCTCACAACATTCCATAGACTGTGAGGGATCTAAAAAGAAGATGTGTACTGGAGCTGTCTGTTGCTGGTCCAATTAGAATTTGTTGCTTGATCTATCAAATACAGGCCTATAAACTGTATGCGTAAATCTAGTTGTCCAAGAGTTATTGTCAGATGGTAAGTACTGTATCTTTTGACTAATTGGTGCACAGAGAAACTGTTGTTTTAGTAAAAGAAAATATTGCTTTCTTTAACTAGGTTTTGTGCATTATCACTGTATCTCTGTGAAGATTCTCAGTCATCCAGGTGAGTTTATCTGGAAGTTGAGTCATGGCTACTGAACTTCTTTTTTGAGAGATAGAAACATTTTACTGCTCATCCAAAAAGCTTCATCAGTCTGAATACAGCAAGTGCGAGTCCTCCATTTTATAGTCAGTCAGCTCAGGACCAGAATCAGCAGTACACCTCCATTTGAAGGACAAAGGGCACTCTTTCAAAGATGAGGATGTACACAAAAAGAAGAGAGGTGGTTTGAGAGAGGAGTAAGGGAAGCCATTCATGTGAGCATCGAAACCCCTCCCTCAACAGAGGTGGCGGCCTCAGGCATAATCTATCTGCTACTTATCAGGATGTGCATTCCAATGTACCCAGACAAATCAAAAAGCCTTCACCACCAAGGCTATAGCTAACGACCCATTCTTGATAGGTTTCAGCACCTTAGTCCATTGTTCACCTTAAGGCTATGGATACTATTGTCTCCCTAACGAGCCTATTCAGGCCATTGTTCTTCTTATGAGCCTAATTCAGACCAGGGTGACAAGAGGTCAAAGCTGAGTGACTATAAGATGGAGGACTGCACTAGCTGTATTCAGACTGATGAAGCTGTTTGGATGAGCAGTGAAACATTTCTATCTCTCAAGAAAGAAGTCCAGTAGCCATGACTCAACTTCCAGATTATCACTGTATCATTAAGCCATTGTTTAGTGTTACAAAATGAAGGCAAAGTATCCCTCTGAACTTCCTCTCTCTCTCTCTCTCTCTCTCTCTCTCTCTCTCTCTCTCTCTCTCATTCCTCCTTAAGTATGGCTGCAAGGGTGATACTTGAAACTTCCAGGCAAATTACAGTTTAAAATGCTGAGGCTAGGAAGGCTGTGGTTAAACTTAACTATGATTAGTGGAGGGAAAAACAGCTTTATAAACTAAGATGCCACTGTTTTGGCTGGATCAAATCACATGGCACATTGCAGACAGAATGTAAATTAAAAAGAGGCCATCTGGATCCAAACAAAAGCCTATGTAGTTCAGCATACTGTTCAGAGAATGGCCAACCAGTTGACCAAGGATTCATAAAAAATAATAGTGAAAAGATCAAAACATGTGCCTGCACTTGAACACATAGGGATAAAGTACCTAAAACAGCATTCTATTTATGGTTAGATGTGCAAGTGATCTGGCTGTGACAAGGGAGATTCTGTTCATCACCAAGGTATACCTATTGTCTCTGCTCCCTTCCCTACAAATATATTGGAAGCAGTAGACTGGGATGTCCATCTTTACATGCAGGACCTCCCAGATTATTAGTACAACTTAACACATGCAATTTGAACTATTTCATTCTGCGAATAACAATGTCAACTCTGGAGCCAGGAATATGAGAACCTTTTAAATGATTTATGATGTAATTTCTTCCCCCCCCTCCTCCAAAAAAGAATGTCTTCTCTTTCATAGCTACAATTGCAAATTTTGTTGGGCTCACGGAATGTTACTGATGCAATGTTATTATTTATATCCAAGGACTATCCTTAAGTGAAATGACAACTAACTAAAAGACAAAATCAGAATGAGTGGCAAAGCACGACGGAAAGATTGGTCCTCTGTGGAGTTTTTACATTTTAAAAAATGCTATGTATTTAAAAATACATACCCTTCCAATTTTTGGGTTTATTACATATTGATTGTATGAGAGTAATAATGTTTTGCATTTTCTCATGAGCTCTCTAATTTTCATCCATTCTGCACAGGACTCTTTTTGTGTGTGTTAGGTGCAAGTGCATAAATATCCCCCCTCCCAATTCCAAATGTGAATCTGTAAGTGGTTAGGTTGGAAGAAAAAAAGTGTTTGCATGGCCAAAATACAACCATAAAAGCAAAAGCAATCTCACATGGTAGGTGTTTTGATCCATAATAAAATGTACTGTGTTCAGTTTTCCTTTGGCCCAAACAGTATTTGGTATCTGTGTTTCTCTGCCTGGTTCAGATCTGGCAACTTCTGAGCTTTCCTACTGCTTTGTGACTTATGATACCCATCCTTTCCTTGGCTTCCAGTAAAAGACCCTCACATATTATCCTTAGGTTCCTGACGTACTATATGATCGTATGCAAATGTATCTTTACAGCTTTATGCCTTCTCTTCTGCACATTTAATGATGTGAGAAGGTTTCAAACAATAAAGAGGTTAAGCTGCTTGAGCAGAATGCTTCACCTTTATTTCATTATGGAATGTTTTATCGTGCTGCAGTCCTACAGGATAAATGACCACAAATCCTATATCATGAATTTCAGGCTTTTTTTTACGGAGGACACTTCCCAGAGATGGAAGAGGATTTTAATTTCCAAAATTATAGTTTACTCTCATGTTCAGTTCTCCAGGATTTCAATTAAATGTGTGTGCATCTAACTCTGTACGCATGGGGGGTGGGGTTGTATTCTAAGAACCAGAGAATGTCCTGTGGATATTACATGATATGGCTATGCATACATTTAGGACTCATCATTTTGCCAATGGAGATTAGGCTGGCAGATTCACTGTCAGCCTTTAGAAGGGCTTTAAAGACCTGGCTCTTAAGGGAATGCTTTGGGGACCTCTGAGTACATTGTAATTGTATTTCTGTTTGTGATTGTGATTTTGTTTGCCTGTATAATTGCTGGCTCCAGCCTTCTCTTTCCAGACTCTGACCATGTTAGGCTGTTGGCTATGCTTTGTCTATTATATTGTTATTATTTTTATTATTTTTATATTAGTATTATATTTATCAGTATCTTACTATTTTTGTCATTATTTGTACTGTGTTTGGATATGTATGGGGTTGTTGATTTGGGCAGTTGCTGTTGTTTTCCATGGGAAAATCGGGCGGTTAATAAGCATAAAAATAAATAAATAAATAAATAAATAAATAAATGCATTTCTTTATTTAAAACATGGATGAGTCAAGCCATCACAGAACAGAGTACAGCAAGATATAAAACCAGAGAATACAATAAAACAGCGACAGACACAATTTGAATGTTTTTTAAAAATTAAATTTAAGCACCATATTGATAATGGTACCAGATAAAGTTCTTCTTCCCTGTAATAATTTCCTTGGCACTCCTTTCAGCTGGGTGCCACCTTTCCTGGCCTGTGGCATAATTTCTATCTGGGTATCTGTCATCGTGGTTTTGAATAACCCCCAAGCATTGTACAGAGAGAGACGACTCTCCTGACTTTTCTTTTTGATTTTCTTTAGTATTATTCCCTGAACTTTTGACAATAATATTATTTTAGCTTGTTTTATTGTTGGAATTCTTCTAGATTTTCCAGAAAGAATCATAGTGCCCAGAATTTGCAGATATCAGAACAGTATCTATGTTGTTTATAGAGCTTTTTTGGATGACCAAGCAACTGCTTTCTTACTAACATGAGAAGCATTAGTGTCAATACACAAATTATGAAGCAGATGGAAGGACGGAACTTTCCTACATATGTCAGGAGAAAAATATGCCACCATGGCCATTCTGGTATAACTTACAGATTCTGTTACAGACAGTTAGTCTGTGTATGGGCTTTTTTTTCAGAGTGCATTAGCAATGGTTAACACTGTGTGTAACATTTCAAATTTCCTGTTAAGTTGTGACTAACATGCATTAATTTGCCACATATGAAGGGAAACAAATAAAGAGCTTTCTTGATTCTTTCATTGCATTATTTTTACTATCTTTGCTATCGATGCAAAAGGAACCACTAGATGTCTCTCTTTCCTGTTTTATACAACACATTTGAACATCAGCCCTGCTGAAATATTCACTTTTTTAAACTTTTCATTTTGGTGGTCCATAACTCAGAGTAAAAATTCACTGCAGGCAAAGACTTATCATAAAAAGATCCAGTCGAAGCGCCTTTTTACACGACCCCTAAACTCCGCGTCAAATGGCTCCCAGCTCCGGAGCTTAAAATTGTTTCCCCACCAGCTCTGGAGTTTACAGAAAATTAAGTGCGACCACGCCCACCTAAGCGCGTCCCAGCACACTTTTCAGGTACCTGCTCTCCGGGGGTGAAAATCCCTGATGCGGGTGAAACCTAGTGAGTGCCGGGCTCTCCTCGCTTCTGTTTGTTGTTTTTTTGCCCCCTGCCCCTTTAAGAGACAGGAATCAGGATGACGATGGGGCTCGGGGCGGCTTTGACCTGCAGATGGAGGTGAGCCTGCATTCTTTTCTCCTTTTTTTCTCCCTCCCCTCATGCAGACAGAAGCAAGGAAGTGCGGAGGGGTGGGAACACAGGAAGAGCAACAAACCCCCAAGATCTTTGGTCCGAATTTAAGTGGCCAGCGGATCTTAGGGGTCGTGTGTGATAAGAACATAAGAGGGGTATTTACTCTCTCCTCTTCCATGTCTTCCTCCTCCCTTGAACTCTTGAAAATGTGTGGGTCTGCATTGTTGGCTAGATTCAAATTTGTCTCTGGGGATTGGTAGATGAAATAATAGATAAGTAACATGGGAGAAAATAGTAACACTTAATCTTATTTTTGTAGAAATTAGAAAGAAAAGGAAAAGAAACGAAACAAGAAAAACAAGTAAACGATGGTATTACGTTTAACTTCAAAACAGCTCTGAATATACATTCTACTTCACCATCATTCTCTTTTCTACTTTTAGTCTCTTTACAGAGTAAAAATAATTTGAAAGACACCCTTGCTACACTATTCTACATTTAATCTTACTTCAGTGGGACAGGATCATTCCCTAGAACTGAAGGAAACCTAGCAGCTTGCATGGCACACAGAAGCCTGTTCACTTACACCTCAGTACAATGATGTCACTCTGGTGAATGGGAGAGCTGCCGTTCTGTCTTGGATGGAGCAACACCTGGCAGAAATTGAAGAGGTGGAAAGGTCACTTCCAAGTATATCCAGACTGGCTTTAATTGACAGGCCTAGTGATGCATCGTTCACAAAGCACAAAATAAATATATTTTTGTGTACAGTATTTTGTGCTCTTTCCAGCAATTGCTAAGAGTGTATCACCTTTCTTTCACCTTATATATGTCAAATGGACTGATAAATGTTTCATTTAGTAGTGCTCCTGAATGGTGTCAGAAATTGTGTCAGAACATCTAGGGGGAAGCAGTAATTCTGAAGCTGTAAAAGGTCCAAGAAACCAACAACGAATGCTGTTTTTGCTTCACTAATTCCATTTGGGTTACATTAATGGGTGCTGCTGAGCTCTAGGTTCCCTCCATTTTGGATTTGATTTGTTGCCTTCAGGCCTCCATCTTGGATCCTTTCCATTTCTGCCTTTTTTCTTGATATTTAAAAGGGATTTTCCTTGCATCTCTATGGATTATTTTTACTATTATCTGCCTGACCTGCCTACTGCAGGATGGATGGCTCTAAGAAATGCCTTCTCTTTTCTCATGCACTCTTGCCAGCTTATGGAGTGGATAAGTTATCTGGTGCCATGCCCTGATTTTGTGGAACTTTGTAATACCTTGGTTACAAGCATAATTTGTTCCGGAGCAAATCAAACTAAATTTTTCCACAAGAAATAATGAAACTTACCTGATTCATTATGGGGCCTCTTCCTGGACCAGACACTGACACCATCTCCTCCACCACCACTGCCCCCATGCCGCTAACACTCCCATGTTGCCAACACCCCCATGCTGCTGCTGCCTTTATGCCAACACTCCTATGTCACCAATACTTCCATGCCCGCACCGGTGCCAACACCGCTGCTAACACCCCCTTGCAGCAGAGTGGGGATGCTACCGGCAACAGCGGAATGTGGGTGTCAGCATGCCAGCCAACAAAAATGTATTTATACATTTATTCTAAGAGGTTATTCTAAATGGATCACTCTATATTAGGTGGATAGTAACTAAGGAGATGGCCTTTTCTAATGTGGAGGTCTAACTCTGGAATACTGTCTCCATGGATATGTGCCTTTGGTCATGTGGTTTTGGAGTCAACTCCAAATATTTTGGATTTTTTCCTAGACTTTTAGAAGTCTCCTGTTCAATATGTCTGTGAAGATTCTCAGTCATCCAGGTGAGTTAATCTGGAAGTTGAGTCGTGGCAACTGGACTTCTATTTCTTGAGAGATTGAAACATTTTGCTGCTCATCCAAACAGCTTTGTCAGTCTGAAGAAAAGCTAGTTGCAAGTTCTCCATTTTATAGTTTACTTTGACCTCTTGTCACCCTGGGCTGAAATAGGCTCATAAGATGAACAATGGACTGAACAGGCTCGTTAGGTAGACAACAGTTTCAATAGCCTTAAGGTGAACAATGGCCTAAGGTGTTGAATCCCATAAGTATGGGTCATTAGCTATAGCTTTGGTGGTGAAGGTGTGAAGTATTTTTGATTTGTCTAGGTACTGTTGAAATCACAGCCTAAGTGGCAGATAGACTGTGCCTGAGCCCCCCACCTCTGTTGAGAGAGGGGTTTTCAATGCTCACATGAATGACTTCCCTGACCCCTCTCTCAAACCACCTATCTTCTCTGTCTAATATGTGTACATCCTCATCTTTGTCCTTCAAGTGGAGGTGTACTGCTGATTCTGGTCCTGAGCTGTTATCCCTCTTATGTTGGGCCATCCTTCTGTTTAATGGCTGTTTATTTTCTCCAATGTAGAGGTCTGCACACTCCTCACTGCATTGGACCACATATACTATATTGCTCCTTTTATGTTTTGGTATCGGATCCTTTGGGTGGACAAGTCTCTGCCTTAGTGTGTTTGTGGGTTTGAAATGAACAGGGATGTGGTGTTTGCCAAAAATTCTTTTAAGCTTTTCAGACACTCCAGCCATGTAGGAAATGACCAGATTCTTCCGTCAGGTCTGGGTCTCAGGCTGATCCCTTGTTCTTCTGGGATGGCCTGCTGCTTTGTTGAAAGCCCACTTTGGATATCCACAGGCCTTAAGTGCTGTCTTCAGGTGCCTTCCTTCCTTCTTGGCTTCTGTGCACGTGAGGATGCTCTCTGCTGTGTTTGACTCCCATCATCCATTACAGCACAAATTAGGGATCATCAGGACCCTAAACCACAGAGCAGAGAGCATCATACATATATGCTTATTATTTGCTAGTAATTTTTGTATGTACTGTAGAATATGAGTGTCTTTTAATTGAGAACTTTTATCTTGAGAACTTTCCACTGACCTAAAGAGATTATTCCCTGGTAACAGAATAAAGTGTGATTTCCTTGTCAGTGTACAGAGCATCTATAAAAATCAGAAGGACCCTGGTCAGTTTTTTTTTTTTAATTCATAATTTTTTAAAAATTAGGTCAGTATCTATGTATGAACAACAGGATGTAGAAATATTGTATGATGATGTCACTTCATGAGTTATCCTCCAAAATCAATCAATTAAGCAACCAACAAAAACAACCCAAAAATAAAACCAGAAAAAGCACTCCATGATACAGCTCAGGAAACAAGATTGCATTTCTGTGTGACATGACATGAAAGAGATAATCTGCAAAAATATTGTTTAATCGAAGGAGTCTTGACTGCTGAACATAGGCAGTAATTGGGCTCTGATTCTGAGGAGAGAAACATGTCCTGATGGTCTCCAAAATGTCCCATCATTAAGAGCCTTGCTCAGGTCTTGCAAACTACAGACTAGAGATGGGCAGGAATAAAAAAAATGGTGTTTTGGTTTTTTGTTTGTTGTTGAGAGGTCCATTTTGTTTCATAAGAACATAAGAACATAAGAACATAAGAACATAAGAAGAGCCATGCTGGATCAGGCCAAAGGCCCATCTAGTCCAGCTTCCTGTATCTCACAGCGGCCCCACCAGATGCGTTTGGGAGCGCATGAGACTAGATATCTGTCTCCTGATACCACTCCCCTGCATCTGGCCCTTGAAGTACCCTGGTTTAAAGCCTAGAGATTACACATCTCCATCATGGTTTGTAACCCGTGATGGACTTTTCCTCTAGGAATCTGTCCAATCCCCTTTTGAAGGCATCCAGGCCAGATGCCATCACCACATCCTGTGGCAGGGAGTTCCATAGACTTACAACGCGCTGGGTGAAAAAATATTTTCTTTTGTCAGTTCTTACTCTCCCAGCACTCAATTTGAGTGTATGTCCCCTAGTTCTGGTATTTTGAGAGAGGGAGAAGAGCTTCCCTCTATCCACTTTACTCATACCCTGCATTATTTTGTATGTCTCAATCATATCCCCCTCAAGCGCCTTTTTCCAGACTAAAGAGGCCCAATTGTTTTAGCCTTTCTTCATAAGGGAGGTGCCCCAGCCCAGTAATCGTTTTAGTCGCTCTCTTCTGCACCTTTTCCAGTTCCACTATGTCTTTCTTGAGATGCGGTGACCAGAATTGTACACAATACTCCAGGTGGGGCCTTACTATTGTTTTGTATAACGGCATTATAATGTTGGCTGTTTTATTTTCAATCCCCTTTTTGATAATCCCTAGCATGGAATTGGCCTTCTTCACTGCTGCCACACATTGGGGAGACACCTTCATGGAGCTGTCCACCAACACACCAAGATCTCTTTCCTGATCCGTCACGGATAACTCAGAGCCCATGAGTTGATAGATGAAGTTTGGATTTTTGCCCCAATATGCATTACTTTACATTTGGTTACATTAAAACGCATTTGCCATTTCTCAGCCCACTCCCCCAGTTTGGAGAGATCCTTCTGGAGCTCTTCACAATCTTCTCTGGTTTTTACCACATGGAAAAGTTTTGTGTCATCTGCAAACTTGGCCACCTCACTGTTTATCCCTGTCTCCAGGTCATTTATGAACAGATTGAAAAGCACCGGTCCCAGGACCGAGCCCTGGGGCACACCGCTTTTTACTTCTCTCCATTGTGAAAATTTCCCATTGACACCTACTCTTTGTTTCCGGGATCTCAACCAGTTCTCAATCCATAAGAGGACCTGCCCTCTTATCCCCTGACTATGCAATTTTCTCAGCAGCCTTTGGTGAGGGACTGTGTCAAAAGCCTTTTGAAAATCCAGATAGACTATATCCACCGGTTCACCCAAATCCATGTGCCTGTTGACCTTTTCAAAAAATTCTAAAAGGTTTGTAAGACAAGATTTACCCTTACAGAAGCCATGCTGATTTTCTCTCCGCAAGGTTTGTTCTTTTATGTGTTTTAAGATTTTCTCTTGGATGAGGCCTTCCACCATCTTCCCTGGGACAGATGTAAGGCTAACCGGCCTGTAGTTTCCTGGGTCCCCCCTCCTTCCTTTTTTAAAAATTGGTGTGACATCCGCTATCCTCCAGTCCTCCGGCACTGTGGCCGTTTGAAGAGACAAGTTGCATATTACCGTTAAGAGATCTGCAATTTCATTTCTCAGTTCCCTAATAACCCTTGGGTGGATGCCATCTGGGCCCGGTGACTTGTTAATCCTCAATTTATCAATTAGTCCTAAAACCTCCTCTCTTTTAACCTGTATTTGATTTAATTCTTTAGTCAAGAGGGGCGGCTCAGGCAGCGGAATCCGCTCAAGGTCCTCTGTCGTGAAGACAGACGCAAAGAAGTCATTCAATTTCTCTGCAATGTCCAAGCCCTCCTTAACCTCCCCTTTTCTCACCATCCAGAGGCCCAATTGGTTCTCTGGCAGGTTTTCTACTTCTAACATATTTAAAGAAGCTTTTATTATTACCCTTTATATTGCTAGCCATGCGTTCCTCAAAGTCTTTCTTTGCCTCCCTTATCATCTTTTTACATTTCTTTTGCCAGAGTTTGTGTTCCTTTTTATTTTCCTCATTTGGGAGGATTTCCATTTACAGAAGGACCTCTCCTTGTGCTTTAGAGCCTCTCTAACTCCACTCGTTAACCATGCCGGTGTCCTCTTGGACTTAAATGAGCTCTTCTTTCTTTGTGGTATGCACTTGTGCTGGGCCTCTATTATTGTTGTTTTAAACAGGCTTCATGCACTCTGAAGAGATTGGATTCTTCTAACCCTCCCCTTCAGTTTCTCTCTAACTAGTTTCCTCATCTGAGGGAAGTTTGCCCTTCGAAAATCAAGGGTTTTTATGTCTGATTTGTTTGACACTCTTCCTCCGACATGCATGGCAAAGGTAATTGCAGCATGGTCACTGTTCCCCAGAGGCTCAGTGACATTCACATCCCTGACGAGGTCCTGAGTATCACACAATATTAGATCTAGAGTTGCCTGTTCTCGGGTGGGCTCCATGACAAGTTTCTCTAAGGCACAGTCATTCAGCAAGTCGAGAAACCCAGTTTCTCTTTCTTGCCCGGAGCTCGCATTGGCCCAGTCAATGTGGGGATAATTAAAGTCCCCCATGATTACTATCCTATCCCTCTTAGCCACCTCCATGATTTCTCTCCTCATTTCAAGGTCCCCCTCAAGTTTTTGATCTGGTGGACAATAGAATACTCCAACTATCACATCACTCTTTGGACCTGGTAGTTTAACCCACAGTGATTCTATGGCGGAGTCAGACCTCTGTCAATCTCCATTCTGCTGGATTTTATGCCTTCTTTGACATAGATGGCCACTCCTCCTCCAACCCGCCCCTCTCTATCCCTTCTATAGAGTTTATAGCCTGGGATTGCTGTGTCCCACTGGTTCTTCACATTCCACCAGGTTTCTGTTATGGCTATTATATCAATGTTATCCCTAGCTGCCAGATGTTCAAGTTCTCCCATCTTTGCTCGGAGGCTTCGAGCAAATACAGAAGCACTTGTACAGTGGGTCCCGCAACAGCTGCTGCCTTGTTCTTCTCCCCCCACAGCTTTTATTTTTAGTAGACGAACTGTCACATTCCGCTATTCTGCCAGTGTTAATACTTGCTATGTCTTCTCTATGTGATTCTCTACCCTCTCCAACCTCATTCCCGAGGATGAGGTGTTCAACCGGATGCCACTCAGCTCCTGTCGGCTTTCCCCAGTTATCAGTTTAAAAGCTGCTCTGCTGCCTTTTTGAGGTTGAGTGCCAGCAATCTGGTCCCATCATGATTCAAGTGCAACCCATCCCTCCTGAAGAGGTTTGGCTTGTCCCAAAATGTTCTCCAGTTCCTGACAAATCTAAAGCCCTCCTCTCGACACCATCGCCTCATCCACGCATTGAGGCTTCTGAGTTCTGCCTGCCTGGCGGGACCTGCACGAGGAACAGGTAGCACTTCTGAAAATGCTACCTTTCCGTTTTTCATGAATTTTTTGAGGGAAATCATTTTTGTTTTTTGTTTTTCCGTTTTTCGTTTCTACCCACTTTTTGCGCGATTTTTAAAGCATTTCTGTGCGGGGGCATCCCCCAACACCCCAGACCAGAGGGAAAACACTAAAAAAAATTGATGCTGGCAGAGACACAGTATAGACTAGGTACGCAGGGAGGCTGCAAAGGCAGTGGCAGGCGTTGCCAAGGGTGCAAGGCAGCCGCAGAGTGACTGCACTACAGGGCAGGGGAGGGTACTCAACGAGAGGTACACACACACACACACACAGGGAGGCTGCAGGGCTGAAGCTAGAGTCGCAGAGACAGCAATCCCACCCTAACTCCCACCGGGGACTGCAAGGAGGACGGGGGCTGCCAGAGCTTTTTATGCCCTCTGTGGCTGCCAGACCTGCCCAGTCTGCAACCTGGGCATGCTATTGGTTGAAGTTGTCCAAGAATTTACATGATCCCATCACATGGCTTGCCTCCATGTTGTGGCTGGAGTGGCGACATCCATTTTGTCATCCTTAAAGGGAAAAGAAAAATACATCGCGATGAGAGAAGACAAAAACAAACGTTTTAAGGACCCCAACCCCCTGGTAGGTAATAATTTCAAATAATTTTCGCATTATTGCTGCATTTTTATGGATGTCCAGGGCATTTTAATACCCAATAAATCAATATTAGGCATCTGGGAGCCATTTTGGGTCAATGTCCCCTAACTCCCCTTAAAGGAAAAAAAAAAATACAGCAATCTGAGAAAAGACATAAATTCATGTTTTAAGGACCCCAACCACCCTAGTTGGTATTATCAGACAGTATAAATAATTATCACTGCGTTTTTATGGATGTCCAGGGCGTTTTTTAACATTTAAAACAGCTCATTTCATTGCACGCCACCATTAACAAAAACGAAACGTAACGAACACAATTTTCGTGGTTCTGTTCGTTTCGTTCCATTTTCATCACAATTTTTGTTATTTGTTTTGTTATGTAATGAAACGAATAATGAATAACGGAAATGAAAAAATGTTTGTTTCATGCCCATCTCTACTACAGAAAATGTCTTTCTTTATTGGGTCAGTCCATCACATGAAAAGTCTTCCTGTTATCCCACTGTTTTCCACCTCCCTTAGCATACTGTCTGTCTTTGGCCATGAGTTTTCTCACAGTATGTCCAAAGCACAGTGGCAATTATTTAGTTTCTAATCACAAATCAGATTTGATCTGGCACTAATATAGTTGTTTTCCTGGTCATTCTGGTCATAAAAGCTCTTTTTTCAACATCAACTTTTGTTTCCCTTTGCTCAACTTTCGTTGCTGCCCAGCTTTCATAGCCATATCTCCTAAATGAAAATGCCATTGTATGGATGGCCTTAATCTTCCATGGTATGTCCTTACACTCAAGGGGTTGTCCTCTTTCATTTACATCTGTCCTCCCAGATCTCAATCTTCTAATTTCTTGGTTTTCAGTCTCCATTCTGATTGATAATTGAACTAAGGTACAGAAAATCTTCTGTAAATTTGCTTTCTTCATTGTCAATATTACAGTTACAGGATTCTTCTGTATTCATGATTTTTGTCTTCTTAACGTTCAGCTGGAGCCCTGATTTTGCACTTTCTTCTTTCACATTTCTCAGACATTGGGTCATCACTGTTGTTTTCTGCAACCAATTTTGTATAATCTACATGTCTTAAATTATACATTTCCTCCACCAGTTTTCACTACTCCTATACCTCAAGGTAACCAAGATGTATTCTGCAAACAGATTGAACATATAGAGGGATAATGCCTGGCACCTTTTCCTCCCTATTCTGTATTCACAGTAGCTACTTGTTCCAGAGTACAGGTTGGATATACAAACAAATGTTTTAGAATGAGCTTTTCACGATCTACAGCCAGAGCCTTTGCTGTACAGTTACCCCCCTCCATTTCACGGTTAATGTACTGTGGTTCCGCTATATCGCGGGACTGCAGTACATGCCGGGGATCCAGCTGATTAGCACTGGGGTGGGGGAGAATAACCTTTATTACCCCACTCCAGCACCAAACAGCTGGAGCCAGGCTGTGGGGAAGGGAAGTGGCACACTGCTTCTCTGGAGAAAATTTTCCCCATTAGAATGCATTGAGCCAATGCATTTCAATGGAGGTTGTGGGAGAGCGCTGGCCCCAAGTCAGCGCCAAGCAGCTGACTGGCACTGGCTGGGAGAGGAGCGCCTGCAGCAAGTGGTGGTGGCAGATCAGATCATCCATCTCTGCTTGCACGGGCTGCTGGAAGGCTTTTAAAAAAATCTTCCAGCATCCCAGGGAAGCAGCGGTGGTGCGCTGCCCCCCCAGGCCCCACCCAACCTGCATCCGCATATTGCGGATTTTCAGTCATTGCAGGTTGGGTGGGTCCCTAACCCCCACGATAATCGGGGGGGTTACTGTAATCTGCAAAGCACAAACTGATTTCATCCTAGCATTTTTGGTACATTCCATTAGCCAATATATATTTGCAATATGACCCCTAGTGCCTCTTCTTTTTCTGACTTCAGCTGAACATCTAAATTTCTTGCTCAAGATACTGTAACAGCTGTAAAATCTTGAACATCTTACTTTCTTGGGAAATTAATGAAACGGTTGCGTATTTACTGCAGTCTTTAGTGTTGGAACATTTCCAGACTCTGGGCCATTATTTTACATTTCCATATTTTTCTTAGAAGTTTGGTAAAGCCTCTTTAGACTGAAGTAGTTGTATTGGTATCCCAACAATGAAGGTTACCAAAGTTTTCCCTAAGCTTTGAGGACACACAGTACTGTACTGGTGCTGCACGTTAGAGGGAATGTTGAAGGCCGGCCTTCACTACCAGTCTTTATTTCTATGGCTTTGCTTCTTTTGATTCTCAAGGAATCTATTCAGTCTCTGCCATGGACTCCCTCCCCAGCTAACTCTTTTGATCATTGCAGGCCTGCCCAACAGGTAGACCGCGGACTACTGGTAACCCGTGAAGGGTTCAAAAGTAGCCCACTGGCCATCAATAAAAAAAGTGAGGGGATAAGATCTCCACCCCTCCCTCCTCCATCCCAAAGACCACCACTGTGCTAGCAAAGCTCTGGTTCTGCCAGCCCACTGTCTTAGCCAAGTGGGGCAGTTCAAGGGCCATGGTGCATTGAAATGTTCCCTCCAGAACAGATTAATTGGTTTTCAATGCATTCCTATGGGAAACCACTGCTCTACTTACAAAAGTTTTTTTAGTTATGAGAATGTGCTCGGAAGAGATAAAATTCGTAAGTAAAGGTTTTAGTGTAGTAGCCCTCAGGCACTTTGGACCGGAAAAAGTAGACCTCGTCCTGTTCAAAGTTGGACAGCCCTGGATTATTGGATGCCTCACTAGCTGGTGTCCATATTGTAACTGTGCATTAGGTTTCTTCTTCCTAGGTGCAGTATTTTGCACTCATCCCTGTTAAATTTAATTCTGCTGGTATCAGCCCAGTGCTCCAGCCTATCAAGATCATTTTGGTTTTTGTTTCTCTCCTCCAGGGTATTAGTTATTCCACCCAATTCTGTGTCATCAGTGAATTTGGCAAGCATTTCCTGCACTCCCTTATCCAAGTCATTAATAAAAATGTTGAAGAGCACCAGACCCAGGACCAAGCCCTACTTGTTACCTGCCCCCACCCCCTCCCAGTTAGAGAAAGAGCCATTGATCATCAATCACTCTCTGAGTACGATTCTGTAGCCAATTGTGTATCCACCTTACACTATTTATTCAGCTTATACCTAGTTAGAAGTTTGCTAATCTGGATATCATGGAGAACTCTATCAAAAGGGGATCTCTGAATTAATTTGGGTATAATGACAGCCACTAGACAATACGAAACTAGTTAAGAGGTTGATGTGGAACAAATTAAGTTAAATTGTATAGTCACCAAGTCCTATCTTCTCATCCCTTGAACCTCAGGTGGAAAAAAAGATAATTGTCAGGATTAAAGCCATACTGAATTGGACCATGCCAGGTGGCCATACTTAAAACATCCTGGCCCCAGGAAATGACAGGTTGTACTGCTAAGAACCGCCATAAAGACATATTGAATTTGACCCATGCAAGGTGTTATTGTTGCTGCTATTATTATTATTATTATTGCCACCCAGTGCTTCTGGGACAGCTAATATGACTCCACACATGCTAAAATCTTAGAATAACATACTTTGCAAGATGTCTTGCAAAAATAAAAAGAGCCATAGCTTCAAAGAAACAACCACTTCTGACAAGATAAATGTATGCCCCCTGTTTGTCTGGGATATGCTTCCAGCATATTTGTATCCTGGGCTGGGGTCTGCACTCTGATAAGAAAAACTGATAACAGCAAAGACCAAGTCCAATAAAGCAAAATTGTTTTATAACTTGTTTAAGGCATTGTTGATTATCAGAGACAAACCGTTTCTGCTAAACTTATTTTGCCATTCTCTCAGTTTAACAGAAATAAACAGGAGTCAAGATTTCTTATCTTGATAACTTTAGCTTGTGACCTCAAAGAACCAGATAAATCCAGTGGAGCTTCTGTAAGTGTTTTTACTCTGATTGTTCAGAATGCCACAAATAATAAGATGGGAAACATTTGGGGAAAAACATACATCCGTAGAATACCTGTGGAAGTATTACTGCTTGTTTTATACCAACTTGTCTCACATTTAAGAAGTACGTTTAAATAATTTATTTAAGATGCTTAGTTTATTCATTCTGTCCAGTTTTGAAGTGACCATAAAGTGTGGGGGTGGGGAAGGATGCCAAAGAACACAGAAGCAGTTAAAACAAGAATGATCCATGATTGTCTCTAGGATTAGATACTTCTTCAAAATTAGAAGTGAGACTAACCATAGTACAAGAATATGATTGTGAAAGAACTGTAATCTGACCAATTACTTTTATTATCCAAGCCCCCCTCTTCGAGCTGTCTGCTAAACATGGAACTTTTGGGGGTTAGTTTGATGTTATTGGAAAACTCTCATTTCTTGATTGTAGAAAAACTGTTCTGCATATCACAGATGAACTGAGTAGCGTCCCTGTGGTTACCAAAAGGATTTTAAATATTACAAGATCAAAGGAATGTGGCTTTGATTAGCAAGGAGTTAGTTAACCTAAAACCTAATTGGTCCAGTCCAAAGGTGTATCTGTAGAGTCAGAGACACACATAGATAACCACTTCTGACAAGATGAATGTGTGCAAATAAAGTTAGTTTCCATCGTGGAAGAGAGGAAATCCACGCATCCATAGATGCATCTAGGCCCCATGCAAGGAAAAATGTTTAAAGAAGTCTAATACTCTGAAGTAGTTTGTAGAAAATGAATGAGGGCATATGTATAGACTGGCACTTCATTAATGCAGCTTTAGTTGTTTTGTTGATAGACCACTACCCTGCATGGAGATCCTATTGCTATCCATCTCATCAAAAAGTATTTTCTTCTTCTAGTGTGAACAATGGAAACAGCAGTACTTACCAGGAAGTGGAGGAGTCCCAGTTTTCAAACCAACAAATAATGTGAGAAGACTCCATAAAAGCCACTATAAATGTTTTTGTTTTGTTTTGTTTTGTTTTTGGAGAAACACTCCACATGATAATTGTGTCTCTTTGCTCACATGTGTAATAATAGTCCCTTCTACGTTATAAGACAAGATATAAGTGAAGTCTGTGAATTATTTTCTCCTGCATCAGAGCAGTAGGGTCAGTGGACAAAAGTGGCATTAAATGACAATGTCTTTTGTCAACATTAGAAATTTAGGAGGATAGAATCCTTGACTTCTTTTTTTACTGGTAGATCAAAGCAGTGAGTGACTATGCAGTTATTGTCAATCATGTTTAGGTCTTCAGTAATACAGGCTAGAGAAAACCAAGTTAATAATGTCTCGGTTCATAGGCTGTTACATCCTAACTTTCTCTTTCTCTAAGCATGTATCTCTTTTATTTCTTCAGAGACAAGGAACAAATATTGAACAGAGTCACTCAAGCTACTTGAGGGTGTTTCCTTTGATAATGAGAAGCATCTTTTACATATTTTATTATACCTTTCTTTGGTTGACTTGATACATAACTGCACCATGTTTTACCTTTTTGTAATTCTTCTTCCTTGCTGTACTTACAAAGAGGAGCTGCACTGATGAACTAGTGAAGATAATCAGATGTCTGATTTGCTTTACTGTGAAGGCAGCATGACGTACTGGCTTTAACGAAAAGGTCTCTTTCTATAAATTAGAGCTCTACTTGCCACACTGAAGTCCCAGTTCCATGGATCCCCCGAGTGAATGGTGTCTTGTAGTAGTGCTTAAAAAGCTCTGTGCAGTGAATCAGTCTTTTTCTCCTGAAGACAGTTTCAGTAGAAAGAAAAATGATGGAAGAAGTGGTGGAAGGACAAAGGAGCATTAGGAGGCAAGGAAAGCCATGTAGAACTCAGTGGATGAGATAAGGCAATGGTGTAGGAACAGTCTCCTTCCCCATTCACTTCTCACTGGTAGATATCTGGATTGCCTATCTTAAAGCACTGACCTTCTCCAGGAATACAGCACTGGATAAAGTTAAGAGGAACAAATTGGGAACACTCATTTCAGTCCTCCCCTTCCAGATTTGCATCTACAGTTGCCACAGAGTGCTGTCACTGTTTTCAGTGATTCCGGGTGAAGAAAGGAGGGCAGTCTAAAGTTAGGTGAGATGAAGTTAAACTACTTGCCTCTTGTGAGCTCAGTTCTCAGTGGATCCATAGTGCTTTCACAAAAGAAAGTTGAGCAATTATCAGGTGCACATTACCCATTCAATGGACTGTGTATTTTAATCCTCAGATGGACTCAAGGTACAGTGTAAAGACAGGAGAGTTTATGGTGAGGAAAACTGTCTTGCCTTCACCAGCACAGATTCTCCTCAGTGCTGACAAGTGACAATACATGTCAGAATCCCAGCATTCCTAAACACTGATAGGTATTTTGCTAGAAGAACCTCATGGTACAGAGGTTAAACTGGTTTTCACAATCTTGGGTTCAATTCCAGGTAATCAGATCAAATTTACTTAGCCTTCCATCCTTCTGCAGTCAGTAAAAATGAGTACCCAGATTCTCTCTCTCTCTCTCTCTCTCTCTCTCTCTCTGTGTGTGTGTGTGTGTGTGTGTGTGTTGTACCCTGCATAATTACTTGTAAATCCCCAGAGAGTGCTTTAAGCACAATGGGGTGGTATATAAGCAGCACATCTTTTTGGTTTTACCAAAAATATACCGCTAATATTGAGAGAAATAGAGAAAATATGTATTTGAGATCCAGTTACTTTCTTTACATATACATTTGAGAGCTGAGATACAGTAGAAATGCACTAATTGTTGCTCTTCTCAAGCCATCCCCCCCATGTCTTTTTCTAAGGTTATTTTCAATCAGAGGAACAGTTTGTCTCCAAGTAGTTAGCCATGTTTGCAGACAGCTGTTGTCCACCCATGAATTGTAACCACACACATTACATGATACTCCTAGGAAGATCTGCCTTGTTGTTAAGATTTAATAGCACCAAGGAATGTAGAAATGCCAACATGGAACATAAATATGAGTCATGCCACTTCTTTGCAAGACTCATTCCAGGGTAATGTGGAAGCCAAGGATGGGCCACGTCTCTCCCAAGGGGAGATTTGCAAGCTGTCACTCATAGTGATTACTGACACCATTCTCTATTTTCTGTTACCCAGAAGCTTGGGAGGCAGAGATTTCTGTCAATGCCTTCAATTTTCAATGGTGTTCAGAACTGTGTACTCCACTCTAATATAACTTATCTGATAATCAGATTTGTAACATTGGGAAAGAAATGAAAACAAGACTTGAGCTAATAACCTTCTCTGTCATATGCTGTGGAAGACTGTACACTTCAGGTTGCAGGCCTTACATGCACCTTTGGAATATATTTTGAGGGCAAGATTAGACAAGATGGTGGGTATTTCTGGGATGGGGGGAACTGTCTCTTTAAATATCAGAAACTAGCAGTCTTAGAGGTAAAATAGAGGGATGATTTGACTCCTCCCCCAACACTATTTACTCAATTAAAATCACCTCTCCCCTCATGTTATTATTTGCCCGGTTAGAGGAGAATTACTCCCTCAGCTGACATCTGCAGAAAATGAAAGAAATTAGAGAGCTCATCATGTATCTCTCTCATCTCAACAATTTAGGCCTTTCAAAAGGAGGTGATGGTGGGGAAATCAGTATGCTAAGACAAAAGTCAAAGATGAAATCAGAATGCATCCTACTGGGGATCCATGCTAGCATAAGTCTAATTGTGGAAACTATGGGCCTTTTTACACGACCCCTAAACTCCGCCGCAAATGGCTCCCAGCTCCGGAGCTTAAAATTGTTTACCAACCAGCTCCAGAGTTTACTGAAAATTAAGTGCGACCACGCCCACCTAAGAGGGTCCCAGCGCACTTTTCTTGTACCTGCTCTCCAAGGGTGAAAAATCTTGATGCGGATGTGCCGGGCTCTTCTCGCTTCTTTTTGTTGTTGTTTTTTTGCCTCCCGCCCCTTTAAGAGAAGGAACCAGGAAGTGACGGGGCTCCCGGCAGCTTCCACCAGCACCGGGAGGTAAGCCTTTATTCTTTTGTCCCTTTTTTTCTCCCTCCCCTCACGCAGCCAGCAGCCAGGAAGTGCGGAGGGGTGGGGACACACGAAGAGCGACAAAACCCTAAGATCTGTGGTCCGAATTTAAGTGACCAGCGGATCTTAGGGGTCGTGTAAAAGCGCCCTATGGCAACAAATTGCTAATTAGCAAGTTGCTGCTCAAATTCATGGTTATATGCCAAAACACTTCCTGTTTCATGAGAGTTTGGCCTTAGTGATCCTAAGGATCACTTCCTGCTCTACAATTCTAGGCACTGTGGTCTCAGTTCTGTTTGGGTACTTCAGATTCTGGCATTACTAGATCACACACACACATATATACGCAAATCTATAAAGAAGAAAAGATTTTAAGGCCTGTTCTTCAAGCTTAGCAGTTGAAACATTTAGGGATAAGGAAATTTCAAATCGAATAAGCCAGAAGGTGGGACTAGAGAACTCAAAAGCTTCTCTTGGTTGTACATTTTTCATGATGCAGTAAAAGTGTTCCCCAATTTTGTTTTTGCTCATGGGTTAGCTGCTTGATTTAACTAGAAGAGAGAAAGCCCCCCCCCGTGTGTGTACATTAGCATATACCTATCGTACATTGTCTCTACCAAATGCATCATTTATTTATTTATTTATTTATTTATTTATTTATTTATTTATTTATTTATTTATTTATAAACTGTCAGATTTTCCAAGACAGGAACTCAGGGTGTTTGACGAGGAATAGGATACAACAAAATACAGAGAAAAATAATAATCGGTTCCACAATATGACATAAAGAACAAAAACAAACCTAACAACAATCAGTAGAACCAAAATCTAAAAAGATAAAAATACAAAACATTACTAAGGCAAGATGGCGAAAAACGGGGAGACAAACAAACTCATACCACCTACTTATTTTATAACTCAACTTCCTTGATTGCCAAATGCAGCTGTATAAAGCCAAGTTTTTAACAGCTTCTTAGATACCGGGAGGGACTCCACAGTCCTAATTTCACTCGGAAGGTGTTTCCAGAGTGTTGGACCCACCGCAAAGTAAGCACAATTTCAGATATAAAGTTTCAGATATAAAGGTGAAGCAGCTTTATTTTTACTGTAACTAAAGCCAAAGCCCCAGCCCTTATGAAATAGAAAACTAACTTGATGTGACTGGTAAAAGATGTTTCTGATTTTAGTGAATCAGTCTTTCAGCAAGTTCCATTCATTTGGTGAGACAATGTTGTTTGCATCTTTGTAAGCAAGTAGATTAAGTTTATCTTTAATTCTTTTATTCTGCTTGACTTCTGCCTTTAAGATAGGCTTTGTAGTTAAAACTCTGCACCGTATCCTAAAATCATCTTCTCTGTATCTTTGTAAAGCATCCCCCCTTTTAACCTTTAAAACAGCTTACATGTGGAAAGCCCCTGAATGACAGAATGCGCTCACCATGAAACCACATGCCTGACACCTCGCTACATCTCTCTGTAGAAATAGACTTTATGTAGTTTTCAGCTATTGGAATGTGTTATCAAGGTAGACAGAATAACAGGAAATTAAGAAATTGGTTACCTTTAATCTTGCTAATGCAGATGGGAAAGTATCACTGATCTTTAAGTTTGGTTGTGTTGGGGAAAATGAACATATATGTAATGAAGTCACATGCTTTCCACTGCGGAAAATTGTAACCAATCGTGAGTTTGTTGTTTGTCTGTTTATGTATGCTGAAGAGTATTTAAGACTGGACATTCCATACAAGAAGTTGTCCCTGTGTTCAGGCCCCCCTTGTGCACAAGGTATTCTGAAAGGATCCTCTGAAAATAAATCTGTATTCCCAGGAGTCCCGGTTTGTCTGTCGTCCATTTTACAGTGATTCTCATTGAGGGTGAGCCACGTTCAAATGTGTGGTGACATCTTACTGAACTAAGCAACAGGATTTATGCCAAAGACTGTCATGCTGTGACACAACACTACTGTCCATCCATGAGGCAACATCTTTATACAGGGACCAGAAGGGACAGCTTATCAGGACAGGCACTTCCACTGACGTCTACCTAAAAATATATTCTGCAATAGCAACCTTTTCATTTTCAGCATTGAATTTCCTTCTGCTTTCCTTTCCTTGCTAAACAACATATTAATTACATAAAACCTTTCCTACTTTCTTGGAGCACTCTGAATTTTAAACAGAGGTAGACCAATATTAATTTCAGCTGGTCCATTAAAATCATTTTGTTGAAATTATTGCTACTTTTTAAAATGGGAACCATAAACACACACGTGCATTCTTCACTGCATTAATATGCCAAGAAAAATCCAGACCTCAGCTGATTTCACTTTATGTAACCCATTAATAACACACAATAGAACCACTGAGAGCAATATATTAAAAAATACTCTTGTGTTGTACTCACATTCCTCTTACTTATCCTAGTACTGTACAGTTCAAAGACAAGTAGCCAGTTTAGGACAGGCCCTTTTTATTGTCATCACTATTCCTACTCTCTGATATATTTATATTTTTTCACCCAGCGTGTTGAAAGTCTATGGAACTCCCTGCCACAGGATGTGGTGATGGCATCTGGCCTGGATGCCTTCAAAAGGGGATTGGACAGATTCCTGGAGGAAAAGTCCATCACAGGTTACAAACCATGATGGAGATGTGTAGTCTCCAGGCTTTAAACCAGCGTACTTCAAGGGCCAAGATGCAGGGGAGTGGTATCAGGAGACAGATATCTAGTCTCATGTGCTCCCAAACGCATCTGGTGGGGTCGCTGTGAGATACAGGAAGCTGGACTAGATGGGCCTTTGGCCTGATCCAGCATGGCTCTTCTTATGTTCTTATATTGACAGTGTATTTAACATGTGGTTGTCCAGAAAGCTAAGAGACTCCATAAAAAGATTGTAATGGCATCTGAGTAACACACTTCCTTCATCATGGTTACACCCTATATCATTGATGGTAAGGCTTTTAGAGACCAAGTGCCCAAACTGCTATTCAAACCCTACTAATTTTTTGCAAAATGCCAATACAGCAATTTAACCTGAATTACAGGTGGCTGTGAAGGGACAATGCCGGGTGCCCACAGAAAGGGCTCCACGTGCCACATTTGGCAACCATACCATAGGTTTGCCAACACTGCCCTATATCGTAAGGCAAGAAGGCACAAGACCTGCATCTTAAGAAGTGGTATTCCTAAAAATGAGAGGCATCAGTAGGATACAGTGACTGGGGCTTTGACTAAAATTTAGACAATGCAGTATTTGCTGATAGAGGGACTTGAGCCCATTTATTGCTTTGCTACTGGAAAAGCATATAGCTACCCACCCCGGATGCATATGCCATGTCCAACTGCTTCTCAGGGGAGCAAAGGAAGTGATCTCAATGTGGAGCCATCATACAATCGAGCCCAGGTAACACCCCCCCACACAATTCCATCCTGCTCTCCTTCAACATGTCAGTCTTGTGTGACAAAAACTTAACCAACATAGCAGCAACACCCTAAGTGCCAAAAATACGGACCACCACTCTGAACAAGTTCTCGAGGAGATGGTTGCTTTTGTTTTTTGGAGATTAACATAGATACCATTCTTAAAACTGATTTTAAAAGAATCATATAACTTCTGAAACTGAGAGGGAAAAGTTCATTTTAATCACACTAATTAACAGTGCTTCAATCTTTTGTAAATCCAAGATCCATTTTTTAACTTCAATGAAATATTCAAATATCAAATATATTTCTTCTTCTTCTTCTTCTTCTTCTTCTTCTTCTTCTTCTTCTTCTTCTTCTTCTTCTTCTTCTTCTTCTTCTTCTTCTTCTTCTTCTTCTTCTTCTTCTTCTCTATTCTCTCTATTCTCTCTATTCTCTCTCTCTCTCCCTTATACTTTCTACTGTCACTGGCTTTTCCCTGCACTTAAAAATGAAGCCCCGAGGAAAGAGACAAGATAGCCTAAGGTACTAACTTTTGAAGCTTTTGAGTTATGCTTTCAGGTACTCTGATATCACAGTCAAACACATCAAACAATGTCACATACTATAACAGTGACCAGTAGGACTTTGAGCCATACCCAACAGATATGCAATTTAAGTCAAAGCTAACTAAAACTGTCCAGTACCTGAGTAAAGCTTTGAAGTACAACCATCTTCAGCTTCTGGACTATACCTCTAATTATCTGCAACCACCATGACTGTTGCATTTGGAGGGAACCTGCCCAGGAATTATTGTCCTACGGAGTTAATAAAATTAGACCTAGGTGCACAGAACATAGCAAAGTAAACTAATTTAAAAATATTGCCCTGAGCCTACATACTTACATATCTACTTTAAGGCCACAAACACTTCCTGTTTTTACTCTTAGTGAAATTTGGCAACCAAAATGCATTCACTGACCACATCACACACATTTTTAACTGAAGGAATGCTACATGTATGTGGATTTGCGAATATTCTTCTGAGTTGGTTATAGGAAAGGACATGCCCTGAGTAAAAGCTGCAATAACAACATATTTCTTATCAGTTTAATTCTAGAAAGATTCATTGCTCTCCTGTGAATGCAGATGTGATAAATAATCAAAGATTTTGATGGGTTGTTTTTGTAAAACCACAAAGCCAGATAGAAATTATTATTTGTTTATTTATTTATTTATTTTAAAAATCAACTCAAAACATAAAGAGGAAAGTCAGGGGAAACTGTAGCTGAAGTTAAACATATTAAATTTTGAGATTGAACTCTCAGAGGCTAGACACGAGAGATTTCAGAATGCTGAAGGTGGCATCATGAGAGCCATTATTGTTTCTTAAAATCCTGTCTCACCATCACCTACGTTCATAAAATCTTCTCAGTGCTTCAAACACATACAAATGTAGCCATGGCTAGTCAGTGGCTTTCCATTCTCCAATGTTATTGTATATATTTATTTTTTTATTATTATTTTTAGGTTGGTTGCGCCTGACAGATACAAGTACCTATGCCAGTGAGACTTGGAAGGTGTCAGCAAGTATCAATGGGAGCCTTGGTGTCTTTCAGTGGAGGCACCTCTGCAGAATTCTAAATATCCAATATTTCAACCACACCACCAATGAGGAGGTGCTCTGGAGGAGGGGCTAATATAAACTTCTTAATATTGTCACACATAGAAGACCCCGACTGACTGGCCACATTTTCCATAATGGAGAATTATTTGATTCCTAAGATAGCAATGAGTTGGACACACACACACACACACAGGTGCCAAATGACAACAAGGACTTCCTCAAATGGCAAAGAATGTGGACACAAGACTTGAAGGCATGACAAATTACAAGAGTAGGGTTGTCTGTGTGCATGTTTTTTTTTTTAATTTGCAGTTTTTATGTATTGAGTACAAATGTTGTTAGGTGAGAGAGTGCGTCTGTATGTTTGGTTTTATGTCTGTTTGGTTTTATAATGGGTACAAGTGATGCCGGGAAAGAGAATGCAGGAGTATGTATATGGATGCTTGTTTTTAATGGCACGCTTCATGTTTCAGAATTTTATATTGGGGGTGAGTGATGTGCAGACTGGGTGGCACTTTTTAAATTTCATTGTACTTGTACAATGACAACAAAGTGTTATTCCATTACATTCTATTCTATTCTATTCTACATGGGAGGATGTCAAAACAGGAATGAACGAGCTAGAGAATCCCTGCTGTCCAATATGCTACATACATTGCATGAAGTGGATAATCAGACAGATTATCATTTTTAGGTTGGTTGTGTTCTGTATTTTAGCCATGTTTACTGTGTTTTTCCTGTTGTAAACAACCTAGAATGGACTTTAACCAGATGGTCAGTACAAAAATGAAGTAGACCAACAGACACACACAGAGAGAGAATGAGAGAGAGATAAATAAAGCATTCCTGGGACAAAATCTGAACCCGGGTGGGGTAGGGTGGGTAGGCATTTGTGATGTCACAGCAGCTAGTCATGGATTGGATAAGATCATTGTAAACAGGCCCAGAATCCAAGTCACTTCCAACTTGTGGTCCCTACAAACGAGTGACCTCCAAATGTCATCAACAACCCTACCCAACTTTTACAAACTGAAGGCCCTGGCTTCTTTTAGACAGCAAATCCAACTGATACTTGGCCTCTCTCTTTTCATTCTGCATTCAATTTTTCCAGCATTATTGCCTCCTCCATTCTAATCTTTTCATCACATTATAGCCTCAGTTTAGTCATTTAAAAAAATAGAGAGACTTCAGGCTTGATTTAATCTAACATCAACTTGTTTGACTTTCTGGCAGTCCACGGTAAGCATAAGTTTGTTTTTTGACTCTGATTCAAATGAATAGCTTCCCTCCCTCCATTCTGTTCACTTTGTTTATTGTTTGGCTTTCACATCCTTACATTGTAATTGAAAATAGCACAATGTGGATGGTATTGACCTTGATCTCCAGTGACACATAGAACAATTGAGATTTTTTTCCCTTAGCCTCTTTCATAGTCTACTTTCCAAGTCTCAATCTTCCTCTCTAATTTATTGATAACAGTATCCATTCAGTAGAGAAACTGTAGGGAATCTTTTAAAATGTATTTTTTTCAACATTAAAGGTATGTAATTCACCTGCATTTAATAATCCCAAGGCTGCAGAGCTGGAAGGGTTCCTATGGATCATCCCTCTTGGAGGTACATCTGTCAGCGGCTCTCTCTCTCTCTCTCTCCTTTTCCACCTCTGCAATGTAGGCTGTGTGGACCCTTGACCGCTGCCTGGATGTGGTTTTGGAATGGACCAGGACCAACCTCGAGAAGACCAAGGTACTGTACTGGGGGGGGAGGACCGAACGAATATTGTGGCCCTCTTCCCTGTCTGGATGGGATCTCCCTCCAGCTGGCTGACAGAATGAAGAGTCTGGGCATGGCCCTGGATCCAGTTCTGTCCCTGGAAGCCTAGGTGGCAGCCGTCTCCAGGGTAGCCTTTTACCACCTTAGGCTCCTCGCCAAAATTCACCATTATCTCAACAGTGACCTCCTAAGGATGGTTGTGCAAGCTCTGGTTGTCTCAAGGATAGATTACTGCAACGTGCTCTACATGGGGCTTCCCTTGATCCTTGTTTGGTGATTGCAGCGGATGTAGAATGCAGCGGCCAGTGATATATATAGACATTGCCCTGATGCCAACTACTATCTACTCTCAGGATCCTTGCTCTCCTGCTTGCTGTCTCTTGCACTCTCTATTCAATTCAACTGCCACTTTTTTAATAGGGCTCAACCCCACCCACACTCTGGGATTGGCTGCCTATTAGCATATTCATGTATTTCACTGCAGGTGTTCCATCACAACCTCTACTTACAAATTTAATCCATTCCAAATGCATACTCATAAGTCAAACAACTCGTAAGTAGAGCAGCCTTATCTAAAAAATAAAAATAAATAAATAAATAAATAATGAAAAATTTAAAAATGTAAGTAGAGCAGACTGCATCTAAAATTGGTAAGGCAGCAGTTAAAATGGCAACAGTTTTCTGCTCTTAAGTTGAATTGTTCATAACTAGAGATGCTTGTAAGTCGAGGTACCACTGTAGTTCCATTTTGTTTTGTTAGTAATGAATTTTTAAAATATTTTCATAATGAAATGAAACAAAATGATTTTTAATGACTCCCCTGGGTCCTAGAGGCACCAAAATTGCAGGGTAGCTGCTTTGGATGTTTCCCTGTAAGCCTCCCAAATTTGGAGAGGTTTGGGGTTCAGGGGCTGTTATTAAACGCAAAAAGGGTCCCCCTAGGAGAAAATCATTTCTAATTGAGTCGGGAAGCCGCTAATAGCTCCTTCATGGGTGAGTGATTAGCAGCTTCCCGACTCAATTAGAAATGATTTTCTCCTAGAGAGACCCCATTTTTAATAACTCAGCCACCTGAACCCCCAACATCACCAAATTTGGGGGGCTTACACGGAAGAGTCCAAAGAAGCTACTTGTAATTTCCATGCTGATACATGCTTGGGATCCCTATTTTCGAGTACATCATGTTTTGTTATATTTATGTATACGAAGTGGTCTGTTTTAAAAATGGGGCGATGGGAGGAATCCCAGTTAGAGCAGAGGAGGAGGGGAAGCCTCCAAGGAGGGGGCTATTTTAAAAAATGAGCATTGGGAAGAATCCCAGCTAGAGTAGAGGAGGGAGAAGCCTTTGTGGAGGGGGTGTGGGGCAATGGAGGGTGGATTTGTCCTGGTTGCAGTGGGAGTGGCAGGGATGGTATGGAGAGGCTCCACAGAGGTAGCCTTTGGGGGACAGAGGTTGATGGGGGGTGTGGCAACTGTTTGTACCTTTACTGAGCCTGTCGCCCTTCCTTCAACTCTGCTGCTGCTGTTGCCTGAAACAGAAACTGAAACAGACAATCACCTACATCCAGCAGCAGGGGGATTGAGAGGGAGAGATGTCATTGGCTTAGAGCACTTTGGATTATGTGACACACATGAGAGTGCTGGTATATCAAGACAATGCTCCTTAATAAGGCAAAAAATTTCAGAACTTTTTCCTTGTTAATCAAAATGCTCGTAAACCAAGTTACTTGTTAACCAAGGTACAACTGTAATTATAGTTGATTTGAATTTCAAACAACCATGATTTGGGTACAAATATCTGTCATGTGGCTGCAAAACATGAGTCCCCATCCTTTGCAAAATGGACTAAAAACATGCACATGGCGAGGACCAAGTTCCAAAAAATGATGCAATACCCCCACCTGACACACACAATACAAAATGGACTTTAATAGTATGTACACCACAAGGATCAGTTCCCTACCTTTGCACCACTTGAGAAATGCACCAAAAAGTTTAAATTTTTCAAAAAATTGCTGCAAAAACTTTAAAAAATGACACCAAAACAATTTGTGTTAGCTGTAAGACATTTACAGAATGCCCAAATGTTGATGATGATCTGTCTAAATACGGTCCGCTCACGTAGACCCCCATTTACATTTCATGGACCCCTAATTTTTTTCTCACTGTCATAGACCCCCTGCAAATCAAAATAGACCCCTGGGGATCTATATAGACCACTTTGGGAACAACTGATCCAAACACTGTCTGTACCTGCCTGGCAAATCATATTATAAACCAGCAGAGATTATAATCAAGAAAGCCTTATCTCCCCCCCCCCCACTCGCAAGAAACAACAGAACATGTCTTCCCTTTTTCTTTTTCACAGGTATCATTTTCTTGTTCAATGCACAATTTCTTTTCAGTAGTCGGACATATGTATTCCTCTTTTTAAATACCTCCCTTGTGCATTTCTGACAACCAGAATCTTTTATCCAAAAGATGGGCTGCAGTGAAGTCTTTTATGCCTAGTTTTAAAGGAACAGCCAAACCACATTTTATATGTTTTTTTACAATCCCCTGCTGTTTCAAAGAGTATCTTCTGACTTCAGTGCCAGGGAATTATTTTACTGCTTTGGATTTGGCTTTAAACTAAAAGATAATTTTCATGCGATTTGTAAGTCACGTAGTTTCCTGATTCATATAACCTAAAAATGTAGGCATTGCCTCTACTAGGTACTGTCCACAATTCATAAATATCATAGTTACCTCAAAAATAACTGAAACAGCAGTTATTGCTAAAAAGATTTATTTATTTATTTATTTATTTATTTATTTATTTATTTATTTATTTATTTATAAACACACACAAGCAGAACAAGTTCAAATTGTTGTAACACTCAAGAGCACCTGTCTTAAAAAACACATATTTTTAAAACGGGAAAGCAGAGAATCTTTCATTCACTGCTCTCTCTCTCTCTCTCTCTCTCTCTCTCTCTCTCACACACACACACACACACACACACACACTTCTGATTGCTCCCTACCTGGAAAAGATAGACATAAGTTGGAACTGACTTGATAGCACACAATTATTATTTTTATTAAAGCAAGAACTCAAGAGACATAATGCAAACCAACAGAAGGAGAGCAACTAGAATGACAAAAGACAAATGGTTGAAATGGTTGAAGAAGATAAGGATGATAAAAAGCATGACCCCTTTTTTCTCACTCAGTCAATAACTTTTTTACCTAGTGTGTTTCTCAAAATTCATGTCTAGTCTAGTTAATATCATAACACCTGTTCTCTTTATACTTTGCACTCTATAAAAGAACTAGCATGCTGTGACTAACATTGGAAACCAACTCAGTAACTGCCAGTGGTGGATATGGGACTCACCGCCCTGAGCCCCATCTTTGGGAATAGGTGAGGTATATAAGTGCGAAAATAAATAAAATAAATAAATGGTGAGAACCTCATTAGATGGGACACTGGCCCAAATCTTGTTGCTTAGCACTCTAGAGTAGACCCACTAAATCAATGGGGATTTGGTGAGTATTGAAGAGGGAACAGGTTTGTTTTCCATGGCTTCAGAGACCAGGACGCAGAGCAATGGTTTCAAACTACAGGAAAAGAGATTCCATTTGAACATTAGGAAGAACTTCAGGATGGTTAGAGCTGTTCGGCAATGGAATTTGCTGCCACGGAGGGTAGTGGAGTCTCCTTCTTTCAGAGGTTCTTAAGCAGAGGCTGGATGGCCATGTGTCGGAAATACTGTGATGGGAGTACCTGCATGGCAGGGGGTTGCACTGATGGCCCTTTAGTTCTCTTCCAACTCTATGATTCTATGATCTCTTCCATTAAACAGCTACACTGAAGTCATACTTATTGAGTATGCCTTTGTGGAGTTGTGAACCACACTGCCTTTTCCTAAGTGTTTCAAATCCTCATTGATTCACACTACTGTAGTGTGATTTACTTCATACACATACACAAAAGAAACCAGAATTTTGGCCACTGTTTCTATATCTAAAAGCAGTGCATCCTTGGGAAAGTAGCTTTCTAAGATGGCATTTCCTCAGTCCATATTTGGTTAATTGGCTTGATTTTTATGTAACTGGAGTGCAACAGAAATGTTGCTTTTTCTGCGTTTTGTCATAAGACCCTGATCATGAAGACATACCTCTGAATTTAATTGCTTTCACCGACCTGGCGTACAATTTTGTACATATTCCTTTGGTCTTCCTAGAGGTGTTGCCTTGGCCCTGAATTTTGGAATCTCTGCCTTGTATTTCTTGTTCTGTGTTCTGAAAAACTGCTGTTTTCTTGTAACTCTTTCAATGTTCCTCCATCATATTTTCAAAACATTCCAGTCCTTTACATTAGCTCTCACTGAGAAATCGTCTAGTATCTAATGTCCTTCTAGGACATTAACATAATCCACCTAATGAATAGAAGGATGGGGATAGCTATGCAGAAACTGTAGCAACATTAGCAGCAAACAGCTGTCACAAGCAAAGGAGCCATCTGATGCTCTGTGAAGGTTCATTTTCTGATTTTAATTTCTGTGGCTTTTTATTGATACCTAGTGCGGTGTAATGGATAGGTTGATAGACTAGGACTCAGGAGAGAAGGATTTGAATATTCTCTCAGCCATATAAACTCAATGGAGGAGTGAAACTGGTAAAATAATTTCTTAAGTACAGTAGCACCCCTATATCTGCTTGATCAGCATCTACTGAACCAGTTATCTGGTGTTGGCTGCCAAAAATAATTAAATCATAATTAAATCATAATTAAATAAATCACAATTGCAAAGGGGTGCCCTAAAGCAAAACACTGTCACAGAAGGGTGTCACAAAGCACTGCAAGTAACTGCCACAACATGCATGAAAATGCAGCTTGAGATTTGGGGGGATTTTGAGGGGATACATTTGATTTTGAGGAGAACTGAAAGGGTGTTCCTTCTTATCCGTGGATTTTGGTATCCCTAACCCTAACCCAATCCACCACAGAAACGGAGGTATCTAACTTATCTTGGAAGGCTTATTAGGGCCACTGTACTTCCGATTTGACACAAAAATCAAAACAGATGTTTCTTAGGTTTGTACTTTCTGCCCAGCCTCTTAGCTTAAATAAGTACAGTTTCTAGGGCAATATCATGAACAACTCCCATGGGGGAACAGCCTTTGCATTTTATATGAGGTATTGCAGTACAAGGGCACTGGTTTCAAATGTGTTACAGCAGAGCCCAAGATGAATTGACTGCAGCTGCCAGGATGCAGAGAGTAAGAGCATTTTGCCAGTACAAAATCAAAGTGATGCAAGTTTCCTCCACAGAATTAATAACAGATGTAAAAAGAGCTGATAATAGAATGAGTGTGACTAGAACAGGCTTAAATGGACATTTAGATAATGCTAACTGATGCAGCTATGAGTCTCAAGATATTTGACAAACGGGAGTTAATCTGAATCGCAAAATGAAAAGGATGCCCAGAAGGGATACAAATGAATATTACTGAAAAATACTTTAAGGAGATACTTAGAAAAGTGCTCTTGAGAAAAAGCAGTAATGTCAGTACAGTACCGCTTTCCTCAACTTAGTGTCTGCCATCCATATCTGCAAGTCTGGAAGTACCAGGAAAGACAAGTATTGCACCAAACAGAGTTGTTGGTCAGATTTGGCTGAAGCCCAAGTAGAGTGGGCTTCTTTAGACCAGTGTTTTTCAACCGGTGTTCCGCGGCACATTACTGTGCTGCGAGATGTTGGTTGGTGTGCCGCAGCGCTGGGGAGCCGGAGGAAGGCGGGGCGTCCAGAAAGAAGCCGCCGCCGAAGCCGCTCCCGCTGCCGGAGCCCTTATCAGGGCTCCGATCTGAGAGGCCAGCTGGTAGGTGGCCTGTCAAAAAGAGACTGGTCCGCCGCCACCTCCGGAGGAGGAAGGGCGGGAAGGCGCGCCAGCAGGAGGAACACCCCCAGCCGAGGAAGCGATGCGGTGTGTGTCGTGGTGTGGGGAAGGAGGAAGCGATGTGTGGTCATGGGGTGGGGAGGTTGGTGGAGAGGGGGGGAGAAGGAGGGTGGAAGAAGACGCTGTGATTGGTGGCCGGGGCTGCCCATCAGCTGCACCCCGACTTCCTGCCTATCCCTCCTTTGTGCGCCGGCGAGGAAAGTGGGCGGGAAGGAGAAGAAATAAGGGAGGAGGAGGAGGAGGAGGAGACTGGAGAGCGAGAGAGTGAGAGAGAGCCAGGAGACCCGCGAGGGTGGGCGTGCAACCCTGCAGATCCAGGTAGGAGCGCGTGCATACCCCTCTTTTAAGGGTGGGGAGCGGCGGCTGTTAACAATGGTCATTTTTGTGGGGGGAAGGGGAGGACGTGGGAGGCTGAGGGGGGGTCCCTTCTGGGCCCTGTGGCTGCCTGGCTGGAAGGAGGCGGGGGGCAAGTAGCAAGAGGCAAGAATTACTTCAATTTTCAATGTTACTTGTCTGCTTTGGCATACACATCAACAACATAAAAACATAGTGGAAACATATTAAGAAGCCTGACCAGAGGTGATGGAACTGAACAAGAGCATGCTTGCTAACTAAAATTCACCATCTAGTCCTGAACGTGTCTTCAGCAGTTATTTCAAATATATAAATGGTGCAGTTTCAGGGCAAACTAGTGCAGGATGGAATTAAATCAAATGGATTTAAAATCATAATTTATTTATTTTTTAAAAATCATATTTTTCATGATTTAAACAAAAATCTATTTTTAAAAATTGAAAATATGATTTAAATCAATTTGAGTTCTTTTTTTAAAAAAAATGATTTTATCCACTCTAGATATAGCAGATTGCATGACATCCTAAGGGGATATTGGTTTGAATCTCCACTTGGCCATGAATACTCACTGAGGGTGGTACTGGTGAAAACTAATCCTTAAACACTTCTTTTCCCTTACAAGCACTATTAGGGTCACTCTTAAGTCAGTTCTGCATTGATGGCACAGCAGCCATATAACATAAATGGGCAATGAGCTTTGCAAGTTCCTCTGAAAAAAAGTGCCAGGAGGAGGGAGGGGGAAGGTGAGGGCAGGCGGACATTTTGATAGGGATGCTTTGGGAGGGCCTGGGCTGGAGGATGGATTTGTTGTTTTTTTTGGGGGGGGTGAGAAGTGTGTTTGTGTGTGTCTGGACTCTGGAGGATGGATTTGTGAGGTGTGTGTGTGCGTGTAAAAAAGTGTAAGTGTAAACAGAGAGGGGGTCAGAGAGACAATTTTAGCTGTGTGGGCATCTCTATGACAAAAGGGTCCTCTTCCTCCTCATAGATTGGGGGGGGGAATGGTTGCTTGGGGTCCTGGAGAGTCAGTGCCATTTCTCAGGTCTCCACTGGACACAGAAGTCCATGCAGGGCAAAATGTCTTTAAAAAAACAACACAGGTAAGCGGGAACTGGGTGCTAGAGAGCGGGCTGCCTCAATCTGTGGCCCCTCTGTCCTGCTTCTCCCTACACCAGCAATGGCGAACCTTTTAGAGACTGATATAGGCACAGAGTTAATTTTTTTAACATTTTCTAATGGTGGTGTGCCTCGTGATTTTTTTCATGAAACAAGTGTGCCTTTGCCCAAAAAGGTTGAAAAACACTGCTTTAGACCACTGTGGGTGCTTCCTGAAGTGAGGCAGGCTTCCCCTGCAATCTTGAGCTGGATTCAGTTTTGTTCAGACTTTCAAGCACATATTCTGGCACTAACAAGAACCCAGTTCTTGTGGGAAATAGTCAAGGCAAGGGAGAGAAGCATAGAAAGAATTAACTGACAGGTCCACCCTTTATTTAATCCTTGGATGTTTTTAAAGAGGGGATGTTCAGCAACTAAGTTCTAAGGGAGCAACTTTGAGGGTTGCTTCCTCCTCCTTAATTCCACTAGGCCTTACAATTTAAAAAAAAATTAAACTGCTTTTCAGCTGATGTATCTCCAAAGCCCTTATACCTGTTGCACCAAATTGAAGATGGTTGCCATTTTCTAAAGAATCAAACCAGAGCCTGAACTTAAATTTAGATTCTTAGCACATTCTTAGTACCTGGGCATGAGTCTGTGGAGTTTTGCTTTGTGAATTGCCCAGCTATGCATGTATCAGAACCAAGAAATTTTAATAAGAATTACCACAGACTCTGTTATTTTACTAGTAGCCTGAAGGTATTGCCTGGTCTAGTTTTGTATTTGGTTTTTGTGATGGCTACATGCCTCCCCAACTTGTTTTGCTTCAACTGGAAATGCTGAGATATGAAGAAAGAGCACCCCCCTACATATGTATCAAGAAGGAGGCAAATGGACCATCAGTGGGACCACAACAAGACTGCAACCACAAGGTAATATCTATCCTTTTTATTTGATCCAATTGGCTACACCTAGTGGATTTTTCTAAATTTTATCCGAGGCTCCAAATGAAATGCATGGGTCTTCTGCACCAACCCTCCCCCTTCTCTGGCCAAGCAGGGGCCATTAGCCTTGAAGTGCCACAGGGAGAGGGGGTATGAATGTCTGTATGTGATCTGTGTCATGTTGTTTGAAGGACTGCACTGTAAACACAACTGTAATTTCAGATGCAACTTCACAAAATCTGTGCTCTGGGCCTCAACTAAGAAACTACCTGGCATTTTTTTTTCATCTTGCCAAGAACTTAACATCTAAGAACTAACTCCTGGCAATTCCATCTTTTGCCATGCTTGAACTTTTCGTACAGCGCTGAGGAAGAGGGTGTTGCCCTTGAAATAGTAGCAACTTTTTGTTATTTTAATAGTAGCCTAAATGTATCACTCGGTCTGGTTTTGTATCTATTTATTTTATTTTAGAGTATTTTTGCCCTGTCCTTCTCATTGAGGACAGATAAAATTCTGTCTGTTAGGACTTAGCTCACTAGCAGGATGTCTAAATAGAGATGGGCACGAAAGAAATAAAAATTCATTTTGTTATTCGTTATTCGTTTCATTACATAACAAAATGAATAATGAACAGCCCCCTCAAAGAAAAATGAAATGAAACAAAGGGGAAATTTCTGTTTCATTTGGTTTGTTTTTCATCCCCCCCCCACCTGGTGTCTCTTACCTACTTATGTCCGGGTCATCAAAGACAGTGGTTTGGCCACTGCCCACGGCTTTCCAGGCAGCCACTGCTGCTGCCATCACCGCTGATCCTCAGCGGAACTGCCTGGCAAGACCACAAGGAGGCTTCCGAGCGGCCACTGCCACTGGGATCATTGCGGCCAGAACCCCGCTGGCCAGCTGGAGTGGTTGAGCAGCCGGCAGGCCAGTTTATGTCCCCCAACACCGACACCGGGATCGCTGCTGCCACTGCCGCCACCGCCAACCAGGTAACCCAAACCAGTACATTTTGGTTCGTTTGCACAAATTTTTGTTTTAAAAATTCATATGAAATGGAGCTAAACTAATGAGGGGGGCCGAAACAGAACAAACCAAACTATGGTTTTTCTGTTTTGTGCCCACCTCTAGGTCTAAACATAGAGGTTCCTGAGATTATCATATTTGGTGCAGAGAGAAGAACCTTGGCTGCAGAAGAACACTGTAAGTATCAGACCTCTTTCCCTTCAACTCCTTAGAAATGTGCTTGTTGTACAATCTGCTTCACATATGTAGTTGAATTTGCTCTACTTTGAGGAATCTTGATTTCACCTCTCTATGCATTATGCCATGTACAGCCACACGGAGAGAAGTTTAGGATCACCCTTTGGTTCCATCCCCAGCCGTTCCATATTCTGTACACAGTCTTTGTGCTTACTTGATGCCCCTGGTGCCCCCACTGAGGAGGTGGGATGGTTGGAATGGTTCTTCCAACAACGAGAGCCTGAACTCAGCAGCATTGGGGAGGTTCCAACTGGACTTTATTAGGCATGGGGAACATTGTCTTGATCCCAAAGTTACCTGGGTCTCATAAGTCCCTGTTCCCTGCCCCTTGTCTCCACTGCCTGTTTGTCCTGGCGAAGTCTTGGGTTGTTGGTGATGGGCAGCACTAGCTCCCCACAGCCCAATGTCTGTGGCTGGAGCTGAGTTCACAGCACTAGCACTCGCAATCCAACACCTCCCTGTTGGGATCTTCTGGCCAAAATGGGTCTCCTTGCTGAAGTTTCTCAACCTGCTACTGGTCCGGCTGGATCCGGCGCTGGTGTCCATGGTGTTCAGCGTCTTTTCTGAGATGGGGCTAGTTTTTTAGGGTGAGGGTCCTCCAGATAGTTGGGGCCTCAGTCTCAATGGCTGCAGATGGAAAGACAGAACATCCTCAGGACAAAGCTGAGCCACAGATCCTGAAGGACCCACAACTGATTCTCTCTCGGGGCACAGAAAATGGGAGGCTACTCTTTCCACATCTCTGACCACTCCTCCACTCCTCTTCCTCTCTTTTCTCCTCTGCTGGCCACCCACATCACTTGTGTCCTCCCCCTGTCAGAACCGTTCCTCCTCATCCTCATTCCTGTCCAGGTACACCATTCCACTGTCTGCATCCTTGGGTTGCTACACCACCAGGTCTCTTGGGTAGTCCTTCACAGATGGTGAAGGTGCCTCCTTACAGTATAAAATTGTGCATATGAGAGCTTATACGGACAATGTGTAGGATCTGTCCACCCAGTTCATTAAATGCCGTGTAGATTATGAAGATGGGCACATGGGTAAACCAGTCTTTGCTTGGCATGAATAGTATTTCATTCATCTTTCTGACCAATTCAGCTCTATTTACTAGGCTTTTAGCTAGCATATACAGCCAGGTCAGTAGCAGGACAAGAAACTAAATGAAATCTATATATGGTTTATACAGATGCAAGCAGTAATGTGGCAGTTCAGGTAATCTCCCGGTAACCACACATTAGCAGGATCTGTTCATAAGATCTACTTATGGGATCTACTGAACAGGTTAAGGGAGTTTGTCCTCTCCATGAGCCTCCAAGAGCCTCATGACACAGCAGTTAAACTGCTGTACTGCAGCTAAAACTGTGCTCACAACCTGGGGGTCAATCCCAGGTAGCTGGCTCATGGCTGACTCAGCCTTCCATCCTTCCAAAGTTGGTAAAATGAGTACCTGGCTTGCTAGGGGTGGGGGACAATGTGTAACCTGCATAAATAAATTGTACACACACCCAGAGAGTGCTTTAAGTGCTATGAGGTGGCATATAAGCAGAACATTTTGTTTTGCTTTGCTTTATTGAACATGCCACACTATCAGGGCCAGCTGCCTGAGGTAAAGGACAACAACACATCTCTATTCTGTTTGCATGGGACAGGGGAGGGGAACTTACCACCCTCCACATGTTTTGAACTACAACCCTCATGATCTTTTATCATTCACAATGTAGGCTCGAGATTCTGGGAGTTGTAGTCAAAAACACATGGAAAGGCAAAGTTTCCCCTCCCCTGGCATAGAAGCTTCTTTCTTTGTTGATGTCAGAAGGACCACAGTACAGTTGGTAAACATATGAAGTAATTTTCACCTAATGGCATGAAGCAACGAGAGCAATTAGAGCAGCTAACATCAGATTTTTCATAGTACCAGTTGAGGGGCATAGAATATAATGACAGTGTGAAATTGTCTATTTTTCTCCACACTCACCAAAGGCTTCATGCCAAACCTCCCATTTTCTTAGGTTTGCCTTGGTTCTGCCAACTCAGCCTTGTGGCTTATTAAGTGACTTACCAACAGACTAAAGCTCCAAAACCGTTAGCTGCAAAGTAGGCAGCTCGGTGGCTCAAGTCCTGGGTGCACACAGCAGAGCGCGCTCCTGCTGATAACCCCAGCTCCTGCTAACCTAGCAGTTCAAAAGCATGTAAATGCAAGTAGATAAATAGGTACCACTGTTAAAATTGGGAGGGTAAAACAGTGTTTACTTGCAGCCATGCCAGCCACATGGCCAAGGACTTGCACAACACTGGCTTTTTGGCTTGAATAGGGAGATGCGCACCACCCCTAGAGTTGGACACGACTAGCACACCTGTGTGTGTGGGGACCTTTACCTTTACCTTTCCCAGTAACTTAACTCTCCGTGTGATCAGGGGCTACACTTTCACCAGGTTTCCAGGACTAGAGTTAAAACTTACTTCAACACTGACAATGGGAAAGGGTCAAAGGGTCAAAGGCTAATTTCCAGGGGCAACAACTCACTGTGTCATGTATAGACAGCTCTGTTCTGCAAAAAGAACAACTTGAGAGACCCAGAAAGAATACCTTGGGCAGGGTGTTGCCACTGCTGTTCACTAGTATCTTAGTATATTTCATTTGAAGTGATTACCTAGCCTGATAGCAAGGCTCTGTACATGGTGTGAAGAGGAAGAGGGACATGTGTGTGTGTGTGTGTGTGTGTGTGTGTGTGTGTGTGTGTGTGTGTGTGTGTGTGTGTGTGTGTGTGTGTGTGTGTGTGTGTGTGTGTGTGTGTGTGTGTAGGGCCTGCAGGTGGAAAGACCAAGAAACCAAGGATAAAAGTCAGGGCAAAAGGCATATAGAGGATGGCTTGCTCAAATATGGCAGGGAGAATATTTCACAATTCAAGCTCTAGTAGTTAAGAGGATTTCAGAAATATCTCCCATTTATAAGGTCGCCTGCTTCCACCGAAAAGGTTTCCTGTGACAGGAAGTTCTATCTTTTCTACAAAAACAGAGCAGTAGGCGTGGGGAAAGATGTAAGAAGGGTGCCTCGTGAGGAAATTTATTCAGACTGATTAAGAATGAAAGCCAGACATCTTTGATAAAAGGAAGTATTAAGGCATTAAGTTATTGACAAATAATGTACAAGTGGCTTTCTGATGTTGAGTTGAAAACCAGAAGCCTTATTCATCAAGGATTTGACATCCTGTCATATAAATGTCCCCGTCAATCTAAGTATTCACTATAATTGGATCTGACTTCAGAGGTAGGTGTTTCATTGACTTTTCAGATACAGGAAATTGGGTTTTGAAACAGAAATGTCAGCCTGAAGGCAAAGTCTGTAATATATGGCTGTGAATATACACATTGAAAAACCATCTAGCTTTTGAGTTCTTGCCCCAAATTTGATAGTCTGCACAACTCAGATTAAATCAGTAATTGCACAATTCATAATAAAAGACTAAGTTGCTGATACATTTAATAATAATGTTTTTGCTTGCCCGATTGCAAAGAGATTTCACTATTCTAAATGATTAGGTGCCATTGATATAAATGTGTCATGTGGCCTTAAAAATGTAAGTATCCCTAAATCTGACACTTTATTTTTGGATTTGGTGGCAGCTGTGTGTAAGTATGCTTGCAGGCTCTTGCACCTAGTTTATTTCTTTGCAGTCATTCACATAATTGAGCAAAGCTTTGAATGTTTCTTGGAAGACTGTCCGACTGTCCAAATTTGAAGCACACTAAGTTCCTACCCATTTAGGTCTGATGTTGCCTACCTTGTCTGCCTATAAGACACTGATTCCATTCTTATTCCTGCCCATGCCTGGAATAAAATTCCAACTGACACTAACTCGGAGAATAGACTTTTTAAATCAGTGTTGTTCCTAGGCACAATATTCCATAGTTGTCCTAAGAAACAAGCTCCTAACAGCTCATTCAGCAACTCATCACATTCATATCTTGTGTGACATTCTTTTATCAAGTTCAGGCCTCTTGCCAAGTAGTTCCTCATATCAGTGCCTCTGTGATAGAAAAAAGGAAAATGCAAAGAGATATTTGAGATGGAGATGGCTTAAGTGCAGACTGCTTAGATCCATGAACTCCAGAATGTACCTAATGGCTTAAACAGAGACAGGGACATTTGAGCATAATATTCATATTAAGAAGCTGGTTTTTTCTACACTTTTCTGTTTTCTTTGGGAAACGTCTGACCTCAACATACTCAAAGTTTTGCTGAAAGCAACATTCATTGCATCAGTACTTCTGAGACAAAAGCCTAAACACAGCACACACACCACCAAGCAGACAATTTATATTAGTTAATTTCTACATCCAAGATGTTTATGTAATCACCACCTTGAAAGTTCATTAAGCTGCAGTGAAAACACTATGTTAATTATGTGACTTTGAAAATTCATCACCTGCATCTACAACCCATTTCACTTTGTCCTCTCCTTCTAACCATGTATAGTGTTATAAATCTGTGGGTTGACACACTGTAGTCAATTCTGTGTATTCAGAGCAGCTCACAATGAAGTAAACCTGCCATTCTTCAAGAAACCACAGTATTTCTATTTCTGTCTTACATGCTGAAATAGATTGAGAGTGAAATCAGATGGAGAAATGGCATACATTTTGGACTACTTATGGCATGGTATGTTGGAGCTATTTTCCAGTGATCCGATGCTGCACAGGAGGCCATAAACCAGCCCAGATCCTTCTCTGTATCCAAACCAGGACTTTTAGGATCCAGCAGCAGAGCTACATCATCATTATCATCGTTGTTGTTGTTGTTGTTGTTGTTGTTGTTGTTGTTGTTGTTGTTGCATCTGAGTTGGAGCACACAAGGGTCACTTTATTGGAGATCACTCCCAGTGAAGCATCCCTTTCCAGTATGGTCAGATTTGACCCTTTATCACCATTGAGCAGGTATAGAGGAGGGTGACCAGGATGGTTGAAGGTCTGGAAGAAATGTCATATGAGGAACAGCTTAGGGAGCTGGGAATGTTTAACCTTTCAAAAAGAAGGCTGAGGGCAAATATGATAGCTATGTTTAAATATTTGAAAGGATGTCATATTGAAGAGGGAACAGGTTTGTTTTCCATGGCTTCAGAGACTAGGACTCGGGGCAATGGTTTCAAACTACAGGAAAAGAGATTCTATTTGAACCTCTTTGGAGGTTTTTAAGCAGAGGCTGGATGGCCATCTGTCGGAAATACTGTAATGGGGTTCCTGCATGGCAGGGGGTTGGACTAGATGGCCCTCGAGGTCTCTTCCAACTCTGTGATTCTATGATTCTATGATCTGAATGCATCCTAATACAACTGCCTCTTTGGAGTGTAATATTTTTATTCATTAAACAAAAATACTGGTGGAAAATTCATAAAAATAGAACAAGTAAATGATCAATTAGTTGTAGGTATAAGGTTTCTGGATATTTTTATCCACCGACTGTTTTTTTAAATATGCACGGTGAATCATTTGAGCCCTGAAAAAATGAGAGGACGTTGCCTCTCTATAGAAATACAAAGAGGAGAGAGAGAAGCAGCAGCAATGCAAGCAAACTGAAACAATACACTGCAAATTAAACGCCTTGAACCTGGTGTTCCTCCAGTCCCGTTTCCAGTGCCTTATTGTGCAGATGACTGCACACAACTGTGATGCGTTTTTACTGCCATTATCAGACAACAACAGCTTTAGTCATCTCCCCAGTAACTTCAGCAGTGGCACTTGGTAGGAATAAACAAACCTCCATGTTCTTCAGCAAATGCACTTGCATTTTGTCACATTGTTTGCATGTAAGAATCACTGGGTAATTATTTCAATGATAGCTTTCTGTCAGCATCTTAGTGGCTGTGTTTTGTCACTGACTGACACTACATATTTTCAGCCTTATTTCACATATGAGCTGCAATTTTAGCCATTTCTATAGGCTCCCTGAAAGTGAAATTCAGCTTTGTGAAGATATTTGCCTTATGCCACAGGAACAGCTTAATTTCCACTTAAATTCTCAAAATAACTCGAAGGGGAATATATCTCCCTTTCTGTGAGCAGGTCAGATTCATGCTTTGGCTAAATAGATGGGGTATGTGTGCTTTAAAGTAAAAATAACGTGCCCATTTCTCCAAGGAACAGTGGGTGACACCTCTGTATAAAGCCACTGACAATCCAATCTCTTTTGAGATTAAAAAGGGAGAAAGATAATCTGACACTGCTGAATTCTTTGGCATTCTCAACATTCAGAGGGAGGGTGGAATGGTCCTCTGGAAGCTATCACATCTGTTAAAAGAAGCTTCTCTTTGTGCTATCACCTTGCTGCTGCCATTTCCCTTATGAAGTAGAAAAGATAATGCTGAGAAGATAACAAGGGTTCAGGTTGGGCGGGGCGGGGTTTTTGTGTGGAGTTGTGAGACATTGTATAACACAGAAGCATAGCCTAGAAGGATGGCTTTTCAGTTTGCATTTAATTAAAGCCAAACACATCTTTATAAATAAAATTGTGTTAACCTGCATCTGGCTTTATTTTGCATTGAAGCACAACCAGGAGGACAGCTTGGTTTCATTCCTAAACTTCAGCTTCTATGAGGCAGGCAAAGCTAAAATAGCTTCAGCGGCATCATAACAAGAACATGACAAAAGCCTATCAATTCCAGCATCCTGTTGCCCAGAGTGGCAAAAAACCCAGACACCTCTGGGAAATCTGCAAGCAAGACATCAAGCAGAGATGACCCCCCGCAGTTGCCTCCCAGCAACTGATACATTGTATGCTCTAAACAGCCATAGGGCTGGGTGGGGTCACTTTGCCCCCTGCCTGGCTTGCGTCACAACTGGCAGGTAGTGCAAGCAGAGCATTTAAGTCAATTGAAATTTATTGAACAATATTCCCTAGTGAGCCGGTAGTCCTCAAAATGAATTAGGAAATGAATTAGGAATTTAGGAACATTAGGTGTTCAAATATTAGAAAGGAGGGCTGCCCAGACCACAGGTTTTGGGAAGGTGCTGAACAGGTGGGCAGTGACCTTCTAATAATACTAGGAATCATTAACTGATCCACTTGCACTACATTCAGTCCCCCTTGTTTAAGGGATATGTAACAGATGAACTGAGTGAATTTCATATCAAATAATTTGTGGCCCAATTTTAATCTCACAAACATGTCTTGCCTCTTTATTTCTGGGATGGGAAGGCAAAGAGACTCTAATTTCATCTAACCTTTTTAAAACATCTGGACCCAAACAGGTAGTGCAGACATGAGCAATTTCTGCTTTATCTGGCATCGCTGCCAGATGGGAGGTATAAAAATCCAATAAATAAATAAATGTTTTTGTCAAAAGAACATGCTGTTTGTTTACTAACCTTTTCCCCAGCATTGTTTGCTACACAACCTGGATGAACAGGCAATAAACAAACTTGCTTATGTGAAATCAAGTACCACTGCAATCCCTGCCTTGTTCTCAATACCCCCTTGTGCCTAACTTTGCACATGTTCAGGCATGGGCAACATGTGACCCTCCAGTTACTGCTGGACTACAACAGCCATAATCCTTTACCATGGACTTGCTGACAATAGGTAATGAGAGTTGCAGTCCAACAACACTTGGAAGATGACAAGTAGTCCACCTGTGTGCACATTAGTTTGACCTTTTGAAACAGTCACATGTCAGAACATGGCAAACTGGGAAAAGCTTTTCTTTCTGGGAGCTTACTGAAGAGAGAAGGGAACAGGCAGGCCAACAAAATGGCTGTACAAATAGGGAACCACGCATGCAGGCGGCATGAGCGCTGGACTTTGTGGCCCCACACCTCACATAACACAGGCTGTAGATTCTGAGCGAGAATTGCACATGTTGCATTTTGCGGGTCCTAACGGAGCATGTCTTACAAATGGCTGCACAATATCTGGTACAAAGTGGTGCAACATTTGTACAAAACTCTTGCATGTGTTTTGAGAGGACTAGAGTTAAACAAGTCTGATAACTGTTAAGGCCAGGGGAAAGCAACGGGCAGTGCCAGTGACTGTTGCTGCTGCTGCTTCTGTTGCTGCTGCTGGTGATGTGTGTGTGTGTGTGTGTGTGTGTGTGTGTGTGTGTGTGTGTGTGTGTGTGTGTGAGAGAGAGAGAGAGAGAGAGAGAGAGAGAGAGAGAGAGAGAGAGAGAGAGAGAGAGAGAGAGAGAGAATGAGTGTGTGAGCGAGTGAGCGAGCGAGTGAGAGAAAGAGAGAGAGGAGAAGGAATGGGACATAAGCCTCAACAATCTTAGCAGTCTAGTGTAGTGGTAAAAGTTGAAGTGACAGGTGCATATCAAGAGTCTCTCCATAGCCAGTCTCCAATCCAGTCAAGTCCAACAAAAATGCAGGTGTCAACGCTGTTCTTTCAACACTTTTCATTTTCATCAGAAGTGTCACTTTTGCAAAAATCTGTTGAGAAGTCCTGAAAAGTTATTTTCAACATATGGCATTCTTATGAATTTAAATGACCTCAAAAAGGCCGGGGCTTTCATCAAGGGCCAGCACTGGACATAGAAAGTAGTAATGAGAACAGAGGAGGAAGTGGAGGATTGTCTTTGATTAAAGGGAAATATCCACTGCAGATATACCGCTTGTTTGCAAAGCAGAACACATAACCAGTGTCATATTAATAACAATTGTGTGGTGTCAAGTAAATTCTGGGTGGCTTGACCAGGGTCACACAGGCTGGCTCTTCTGGGATACGCAGTAGGGAATTGGAATCCCATCCTCTGGCGCCACAGACTTAACCCAATGAATTATCCAGCCAGGAAGGAAATATAATTGTGAAAAAACAGAGTCTTAAAATCTGGTGCCAGGGTAGATTGCAGGTTTTCTTGTCACATGGAAAAACACCTATAGGGCAGGCCATTATCAAAGTCATATTGGGATATGGCATGTAGCATATGGCTAAACAAACCTCAAACTTCTGTGCCAGTACAATAGCCAGAAAGTTAATATAAACTCTGTCTGGTTTTGCCTTACTAAAACACTGATAAAAATAATAATAACACAGTTCCTTTTTAAGGAACATTGTAAACAAACATTTAATATTAATGAAACTGATGTATGATTCCTCAAAGCAGGCACCCTTTAGAATATGCAGACACTAACACAAATAGATAATTATAAAGGGGATTTATGGAACACTCATCTTCCCCACTGGTAAACATGCTGAATTTCAAAACAATGTCACTGTCTGTGAACTCTTTTTGTTGTGCCAAAGGAGACTTTAATTGCTTCATTTACACTCAGGGAAAACATTGCACTCCTGCTATGGTTTTGAATTATCTGTGTTGAAAGACTGTGTGCTCATCATACCAAGAGGTCAATATAAGTTTCACATGGATATAAAAGATTAATCTTGTTGTTACTTCATAAAAGACAGAGTGATTTAGTGATCCCATATGTCAGTAGAAAACCAGCATACCAAGGACAGCCACTTCAAATGGAACTGATAGCAGAAGACCTCCCCCTCCTCCTCGTTTGAGATATAAAATTTCTAGCCCTCCAGATGTTCAATTGTTATTCCCACCAGCCTTACCAAATGAAATTGAAGGTGAGGGCCCACAGAACTGGTGGTCCATCCAGCTACTGCTCAACTGGGACTCTCATGAGCCTTAGTCAACTTAGGTCCTAGCCAATAGTAACGGTTGATGCAAAACTGAGTCCAGCAACATCAAGAGGGCTGAATGTTATCCTCTCTTGAATCGTTCTCTTGAATTGAGCCTTGTGGTTCAGGGATTTAACGCACTGTACCACAGCCAAAACTGTGCTCACAACCCATTGATTCAATCTCAGGTAGCCAGCTCAAGGTTGACTCAGCCTTCCATCATTCCAAAGCCAGTAAAATGAGTACCCAGCTTGCTGGGAGATTGGTAATGTGTTGCCTACATAACTGCTTGTAAACAGCCCTAGGAGTGCTATGGGGTGGAATATAAGTGGCACACTTTGCTTTTTGCTTCTCTTCATTCTTCTAAAGACTGTTTTAAATAAATTTAAAGTGTGTTTGTAAAAATCCACTCTTCATGCTGTGTGAAAACTGATGGTTAGTTACAGATTTCTTGTTATTTCTTTCATTAATTACATTTATACCCTGCCCATCTATTGCTGGAGCACTACTCAGGGCATTTAACAATAATAAAATAATAATAATAATAACAAAACAACAAAACCCTGGATACCTATTCCTACTCACAAGGCATAAACGGTGAGATCCAAAATAACATTAAATCCTGAATATCTACAGAAAAAGGAATCTGGACATCTAATCAAAACATGACCTCTTCATGGAGCCATGGTGATGTCAAGGAATAAAATGTTTCTGAAGGCTTCTTCAAACAATGAAGGGTTCACTCATTTCTGAAGGCCAGAAGGGAAGGAGCCTGGTATGTATCCATAGGTGATGCATTCCATATTGCATTCCAATGGCATTCCAATATGACTATTTCTCTACCAGGACACTAAATTATATGAGTGCTTGCTTCCAACAGAGCATTCAATTACTGCAACGACAATAGGAAATTCACCACATGCTCTTTCTAATATATCTTCCATTGATAATGGCTGAAGAAAACTGTTAATATTGTAAGAGGCCATCACATCTTTGACTTCAACATCTAAATTGGAAAAGAAGTGAACAGTATCTTTTTGAACTGAAAAGGAAACATAGGAAAAAGGAAATCCAAGTTAATAATTTGATAAGGGGTCCAGGAGGCAGTGATAACAATATGGAAGTGTACTATGTACAAATACAAATATTTTCTATATATTTATGCATTTGTTGCACTAAAATCTGCTTAGCTACTATTTATTTTTTTAAGAAAATCTTTATATCATTCTGTTGCTTTTTTAACCTGAAAGCAATTTGGAGAAATATCTGATAGTCTCTTTAACTGAAGAAATGTACAATTATCTTTTACATATTATATAATCTTTTATATATATTAACATTTAAAAATAATATACAATTAATCTGCAAAATATTACACATTCCACATGGTTTTAGATATCCATCAGTGAAAGGGATCTCTTTTGAGTACATTATAGCCAAAAACCCTGAAAAAGACTACCATTTGTCAAAATTAACCTGATAACACATTGCTGATGTTAAATCAGTTGCTGAATGGTAAGTTAATTTGCACATAAACTCCACTGATTCTGAGTCTACTCTAGCTGGGACAAGCTATTGAATTTAGACCTAAATCTATCAGAAATAATAAAACATGAAAGAAAAAAAAAGAATTTAGACCTAAATTAAAATACAGTGGTACCTGGTATAAAGGAATTAATTAATTCCAAATGAAATTCTGTTAAGCAAATTTTCCTTTATACAAATTTCCCATAGGAATGCAATGAAAACAGAGTAATCTCTAATCACGACCATTTTTATGTTGTATGGATTTGCCCCATAGGAGATTCTGTTAAGCAAATTTCCCCTATCTCCAGAATTTTTATGTTGTACAGATTTTGAGTTATACAAACCGTTTGTTATACGAGGGCCCACTGTATAGCCAAAATCCCATAGCATAAATTACTGTATGCTTGTATTCAGACAACAACATAACTGGTAGAGGGACATTATTCCTTCTGTTTGAGAGCTCAGTCAACTCACATGAACCCCAGGATTAATGTAGGAACTCTTTAATAATCAGTAATCTCCTCCAATGGATGATGTTACCAGCAGAAGCAGATTGATGGTAATAAAATAGTTCTTCTTATGATCTTGGCATTTGCCCAACATGCCCAGAATGAGAGTGACTGTGGGAAAGTTGTAGCAAGTGGTGTGAATCTTGAAACGGAAGGAAGAATTTAATTATTGATAATCTCCCCCTGCTGGGGACACCATCACGCTTATGGAAGAGTAATTTAAACTGTAAGATTTTGGCCTATAATTCAGTATGTTGTTGAATACTGAAAGAAACGCTAGCATCTACAAAGCTGGGGAGGAACAATATACTAGTAATGTAGTCACAAATTGCAAACCACTGAGGGAATGGGCATAACAAAGATACATTTGGATTGGGGTGGGGGGTTGAATGTGTAATTTTTAACAGCTTTGAGTTACTTTTGAAGTTCATATTAGAAGTCATTTACAATATGATTTTATCATGAATAATGTAACAAAGAGCAACGTGTAATGTGACTGATGCTGGCAGGTCTCAGGTCCATGGCTGAGTCTGCTGTACTTCTCACATTCTCCTCTTGTGTGTGTGTGTGTGTGTGTGTGTTGTGTTAGAGTTGTGACAGACCCTTCATGACTCCATGTCCATAGAGTTTTCTTGGCAGGAATACTGGAGTGGTTTGTGTCCAGGTACAGCACCTGTATTCCCTGGTGGTGCCCATCAAAGTACTTGTAGCTTCCAGAAGTCAAAATTCAAGGGAAGGAGACAGGAGGAAAAATGTTGAAGCCTGCATAGATATATTTTCACCATTAGTAGTAGAGGCTCATTGGCTCAGCACAAAGGAGTTTGTATTTGTGTTACATTTCAGCTTTAAAAAACATTATTTGTTGTTGGGGGTAGTAGTGGAATCTGCTGTCACATGAAAAGGCTGTTGCATGAAGCTGAACTTGTTGCCTCTGTTGGATCTAAAATGCACTGCCGCTAGAATTGAGAGGGAATGAAGGGGTTCCCAATTCATAGAATCATAGAATCATAGAATCATAGAGTTGGAAGAGACCTCAAGGGCCATCTAGTCCAACCCCCTGCCATGCAGGAACCCCTTCACAATATTTCCGACAGATGGCCATCCAGCCTCTGCTTAAAAACCACCAAAGAAGGAGACTCCATCACCCTCCGTGGCAGCATATTCCACTGCTGAACAGCTCTAACTGTTAGAGGTGGGCACAAGCAGAATTTTTTTCCCGAGTTGTCGTTTTTCGGGACGGGTCCGTTTCAGGTCATTTCCGTTTTTCGCAAAATTTTTTAAAAATTTGTCATTTCGTCGTGTCGTTTGTCGTTAGCGAGCGAAAAGTGTCCTGCCGGCGCTAGGTGTTTGCATAGATGGTGGGGGGGGGCATGGGCGGGGCGGCAGCACCATTAGCATAGGCGGCGGGCGCGGGTCCCACAATGACCCAGAGCAGATGGAAAACACTTTAAACTGACTTGCTCCACAAGACTGCATCGAATAAAGCAATTGCAATTTCTGCAAACAAAGTGGGCAGTGCACCCACAGCAGAGCTGCAGGCAGGGTATGAAAGGATTTGCCACCAAGCAAATGAAATTTTTAAAATAAATCCACACCTCCTCCCACTCAAACCTCCCCCTTTGAAGCACTATCAGAAAAGAAATCCTAACAAACTGCAGGAGAATGAAAAAAGAATAAACTGTGTTGCTATTCCCCACAGCAGACAGAGAATGAAAGGAATTATTATTATTTCCTAAAAATTCAATTGAATCAATTCCCTCCCTGCCTGCCTAACTGAAATCTAATGGAAAAGAAACTAGTCTAGCACAGCAGCCAGCTACATACAGCCCTCTCCCACCCACATCCAAGCCCGGACTTGACTCTTCTGGGAGTTGCTTTTTATGCCCTCTGCACATCCAGAAGTGCAAAACCTGCTGCGATTGGTAGAATGGGTCCAAAATTTGCATGGTCCCATCCCATGGCCAGCCCATCATTGCGCAGGTGTAAAAAAATAAAAATAAAAATAAAATAAAATAAAATAAAATCAGTGCAACCTTTTACTGCTATAAAAAACTGCTCACTGTAAAATTCATTTAAAATAGAATCATGTTTCTTTGTGTTTTTTAGAAGATTTCAAAAAAAAATTGCAGACGCCATTTTGTATCCCCATCATGGCAAATGGAGACCAGGATGCCCCCTCCCAGCCCCATACCAGAAGCCCAGGACAGGACGGGGAATATTCCCAGAAACCACTCCTCAGATGTGCCATCCAGCCTCTTTTTTGAATCGGGGTTTTTTTAATTTTAAAAAAACCTCAGGAACAAAGACAAATCAGACTCCATCAGTTCCCTCCGTTTGGCAGCATATTCCACTGCAAGTCGAACAGCTCTAACTGTTATGAAGTTCTTCCTAATGTTCAAATGGAATCCCTTTTCCTGTAGTTTGAAACCATTGCCCCAAATCCTAGTCTCGGAAGCCATGGAAAACAAACTGGTTCCCTCTTCAATATGTCATCCTTTCAAATATTTAAACATACAGTAGCTATCATATCCCCCCTCAGCCGCCTTTTAGAGAGGCTAAACATTCCCAGTTCCCTAAGCCATTCCTCATAAGACATTTCCTCCAGACCTTCAACCATCCTGGTCGCCCTCCTCTGCACCCGCTCGAGGTTGTCAACATCCTTTTTAAACTGAGATGCACAGAACTGGACACAGTACTCCAGGTGGGGTCTGACAAGAGCAGAATAGAGTGGCATTATCACTTCCCTTGATCTAGACACTATGCTTCTGTTGATGCAACCAAGAATCACATTGGCTTTCCTGGCCGCCACATCACACTGCTGACTCATGTTCAATTTGTGGTCCACCAAGACTCCCAGATCCCTTTCACAGGTACTATTCTCTAGCCAGGTGTCCCCCATCCTATATCTGTGCAATTCATTGTTTTTACCTAGATGTAGCACCCTACGTTTCCCTCTGTTGAAATCCATTCTGTTAGCTTTGGCCCAGCATTCTAATCTGTCAAGGTCCTTTTGGATTTTCATCCTATCCTCCAGGGAATCATCTGCAAATTTAATTAGCATACTCTCTATTCCTTCCTCCAAGTCATTAATAAAGATATTGAACAGCACTGGACCCAGAACAGAACCCTGGGGCACCCCACTGGTCACGTCTCTCCAAGCTGATGAGAGGCCATTTATGATCACCCTTTGGCTGCAATCAGTCAACCAATTACAAATCCACCTAACAGTAGCACTATCTATCGCACTTCCTACTAACTTCTTAGCAAGAATACCATGGGGAACCTTACCGAAGGCCTTGCTAAACTCCAGATAAGCAATATCCACAGCATTCCCCTCATCCACCAGGCCTGTAATTCTATCAAAGAAAGAGATCAAATTAGTCTGGCATGACTTGTTTTTAAGAAACCCATGTTGACTTGTAATGACAGCATTGCTTGTTAGATAATTGCAGACTGACTGCTTAATAATCTGCTCTAGGGTCTTTCCAGGAATTGAAGTCAAGCTGACTGGGCGGTAATTATTTGGGTCCTCTCCCCCCCCCTTTTGAAGATGGGGACAACATTAGCTCTCCTCCAATCGATGGGGACTTCTCCTGTTCTCCAGGACTTTTCAAAGATTATTGCCAATGGTTCTGAAATTACTTCTGCCAGTTCTTTTAATATCCTTGGGTGTAATTCATCTGGCCCAGGAGACTTAAATTCATTTAATATTTCCAGATTTTCCTGTACTGTCTCCCTACCTATTCTGTGTTGCAATTCCCATCCTACCTCATCTACTCTTTGTCCCAGCGGATCTCTTTCTTCCTTTTTGGAGAAAACGGAGGCAAAAAAGGTGTTGAGTAGTTCTGCTGTTTCCTTGTCTCCTGTTAGTAACTGGTTATCATTACCATGCAGAGAGCGTATCATTTCCTTATTTTTCCTTTTGCTGCGGACATAACTAAAGAAACCCTTTTTAATATCTTTAATCTCTCTGGCAAGTCTAAGTTCATTTTGAACTTTAGCTTTTTTTTTTACCACCCCCCTGCATATATTAGCTGTTTGTTTATATTCCTCTTTGGTGCATTTCCCATTTTTCCATTCCTTGTACTTGTTTTTCTTTATAGTTAGCTGAGTTGAAAGTTCCTTAATAAACCACTGTGGTTTCTTTAGACCTGTCCCATTTTTTCTTCTTGTTGGAACCTCGCTTTTAAGGAACTCCCATCCATCTTGGACTCCCTTCTCTTTCAGTGTTTCAGTCCATGGAACTACAGCCAATAATTCCCTAAGTTTACAAAAATTGGCTTTCTTAAAGTCCAGGATTCTTGTCTGACTATGCTTAGCTTCACCTTCCAACTGTATAACAAATTCCAAGAGGGCATGGTCACTTTTACCTAATGATCCCACCACTTCGACCCCATTTACAAGGTCCTCCTTATTGGTTAAGACCAGATCTAAAATGGTTTTTCGTCTGGTTGCCTCCTCTATCTTCTGGACCATGAAATTGTCTGCAAGGGCAGTAAGGAATTTGTTAGACCTTGCATTCCTAGCTGAGTAGGACTGCCAGCATATATCAGGATAGTTAAAATCTCCCATTACTACTACATCTCTTCCTTTTGACTGTGTGGCCATCTGCTCACAGAAGGCATCATCCCATTCCTCCGGCTGGCTTGGGGGTCTATAATATACTCCCACAGTGACATCCCTCCTAGTTTTTTCACCCCTGATTTTAACCCAAATACTCTCAACATGCCTCCCCTGCTGTTTATCTTGTATTTCTTCAGCAGTATAAATGTCTTTAATATATAAAGCTACACCTCCTCCTTTCTTACTCAGCCTGTTCCTTTGAAACAAGTTATAACCACCAATGACTACATTCCAATCATACGTCTCATCCCACCATGTTTCAGTGATGCCAATTATGTCATATTTATTTTGCAGTATTAGGAGTTCCATCTCTTCTTGTTTGTTCCCCATGCTCTGTGCATTGGTGTAGAGACATTTTAGGCTGTGTGTGCTTCTTACATGTCCTTTGCTTAACCTGTTTTTCCTTGCACTGATGGTCTGCACTACTTTTTGTCCTGCTCCTATTTCAACATTTGGGCTAGTCTCCACAACCCCTTCTGGATCTCTACGGTTAAGAGAATTTTCTCCCTCCCCTTGCAAACTCAGTTTAAAACTCTCTTTATTAAATCTGCAATCCTCTTGGCAAAAAGATTCCTACCAGCAGTGGTGAGGTGCACCCCATCCTGGCCCATTATCCCATCTGAATGAAAAAGCAAACCATGGTCCAAGAATCCGAATCGTTCCTGCCGGCACCATCTCCAAAGCCAATTGTTCACCTCCACTATTGTTCTTTCCCTTCGTGGACCACGTGCTTCTACAGGGAGGAGAGATGAGATTACCACCTGTCCAACCAGGTCCTTCAGCTTCCTACCCATCTCTTCATATGCCTTTGTGATATCTGGAAATCTGCATTTTGAAGTATCGTTAGTTCCTACATGGACCAAGAGAAATGGGTTAGAATCAGTGGGCTTGATGAGTCTCATCAGACTCTCTGTTACATCCCGAATCTTGGCTCCAGGGAGACAGCAGACCTCTTGATTCATTTTGTCAGGCCTGCAGATGACCACTTCTGTTCCTCTAAGCAAGGAGTCTCCAATCACCACCACTCGCCTCTTTTGAGGCTTGGCAGGTGCCCTTTGGTGTACTGTTGGATTTCTCTGTGCAGGGTCTTCAAACTGCCCTTGCTGTTCTAGGTGCAGTTCCTGTTCCTGGCTGATAAAGGAGAGAGGTTGGAATCTATTGTGCAGTTGCAAGCTGTCTGTCTGTTTCCTAGTTCTTCCTTTTCTGACTGTGACATTCCTCCAAGTATCTGCCTCTTGTATTTGTGAAATACCCTCACCCTGATTTAGATTCTCCCTGTCACTAGTTTTGAAAATGTTTTTAATCTGCTTCCTGCAACACCCCCTCCTGGTCCCTAAGGTTGCGAAGATTGAAAACAAAGGCCTCCAGCTGCCTGACCTTGTCCTCCAATAGGGCCACCCACTTGCACTTTGAGCAAATGTATCCCGGTACCTGGTTTGGCAGAAAAACGAACATGCCACAGGTGTTGCAAGTAACTACATCTGCCCCCTGCCCTTCCATCCTGACTAATTGGTCAGTTACTTGAAAATGGAAGAAAGAAAGGAAAAAGATAATAGGAACCCCCTCTGGTTGTTGTTGTTTTTTAATTCACGTGCCATCAGGTGCGCGCTGCTGGCAATATTAAGATACAGCCAAACCTCCTTGAGCTCTCTGGAAATTCTGCAAGCAGTTTGAGAAACTCCTCCCCCACCTAGCCTTTTTAAATCCTACAAAAAACAGTATTCAATTCCTTTGTTTTAAAGCAAAACTGCTGGCAATATTAAGATACAGCAAAACCTCCTTGTGCTCTCTGGAAATTCTGCAAGCTGTTTCCGAAAGCCAATATTAAGATACAGCAAAACCTCCTTGTGCTCTCTGGAAATTCTGCAAGCAGTGTGAGAAACTCCTCCCCCACCTAGCCTTTTTAAATCCTGCAAAAAACAGTATTCTATCCCTTTGTTTTAAAGCAAAACTGCTGGCAATATTAAGATACAGCAAAACCTTGTGCTCTCTGGAAATTCTGCAAGCTGTTTCCGAAAGCCAATGCCAAATAAACCTTTATTTTTAAAAATGCCACAAAAGTCTCTGTGTGGTTAAAAGAGAAGAAAGATGCCTTCACATCTTTCCATTTCTATCAAGAGGATTCTTGTAACTATCCTTTCAAAACAATGCACATGCATTAAAAGAGTGATCCGTCCAACAATTTTTTAAAATAGGTCACTGTTAGAATCTGCAGACTGTGATCACTGAGATGCTGTGGTCCATCAAATTGAAAGCAGATATCAAATCATATCCTATGTATGGTATATTCCATTGATGGCGAACCTTTTAGAGACCGTGCCCAAACTGTGTTTCAAAACCCACTAATTTTTTCTCAGAGTGCCAATACAGCAATTTAACCTGAATACAGGTGGCTGTGAATGGGTGATGAGTGCCCACAGAAAGGGCTCCGAGTGCCACCTTGGGCACCCATGCCATAGATTTGCCAACACTGGCATATTCTATATACAAAGTTGGACCCCACTGTTATATTAGTGACTCCACCAGTCAAAGCAAGATCCTTGAGACTGAAAAGATTAAAAAGGGGCAGCAAACCCACACTATCTATTCAGGGAATTATGTCCTTGACTTGATGCTGTGCCAACATCAGCTAGAAATCAATTAGCCCCTCTAAGAAATACCTATTTTATTTACAATAGAATGTGCACTAAGTCTGACACTGCTATCTCATAATGTTTCAGAAAAGAAGTGGGAATCCATTCTTCACAGTTCGCAAAGCAAATAGCTCATCATACAAAAGTAAGTTACTTTTAAACAGAACCCTGTAGAAGATATTTAGAAAATATTCACTGCAATTTATATGTTGAATGCATGGTAGAACACATGGATATGAGTGGAAATAGGAAAACTACTGAAGCATATATTGGAACCCAGAGCTGTAAAACTATATTCTTCTATATTCTTATCTGATAAATAAATAAATCTTGAATTCAAGGCCTATGTCCTGATAGTCAGCCAGGGTAGGAAAGTGGGAGAGTCTGATTTTAGGCCAGAATTACATAGACCCAAGATATATATGCTTGTATTGTTATCTTTTGTACCTTTCTGGAGGTGAATCTCTTTCATGTTTGACTCAGGGCCAGGCTAGATGACAAGGTTATAGTATTTTTGTCGAGACCAGAACTATCATTTTATGGGTATATAGCTCAGATGTCTAAAAATCAACCTTCACCAAACTTGTAGAACTTTCATGTCTCTTTGTGCCTAGGGGGTTGTTTTATAAGGTTTTAAAGGCTAACCTATAGGGCAGTGGTGGTGAACCTTTGGCACTCCAGATGTTTTGGAACATAACTCCCACAGTCCTTTGTCATTGGCAATCTTGGCTTGGAATTATGGAAGTTGTGGTCCAAAACATCTGGAGTGCTGAAGATTCGCCACCACTGCTATAGGGGGACAAGGAGACTATGAGTCTTTCATCCAGAAGCATATCAGTGACGCACCCAAAGGGCAACAGCATATTTAATTTTTGCTTTCTATTTACTATTCACTTTTCCAATCTCTACTACTACTTTTTTTTTTTAAAGTACAGTGGTACCTTGTATAAAGTAATTAATTCGTTCCAAATGAAATTCTGTTAAGCAAATGTTCCTTTATACAAATTCCCTATAGGAATGCATTGAAAACAGAGTAATCCCTAATCACGACCATTTTTATGTTGCACGGATTTGCCCCATAAACGCTTCTGTTAACCAAATTTCCCCTATCTCCGGAATTTTTTATGTTGTACAGATTTTATGTTATACAAACCGTTTGTTATACAAGGGTCCACTGTACCATTGTTTTTTTTAAATGTTTTTTTTAATTTTAAACTACATACAACAGCATAAGAAAATGAAAATAAAAAACTACAACAGACAATATAAGTGCACCCCCATCCCACGGGGCCATCCATACATTCTTATTCATTGCTCCATCTTCTATTCTTCTAGTAGTCTTCTTAAAGTTCTCTTCTCCAGAATTGTTGTGAGATATTCGTGGACTCTTTCCCTTTTCCTTCGACTAGTACATAATCTAAAAATTTACCCCAAATATCGTAGAAAATGTCTTTTTTCATTTCTCCTCGTTTAACCTTTAAACTGCAGGACAGTTTGTCGTTTATAGCTATATCCCAAAGTTCATTATACCAGTCTTCCATCTTGAATTCTAGTTTTGACTTCCAATTTTTTGCTATAATTAATCTAGCAGCTGTCATAAAATTTGCTATTAGTTCCTTTGTTGTAACATCATAATCTTTACTTGTTAACAATGATAATAATGCTATCTCTGGATTACAATCTATATCCATCTTAATCATATTACTTAGCTCTAAAAACACTTTTTTCCAGAACCTTTGGACTATTTCACATTCCCACCAAAGATGCAAGGAAGTACCAAGCTCTTTTCCACATTTCCAACATATCTTAGAGTAAGCAGGATTCATTCTATTTAGTCTAACTGGGGTTAAATACCATCTAGAAACCAATTTAAAGTAGTTTTCTTTTATCCTGACCGATAATGATCTCAAAATTCTCATATTCCAAATTTTCTTCCAGTCTTCTTTCTCTATCTGTACATTAAGGTCTTGGTTCCAAACTTCTCTCAAGGTGTTTAACTCCTTCATTTCTGATAATTCCCCTAGTATTTTATATATTTTACGTGTTATTCCTTTCTCTGAATTTTCCTGTTCAGACTCAAGCGATAGTAGGAAATGTTCAAATTTTGTGCATTCTCTGATTTGATTATTTCTCTTTCCCCAGTCCTTCATCCATTTTCCTAGTTGAATATAATTTAACCATGTTAAATCACTGGGTTGCTCTACTACTACTACTACGATGACGACGATGACAATGACGACTACAACTACGACTATGACTACTACACACTGCAAAAAGGAGCTTGGTGTAGCAAGCAAATGACTAGCAGTGACTTCACAACATCCTTCACATTATAGAGAGGAGGAGAGTAATTGAATAGGTGCTTGGCATTTTTTGCCACCATACACATGTTGAATATAATTTATACTTGCAACCTGAAATGAAACATTAAGGCCCTTGGCAATAAAATCAGCCACTAAGTTTATAACCCTGTCTGATCCTTTCAGGAAGTTGCTCTTCAGCCTGTTGCAGAAATAAAAAAGCTACAAAGAGTATTACAATGCCTTGAAGACCAACATATTTTATTTGGTATAAGCCTTGTGGCTATTTTTAGGGCATCACAAGACATCTTATTGTCCTACTTTGTTGCACAAAAGCATCCCTTAGATATGAATATCGAAACATATTTCCATACACATCTTCAGGGGCCCCTTTCTCATACTTTCTTCATGTGTTCTTTTCTTCACTGCTCTAAAACTCCACAACTACCCTTTTCCATGTGGAAGAAGTGTGGGTTCAACAATACTTTTACCCAAGCTCATAGGAGAATAAAACAAAAAAAGCAGCAGAGGTGGGGAAAATGACATAAAGAGGGAACGGGGGAGGGGGAGCAAACTCCAAATAGAATTGGAGAGAATTCTTTCAGAAGGTAGAAAAATATCACTTACTTAAACAAGGTCTTTAGAAATCCTAGGGTGAGTGGATTGTGTGTATCCATATTTTGTACCCTATCCAGATCTATTACAGATGTTACATAGAATAGATTTTTTAAAAAATAGGTATTCTTTCTTTTTCTGTTCACAAAGTATTTGTCCTATTTGGTTAAAGGCTAAGGGAAATCAAGAACAAATATGTTCACTTCATTGCTCCCCATTCAAACATAATATTTAACACAGGATCAAAACGAAGCAAGAGAGCACAATTTCTTTGAAATTTTATTGGATCTCTCTCTGACATCTTGTTTTCTATCTGAAGCTTGTGGGTGTCCTGCCAGGGAAGAGCATTCAAACAAGATGAACCCCATTGACAATTTGAAGTGATAGAAGCCCAAAACAGGTCTGCAGTGTTTACCATCTGCTGTCTTCACACTAAGAACTAATTGTCATTTTGAGCTTTTCTCCAAGCTACAGAAGGAATAACAACAATGGCTGTGTGCTGTCATGTCAATTCTGGCTTAGGGTGACCCTTTCCAGGGTTTTCTAGGTAAAGAATGCACAAAAATGGGTTGCCATTCCCTTCTTCTGCAGGCATCCTGGCCTGTGCAGCTTGCCCAAGGCTACCCAGGCTGGCTGTTCCCGTGGAAGGGGGGCACATTGAGGGAAATGAACTGCCAACCTTTGGCTGCCCAGCCAGGTACTTAAGCCACTGAGCTCCACTGGCAAATAAATATTCATTTTTTCCAGTGGTTCTCAACCTGTGGGTCCCCAGATGCTCCTGGACTGCAACTCTCAGAAGCCTCTACCACTCGCTGTGCTGGAAGGGATTTCTGGGAGTTGAGGTAGAGGAACATCTGGGGACCTACAGGTTGAGAACCACTGATTTATTCAATTTATATGGTTTGCATCTGGCTGCTTAGGCTACTCTCTGTGGTTTACAACAGAATAGAGTAAAAGTAAATGAACAGTTTATTTAAGAGAAACTCAGGATTTCCCACCATTAGTCTGGTTTTCCTATCCAGGTACAAACTAGTAATTGTCCCACCTACCATAGTATTGTTCACACTGACTGGGAGCAACTGTCCAAATTGTCAGGGCCTTTCTCCTTAGCTGCTACTGGGTTTTGTATTTCAACTTCATCCACAATGGTTGCAACCTAGAGTTATTCAGTAGAGTTTGGAAATTGTCATAGTAGTGACCACAATAAAATGCTGAAGGCATCCATAACTGAGGAGTCCCACAGCAGCACCCTATCCCTGCTCAGTCACAGATGGCTTCAGCTTATCGTAACATCCATTCTTCTTCTAAAATGAACTTTCAGAGTGCTTACATTTGCATACAAAGAATGTGGTTTGCCACAGTGAGCTATAGCTGTTCGCCAACTTGTAGCTACACTTCCTCAACAGTGAATTATGCATTCAGAACAAATACTTGGCTTTGAATTAAACCTTTTTTCCTATATTAATTTCAGGCTGGCACATGACTAGAGATCAACAGGTCACACACATACACACAAATATCTTGGGGCGGTGACATGAATCGTCAGTAATAATGGAACGTATAAGAAGAAGTGCAATCAAGTTTGTGGAGAATTAAAAAGCAAAAAATGCTAGCAATAGGACATTTTTTACCTCAACCCTATAACTGAGAGCTCACCGTGCCATGGCTATAGACCCCTATGTAGTTTCTAACAATATTTAAAGCCTGTTCGTATAAGTTTTAAAAATAAGGATGCAATGGGTACTTGCAAAACTAAATAAATCAGATAAATATTGTTTCATCCTCATCAAAACTGAAAAAGTAACACCATCTGTCAGCCCCCCGCCCCGCTCCAGTACAACAGTGGGAAATCCAGGGGCAGGGGCAGGGGAGTTGGTGGCAGCAGTAAGAAAGACTTTGGTTTTTTTGCCCCCCCCCAAAAAAAAAAAATCCACTATCTCAAGCATTTATAAAACTCTGTCAAAATATAAAGACATTTTAAAATTGCAAAACTAATCTTGTTGGGAGGTCCAGCCTCTCTCCCCACCCACTTTGAATAATATATGCAAACGCTAGCAATCTTGTCCTGTAGGAGAAAGCTTGTAAAAGTTTTGTTTTTGTTTTCTTGTGAGAATTATATAAACAATTACTTACATTCCTATTTTTAAGGATCTTGCTAATTAGGAACAGATATGTGATAGTCATTGACTTGCATTTCATCACTGCTTGTATTTCATATACGGGTGCAAGAACAAGGCAACCATCAGCATCCACAGGAGGCAGATGAATGGATTCCACAGCATTGCATCCCTTTGTGAATATTGCAGTCCGAGTTTTGCTCTTTGGGGTTTTCAGTTCAGCAAATTTCTTTTATGGTATACATTTGGTCATCTTCCCATTCAAAAAATCACCTTCTCGTGACACTGACAAGATGAAGGCATGAGTTTGGTCATTCTTCATCACTCCACATGTTACGGTCAAGATCCCATGGGTGTCTTCCACATAGTGAATATAATCTTTTCACCCTGTTTGATGGTAAGAGTCTCTGCATCTATATCTTGAGAGCAATAGAAGCAAGGCTGCTGAGATCCTGTAGGTCCAATCAAAACAGTTCTCATAATTTCTTCAACATTAGCATATGGGTTTTTTTTAATCAGCCACAATTCTGAAAAGGCCTTTGAAGAAAGATTTTGAATAAAAAAATAGGACTTGAAATATGGGAACACTGAGAAGTATTTAATTAAACATTTGTAGATTATTTTATTTCACTGGATTCCAAAATGAATTTATTGGCTCAAATAGTCATAAGCACCCAGAAATCACATTTAAATGGCATCCAATTTTATCCTTTATCTCCAGTGATTTGCTGCTCATCCTGACATCATATTCTTTGCCCACATGGAGCTCTACAATAAGATTACTATGTTGGATTACATAGTCCTGAGTAGCTAGAAATTAGAGATGGGCACAGAACGAACATTTTTTTCATTTCCATTACCGTTTGTCGTTTCCGTTACGTAACGAAATGACAAACGAAAATTGTGATGAAAATGAAATGAAACGAACAGAACCACAAAAATTGTGGTCGTTGCGTTTCGTTTCCGTTAATGGTGACGCGCAATGAAATGAGCTGTTTTAAATGTTAAAAAACGCCCTGGACATCCGTAAAAACGCAGCGATAATTATTTATATTGTCTGATAATACCTACCCGGGGGGTGGAGTCCTTAAAACATTTGTTTTTGTCTTCTCCCATCGCGATGTATTTTTCTTTTCCCTTTAAATTGGATGTCGCCACCAGCCACAAAATGGAGGCAAGCCATGTGATGTGGGATCATGTTCAATCAATAGCATGCCCAGGTTGCAGACTGGGCGGGCAGGTCTGGCAGCCACAGAGGGCATAAAAAGCTCTGGCAGCCCCCATCCTCCTTGCAGTCTGCGGTGGGAGTTAGGGTGGGATTGCTGTCTCTGCTACTCTAGCTTCAGTCCTGCAGCCTCCCTGTGTGCATGCGTGCTGCGTACCTCTCGGTGAGTACCCTCCCCTGCCCCGCAGTGCAGTCACTCTGTGGCTGCCTTGCACCCTGGGCAACGCCCACCGCTGCCTTTGCAGCCTCCCTGCATACCTAGTCTATACTGTGTCTCTGCCAGCATCCATTTTTTTTAGTGTTTTCCCTCTGGTCTAGGGCGTTGGGGGATGCCTGCACACGGAAATGCTTTAAAAATCGCACAAAAAGCGGATAGAAACAACAAACAAAAAAACAAAAAACGGTAATGAAATTTTTCCAAAAATTCCCGACAAACGGAAACGAACCGAAACAGACCTCTCAACGACAAACGAAAAACCGAAATGCCATTTTTCTGTTTCGTGCCCATCTCTACTAGAAATATTTATTTTTCTCTAAAAGGGTGCCCTGTGGATCAGATTTCCTGCTTTCTCTGTTCATATCCTCAATCTTGTTTAAGAGCACATGAGCTATTATGGCACCAAGGCTAATAGGAAGTACCTAATGAGAGAGAATAATGGGAGGTGGGTATTCATTGGGCAACAAATTTATTTATTTATTTATTTATATGCTTATTGACTGCCCGATTTTCCCATAGGGAACTCAGGGCAGTGCACAACACATCACCAAATAGCAACTGCCCAACTATAACCCCAATACATACCCAAATACAAGAACATCATAGAAAATACAAGACATAATAAAATATGCGCCAATATGGAAATACAATATACCAATACTAAAAAAAAAAAATCCAGGAAAGTGGACCTAGCACCACCCACCAAATGGGTAGGATCCAGCAAGAGGAACTGGTACCAGGAGTTTAAAAAAACACTATAACAGTCACTATAACAATGTGCTCAAAGGTCCCCAAAGCATTGCCTGAAGAGCCAGGTCTTTAAGGCCCTTCTGAAAGCTGACAGCAATTCAGCCTGCCTAACCTCCAACGACAGTTTGTCATTGGAGGTTAGGGTCAATCCCTCCAAACTGGGGAGAGGGCCACTATACCCATCCAGGGACCCCCCAAGGAACAGGACCTCCATCTTCCTGGGGTTGAGTGAAACTATGAGTGCCGCAGAAGGGAACTGACTCTGTTTCTTACAGGTTCAGAAAAGCTGGAAAAATGGACTGGTCTTAAAATTCTTGAATACAATTTTCTGTCACCCAATAGTGTAAGATGATGCTGCCAGATGGGTAGCTGGCTCTAGCCTTCGTATTAATCATCTGTGAACAGGCCAAGTCATAATTTGGGCAAGCAGATCCAACACAGAAATATAAAAACAAAGGGAAAGAAAGAGGGTAAGCCATGTCACTTGGTACATGAATTCTGCATTAAGACACTGGAGGCATCCAGTTATTGAGCCTTAATTACAACGTTCAAATATTAAAAGATACAGGAGCTTTTGAAATTGCAGTACCTACAAGGCATTTTTATTTCCATGTTAATCATACCCATTGGAATTGTTTAGTTAGAAATATGCAGAAAAGAACAATTAAGTACATATGTACAGTTGCATAACTTTTCTTTCCTGGAGGGAGATTCAGTGAGACACTCAGAGAAATGGGGAGCAGTAGAATTTAATATGGTGCTTTGATTTAGTTGTACTCTTTGATTCAGCAGTGTCATAATACCATTCATCAAATTAAATCTACATGTTGGAGAAGATTCTGCTGCCACGGAGGGCAGCAGTGACTCTTTCCACTTTCTGAAAAACATGAACAATATAATCTAATAGTGTTAAAGATGTATCCGGAAGTTGAATCATGGCAACTGGACCTCTTTTCTTGAGAGACTGAAGTGTTTCCCTGCTCATCCTGAGGAAAGCTAGCCTGAGGAAAGCTAGTTGTGAGTCCTCCATTTTATAGTTCACTTTGACCTTAAACTCACCTGGATGACTGAGAATCTTCACAGACGTTAAAGATTATCATTTTTCAGACATTTAATTAATATTAGGCATTCACTACTGCAAGCTATGGGGTGGTCTCCAGCCTAGATAGCCTTAAAAGGAGACTAGACAGATTCATGGAGAATAAGTCCATTCCTGGCTCTCATCAGGATGGCAATATGTCTCTGAGTTCCATTTACTATACCTATTAGAGATGGGCACGACTCAAAAAAATGGTGTTTTGTTTGTCGTTTGTCGTTTAGGGGGTCCGTTTCGGTTCATTTTTGTTTTTCGTGAATTTTTTGAAAAAAAATCGTTTTTGTTTTGTTACGTAATGAAACAAAAAAACGAAAACAAAAATGAAAAATTGCTGTTTCGTTAGCATTCATTACAGTTCAATGTATTTGCTGCAACAAAAACGAAACGCACGACAAAATTTCTGTTGTTTCATTTCGTTTCCTTTCATTTTGGAGACAAAATTCATTTTTCGTTTCGTTACGTAATGAAACGAAAAAATGAAAATGAAAACGAAAAATTGCTCATTTCGTGCCCATCTCTAATACCCATTTGTCACCTTGTAGGCTTCTGATTGGCCACAGCAGGAACAGACTAAATACACCTTTGGTTTAGCCCAGTCCCAAACTTCCTATGCTCTTAGAGCAAATCAGCTTTCAAAGGTGGGCGGTCCCCACTTGGTTTCTTTATGAGAAAATCTTAATACCTGGAAAATTTAGAGGCAGCTCAACTGTAGCAGGGTACAAACTAGCATCTCCAGTCGCACAGCTACTGGCAAGGATTTTTTTGACTTTTAATCCAACTACTTTTATCACATCCCCAGCTGACAAACAGCCTTCGTGGCCAAGCTTTTCAGCATCTGGGGGGGACACAAAAACACACATGTGTCACTGATTCTTAACTGCTCTTGTCCATAAAGATGGCTCCTTTCATTCCTTTGACAGATTTTTTTAAAAATGTAGCCCATATATTCCAGTCACACACTAAATATCAGTACAGTAATACCATGTCTTATGAGTGCCTTGGTCTACGAGTACTTCACAAGATGAGCAAAAGTTTTCATAAAATAATGAGCAATGTCTTGCTTATTTTGCTGTCAACCCTCCTCCACTGTGTGTCCCTCGCTGCCGCCACCCTGACACAGATGCCCACACTTCACTGGTGCCACCTGCCCCTCGTTGATGCTGCACATCCAATTGCTGCAGCCGTGGAGGCTGCACACCCCCTCATTGCTGCCATTGCCACCACAGCACACACACCCCCAAACAAACTGTCATCCCATCTTGCCACCGCATGTCCCTTGCACTGCAGAAAGGGGGTGACTGCAAAGCTGGTGGTCACAGTAGCAAGGAGTTGACTGTGAAGGAGGAGATGGTGAGAGACCCTAGAACAAATCATGTAAGTTTTCATTATTTCTTATGGGAATTTTTTTACAAGTATTTTGGTTTATGAGCATGTTTCTAGAACAAATTATGCTCGTAAATCAAGGTATCACTGTATGAGCAAGAGCAGCAGTTTTATGAAATTGCCAGAACTTAGAAGTAAATTGTAACCAGCAATGATACAACTTGTAGAAGGTTTTCACACACCTTTCTATCTGCCAGTTCCTGCAGGGAACAATTAGTGACTTTATATACAGTGGTACCTTGTAAAAAGGAATTTCCCATAGGAATGCATTGAAAACGGAGTCATCCCTAATCGTGACCGTTTTTATGTTGTACGGATTCGCCCCATATGCAATTATGTTAAGAAAATTTCCCCTATCTCCAGAATTTTTTATGTTGTACATATTTTATGTTATACAAACTGTTTGTTATGTGAGGGTCCACTGTACTTATTTACAGCTCAAATCCATTTGCATGACATATGCCATCAGAAAATTGGCAATGTCACAGGCAGAAGGCAATTTGTGGTAATTAAGCATTTCCTATATGTCATGTGGTCTTGCCCATCCCCATTGTATCACTTTCACAGAATGGAAACTATGGGAACCGCAAGCTAAAAGGAGGAAGTATGTAGTAAAATCTCTCAGTGTGGATCAAAATATCCAGCTGTGATAGTTTTTTGTAATTAGGATTCTTGTGGCTCCCATGGCTTCCATACAAGAAGTTGGAAATGTTGCAGGGTAGCAGCTGTAGGCTTCTCATTAAGAAAACTCATTCCCTTCCCATGATGTCAACACCCTTCCATGGGAGTAAACGACACAACTGGATTTCTCTTTGTTTTGTATTAGGATTGGCCCAGGATATTTTGCCATCTGAAGCAAAAAAGGAAAGAAAGAAAGAAAGAAAGAAAGAAAGAAAGAAAGAAAGAAAGAAAGAAAGAAAGAAAGAAAGAAAGAAAAAAGAAAGAAAAGAAAAGAAAAGAAAAGAAACTGTCTCCAGAGTTTGAGAGTTGTCAAACTGGAGGCCATGATGGGAACCACATCTCTGCATTGCTTCTATTGTCGACTCTGCCCTGTGGCCGTGTCTATGTCAGAAATCAAAACACATATTTCCCAAGTTACTATATCTGCTTTTAGTGATATTCAATAAAGAATATATTCTGCTGCTTGCAGTCCTATCATGTTTCACTCTGTCACAATGTGAATGGAAGTAAATATCTGCAAATTAAGATATCACCTCAGACATTATCTATTGTGTGCCATGTCCGACAATTCAACACCCAGGAGAAAATGGCTGTAGTGGATTTTTTTTTGAGGCAACTGGCCTCTGAAGAATACTTCATTTGAATTATGGGTGTGGTTTAACATGATTTTGGCTATTATAAAATAATTTATACATATTTTTGTGTTATTAGTGTTTGTAGCATGACTATATTTGTGTCCACACAGCATCTGCTGTGTTGACGTTAATTCTCAGAAGGTACTGTGTGGGTTAAAATCTATACAGAAATGTTTTGCTCAATATTCTGCTTGATCTTTGATAAGAGATTGGACACAAGTCTGTTCATTTATGTGTAGCATTATTTTAATTGTACCAATAGGGACTGCACAGTAGTAAATGGCACTGTGCCATACCCAGTCTATTATAAGAGGGGGCAACTTTGCTTATGCACAGGGAAGATGAAGCAAAAATTGTGCTTGGCAATTATGTGTCAATGTGTCTTTAAAATGAACATTGTGCTTAATTTAACACAGAAACCCTTGAATGTCATCACAGCAAACCTCCCCAAAACAAAAGTGTCAATCAATCAATCAATAGTTTGTTGTGGTCATATGACCTGTTTAGAGAAAAGAAAAAGAAATAGTAATAGCAAAAACAGTGCAATAAGAAGAAAGAGAGGCATTTACTGGGGTCACAGAGAATATATGCATAGATCAGCCTTCTGCTAGTAGAAGAGCCCTTCTTTGAATAGCAGCTAATTTTTTTTTAGCAACCTGAGTTGTTATATAAGAATTCTGGTCTGAGCGGCAGTACGAGACCAGCCACTTATCTGAATAACCCTGAAATCTGTGGATCAGGGAATGGATTAGATATCTCCTGATTTATTTATAGAAAATACAATGTAAGTGTGTGATAGAATTTCAGGGACCCCCCCCCAGCTCCACAAGGGCAGAATCTTTCTTGGCATGGGATTCCCTGAAACCTGTCCTGAAGTAAAGCTGAGGGGAGAGCATTAAATCTTGCAACGATAAAAGCTCTACAGGATTTTGGTGTTTGAAGCATAGTTCGGTAGGTTGCAGGTATCCAGGTTCTTTTCACTAGTGAAAACAATTCTTGTTTCCCTATGTCATGGAGTCTCTGGCTTAATGCTTGGTAACCTTGTTGTTGTCCAAGCAACAGAATAGAATCAAGGGGCATACTAATAGATCTGATTTTATGTTGAATTGTGGATAACCAGTGACTGATATAAGACTCGGTTAACATAAGGTATATGTAACCCAGGTGTTCAGCCAGAAAGTGAATCCCCAACCAGAATTTTAAAGTCTGGATTCATGCCCTAGTTTCTATTCGGTCAAATCCTACTTCCAAATATAGAGCAGCCAGTCCTATGCAGTTGGGGACATCCTGGATATGATGCAAAAAAATAGTTTGTACTTTCTCTACCTCAGGGTTATATGCGCTGATCCAAATAGGTATCTGATAGAGCAGTTGGGTCCTTGTTTTTGCTTTGAAAACCTGAGCCATGGAGAGGATGTGATGTCCGCCATTATTATAAAAAGAAAGTGAGCAATGGCTGTCACACTGCAATTGGCCTTACTAAGCGCATAACTGTGGTGGCCAGTCCAGCTACGGTAGGTCTTAAAATTTAGCCCCAGATACTTGAATTCTTTTTCTTGCTCTAGGGCAGTGATGGCAAACCTTTTAGAGACCAAGTGCCCAAATTGCGGTGCAAAACCCACTATTCCCCCCCCCCGCAAAGTGCCAATACAGTAATTTAACCTGAATACAGGTGGCTGTGAAGGGGCGATGTCGGGTGCCCACAGAAAGGGCTCCAAGTGCCACCTTTGGCACCCATACCATATTTTCGCCAACACTGCTCTAGGAGGTTATTCTGGATTGTCCATCGAAATTTCTTCCAGGTCTTGGAAAATGCCACCTTCTTGGATTTTTTGATATTAATGCTTAAGTTGTTATTACCGCAGTACAAACAAAAGTAGTTTTACAGCAGTTAAAAAGGAGGAACTGAGTAAAACCCCTGATCTCCTAGACCAGTGATGGCGAACCTATGGCACGGGTGCCAGAGGTGGCACTCAGAGCCCTTTCTGTGGGCATCCAACATTGACCTTTCATAGCTACCTGTTTTCAGGTTAGGGTTAGGGTTAGGGTTAGGGTTAGGTATATATAGGCACTTTGTGAAAAAATTAGTGGGTTTTGAATCCCAGCTTGGGCACTCGGCCTCCAAAAGTTTCGCCATCACTGTCCTAGACTGTGTACAATCCTGGAGTATATAAGCAAGAGAAGTCTGAGGGGGAAAAGGGCCATGAAAGGCTCATGCGTACTAAGAGATAAGGGACTAAAATACTCTTTGAGCAGCTGTTCCTATCTGAGAAACTCAAATATGGCTGTCCCCTGATCCCTTCCTTCCCTTGTGATATGGGAAACCGGAAGAGAAAGGTTTTCATCCCTCATAGTGGATTTCCCCCCTCCTTTTTGCATGCTTTAATGTTACATTTTAATGTTGTAAGATGCCTCTTCTAATTCTTTGTTCTTTATTTGAATATGTCTTAAATGTTTTGGGCTGTATGCTGTCCCTCATTATTGTAAGCCATCTTGGGTCATTTTCAAATGAGAAAGGCAGGGTAAAATTATTCAAAATAAATAATTAAAAATAATAAAGGTTGGAGTACACGTGACTTTCTTTCAAGACAAAAAAAAAAGTGGAATGCTTTTTCTTCCACTTCAAGAGAGTAAAAAGACCAGCAGGGTGTATGAGGGAGGGTGTTGGACTGGGACTCAGGACACCTGGGATCACAAAAATCCATGCTTGGCTATGGAAACTTACTTTGGGGACAGCATTGGCACAACCATCCCTTAAATATCCCACATAACTCAGAAACCCCAGTAGGGATGATATGAGACAGAAAAAAAGATAAAACACACAATAAAGAAAGTGAAATGACAATGTTTTCTGAGAACAGCAGGATCCCATATTCATGTGATGAGTATCTGGGGTTTCAATTATCTGTGGTTTGCCACAGCCCTATATACAACATACAGGGATGCCCCCTTGTGGCTTTTGCCCCACCCTTTGCATGTTGTTTATAGGGTTCCCTCATAAGTGCACTTGCAGGTACCCATGGCTGATTAGTGAAGCGTTTCCTCGTGGATACAGGGACTCCACTGTACTTGGCTTGAATGTATTGGCATAGAAGAGGTACATAAATCTAATTAGTAAACAAGCAAACAAATGGGCAGCATGTACAAAAAGGAATATATAAGCAAAGCTCTTGGTTGAGCCGTCTCATTGAGATTACTTGCTACAGCAAGTCTTTGGTAAAGACGTTCATTTCATGCACGATCCAAGGTGATTTGAGGAGTCTATAATCCTGTCACTCTGAAATGGAGTCAGCTTCCCAAGAAAGGATGAGATCAAGTGACTCATCCCCAGTACCACAATCCTGTTCATTCATTCATTCATTCATTCATTCATTCATTCATTCATTCATTCATCTATATACCACCCCATTAATACAATGCACTATTCTGGGCAGGTCACAAAATAATAAAATAAACAGGCATATAACAATAAGTGTATAAATGAACACTGAAAGGAGTTTAACAAGTGTTAAAACATCAAAAACCAATGGCACCAAAAGCACACTACAGTATCTCTCTGGGCCTTTTCACACGACCCCTAAGATCCGCTGGTCCCTTAAATTCGGACCAGAGATCTTGGGGGTTCATTTTTGTTCCTGCGTCCCCCACCCCTCAGCACTTCCTGCTCCTGTCGGCGTGAGGGGGGGGAGGCAAAAAAAGGACAAAAGAAGCCTTTACTAACCTGCCCGTGCGGTCGAACTTGCCACGAGCCCCTTTACTTCCTGCTTCCGCCTCAAGGAGCTGTTAAAGGGGCGGGAGGCAAAAAAACAACAGACAAGCCAGGAGAGCCAGGCACTCTTATCCGCATCTAATTTTTTATCACCTCCAAAGAGAAGGTACAAGGAAAGTGTGCTGGGTCACGCTAAAGTGGGCGGGGTCGCACTTAATTGTCTCCAAACTCCGGAGCTGGTGGGTAAACATTTCTAAGCTCTGGAGCTGGGAGCCATTTGCAGCGCAGCTTAGGGGTTATATATAAACGCCCTCTGAGAGCAGGACAAGAGGTGTCACATCAAGCAGGGTCATTGTAAAGGGCTTCCCTACAAATACTGGTATGTGTGCTGAGCTGCCTTCTAATCATTAGAAAGGAGGGGGCCAGGCATAGTTCCATCAGGTTAAGAACATAAGAACATAAGAACATAAGAAGAGCCATGCTGGATCAGGCCAAAGGCCCATCTAGTCCAGCTTCCTGTATCTCACAGCGGCCCCACCAGATGCGTTTGGGAGCGCATGAGACTAGATATCTGTCTCCTGATACCACTCCCCTGCATCTGGCCCTTGAAGTACCCTGGTTTAAAGCCTAGAGATTACACATCTCCATCATGGTTTGTAACCCGTGATGGACTTTTCCTCTAGGAATCTGTCCAATCCCCTTTTGAAGGCATCCAGGCCAGATGCCATCACCACATCCTGTGGCAGGGAGTTCCATAGACTTACAACGCGCTGGGTGAAAAAATATTTTCTTTTGTCAGTTCTTACTCTCCCAGCACTCAATTTGAGTGTATGTCCCCTAGTTCTGGTATTTTGAGAGAGGGAGAAGAGCTTCCCTCTATCCACTTTACTCATACCCTGCATTATTTTGTATGTCTCAATCATATCCCCCTCAAGCGCCTTTTTCTCCAGACTGAAGAGGCCCAATTGTTTTAGCCTTTCTTCATAAGGGAGGTGCCCCAGCCCAGTAATCATTTTAGTCGCTCTCTTCTGCACCTTTTCCAGTTCCACTATGTCTTTCTTGAGATGCGGTGACCAGAATTGTACACAATACTCCAGGTGGGGCCTTACTATTGTTTTGTATAACGGCATTATAATGTTGGCTGTTTTATTTTCAATCCCCTTTTTGATAATCCCTAGCATGGAATTGGCCTTCTTCACTGCTGCCACACATTGGGGAGACACCTTCATGGAGCTGTCCACCAACACACCAAGATCTCTTTCCTGATCCGTCACGGATAACTCAGAGCCCATGAGTTGATAGATGAAGTTTGGATTTTTGCCCCAATATGCATTACTTTACATTTGGTTACATTAAAACGCATTTGCCATTTCTCAGCCCACTCCCCCAGTTTGGAGAGATCCTTCTGGAGCTCTTCACAATCTTCTCTAGTTTTTACCACATGGAAAATTTTGTGTCATCTGCAAACTTGGCCACCACACTGTTTATCCCTGTCTCCAGGTCATTTATGAACAGATTGAAAAGCACCGGTCCCAGGACCGAGCCCTGGGGCACACCGCTTTTCACTTCTCTCCATTGTGAAAATTTCCCATTGACACCTACTCTTTGTTTCCGGGATCTCAACCAGTTCTCAATCCATAAGAGGACCTGCCCTCTTATTCCCTGAGAGTGCAATTTTCTCAGCAGCCTTTGGTGAGGGACTGTGTCAAAAGCCTTTTGAAAATCCAGATAGACTATATCCACCGGTTCACCCAAATCCACGTGCCTGTTGACCTTTTCAAAAAATTCTAAAAGGTTTGTAAGACAAGATTTACCCTTACAGAAGCCATGCTGATTTTCTCTCAGCAAGGTTTGTTCTTTTATGTGTTTTAAGATTTTCTCTTGGATGAGGCCTTCCACCATCTTCCCTGGGACAGATGTAAGGCTAACCGGCCTGTAGTTTCCTGGGTCCCCCTCCTTCCTTTTTAAAAATTGGTGTGACATCCGCTATCCTCCAGTCCTCCGGCACTGTGGCGTTTGAAGAGACAAGTTGCATATTACCGTTAAGAGATCTGCAATTTCATTTCTCAGTTCCCTAATAACCCTTGGGTGGATGCCATCTGGGCCCGGTGACTTGTTAATCCTCAATTTATCAATTAGTCCTAAAACCTCCTCTCTTTTAACCTGTATTTGATTTAATTCTTTAGTCAAGAGGGGCGGCTCAGGCAGCGGAATCCGCTCAAGGTCCTCTGTCGTGAAGACAGACGCAAAGAACTCGTTCAATTTCTCTGCAATGTCCAAGTCCTCCTTAACCTCCCCTTTTCCTCTCTCACCATCCAGAGGCCCAATTGGTTCTCTGGCAGGTTTTCTACTTCTAACATATTTAAAGAAGCTTTTATTATTACCCTTTATATTGCTAGCCATGCGTTCCTCAAAGTCTTTCTTTGCCTCCCTTATCATCTTTTTACATTTCTTTTGCCAGAGTTTGTGTTCCTTTTTATTTTCCTCATTTGGGAGGATTTCCATTTACAGAAGGACCTCTCCTTGTGCTTTAGAGCCTCTCTAACTCCACTCGTTAACCATGCCGGTGTCCTCTTGGACTTAAATGAGCTCTTCTTTCTTTGTGGTATGCACTTGTGCTGGGCCTCTATTATTGTTGTTTTAAACAGGCTCCATGCACTCTGAAGAGATTGGATTCTTCTAACCCTCCCCTTCAGTTTCTCTCTAACTAGTTTCCTCATCTGAGGGAAGTTTGCCCTTCGAAAATCAAGGGATTTTATGTCTGATTTGGTTGACACTCTTCCTCCGACATGCATGGCAAAGGTAATTGCAGCATGGTCACTGTTCCCCAGAGGCTCAGTGACATTCACATCCCTGACGAGGTCCTGAGTATCACACAATATTAGATCTAGAGTTGCCTGTTCTCGGGTGGGCTCCATGACAAGTTGCTCTAAGGCACAGTCATTCAGCAAGTCGAGAAACCCAGTTTCTCTTTCTTGCCCGGAGCTCGCATTGGCCCAGTCAATGTGGGGATAATTAAAGTCCCCCATGATTACTATCCTATCCCTCTTAGCCACCTCCATGATTTCTCTCCTCATTTCAAGGTCCCCCTCAAGTTTTGATCTGGTGGACGATAGAATACTCCAACTATCATATCACTCTTTGGACCTGGTAGTTTAACCCACAGTGATTCTATGGCGGAGTCAGACCCTCTGTCAATCTCCATTCTGCTGGATTTTATGCCTTCTTTGACATAGATGGCCACTCCTCCTCCAACCGCCCCTCTCTATCCCTTCTATAGAGTTTATAGCCTGGGATTGCTGTGTCCCACTGGTTCTCCACATTCCACCAGGTTTCTGTTATGGCTATTATATCAATGTTATCCCTAGCTGCCAGATGTTCAAGTTCTCCCATCTTTGCTCGGAGGCTTCGAGCATTGGCGTAGAAGCACTTGTACAGTGGGTCCCGCAACAGCTGCTGCCTTGTTCTTCTCCCCACAGCTTTTATTTTCAGTAGACGAACTGTCACATTCCGCTATTCTGCCAGTGTTAATACTTGCTATGTCATCTCTATGTGATTCTCTACCCTCTCAACCTCATTCCCGAGGATGAGGTGTTCAACTCGGATGCCACACAGCTCCTGTCGGCTTTCCCCAGTTATCAGTTTAAAAGCTGCTCTGCTGCCTTTTTGAGGTTGAGTGCCAGCAATCTGGTCCCATCATGATTCAAGTGCAACCCATCCCTCCTGAAGAGGTTTGGCTTGTCCCAAAATGTTCTCCAGTTCCTGACAAATCTAAAGCCCTCCTCTCGACACCATCGCCTCATCCACGCATTGAGGCTTCTCAGTTCTGCCTGCCTGGCGGGACCTGCACGAGGAACAGGTAGCACTTCTGAAAATGCTACCTTGGAAGCCCGGGACTTCAATCTTCTACCTAGCAACCTGAATTTGGCTTCCAAGACTGACCGCTTGGCCTTCCCGACATCATTGGTACCGGCGTGTACCATGACCACTGGCTCCTTCCCAGTTCTCTCTAACAAGCTATCTATATTTCTGGTGATGTCTGCAACCTTTGCACCCGGCAGGCAAGTGACCATCCGGTTATCATGCTCCTCACAAATCCATCCCTCCGTATTTCTAATGATAGAATCCCTAGCACAATGAGCTTCTCTCCTGCAGCCTGCTCATCAACATGTACCTGATCTTGTATCTCATCAATAGTGATGAGGGAGAGATCCTCCAGCGGAACCACTTCTTCCTCTATGTGTGCCTCATGAGGTGTGCTGAGGGAAAGAGCTTCAAATTGATTGTGCAAGATGAGACTCTCTGAGCGATGCCTTGGCCTTCTAGTCCTTTGAGTCACATTCCTCCACCCATCCACCTCCTGAGTTGGGGGAGTGACTTCCTCCTCTGAAGTGTGCCCTGTCTCTTCTTGGACCTGGATAGTCTCTTCCGCTCTGTCCAGGAACTGCTCAAGCTCCTTAATATGTTGCTGGTCCACTATGCGAGCCTCTAGCTGCTGGACCTTCTCTTCCAATAGCGCAACCAGCTTGCACTTGCAGCAGATATAGTTCTGCACACGCTCTGTCAAGACAACAAACATGGCACAAGTACTGCAGGTAACTACAGCTGCTCCCTGCAACTCCATTTTAACTATTACAATAAAATGTATTCAAGGTCTCAAAAATGTAAACTTGCACTTTTTTTTTTAATCTAGTAAGACTCTTTACTTCTTTTATTGTTTAGTCAAAATCTAACAGTGTAGGGGTCGCTAAAGCACCTCTACTCCAACTACAAGCACGTCAGGAAGTGTAGGACCTCCTGAGGAGTTGCTTGGCTTGGGAACTCAATTAAAACCAGAATTTTTTTTTTTTTTTTTAGTTTGCACGCGCCGTAAGGCGCGTGCTGCTGGTAGCAGCTATTTAAAGCTAAAACTCCGCCCCTTGCTCCTGCAAAAAGAAGAAGTTAGCTCTGCCCTTTGTTCTGTGCTCCTCTGACCAGCTCCTTCCTCTCTGCTGCTCTGCCAGAAGAGGACTGAGAGACTGCTGGTAGCAGCTATTTAAAGCTAAAACTCCGCCCCTTGCTCCTGCAAAAAGAAGAAGTTAGCTCTGCCCTTTGTTCTGTGCTCCTCTGACCAGCTCCTTCCTCTCTGCTGCTCTGCCAGAAGAGGACTGAGAGACTGCTGGTAGCAGCTATTTAAAGCTAAAACTCCGCCCCTTGTTCCTGCAAAAAGAAGTTAGCTCTGCCCTTTGTTCTGTGCTCCTCTGACCAGCTCCTTCCTCTCTGCTGCTCTGCCAGAAGAGGACTGAGAGACTGCTGGTAGCAGCTATTTAAAGCTAAAACTCCGCCCCTTGCTCCTGCAAAATGAAGAAGTTAGCTCTGCCCTTTGTTCTGTGCTCCTCTGACCAGCTCCTTCCTCTCTGCTGCTCTGCCAGAAGAGGACTGAGAGACTGCTGGTAGCAGCTATTTAAAGCTAAAACTCCGCCCCTTGCTCCTGCAAAATGAAGAAGTTAGCTCTGCCCTTTGTTCTGTGCTCCTCTGACCAGCTCCTTCCTCTCTGCTGCTCTGCCAGAAGAGGACTGAGAGACTGCTGGTAGCAGCTATTTAAAGCTAAAACTCCGCCCCTTGCTCCTGCAAAAAGAAGAAGTTAGCTCTGCCCTTTGTTCTGTGCTCCTCTGTCCAGCTCCTTCCTCTCTGCTGCTCTGCCAGAAGAGGACTGAGAGACTGCTGGTAGCAGCTATTTAAAGCTAAAACTCCGCCCCTTGCTCCTGCAAAAGAAGAAGTTAGCTCTGCCCTTTGTTCTGTGCTCCTCTGACCAGCTCCTTCCTCTCTGCTGCTCTGCCAGAAGAGGACTGAGAGACTGCTGGTAGCAGCTATTTAAAGCTAAAACTCCGCCCCTTGCTCCTGCAAAAAGAAGAAGTTAGCTCTGCCCTTTGTTCTGTGCTCCTCTGACCAGCTCCTTCCTCTCTGCTGCTCTGCCAGAAGAGGACTGAGAGACTGCTGGTAGCAGCTATTTAAAGCTAAAACTCCGCCCCTTGCTCCTGCAAAAGAAGAAGTTAGCTCTGCCCTTTGTTCTGTGCTCCTCTGACCAGCTCCTTCCTCTCTGCTGCTCTGCCAGAAGAGGACTGAGAGACTGCTGGTAGCAGCTATTTAAAGCTAAAACTCCGCCCCTTGCTCCTGCAAAAAGAAGAAGTTAGCTCTGCCCTTTGTTCTGTGCTCCTCTGACCAGCTCCTTCCTCTCTGCTGCTCTGCCAGAAGAGGACTGAGAGACTGCTGGTAGCAGCTATTTAAAGCTAAAATTCCGCCCCTTGTTCCTGCAAAAAGAAGAAGGTTCCACAGAGTCGTTATCTCCTCAGTCCGTGCGAGCTTTCCACTATTAAGGTCTTTATCATGCATATGTATATGTTAGAATTAGAAGCTCCTTGCTGTGATAGATTATGCTGTGCACCATGAATTCCCCTGCATTGCATAGTATAGACATGGGGGACATTAGCACAGTACTTATTGCCACCATGCAAATTTCTGATATTTTTCCTATACAAAGAAAACCTAAATCCATCAAAGACATAAAGCAATTAAGCAAAAGGACTGATTCTGTCTTTCAAGTGAAGAAAGATGTTGTACATTCCTTACAGAGGAAATGAGAATAATGTCGACTATTTACAAGGATCAAACATTGCCCCTGAAGGTTGGAATTAAAGGAAGAGATGCCTTTGAAACCACCTTTTCAAGACTGCTACTTTGTTGAAAAAGAAGCACTGCACAGTTATATCCTTTCACAAGCTCTTCCCTGATTTTACAAATCTACATTAGCTGCTGCTGTGCTCACATCAAAGCAACCAAACAATTAGTTCAATAGCTTTTCCTTCTGATGCTCTGAAATTGTGAAAAGGGTCTGATTATGTAAAAGTGTGTATATGCATATGTGTGTGCATCTGTGAGTGTGAGTGTGAATTTAAGTTGGGGGTGGGAGGGAAGCATCTTACTGGGATTTCATTTATATGATTATCCTATCATTAACTGTTGCAGCAACTGTACATTTTAGATAGATGGGTTTTAAAAAGGCAAATTATGCTTCCAATCACTATATTATGGCACAATAATTGAGGTCAGTATTTTATGAAGAAATAATTTAGAATAAATGTTGCAGTAAAGTGTTTAATGCTCTGTTTAGCTACGGGAAGCTACATTAAAATGCATGGATTTTTTTTTTCTCCTTGGCAGTTCTTATTCAGCTGAAACATCCTCAGATCAAGTATGCTAATGCAACATAGCAAGTCGCAATCATGTCTCAGCCAACACCGACTACAACCCAACAGTGTTCCTCCATTGGATCTTCTTGTTTCATCCCAAACTGGCAAACCCTGTCCCTTCCTCTTCCCCTAAGCTATTTTTTTTAAATATTATTATTTTGCATAATATATACAAACAAAATTCAATAGTATTAAGGGTCACATTAGACTGCTAATACAGACCAGAGTCTAGAGTAGACAGCTCCTGTCCCCTTATCTATTACTAATACAGAGGTATTGGTGATTCCACCCTTGAACAGCCATCTGCAAGACTTCCAGACTTAGTGTCACTTTTTAACGTCTTTATGACTATTTTGCCCTTTATTCATTTATCTGCTTCTGGGCCCAGCTGTATATCATCTTCCAGCTCTCCTTTACATAATGCCTTGGGTGGTCTCGCAGCGCCTCTGAGAGCATATCCAGTTCTGCAATGTCCAGTAACTTTTCCAAGAGTTCAGCCTTCGTTGGTATTTTTAAAAGCGATGGGTTGTTACTTTTTTTTCCCACAGCCCACGAACTGTACAAGTTCACCGAGAAACAGATCCCATTAAACTGTTTACTATGAGTTTAAGTGTGCAGAGGATGTTCAGATGCTATACTTGAAAGGTTGTTGGGTCACTGGGGAAGAGTGATGGGGTTCGATCATTCCAATCCAGCCTTGACAGAAGTCAAGCAGCACTGGGGACTGAAAGGCTTGAGTGGAAGATAAATATCTAGTTGTTTGCTACACAATGAAATCTTTCCCCATCACGAATTAATCTAAGTACCCTGACGTCTATGGTTCAATATACATAATCTTGGAGAATAGGAGAACAAGGGATGCCTTGATCTTATCTATTTCTTGCATTTTAAAAAAATCTCTGGGGAAGTGCAACACAGTAATACATGTGTCTATGAAGAAGTCTCTCTGAGTTCAATCAGACCTTGTTCTACTTAAAAATGTATATGACTGTAATCTTCATTTCCACATGGGCTTTCTTTCAGAAGAAAGTGGGGTTTTTTTGGGCCATTTCAAATATTCTTTGCATATCCATCCAGTCCTGTTTTTAGAACCGACAGACCACCTGGGCATACAAAGAGGTAAATTGTCTCACTTAACCTGCAGATCCTTTGAACTTAACAGCTAGCTATTAATTTTGGCATCAGGTGGTTTCTCCAGTGCATATAGCCGTTTGAATTGTTCATTTAGGATGTGATTAGTTACCAAATTCAAAAATGTTACTTGTTCACAGAATAAAACTATATTTATTTCCATGCTATACTTCTTCTTTATTACTGGAACAATCCCACCATGGTATTGCATTTTAATACCTTATGATTTAATGCAAATATTCTCTATCTATATACTAGTATAGTTATTTAAAGTTACATATTTCTTGCAAATGAGACCACTCATCTCACAAATGATTATGGAACAAAGGAAGACTACAAGTTGGTGCAGGGTGTAAGATGTGACCCCATGCTTGGATGAACAGTCTTTCCCTGCCTAGCAAGTTACAAATGTATTTTGAAAATGAGGTTCCTATTCACTCTGGAGAGCATAATCAGATTTATTTAATGGTAAAGCAGAAAAGAAAATGGGTGAATGGCTTTTTCAATGCACCATCAAGAATGCAACATAATCAGCTGAAAACCAGAAGAGGAAAAGTATCCCAAAGAACAAATCTGAAAGAATATTATGCATGGGAAGCATTACATGATCTGAGCAGGGCTGTTACTAACAGAACATTTGGGAGGTCATTATTTCACAAGGTTGCTGTAAGTCAGAACTGACTTGATGGCACACAACAACAACAAAGCTCCACTAGTCAAGACAAGTTCAAATGAAACTCAAAATGCATATCCCATCCTATATTATATTGCACACCTCATTCTGCTGCTATATGTCTGAAGAAGTGGATGTGTAGTCCACAAAATGTTACATTAAAATATGAAAGTTAGTATTTAAGGTGCCACATGTTTTTTTGTCTTTTCTTTTATTTTGCTTTTCTTTGATTTTTGCCTGTAATTCTTGAAAAGACAAACACAGCTACCCTCTCTGAAACTTCTACTAATGAATATAATATTTCCTGCAACTTAAAAAATAGCAGCAGTGCTAGACAGTACACGCCTAGGTGCAGAGCACAGGTCTCTTTGCTTCCTTCCCTTGCATCAACCCAGAGTCATGTCTGAGGAAGTGATCACCTCAGGAAACACAAAAAGACAGCTTCTTTGTATTAACCAAAGCCCTGTTTCAGGTCCCATTGGGGGTGGGGGTGGTTTTTTTTAATTGCAAGCAATGTTAGTTGTTTTTGTCTAAATAACAAGCCACCCAACTGCTCCACAGGCCATGGCCTCTAGTCTGAAGAATTTCACCCATTCCTTAGATCCAAGATTTTACCTAAAATTCTGCAAATCCAATCTGGCTTTTATGATGAAGTTGAGTTTTGATCTAATATCATTTAATAGAACATAGTAGTGGTAAAAACGTCTATCTTTGTCTGTGAAAAGGACCTATGGTAGGCACTGAACATTGCAGAGGTGACATCTTTTATTAATAGTAGAAAGTGATAGTAACTGTGGGGGTAGGGGGTGGGAGGACAAGGGCATATATAAAAACAATGTGTCTGGTATCAACTTTACATCTTAAAGATATCATGGTTCTCACATGACTGAACCCATACACAGATTCAAAGGGCATGGCTGCTAAGGGCTGACCATGGACCCCTTAAGCACTGGAATTGTTACATACCCATTTACCCTTAAGGTTGGATTGGGGGACAGAATTTAATGTTTCAGAGCAATGTGCTGAACATATTAGGCAAGGTCATTTGGGGAAAGGTAGGCAGTATTTGTAATGGATTTCACAGATGCCTTCTAGGTCCCACTTAAATTACACCAGAAGGAATGGCAATTGCGAGGCTTCTAGCTATAGCATGGACATATGTGTGTGTTTTACTGCAGTCCAGAGGACTGTGTTAAAATTTATCACAGTATGATACCATTATTAGACAAATGGTTGCACATAATTAAAGGGTACTGTGCAAGCCTTCTGATTCCATAATTTGATATCTTACCTCTTTTTCTTATGACCTTTCAAAAAGGAATGGTTCTTTTTGGTGTTTTTGAAGAGGGCAAGAAGGGGCAATCTATAAACATAGATAACAATAACAAAATCATTAGCAGTTTAGATGTGAAGGCCAGGCTGTGAAAATGTGGCAAATGAGAGTGAATGTAGTGCATGACACTTTTGTGACATATAACCATCAAAGCAATCTCTAACAATAACACCTTTTTAGGAAATCTATCAAATTCTAGCTAAAGCTAAAGGACTCAAGGAATATGAAAACATTGAGTGCAAGGACGTATCACTGGAGAGAGACCAAGGCCAACATAATCCGTTGCTGCATAATAATTCCCCATTACTTTGCATAGCTTTGAAATCCAGACAGCGAAGAAAGCTGACAGAAAAAAAAAGATTCATTTGCAGTAGATATTGGAAGGAGTTTTATGATTATGCAGACTTCCAGAAGAAATAAATAGTTGCTAAATGAAAGGAAGCCTGAATTCTGACTAAAAGGTAAGTCTGGCATACTTTTCACATATTGTATTAAGAGAAGAAAAGGCTCATGGGAAAAGACAATGCTAGTAAGGCAGTAGGAAAAGAGAAAGACTCAACTGACGCAATAAAGGAAGCCATGGCCTTTAGATTGAAAGCCCCAGATAGGACCTTTTGGAGGCCATTAATTCACAGGGTTGCCTTTAGATGGATATTGTGTGTGTGTGTGTGTGTGTGTTGTGTTGTTACAGTCATGACTGACTCTTCATGACCCCTTCTCCATGGAGTGCTTAGCTATCGAAATCAGGCGAGATCAGATGTGCTTAGGGCATCTAGGCAGCACTTAGCTGGAAATTATTTGATGTCAAATAATAGCTGAAGCAATGCATGCATGAAATAGGATTTTTTTATAAGCATCATCACTAAATGCGAAATTTAGTTCTTAAAGCTGAATCTTTGCATTTAGTACTTGGAGTAGAGTGTGTCTCCTTGAAAAGAATTGTTGATGTCACCAGTTTTGTAGCACTACTGGTGTGCAAGGTATGTCACATAATAGTTTGGATTAGTCTTCCCTCAACTCATGATTGCAGAAGATGGAAGTTGTAGTCTTAGTTGAATTCTACTAAGTCAGAGACATGGTACATCTTTTCAAATAAGTTTGAACAAAGTTCTTTAAATATCTGAAGGTAGCATGGTCACACTTAGAGGCTGGTGTGAGGGATCTATCCAACTAGAATGAGTTTTCTATGCTACACAACCAGTAAAAACCATCCTATTCTGAGAATGGGGAAAGAGTTGTGTCATTTTTATAGGCAATAAGTTAAAATAGATTTTTTCTGGTAATCCAGGAAAATAGTCTTGTCAATGAACAAAGTAAGGCTTGTTAGCAAACCCATTGGCCAAGGAGAAAACTGATGAAAGGAAAGGATGTTATTTGCCCATTGAGTTTACAAAGATTAGAGTAGAAGGTTGAATTTACCCTCTTCATGTTGCAAAAATTATGCTATTCAAAAATACCAATATAATTATTTTATGTGCATCTGAATTTATTATCCTTCTGCTTTAATTTAGCCAGTGGCCAGGAAGTTAAAAGTGTCATCTTTCTTGAAAAATGTAGAGTTTTCCAGAACCATGTATGAATATTCATTCAAGAAGTGCTTGAAACATGCACAAGCAGATTCAGCAAACTGATGGGGTTTTCTTCCTGTACACAATTTTAGATCTTTTGGGTGGTTAATGTATGCTCTTTTTTATAGACCTGCAGATGCCATAAGCAAAAGCAAGAATTTGGTGACTCATTTCTTCATGCTTTCACGAAGATATGTGCAAACATATAATTTTGGTCAAAGTGATCCAGCGTATGAATGGATAAAAATCATTGTACACATCAGTTATTTACTTGTATTCTGAGTAACAACAAACCCATTAAAGTACTGTACAGTACTTAAATACAGTATGTATTTAAATAGACCTGATTTGTTAAAGTAGATACATCACTTATCTTTTGATAGTTCTGTATCAATATCCTCTTTGTATCGTTTTACTAAACCAGTGTTCTCCAATTGATTGATGCATTGCAGCTCAAGACAAGGGGGCACCACATGTTTTTTCCTCACCATCTTATTTTGGCCACAACCTGAGGAGTAGCATGTACTTAGATGCTACATTGTCTCTAGGGATGCAATCAATGAAGGTCTAAAACATCTTACTTTAACCATCATAGATAGCTTGTTGACAAGTTTTATTCTTGCCCTCCTGCTTGAATTACTGCACTGTGTGAGGTGCAGGTCTACCTTTGAAAACAGCCAGGAAACTGCAGTTGATCTGAAATAATATGCAACTGTTATTTATTTAATGCTGCTCACTGATACCAGCTGACATGATCATACAGTATTAGGCCACTGCTTTATCATGTGCACTGGCTTTTCTGGGTCCACGTCTGGACCCACTTTAATTTAAAACACCTTGGGTCCCAGTTGTTCAGAAAAATCATCTCGTCCCATATCGACTTATGCAGATCCTCCATGTGTTGTTGTTGTTGATGTTGTTGTTATATGTCACCAAGTGTCTTCCAACTTATAGTGACTAGAGATGGGCACGACTTTAAAAAAATTTTTTCGAGTTGTCGTTAGTCGGGCCGGTTCCGTTTCGGATCGTTTCCATTTTTTGCGAAAATTCGCAAAAATTAGTCGATTCATTTTTTCGTTTTTCGTTGTCGTTAGTACTGGTTTTTTGGGGGGAGCGGGCTCCTGGAGGCACCTCTGTGGGGTGGGTGCCTCTTCTGGCCCGCTATAAAGGGAAAGTGGGCTCCTGGAGGCACCCGTGGGTGCCTCCTATCCTCACCCACTAGGAAGGGGAAGCAGGCTCCAAGAGACCCCTCTACATGGGGGTCTCCCCTCCTCACCTGCTGCTGCTGCAAAATGGTATGCAATAGCCATATGGATATTGCATACCAGTTGTGCAAATGTGCAGACAGTGACTGTGAAGACTAGTGGATGGCACTGAACCCAGAGCCATAGGTGAGATGCCTAACTAAGGCTCTCGCAACACCATGTCTCACAAAGAAGGGAATTGTACTTGCGTGTAGTGCAATGCAAGTACATCTGGCTTAGGGTTAAGGTGGGTTAGGGTTAGGGCTAGGGTTAGGCTAGTGACGGGTAAGGTTACGGTGGGCTAGTGGGTTGCACCTCCGGGTGCCTCTCTGACCCACTAAGAAGACAGTCTGTGATGTATGGGTAAGTAAGGATTCAAGGATTAGGGTTAGGGTTAGGGGGCTAGGGCAGGTTTTAGGAGGCTTTTTGGCACATTCCAGAAGTCTCCATGGCCAAGTGGCCATGCGATTGGTGGGATGGCTCCAAAAATTTGCATGGTCGTCCACTCCCACATGGCTGGCCACTCGGCCAGCCCATCATTGCGCAGGTGTAAAAAAATAAAAATAAAATAAAATCAATGGAGGACAGAGGAGGAGAGGAGAGACATTTTGTTGCAAGAAAAAACCCACTGCTACTGTGAAAAATCTGACAGTTTATAAATTTTCGCGTGTTTCTGTTGTGCTTGTGTGTTTTTGGACCACGATTTCAAAAACAATATTGCCTTCGCCACCCCATTTTGGATCCCCCGCCTGCACCGCATGGCATGGCGACTCGAGTCCGGCTGCCCAGGACGGGGGGGGAGGCGGGACCCCCCCTCCAGAAACCACCCCTCCGGTAGGTGCCCTGCGCCCTTAGTCAAGCAGGAATTTTTCCGCCTGCTTTTTTGGCCCGGGAATGGGTGGGGGAGAGTTTAAAAGTTTTTTCCTGCGCCGTCCGTGCCGCTTGCTTGCGCTTTAATTGCGGCGGCCGGCGGCCGGCGAGACTGGGCTTTTTGCTGGCTGCCTGCGAGGGTGGGGGAGAGTTTAAAAGTTTTTTCCTGCGCCGTCCGTGCCGCTTGCTTGCGCTTTAATTGCGGCGGCCGGCAGCCGGCGAGACTGGGCTTTTTGCTGGCTGCCTGCGAGCCTGCGGCGAGTCCCACCAGAGCAGCCCAGGACGGGGGATGGGGGGGGAGGCCGGGGACCTCCAGAAACAACCCCTCTGGTAGGTGCCCTGAGGCACGGCAGGCATTTTCCCGCCTGCTTTTCGGCCGGGAACCGGGTTTATTTAACTTTTAAAAACTTTTTTTCTGTGCCGCGTGGCAATCGCGCGATGCAAGGAACGAGCACGACAAATCAGACCAAAATTGTTCGTTCGTCGGTTCGAGCTCGAAGTCTGGCAGAGTAATTCCCGTTACCGTTTCCGTAGAGTAATGGAAACGAGTAACGGAAACGGAAACGGGAATACCGCTAAGTCGTGCCCATCTCTAATAGTGACCCAACAAATTAATGACTTCCAGAAGACCCTTTGTTTAACAGCCCTGCTCAGGTCTTGGCACTCTTTATCAAATCAATGCAGCTGATGCTACATGTTCCTATTTTCCTATTGCCTTCTCTCTTCCCCTAGCATTAAAACATTGTCTTCCTGCAATATAGATGAAGCACAATAGTATCAATTTAGCTATTTTACCTTCTTGTAAGAGTTCAGACTTTATTTGAGCTAGATCCCATTTATTTATCTTTCTGACACTCATGGTACCTTGAAAGCTTTTCTCCAGCACCACCTTTTGCATGAGCTCTCCAGATGGGGCAAACTGTGAGACTTCAGGGAAAGTAGCGCTTGCATGAGTGATAGATACTCTTCCTTTATATTTTATTTTATTTTATTTTATTTTACAGTGGTACCTTGTATAAAGGAATTAATTCGTTCCAAATGAAATTATGTTAAGCAATTTTTCTTTCTACAAATTTCCCATAGGAATGCATTGAAAACAGTAATTCAGTAGTGGCCAAACTTTGGCCCACTAGATGTTTTGGACCACAATTCCCAGAATTCCAAGCCTGTATTGCCAATGACAAAGGACTGTGGGAGTTGTGGCCCAAAATTTCTGGAGGGGTGAAGTTTGGCCACCACCACAGTAATCCCTAGCTGTGACCATTTTTATGTTGTACAGGTTTGCCCCATAGACAATTCTGTTAAGCAAATTTCCCCTATCTCTGGAATTTTTTATGTTGTACAAATTTTATGTTATACAAACCGTTTGTTATACAAGGGTCCACTGTATTTGCATCCTGCTTATTTGGCCAAATGGCTACTCTGGGGCTAACAGCACTCAAAACATAGTAAATAAGGAAACTGAAAAGCAATATATTAGTACTTACCAGAAAATTATCAGCAATTAAGGTCTTAAAAGTAATATACAAAAATAATATACAAACATAATAGGCAAAATCATTAAAACCAAATGCCTTCCTTACAGTACTTTATGATGTTTAAGTGGCTACTTTATGATATTTGTGATGCTAAATGAAAACCTTTTCATTCTTTAAGAACTGTTTTTTGTTTTTGTTTTAGTGATTTTAAACCATACCTCTATTTTATTTTACTAATAGTTCTACTTTTGTTTTAGCATTATCTGTAGCAACATTTCATCTGGGGTTGATTGCATTCTGTCTTTGGTAATTGTTTGATTGTATTTTGCATCTCCTGGATAATGTTGATTGAAGAATGTGGGAGTTATCCCGTGGAAGCCTCGGCCAGCAAGGCTTGAAAATGTGGGAATTCTCCCGTGGAAGCCTCGACCCGCAGGGCTGGAATCCAAGCAGAGAGCAAGCCCCAAGGAAGGGTTGAAAAGAAAAAGACTCCAACATGTGGTTCTGGTGCAAAAATGGAACACGTCCCCCTTGCTGCACCCAGCAAGAGCCTTTATTGAAACAAAGGACTACAATTCCCACATCACCTTGCAGCGGTTTCTTAACCAATCAAAAGCTTACACGATGGCTCAATGCCCAAATAAGGCTATTTCTTTGTCTAAAACTTAACACTACTGAGCATGCCCAAGACTGTTTGTTACCAAAGCTGAGCTTCTACGCATGTGTGAAATTTTAACCTGAGACTTGATCAGACCATGTAGCTTTAGCCAATCACAAGGCATCTTACCACCTAAAGTGCAACATATTATCTGAACATATCTAAACCTTGACATAATTAGTGCAGTGCGCATGTGTTAAACTCTCCTTGCCTGATACGTGATCCGTTCGCTTGCTGTTAATGGCGATGCCACAGAGGCATACCAGGAAAGATTCTCCACAGAAGAACAATTTAAAAGTGTAACATTGCAATGCATACAATAAATCTCTACAGAAAGGGGTGATCTCCAATTTGGCCCACATTTCCCAAAAGGCTGCATTTCCCAAAACGCTTCCCTCAGTGGGTGTGCTTTATTTCTTTTAACTTAGTCAAATTAGTTTCAGCTTTTCTCCTTTCAATGTCTGTGACCTGTTTTTGAATTTGACTCTAGAGGGGCAGTCACAAAGCACAGACCAAGGGAAGAAAGAAAACAATACATATCATTCTTTTTTGTAATGGCCTTTTCTGGCAAATTATTGAACTCTGGAATAGAAATGGGCACGAATAAAAAAATGGTGTTTCGTTTGTCGTTTGTCGTTTAGGGGGTCCGTTTCGGTTCGTTTCCATTTTTGTGAATTTTTGCAAAAAATCGTTTTCATTTTCGTTTCATTTTGTTACTGTTTTGTTACCATTTATTTCAAATTTTGTGATTTTTTTTTAGCATTTAAAGCAGTTCAATGTATTGCCGTAACGAAAATGAAATGGATGACAAAATTTCTGGTGTTTCTGTTCGTTTTGTTTCATTTTAGAGACAAAATTCATTTGTCATTTCATTACATAACGAAACAAAAAAACAAAAACAGAAATGAAAAATTGTTCATTTCGTGCCCATCTCTACTCTGGAATATTAGGATCAATAGGCACATCAGCAAAATGTGTATTTATTAAAGCAGACCGCAAACTTTATAATCCAGCTGATGTGATGATTACAATATTTCTGTTCCTAACTGAGTCCAAAAGAAATGATAAAATACAAATCCTTTCATTACCTGTGTTATGGAGAAAGTATAACATTTGTCTGTGCCTGGTTATTAAAAACATTTTGTGTTAAAAAATGAAAGCTCATTGCAAAATTAATTAAAGAAAGGTCTGGTTATGTCATCTAAGGGCTGGAGTCATAAAGGGCTGGAGTCATAAAGGGCTGGAGTCATAAAACAGCTTGTGCCATTTATTGAATTACATTATTAGTTGTCCATGGTCCAAATAATGACTTCCCACTTGGTGCCAGACTGTAGCAAACTTCGAATGTTTCTTTTACCTATCTCAGTAAGATAAATGTAAAATGTAATCAATTGAGTGCGGTATTAACTTTGCATTATTTTAATAATTAAATACTACAAGACTGTAATTTTCCTGTAAAAAACTACATAAATGACCACCATTCCATCCCATAATCCTTTGCTCTCCCCTCCCCCATGTTTTCACTATCAGAAAAGATTCCAATGCCTTCCCCCATGCAGCTTGCTTCCTGAAGTCAATTTCCACCCACCTCTTCACTTTCATCTTTTCCATTTCTGCTTGTCTTTTTCTTTCTCTTTATGATTTCAAGCAGATTCCATTCCTGTAACAGCAAACATTGACTGCATCTCATAATTTTAGTGTATTATGGGTACTTTTGGGACCCTGGTTGCATTAGATCAGTGGTTCTCAACCTGGGGGTCGGGACCCCTTTGGGGTTCAAACGACCATTTCACAAACAGCTTGGGTCTGGAGGAGGGGGGAGGAAGGAATGAGTGAGTTACTGCCTGGTAGGTTGGAGGGGATGTCAGTCAATGGCACCGGAGGCTGTGATTGGCTGAGGGTGCCTGTAGAGGGAAGTTCTCTATGGCACCTGTGGCAATGGCCTACCAAAAGGGGCTTGTGGCCTCTTCCAAGCAGGACAAGGGGTCACCACAACATGAGGAACTGTATTAAAGGGTCTCAGGAAGGTTGTATTAAAGGGTCTCAGGAAGGTTGAGAACCACTGCATTAGATGGACACATTAGCTAGACAGTGAACAGCCACTGCAGCCCGCTATGACCTCCAGCTCTTTGAGGGTGACCTTCATGCACCATGCCAATGCATCCAACTGGGCCTTCAGGTCATGCAGTTTTTCAGGCGGGAGCTGGGAGGATTGCTCCCAGGTGTCCAGCTCCACACCCAGGAAAGTGAGCACCATGCTGGGGCCCTCTGTATCTTCCTCTGCTAGGGGGAGTCCCAACTCCTGGGCAAGTGCTGGGAAGGTAGCTAGCAGGCACTGACACTGTCCTGATTCACAGGCACCACAGAAAATGAAATCATCTAAATAGTGTGCTACTGCTCGTGAACCTGTTGCCTCTGGCAGCTTCCACTCCAGGAAGGCGCTGAACCTCTCAAAAGCCGTGCATGATATGTAGTGGTTGAATGGTAGTGCCCTTTTGAGGTAGTCATGTCCCTCAGACTTGAAGCCCAGCAGCTCAAAGTCATCTGGGTGCATCAGGAGCAGGCGGGAGGCTGACTTGATGTCACATTTTGCCATTTCTGCCCCTACTCCACACGCCCTGATCATGCAGACTGCCACACTGAAGGATGTGTAGTGCACTGTACAGAGCTCCCTGGGGATGGCATCATTCACCGAGCCACCTTCAGGGTAGGACTGGTGGTGAATAAGGCAAAACTCCCCTGGGGCCTTCTTAGGCACCAAGCCCAAGGGGGAAACTCTAAGGTTGGGCACCGGGGCTCCTGAAAGGGCCCTAGGACCCTGCCAGTGGCTACTTCCTTGTTAATCTGTGTTCTGGCCACTGTCTCCCTACCCTGTATGGCCTTCAAGTTCCCGGCCATGGTGGCCTGGCATTCACCCTAAATCTCTCCCAGAAACCATCAAGTAGGGTGCTGGTTGCCGCCCTATCTGGGTACAGCCGCAGCCATCAGGCAAGGATCCGCAGCCTGATTGGGCTGGGCCCTTTTAGGAGGCGATGTTGTGAAGGTGCTTGCTCTTTGGGATGCCCCAGGGTCCCTGCCAGTTCTCTTCTGCCCCCTGCCCCTAGTGCATGCATTCAACCCGTGGGCGCCCATGCATAAGTGGTATTCATGCTTGTACTTGTAGGCTTGCCTGTTACAATTTGACTGGTTGAAGGCCCAACAGACTGTGTGGAGTTGAACTGCCTGGCCCACATTGATGCTGGTGGTTGTGGCCTGCACCGAGCGGCTATCAAATCATTCCTTCTGCAAGGGGAAACCGGGCACATGGTGTCAGCTAGAGGGATGAAAGGGGTTCATCCCACCTAAGGCTGGGGTTGTTAGTGTCCCTTTTTCTAAAATGTTCATTGTACTGGAGCCATGTGAACCCTGGATAGTCCACATACATCTTATAAATTAAGTCTGCATATGCCTTATAAATAATATGCAGGTAGAGGACAAGTGAGAGGGTCCTCTGCAGTTGCTCCTTGAGTATTACATACATGTAGGTAATGTAGGTCAGCAGCCAGTTGGCTCATGTGCTTTACGGCTTGCGCTGGCGATGCCTTTCCCTGTCTTGTTCATCCTCCTTCTCCCCCTCCTGTAGCTCTACCTCAGTGTTGCTGCCAGGTGGTCTCCCAGTGGGGAGGCCAGCTCACTATAGGGGAATGCATGAGGTGGGACTCACTGCTTGCTGGGCCCGGTCTTTGGGTCAGCTGGGGTGAATGCCTCTGCCTGAGGCTGGGGTGGGCTGGCTTCAGGGGCTGTGGGATTTGTATCGGCTGCAAATGCTGATGGGGGGGTGGGGTCCAGGATAGCTGCTGGAGCTGTGGGGGAGCCATGGCTGTGGCCCACTCCATCCCATGGCATATGCAGGGATCCCAGTTACCCCAGCCTGGATAGGGGCACCCTGGTACCAAGTTGGCCAAGCCCCCACCCGGGCAGGCAGGGGGTGGAGCATGCCCCACTCCAGGCATGGTGGTGCCAGGTCAGGGCCATTGGCCTGCTGGCTGTGCTTGGGCTCCCACCAGTGGGGCAGTAGGCCAGGCCACCCCCATGGCTTATGTGTCTGGTGCAGTGGCTGACTCACCTTTGGGCAAGTTGGGGCCTCCTGGACTCCTCTCGGGCATGTTCCTGCCTCCCCTTGTCCTCTTGTCTATCGTCGTTCTCAGTCCCCATTTCCAAAGGCTGCTGTTCCCCACAGTCCAGCAGTTGGGGAATCACACGGCCTTTGACTTGTGAAAAGTGGGCAATTAGATCAGCCACGAGGTCCCAGAGGTGGATACACTTGTGGGCATGACAGGGGTGGCGGTCCCAGCAACTTGGTGGAGGGAGCCCCCCAGCATGGCTATTTAGGGTGGTCAGCCTGGCCACAACCTGCTCAAGTATGGACCCTGCCTCCTCCTCAGATCCCGACTCTGGTGGGCAAAGCTGAGGTAATGTTGGTTGACCCCCTTGCTGACACCGAGGTCTTGCGTGCGACCATGGTGGGAGTTTGGGATTTCTGCCCCACTAGCATGGCCATCTCCTGGCCCTAGGACCCAGGGTTGACTGGGATAGCTGGAAGGAGTGAGGAGGGGAGGGGCAGGCCTGAAAAGGGGGGGGCTAGGCCAGCGAGGGCCTCAGGTGGCAGGCGAGCGGCAGGAGATCAGGCTGTGCATCCCCATTGGGTGGGGGTAGTGTGGCATGCAGCAGGTCTGGCCCATGGGGGCCCAAAGGGGTGAAGAGGTGGGGGAATCAGCCCATTGGAGCAACAGGGGGTGTGGGGCAGAGCCACATGGCACTGCACAGCCAGAGGACACGTGGGCCAGGCAGGATGAGCAGGTGAGGTGCGAGGGCTGGTGCCCAGGTACAACCAGGCAGGAGTCAGTGGCGGGTGCCAGATAGCACCCCCACCCAGATCAGGGAGTGAGCTGCATGGCACAAATGGGTGCCTGGTTCCTCCCCCAACCCCATTGCCAGGCTGGTACTCCCCCAACCCCATTGCCAGGCTGGTACAGCCAGCAGACCGACCGGTGAGGAATTACACCATGACAAGCTAAGACAGGCTCGCTGGGATGCAAGCAAATGCCAATGTGCCACCAGCCCAAGCACAGCAAGGGGGTGGATGTGGGGGCAGCCGCTCCCTAAAGAGGTTGGGGATTCAGCTGAAATGATGGCAGGTGGGAGGGGCGAGAGCAGCTTCCCGTCCTCCCCACACTGCCTGGAGGGTAACTGAGAGAGTGAAGCAGCCAGTGAGGGTTCCACAGGACCCAAGGAGGCCACCTCACTGGAGGCTAGGTGGTTACCATGGTGCCGCTAGTGCCCCACCACACCACAGGCACTGGTGGATTGTTCTCTGCTCCTATTTTTTTAATGTGGCACCGGGACAAGGGGAGCAGGGGCTAAGAGGGTTCAGGGGAAGTACATGGTGGCTGGAAGCCTGGGGATCCCAATGGCAAGTGGAGTCAGGTCATTGCCTCCCCCCAACCCAGGGTCCCCTGGGCAAAACTGGCAGTGTGCCAATGTGCCCCACTTGCAGACCTTGTCTGGTGATGTAGGCCACGCATGTGACCAAGGCCCTAGGTCAGGTCAGTCTGCACAGCAATGCCACACCGTGTTGTCCCAAAGCAAGAGGGTGCGTGGGCAGGCACCTCAGGTCCCAGGCCCCGCCCCCACACAAGCCTCGTGAGGCTCCTTGGTCAGGTCTCACCCTTCCTCCTGGGGGAGGGCAATGCATTCCCAGGACTAGACAAGCCAGCACTGGCATGCCCTTTGGTTGTGATAGTGCAAGACTTGACCATAGCAAATGTATTTCTTTTCTCCTCATTTCTGAAAGAGAGGGACAATAGAAGCTATGGTATTTCTTAGAGAAGCAACATGCCCTATTTTAAATAAAAGCTTTGTAACAAACCTAGACTGTGAACAGTCACTCTCAGTCTAATATAGCATTTTCACTAGGCTACATCTAGCTATTATTATCTAATGCACATATTTTATATTTAAAAGAGGTATGCAAGCTTTAGAAATGTTTATGCCTCTTCTCACTATCAGTGAAGTTTCAGAAAGAGCCCAAACTAGCCATTTCCTGTCAAATCCTCTTGAAGAAATGTGCATTACAACAACTACAACAACACATAAATAATAATAATACAGTGGTACCTTGGAATTAATTCACTCCAAGTGAAATTATGTAAAACAAATTTTCCTTTATACAAATTTCTCATAGGAATGTATTGAAAACAGAGTAATCTCTAATAGTGACCATTTTTATGTTGTACAGATTCACTCCATAGATGATTTGTTAAGCAAATTCCCCCTATCTCTGGAATGTTTTATATTGTACAGATTTTATGTTATACAAACTATTTGTTATATGAACGTCCACTGTAATGGATTCCAAGTCAGTTCAGACTTATGGCAACCCTTTTCATGGTTTTCTAGGTAAACAGTACTCAGATGTGGCGTGCCATGGCCTTCTTCTAGGGCAGTGATGCCAAACCTTTTAGAGATTGAGTGCTCAAACTGCAATTCAAAACCCACAAATTTTTTGCAAAGTGCCAATACAGCAATTTAACCTGAATACAAGTAGCTGTGAAGGGGTGATGTCAGGTGCCCACAGACAGGGCTCCGAGTGCCACCTTTGGCACCCATGCCATAGGTTCGCCAACACTGTTCTAGGGTACTCTGGAAGTCAGTAGCTTGCCCAAGCCTACAAAGGCTGAACTCACAGAAGGCACAATCAGGAATTGACCTCAATCTCTGGCTCTCTCTGTTACCCTCTGTATAGGCTATTGTTTTCAATGTGCCTATCACTTGCGGTTTACAAATCTGTTCCCTGTTTGCTGGATGCACTATCAAGGTCTGAATTCCTTCCCTGCGCTTGCATCAGACCCATCAACATTGCACCAGGCTTAATAAAAGGGAATTGAGGAGAAAAGGACGACTTCACCCATATGCATATATAAAAAGCTACTGTAATTAGTTCATGTTGGCTCAGGAAAAGAAGACCAAGGGGGGGGGAGTGAAAAAAATAGTTCTGAGAAGTCAAGTTGCTTCTTTCCTGTAAGACGCTGCTCCTTACATCAAAGCTTTGTTATTGCATGCAAAGCTCAAACCTACCAGATAAATGAGAAACAGCAGAAAGTGTCATAAACCCAACAGGGGAGAAATAAGTCAGAAACAGCAAAAATCATTTTTAAAGGATTCACCTAGGATATAAATGGCTTAAAGTTCTTGATGTTTAAAATTGTGCTTTTGCATATGAAAAAAGATAAATCTGACTGTTGCTTTTCTAAGTAACATGCTGACTCGGTGTATACAGTGTTTCCAAAATATGGGTTTCCTGATGAGGGCTTCAGCTTGTTAGTTAATTGGCATACTTTGGGCATACATTTACACCTCTGCAGAACTTGCACTCTATTTTGGTATGTTCATATGTAAGTCTAAGGGTCTGAAATCCAAATTTAGGGGAGCTGGTTTGTTGCAAAGTCCCCACATACCTATGGGAGAATTGCACCCATCTGGATGCTAATATTAAACTTCCTTACTCTTGAAGTTGACTAGATGTCTCCTGGAACTGCCTTCATGTTGTAAGGAGATATATTTTGGTAGATAAGGGGGAGGACTGTGAAGATTGTCACAAGACTTAGATGAATGGCAATTGGCAAACATCTTGGGGGCAGAAGGCAGAAATGGGGATGGTAGCATTATGAAGTGAATAACCAGAGCTTGGAAAGTTAGGTCTGAAAATTATTTTGTTAATATTAAACATTAGAAACTTGATTAAATATAGGTTAATTTGTTATAGCTGCCACTGTATAATGAAATTCTTTAATTTATAGAATTCACAGTCATTAGTTCATTAGTGAATTCATTGGTTGTAGAATAAACAGGTGGGTTGTCACTGTTGATCCATGGTGGCAAATGTGTTACTGGCTCTTCATAAGTACTCTTTCTGTTATTTTAAAAGCTGTCTTCCATAAAATGGCAAATTTTGCTAGATATACTATCAAATCTCTATCATTATCGACCTGGGATGATAGGATCCAATCTATTATTCACCTGCTATTTTGAAGATGTTCAGGTGATTGAATAGAGGGATTTTACAATACAAGAGAGCAAGAGTGTGGCTTATATACCATCCTGTTTCTCATTGAGATGAAGAGATTTTATTTGCATGTAAAATGAAACATATACCAGATATTCATTGGCTGTAGTATATAGAGTTGGGAGGTGGATAGGGGAGGGGGAAAGGAGGGGGGAAGAGGGAGGGAGAGTTGATTAGTAGAAATGGTGGGAACATTAGGCCAGGTTCTATAAAGCTGTAAAGGATAGTCTTATGGCTCTGAGGCCAGGATCTGTTTATATTAAGTGTGGTATTATGGCTCTGAGGTAAATTTCTCAAGAGACAGGAACCAGATCAGATCAGAGAGAGTGAGTGTGTGCGTGGAAGAGTGGGGGTGCGAAGACAGAGAGAGAGAGAATGGGAGTTTTTACCTCATTAGCTTATACTGGTACCTAGAAGAGTGGGTGGAGAGGGAGGTAGCTAGGGTACAATGCTGTCATGTAAACAGCTGCATTCTCTCTCTCTCTCTCTCTCTCTCTCTCTCTCTCTCTCTCTCACACACACACACACACACACACACACACACACACACACACACACACACACACACACACACACACACACACACACACACAGATCTTCACATAAGCCTTTGATGGCCTCACACCCAGGTTCTGCAACACACACAAAGCCCTGTTTCTTCTTGTTGTTAAAGAAGCCACAGACTGTCTTTGAAGAAAGCAGCTCCTGTTGTGCTGCTGCTTTGCACAATTTGTTAAAGAAAGGGAGCTATTTAAAGGGAAAGTGCCTCCGGAATGAAGAGTGGGGAGGCGCTTATCAAAAGTAGTGGGAATGTTTGAAAGTGGAAGACAGCTCATGCCTTTTTCAAATTTATTTTTCAGGGAAATGTTAACACATCAGGGACAATGTGATGATATCATCTCCTGCCTCAGCATTTGCCTACATTGAGTTTTGGCTGAAAACCCCCTTTGATGTCTTGAATGATGATTTGTTAGTTATCATCTCAGTGGAAAAAGCTATATAATGCAAGCATTATTAAATGTGTTTGTTATTTACATCACATCGCATCCAACTTAAGCTACCCAAATAGGGTTTTCAAGATACAGTATGTTTGTTTAGGGAATGGGTTTATCATTGGCTCCCATCCATAGGCTTCCAAGTGGGGATTCAAACTCAGCTCTCAATTCCTGTAGTCCATCATTCTGGCCACTGCACCACTCTGAATGCACACAAATACAAGTAGACTGAATACATCACAACATCAGTACCTTTTTAAATTTCAGATCTGTTTAGTTTCTGCTCTTCCTTAACTTACTGACATTTTCATTCATTTTTAATGATGGGGGGGATAGCTTCAAATTCATTGCTTCTCCTATTTCTTAATGTAATTACATTTTTTTTCTAACTGTTGGTGACACACAAAGCTATTTCTGCTTTTTTATAATAAACTTTTTATAAAATTCTTGTTTTTTACGTTTAATTGCAAAGTACAAATTGACTTTTTTGTTGCTCAAAATAATCCAGATGATTGGAAAGGAAAGGTGGAGAAGCCATTAGATTTTGTCCAAAAGAGAGCATGATGCTTAAAAAGTTTGGAAACTAGATGGCCTTTTGACAGCCGGTGCAGCTCACTTTGATCAATATGGGGTTCTGGCTCTCTCCCCCCCTCCCGCTCAGCAGTTTCTAATTGCAGAAGAAGAAAATGTGTTCTAGTGGATACAAGAAGAAGAGGCTACTTCACTTGTCTGGAACATATGAGTCAAACCGTATTGCTTTTTTGTTGTGGATTGGGGAAGACTTGTGCTGAAGCCATGGTATTTTCTTAATGTGTGATAATGTGATAGAATAACAAGGAGCCCTCTGGTTTCTTTGCTGTACCAGTGACTGAAGAACTAATGTTTTCTACTGTTGTTTTTTCCAACCGTATCCATATTTAGGGTCCTGCCCATTTTAAGGCTATAAAATGGGTCTTGCTCCCAAGTTATTTTTCACTGGAACACAAACACATGCTGTCACACTATTGTCTACCAATGCTCCTGTCTGGGTGGTAGACATGGGCACGACTTGGCGAAATTCTCGTTTCCGTTTCCGTTTCTCATTTCCGTTATGTAACGGAACAAAGAACGACAATTACTCTGCCAGAACTCGAACTCGAACCGACTAAAGAAAAATTGGGTCTGATTTGTCGTTGTCGTTCCTGGCATCACAGTGATCGCGCAATGCCAAGCGGCACAGGAAAAAAGTTTTAAAAATAAAAAAAACCCGATTCCCGGCCCAAAAAGCAGGTGAAATATGCCTGCCTGAGGGCACCTACCAGAAGGGTGGTTTCTGGGGGGTCCCCAGCCTCCCCCTCCTCTCCTGGGCTGCGCAAAGTGCATCCTCATCAGTCGCCATCCTCATCGTCAGTCACGGCACAGAAAAAAGTTTTAAAAATAAAAACCCGCCAAAAAAGCAGGCGAAAATATGCCTGCCTGGCAGAGCAAAAAAGTTTTAAAAATCAAAAAAACCCGAGTTTTAAAATAAAAACCCGATTCCCGACCAAAAAGCAGGCGAAAATATGCCTGCCTGAGTGAGGGCACCTACCAGAGGGGTGGTTTCTGGGGGGAGTCCCCAGCCTCCCCCCTCTCCTCTCCTGGGCTGCGCATCCTCATCGTCTCGCCAACTCGCCATGCCATGCGGTGCGGGCAGGGGATCCAAAATGGGGCAACCGCAATATTTATTTTGAAATCGCGTGGTCCAAAAACACACCAAAGCACCACAGAAACATGCGAAAATAGCTATTTTAAAGCTGCCTGAATTTTTTCAGTAGCAGCAGTGGGTTTTTCTTGCAACAAAACGTCTCCATTGATTTTATTTTATTTTATTTTTATTTTTTTACACCTGCACAATGATGGGCTGGCCATGGGAGTGGACCATGGAAATTTTTGGAGCCATTTCACCAATTGCATGTCCACTTGGCCAGGTTTTGACTGAGACTTCTGGGATGTGCCTGTCGAGCATAAAAAGTCACTAACCCGAACCCGAACCCGAACCCTAACCCTAACCCTAACCCATACGCCAGTACACTGTCCTTCTTAGTGGGTCAGAGAGGCACACATAGTTGCACCCCAGTAACTCACCCTAACCTTACCCGTAACCCTAAGCCTAGCCCTTGCACTAACCCCTAACCAGTAAGCCAGATGTGTACTCGCATTGCACTACAGCAAGTACACTTCCCTTCTTAGTGAGTCACAGGGCGCCCGTAGGGGTCCTCTCTCACTTTGTTCCCCAGCCCAAGTGCACTGCAGGCAGTGAGTCACAGAGGCACCTGAAATAGAGGTGCCTCTGCCTGCTACTGCAACTGCAACTTAATGGTATGCATATCCAATTGGCTATGCATGCCATTTTGTAGCGGGCCAGAGGAGGCACCCACGCCAAAGAGGTGCCTCCAGGAGCCCGCTTTCCCTTCATGGCGGGCCAGAGGAGGCACCCACCCCAGAGAGGTGCCTCCAGGAGCCCGCTTTTCCTTCATGGTGGGCCAGAGGAGGCACCCACCCCAGAGAGGTGCCTCCAGGATCCCACCCCCAAAACCAGTACTAACGACAGACAAAAAAACAACAAACGAAATGACAAATTTTTGAAAAATTTCGCAAAAAATGGAAACGAGCCAAAATGGGCCGGCTCCGACACACGACAACTCGAAGCGTAATTTTTCCTGGTTGTGCCCATCTCTACTGGGTGGATTATGGTATGCTGATGTGCCGAATGTTTGTGTTATTCTAAGTAACCCTAGATAAGGGTCTATGTTGATGTTTGGGTATTTCTTCTCAGCATTTGCTGTTTTTGTTACATGCTATCAAGTCATGTCTGACTTAACAGTGAGTTTTCAAAGTATATGAAATGTTGTAGGGTGGTTTACTGTAGCCAGCTCCAATGGCTTGGTGAAGTGAGAATTGGAATTGAAGTGAGCCTTTTCTTAGCCCATTGCCTTAACTCTAAGAGTACCTAATATGAGGCTGTAAATTGTACTCGCGAATAAATCAAGCAATGGTCTCATTAGTGCTGTGGCTGTCAGCACAAAGCAACCTATTATTAGTCTACCTTTCTGCACAGTGGTGGGTGCTACCTCTCTTCTTAAATACAATATGAAATGAGTGCCACCCCCTTCCCAGCGTTCAAACAACCAGCATCTTTCCTGTTGGGGTTGTTGAGTTATTACTTTCTTATCAATGTGGAGAAAGCATGCACACTCAAAATGAGCATGGCAAGTTTGTTTTGTGAAATGCCACCTTCAATGCTTGCTGTGTGTTTTTCTGCTTTTTGCACCCATTTTCTGAGTCATCAGTATGGACAACACTCAAACTGGATTGTGATTGTAGTTTTCCCCTCCCCAAAAGATTACCCGCTGCATGGAATGCCTCACAGACTTATAATAGCACAGTACAATATAACCCCTTTTCAGTCTTACTTTACTACAGAGCCAAGTTATCATTTTAAAAGGTGCCAGGACATTCAAACTCCATCTAGCATTGTAGTGATTAATATTGGTAAAGTGAGAACTGATGTACCAAAGGCATTTTGCTTGTGCTCATATGTTATATTTTGTGCTTGTGGACATCCTGGTGATTATATATTGTATTTGTTGGTATTCAAGCAGTCATGAGCAAATTAAATGCTGCTTCCATCTGTTCTATAGTCATCACTTTTTGTTCCTGGAACCCTGAATTGAGCTTCCTAATCCAAAGAAGCTGATGGTTAGTTCCGTGTGATTTGAACATTCATATGTGTGAGTCACATTATTTTTCATCATCTTTATTGTTTTTCTAGTGTTTATAATGTACAGTAATTATAGGAATTAATGCTTCATATGATAGAGATGATAGTCTGAAATTTTAGGTATTTTCTAAATGGGTTAATCATCAGAGCATTATGGGTTAACCAGCACAAGTGGCTTGCTAACAACATCTGCATTCTCTAAGATAGGCCTGCCCAACAGGTATACCAGGGGCTACCAGTAGCCCGTGAAGGGTTCAAACGTAGCCCGCCACCCATCAATAAAAAATGTGAGGGGATATGTTCTCCACCTCTGCCTCCCCCAACCCAAGGACCACCACTGCACCAGCAAAGCTCTGTGTCTGCCACCCCACTGTCTCAGCCGAGCGGGGCAGTTCAAGGGCCATGGCACAGTCTCCTGCTCTCCCTACCGGCCAGATGATCAGTGTGCCACTGTCTCATAACCAATTGAGTTGTTGGTGCAGAGCGGAGGAAGGGGAGTGGAGGGGACAGTGAGGGGCGGGGTCATGGGTGTGCCCACCTTCTTTGTGTGGTGACACCCTCCCTTCTCCCCCTGTAGAATTCCTTCCTCCCATCCTCCCATCCTTCCATCCTCCTGCTCCCCCTCCTCCCACCCCCACAGCTGCATCACAGAGACCGTGACTTGCCGCTCCTCCTGCTCCCTTTCTGAGCCATTCCCTTCTCCTTGCTCCGCTGTGGTTATGTGATTGCCCCACTGCTGGCTTGGCCCATCCCAGCTGCACAGAGAACATGGCAGAGGAGAGTGAGAGCTATGAGCAGCAGCAGCAGTGGCAGTGAGGAGCTGGAAGGGAGAAGGGGGAAAACAGGAGGAGAAGTAGAGTCAAGTTAGGCCCCGGGCGGGCTTGGGAGAGAAAGTGCACCTTTTAAAAAAAGTCTTCCAGCAGGCTGGGCAAGCGGAAGGGGCAATCTGTGCAAGCATGCACGCGCCTCCCTTGCACCCGTCCACACCAGCTCGAGCGGGTGTAAGGGAAGTGTGTGCATGGTCAGCCTTACCATAGGAATGCATTGAAATATGTTCCCTTTGGAAATGATTGATTTTCAATGTGTTCCTATGGGAAACCGCTTCTCTACTTGCAATTTTTTTACTTATGAGCATATGCTCGGAACAGATAAAATTCATAAGTACAGGTTTTAGTGTAGTAGACCTCAGGCACTTTCGTCCAGAAAAAGTAGACCTTGGCTTGTTCAAAGGTGGACAGCCCTGCCCTAAGAAATATTTTCCAGGATGCAAAATTGCAAAATGCTAGAGTGAATGTGATATGCTTATGTGCCAAGATGTTGAATCAGCAAAGAAGTGTCACTTTGGAAGTAGAACTTTAGACATGCACAGAGGAACACCAGGTCATATCAGGTAAAGAAAAAGGAACAAGTATTAGTGCAACAGCAAGCCGGTCTGAGCTAGTTCCCTTAAAAGCGGAACTGCTGTGGAAGATTCTGGACCCTGGCTAAAAAGGTATTTAAATATTTATATTTATTTATTTATTTATTTTTGCATTTCTATACCGCTCCCATTTCCCGATGGGAACTCTGGGCGGTTCACACAAAAGGTTAAAAACAAGAACATCAATAAAAAATATAGGAAGTATTAGGCAAGAGGCATAAAACTTGACAATAAAAAGAAGAAACTAAGAAATAAACACCTTGGTACAATCCTAGCAATCGCCAAAGGCATCCCTGAACAGCCAGGTTTTAAGGGCTTTCTTGAAGGCTGCCAGTGAAGGAGCCTGGCGTATCTCACTGGGAAGTTTGTTCCACAACTCTGGGCCGGCCACAGAGAAGGCCCGTTTCCGGTTACTACCTTACGGGCCTCTCTAGGTGTGGCCACCCGAAGCGAGAGAGCCATGGAGGATCGGGTTGGTCAGGCCAACTCTGATCATAGGGAGATAACGCTCTGCCAGATAATCAGGACCCAGGCCATGGAGGGTTAAAGAAGAAACATGCTCCATATGTGCATCTCTGAACTTTGCAATCACTATTAGCATTGCTGAATCTGAGACCCCAGATGGATGGTACCACCATCTGGCTTTCTGTCTCTGTATTATGCTTTATGTCAACTTTCTATCTTGTGCAATAAAGCTGGCTTATAACTTTGCAACCAAGATGTCTCGGTGCAAATCTATTCTACCCAAAACTCCAGTTTATCAGAGATTAAATAAAATGTGTCTATGTGGGGAATGTAGCCAGCCATCTTGCCATTGGATGGAAGCTGTATGCAGCCTACACTGGGGTATGGGAGGGAGTGGAGAGGGAAGGAAAGACCACACACTAATGAGAGACAATATTTAAAATAGAGCAAAAAAGAAATTTCCAGACTAAAAAAATAGATATTGTCTGAATCCTTTGGTAAACCACAGCTAGATTAGGCCCATCCGGGGGAACTGGATGAGTCATCTCCTCTGCTAAGTTATATTGCTTTTATGGGTCTCCTCTAGTTGTGACTTGTTGATGGCCCAGAACAAATCTATGTTGGATTGCTTTCCTTTATGTCTCAAAGAAAATCTAGCAACTTGTGCTTGTTCAATTGAGAGGGAAGCCTAGGAAACTGCTTCATGTGTGAGAAAGGCTCTCCCTCAGTCTCAGTGTGTGTGTGTTTATGTGTTTTCATTTTGCAGTAGTATGCAATTTGCTTTACCCAGTTGACCAATCAAATACAAAGAAGCAACAAACACACCGCAGAGTACATTCCAGAGCCAATTATTCAGGAACAGCAGCCTTGCTTAAAATAACATGTTCAGTCCTGCTGTGTGTTTGTTGTGTGTTTGTATTTGAAATTGCAGGCCATACCAGTTAGGTCCATTGGGTCATATCCCTGACAGACCCATGGAACAAAAGTTCCCCTCTGTGAAATCTTTCTTTCTTTCTTTCTTTCTTTCTTTCTTTCTTTCTTTCTTTCTTTCTTTCTTTCTTTCTTTCTTTCTTTCTTTCTTTCTTTCTTTCTTTCTTTCTGAGCATTCCACAATCCAAAATCATGGAAGCCCATGAAATACAGGCAAAATTTAAAAAAAAAAAATGTCAAGAGAATCGGCTTTTTCTTTACCAGGAGCAGTGCACAGAATCATTTCCTTAACTTCAGTCATCATCTCGGGGTTGCTCTGCATGAAGTGGGTGGGTTATGTGTTCTTCCAGTGCAACACTTCAGGCAACAAATAATTTGCTGGCTACTCTCTGTTGCCTAGGGAACGCCCAAGCATACTGACAATGTTTCCCTACCCTTCAGGGAGACTCCTTTTCTAATAAGTTAAGAATACTGTACAGTATATCATTGATGGCCACTGAGAAATAAATGAAGCCAGGAGAATTATGTTGATCTAGACAAAATGTCAATGTGGTGTAGTGATGGACTAGGATCCAGGAAACCTGGGTTCAAATATCTGCTTAGCCATGAAAACTCACTGGCAGGATGGAACTGGTGAAACCTTCACACATACCTTGAAGTCCCTATCAGGACTACCATAGGTCAAATGCTATTTGATGGCACATAAGAAACAAGAGAAACAGTAGCAATCTCTGCAAGCTTGAGAGATATTTTTCAGACTGGTTGACAGTGCAGGTTACACTCCCTAGGGAATGTGACAAGAAAGGCTAATTTACATTTTTTTTATTTTAAAAATATTTAATTCACTCATTGTAATGGTTGCCACAAAAGACTTTTGTTAACTGTAAATGACTTTAAATAGAAAAAGGGCCCTTGGTCACTCCAGTGGACAATTTTTTTGAAAAATTGACATTTGTTGGGATTGGATGGGGAATCTTGGTGCTCCAAGGCACTGGAAGTCCCGAGAATTGGCCCCAGGTGCAGTGAATATGGCCTTATGGCAGGCATATCCAAACTTCAGCCCTCCTGATATTTTGGACCACAACTCCCAGAATTCCAAGCCTGTATTGCCAATGACAAAGGACTGTGGGAGTTGTGGTCCAAAACATCTGGAGGGCTGAAGTTTGGACATACCTACCCCATGGAGTTGTCTAAAGGGCACCTTTTTACCCACCCAATCGGCAATCACTGTTCTTTGCAGTGAAATGGGTGTTTTCAGAGTACAACTGCAAAAAAGGTTGGAGTTGTACTCTGGTTATTTGAAGGCTAGAGCAGAGATGTAGCTCATTGGGGGGGGATAACTAGATGAATTGCCGTTTTAGTATCTAGAAATAGTACAGTATACTCATGAGAGGGAAAAGATGGCCTGCTTGTGCTTTATTTTGTATTTTTGCACATAAGAGGCAGCATTGCTTTTTGTGTTTCTGATGGCTCAGAAACAGGAAGCACAAACATTTGCCCTAAAGGGAAAATGTTGTAAGAAGAGGAAATATGATATTGCCTTAAGATGTAAGCTAACTCTCAGTCTTGACATAATCTTTCTGACACAGAGATTCTGGTCTATGTGACAGTCTTACAAGCATAACAGAAGACTCCAGGGCCTCAAGATTGTGCCAAGGATTTTCCGCCAGTTTTTGCAAACATTGAGAGTCTAATGGATAAGCTTCATTTTGCATGCAGTGTAGTAAGTAGCACAGAGATCCCACACACAGTCCTTGAAGCAGGCTGCATGAAAATTTGTGGCTTGAATCCAGCTGTATGCAAATACCCTTGAAATAATTAGCAGTCATGCAACATGAACTGTTTGATGGAGACATTCCCCCTTGGTTTTCCAACAACAATATGTCATTTCATAGTTTTCCTAAAACTGGCATTCTCCGCCTTCACCCCATATTACATAATGTGGAATCTCACTAGCACCTGATATGTGTTAACTGTTATGGTATACATCAGTTGTTTTCAAACTTGGGGTCCCCAGATGTTCTTGGACTAAAATTGCCTGAAACCTTCACCTGTCGTTGGCCAGAATTTCTGGGAGTTGTAATCCAAGAACACTCAAGTTAACCAGGCTGGGGAGCCACTGGTGTTGATGAATATGTCTACTGCTGTTGGGTCTTTCTGCCAGATGGACTTGCAGGTACTTGCCCAGTGGTTTCTCAGACGTGTGTTCTGTACCCGTGCTATTCCCATATAGCTTCCCATGTTCAAACTAATTCAAGCGTGGTCAGTCCAAAGTTGCATCACTGTATTGTGATGCTGAAGGAGTGACACTTGAGTGTCTGCCGAAGGAGTGCTTCAGTCTGCTGAAGGAGTGACACTTGAGTGTGCGTGCGTACACAAGGCTATATGCACCTGCAACATTAGATCAGGGTAAATATCTAACTGCCCTGCCCACCAGCTCTAATTCTATCAAGCTGTAGAATAACCAGCCTGGCGAAGGGGGCTTGCTGCACTTGAAAGCTGACCTCTTTTTAATATTCTAGTGATCCAGTAAGGGTAGCACTCATCCTACCTAGGGTGCTTGCAGGATTTTTCTAACTTTCTCATTCTGCCTTTTCACTTGTCAATGACAACATGGTTTTATGAAAATGCGGCATGTTTATTAAAGGTTTGCTTTCAGAAGAAAAATACTCAAGGTCTTTAGATTGCACAGAAATGTTTTGAAATATGTTTGGCACATCTTCTGTGCATTGATGGCAGCTGGAGGCAGGCAGGGGACTCCACTTGAATTAATATTGCAGAATAATCCTCCTGGGGTGTCTTATGCTTCACACTGTTATTTGTTTTTGTTTTTTTTTCCAACTACCGCAACAATCTTTGGGTGTCATCTCCCCAAAGTGTATAAAGGCAGTCCCTCCTAAAAGGTAAGGACAATGAATGCATTTAAATACATTTGTGCAAGCTTGATCTTCCCAGGGGAATTTGCACACTCACTTTCTCTAATTGCTTTTGATGTTTTCCCTGTGAACTCAATGGTCCTCTGCATATGGGAAAGAAAAAAACAGCTTGACATTTCCTGACAGCTAAGAGAAGAAGCTAGTCTATTGTTTCCCCTATCTTTTTCCACTATTTTACAGCCAATCTTAATGTGCTGTAGAGCTGGTTAACCATCTGGATTAACTTTAACCTGTGTTGATCTCTCCCACTCCACTGAGAACATATGCCTGGGCTTAACCTAAGACATTATTTTGTACCTGTCTTGGTTGGCCTTAGGCTTGCAGTGAAGAGCCAAGCAAATTCTGCGATCTTTATAGCCTTCCTTCTCCAGACCCAAAAATCTTTGCAAATGTGTGTCTGTGGGTGAATACTTAATGACATTCTGTGTGAAGCTAATGGATGATCTCTTTGTTACAGGTGTCAGGTGGAGACAGTGGCTGAAATTCTGTTGGGCACACTCCATCTGAGCAACAAAAATGGTATCATCAGTGATGGATTGCCACAGAGTAAAGACTCTCCTTTTCAGTTATGGGGTGCACACAACTTCAGCTCATCGTGTGTGAGCAAGGCACCCAAAGCTTAATCATGGCAATCTCCTGATGGTGATGAGAGGCAGAGGCATGCAACAGCAGTTTGACTTCTTCCATTACCATTTATTAAGTTCCCTTTGGCCTTGCTGAGGCCTTCCCTTTAGAGATCACACAGAGGGGAGTATGACTTCTGAGGTCAGTAAACTGAGTACCCAGATTGCTGGGGGGCAATGCATACTGTAATTAAACTGTAAACTGCCAAGAGACTACTTGAAGTGGTTTGGGGCGGTATATAAGCAGAACACTTTTGCCTTCCTCCCACCTCTATCTACTCTTGACTTCTCTGGGTTGGCCAGGGTTGTCTGTAGTGAAGATACAAATTATAATATTACTGCATTTGAGTGAACATCAAAAGTCCTCATTAGGGAGACCTAGAATGAATGGGGTCAAATGAAGTATGCTTCTGTTCCCTTTACACAACTTTAAAACAGATGCCCTAAAATCTGTATTTATGTTAAGTCTTTTCAGGTGTTAGAAATTGTTATACACATAGCATACTCTCTGGCTCCTTCTAAGGGCCATTTCTGGTAGTTTCACCTTTGGAACCAATATTTCTAGGATATTTTTTTAAAAAATATTTCCTGACTGTGGATAAGTGAACCAGTTAATGTTCCCATGGATAAGGGGATGTTACTGTGTACTTAGAGGAGGCAGAGGAGAGGGCTTTGCCTCTAATGTCCCATTTGCATTGCCTTCTTGTACAGGTGGAACTCAAAAAAATATAATATTGTGCAAATTTTCATTTATTTCAGTGATGCAACTTTAAAGATGAAACGAATATATGAGATAGACTCATTACATGCAAAGCAAAATAGTTCAAGACTAATTTTGTTATAATTGTGATTATTATACTTTACATCTTATGAAAATCCCAAATTCACAATCTCAGACAATTAGAATATTACATGAAAGCAATAAAACAAGGATTGTAAATAGAACAATATTGGACCTCTGAAAAGTATAAGCATGCAGATGTACTCAGTGCTTGGTTTGGGGCCCTTTTGCATCAATTACTGCCTTAATGTGGTGTGGCATGGATGCTATCAACCCGTGGCACTGCTGAGGTGTTATGGAAGACCAGGATGCTTCAATAGCAGCCTTCAGCTCTTCTGCATTTTTCAGTCTCATCTCTCTCATCTTTCTCTTGGCAATGCCCCAAAGGCTGATACTTCACTTCCATCTTATCGCTGTTTGTGGTCCTGCTGGGGACCAGTACGAAGTAATCTAACCGCATGTCCATGCAGGATGAGGGGAGTTCATCCCGACCACGCCCCTTGAACTGCAATCTAAGCAGGATGAGAGATTCCCCTCCCTGGCCTCAGGAATCTCCTCATCTCACTTCTCGTTCCGATACAAGTGCCTGTGAGGTAAGGCTTGTCACACAACGTGCCATTCTCCATCTAGTGGCAGGAGTGCGAAGTGCCATTCGCCAGTACATTTCCCATGGAGTCAGCAATGCAGTGCAGAGAGATTAAAAGACAAATGCCTCAAACTTTGCTCCGTAACACATTGAAGACAAGGTTTCGGAGAATCAAAACATCGAAAAACAGAAGGTCGGGCTGGAAAAAAAAGGAGAACAAAGGCATGGAATTTCACATCTCATCACGGAATGAGGGCGTGCGGTAACAGTCATGCCAGTATCATCCATCACGCCCGTGCGTACATGGGAACAGGGACAGAACTGCAAGAAGACCACGTGACTGTGACCGACATCAACACACAACAAACTTCCTCCCAGGACAAGGGTGGACATGAAGTATCCATCATAGATTCTCTATGGGGTTCAGGTCTGGTGAGTTTGCTGGCCAATCAAGCACAGCAATCCCATGGTAACTGAACCAGGGTTTTGGTACTTTTGGCAGTGTGGGCAGGTGCCAAGTCCTGCTGGAAAATGAAGTCAGCATCCCCATAAAGCTTGTCTGCGGAAGGAAGCATGAAGTGCTCCAAAATCTCCTGGTAGACATCTGTGTTGACCCTGGACTTGATGAACCACAGTGGACCAACACCAGCAGATGGCATGGCTCCCTAAATCAACACAAACTGTGGAAACTTCACACTGGACTTCAAGCATCGTGCATTGTGTGCTTCTCCATTCTTCCTCCAGACTCTGAGTCTTTGGTATCCAAATGAGATGCTAAAGTTGCTCTCATCAGAAAAGAGGACTTTGGACCACTGAGCAATAGACCAGTTCTTTTTTTCTTCAGTCCAGGTAAGACACTTCTGATGTTTTTTGTTGCTCAGAAGCGGCTTGACAAGAGGAATACAACATTTGAAGCCCATGTCCAGGATTCGTATGTGTGTGGTGGCTTTTGATGCACTAAATCCAACCTCCATCAACTCCTTGTGAAAGTCCCCAACACTTTTGAATGACCTTCTCCTGACAATCCTCTCCAGGCTGTGGTCATCCCTGGTGCTTGTGCACCTTTTTCTTCCTCACTTTTCCCTTGCACATAACTTTCTATTAATGTGCTTTGATATAGCACATTGGGAACGCCCCACTTTTGCAATTACCTTTTGAGGCTTTTCCTCCTTATGGAGGGTGTCAATGATGGCTTTCTGCACACCTGTCAGGTCATGAGTAGGGATGGGCACAAAACGAAAAACTAAATGCTGTTTTGTTGTTTCATTACATAACAAAACAAAATGAAACAAAACAAAATGAAACAATGAAGCATTTTGTTACAGATGAAACAAAACGGTCATTTTTTTCATTAAAACAAACCATTTCATTTCCTCAGTAAAACACCACCAGGGGTAAAAAAAAAAGTGCTGACGGCCCACTGGCCAGATGGTTGGTGGGAGATTTTTAAAATTTTAAAAAATTAAAAAACACACCAACCCTCCCCATGGGTCAGCTGGTCAGCGTGATAAAATAAATTAAAAATTTAAAAAAATTAAAAACTCACTGACCTGGCCCACAGGCCAGCTGGTCAGTACGAGAAAAAAATTTTTTTAATAAAAAATAAATATAAAAATGCGGTGACCTGGCCCATGGGCCAGCTGTTCGGCATGAGAAAAAAATTTTTTTAATTTTTTCAAAAAATTAAAAAGTGCCAAATAGGCCCATGGGCCAGCTGGTTGGTGTAGAAAAAAAAACAAATAAAAAATAAACATTTTAAAAATGGGCTGACCTGGTGGTTGGGGAGATAAGAAAAATAAAAATAAAAAATAAATAAATGCCACCTCAGCCTGCAGGCCAGCTGCTTGACATGAGAAAAAATAAATAAAAAATAAATAAAATAAAAAAACACACTGACCTGGCCCATGGGCCAGCTGGTCGATGTGAGAGAGAAAAATGAAAAAATTATAAAAATTAAAAAGCGCTGACCAGCTTATTCATTAAAACAAACCATGTCATTTCCTTTATAAAACACTGCCATGGGTTAAAAAAAAGTGCTGATGGCCTGCAGGCCAGCTGGTCAGTGGGAGATAAAAATAAAAAATAAAAAATAAAAAGTGGGCTGACCTAGCCTGCAGACCAACTGGTCAGCACAAGAAAAAAAATAAAAAAATAAAAAAATGCGCCAACCTGGCTCGTAGGCCAGCTGGCCAGTGCGAGATTATATATATATATATATATAACTCACCTATATATATAACTCACCTACCCGGCCCATGGGCCAGCTGTTTGGCATGAGAAAAAATAAATGAAACAACAACAACAACAAGAACAACAACAACAACAACAACAACAACAACAACAACAACAACAACAACAACAACAACAAAATAAACACCACCCCAGCCTGCACGCCAGCTGCTTGGCATGAGAAAAAATAAAGAAAAAATAAAGAAAAAATAAATAAAATAAAATAAATGCACTGACCTGGCCCACGGGCCATCTGGTCAGTGTGAGAAAAAAATTAAAAAATTAAAAAGTACCAACCAGCTGGCGCAATAAAAATAAATAAATAAATTTTAAAAATGTAAAAGTGCAGATCCAGCCTATGGGCCACCTGGTCAGCACAAGAAAAAAATAATTTAAAAATTTAAAAACGTGCTGACCCGGCCCATGTGCCAGCTGGTCAGTGCGAGATAACAAAAGTAAAAATTAAAAATAATTAAATAAAAAAAAATGCGCCGACCCGGCTTGGGCCGGCTGGTGGTGTAAGGAAAAATAATAATAAAATTTTAAAAACATGCCAACCTGGCCTGTGGGCCAGCTGGTCGGTGCAAGAAAAATAAATAAATAATATAAAAATAAAAAACATGCTGACCCGGCCCGTGGTTCAGCTGGTCAGTGCAATGAAAAGAAAATAAATAATATAAAAATAAAAACCGTGCTGACCCAGCCCGTGGGCCAGCTGGTCAGCATGAGAAAAAATAAATAATTTTTTAAAATGTGCAAATCTGGCCTGCGGGCCAGCTGGTTGGCATGAGAATTTAAAAAAATTAAAAAGCAAAATAAAAAAATGAAATACAAAATGAATTGCTTTTTAAAAATTCATTTTGTAACAAATGAAATGAAACAGGAAGGGGAGAAGTGAAAAATGAAATGAAATGCCATTTTGGCATTTCATGTCCATCCCTAGTCAGGAGTCTTTCCAATGATTGTGATTCCTACTGAACCTGACTGAGAGACCATTTAAAGGCTCAGGAACCCTTTGCAGGTTTTATTGATTAATTAGCTGAATAGAGTGGGACACTTTGAACCTAGAGTATTGAACCTTTTCACAATATTCTAATTGTCTGTGATTGTGAGTCTACCTCATATTTTAGTTTCACCTTTAAAGTTGCATTACTGAAACAAATGAACTTTTGCACAATATCAAATTTTTTGACTTTCACCTCTATGTGGAAAGTAGAGATGGGCACGACCAGGAAAAATGACGTTTTGAGTTGTCGTTTGTCGGGACGGGTCCGTTTCAGGTCGTTTCCGTTTGTCGTGATAATTTTCAAAAATTTGTCGTTTCCGTTTGTCGTTTGTCGTTTGTGTTGGGGTTGGGGTTGGGGTTGGGGTAAGTGGGCTCTTGGAGGTACCTCTCTGGGTGCCTCTGGTGTCTGACCCACTAAGAAGGGAAGGGAAGGGAAGCGTTTCGCATAGCTGCTGATACCATACATTATTACATTATGTTAGGGCTGGGGGGTAAGTGGCAGAGGCACTTCTCTGGGTGCCTCTGATTCACTAAGAAGGAAAGCATACTGGCGTACTGGCGTACAGGTTAGGGGTAGGGGTAGTGGGCTCTGGCTGGGAGGCACCTCTCTGGGTGCCTCTGTGACCCACTAAGAAGGGAAGCATACTTGCATACGGATCTGGGTTAGGGTTGGGGTTAGGGTAAGGGCTAGGCTTAGGGTTACGGTTAAGGTTAGGGTGGGTTAGTGGGCTGCACATCTGGGTGCCTCTGACCCACTAAGAAGGACAGTGTACTGGCGTATGGGTTAGGGTTAGGGTTAGGGTTAGGGTTAGGGTTAGGGTTAGGGTTAGTGCGCTTTTTATGCCCTCTGGCACATCCAGATGTCTCAGTCAAAACCTGGCCATGGGTCAAAAATGGAAAAAAATTGCATGGTCCCATCCCATGGCCAGCCCATCATTGCACAGGTGTAAAAAAATAAAAATAAAAATAAAAATAAAAATAAAATAAAATAAAATCAATGGAGACGTTTTATTGCAAGAAAAACCCACTGCTGCTACTATAAAAATTCAGGCATTTAAAATACCTAATTTTCAAATGTTTCTGTGGTGCTTTGGTGGGTTTTTGGACCACGATTTAAAAATAAATATTGTGGTCGCCATTTTGGATCCCCCCCACCGCATGGCAAATGGAGACGACGAGGATGGCCCCCCCAGCCTGGTACCAGCAGCCCAGGACAGGAGAGGGGGGAAGGCCGGGGACCCCCCCTCCAGAAACCACCCCTCTCTGGTAGGTGCCCTCACTGAGGCAGGCATATTTTTGCCTGCTTTTTTGGCCGGGAATCGGGTTTTTAATTTTTTTAAAAAACTTTTTTTCTGTGCTGCTTGGCATCGCGCGATCACGACAACGGAAAATCAGACCCAATTTTTCTTTTTCGGGTCAGGTTCGAGCTGGAGCGGAGTAATTCTCGTTACTGTTACCCGTTACGTACCGATAACGAGAACCGAAAATGGAAACAAGAATTTCACCGCTCCGTGCCCATGTCTAGTGGAAAGTGGTGTTTTTTTAGTAGAGACTGTATGTCTGTGGACATTCTTCATCCGTGTGGCAAGATGGGAAAATCAGGGTCCTTATTCATTCTGAGAGCATCTCCAGTGGATGAATGATCTCTGTGACAAACGCATTGATCTCTGTTTGCAGATGAATGATGCATACTGAAATGGAAGGCTCTGCTTAGAGGGGTGTGGTATGTCTACATGGATTTCTAATCCCTGAAAAGACCTATTATGCTTTTCAAGAGACTGCTCACATATTTTATAGCTGGGAAATGGAGTTCAAAGCTGGTGAAAAGACAGAAGAAAAATTTGATGTCATTTCTTTTTTTAAAAGAGCAGGCTGGAAAATTATAGGGCAGTGTCCTGGTCAGATGTAACTGAATAAAGATGTGAGCAATGTGATTTACAGCAATCAAGATAAGAACACAAAGTCAGTGCCAAGAATTTTGGAGATGGCATACTAAGGAAGGAATATAGTTTAGCAGCATTAGGGGAAGGAAGTGTTCGCTGTTTTCAGGACTATGACATACGAAGATTCCATGGAAATCACCTGTGATATACAGATTGTCCTTGGATTGCATGATAGGCAATAGAGCTTCTAAGAGAAAGAAGAGATGAGAGAGACAGTTTTTGACATGCTGAAGTTGCATTGGTAGAATACCATGGAAGCAGAACATTCTTGTGTCACTGGAGGTTGGCTGGAATGGACCACCACCACCCCTCCAAAACAAGAGCCCAAGCAGCAAAGAAAGCACAAACATGAATTCAGTTTGTAGAAAGAGAACGTGGCAAGACAGGATATCAAAAGACACATTTCAGGAAGACTGTTAAAGGGAGGGAGAGTATGGAGAGGAGTAGCTGAGAAGAAACATCCCTAATTTTAAACCTATCCCTGCAGCCTCTCTCCACGTCTTGGGGTCTAACTTTGCCAAAACAGAGGCTGTTCTCATAACAATCTCTGAGGTAAGAGCATTGTGGCACACATTGTCATGACAATTCCAACTCAACCTACTTTTATGTGGTAAATTAAATTTATGGGGTAATCTGGACACTTAACATCGTTGCGCAGTGGTTAAATGCCTGTACTGCAGGTAAAACTGTGCTCACGACCTGGGGATCAATCCCAGGTAGCAGGCTCAAGGTTCACTCAGCCTTCCATCCTTCTGAGGTTGGTAAAATGAGTACCCAGCTTGCTGGGGGGGGGGAATGTGTAGCATGCACACTGTAATTAAATTTGTAAACCGCCCAGAGACTACTTAAAGTGGTATGGGGCGGTACATAAGCAGAACACTTTGCTTTGCTTTGCTTTAAAATTGAGCAGAAGCACTTTTTTATAAATGGTGTGGACAGATGGGGATTTTTTTACCTTGACCAATTAATTGAACAAGATGATTAATTTTGCCATTTGCATACTTGAGAAGCAGGCATAATCTGCCAGCTTCAGTGAAAGAGCAGGAAGCAGAGCAAAGCAAAGTGTTCTTCTAATATCCTGCTTCATACCACTACAAGTAGTCTATGGGTGGTTTACAGTTTAATTAGAGTATGCAGGATACACATTGCCTGCCCCAGCAAGCTGGGTACTCATTTTACTGACCTCAAAATGATGGAAGTCTGAGTCAACCATGAGCCATTTACCGGCAGTACAGGCATTTAACCACAGCACCACAGGGCTCCAGTATGTATAATTGCAGAGTACACTGGCATCTAAATACGGTCCAACTGCGTTGAATGCTTTTGAGCCTCTGAACTTTTGCAAATGCTTATTGCATCAGACCAAGAAAAGAAGCCTACATTATTTCTTCATGGTTATTTACTGTCCGTCAAGGTTCCCTCTAAGGCAGGCATGTCCAAACTTCGGACCTCCTGATGTTTTGGACCACAACTCCCAGAATTCCAAGCCTGTGTTTCTAATGGCAAAGGACTGTGGGAGTTGTGTTCCAAAACATCTGGAGGACCAAAGATTGGACATGCCTGCTCTAAGGCATCCAATCACACACATACCTCAACGTCCCCCTCCACACAGGGCTTTCTCACCCCCATGTACCTGTTACAACAGTTTTGGTTATGGTTGTGATGCATGGGGGGGAGTTTTGTGCTCACACACAAAAAGAGCCTTGCACAGCAGGGACAAAAATTAGAGGGCACATTGCTGTCAGTTAATGAATATGATGTACAAGGTCTCAGAGATAAATGTAATAGAAATGGGTGGTGGTATTTTGCCTAGCCAATGAAAGATAGCACTTGACAATGTGCCTGAGATATCTATAGATCTTAAGTTATATGACTAACCGCATAAAAGATTATGATTAGAACATACTGGATAATGCAACATCTTTTAAGGAAATGTCTGAGCAAATCATATATTGTTGCTGATCTGTACATGCATTTTAGACATGTGCTACGGTCATGAAATCATTTTGGAGAGCAGTTATTGCTGACATTAATTTTGCATTGGACAATACTTTGATCTTTGCATTTCCAGGAAGTGTTCTTTCACCATAGAAGTGTCAATATGTCTGTCCTTTTTAAAAATGACTCCTTTAGATGTGTTTGGCTCTCATTATTTTTTTTATTTTTTTTTAATTTTTATTTTTTATTGAACATAAAAAAGACATAATAACAATGATAAACAATTATATAAAAAAACAGTAATAGACAATCATAAACAGTACAAAGTGCCCCCCACCCCCAAGAAACCGTCCAGTATTCTTGCATCTTCTCTTTCTTCTTCATCTTTTTTTTCTTTTTCTTCCAATAGGCTTCTTAAGGTCCTTTACGCCAGAACTGTGTTGGGTTATAAGTTGGTTGTATCCCTTTCCTTTTAATAGTACATGATCTATTAATTTCCCCAAACATCATAGAAAGTATCTTTTTTATTTCACCTCTCAAAACTTTTATATTACAAGATAGTTTATCATTTAGTGCTATGTCCCACACTTCCTTATACCATTCAGCAATTTTAAGGTCTGATTTCAGTTTCCAGTTCCTAGCAATAATCAGTCTAGCTCCTGTCATAAGATTTGCTATTAGTTCTTTAGTTTTCACATCATATTCATTGATAGATGGTAATGATAACAAAGCAATTTCCGGTACACATTTAATATCAGTTTGTAGTATTTCTCTTATCTCCTCAATAATCTCTTGCCAAAACTTTTGAACTATTTCACATTCCCACCATAAATGAAAATAGGTACCTATCTTTTTTTCGCATTTCCAGCAGAGCTTAGAATATTTTGGATTCATTCTATTCATTCTGACTGGAGTCATATACCATCTTAAAACTAGTTTGAAATAGTTTTCTTTTATTCTGACTGATAATGACCGTAAAATCCTCAAATTCCAAATTCTTTTCCATTCATCATTATTTATTTATTTCTCTATGTCTTGTTTCCATAGCTCTCTTATTGTGTCCTGTTCCCTATTCTCAAATGAATCTTGAATTATTTTATATAATTTGCCAACTGTTCCTTTCCCTGTATTTCCTTTCTCTGATTCATATGTTGTCAGAAATTGCTCAAATTTTGTATATCCTCTAAGTTGTGTATTTCTCCTAATCCATTCTTTCGTCCAGCTTTCTAACTGGGCGAAATTCAACCACGACAATTCCTGAGTTTGCAGAATACGTTTAATTTCTTGTTTTGATGTCATCTTTTTAATCCAATCTTTTAGTCTTGCCACTTTCCTTAATTTAAATAAGTCTCCCAATTTCTTCATGTTCGTGGGGAAATTTATCTGATCGATCACTGCACCAAGCGGGAACCTTCCTGTATCAATTTCTTTCCATACTTTTTCCAAGTGAGCAATAGGGAACTTAGAAGAGGATTTTTAATTGGGTAACTTTTCCTTTTGGGGGAAACTAAACACATATTTATTTATGTCTTCATTTAGTTCCTCTGATTGAAGTTCCCACCATATTAGTTTTTGAGGTTTAAATAGTATTTCCCCCAGGGAGCTAAGCTGATTAGCTATGTAATACATTCTAAGATTAGGTATGCCTATACCTCCCTCTTTTGAGATCTGTACCATAAGCTTTTATTTATTCTTGCTTTTTTTTCCACCATTGCAGAATTTATTTAAAAGATCTTGATAAACTTTAATTTCAATTTCTGTGTATTGAATAGGTAACATTCTAAAAAGAAAATTTATTTTTGGAAGTATTTTCATTTTTACCATTGCTATTCTACCAAACCATGATAAGTTTAATTTGGAGTAATTTTGTAATTTATTTCTAATCTCTTCCTTTATTTTTGTGTAATTTCGTTCTTTCGTTTTACGAATGTCTTTATCTAAAAGTATCCCTAGGTATTTTATACATTTACAAACTTTCAGTTCGTGATTGGAGATCTCTTCCATGTCTCGATTATCCTGATTGAAAAGCATGATTTCTGATTTCTGCCAGTTGACACATAATCCGGTTGTTTCACCAAATTCCTTTAGGTGTGCTTTTATTCTTAATATATTTTCTACCGGATTTTTTATTGTTAACAAAGCGTCTCGTCCATAAATAAACTGATTTTTATCTTGCCTTCCTTACCCATACCTTTAATAAGTTGGTCCTCCCTTATTGCATTAGCTAGTAGCTCTATCACTATGCAAAACAGAACTGGCGATAAAGGACATCCCTGTCTTGTTCCTCGGCCTAGGTAATTTTTTTCTGTCATCCCATCATTGACAATGATTGATGAGGTGCTATGAGAATAGAGTTGGTTTATTACACTTAGAAATTTTTCGCCAAATCCCCATTTCACTAATAAAAGTTTTAACGCAGGCCATTGGACACAATCAAAGGCTTTAAATAAATCTAGAGACAAAATGCATGCTTTGTCCTGTGATCTTCCCATCTCATAAAGAACATTCAAAACTCTTCTTACAGTGTCTGACATTTGTCTACCTTTGATAAAGCCCGTTTGGTCTTCTTTAATATATTTGTCTATAAATGTGTACATTCTTTTGGATAGAATTGCTGTAAAAATCTTGGCATCTTGATTTATAAGGATATTGGTCTGTAAGATCCAACATCTATTGGATCTTTATTAGGCTTGAGAATTAAAATAGTTAAGGTATGTTTCCAGGAGGAAGGAACTTGCTCGCCCTCCAATATCTCATTATAAAGCTTCTTTAACTTAGGAATTAACATTGATTTGAATACCTTGTAAAATTCTGGTCCCAATCCATCATCTCCTGGAGTTTTGGCATTCTTTAGCTTATTTATAACATCCTCTATCTCCTCCTCTTTAATAGCTTTTTCCATTTCAAGCCTGTCTTCTTCCGCTAGTCTTACTTTTAGGTTTTTGTCAATATATTGTTCCATAACTTCCTTACTACTTCTATTGGCTGTATATAAGTTTTGATAAAATTCTTGAATAGCTTTTAATTTTTCTTTCATTTGAGTAGATATATTGCCGCTTAAATCCTTTATCCTTCCTATCATGCTTTTTTCTTCCCTTTTCTGTGCTAATTTTGCTAGCATCTTGGAGTTTTTATTACTGTATTCGAAAAAGTTTCTTTTCAAATATAGTAGATTTCTTTGGGTTTGTTGTAGATCTATATCTTCTAATTCCCTTTTCCTGGCCTCAACCTGAATTAAAAAATTTTTTGTCTTTGGTTTAAAAAAATTGAGATTCAAGGTCTGCTATAGTAGCCTCCAATTTTTTTTTATTTTGCTGATCTCGACTTTTTATAATAGCACTTTCTTTCTTGGCTCTCATTATTTAATGTTTACTAAATGTTGACTAAAATTCTGTCATGCAGTTATGCAACTGGTGTAAACTTTTTGAGGCAGATTCCTGTAATTGGGGGTTGCAGTTTTGACAAACCCTACAGAAACAATTTGCTCCCCCCCCACACACAAGCACGTGTGGTAAAACAATTATGTGGAAGGGAATGGCAAATGATTTCTGAGTACTTACTAATTAGAATACCCTGAAGAGGTTTCCCATAGGTCAGAATCAACTTGACAGCATACACTTATATCTTTATATCCATCTTGGGCTTAGCATAACAATACGAAATCAGTATCTTTTTATATCCCTTCTTGAACAACAAAATTTCCTCCTTTTCCTTCCGATTTCTTCCAACACCTCTGGTAGCTGAAGGCAGAAACAGAGTTATTATTAGTGACTGTTCAATAGCTGGAGAATATGTAATTTCGGAGTGCAGCGTACAATTTATATTTCACCACATTTAAGAAAAGGCATAAACATCTCATATTAAGACACCATTCACGTGTCAGGGCCAAGTTGTTATGTGGATGACCTCATGGTTTTAAAAAATGTCACCTGTTGGACATTAATTGTAGCTGAACACACTCTCTCTCCCTTCCTCCCCTTCATAAATTGGTTCTACATCTTGAGCAATACACTTAGATGTTCATCACAACAGACAGTTATTGAGTTATGACAGGCCTGCATGGTTTCCCTGGCTCCCAACTCCATGGGGCAGAGAGGAGAAAGGCATAAGATGGCAACTCCATTTAAATCATGTTAGAATTGAGATGGATTTATCCGGGTGTATCTTGGGGCTGTCACTTCAGGGATCAAGACCTTCTGCTGACTCTTAATTTTGTTTTCAGTTTGATATGCTGGTATTAATTTGACATTTCAGACCATTTATATCCCTCTTAGGCAGACCTCTCACCTGTGTGTTTTTGCTTCCATCTTCCATAGAGTCGCAGTGGGGATGTTTGCCTGTCAGCCCCCATAGGGTTGTAACTGGCACTGATCTCTGAGGGGAATTTCTTTTAGAAGTGACTCAGCATCAGGCCTTTTAGGTGGAGGAGTGGGTTCCTGAGGATATGCATGAATGCCTTCCTTCATGAAGATGCAGCTGAACATTGGGAAGGATGCTCTCTGAGGTGTACATTGAGGACTTCTTGCAGCTACAGTTTTGTGCTGAGAAACTGTCAACAAATAGGTGCAGCAGCACTATTGGGAGCTGTGCTTTCAAGCTGAGCAGATGGATGTATATATCAGCACTTTGTTTACGATGACATATTTAGCTTCTGTATGGGCACACCACTATGCTTAGCAGAATGTGTTTTTAGATATTCCAGACATCTGAATACTGTAAATGGAATAGCTAATCTTCAAGCACTAGGATAAGGAAAAAAGTATATTGCACAAATTATGGGTTTGTTTGGGGTTTTTTGCCCAATGAGAGTAGCAGAATGTGCAAAATATAGAATTCCTCATGGCCAAAACAGTGTTAAGAGTGTTTGTGCAAAATCTAGTGTGTTCTATTGAAATACCAAAACATAAATCATAAGGAGGCATTTGAAAAAAATTGACCTGATAAAGTTAATACTTCTTAAATTAAAATAAAGTTTTGGTTTCTGTAATACTTTTTATGGAATTACTAAAATAGTAGAAATAAAACAGGTTTTTCAGGTATTCCAGAATTCATCACCAGGTACAGATGGTATAAAATTTTGGGTAAAGGAAAATGAAAGCGACAGCTGTTGTTCTTGAAAACAGACTGCTAGTAAGACTAATTGTCTTGCACGTTCATCAGGAGACCAGCTCCTACCTGTTCAGGACTAATCGTTGAGGTCAGCTAGGCCTTGAAGTCTGAGGGAGAGATCGCATCACCAAGATGAACTACACAACCCATCAACTAGCCACAAGGTGTGGGTTCTATAGGATTCTGGCCATTATTTGTATGTGCACGGTAGAGATGGGCACGAATAAAAAAATGGTGTTTCATTTGTCGTTTGTCGTTGAGAGGTCTGTTTCGTTTTTTTGTCATTTGTCATGAATTTTTGAAAAAAATCATTTCCTTTTTCATTTATTTGTTTGTCATTTCTACCCGCTTTTGCGTGATTTTAAAGCATTTCCCTAACTCCCACTGGAGACTGCAAGGAGGATGGGGGCTGCCAGAGCTTTTTATGCCCTCTGTGGCTGCCAGACCTGCCCAGTCTGTCACCTGGGCATGCTATTGGTTGAAGTTGTCCAAGAATTTACATGATCCCATCACATGGCTTGCCTCCATGTTGTGGCTGGAGTGTGGCGACATCCATTTTGTCATCCTTAAAGGGAAAATAAAAATACATTGTGATGGGAGAAGACAAAAACAAACGTTTTAAGGACCCCAAACCCCTGGTAGGCAATAATTTCAAATAATTATCGCGTTATTGCTGCATTTTATGGATGTCCAAATACCCAAGAAATCAATATTAGGCATCTGGGAGCCATTTTGGGTCAATGTCCCCTAACTCCCCTTAAAGGAAAAAAATACAGCGATCTGAGAAAAGACATAAATGCACCTTGACCCCAACCCCCCGGTAGGTATTATCAGACAGCATAAATAATTATTGCTGCGTTTTTATGGATGTCCAGGGTGTTTTTTAACATTTAAAACAGCTCATTTCATTGTGTGTTGCCAGTAACGGAAATGAAACGTAACGAACACAATTTTCGTGTTTCTGTTCGTTTCGTTTCATTTTCATCACATTTTTGTTTGTTGTTTCGTTACATAATGGAAACGACAAACGGTAACGGAAATGAAAAATTGTTCGTTCCATGCCCATCTCTAGTGCACGGTACAGCTTCCAAAGTCTTATTTGATTAAATGAATGAATTTTCCAGTTGGATATCTGAATTCAAAATAACAGTTAATGTGTAAAATCCTTCCTTCACTATCATCTCAGTGGCTTTTGCCTGATCCAGTTCCTTGCACTGTCAGCAAGTCATGGATCCATTCATGCAAGCAGTAAGATGGTCAGCACCATTTTTGAAGTTTCCATGATGGTCTTATAGACATAATCACATGCTGAAGAGACAACAGGGACTTGAAACAGCTGTCCACACCATAGACTGGATCGCCCCCAAGCGCCTCCTCCGTTGCCAAGCCCGGCCCTCCCCTTGGTTCACGGGGGAGCTTAGGGCAATGAAGCAGGAGAGGAGGAGGCTAGAGTGCAGCTGGAGGAAAACCCGGACGGCGTTGAGTAAGGCTGCGGTTGATGCCCAGTCTAGTCACTATACCAACGTGATCAGGGAGGCTAGAACATCCTTTAACTCCCTGAGAATTGCTGAGGCCTCGAACCGCCAGGCGGAGCTCTTCCGGGTTGTTCGGGACCTCAACAATCCTAGTCTGGCCAGGCCTCCTCCTACTGATTTCAGTAGTGAGCAGTTTGCAGCCTTTTTTCGAACTAAAATAGAGGCCATCCGTGCAGGCTTTGACTCCGGTTGCAGTGGTCCTGCTCCGCCATCCCCAGTCACTGGTCCGCCTTCGTCGCCCCGGTTGGATGCGCTTGGGCCTGTTTCTGCTGTCGAGGTCTCCAAGGATATGGCGCATTGCCGGCCTGCCTCCACCCCTTTCGACCCTTGCCCTGCCTGGCTAATTCGAGCTGCCAGAGGGACTATGGCCAAATGGGCTTCTGTCATCACCACCGCCTCCTTCAATGAGGGGGTCTTTCCCTCTCGTCTGAAGGAGACAGTGGTAAAGCCCATTCTGAAAAAACCTGGCCTAGCGGTGGACGACTTATCAAACTATCGCCCAATCGCCAACGTCCCGTTTATGGGCAAGGTGATCGAGAGGGTGGCGGCGGTCCAGCTGCAGTCATACCTGGAGGATCGGCAGTGCCTCAACCCATGCCAGTCCAGGTTCAGGCCCCGTCGGGGTACCGAAACAGCTTTGGTCACCCTGCAAGATGATCTTGTCCGGGCGGCCAACAGGGGTTGCTCTACCCTGTTGGTCCTCCTGGATCTGTCAGCGGACTTTGATACCGTCAACCACGGTATCCTACTGGACCGGCTCTCTGAGGTGGGAATCGGAGGCTCTGTTCGCAGTTGGCTCCATTCCTTCCTGGAGGGCCGGCCCCAGTACGTCCAGCATGGGGGAGTTATCGGCCCCTTAGATTCTCCCTTGTGGGGTGCCACAGGGGTCATCTCTGTCCCCCATGCTGTTCAACATCTACGTAAGGCTGTTGGCGGGGGTCATCAGGAGTTTTGGAGTCTGCTGTCATCACTACGCTGATGACACGCAGCTCTATCTCTCCTTTACCACCTCTGCAGTGGAAGCTGTGAGGATCCTCGACGGGTGCCTGGAGGCTGTACTGGCTTGGACTGGGGTGAACAGGTTTAAGCTCAACCCCAAGAAGACGGAGGTTATGTTCTTTGGGAGCTTGCCGTCGGGGTACGGTGGCCCTCTCCCCTGCCTGGGGGGAGTCTCCCTCCAGCTCGTGGATAGGGTGCGGAATCTGGGTGTGTTCCTGGACCCGGCGCTTACCATGGAGTCCCAGGTGGCGTCGGTGACCAGGTCCGCCTATTACCATCTCCATCGGATCGCCCAGATCCGCCCGTACCTGGATGCAAACTCTCTGAGAACAGTGGTCCAAGCACTGGTGATCTCGAGGCTGGACTACTGTAACGCCCTCTACATGGGGTTGCCCTTGACTCTTCTCCGGCATCTGCAGCGAGTACAGAATGTGGCGGCCAGGCTGGTGGCTGGTGTGCGTCATCATGAACACATCACCCCAGTCCTGGCCCGCCTGCATTGGCTGCCCGTTGCAGCCCGGATTAGATTCAAGGTCCTGGTTTTAGTTTATAAAACCCTCCATGGCTTGGGACCAGACTACCTGGCAGAGCGTATCGCTCTGCTATCCACTTCGGCCCGTCCCGTTCGGCAGGCGTGAGCGCACTTGCTGCGGGTCACCACCGTCCGAGAAGCCCGGAAGACAAGCACTTGGACCCGGGCATTCTCGGTGGTGGCCCCTAGCCTTTGGAATTCCATCCCTACCGAAGTGCGCTCTGCAGAGTCCCTGCTGGCCTTCCGGAAGGCTTTAAAAACCTACCTCTTCCAAGAGGCCTTTGGCAATCCTTAATCTTAGGTGTTTTTTTCTTCTTCTCTTCTCCGCCATCATACGCACTAGTTGATGAGGTGCCACTAAGTTTTTACTGTTTTTAAACTTATTGTTGTAATTACATTTGTTTATCTTGTACTTGTGTAGCTAACATAGCCCTTGTAAGCCTCTTAGAGTTTGTCTGAGGATAAGCGGGGTATAAATGCAAAAATAAATAAATAAATAAAATCTGATCACCATTTTATATATGATTAAAAGCTTCAAAGCTGACAACAGTGGCCATCTATTTAAGGACAATTGATCTACCCCTTCTCTCCAGAACAGCCATTTGTTTATCTGATCTGAATGACTGATATGTTTAATCAGGTTTTTATGTACACTTTCTGGATAGAGTTGGGATTTTCCTTTGGTGAATGGCTATATACAATATTAACCTATTTATACTGGGAGAAAGGCAGCTTATAAATCAAACAAACAAATAAATGGGGGTTATAGGCCTACTGTGTGTGCATTGGACTATTTCCCTTGTTTTATCTAGAGAATATGGATGGATCAGTGCCCTTTTGATTAATGAAATACAGGAACTTTGTTTTAAGAAAGGACTAGTGTGAAGGGCTTGGAAAAATGGGTACAGGCTAAATGGCAAACACTGTTTATCTTTTTGCCCTTTGCTGTTTCCTGCTCAATTATTGACTTGGTTTTCTTTTTTAGTGTCTTACTCCCAGAATTCATCAGGAATTTTCTCAGACAGAATTCTGGGAGCTGCACCCAAGGGAATCATAGAATGATAGAATAGTAAGTTGGAAGAATCCTATAGGTCAGTGGTGGCAAACTTTTGGCACTCCAGATGTTTTAACCACAACTCCCACAGTCCTTTGTCATTGGCAATACAAGCTTGAAATTCTGGGAGTTGTGGTCTAAAACATCTTTTTTTTCCTTTTCTTTTTTTTAATTATACTTTTTATTTTATTGTACAAGACAAGTTAAGATAACAGTACACTAGCGTCTCATTATTTATACATTCTATAGGACAAATATCCTTTTCAAAATCCACCCACTAATTCATCTTCCAACACAGTTAATTGTGACACACACACAAATAAATTAATTCTTTTAAAATTTTACATTCCAGCAGTCAAAATTATTCCCCATAACACATTCCTCATTTTTTGTGTTAATTCCATACGTTAATAAGGGCTTCCAGGTTTTCATAAATGTATCATGTTTTATTTCCCCTCTATATATTTTAATTTGATAGGTCAACTTTTCCGTAAGAGCCATTTGCCACATTCTGTTCAGAAATTTTTGTAGTGAGAGATCTTGAGCATTTCTCCAGTTTTTTGCAATTTCAGCTCTTGCTGCACCAATCAGATTTGCTATTAAGTCTTTATATGATAATTTTTCATTTCCATCCTTAAATATTGAGAATAATAGTAAAGCTTCATTTATAATTATTCTTTATAATTATACAGGGTTTCTATCCATTTAATTATTTCCTGCCAATATGCTCCTACTTTGGGGCAAGAGATCCACATATGTTCTAGGGTGCCTTTGCTTCCACAATTCCTCCAACAATTGTCTGGAATTTCTTGATTAATTTTATGTAATTTTGTGGGATACCAATATCATCTGTGAGCTACTTTTAACACCAGTTCTTTCGCTTTAGTTGATATTGATTTGTAAGGATATGTGTTCCATATTCCCATCCATTCTTTCTCAGATATACTAATATTTAAATTTGTTTCCCAGGCTACTTTAGATCCCATGCCCCTAACAAATGCTTTTTCAATCAAATGTTTATATATAATTGAAGTTATACCCTTTCTTTTATTTCGATCCTTTTCTATACTGTATTGTTCGAGTGCTGTAAGTGTTCTCATGGGTCTGTGACTTTGATATAATTGGTTTGCCAAATTTCTTACTTGTATTAATTGTAGCCAATTAGCTTTTATTTCCTTTGTTTTATCTTCCAACTGTCTAATTGTTATTGGTTTCCCTGCCTCAAATAAGTCTCTTATTCTATAAATTCCAATTTGTTTCCAATTTTTAAATTATGCATATTTCTCTCTTGATTTAAATTTAGGATAATCCAGCATAGGGCACAAAGGAGATATAGGTGGGGCAAAAATGTTCATATACTTACGCCAAATTTTCAGTGTCTCACAAGTATAAGGATTTTGTATTTGCTCCTTTTTTCTAATTAGTTCCCTTGTAAAAATATAGGTATTAACTATTCCAGTTCCCTCGCCTTTTTCCATTTCAACCCAATCTGGGATTTCTTCTGTCTGAATAAACTTTATAGCTTGAGTGATTTGAAAGGCTTCATAGTATTTTATTAATTGTGGTATTCCTAGCCCCCCTTTTTTTGCTTTGACCATATTTAACACTGCTTATAAACCTTATTTTCTTCCCCTTTCCTCCAATAAACTTCTCCATATTTTTTGCCATAGTTTAATTTTTTTTAATTTCAGGTTGTAATGGTATATTTTGAAATAAAAATAAAATTTTTCATAATATATATGCTTTAACTAATGCTATTCTTCCCAGCATTGACATGTTCAGTTTCGTCCATTTTCTAATTTTTTCTTTAACTGAATTAAATACTATTTTGTAATTTCTATATATTAATTGGTTTTTACTTTTTGTTATCCATATTCCCAAATATTTGAAAGTTGAGTAGCATAACTCCAGATTTGACTTTTTTTAAATTTCCTTTTGCTCTGCTGTAGAAATATTTATACATAACAATTTGGATTTTTGATAGTTAATTTTTAGGCCTGTATAATAACAATGTTCTTGTAATATGTGTTTTAATGATTCTATGCTTTTTAATGGATCCTCCAAAAACAGGAGCATGTCATCTGCGTAAAGGTTTATTTTGTGTTTTTTATTTTTAATCACCAATCCTTTAATATTTCCATTTTCTCTTATTTGTGAAGCAAGTGGCTCAATTGCTATTGCAAATATAATTGGGGATAAAGGGTCCCCTTGTCTCATTCCCCTACAAAGAGTGAATTTATCAGATTCTATTCCATTGATAAGGACCTTAGCCTCTGCTCCTATATATAAATTTTTCAAAAGATTAATGAATTTTCCACCCATATTCATTTTTTCTAAAAGACCAAACATATACCGCCAGTCTACACGATCAAAAGCCTTAAGTGCATCTAACGAGAGTACTGCTAATTTCCGTTTTTCTTTATTTACTGTATTTATGACATTCAGAACTCTACGAATAGCATCCTGCATCTGCCTTCCTGGCATAAATCCATATTGATCTGTGTGAATGTACTCAGTAATAAAACTATTTATTCTCTGTGCCAATATTGAAGAAAAATCTTTTGGTCTTGATTTTGTAATGTTATTGGTCTATATGACGAGGGGAGGGTTGGGTCTTTATCTGGTCTTAATATAGTTATTATTCTAGCTGTTCTCCATGATTTTGGAATTTCTTCACCTTCCATTATTGAATTAAACAGTTTTAACAAATGCCCTATAATATCCTCTTCCCAAATTTTATAAAATTCTGGTATAAACCCATCGCAACCTGGCGATTTCCCATTTTTAATTTTTTTAATAACTGATTTTATTTCCATTACTGATATTGGGGAGTTAAGTTGCTCTTTATGCTTCTCTGTAATTTGACTAACTGGTATTGTATTTACAAATTTCTTAATGTTTGTATCTGGTGTTAATTCTGTCTTATATAAATTTCTATAATACTCCATAAATGTTGTTACTATTTGCTGCTGTGAGGTTACTATTTTTTCATCTTCAGTTTTCACTGAGACAACTGTCCTCTTTATTGCTTTCTTTTTTACTGCATGAGATAATAACTTAGAATTCTTATTCCCATGTTCATAATAATTTCTCTTTAAATAATTCATTGCTATCTGAGTCTTACTTGTGTCTAGTGCCTCTAGTTCTGTTTTGGCTCTTGCTAGTTCATTATATACCTTTTTTGATCCAGATTTTTATGCTGGTCAGAGAGATTTTTTATCTTATTTTCTAATTGTTCTTGCAATCTATTTCGTTCTTTTTTTTATCTGGAGCTTTCCATAATAAATTTCCCCCTTAAAAATGCTTTTAGGGTGTCCCACAGTAATGCAGGTTTCATTCCTTCTTTATCATTTATTTCATAAAAAATCTTTATATCTTCTTTTATTTTTTTAATGATTTCTGTGTTTAAACATATGTTGGAACTTAATCTCCAGATTCTAGGCTTATTTCTTACTTCCTTGTAAGACCATGTGACTTTTATTGCTGCATGATCGGAAGTTATGATAGGAGCAAAATATATGCTCTCTAGATGGGGTATCAAATTTTCTGAGATAAAAATGTGATCTATCCTTGAGTAAGTGGCATATTTTTTTGAAAAAAATGTGTAATCTTTCATTTTTGGGTTTAAAAGTCTCCAACCATCTGTTAAACCAGCTTTCTTAATTAATTTTTCAATTTTGCTTCCATCACTTGAAATTTTCCTTTTTTTGGATGTTGTGTCCAGCTTTTGATTTAAAATACAATTTGTGTCCCCACCCAAAATAATATCACCCCAGGCAAAATTTTTACCACTCTCAACAATTTTTGCATAAAAGCTGCTTGTCCTGTATTAGGAGCATAATAAGAACCCAATGTTAGCAGTTTATTTTCAAACTTTCCTTTTACTAGAATATATCTTCCTTCAGGATCCCTGAAGGATTATAGCCACTCCTCTTGATTTGTTCATCTAATTTGCAAAATATTGGTCTCCTAGCATTGGGTGCTTTATAATATTTTTTGCTTGCTTCTTTTGATGTGTTTCCTGTAAAAACAGAACATCTGCCCCCAGCTTTTGAATCGTTTTCATAACCTGGTACCTTTTAACTGGTGAGCCTAGTCCATTTGTGTTGTACGATACAATACTGAGATTATCTAACATTACATACTTGGATTATATAAACTGCGATAATAATCAGTTTTGTCCTTTGAGATATGTTATGATTTGCCTTATAATTACACACGTCTTTGCCTAAATTGAATTGTCTTGCTAAATTCTCCCTTATTCCCTCCCTCTCCCTCTTCCCTTGCTTCCCCCCTCCCTCCCCTCCCCACCCCTCCCCAATATAGGCTATGAGATGAAACCTCCAGCTCATAAAAGTCTGAGCTGAGCCTAATGGGGTATGTGGAGCCAGGAGTTGAAACAAACTCCTGAGTTGAGATAACACCACCTTACAGCCCACCCTTGCCCTTAATTATAACAATATATTAAACACAGCATTCTCTTAATTCATAAATATACTATTCATATGTCTATATTCTACAATATTCACTTCTCTTATTATTTTTAATTAACTACTTACACACTTAAACACTAATTTATTTTTAAATCATATTTACGTGTGAACTATTAACTATTAACTACTGTTACGTTATATTTTCTATTCATTACTAATAGACCTGCTCACATAGTTTCTGGGAGTTTGTTTAACAAACTGCAGCTGATTCATGTTGGCAATTATCATCCCTTCCAGATAACGGCTCTTACACTGTCCTTGAAAAGTTCAGTTGCTTAGTCCAGTCTATGTTCCACCAATATCCTTCAAGGTTTTTTTTCCTTTCCTCCCTCTGTTTTTCTCCAGCGAAGTGGCATTCTCTCTAGCTGATCTGCCTTCAACTCTGTCAAATGAGTCTCAGGAAGAGGAATCTTCTTTTGCTCAAAAAAGTTCACCAGTTGAGTAGTTGAAACAATAGTCTTTGATGTGTTTCCGTACCAGATAATCAGTTTAAAGGGAAAACCCCACCTGTATTTCACTTTCTTCTCCTGCAGAATTTTCGTATATAATCGCCATTGTTTACGTTTTTCCACTGTCTCTGGTGCGAGATCATGATACAGTTCTACTTTCTGTCCTTCAAATGCCAGTTCTTTGATGTTACTCAAAGCACAAAACACCTTCACAGCATATGAGGCAAATCTCACAATTATATCCCTTATCCTTGGTTGTTGGTTAGGTCCGACTCGGTGTACCCGGTCCACATCTCTATTTTTTATCTCCATATCGGGACAGAGTTTTTGGAACCAGTTCAAGACTATTTGTTTCAGATCACTGTATCTCTCATTTTCCTTAAAAAAATCTCAAACGAAGGTTCTGACGTCTTTGTCTATTTTCCTGATCCACAACTCAATCCCTTAACTGCTTCAACTCCTTTTCCAGTTCATCATTTCTAGACTGCAATCCCTCTGCCATTTCAAAAGCAGCATCAGCAGTTTGCTCTACTTTTTAATGCTCTCTTTGACCTCCAAAAGTGTTTGTGTTAGGGGCGCAATAAGACTTTTCATATCATCCTGTAAGTCTTTTCTTAATTGTTTAATAAGCAGTCTCATCTCATTGCTAGGTGCATCAGCTTTTTTCCACCCTCTCCCTTTTTTCTTCTTACCCGGCATGTCTGCTTCGCTCTCGGACTCCTCTGATGTCCCGGTCAGATCTCTTTGATCTTCCTCATCAGAGGTGAGTTTTGGCTTTTTTTTTTCTGGTGTTTTCCTTGGCTTTCCCATAACTATGTAGTTCAAAGCGATTCTATTATCTTATTTACTAGTATTCACACTTATTTTGACTAATATGTTTGGGCATAGAGCAGAGCTAATCTTCTATGCTGCCATTTTCCACAACAGCAAAACCACGCCCCTGGTCTAAAACATCTGGAGTGCTGAAGGTTCTCCGCCACTGCTATAAGTCCATCGGGTCCAACCCCCTGCTACATGCAGGAATACAAATCAAAGGATCTCTTTCAAATGTTTGTTCACCTGTTGAAGCAGTCACCACCTCTTGAGGCAATTGAATTCACTTTCCAGTTACCTCAAGAGGTGGTGAGTGTTCCAACACTAGAGGCATTCAGAGAAATCATCATCCATAGATTTGCTTTCACTGCTCACACATGGGCTTCCATGGGTCACCATTGGAGAAAGAGGAAATGGCTCTGTGTGCCAAAGTTTCATGGGAGCCATTTTGTTCCTTGGGACACATTTTGTTGCAGAACTCACAGAAGACCTTGTAAATACCATGCCCAAGACTCAGCCACTTGGCACATTGTTTTTTAAAAAAATAAAAATACTAGCATAAAACTAATACTTTGTCTTCTTTTATGGCAACCCATAGTTGCATCCAAAGCAGACAACCTAAAATGCTTACAAACCAAAAAAGGACACTTCAATCAAAACTATAGCTCTAGCTTTTGTTAGCAAGCTAGCGGTTCCTGTTTTGGAATTATTGGTGGTTATATTATGTGGGAAAGGAAGATGTTAGTAAAATTGAGCATGTAACACAAAGCAAGGATTTGATCTTGCATCTGAATTAGTCTTTATCAGTGCCCATCATCTCCATCAGAACCAAGTAATGTTAACAGGTTAGTTTTTCTTTCATGACTCAATGGATAATTAGATGATGGAACACTGACCTGGCAAGAGTGGACATTGAGCTTGGACTGTTGTTTTTAAAGGAACTTGTTGCATATTACTTATGGCTTTTCAAGAGCGAGATTGCCATTATTATTGTTTGCACTGTGCTAGGATTTCGTTGCATTGTTTGTTAATGGTTCATTTTGCTATTGTTCCAGCAGGCCAGAAAAATACAGGTAATTGTTCCATCCAGTGGCCAATTCTGATATTACCGTAATTTTTGCTCTATAAGACACACTTCCCCCTCTCAAAAGTAAGAGGAAATGTCTCTGTGTCTTATAGAGGCTATCTTGTATACTCTGGGACAGTGGCAGCTCCACTGGCCTGATTGTGGCTTTTCTCGTTTGGAAGGCACGGAGAGTACTGGATCCTGCTGCTGGTGCGGCAGCTCCTGTGTCTGCTGCTGGACCTGTGGAGATGCATACACACACTTGCCTCACGCGTCACCTTGGCTGCATGCAACTCGTTACAGCCCATTAGTAGCCAGACCAATTATGGCTTATGTACCAAAACATACAATATACTTTGGAAATGTTGACAAAAGACCACAATTTTTTTCTTGTCATTAAGAATTGATAAGCCATTGGCAAAAAAAAAGGCCTGGAAAATGTATGTCAAAACTCTTCTACAGTAGACATGGGCATGACTTGGCAAAATTGTCGTTTCCGTTTTCGGATATCGTTTCCGTTACGTAACGGAAACGGTAACGACAATTAAGCTGTCAGAACTCGAACTCGAACCGAAAAAAGAAAAATTGGGTCTGATTTGTTGTCGTTCCTGGCATCGCACGGCGATCGCGCGATGCCAAGCAGCACAGAAAAAAGTTTTAAAAATAAAAAACCCCGATTCGCGGCCAAAAAAGCAGGCGAAAATATGCCTGCCTGAGGGCACCTACCAGAGGGGTGGTTTCTGGGGGGGGGGTCCCCAGCCTCACCCCCCGACCTGGGCTGCTGGTACCGGGTTGGGAGGGGGCATCCTCGGCGTCTCCATTTGCCATGCGGTGCGGGGGGATCCAAAATGGCATCTGCAATATTTTTTTTTGAAATCGTGGTCCAAAAAACCAACAAAGCACCACAGAAACATGCGAAAATTGGCAATTTTAAATGCTTGATTTTTTACAGTAGCAGCAGTGGGTTTTTTATAGCAGTAAAAGGTCACACTGATTTTATTTTATTTTATTTTATTTTTATTTTTTTACATCTGCACAATGATGGGCTGGCCATGGGATGGGACCATGCAAATTTTTGGACCCATTCTACCAATCGCATGGCCAGGTTTTGACTGACACTTCTGGATGTGCAAGAGGGCATAAAAAGGCGAGGCACTCCCAGAAGAGTCGCAATCCGGGCTTGGATATGGGTGGGAGAGGGCTGTGTGTAGCTGGCTGCTGTGCTAGACTAGTTTCGATTTCGCGGAGCCTTTAGATTTCAGTTAGGCAGGCAGGGAGGGAATTGATTCAATTGAATTTTTAGGAAATAATAATAATTCCTTTCATTCTCTGTCTGCTGTGGGAAATAGCAACATAGTTTATTCTTTTTTATTCTCCTGCAGTTTGTTAGGATTTCTTTTCTGATAGTGCTTCAAAGGGGGGGAGGAGGTTTGATTGGGAGGGGAGGTGTGGATTCATTTTAAAAAATTCATTTGCTTGGTGGCAAGCCAAGGTCCTTTCATACCCTGCCTGCAGCTCTGCTGTGGGTGCACTGCCCAGTTTGTTTGCAAAAATTGCAATTGCTTTATTCGATGCAGTCTTGTGCAGCAAGTCAGTTTAAAGTGTTTTCCGCCTGCTCTGGGTCATTGCGTGACCCGCGCCCGCCGCCTGCGCACCCGCCCCTCCCCCCTGCCGCTGCTGCCGCCCACCCTTGCCCCCCCCACTGCCCCGCCCACCACCTAGGGCGCAAAAACACCTAGCGCCGGCAGGACGCCACTCGCTGGGACGTCAAATCGCGCTAAATCGCGGCGGCGATAACGACAAACGACAAACGACATGACGAAATGACAATTTTTAAAAAAAATTCACGAAAAACGGAAACGAGCCGAAATGGACCCATCCCGAAAAATGACAACTCGAAAAAAACTTTTTTCTGGTCGTGCCCATCTCTATTCTACTGTGCTTTTATATATAATTAAATGATGACTGCTGAAAGAACATTACATGTTACTTTTTACATTTAGAATTATGGTATTCCTTATTACATCTAGAAGTAACTTTGTAACTGCTACTTATATTACTGTATACCCCAAAGTAACTACTCAAAGTAACTGCTGCTCAGAATCAGTTACTTCCATAGTCTGAATGTTTAGAATTACATTAGACTTTAATCTTGTGTTCCATTATTGTCGTATTCTACTGCAAGTGTAAACAAATTTATGCTGCACACATTTGTTGACAACATATTTTAATCAACATAAATACTTTCCCCACATTTTTGAACATCTATTTTAATTATTTGTCTGTTTAAATTTACATGTTTATTGAAATAAGTGTTTAAAAATATGTAGATGGGTGGCAAGTAATCTGTAAATTAGGGTTATAATTATTCAGCATATTATTGGTTGTGAATTTACCATAGTTGCCACTGTTGGTAAAATGTGCTTTGTTCATCAATATTAAGAACACAAGAACATAAGAACAGCCTTGCTGGAAGAGGCCACAGCCCATCCTGTCCACTCCAGCATTCTGTCTCACACAGCGGCTCACCATTTGCTTCAAGGTATTCCCAAGAAGATGAAGCTGTCAAAGCTGACAGCAGTCACCACTTCTTCTGGCAGGGAGTTCCATAGGCCAGTGATCCTCTGGGTGAAAAAAATGCTTTCTCTTATTTGTTTGAGATCTAGCACCCAAAAGTTTCATGGAGTGCCCCCTAGTTTTAGTGTTGTGCAATAGAGAAAACAGCTTTTCCTTATCTACTTTTTTCACATTGTGTACGATTTTATAAACTTTTATTCATGTTCTTTATGTTGGGGAGCGGACATGCTCGCTGTGTGTATATTATATTAAAACATTTCTGAAATGGATTTTATGTGACTTTAGAATTGTATATCCTCATACAAAACAGCAGCAAATATCCCAGTATGTTCAGGAGCATAATCTGTCTTTATTTTCTTGTGACTAGCTGTCAATGAACATTGCTAAAAATAAATATTTTCATCATCCTTGTATATTCCAAAATCTACCTTACATTTTCCCAAGGTAACAAAGGATGTGTCTACAATACAAACATGTTTGTTTTATATCAGTTTACTGTTAGTAGTTTCTATTCTAAACAATCCTAGGGATTGTAATTAAGAATAGATTAAACTCCTGACAGTTCTTTGGTAAGTGAGCATGCATGAGTGTTTTTACATTTGACAATGCTGCATTGGTCATGGTGGGAGGCAGGAGGGTGCAAGAAAGTAGCCCTGGTTCACCCCCCATGAGTGTCCTCTCCAACCATAGGCTTACCTGGCATGTGTTCTGACTCACCACTTGATAGTCCTAATAATACGCCACCTGAATGCTAGCCCCCTCACCTGAAGGGGGCCACAGATTGGAAACAATTTTTTCACACACAGCCTTATAAAAATCATTATGCAATTTATTCAATCCTGATTCAGCCTCTTTTTATTTCATATTGTGTATATGACTGTGGCCAAAGAAAGGTTGTGAATGGTGTGCTTGAGCATAGAACATCACCATTCTGTAGCATCAAGAAGGTTTTAGGTTCCTGAACTTTATGACATTATGCCGCCTTCTTGATTTCTGAGTTAATCCTTTTACCACTTCATATCTCTTTTATCATCATTCACTCACACTTGTAACAATGAACTCAATTTGTAATTTAAAATCTAAATATAAAAGAATGAAAGAGCAATTTGTTAAGAAATCCTACCTTCTAATAACCAAAAGTTGAATCATGGCAACTGGACTTTTCTTGTTAATTCAAAATGTTGCACTGCTCATCCAAGCAGCTTCCTCAATCTGAGAAAAGATGGTAGCGAGGCCTTGAATTTATTGTTCACCTTGTTTTCAACATCATCCTGGTCTGAATAGGTTCATTAGGTGGACAATGGCCTGAATAGGCTTGTCAAATGTACAATGGCTTGGGGTGCATGAAAGTCCCACCTATGCAACCCTTCGCAACACCCATTAAGCATAGGTCATTAGCTGTGGCCTTGCTGGTGGAGGTGTGAAGTGCTTCTGATTTGTCCGGGGAATCAATGAAAGGGCAGCAAGATAAGTAGCAGACAGACTGTGCCTATGTCGCCCACCTCTGCTGAGAGAGGGATTTTCAATACACACATGAATGGCTTCCCTGACCCCTCTCTCAAACCACTGATCTCCTGTCTAATACATGTATGAGTGTCCTTTGTCCTTCAAATGAAGGTACACAGCTGATTCTGGTCCTGAGCTGCTGCCCCTTCTGTCCTGGGCCAGTCCTCCTGTTTAGTGACTGGTTTCTCCAAGGTAGATCTCTGCACACTCATCACTGCATTGGACTATATATACTATATTGCTCCTCTTGTGTTTTGGTGTTGGGTCTTTTGGGTGGACGAGTCTCTGCCTTAGTGTGTTTGTGGGTTTGAAGTAAATTGTGATGTGGTGCTTGCCGAAAAATCCTTTTAAGCTTTTCAGACATTCTAGCCATATAAGCAATGACCAGGTTCTTCCATTGATTCTGTGTCTCAGGCTGATCCATTTTTCTTCTGGGTTGGGACACTACCTTGTTGAAGGCCCACTTTGGATATCTACAGACCTTAAGTACTGTCTTCAGATGCCTGTCTGTCTTCTTTTTGGCTTTTGTGGGTGTGGAGATGCTCTCTGCTCTGAGTCCTGAAGACCCCTAATTTGTGTTGTAATGGGTGTTCGAACCCAAACAGTAGGTACTGATCCATGTGCGTGGGTTTCTTATAAACTTCTATTCCCAGGCCACCGTTGCATCCTATAATAACTGCACAATGCGGGAAAGCCAGCCTGTTGTCTTGGGTGTCTTCCCTGGTAAACCTGATATTTGGGTCCACTGTGTTTATGTGATATTTAAAGGCCTGTACTTCCTGAGTCTTGAATGTTACCCAGGTGTCATCTACATACCTGAGCTAGTGTTGTCCCTGGGAAGGTGTTGAGTGCCTTCTTCTCCACTTCTTCCATGTATAAATTGGCAACAATGGATGACACTCCATGGCACAACCATGCTTCTGTTTGTAAAAATCAGCTCTGTATGTGAAATAAGTGGTATTCAGACACACATCCAGGAGCTGGCATATCTGGTCTGGGTTGAGGCTGCTTCTGGTGGTGAGGCTGCTGTCTTCTCTTAGTCTCTTCTTGGTGGTGGTGGGAATGCTGGTGAAGAGAAATGTAACATCAAAGGATACCATGGTTTCATCTGTATCCAGTTTCAGCTCCCTGACCTTAGAAATAAACTCCTTTGAATTGCAAACATGGTGGTCTGTGTGTTCAACCCATGCTGCTAGGATGGTAGCCAGGTATTTTGCAACATTAACGTTGTTCTTCCTTAGAACCAGGCTGGCGCCCTCTCTCTTCATCTATGAAGGCTGATTGAAGACTTTCCTTTTCAGGCAGTTTTTTAAAATAACTGTTAGTTTTTAAAGGAATGCTGTTTTAAATAAATACAGTGTATAGATTTATATATGTTTTCAAAATGTTTTAAATTAGTTTTTAATTATGGTTTTAATGTTGTTAAATTGTCATTTTTTTCTTAGTATAGTATTTTTGATGTTGATAATTATATAGTTTTAACAGATGGTGAGCCTTTATGGGGGGAAGTGCAACACACAAAATAAGAAATAGAAAAGACCAGAAGGCAAACACACAGTTGTGCTTAGAACCTTTCTCTCTTCCTGGCTAGCCTCATTCCTTTCTCTATATGAATGAATGAATGAATGAATGAATGAATGAATGAATGAAGGAAGGAAGGAAGGAAGGAAGGAAGGAGGGAGGAAGGAAGGAAGGAAGGAAGGAAGGAAGGAAGGAAGGAAGGAAGGAAGGAATTCTTTATTTGTGGTTGTTAACCAAGTCCCATATTAACTTTCATACAATAAGACCTTGTAGTGATACATGTATGTCTTCTTCCCCTGCAGGACAGATGACTGGAAAATGTGATCTGGACTGCCTCATGACTATGTTTCTGCCTGACCTCTGATAGATGTACTTACCCAGTAAGGCCTTGAGATTTATACAGAACTTGATTCATATCCTACAGTTCTTATCATCTGGACTGTCCTTAGTGGTTCTCTGAAATTTAGTTCTTGTCTCACATGAGCTTGTTCATGATAGCAGGACATGGAGAAGGAGTGGCATCTACTTTAAACTCCCATTCTCTCACCCCTCTCTTCCAACCCCCCATCCCACTCTATCTGGTTCAAGTTTCTGACTTTTGAGGAATTTACCTTAAAACCATACTTAACATTTCTACAGACCCTGGCCACAGAGCAGTACTTAACATATCTATGACCCCTAGCCAAATCTTCCTTCCTACCATTTCCTCCTCCTCCACAGACTCATTAACAATGCTTAACACATCTATGACCCCTGGCCAAATCCTCCCACCACTTCTACAACTAATCATCTCTCCCTTCTCTTCCCCCTTCCCTATCCACCAATGAACATCTGGTATGAAATGTATATTTCATCACATATTATATTACACACTTCATTCTGTTGCTATATGTCTGAAGAAGTGAACGTGTCCACGAAATGTTACAAAAAAATATGAAAGTTAGTCTTTAAGGTGCCACATGCTTTGTGCCTTTTGTTTTGTTTTTCTTTGATTTTTGCCTGCAATATGGTGCCCTTGAACATTGTGTCATTCTAGGGCAGTGCTGGTGAACCTATGGCACGGGTGCCAAAGGTGGCACTTGGAACTCTTTCTGTGGGCATTTGACATTGCCCCTTCACAGCCACCTGTATTCAGGTTAAATTGCTGTATTGGCAGTTTGCAAAAAAAATGTGTTGGTTTTGAATTGCAGTTTGGGCACTCGGTCTCTAAAAGATTCGCCATCACTCTTCTATGGCATTGTGGTGTTGGTGTTGTTGGAGAGGAAACCAGCAAAAAACAAAATAATGGAAAACTTTTGGAAATAATTCTGCAAATTGGTCTTCTAATTCTAGAAGAAAAAGAAAAATCAGAATGTTTCTTGGAGGAAAATACTCTACTAGCACAGCCTTAGCAATAGTTCTTTCAGGTTCAGTGCTCTACACAGGCCTTCCCAGGGTCATTTTAGGTGAGTTTTGTCTCTACTGTTGCCACAACTCAACTTACAGATAGCTTCACCTGGATAACTGAGAGTCTTTACAGACATTGAATTCTCTACTTTTTCCTCTATAGAAGTGGCCAGGACTTCATGAGAAGAAAGGTGATTTGCATCTGGCATGAAAATGTTGTATTGTATTGTATTGTATTGTATTGATTTATTAGATTTTTATACCGCCCATATGGCACCAAGACTCACTCTGTGTTATATAATATTAATATGTCTGTAATAAATTTCCCGAGCTTGGCAGATATTCCATTTTGTGTATATTACTATCAATTTGCATTCTGTCCAAGACTTGTAGAAAGATTGTCTCTCCAAAATAGTTTTAAACAGTTCTTAATTTCATGTGTTTACTTCAGGTGAAAAAAATCAGCTATCATCCATGGTGGCAAAGAAAGCTTATTTTGTGTTTGTGTTATAGATTGTTTTTCTTTGAAAATGGAAGGGTAGGTAATTCACAGAAGGCTTCTGTGGCTAGTGCTCAAGCATTTGATCTTTGAAGACTGAGAGGGAATCAATACTCATTACTGGTACTAGTAAGCATCTTATGCGTTTAGCAATGGATAAATCTCTCTGTGAGTAAAACTAATCCTTATTCAGTATGCCCAGTGACTTTCTTTTCTGTCAGATATGATAGACTCAGCAGTGGAAATAATTTCTAATACATCACAAGTAGAGTTGGTGCCATATTTGTCCAAAACGAATGGGAAGGATTATTCAGGCACACCATCTGATAAACTGAAAGAGGAGGCAAAACAACTTCTGTAAGACTGGCCACATATTTAAGGGACCTTCTACATTTCCTCCACTTCTCCAGGTTGGGAGGCTCCTGTCCTATTAGCAGTTGGGAGGAACTAGCTAAGACTGCCACAAGTTCTTGTAATGGTTTTGACCATCCCAGGGCAGTACCCCAAGGCAAAAATGTTACAGGAAATCTCTAAAGTTCTACATCTGAGATGGCAATGCAGAACCATCTGAAGCCACATTTCCTCTAATAATGGAAAGTTATTGAAACCCTATAAATAGCGTAGTCTCTGGTTTGTATTAGTGGCCAGTTCTGGTAATATACTATGGAAATGTATGTTATTGAGGTTTTTTATTTAGTACTTAATGGCAGCAGATAAGTGAGTCTGGAGGTACTGATTCCGTGAATACAGCGGTCCCATTGTATTGTTGACTCATAATTATAACCTTGAAATCCCCTGATAATGACAGCTTCATTAAATAAATAAGTATATTTATTGGATTATATCATATTGGTCTTGACCAGAACAAATAATAATTATAATACCACAGTTCCAAAGATTATTATAACAAATAACACCGCTTGTAGCCAAACTTAATCTAATGGAATCCTTCCTTCAGTTGCTATGGTCATCACCAACGCTTCAGCTCTTCCTGCCTCTCACAGGATGTATGTGAACTTGCCTTATACTTGGCTCAAGTTACACCAATGAGCACATTTTCAAAGAACTTGGAAAAATTCCTTTTCGAGAGGACAACCTTTCCAAATTGATGCTGGCTGCTCCATATTAGACAGAAATAGATACTATAAATAGTCTGTCATTGGAAGAGAGAATTCTTTAATTGCTGATGGCACATTAGGGTTTAACAAGCACTTTTCTCACTTCACATAATTTGCAAATTATTGTTCTTTTCTTTCTTGAAGATTGAAACACAGGAATTCAGTGAAGACTGATTTCTCACACACAAAATGTTGCCTGTGCCAAATCCCTGTAGCCCCTCTATAATATCTATTTCTGAGGATAGTATCCCAAAAGTAACTTTTCAAAGCTATGATTTTAACTTGTGTTTTTAATGCCTGCATCTACATGTTTTATTGCTCTAATTTTATTGTATTTGATGGAACTTTATTCACCCAGAACCTTTGGGTTGCCACAGCTAAATAAATAAATAAATCAATGCCTATTTGTCACAGCATATCAATGCCTTTTTCCATCAGGCTTGTATCTTCTGTAATTTGTTTTAATGCTGCCTTTTGCTTTCCATCTTGCTCAGTATTGTCAACTTCCTCTCTAGATTTTCAGGTATCAATTTTTCCTAAATCTAACTGAAGATCTCTGGTAGTTTTCTGCCAAGCCGTAACCAGGCCTGGCATCACCTAGCATCTAAAAATCAGACTGGATCAGATGTTCAAAGTATCATAGAATCATAGAGTTGGAAGAGACCTCAAGGGCCATCTAGTCCAACCCCCTGCCATGCAGGAACCCCCATCATAGGACTCCCGACAGATGGCCATCCAGCCTATGCACATCTCTTCCTTTTCTCCATCTGTATTTCTCAGCTGATTCCTCTTGCCTGCCACTCATACTTAATTTCATCTACCAACATTTCATTACATTTCCCATGTGACCAGTCATTCCTCCATCTATTGGCACATTCTAAGCTGCTTTAAATATTTTTGCACTGCCTAAATGGAACAGAGGACCTGTGGCAGTTACTTTGGTTCATTCTGGATGGTATTCCACAAAGCAAAACAGATACCACTGGTGGAGTCTGTCCCCACCCATGCTGGCAGCTCTGCACCTTCACACGTAAGTTTTGGAGGTTTGAGGGATCTCGTGGATTAGGCTTGGAGGAATGTGGAAGTTATAGAAGGAAGAAAAGGATTTCTGCCTGTACAACACTGGATAAAACACTTCTTTTCATAGGAACTCCTGTGGAACAGCTGTCTTAATTATGGAAAGAGCTATAACCTCTCCTCCGCATCAAACTTAATGCAACCTTACTGCTACCAAGAGAAACACTGATGTGAGTCATTCCCAATCAATAGAATTGGGCTATACATATGTGTTGTACAGCAGCACAGTATTGTTGGTCTTACTGGGCTACAGTGAGGAGCAAGTTGAGGAACCAATGTTTATTCCGATCCCACCCAATTCTCATTTCCATTTCAAAATATAGAGGTTATTGATAGTGGGTCACTTAGATGGAATGCCAAAATGTCAACTTTCTTTCTTTTTTCTTGGAACTGCAGTAGTTTACATCTTAATTTAAGAGTCACATATCTCTAGCTATATATTTGAATCAACTTTAGGCAAGAAATCTAACATATAGTCCATATTTGAATTTACCTTGCACTACACCAGTTTTACATGCTAAAATGCATTCTGAGGAACCACAGTTTTACATGCTTCAGGCATTCTGAGGAAGAAAAAGGTGGTTACCTAACTAGATTTAATGGCTGAAATGGAGGGGAGTAGCAAAATGTACTGGTTTTGTCTGCAACACTCACTGTCAACAGATGTTCTGTTAAAAGTGATTCAGCAACTTTCTCATTGAATGTAGGATGGGTCGAATATTCAAGTAGCTAGTACATTTGCTTTGCCAGTCTTTGGAAAGGTTGCAAAGGGTCTTTGTGTTACTTGTCGATCAGAAATGGAATGGCTTTCTCTTTCTGAGAATCAAATGTTTCCCTCAGATTGTCTCTGTGTTGGTAGCATTTCAATTGACTTGTATCATGTTTTTGTATGCTTTCCAATCTTTTTTGAAATACCATCTGTAATATGAGCTAGATGGGTTTTCTGATGCCTTTACTGTATTCTGCAGTGTTTTCTCTCTCCCTGACCCCATCAACACAGTGCTTTGGGGCAAGCAAGGACACATGCTTAACCAAAATTCTTACCCATAGGTTCTTGCTAGTATAGTATATCTTGGACCATACCATTCTTTTCCAAAAGGATCAGAGTAATGAAACAATGAGTAATGCATTAACAAATTTCAGTTTTAAAATTTGATTGGGCAGGATTAGTAGATTGATCCTTTTTCATTCCAAGTTTTTTTTTGGGGGGGTAGGGGGAATTATTTTTGGTTTTATATCTCCCCCACCCTCATAGTGACAATTGATCTCCTTTTATTATGCAGGTAGTAGTCTTCTAAGTCTCTATTCAATGTACTGTAGTTTGAAACCAGGAACTCTATATTCCTATGATTTTTTTTCAAGGTTCATATGGTGACTTTGCCTTCAAGTTAGCCTTTCTGTCATTTTAGATCTGTAGCCCATTGTGCTGTGAGATTTAAATTACAGTCCTTGAACTGCACTGTCTGTGCCAGTCTCGGGTTAAAGCCATTCACGCCATGAAGCAATCCTCCCACTTGTTTCTGTACCTTTCACAACGTGGGAAGTTTAAAGGACTTGATGATAATAAGATTAAAACAGGGCTTACGGTTCCAGAAACTCTTTGCCCAACCAGCCCAGAAATAAAGAGATGAGACACATTTCTGGGATTAATACTGGACCACAATTTATTAACATTGTATCAGACGATATCACCAATTGTTATCATAGAAGGGGGACCTGAAAGGGCAAGTGGCGCTCTGGTATTTACAAATGATGTAAAGGGGTGTGTGTCAACTGGAGTGGTAGCGCCTCCCAGTGATGGAAAATTTCTGGGCAGCCCTGCCCCAACCCTTTACGGCTAGGGTGATAAATCACTCTGTTCTGTCATATCTACTTCTATGCCTAATTTGGGAATTTAAGGGCTGCCCTTGTACAAGGTACTATATTCTACTCCTACCCTGAGGGGCTTCTTGCCACTTGCCCTTACTGCCAATTGTACCAGAGATAGAAGGTGGAAACCCCATGATGAAGAGAATGGGATAGGTAAAAATGCGCCACTGCTCAATGCCAATCAGAGCAGTGGCCAAAAATTCCCATCCGGCCCTTACGCAACCAGGTAGTCTTTCTCTTTGAGGGGAGGATGGGCGGCAAGCACCCAGAACACAAAGACGGTGCTGACCTCATTGCTAGCCCTTTACATGGACCCAGGGGTTGGTGGCTGGCCAATCCTCCCAGGTGCTCTGGCAACCCCCCATTGACCAACTTGGCTAGTGGGCAGCGTATCTCTCTCAGGTGGGTTGAAAAAGGTGCCCCTCCCAGCACTGGGCTGGTAAGAACACCCATTCTTTTGAAAACAAAATTGATCCAAGGAAAAAAGAGAGAGAAAAGACAGATAATCATATCAGAATGGCTTTTGGGGTGGGGTGGGGGATCTGTTTTCTTCCTCCAGACTGCCTCTAGAGCAGTGGTGGCGAACCTTCGGCACTCCAGATGTTTTGAACCACAACCCCAACAGTCCTTTGTTATTGGCAACCATGGCTTGGAATTCTGGGAGTTATGGTCCAAAATATCTGGAGTGCTGAAGGTTCGCTACCACTGCTCTAGAGCAATGCTTCTTGTCTGTGCTTAATGGTTGTTTCATTTTTAATGATCACACCAAACCATTATGGTCTTTGTGCCTTGTGTACACATGTGGAACCAGGAGTAGCAGCAGACACCTGCACTGCGCCTTGCTGAGGTTGTTTGTCATTTGCCATGTGTTGGGGGTAGAAAGGCTTCTACAGTGCTGGCCAGAAAAGGGGATGCTGGGGGATGTTTGCAACAGTATGTACATTAGTAATGAAGGAAGCTTACATACTAAACAGGTGTAATCTAGATAGTGTACATGGCCAGGGCAGGAAGCCATAATCAATCCTCCATTTGCTATTGCTAAGAAATTTACCCTACAGAAAATAGTTTGCAAAAACCAGGTGTTTTGCATTGCATGTTTAGCAAGAGATAAATGTTTTATCAGCTCTTTATTGTGAATGATCATAAAAGGGGTGAAGAACCACCACACCAGTTGACAACATACATTGAGACGGTAGCAAAAACTCCACCCCATCACAATGGGTGACAATTTCTGAAATGGCCGAATAATATTTTTATTGAATGACCTCTGTTAAATTAGGATTGAGATAAAGTCTTGTATCTAGTAAATTCAATAAGCAAAATCATGTTGCATGACTTTGCACTGGCATAACCCAGATGGGGTATCTGAATTCCTCAAATTAAATTAAATTAAGTAAACACTAATCCCTCCTTTCAGTGTTTGGGAGGAGCCCCAGAAAGGGCATAGGGAGCTTTTAATACTAAAAAAGGGTGGTGACCATTCCATTCCCAGCTATGATTTTTATTTTACTATTAAAAAACCTCCCCCCTTTGTTCCAAGGCTCTAAAGGCTTTCTCGTGGCAAAAGCAAATCCCAGGAAACCCCAGAACCTAAACAAGGAGGAGGTAGTTTTTTAAAACAAAATTCTGATGCTTAATCCAAATTACACCAACAGGAATGATCCAATGGCACATTTAAAAATCTTAAATTGTCTCATAAAATCAGGATGGTGTGGTGTCTAGTGGATAGATGGATAGAGATGCTGCAAGAAAAAAAAGAGAACATCCCAGTACACACAATATTTGGAAGAGTTGTTTTGGATTAATTAGCCATTCTAAAGGAGTTGTGATCTTACTGTATGATCCCTCACCCCCATAAAATTATAATTGAAATAGAAAATAAGAAGAAATCGCCATTTTATAAAATTTCTTTAATTCACTCTTACTTTACATGAGTTTTTTTTTAAAGCACCTTGTTAATTAATCTCAGTCAAAAAATCAACAAGACTCATGAATAGTTTTCATTATGAAAATATGTCCAGGCTTATGAACGTGCATATGAAGAGCAAAGTAAAAACAATACCAAAGCTATATCCTAACTATGGAATTGATTCAATCCATTTTGGCTTCGTCAGAAAACAAAGCTTCCATTGCCACAGATCTAGGCAACCACTGGAAAAGAAATGTATGCACACTGTAACACCCCCCCCCCAGTAGCTAGTTATTTGGCTGAACCAGGAAGGGTGTTGTATAAGGGGCCTGCCTACCTGCTTGGCCATGTGATATTTTCAACATTTAAAAAAAAAAAAGAACAAGTAGCACTATTGGAGGAGGAAGTGAAAAGTTACGCATCCCTCCTTACCCATGCTGTGGCTGCCTAGATTGTGCCCACAAATTGTAAACATTAAAAGAAATACAGTTGTTTACTAATTGGACCTTGATTGCTTGAGTCGTGTTTCAAGCATTAGTGGTCATGTTAACCTAATTTTTCTGTTTTAACGTGTTTTATAATCAAGTTATTCTCAACATTGAAGTCCTAAGCAAGGCCATGTGTGTGTGTGCAGGTTCTAAAGGATTCATATTATTAAACTGGAGAGTGACAACTCTCTTCATTTTGAGAACAGATGGTCTGAGTTTGGTCTTCTGTAACCAAATCACTGGTCTCATTCATTAGCATGTACACAACAACATTGTGATCCCAATGTTTTGAGGTCTACCCATAAAAACTCTTTCTTTTCTCTCTACTTACACAAAAACGTTACAAAAAATAATCTACAAAATCATTTACACTTGATTTCAGTAACAACAACAAAACATTTCAAGATAAAATGGTGGGTTTTTTTGTTTAGCCATCATAAAAGGAATGCCAGTAAACAATAAATACAGTGTGCTTTCTTCTTCATATAGACATATTTACACTTGAGTCTTTGGCTTATGTTTAAATTTCTTTATAAAGAACTTTGATCAGGCCCTCATTGCACGTTAAAACAAAATAAGCCAGTTATCGTATATGTATATCTATTTATATTTTTTTCTTGCAACACAGGAAATCCATAGAGACAATCCATCTGCACTGTTTTGTTTTACTGTTAACAGTTTATCAAATTATGGACAAAAAAAAATAAAATGTTGAATAGAAATAGATACATGCAACAGATGGTGACTCTATTGTAACCAAGAGACAGACAGCTGAACATACAAACACTGAAAAGTCCTGCCTTGAACAGCAGATGCGCTCTGCCTCGACTCTTATTTCTGTGGCACTATATGTTCATACTGTGTACAGGCATAGAAACAGTTCTTTATATATATATATATTTATATATTTATATATTTATATATAACTAAGATACAGCATTTGTTAAGAAAAATACTTCTGCATTTAAAAATTAAGTCTTCCCTTCACTGAAATCTTTCTTCATAGGTTCAAGAGCACATGCCAAAAGACAGCTTATGAAGCTTCATAGTATTTGGTTCACTTGAGAGCATCCGTCCTTTCCCACTATGACGACTCGGTATATTCCAATGCAACATCATAGCAGAAACGATATTGTTCCTAGTGTGGAAAAAACACAGATAATCCAATTACAGGTTTGTTTCAAATGTTTGGACACTACATTGGGTGGTGCAAAAACGAGATACACGTAGCCCCACATAACAAATGAGATGAGTGTTGGCATTAATTTCTAAATTGTCAGAATTGTGTGTGTGCATGTTTGTATATTACATTTGTGCCTGCCCATGTGTGCGTGCAGTTCTTTGGAATTTACCAATAGCTGTGGATTAAACCTCACCCCCCCCCCCAAAAAAACCCCCAAGGAATTCTAGTGGTTGCCATTGCTAATTATTTGCCTGTTTTTTTTCCTTCTGCTTGCATCAGTTGTAACATCAATTGTCAATAAAGAATGTCGTTTCTGGTCTAAGAACTTAAGATTTTACATAGTTCTAAATTGTATCTAGTTGTTAACAAACTCGTCCATCTTAGTATTAGAGCAAGTGAGCACTGCAGAGAAGTTGGATAAAACTAGCATTCAGATAAAAGTTGGTAAACCAAATACAGTAGACACAACATTGAACTTCAATGAACTGATAAGCAAGGATGTTCTAGTTGTGCAGCTTCCCTTGTATGTGCGTGTGTGTGTGTGTGTATGTTTGGTTTTATGTCTTAATGAGTTTTATAATGGGCATAAATGATGCTGGGTAAGAGAATGTAAGAGTATGTATATGGACGTTTGTTTTTAATGGTAGGCTTATTTTTGGAATTTTATATTGGGAGTGAGTGATATGCAGACCGGATTGCACTTTTTAATTTCATTGTACTTGTACAATGACAATAAAGTGCTATTCTATTCTATTCTATTCTATTCTAGAGTACAGTATCTGAGGCCCAGTGTCTGGAGAATGAGATTCAATGCCCCACTCCTTCTTCAAATGGTGGAGGGGAAGCTATGTTACTCTCCCCCATCTGCCTCCAAGTGTAGAAAGGAACATTGTTACAATTGTTCACAGGAAGTGCAAGGAGCTTTCTGAAAGGGTTCATTGTCCTGTTAATTTTGGTTATCTGATCATCTTGGTGAATGCAAGGCTGGTAACCTTAATACATTGGTTTTCCTGGCTCACTTCCTCACCCAGCCAAACAGCTGCTGTGTGCATGAGATCAAGTGAGTTCACCCCCATTATGTGTTACCCTAAAAGGGCAACAAATGCAATAGCAGAGCAGTTTGCTTCTCTCTTTTTCTTTTTTGTTAAAATAATACATTGACAGTCTTATAAATTTGACAGCACTGGGACTCTGTACACAGTAAATGAGGCACTTCTAGATGAAAGTTTGATAAACTATAATGTTCTGAAGTCCTTTAATTGCAAAAGGAATCAAGTAAAATATGCTGCTTCAAATCATTACTGGGTCTTCCTACAGGACAACATTGAAAAAAGGAAGTACAGGGTTGAATTGCAAAGTGTGTGTGTATGTATTAAGAGGGATGGGAATCCCCTCTGTTTGCCTCTAAGACATGGTTTGCAAGTCTGTGCCCCCGGCCCCACATGTTGACCGCTGACAACAACTAACTGTCAACTATGCTGACTAGGAGTAATGAAAATTAGATTCTAACACCATAATTTGTTTATCCTTCTTCTAACTTAGCTGGTTCTAGCTTTCTTTTTCCCTTGTGTGTGTGTGTGTCTTGCTACTCACACAGCCTCTGCTTCCATCTCCCCTGCTCTTTTCCCTCTTCAGGTTTTGGGCAGGAAAATAACACACACCAATGTCATAACAAGGTTTTGTCTTTGCAGAAAACCTGGCCAATGTTGTCCATCCTTTCAACTATTACAGGAAGTGAGGAAGTTTTTTGTCTCATGATTTCAAAAGTGAGTGGATGAGTGCATTAATTGCATATGCAAAATGGGTGGGGAGGTATAGGTTCAGCAAATGTGAAGGGGGGGGCTCTCTATCCAACTTATTTTTATTTCCCATTAAAATTGCCATGTAGGATTGCATACAACAAATGATAAGTTCAGAACTACAGAAAATGATGGGTGTTTGATGAAAATCATCAACAGTTTGTCAAACACAGCTCTCAAAAATACCATTGTTGCTGAACAAACACTGTTTTGCTTTCTTCAGAAGGGCTTGAGAAAAACTTTGGAGCCTTTTTTTAAAGCTGACTTTTTCCCACAAGTTTGGACACTACATTGGATGGTGCAAAAATGAGATACAGATAGCCCCACATAACAAATATGTACTATTCCAGTCTGATGCCAGGTGAGCCATTGGGAGATAAAGATGAGTTGTGATGTGAATGCGAATGAGTTTTTCAACTCCAGAAAATAGGCTATCACAAGAAATGAAGATTGTTGGAGCAACCAAGTTTACTGGGAAAACATCCTTTAAGCCTGGGCCTTTTGCTTTTTCTCAACCAGCTGCAAGAATCTTGGTGGATGTAAGTAACTTGAGTTCTTATCCTCATGCTATTTGAGGAAAACCTTGCTCAGTACCGTGGGAACCACCATTTCTTTCTCACTCTGTTTCTTTCTCAGCCTAGGGCAACCTTCTGATACTGGGCCCCATGAACCAAATGGGAACAGGAAGTGGCACAGGGAGAGATGCTTTAAAATCATTTTTGCTGAACCACAGAAAGATTTAACAAAGCAAGGTGTTCATCCAAAATGACAGAAGGTGGGCCTTTCAGGCAGGCTTTTAGGGAAGGGGAGAAACATGAATCTTTGAAAGGAATATAAAGAACATATTTTCAAAATATTTTAATTTTTAACAATCTTGTTTTGTTATAGTTGGTCTTAGCTGTAATCACTTAAGAATATTTCCATCAAGGTCACTTCTATGTTTTAGCAACTTTGCCTGTCCATACAAAGTAACTTTAGAGACCCACAAACTTACCGGTGTTTCTACCATGTTTGGCTTACTGTTCCGTAATGTTTTTACTGCATGGAAAACATCGATGACATTTTGCCTTTTAACCATTTCCACTACTATGCCGATGGCACAAAACATTCCACTTCGTCCTCCACCGTTCCTGACCGCAAAAAGAACAATTTTTGGTAAGTTTAATGATGCCAGCCTTCTTTTTACAAACTTATGTACCAACAAAGTAAAAAAATGTATCACTCTTTTAAAGCAGCCATTCTCAATTGGGGGGGGGGGAGTATCTGCCTTCTGGGGGAGGCCGTGCCACCTTTGAAGGGGCCATGGACTGGAAACCAATCTTCACACTCCACCTTATAAAACTGATTATGCGACTTATACAAAACTGATTGGGTCTATATTTCTTTCATTTTGTGTTTATGGCTGTGGCAAGAAGAAGAAGAAGTTGAGAATGGCTGTTTAAAGCATACTTCTGGATTCAGAACATCACACAGATGGGGAAAAATGCCAAATACAATCAAGATGAACACCAAATACCAACTTAATGATCTGGTAACAGTTCTCGTTCCTGAGTGATGCTGCTCAATATTTTGCCCTCAGCCTTACTACTGCCCATTGCATTTGCTGCTTGGCTACCGTGTGACTTGGCCTGCAAATTTTAACTCCTGCTTCCTTGGTTTGTTGGCACCATTCCCATCACTCCCCCCCCCTTTTCTGGGCCATTTATCAATGGCAGTTCTACCCTGTTGGTCAAATTTGCCAAACTTAATCTCTCAGTAATGTAGCTTGTTGAGCACCTGGCTTTACTGCTGAACTAGCAATGTATGGAAAGAGAGAAAGAGAATAATGTTTCATTCCTCTATTGATGACATCCAGCTGCAGACCCTAAGACAACCTCATCGATTTTGTGTAAGAAGACTGGCGACAAAACAGGGCCATGTAAAATGTCATAGCCTATGTGTTTTGCATACAGGTCTTTAGCCTTGCCTTCTAGAATCTAGCTTTCCTGGAAGGAGTGGAATTAATCAGCAGAAGTGGTTTGACCTCCTGTCCTGGACATCTGATCCAGAAGGATAGTAGGCAGCAGTGTGCAAGCAATGTCTGGTCTGATCTGTATCTGTATATTTATTGTACAGATTGCAACTGGCTTTCTTTTAGCTGGTATGATAATAAGATCATAAGATGAGCCATGCTGGATCAGGCCAACGGCCCATCCAGTCCAGCTTCCTGTATCTCACAGTGGCCCCACCAGATGGGGACCTGGCCCAATTTGCTTTGGGGTTCATGGAGGTATACATTTCAGCCCCTACTCCTGCTTTTTCATTAATCTAGCTTCATGTACCAGATGTTTAAAAATAAAAGCAGGAAATGAGTGCCCCATGGGAGGGTATTTCATGCTCCCCCTATAGCAGTGATGGTGAACCTTTTAGAGACCGAGTGCCCAAACTGCAATTCAAAACCCACTATTTTTTTGCAAAGTGCCAATACAGTAATTGAACCTGTATACAGGTGGCTATGAAGGGGCGATATCGAGTGCCCACAGAAAGGGCTCCGAGTGGCACCTTTGGCACCCGTGCTATAGGTTCGCCATAACTGCCCTATAGAGATTGACAGGTGGCAAGACTATGTTCTCTATGGTGCTCTAGGGTGGTTCCCAGCAAAGAGTGGCACTAAGGCAGGCATGTCCAAACTTTGGTCCTCCTGATGTTTTGGACCGCAACTCCCAGAATTCTAAGCTTAAATTGCCAATGGCAAAGGACTGTGGGAGTTGCGGTCCAAAACATCTGGAGGGCTGAAGTTTGGGCATGCCTGCACTAAGGGGTATTTCCTTTTCCTTGTCTGCCAATGCATATGAAATGAAGCAGACAATGGCTATAGGAAAAAGCATCTGTTTTGTTCTTGTCTTCTCCTCTCTCAGTCTTAAAAATCTTTTTGGGGAACTCCAGGTTATTTCTGGGATGGAAAGTCGTAGAATTCCAGAAAACCCTGATCTTTGCATGCAACAAATGAAAACAATAGAGGCATCCCTCCCCAACACCCCCACAAAACATTTTCCACTATGCCTTTCCTAAAAAACAACCATGTTTTTAATATCTGCAAATGGACATTTCACAATGAGTAGGTGCAGCGAACAACTACTACAGTAGATTTGACCATACATGTTGAATTAATATTAGAGGTGGCCATGAATCAGAAAAATGATTTGTTTCAGTTGTGATTCATCAAGGTTGATGAATCATGAATAACAGATTTATGATTTTTTCCTAATGAATCAATGAGTTGATTTGTCAATTCCTTTTTTAATTGAAAGCCCTATAAAACTCCCCCCAAAGCACCTAGAGATACTAAAGTTACAAGGAAACTTCCCCAGGCTATCCTCTACAAACTCTGGAAATTTCATGAAGTTTGGGTTCCGAAGGTCTAGGCCAGGCATGTCCAAAGTCTGGCCTGGGGGCCAAATGCAGCCCGATTTAAAATTTTGAGTGGCCCTCAGCCTCTTCTCCCTGCCAGCTCAGCCTGTCACTCATCCCCACCATCTGGCCCTTCCCTGTGTTGGCTAGACAAGTCAGCTTGCGGTTTTATGGTCTGCCTGTCCTCCCTGCCTCTGTCCATCCCCTCAGCCACCCCCACCCTGCCTACCCATCCCTGGCTCCATTGCTGCATCATGCTCCCCACCTCCTTAAGAACATAAGAAGAGCCATGCTGGATCAGGCCAAAGGCCCATCTAGTCCAGCTTCCTGTATCTCACAGTGGCCCCACCAGATGCATTTGGGAGCACATGAGACTAGATATCTGTCTCCTGATACCACTCCCCTGCATCTGGCCCTTGAAGTACCCTGGTTTTAAGCCTGGAGATTACACATCTCCATCATGGTTTGTAACCTGTGATGGACTTTTCCTCCAGGAATCTGTCCAATCCCCTTTTGAAGGCATCCAGGCCAGATGCCATCACCACATCCTGTGGCAGGGAGTTCCACAGACTAACAACGTGCTGGGTTAAAAATATTTTCTTTTGTCTGTTCTTACTCTCCCAGCCCTCAATTTGAGTGGATGTCCCCTAGTTCTGGTATTTTGTGAGAGGGAGAAGAGCTTCTTTCTATCCACTTTGCTCATGCCCTGCTTTATTTTGTACGTCTCAATCATATTCCACCTCAGGTGCCTTTTTTCCAGACTAAAGAGCCCCAAATGTTTTAGCCTTTCCTCATAAGGGAGGTGCCCCAGCCCAGTAATCATTTTAGTCACTCTCTTCTGCACCTTTTCCAGTTCCACTACGTCTTTCTTGAGATGCAGTGACCAGAATTGTACACAATACTCCAGGTGCGGCCTTACTATTGTTTTGTATAGTGGCATTATAATGTTGGCTGTTTTATTTTCAATCTCTTTATTAATAATCCCTAGCATGGAATTGGCCTTCTTCACCTCTGCCACACATTGGGTAGACACCTTCATGGAGCTGTCCACCAACACACCAAGATCTCTTTTCTGTTCCGTCACGGATAACTGAAAGCCCATGAGTTGATAGATGAAGTTTTGATTTTTTGCCCCAATATGCATTACTTTACATTTGGCTACATTAAAATGCATTTGCCATTTCGTAGCCCATTCCCCCAGTTTGAAGAGATCCTTCTGGAGCTCTTCACAATCTTCCCTGGTTTTTACCACACGGAAAAGTTTTGTGTCATCTGCAAATTTGGCCACCTCACTGTTTATCCCTTTCTCCAGGTCATTTATGAACAGATTGAAAAGCACCGGTCCCAGGACAGATCCCTGAAACACCGCTTTTCACTTCTCTCCATTGTGAAATTTTCCCATTGACACCTACTCTTTGTTTCCTGGATCTCAACCAGTTCTCAATCCATAAGAGGACCTGCCCTCTTATCCCCTGACTGTGAAATTTTCTCAGCAGCCTTGTGAGGAAGGGAAGCATATGCAAGCAGTGGTGCATCTTGGGTGTGCATGGGCCGATTCCTGGGCCGTGCAACAGCTGCTGGGCCCTTGGGCACCTTGAAACCGGAGCATTTGCGGCTGTTGCAGATGCAACAGACCACACCCTTTCTCATCCCTTCAGGCTGAATGGTCGGCTCCCACACATTTTCACCTGACCAAATCTGGCCCCCCTTGCAAAAAGTTTGGACACCACTGGTCTAGGCTGTGCAACTCCAAAGAGGGCCCCCAAGGAAAGTGCCCCTGCTAGGTACTTAGAGATATTAAACAGCAGAGAGGCTTCTCGCAACTCTCCACTACAATCCCTCCACAGGTTTAGTGAGGACTGAGTTTCGGACATCTAAGTTATACACCCACAAAATGCCCCTTCCAGGAAAATGCCTTTAGCAACTGGCTTGGGGGAACCCAGTGTTCACCAAACTTGGGGGGATTGTAGAGATTAGTCCCAGGAAACTTCTTTGCAAGTTTGGTGACTCTAGGTCAGTGTTCACCAAACTTGTGCCGCAAGGGGGCCTTGTGCCATGGGAAAAAATTGAAAAATTACTTTATTAATCAATATAGGCACAGAGAAACATTTTCTAATGGTGGTTTGCAAGTTTGGTGACTCTAGGTGCCTGGGCAGAACTTTGATGGTGGTCCTCTTTTGGGGTGCCTAGCTCAGACACCAGAAATCCAGTCTTTGTCACACCTGTGGGGATTGTAGAGAAGTGTATTGGGAAGCTTCCCTGCAATCTAGGTCCCTTGGTGCCATTTTATAACCCACATAATCAGAAATTACAAAAAATCATCAATCTGTATTCCTTGGGGGTGTTGATTCATATGAACACAAATCGATGAATTAAGAATTTTTAAATGAATTTTGCCATTTGTTTTCAAGTTCATGCCCAGCTCTATTTCATATTAGTTTATGGGCTTTCAAGACATAATGTGTCAAGTTTATGAGCCAAGCTATTACATATTGTGGCACTAACATATAATAGAGGAGTTTACACAAAACTCTAATAGGAATTTATACATATTGGCTGAAACCCAGTAGCCAAACTTATGCCCCATAAGAATGAACAGTGACATTATTAGTACCAGTTCTTTGGAAATTAAACATTTCCAATCCCAATTTTTTTATGATCCCATGGCTCCCTTTAGATCACTTTCATCCTAGGGAAGTTGTGGGTGGGATGTCTTGGAACAGGGAAGTATTTATCCCTAGAAAACTGCTGCCCCTGCAATTATTTTACTGCTAGCAGTGATTTTCAGAAATTAAAGATTCCCCCACTCTGCCCCATGCCCCAAATGGCATCCCTGTGTGAAAAGAACGTACGGGGCCTTTCTTGGACACAAGTCAGAAATTTTATTTTCTGAAAAGCCACCATATCTGATGACATCATCAGCCTTACATAGTGTAAGTTCCCCTACTGAATTTCAGCCAGTGCATGACCAGCCACTTGTGTAAAAATTCTAAATCATACTCACAGACAGTGAATTATGGTTCTCCCTTCCCCTTCTTCACATTCTTCTTGCCACTTTTCAACTTGAAGAATTAACTTCAAGAACGACCGCTTGGATGCTGGAACATCCCTGTGAGATGCCCATCCCAGATACTGGAACTGCTGCACCATCAGATAACCTTCCTGAGGCTGGTAAGATTAAAAATCTCATTACAAACTCCAATCTGCCTTTATAGAAAATTCTAAGGCAATAGCATGATAATATCTTCTTTAAAATCAATTTAGATGTTAAGCAAGCTTCCAGTTTCATTCAAACTTGTAATCAGGTTGGATGAGAACTAAAGCAAAAGCAAAGGGGGGTTGTTGCAGGGCACAGAAGTGACAATCTCTGTAAACTGCAAGATATCTGAGATAGATCTAAACCTTGGGAGACAGTTGTCAATGTATATTTAACTACCATAGTTTAGGCAATGCTTGATGAAAAGCATTTGATTTTGTAGCAAAAGTAACTGATGGTTCTTTGAAAATAAGAGCAACAGTCAGTTAACAGCACACACAATTCCCTGGATTCTACTCGTACTACAGGACAGAATGAAAATGTAGTAATCATTATGTCAGCCAAGTCAGAAATTGATTTCATGTGATGGGATACTTTGATACCGTCAAAAGGGACTTACTACTTTTGTAGCTTGCCCCTGCTCTAAACAGATACCCTTCATTTCTTTCACTTATTGTCAAAGTACAACATCACTAACTGCTCAATATAAGAGGTGTGTTGGCTTAACAATGGCCATATTGCTTACCCTTGTTAAATTGCATATCCTGAAAATTCTGCTTATTACGTCACAATCCATTGAGCAAGACATGCACTCCACTTGAATAGGACCGTATCTTAGCATTCCTTCTTCTGGCCAATACTGGGGACAACCCTGTACAATAGTAAGTTGATTCAATTAAATGATAGGTTGTGCCAGAAATCACATTAAATTCCTGAAACAGATGCAGTCTACTGTGTTAGGCAGTTCCAACAGACCTTCCTTTACCTGCAAGAGATCCTTATGCTCAACTGATGTGATACAGATCTGGATGTGGGGTTTAATAGAAGAAGAAATGTCCACCTCCCTCCAACATTAGTTTTGGGTTAAAAAGTAAAAAATTGATATATCTTCCAATGAACAACAACACAACTTGAAGAGTCGGAGACGAAGCATGAGACCAATTATAATAGGACAAAGACTCGAAACAGCACTTATTCAAAACCATGGTTCGATGGGGAATGTAGAGAGAAGAAGCATGAATTATTGAATAAATATAGATTTTACAAACAACAGGCCCTGGAAAGAATTCCACCTGAATGGTTCACACTGAAAAGCTGCAACTAAATCTAAGGATTCCTCATGCTTCTGGAAAATCGTGGCAAGGGGGTTGACCACCTACCTGGTTGTTAATGAGATATGTATCCCCGCAAAGGTCTGGGAAGCACATTTTAGGGGAATCTACTCACAGCATTCTGACTCTGCAACCAGAGTTCAAGAATTGCCTTTAGGCTTGGCAGAGTGGCCCCATTTCCATGCAGGAAATCATCTTGTTGATTCATCAGCTGAAACCAGGCAAAGCCCCAGGCGCTGATTATATAACAGCTGATTTATTGCAGGATAATTTGGAGTGGTGGACCCCAGTTTTGGCCTCGTTATTTACTTGGATTGACCACACAGCAGTTATACCGGAGGACAGGGGGCTTGCTATTATAATGCCAATTTTCAAGAAAGGCTGTAAACTGGACCCAAGAAACTACCGTCCAATAAGTCTACTAAGCATTATTAGCAAGCTATATGCAAGGCACCTATTGGGGAAGCTTCAGTATTGGTTAAATGATGAAAATATTCTTGTCGAAAAACAAGCTGGGTTCAGATTTGGTAGGGCCACTATAGATCAGGCACTCATTCTACACCATCTAGCAAATAACTATTCTACTCCAAAAGGAGGTTCCTTGTATGTGGCATTCATAGATTTTAAATCTGCTTTCGATCTGATACCCAGAGAAAAATTGTGGGCCAAATTCGAGACCACAAATATTGATAAAAGACTTCTTCTGCTAATGAAGCGACTGCATGAAAATACTAGTCTTAGAGTAATTTGCAATAAGGCAGGGGCATTATCCAACATAATTCCATCATTCAATGGGGTCAAGCAAGGCTGCACATTAGCTCAGCATTGTTTAATTTTTACATTAATGATATTGTGAGCAATTTATCAAGTGCAGACTTTCATCCCCTTACACTAGGCTCACGCCCCCTTTCAATCCTGCTTTATGCAGATGATGCAGTCTTGATGTCAATCTTGTGTGTGGGATTACGGAGAATCTTGAAAGCCTTAGCCTCATACTGTACAAAAGAACAGCTGACCATTAATTATGATAAGACTAAGATCATGGTCATTAGCAGGAAGCTAATGTAGCATCTAATGCACAAACATGCAGCTCTGCACTACTGAGGTTCTTTTATACCAAGGGTGGTCAATATGTGCCATCAGCGATTCAAGTTTTTAAAGCTAAAATTATAGCCCAAATGCTTTACGGAGCCCAACTGTTTGCATACTCAAACGTGAAGCCTTTGGAGACGGTGCAGACAAAGTTTCTGAGAAGAATTCTTGTAACACCATTGTGTGTCCCTAATACGACACTCCGATTGGAGGCTGGACTAATCTCCATTAAAGCACGTGCCCTGATCCACATGTTCAGCTATTGGCTGAAACTTATTTTTGCCCCATCTGGCTTGGCACCCCTAGTATTAGTGGATACATTCCAATCAACTTGGAAAAGGAATCTAACTGTTAATTTACTGCAGCTGGGTTTTTCCTTAGAGGCTATTTTGGCCATGGGTTTTGGCAACGCCAAGGCTGCAATTAAAAGGAGAATCTGGGATGTAGAACTCCAAGAACATCTAGCTGCCCATGATAAACTCAGCACAGTTAGGAATAGTTCCTTTAGAATGGCCAACTACCTATCCAAAATAACCATTCCCAAGTTCAGGAGAGCCTTCACCTTAGCTCGATTTAATGTTCTGCCCTCCAGATTGCTGGAAGGCAGATACCAGGGTCTTCCAGTGGATAGACACGTTTGCCCTTGTGGCGAGGAGACTACTGAAACTATTGATCATGTCCTCTTGGAGTTTTCCCTTTATCAGGATATCCGGAGGACTCTTCTTCAGTCTGTCTTGCAGCAAACTCAGGGGAGGCCAAGGGAGTTTTGTGTTCAACACCTGCTAGCAGATAAAAAGCCAGATGTAACTGTGGTGGTGGCTAAATTCTGTGCTGGAGCAATGAGGCATCACTCATCCCTGCCCACTTCAGGTGGCGAGGTCAGATGACTGGCAATGTCCATTGTGTATTTCCTTACCCTTTCTCATGATGTGGGTTGGAGGTGGTCTAGAGCACGGGTGTGGTCCCAAGCTGGAGATAATTCTAGACCTATTGAGTTGATTACTCTGTTATTGAGCCTACTGGGCTTGGGAAGATTTTACCTGTTCTGGCTTTTATACAAAGGGTATGCCATTATATTATGCTTGTTCTTGTGTGCATGCTTTTATTGTTTTTGTATGCTTTTATTTTGGTTTTATGTGGAATGTATTTTGTATTTTATCTGGTCAGTGACTGAACTAAAGACCTTTTCCTAGTTTTGGATTAGAATGATGCAAGATCACTCTGCAATGCTAGCTTCTTTTATATGTGTTGCCTAGGTGGTGGCTTTAGGATTTATATAAAATAAGTCTACTTGGGAGCATAGAGTACAATTATACTAATGAAATAAATCAGGAGATGGACCAATGATTTGGAGGCCGGTTTAAAGTCACATGAAAACCATGTGGTTTTTAGGTTGGTGTTTGTATCTTCTTTCAAAAGCCTTTAATCTGCCTTTAAACCATGCTGTATATCAGTTGAGAGGGCTTCATGGGCTTTTAGAATAATTGCATTTGAGGCTTTGCACTGTGCCCACTCATCCTCCTGTAGGCCGCCTTGCAATCTCTCACTGCTCCTGCAGTGGGGTTATTATTATTCTGTCTTAATTTTTTTAAAATTACTTGCTCTCTGAAATAGCACTAATATGACAGGACAAATAGAAACAAGTAACACAAATTGTACTGCAAGCTTCCACTGTAGCCCAACACATTCTCACAGATACAGACATTCATGCATACACGGGGTGGGGGGTGGTTCTGGTGGCGGTGGAAAAGGAGAAAGTTACTGTGAGGCAGCGGCCAGTGTAAGATGACAGATACAAATTTCACCAGCAGAGGAACACACATATTCTAAAATGGTTGAAAATAATAATTTGATATCCAAATTAAAATAAGCGATCCTGTGGTTGAAGAGTAAAATAACTTGCTTCTGACTATCTTGGGTGTAAAGAGAAAGGCAAGATATAGATAGATAGATAGATAGATAGATAGATAGATAGATAGATAGATAGATAGATAGATAGATAGATATAGATATAGATAGATAGATAGATAGATAGATAGATAGATATAGATAGATATAGATATAGATATATTTACAAGTCATATTTTCAGGGCAAATAAATCTGTACTTTCATGTATGTTGAACATTCACCTTTTTAAAGTATTGATTTAAAACATGCTAAATTCAAATAGAAGTTTTCCCCTAAAGTATCTGTGTTCATTATTTGAAAAATTATTTTTAAAAGGTAATTCATTGTGGAATTCATTGCACCCCCCATGTAATTCAGGCAGCAGACTCTTATTAGGAAACATGGAGCATATTAGGTATGCAGGTGGAGTGACCTTCATGATCTCCAGCTGACAAGTACATAAACTAGAGATCTACCCATTTCGCTGGGAAAGGGCTTTGTCACATGCAAGGGAGTAGACTGCTGCTTTTGAAACAGCCAGAACTAAAATAACTACTTATGCAAAGGGCTGCTTCATGTGTTGTTGGGAGTGAACAGTTTTCACTCTTTTTTAAAAATCATAATTGAATGCATTTGTGCTCTTATTATCCTCAGAAGCAATTATATTATTCATAATGCATTATTTTCATGCTCTCCTTAGGAGACCTTCTGATACTGTTGTATCAAAACAGTCTCTGAAGCTCTTCAAATTAAGAACAATGTGATATACCGTGTATCACAGAAGTGAGTAAACCCCCTCACATTCGTAATATCTTTTCATGCTTCTGACTCTGAGGATAATAAGAGCACAAATGTATTCAATTATATTTTAAAAAAACAAGAGTGAAAACTGTTCACTCTTCAAACTGAAGAAATGACACTTGGCTACAATGTAAAGCAGTAAGTATGCAGCTGGTGTAATAGCGTCAATGTGCTTTCCTCTCAAAATAACGCAACACACACAGCCATTAATGTCTAAACTGCTGGCAACAAAAGTTTTATAGTAAAAAACTTCTGTAAATATACTAAAATATTTACAAAATGTGAGGGGATGTACTCACTTTTGTGATATACTGTAGATGTTTCCCCCATGTCTTTAACTGAACATGCAGGGTGAACTTAGTTACTGGCTGTACCCTAGGATCAACATGCCTTCTGCCTTTGCACCTGTATGCACCATGCAAAGATGTGGGGCTCCAATGACAATCCAGAAGTCAATCTCATTTGGATCATAAAAGCCTTTGAGTGAGTGGGATGGGAAAGGAAGGGTGACTCCATTTCTTTCTTGAAGGAGCAGCAGCTTGATGAATTGTCTAAGCCTTCCATTTGCATCAGAAATGCACCAAGGCTGCAAGTTTGGGATTGCAGCTCTATCCATTCATGACATGGGCAGGTTCTGAGCAAATTTGGCCCTTCGGATTAAATATGCCCTCCAATTTAGTGAATTGTGGGATCAGGAATGCAAATCTGCAGATTACTTTTCCCCTCCCCAAATATAATACAAATATCTTCTCACATTTCCCTGCCCTTTTGGTGAAAAATGTGCACCAGTAGTTTCAGCATTAAAAAGCTATTTGTCCCCTCCTCAGATAAAAATATTTTTTCCTGTTTACACAGATCTTGTGTGTCAATGAGTATCCCAGGTGTGAAGATTTCCAAGAATAAGAAAGATCTATGTGTGCAAAGAATATCCATAGAAATCTCATTCTTACACCAGACATGCACAGACATGCACAGACATGCAGCCAGACGGAGAGGAAGGGGAGGGCAGGGAAATGGTAGATTCATGTGGGAGAAGCAGAGCAGATGATGAAATCCCAATTCTTCCTCTTCTTCCTATGCAGAGAACAGGTGGCTGGAAAGAACGCATTGGCATGGCTCTCTGGTGGTTGCCTGACTAGACCATGGCATGTATAGTGAGTGTCAGAGAAATACATGGTTGGAGGTTGGCCCACATAAAACAGGTGCATGGAAAAGTTCAGGCCAATGGGTGAAAAAGATTCCATCTCAGATAGCTTTGTTTTCCATGTATAGGTGTTTTACGTAACAAGTGAACATCTAGTCTTGTAATCCCACTTTCTAGTTTGAAGTGGAACAAATCTGATGACCTGTTTAACCGTGCCTCTCCGTGGCAGACTTCATCCATTTTAATGAAGCTCACACCACTCTTGAGCTTTAGGAACTTACCTGCGCTAAATCCATTTCATTTAACATGACCAGAGAGGTACAGCCATAGTCATAGACTAATCTCCAGAAATCTTTCACAGTGTTGGGCAGAGGATGCTGAGTGACAATGAAAGCAGCAGGTTGTCTGTAGCTCTGCAGATATAGATATATATAAATATTTGGAGATTAAATTTTAAAAAAGAGATTGCAGTTAGAAAGCATGTCATCTTGTAGAGATATCAGACAACAACAACAACAACAACAACAACACAACAACAATAATACACTTTCCCTCCTTTCACCTACCATTATCCCACTCCTAACTGACACTAGTGACAGCACTTGGGGTCCTTTCTAAGCCATATGTGGACATCGCAGGGGCTGCACCTTGGACCTTTATATGCAAAGCATATGCTGTCCTCTGCTGAGCAATCTCTCTTCCCCTTTTGAACACATCCGTCTGCCTACAAAACTCTCAAGCAGCACACCAGCATGTGCAGAGAGAAGCAGCTAAGGAATAAATGTAATTGAAATTTATTTCTCTGCTCTCCTCTTCACTAATCCTTTATTTCTCCTAGGACTGTACTTGCCGGGAAAAGACAAATAGCTGGAATCGGCTTCAAATTAACATACAAATAATCAGAAACCTGTTGGAGTTTTCCTTCATGAATTTCAATTCCAGCAAGCTAGAGAAAGTTTCACATCCTGGGCTCAGAAGCCCAGAGAATGAGCAGCGGGCCTTAAAACTATTATATGCACTCCTTAATGCTCTCTTTTAAGAAGATCATTTTACAGAACACAATACAAAGGTCAACTTAATCTTTCTCGAATGAGCCAGAGTGCAGTTAAAAACCTTATGCAGATTTCCAAAATATGTTAAATAGCCAACAAGAAATCAGATCTTACATCCATAAGGGCAGCATTGATATAATTACTGCTCTCGCCATCAATAGTGATTAAGAAAGGCAGACATCTGTCAGGTGGCAGCATATCCATAAAGCGGTTTTTGTCGTGGTTCCTTGGCAAGCACGCTATACTGCAGTCTTCAGCTTGTAGACGAGGGGTCACAGAATTCAGGGTCTAAAGGACAGAGGAAATCTTTGCTATCATTTACATGAATATATTTAGGCACTAAATACTACTGCATGGAATAGTGCAGGCCATTAGTAAAGCCCAGACTTCCTTATTTGAGTTAACCTGCAATTGGTTTGAATCATGACAGGATGAAGAAATTATTGGACTCTATGGATTGGATCCTCAGTTTGCATCCCACACACAAGAGGAAACCTCCGTGTGAAATAAATATAGCAAAGCAAAAAGCAAAGTGTTCTCCTTATATACCGCCCCATACCACTTCAAATAGTCTCTGGGTGGTTTATAGTTTTTTAATTATAGTGTGCAGACTACACATTGCTCCCCCCCCCCAAGCAAGCTGGGTACTCATTTTACCAACCTTGGAAGGACGGAAGGCTGAGTGAACCTTGAGCCTGCTACCTGGGCTTGAACCCCATGTTGTGAGCACAGTTTTACCTGCAGTACAGGCAATTAACCACTGCACCACGAGGCTCCTCGTAGAGCAGGGTTCTACAGTTAAGACAAGAAAGCACTCTTAGAAAGCCAAAGGTCATTCTTCTTCAAAGAAATTAGCTGTTCATGGCAATTAATATCAGGCTTTGGTAATCCAGATGCATTCATTTCTTTGCTAAGCACATGATGATAGAATGAGGTGATCACGTGAGGCATGGATGGTAAAACGTTATATATCTGAGATGAAAACTGGTAGCTATTTTATATAATTGAAGACAGAAAAAATGTTTCTATAGAATCAAGGTGCTAAAAATACCTGAAATTCATCTTTGAGATGTGAAGAGTTTGTCTGAGAGTCTATTCGAATCATGTCAAAATAGGCAGCTTTGAATTCACAGACAGGGATGGCAGTTTCTCCACACAGGCAGGCTTCCAGAATTGCATCATGAATAAAGATATACTGCTCCTAAAAGAAAAAGGAAAAAAAGTATTCTAGCAACATTTTTTAAAAAAAGAGAAACATAATTTCTCTTTTAAGATACCTTCTCACTAGGAATCTTATTCAAGGAAGCTTAACTCAGTCCATTTTTATTCTGCTTAATCACCTTAAGTACAGTCTGTTCCTTAACTGGGATTCATTCAATCATGATGATTTTCTGAAACTGTAAATTTATACTCTAAACTATAAATTTAAATTCTAACAATACTCAGGGGCAAAGGTATTGATTTGAAGTAGATTTAGTAGTTTGGGATTTGTTTTCTGCTTTTGAGTTGAACAACATTATAACAGCTCCCTCTGGAAAATAGCTTGCAGATCCCTATGTACCCAGACAACGTCGTCAAGCATAGAGATGCACCCAGGCCTCCTGAAAATTACTCCTCTCTTTTTCCATACTTGAAGAAACATCTGATGCTAAGGATTTTCAAAAAGACGATGCTTTGCTGAAGTCTTCACCCAAACTCTTGGAAAAGATCATGCCCTTTCTAAATTATGCTGTATATACCTTTTGACGAACCCAGCTGACTGTAAATTTCTGATGTTATACATTCTCACTGTTTGCTACTGCCTCTCCTTGTAATGTTTTGATACATTTGGTTTGGTCTACGTAGATGTCATTAGATTAAGCCACCAAAGTCAGGACTGGATCACACATATTTTCCCTGTTTAGACTGTTAGCACCTCAAGGCAGGCCCTTGGCCATTGGTTTATGAAAAGTGGTGCAAATTGCTGGGGAAATAACAATAATTATGCTAGAAAACATTTTTCCTTCAGGGAGAATAGGCTAAAGGCCTCTTGCACAAAGTTCATGCAACGGTTGATTTTCCTGGCGGCTTCCTCTTTTGATGTGAAGGAACTTCAGTTAATTCAAAGCTGAATCTGCTTTTAACACATTTTGAACTCACCAGCTGGCCTGTTGCCTAGACAGCCTCTTATCAACACTACTATACTGCACCTGTAAAATAATGGCTGCCTTGCAGTGTTAGTAGTTGTTAAATATGCTGTGGTCTGAGGCCTGAAAAGGAGATGTTAAGTGCTAATAGTGTAAGGATAAGGAAGAAGCAGAGTGAAAGGAAGTCTGTTTTCAGATCCTGTATTTGCTATACTGTATATCTGAGTCTGTTTGGCATTGTTTTTATCTCTTGGTATATGCCTCTGCTTTCCTGCCCCTCCAATCTCTAGGAATCATTGGCTGTTTATTATTAGTTAGCTGATTCACCTAAAAGAGTTTTCTTTCTTTCTTTCTTTCTTTCTTTCTTTCTTTCTTTCTTTCTTTCTTTCTTTCTTTCTTTCTTTCTTTCTTTCTTTCTTTCTTTCTTTGCTACATAGCTCAAACAGCAGTAGTTATATGAAACTGATTCCTTCTGGCACCTTCTTCTTGGCATGACACACCATAGGAAGTCTGAGATGACAGTGAGAGAACAGCTGTAAACCAGGGCTTTTCTAAAGCACTTTTGTGAAGAACCTTGAGGGGTCCTTCCCCCACGGAATGAATTGCCAAAAATCCCAGTTCCAGCATGTCTGCAATAACCTCACCACAGTCCAAAGGTAGGGGTGGGTGGGACCAATTCCACTGTTAAAAAAGCCTCTCCCAGTGTTTCTTTGCAATCTTGGAAGTGGTGCATCTTGCAGCCAATCCCAGGGATGGGACTCGATTCCCTCTATTTTGCCAGCATTGTTCTAAATGTTCACTCTCACTTCCACGAAGCCTCCTGGTGAAGCTGCTTAGGATCAAGAGCAAGAGATCACATTCTCTCTTTGCTGTCTTTTTCTGGGCAAGAAGGAAGTGTGAATCATTGGCCAACTCCAGGTATAGCTAACCTTAGGACTACATTAACTGGCAGAGGCAAATGTGAAAAAGAGGTAGGGACAAGTAAGTAGTTTTGTCTGCTCCTCCTATCCCACATCATCTAGGTCAGGCATGTCCAAAGTCAGGCCCGGGGGCCCAATGTGGCCCATTTTCAAATTCGGAGTGGCCCACGGCCCCTTCTCCCCGCAGGCTCAGCCTGCCACGCATCCCCGCCAGCTAGCCCCTCCCCAAAACAGATGGAGGCATCAGCTTGCAATTTTACAGTTTACCTGCCCTCCCTGACTCTGTCCGTCCTCCCAGCCATCTGCCCAGATAACCCACCCCTGGCTCCATTGCTACAGCATCCTCCCTGCATCCCTGCATGTTATAGAGACTTGTCAAAGTCCGGCCCAGGGGCCAAATGTGGCTGAATGGTCATCCGCCTCACATTTTCACCTTGCAAAATTTGGCCCTCCTTGCAAAAAGTTTGGACATCCCTGATCTAGGTTCAAGAAAATCTGGCCCTTAAATAAAGCTCTGCGGCAGCTTTGTCATTTTGTAAAACCTTGCTGTGTGCCCTGCCCCAGCCCTGTTTCGTTCAGTTCATGCCGTCTTCCTTCTTGCTTATAGTGATTGGTCTTGACAAAGCAGGATTCTGCACTCTGTCTGGAAATTCTTAAACAAGTGACACAATTAGGCACAGTACCTCTGTCTGTACCATATTGATTCGGCGTGAACGTAATGCTTTGACACAGTTGTAGATGTCCACAACGCCTTCTCTTTCTGCCATGTCTAACATGATATCAATTACAATGTAACAGCCAGTCCGTCCAGCTCCAGCACTGCAAACAAAGGAAAGTTAAATGTACATAGCATTTCCCTCGGTGTGTTGAAGAAAAAAAAAAAACAATCCACCTCCCATGTTTGTGTGTATATGTGAAACTGCAATGTGTAGAAACAGGGTGAAAACCAAGAGCTGCACCACACACGAGCAATATTTTCTGCTAGCTATCATAACTGCAATATTCTGTCACACTAAAATTTTAATAAATGTTAGTTAGAGCCTTTCATTTCACTGCAATGGAAACTCTACTCACAGACTGGATTGGACCCCAGTGGATCCAGGTAACTGTCTCAAAGTTCACTTAGCCTTCCATCTTTCTGAGATCAGTAAGGTGAGTACTCAGTGTGCTGCGGTGGGGGTGGGCCTGCAATGTGTAGCCTGCATAATTAAACTGTGAACTACTCAGAGAGTGGCTGATGATTTCATTAGCTGCAGTCATGGTGGCCCCAGCAAGGGTGATTTTTAGATACTTATGACCCCCCCCTCCTGTTTAGTTGGCCCCAAAGGCTTCCCTGGGACCACAAGCATCTTAAAGGACCATAGGAACATATGGGGTTCCTTTTAAAGCAACAAAATACAGCCCAAGCCAATGACATAACCACCAAGCATACACAGTGTTTCTTTAGTCAATATCAGGGACTGGGAGCATCACTTGTTTATCAACAAGGATAACACAGCCATGTTCTTGTGTGGTTTCATACCCTAAAACTTCAGTAAGTGCACTTCCTGCCTAGTAATGCTCCTTGCTTTTACAGTTTTAAAGAACTGAGCATGAAATCTATACTTAGCTAGTTCCGAGGGCAGCAACTAAAAATTGATTATTTCTGGCTTTACTGTTGAAATGAAATTATCTCAAAGGCCTCCTTAAACAGACGTGCACTTCTAGCATTTGAACAGCTCAAAATGACACACTCTTTCAAAGGAACTCATACCTGGGTAAAGTTCCTATGTTCCTGAAACACACATTCCATAGTGGCACAGACTTAGCTGCTGTGTTCAATTGATGAGCTGCTAGGGGTTTAGTGGCTCGAAGGGCACACACTCTTAAGTCAGCTAAGCTATGTGTAAGCATCTACATTTCCAGCACTGTAGTTGAAAGATTTAGGGAAAAAAACATTTAAGCCCCATGTTCCTAGGTGTGGTTGGATGATTCCTCCCATTAACCCCAGCCAACAAATGACAAAGATATATAACTGAAGATCATTTACCCCCAGCTGATGCCAAAGATAACAAAAGATGATTTGTTGGCACATAAGCAAAAACTAATTGCATAGGACTTAGGGGGAAGATGATCACTGGACTACAGTATTGTTAACCTACATCTATCAGAGGTCATGAGCAAAGAGAAAAAGTTGCTCATGTCCTGTCAAGCTGATTTTGACTTACAGACGTCCTAACAGGGTTTGGGGGGTATGTGCAAACAGTGACTTGCCATACACTCCCCTCATTTGTTTCTATGGCCCAGAAGCAATCCAAACCAAGCTCTCCTGAACCCTACTCCAGTACTCTGTTCACTAGGTCAAATTGGCGCTCAGGTAAAATACAAAACACACACACACACACACACACACACACACACACACACACACACACACACACACACACACACACACCTATCTATCTATCTATCTATCTATCTATCTATCTATCTATCTATCTATCTATCTATCTAAACCAATCATGTCACACCAACACGTGCTCACAAGAGACTACAGTTCATGCATACACTGAGAAATTATAGAAAATGCATCTACCTCTTTTCTACACACCTGCAATGCACAACAATCGGCCCAGCGCTAGGGGGGTTAGATAGTTTCACACGTCGTATAAATGAAAGAAGGCCTGTTGCATTGTAAGGTACTCCATGATCCGGCCAGCCAGTAAAGTGGAACTGTTTGACTTCACGTATTTCATTGTAGCCTCTCTGCCAACATCAAAAAACAAAACAACACTTTTTCCCCTTCATCCAAAAGGTTATAAGGAGGGCATGCACTGAAAGTCAGACACCGAAATTTGATGCCAGCACAACATGCAGAATCAACAGATATATTTTATTAGCCTTTAAAACCAAGAATATGTTGACTGCTGTTTACCATGGGCATCTGCAGTTGAATTTATAGATAAATCCAATCTGTCAGTTTCTTGGATTTCTTCATAGATCCAATGCAATACTGAAAGTGACACTTGTGTCTTAAAAAGGGACAAGGCTAGAGGTGTTACACAAAGGCTTGCGAGAACTTTCTTAAGCAGCCCACAATGTGACAGGCATGTAAGTGTAGAGGAGAGTTCCTTGAAGAAAACAGCACTTAAGAGTCATCAACTAATGGGGAAGCAGTACACAGAGGCTGTGTCTATATTACCCATTTTATAATGGATAATTGAATACAGGAGAAGGGGAATGCTGTTGAGGTGGATGACATACTCTGAGGTCTATAACATTTAACACAAACAAGCAGAGCACAATACTTCTTTATTGATAGGGTTACACACACACAGAGAGAGAGAGCCTTGAAACCATCAAATACTAAACTAATAACACATTTTGAATCTGTAACTTATATTTCAAAAGATACTTACCCTTTCAAGGGTGAATGTTCTGACCACATATTCTGCAAGTGGTTCAACTTCCACACAAGTAACTTTGAAGTCCCCGTACACTTCAGTGTCATCTGGCCAATATTTGTAACACTTAACCTTTTGGGAAAAAAGTTTTAAAAAATATCTCCAAACCAAAGAAATATATTTATTGGAAGGTGTGCAGTGTGTTAATCTTACTTGGTATTACTGTCTTAAATAGAGGACAAAAAAAAGATTGGGAAGGTTTAAATAAGAGGGCACCATAGTCAAGCTGCCTGGGGGATCCTGGGAATTATAGTTCAAAGACATAAATCTTACACTTCTATTAGGAAGTGAACATTTTCATTGTCCTGAATTGTTTTAAGTTACTTTAACGTGTTTTAATTGAACCCTGGTTTCCTGGGATTTTTAGACAAAAATGGGATAATAGTCTTTTGAAAAACAACCCTCAATGAATGCAGCGAGACAAATTTCCAAGTAACTACACTGTAAGACTAGTAATATGCAATGAATTTAGTAATACTTCTAATACACTGGGTTGCAAATATGGGATGCAGGGATAACATGACTGAGTGAGAAAGAACGAAAGAGAGAGAGAGAGAGAGAGAGTTTCAGCACACATATCCTATGTCAAATACTGGTTCATCTGAAATGCCAGTGCATTTATTTCACTTCTAAACAATACCAACTGCAAGTGGCATTTCACAAGAACCAGTATTTGACATGGGATGTGTGTGATGGATTTATATATTACACATAGTTCCTGTCCACACATTATAGTGGATGAGGTTGGACAGGTACTGCCTTGCTACCTGAATTCCGTGTAGGAAAACATTTCTTTTCATTTGGCCCCTCCGTGGTAATTTCTTTTTCTTTTATTTCTTCAACCATGCTTCTATTTTTGCAAGTCAAAGGAATTACGGTTTTAATATGTGCCTTAAGAGCTCAGCATTTTAAAAGCGATACTTACACGTCCCACCTCGACCAAATTGGTAACCATAACGATGCATGCTGATTGCTCCTGCCATATCATTCTCCAGAAATCATATACTGTTTCATGGACCGGACCTGGGAAATAAAATGCTCTTTAATAAATGTAAAGTACCTGCAAAGCCACTGATCTCTGAAATAACTGTCAGTTATTTCCTTAGGTATGAAGGACTCCGGTAATCCTTCCAAAACTGCCACACATTAATAACAGATACATCATTAGTGTTGAAATATCTCATTGAAACCAGATTATTAGCTTTAAGAAACTCAAGTAGGTATTAAGACTCTTAAACTTGCCTTATGCCAGAAAATGCTGATATTTGAGAATTATTGGACTTTTATTATGAATTCATTAGTACAAGGAAAGTCACCGTAAAATGACTTTTACTCAAGTCACTGAAAATCCAATAGATCTACTCCCATGTTGTCTACATTAGAGTATCTAGCTATCTGGCTCTCCAACTCCTGTGCAGGGGAAGACCATAGACAGATTCCATTTCATTGGACTCTTAAATTTCAGCTTCTACTTTCTTTACTTTAAAGACCCCTGTCATCCACTAGCATTAATAAATTAGTGTCCCTTTCTTACATCTTATGCCAGCTGCTATCAATAGCTGCTAATAAGGATGGCTGTAGAGAAATCCCAGATCCTGAACCAGTATGCCTATGAATAACAGTTTGCTGGGGTGGGAACAGTAGGAGAAAGCCTTTTGGTTCATCCTGTGCTTGTATGCTTCCTAAAGTGGTCTGCTTATATACCGAGCCATACCACTTCAAGTAGTCTCTGGGTGGTTTACAGTCTTAATTACAGTGTGCAGGCTACACATTGCCCCCCACCCCCACCCCAGCAAGCTGGGTACTCATTTTACTGACCTCGGAAGGATGGAAGGCTGAGTCAACCATGAGCCTGCTATCTGGGATTGAACCCCAGGTCGTGAGCACAGTTTTACCTGCAGTACAGGCATTTAAGCACTGCGCCACGGGGCTCCTCAACTTCCTAGAAGTTGGCCACTCTGCAGTGTCACTTTAAATAGTTTTTGGGGCATATGGTATCTTCTTGTGCAACGTGTTGTCAAGCTGCAACCAACATATAGTGACCCTAAGAGGATTTTCAAGGTAAGCAAAATATTTAAGGAATGGTCTTGCCAGTTCTACATACCCACCAGAGAGTTTGCATGATCAAACAGGGACTCAAACCCCACTTTTAGTCTGTCACTCTTGCCACTACACCACACCAGAGGATGTACTGTGAGCCCTAGTAACAGCTGGCAATGTGTGGATTTTAAAAATGCATGCCATACGCAAAAAAGGAAGCTTTCTCCTCCCAAACAACTGCTTTCAGGACTGCCTCCCTGTCTAGAGGCACAAAGAAGCCAGCAAGTTCCTAAGATTTCTGCCAACATCTTGAGACTCCACAATCCTGGCTATGGTTACATCCCTTGGTTAAAAGGCTGGGATCTAAGTGTGGAAGGCACTACAGCAGTGGTTCTCAACCTGTGGGTCCCCAGATATTCCTGAACTGCAACTCTCAGAAATCCTGGCCAGTTCAGCTAGTGATGAAGACTTCTGGGGGCTGCAGTCCAGGAATATCTGGGGAACCCACAGGTTGAGAACCACTGGATTACAGGTATGTATCAACATTAAAAATACATTCTATCTCTGAATGGAAACAAGAGTCTTCTAGGTCACTCTTACCTTGGGTTGCAATGTAGTGACTTGGCCTCTGGTATCCCTGAAAGAGGAAAATGAGTTGATATTTTACAATGGCTGTCTAGTTTAAAATGTAGACTCAATTAGAAAAAAATTAAGGCATACCCAAGATACTTGTTGGTCTTCTTTAAAAAACACACACACAACAACCTAGTAATTGGTGCAGGCACCAATCCAGTCAACTAAATCCAGTTGTCCAAATCATGGCATTGGAATCGGAATGAAGTCAAACTGATTTCAATATATCCTATTTCTGACTAAATGTGTTTGAAATAATTTCATGGGTCTAATACAAAATGTACTATATTGTTTACCACTATTCCTGAATATATTAATTTGTGTTTTAATCTGCTCTAAGTGAAATGGAATGCTTTTAATAACTATTAATTTACTGGAATACAAAGTGCAAAAAGATAAATGGATCCTGTGAAAACTGTTTCATCAAAGTACCACATTTGCTAAAAGTAAGACATAGGGTTGGGGAGGCAAGTAGTTTAATAGTGCTGGCTTGCCAGGGAAATTTTAAGTACTAACATTTTGAGATGGACACAAGCTGTTGCAAAAGGCATCTTTATTGATACTCTCAGCATTTTTATGCATTATAATCATTACGTGTGTATGTTTTTTTAAAATCATCTGGAAGAAGCAGGATTAGCTATTTCTTACCCACATATTATTACTAATATCTTAGAATTCGAAAGTAGGAATAAACCTATGGATCATTGAGTCCAGTTGCTTTCTAGGAGGTACAACACTCCCAATGATACCTAAACTTCTCAGCTATCAAGCAGTTCCAGTACATTGTAATCAATGTACATTGTACATTGTAATCAATTAGTTACAAGGGAAATTATTATTATTGCAAATTGTTACTATAAAAAGGAATAGGCAAAAATAATTACTCAATAGAACTGGGCACTAATTAGTTCTGAAATCTATAACCAGTGGCAAAACTTTGGATTTAATAGCAGAACAACAGGCATCTTGGCTTATGGAGTATGTACTGTACAATGTATTGTGCAGGTGTACCATGTTTTCTGTTTCTCAGCCCTGCTGCTGCCAGTTCAGATGTCATGACAAAGAATCTGTGGGCTGAAGCTTCATGGCTACCTTAGCCACCCTGCAGTAAGTGGGAGAGACTGGACAACCTGTGCCTATCCACTCTTCATACCTCATAAACCATGGTTCCAGGCTTACCATTATGTTGGAATATGGCCACTGACTGAAGTATGTTAGGCATGCCACCGTAATAGGCCTTATGTTCATTTGTGCTATTTTATGTTTGCCTGTCCTTCCCATGTCACTGGCTTTGATGAAATCTTTCAGTTTGTTTGTTTGTTGTTTATTGATTTTGGGTAATGTGGCTCCAAAAGATGTCTGTATGTACACATGGAACGTCTGTGGTTGATTATCTAAATATACATTCTCTCTCTCTCTCTCTCTCTCTCTCTCTCTCTCTCTCTCTCTCTCTCTCTCTCTCTCTCTCTCTGTGTGTGTGTGTGTGTGTGTGTGTATTCTATATATATACTGGAGGCTATTTAATTGACCCTCATCTTGAGTTGGAAATTTAGCATGTAAATCACCATAAGTAAAATGACTCTGTTTAAGAAAAAGAGACCGTTTCATCCCTCAGACCAAGCACCCTTTCCATATGATAAGCAGGTCTCTTTTCCAGAGTGACACTACACATCATACTATCCAGCTTCTCACATGAAAATGGAATGCAAAATAAAAGCTACTAAGCAAAGCAAATAAAAGTAATACTCAAGCAAAAAGGTGATTTTAATTAAATGGATAAGTTCAGCTGCTTTAGCTAATGGTTTTCATGACTTAACTAAAGTGCTAAGCTAACTTTTAAAATACAAGTACAAACATAAAATATTAGCACAAAGGAACATTTAAAAGACCAGATATATAAATGGGGTTAATTAAATGAGGCATGCATATATATATATATCTAGCAATAAAAATTAGGAGAATAATGCAACTGAGAATGTTTGCTATATTAAATAGTCATAACAGGATGCTGTTATTCACATATAGTGGTACTTACATCCCTGTACAGCCAAATCTACAGCCCAAATCAAAGTCAGATGTGAAAGAAAGCACAACAATGTCAGTGAGTACTAGGACGGAGAACAAGGAAAAGTGTACATTTTGTTTGTAATTAAATAAATGAAAAAAGCTCTCATTCAATTCATAAGAATTGCATGCAAAAAAGTGTCACAGAGAGAAGCTGGAAGAAAAGAAGTGAATTATATAAGTCACTTACATCAATGTAATTAGCATTAATATAGTCTGAAGAAGGATCATCCTCCACTGGTTGTAGTATCACTCTGGAGTGGTCATCTGTGAAATTGACATGCTATGTTACAACAGAAGGAATTAGCTTTGCAGTCATTTGCATACCTCCCCACACATGTTAATGGACACCTTTTTCTTTTAGCTGCTTCACATTCACAGAAGCACGGGATTTCTCTTCTAGTTTAGGAGTTCTGCTCTCATGATTGAGACGTACAAAATAATGCAGGGCATGAGTAAAGTAGAGAGAGGGATGCTCTTCTCCCTCTCACAAAATACCAGAACTAGGGGACATCCACTCAAATTGAGGGCTGGGAGAGTAAGAACAGACAAAAGAAAATATCTTTTTCACCCAGCATGTTGTTAGTCTGTGGAACTCCCTGCCACAGGATGTGGTGATGGCATCTGGCCTGGATGCCTTCAAAAGGGGATTGATGGAGATGTGTAATCTCCAGGCTTAAAACCAGGGTACTTCAAGGGCCAGATGCAGGGGAGTGCTATCAGGAGAAATATATCTAGTCTCGTGCGCTCCCAGACGCATCAGATAGGGCCACTGTGAGATACAGGAAGCTGGACTAGATAGGCCTTTGGCCTGATCCAGCATGGCTCTTCTTATGTTCTTATGTTCATGATCACACAAGCCCACATGCACAAGCACCTTAGCAATGCATTACTGCTAAAGTAGGGAGCTGCATATTTCATTAACTGATTACTAATGTTCAGTCATCACTTTAATTGCATTCCACGTGCTACCTGCTGCACCCTTGCAAGGATTCTTCTCTAGAGCTTTGTTGCACAAGAGAGACAGACCTTTACCTCTGGTACATTTAGGTGGAATTCCACTGGCAGGGATTCTCCATGTTGTAGGTTTGGAGAATACAGTGCCCAAATTCTTTAGAGAGATTAGGTGTTATGAAAACTCTCCTTTTTCAATGTGGTAGGTCAATTAGAAAAACTGATCCATAGATAGTTTCAGAAATCCAGCAATTTTTCTTTGAACACAATCCTGTGTTCCAAAATTTCTTGGCATACTTGTCAGTTTTGTGTGTGTGTGATAGAGTCAATGTGTGAGTGAGAGAGGGAGAAAAAAATTCTGATCTCCTTGCAGTTTCCTTTGAGTTCAGAAATCTGCCAAAGAAAAAAAAAGTCTATATGGGGATGAGAAGTGAAGGAAGTTTCAGTTTGTGACCAGAAATTTGCACTATGTTACCCTTATGCTATTTCAAAGTTAACAAAAGAATTGAGCCTTTTAAAAAATCAAGATCTAGTCCTTGGTACCACAAAAAAATTCTTAGGTCTTCAAAGATGGTGATGTGCACTTTGGAAAATACACTCCTTCATGCATTTGAATACGTGGGCAGCTAAGAATAAGCCTTTATCAGCTGATCTCCCAGTGGTATCTTTATAGCTGATGCTATTCTTGTTGAGAAATGGCAATCAAAACGTGTTTGTGCTTTGGTCTTAAATATCAAAAGCTTTACTCCAGAGCACCTGTCAGGTTTCTTCGATCCTAATCACTGCAGTGGAATGCACTAGAAGTAAACAAGTGAAAATCAGATACGATGTAGCAGTATAAAAGAAATGCAGGAAAATGTTAATTTAAATAAACTAAGAAAAGGGCAAGCAGATTTTCAGAGAAATGCTTTAACATCCCAATAAATGGGCATGTAGCCCATTTATTTTGAACACAGGCCTATGTTTATGTGCCCAAACCATCCGAGAGTCACCAAACAAGTTTAAGCCCTTGCACGTTTCTGTTCACACCTGGTTCAGATGTTATGCAAAGCTGTTACACTGCTTTTCCCCAGTGTAATTTAGACAGAATGATTCTGACTTATCAAAATGTCTGACTGTGGCCTTAGTAAAAAAATAGTTGTGTGCAAATTTCGGCAGGAGTTTTCCCATTGATGGCTGTTGTGTGTTTCAGTGTAACATCCTCCTAATATTTTGGCAGATCAATGCAACAAGAGCTGGAAACTCTATGTTGTACTGAATTGACCGAGTGAAAGGACACAGGTGGATATGAATGTTTCGGTATTTTAAGAGATTAAACAAACATCACTACACATGCAGGTCTATGGACTGAGAAGCCTTGTTCAAATCTCCAATAAGCTGTAATGCTCACTTGGAAGACTAGTCTAATTCACAGGGCAAAACAAACTGTGAAATTGGTTTTTGGCTGCAGTTAAATGGAGTGTGTTGTGTTGCATTGTTACAGTCATGACAGACTCTTTGTGACCCCATGTCCATGGAGTTTTCTTGGCAGGAATACTGGAGTGGTTTGCTAGTTCCTACTCCAGGCACCTACAGCACCTGGTATTCCTTGGTGGTCACCCATCCAAGGACTAGCCAGGGCCTACCCTGCTTAGCTTCCAAAACCAGGCGAGATCGGATATGCTCAGGGCATCTAAGTGGAGTGAGGGTAGTATAAAAAGGTGATAAATGTATTTAACTGTGTAACTAAATTCAAGGTCTTAACTTACATGCTATTATGTTTCCGTATCTATTCTTCGTTCTGTTTTGATCCTTTTTTGCAACGTCCCAAGAAGCTGATTGCCCTTCAAAGAAACTCTTTAAGAAAGAAAGGGAATAAACATTTTACTCACTGTAATGCATTGTATTTTAGCATTTAAAATATTAAGACTTCCATCCCCCGCCCCCTGCAAATAGAACAGATATATTTACTTAGGAATATAGGATATATTTACTTCCCCCTGGAAAAATGGCCGAAAAATACCAAATTCTGCTGAGGGCAGCAGCAGTCCTCAAAGCAAATTCAAAGCCTGCAGCTTTTTGACAGATGTTGCTTTAATCTAGAAATACAGGGAAGCTTGCGGGGGTGACATATTCTTGTCCGTATCCTTGATATTAACAATACTACAGCAGACACAGGTAAAGCCACCACAAAAATAATTCTTCTTATTTGTGTTTTCGATACAGTAAAAGTAAAATTAATATATATTGTGAAAACAATACAAGACAGGGCTACAGTGATAGGACAGTGTCATTGTTAATTCAATCCCCCCCACACACAACAACTTTTTTCCTCAGTTTGTTTTTACAGAGTGGAAATATTTTCAGAGCAGGAGTTTAAAAACTAAAAAATTTCTACTTGTGTTCACTGGAAATAGATCTTTCCTAATCCCCCTTCCCTGCAGTGGATCTGATTAGAACATATACTCTATAAATTCTAATCCTGGTGTTATCTCTTTCTAGGAGACAAATGGAATAAAAAAGATGTCATTAAGCAGTCAGATCTACTCAGTTCTGTGTGGATGAAGGAATGAAGTAACAGATGGTAGACTGGAAACTAAAAGTGAGAGACTAAAGGGATTGTTGATGCGTTCTGTGTTTTGAAATAGCCATAAAACTAGATTACGATAATACTTTTGGAACCCCATGCAGATACTCTTAGAGAGTATACATATAACTATTACACACACATGCTCCTATGGTGACGACACAAACAAAATTTGTTTTAAAAGTGTTTTTTAATTGAAAAGGTCCACCATGGTCTCTAGTGGCCAAATTATTATTATACTTTTTGTGGTGTGTGGAGAACCCCCCCCCCAGGTTCTGCAGGTCCTCGAAACGTCACAGAATTGTCCCAGTAAAAGAACAAGGGCTCCAATTCCCCTAATATGTTTACTTATGAGGGGCATTGAGAGAGGCACAGAGGAGCATAGGGATTGCATTTGAGCTCCATGGGCACCCTGTGTTCTGCAAAACTGCATGTTGCTAACCCCCATTTCAGGTATTAGCCTTGGTATCCAAGATCAAATGCTTGTTCAGAAGAGCATCCTGTCTCCATCTTACCCAGCCCAAGCATGAACAAAGAGGAAAACAGTTGGGGTTGAGTGAGCCCCATGGCGCAGTGGTTAACTGCCTGTACTGCAGGTAAAACTATGCTCATGACCTGGGGTTCAATCCCAGGTAGCAGGCTCATGATTGACTCAGCCTTCCATCCTTTCGAGGTCAGTAAATTGAGTACCCAGCTTGCTGGGGGGTTGGGATGGGGGGCAATGTGTAGCCTGCATACTGTAATTAATAACTGTAAACTGCCCAGAGACTACTTGAAGTGGTATGGAGTGGTATATAAGCAGAACACTTTGCTTTGCTTTGCTTTTGAAAAAAAAAATGGGTGTGGAAATCCTGGGACCTGCCTTCACCATTCACCAACCGGTGCTCCTTGAAGGTTATCTCTGCATCGGTTTTACTTTCAAAGAAACCTATATGAGGTTATGGAAAATCTGTTCCAGAAAGGGATAACTCCAGGAAACTCCTGTGTTCATTGCACTAGCTCTTGATTTGCCAGTAGCATGTAGCAGATAGCCAGAGATACGAGGATATCAACAGCCAACACCATATCCCCCTCAGTTCTCTATGATCACATGTTCTAACCACCAGAAATTACCAGTGCTCTTTCAGACTCTTCAATCAACTCAAGCCTCACTGACAAGTGGTCTTTTAAAATTTAATCCCATTAAACATTCATTTTAATCTTCCTTTAATTCAGAACTCTCTTTGTAAACACGGAGCTGAACTCTCCAAGGGCCTCTCTCATTTCCTAAACTGATGCATCTTCCACTGCTTTTTAATCACCACTGTTATTTTTACCTCGTATTCTTCTTTAAAACCATAGCTGTCTGATGTTTTCATGAGGTTAATATGCTGCAGCAAATCGGCTACTCGTATGGCAGGATGCAGTTGGCCGGTCTGGTAGGGAGATTCGGTTCCTTCACAGAGATACCGAGGCACATCTAAAAGGCGGCTTGACTCTGCAGTTGCGCTGTGGTTTTCGTCTGTGGTTAGAAGACCCCAGTGTGTAAAAGCCATGTTCAGTAATAGTGAAAGTCAAATGTATCTGCACTGCCATGCTATTTTAAATTCGCTTGTAGCCACAGTTGTGCCAAGTTTTTGATACGCTTGGTCTAAATTTCAGTAAAGATGGCATAAGCAGCAAATGAACTCACTGTATTTACAAAAATGTTGAGTTAGAAAAGTGCAGAGCAAATAATTTTTAAGTTAAAGTTGAATGACAGATAGCCAAATTCTCAGTTAGTTTCATTTTACCAACTCTAGTCTAGCAGACTATCAGATAAAGCTACAACTTCTGTTCCTAGCTTGATAGGCCTCAAGGGTGCAAACAACATCACTTCAACCACTGTGGGGCCTTCAACACTTACTGATTATGTAATAACCTTCCTTATTTTTTTCCAAGGGTCTTTAGTATTCATTGACTGCTTCAATGCCCTCAAAGCATGCTATGGGCTCCAAAACTACTTTCTGTTAGCTGCCAGCCCATAAGCATGAGATGAAAAGAAGAGCTTCCAGCCAAGTTGGCTATCTTTATTTGGACCTAAGGCTGCTATACATGTTCTGGCTCCTGTCTGGACACAGTCTGTGCAACTTGGGAGACTTACAGTGAAACCATCCTGATCTACACATTTGGCTATTGTGCACAAACAGCTACATCAAAATAAGAGAGGACATGTAGATTTAAGGAGCTTCCATTCAATGTCCTCAGTTCCTAAAATTATCTTTGTTAGCCATGGCAAGGCTTTTGATTTATATGCAATTTTAAATGAGTGATGGCTCCCAAATGTTCCGGTGTTTTCAGGTGTACCTGCTTAGACACTGTATGCAAAATAATCTACTCTGAGGATCCTGACCTTCAATGCCAATTTGGCATTTTTGCTCTTATGTGAATGCATCTAGTTCAGACAGCTACATGCCTTTTGAAAGATCCCCTGTGTATTATGATCTAATTTACAATAATAATGAACATTAGTATGATGAATACAATGCCACACTCTGTAAAATAGAATGCAAGTGTGGTTGTACTACTGAACTATGATCACTTGTTTAGATAGAACTAAAAATAAACCCTCATTGAACAAATGAGTATCTTTCACATCAACTGAAGCATGCCCTTGCTGAGACAGATATAATATTTAAATGCACTGTTTTAATAGCTTTAATCTGAGTGCCAGAACCCTATCAATGGAGAACCACCATTGCCTCAGTTAATATAAAGAAATATATGAAAAAATCCAGATGCTGTTGTAATGTGTGGCAAAGCTTTGAAAGATAATTAGAATAAAATGATCAGCTTGTACAACATTGCAAATAATGACAATAACCTACATTAAAGCTTATGCCAACTATAAAAACTTAAGTGTCCTAAAGGTGCCACAACACTCTTGGTTGTCAATTACAGAGTGCAAACCCAGCAGTAGTTAACAAGAAGCAACCTTATGGCGAGAGGCCAAATCTCGATGTTAAGAAGAGGTGTAACAGAAATATATCTTCAGAATTTAAGTAGTGGATCTTTTTAATTTCGCTGTAATAAACGGGAGGGGAATATATAGCCTTCCTGTTGCCTTGAACCACATGCCCCATCAGACCAAGCCAGGATAGCCAATGGTGAGATTGGCAGAGGTTTAGGTATCTGGATATGAAACCAGAGATTGGGAGTTCCGTTGCCCACTGTGCCTCCTGTGAGCAGAGCCAGCCTGTGTGGCCTTGGACTGCACAGTCCCAGGATGCTCCTGGGAAGGAATGGTTAACCACTTCTGAGTATTTTCTGTACGGAAATAAGCATGATGGGACAGAGTGTGGGTTGTTAAGCTGAATATTGTGCACATTTTGGTCTTGTATAAGTAAGACCTTATATGAGGTATGTAGAGGAATAGTCATAACAAGCGAGCAGTGCAGGACATGGTTAGCTATCATTGTTCAGTTATGTCACGTGGTATCTGGGAGTTTTGAGCAAAAAGACAAGAGGATAGAGAGAAGCCATGATTATGCTTAGGATCACTTTGACCAATGGAGCTCACCTCAGGTAGAGTAGGAAAAGTTAGTTTAGGAGAAACCTTGAATTTAATCAGTTAGTCAGGATGACTTAGATTTATTATTTTTAGGGAAAGAAAACTATGATTGAAAGCTATTAAGGTTTTGATACTTTCTGATACTTTTTTGGATTCTTACTTCTGCATCTTAGAATAGAAAATAAAATACAACTTTTGAAAAGTTAACGTGGCTTCTTGTTTTGAAAAGAACCCAAAGGTAAGTCAGAATATTTTTGGAGTATTTTTGTCTCAGAGAAAAGGAATTATCTTTACTTTTGAACTCAGGCAGTGCAATCCCTTTTGATTTACCTGGAAAATCCTGAAAAAGAGGTGCCATAAATCAGAAGTGACTTGCCATAAATGAGAGTTGACTTATTAAAGGGAGGGCCACACATTCTGCACCTGTTGTAGTATCTGAACAAGAATAAAATCTGCTATAGCTAAAAAATATCCAAAAATCAATGTTAAAGCAGACATTAATTTTAGACCCAGGCTGTTACAAAAGAGCTTAGGAGAAAGTTCTTGAAATCACCTGAGTTCCTAATTTCAATATGTGTGCCTCATTATATAAACTATGTGTAAATAACAAGTTAAGTCACTTGAAATACAGTATTTGATATGTGAAGTATGTATATGTATTGTAACAATGAGGACTTCCATGTCAGTATTACATAGTGGCTCCTCAAATACTTACCAGTTATAGGGACTATAATCCAATGAAGCATTAAAAAAACAAAAATAAAACAAGAGACAAATTTGAAGAGTACCAGGGGAAAGGTAAAACAGTACTTACAATTTACAGAAATTTAATAGTTGTACTAACTTACTTATGTTTTAGACATAGAAATCGGAATATGCCCATGTTTAAAATTACCACATGCTTATTTATACACACTCCTCCAAATATACTACATAGGCAAATTATTTTTGAATAGAAAGTAACAGTAATGGCACACTGTTAAGAGTTCACATAGATGAAATGAAATGAAAACCAAATATTGAAAAAATGAAGAAGGAGCAATATTGTCTAATATCTAACACAGGTACAGTGCCCCATGAATCCCAGCTAAGGCTTTTGGACTCACATAAATAAAACTACACTGGCAATGGAGAACAAACAAAAAACACACTGTGATGTGAATGCATGCAGTAACTGTCAGCTCCCCCTTTCAGTTTTGCCCTGGAGTTGCTCTTCACAGCTGCCTGTCTCACTGAAGTTCTAACAGATTAACCTCTGCATGTCAAAAGATGTGTTTCACCTAACTGAGTTGGAGCTTTTGATAGCTCTAATGTCACATCAAATACACTTATTTACTGACTATATGGCAGTAAGAGCCTCTTGATGAAAAAAGGATTAAGACAACAGCATCCAATTGCCGAGTTTAATCTTACTGAATATTCAGTGAAGGGAACTATAATTTAAGATGACAATTAAGCTATAATTAATTCAGCTGAAGATGGGTGAGGGGCCACCTAAATGGATAGAAATTTCACAACCATACACTTGGGCGGGTATTTCACGTCCGTTTTGTCTCTGTAGTTGTAGCGTTTAGGAGCGGTACAAAAAATGTTACTTCACCTCTGTCTCGCAACAACTGAAATTTGTCTCAACCATGCCCATGGAATGGGTGCTAAACATGACAAATCTGTACCTGTTGCTGGGGTTGGGTTTTCCCTTGTCGCTGTTTGTTCCTGCTTTCTGTTCCAAGACAAGGGACCATGGAGTAACGACTTTCATGCAACAAAGCATCAGTTTCTCTCAGAAAACTGTGTCTGGGTTGTTGTTTTTTTTATTTTGACTTTTCAGAAGCGAAATATTTAAAATATTGAAAAAGAATTTTAACCCCCCAAAAGGAAAAGGGAAGCTAGACAAAGAGCCTCATCTCTTTGAAGGAAAAGACCAAAATGATGCCAGTAATCAGGAGGAGTGGTTGAGGAGAGATCTAGTTCATTGTACCTAAAGTAGATGGGTATGTGTGTTAGATGTGCCTTGTTCCACATGTTTAAAGCTGAAAGCACTTTTGAAGTAAGTTTGGTTGTCAGTATGGTATGAAGTTTGGTGAGGAAGATATTAAAAGTTCCAGTGCATGAGCTCAATTCTTTACTTGTATCTGAAACAGCTCTTAAGATTCTGGTAAATACATATATAAAAATCTCTTAGCCCAAAATAATATCAGAAAGCTATCACAATGATGAAAACAATGTGCCATCAGTATGTTCAGATGAGCTTGCTGAATATATACAGTATATATGAAGACAGTTTCAACTTAAATCACTTTCAATATGACTTCTGGTCAGTGTTTGCCACATCATGAATTACATTTTCAAAAGGACTAATCTTCCTCTCCGTCACTTTTGATGTCGTCAAACATGGAACTTGTATGGGCTGTCTCTTTGGGACAGCAGAGAACAAGTGTCACCATAGCAACAACTAGTGTTACCATAGCAACATGCAGATGGATCTATCTTGACTCTCATGCTCCTGAGCATCTACATGAAGCTGTGAGATAAGGTTATCTGAAGACTTGGTCACTATCAGAATGCTGATGACACCAAGTCCTACTTCTTTGGATCTGAACCTGGAAAGACAATAAAAATGCTGGGAGATGCTAGAAGGCTGTTTGGTAGGCCTCAATTGGCCTAAAATGAAAATACAGTATTTCTCTTTTGTGGATATCAAGAGTCCCACTAGGTGTGGCCAAAAGCCTCTGCCTTCCTCCCCATGCACAGAGCTTTTCCACACCCACACACCTGCCATGACCGTTTTTGTTTTCATTGTGACAAACTCCACTTGTGTGTGTGTTGTGCACACATGGCCACACAGAATTGGGCCAGGTGCAACAGGAACAAAAATTACAAGGTGCGTTGGTGGATATGTTTGTGTGCTATTTTGCTCATTTCAACAGGGCTTCTCATAAACATTGAGAAACACTGGAAGATTGGAGGTGCTGTTAAACATGGGACTGACACTGCACAGTTAAATAGCATCTGTGTCACAAAGTGCTTCCCTCACCATAGTGATGACACTTCCCATACATGGCCACATGGCAGTTTTCCATGCTCTTCATCTATCCAGATTAGATTAGATAAGATATTTTGAATTTTTGGCTGATTTGGTACACAATAGCTAAATTTTGAAGTAGAAGGTATTAATTTGAACACATTTCCCAATGTTAATAAGGTGTTTTCCCTCTCCCTCTTCTTCTTTACAGGCACTGTCATATTAATAAAACTAGAAGCCTGTTTAATCCTGCTTTTATTTTAAATACTATACTTCCTCCCCATCTTGTGACAGAAAAATTCTAAGACTGGAAAGTACACTATTACACTATTAGCACAAACACTTAACAACTTAGGGAATGTCAGTCCTATGGAAAATTTGTAAGCTATTGAAAGCTGCTGCAGTGGTTCTCAACCTGTGGGTCCCCAGATGTTACTGGACTGCAACTTCCAGAAGCCTCCAACACTCACTGTGCTGGAAGGGGTTTCTGGGAGTTGCAGTCCAGGAACATCTGGGGACTCACAGATTAAGAACCACTGTTAACTAGAGTAACATTAAAAAGATTTTTGAAAGCTGTGTAAAATGTTAATGGGTAGACAGGGCTGTTTTTGTGCGGCACCTACAAATCTACAAAGTTCATGTCAGGCAAAAAGTTAAATGGAGTGCCATCCAGCAATGAGGTGTTATCTGCTCATGGTAGTGACCCATTACACTTAAGAAAGTGAGTACACCTAAACTGGCCTCTTGTGATGATCTCAGGAACCTAGCAGACTCATGTGCAAAAGGGTACTTTTTCTGACACCTGGCCATAGGCTGCTCATGGTTTTCAAGGTTAAAAGCAACACCCAATTTGTGTTTGAGAACAAATTGGTAGGTAGCCACCAATGAATGAAATAAACTTCATTCTGGATATTAAAGTTAATTGCCTCATTAAATTTCTAAACAACTTTAAAGAATCCCCACATGAAGTGAACTACACTAATCTAAATAGGGTGTGGGTAACTGTGCAGTTGTTTTAACAAAGAATGGCAGCTGATTCAAGACACTGTATTGTACTTATGCTACCTGTACTTCCATTTGGGTATTTGGAATCACCAGCATCTCAAACTACAGACAGGAGTGACTCCTTCAGAGATAATACTCTGTTAACTATAAGACGAATCCCCATCTCTGACATAATTTTATTATCTACAAAACATTGGCGAAAATCCTGCTTTGGGGGCTTTTAAAAACATTTCAAGCCCTGGACACCTCTTAAAAACTGGGAAAAAGTTTTCAGCACATAAATATTTAGTGCTGGCCCAGAATAATGAGCAGCACGGAGATGAATACACCTGAATATTCTAATAAGAGGCCCATCTTTTCACACTGAAGCAAGCTGTTTTGACAAGCAATAAATATGTTTGCTGACAGGAGTTATAAACCATGCAAGGAGATGAAACCCACGGGGGAAGAGATGATGAAGGACTAGGTCCTCACCTAACACAGCAGTCGGCACAAGTGGATCGTTGGGCACTGCAGGAAAACAAAGCTCATGAAATCATGCATTAGCTCCAGTCAATATATTTCTTATTTAACAAAACAGAATTCTTAAAAGTCACTAGGCAATAGCTGCAAGTGCAGGAGAGAAGACACATCCTAGTTTGCTGAAGACGATGTTTACATGTTACATGGGGTAATGGCATAATTGGGCTGAATTTGGTCATCTTTGAAACATTTGCTGCTTGACAGGTAGCTTGCTGTCACAGGCTAATTGAACCATTCAGAACTGATTTCTGTTCTCTGAAATACAGCACTAGCCTAAATACATCCTATTGTGTGGTGTTTGTACCGGGCACAGCTAAAATGCACTCATTTGAAAGTACACACAGAAGGTAAAGTGGAAGCTGTATTAAATGAAGACATTTTATCAACACTTCCCATGGTTAAAGAGAGTGGAAGGTTGTAAGCACTTAAACCAATAGTTGGAAACTTCACCTTTTAGCAGTTAATGTATTTTCTTACTAAAATTCATCTTAGATTGAGGCTTGGTTTATGCACAACTCCTGTTTAGCAATGCTGGCAGAGATCTTCCAAGCCTGACTTAGAAAATCAGACTTCACAGTCTTGTAAGGAGAAAGGAGTTCTGAGAGTCTATTAATTATTTCCAAGCCAGACAAACCTTGCTGGCAAGAAACCAGGGGCAGGATGATGGCTGTGAAACAAGTTTTCTTTAAAATCACTCCTGTGCAATGTAATGGAGTTTAGGCTATTCAATTACACTGAATAAACCAATTGTAAGAGGTGGAAGGTCCATATCCAAGGAAAAAGACAAACCTTCCCTTGGGAGAACCTGCAGAGTCCAGTAGATTTCTACCCTTATCTGAGGGTTTTTTTCTCTATGTGAAAATATGTAGCCATTAGCTCCCTTGACAGATGGGGAAATGATGCTATAGGAGGCAAATATTAGAATAAAGCTAAATGTTCATCAACAGCCTTATGGCCACTTTCCTCAGCCCTCTGGTTTGGCCCTATTGGGTCTTGGATCTTTTCTCCCATTCACACCAAGAAAACAGATTTTAAAAGAAACTTCCCAAATGGGGAAGCAGGCACATTTTCTGAGCTCTCAAATTAATTTAGAAAATAATTTTTGCACTGTGTGATGTTGGTGGCTGTGGTTAATGAATTCAGATAATGTTTCAACTAATTGTCATGGGGTTTTTTAAAGCTTCTAGTGCTTATCAATGCTGTCATCACAGATATTAATCCCACCACAACAATTTGTCTGCATCCCACATGAAAATTTTTGTCGAGTATCTCTGCAACAGTGAGACTGAGTCACAGAGACAATTGCTGCTGGCAAATTAATTTGTTCCCTCAGAGAGGAAAAAGTAGCAGTGTGCCATGCCTCTGTCTCTTTCCCCCTGCCCCAACAACACTATTGTAATGGCTGCTACATAAGTAAGATTAAATTTCATACTTAGAAAATGATCCAAATGGCCCCTAATGATCTGAGGGAAACAGGAGATTGTGGCCGCCTCTGATAAAAATGCTCATTTCTAAGGTAGAATACCTTAGAAATGATAAACACTAAGATAAGCACCGTGGCTAAGATAAACATCATGGTTTACTTGAGAGGCCTCATCCTGAATAGCTCAGTCAGCAGAGCATCAGACTTTTAATCTGAGGGTCCAGGATTCAAGTCCCTGTTCGGGTGACTAGATGCCCTGAGCACATCTGATCTCGCCTGATTTCGGAAGCTAAGCAGGGTCGGCCCTGGTTAGTACTTGGATGGAAGACCATCAGGAATACCAGGTGCTGTAGGCACCTGGAGTAGAAACTGGCAAGCCACTCCAGTATTCCTGCCAAGAAAACCCCATGGACATGGAATCACAAAGAGTTGGTCACGACTGTAATGACACAACACACACACACACATCCTGGAAGATCCATTATTATGCTGTACTCTGAGAACTAGACTCAGTGGCTGAGAGCTTAAGATATCATTTATATCCCTCTCACCCCCAGCCTCTCTAGAATCATGGTTGGCATATTCCTGATAAGCATGGGATGCAACATGAGGAGGGGAGGGGAACAATTCACAATTAGGGTTGAATCCTAATTAAATTTAAGAAAGTTTAAATTCTCCATCAGACCTTCCTGAGATATTTGTCCAGGAGACAGATGGCTGCAAAAGAGAAGAAGGAGCAGGATATTCCTTCACTGAACTAAAGGTATTTGCTTTTAAGTGTTGAAATCTGCTGGCTAAATAAAAAACAACAAAAACAAAAACAAAAAACAAAACAAAAAAACTTGGCAACTACCATAACTTCTAGACTGGACTGATCTCAGTATCAGTACAGACTACAGATTCTTTTTAGCCACCTTTGGGCGTTTATACACGACCCCTAAACTCCGCCGCAAATGGCTGCAAGCTCTGGAGCTTAAAAATGTTTCCCCACCAGCTCCGGAGTTTGCAGACAATTACGTGTGACCCCGCCCACCTAAGCGCGACCCAGCACACTTTTCTTGTACCTGCTCTTGGGAGGTGAAAAATATTTGATGCAGATGTGCTGGGCTCTCCTCGCTTCTTTTTCTTTTTGTTTTTTGCCTCCCACCCCTTTAAGAGGAACCAGGAACTGACCGCCCCCCCCACAGCTTCCACCAGCACCAGGAGGTAAGGCTTTATTCTTTTGTCCCTTTTTTCCTCCCTCCCCTCATGCAGCCAGCAGCCAGGAAGTACGGAGGGGTGGAGACGCACGAAGAGCGACAAACCCCTAAGATCTCTGGTCCGAATTTAAGGGGCCAGCGGATCTTAGGGGTCGTGTAAAAGCGCCCATAGTAATTGGATTCAAACATCCTATTCAGTATGATGAAAGAAAAAATTTGGGTGGAATAAGATTTTATATATTGTTGTTTTATTCTTGTTTTGTAAACTGCCCAGAGTTCCTTCTGGAAAATGGGTGGTATAAAAGTGCAACTAATAAATAAATAATAAATAAATATCATTAGAATTAGTAAAATTATTCCTATGAGCATTTTCCTAACACCTTCATAGTTTGGTAGGTGTTTGAAATTCATGTTTTGATTCTTCTGTTTCTCTTTAACAATCTACATGCACTTTCAATGAAAATCTAATTATTAGAAGGCATCATCTGTTTTGTTTGTTTTTCCAGTTGTAGTGAGAACAAAATTCACAGCTGGTCAGGTAATGCTTTTTCTAAGACCATTCAAATTGCATGGAATTGTAAACGTTTTTGAATTCTCCAGAAGTATGGTAAGAAAAAAACAACCCAAAAATATAAAGCAGGAGAAATCCTAGTCACAAAGCTATCCTAAGTTTATGACCTTCCTGTTTCTTCAACCATTTCCACCTCACTTGAGAAGAAAATTAAAGCATTCCATACTTTTGTGGCACCTATTAGTCCTAATTGGCCAACAGTGAATATTAATCCTCTTTGGATCCATCTGTTAAATATTTATTGTTGGGGAAAAGATAGTATATATCAAAATATCAATATAGGGGAAACATAATATGACTTTACATTTTGTTGAAAAAGAATTGCAGGTATAGCTGTAACCCACTGTTTATCACCCACCCCCAGCTTTTGTTGGAAGGCCATATTGAAACTCTATTATGCATTGGGCAAATGCGGGTATTTCCCCATGAATACTGAAAACAAAGGGAGGGAATAGCAACTATAGAATAAACATTTCAGTAGGTACATAAAAGGAAAAGTCAGAAAGTTTACATTTTTCTTCGTTATTTAGAAATGTGTGAATCACATTTCTCTGCAGTCTGAATACTTGGCCAGTAACTAGGACAAATGTTATAACACTCAATTCATGTTCTGTCAAAATTATTAAAACATACATGTTACCGAAGATCGTGTGCACCAGTTATATACAGATATATAGATGCCATATCAGTAGTAATAAGCCAGGAATATGGAATGTGTAGCCCGGCTGGTCTTAATTCCAGGTAGACCTAGTTTTCAGAAGCTGTGGTCATGTATAATGAGGGTTGTACTTCTGCAATGCATGTTGGCCTCCCCAATTCCCCATTCCTGCTCATCAGCATTTCAAGCTCTGTTGCTGTTGTACTTACATCTGGGGCTAAAGTTATGAGAATCCATAAAGGTGACTGAGAGAGGATCCTCCGCATGCAGGGTGCTCTGATCAGCATAACTTCTATCCATTGCATTCACCATGTGGGTCATTTCTTGTCTAGTGTTTCCCATTGCGTCCTTGCGTTTCTTGGCAAGTTTGCTGCCCAGCCAAAAGCCAGAAAGAAAACAGAAGCAAAAAATAGAAATGAAAACCATAATTTTACTCTCTGGTAAGCAGCAACACGCAGCAGTAGCTAACAGTAGACCATGAGTGAATAAAACCGTCTCAATGGTTTTAGAGCATCTTTTGATGTTGTGGTCCCCACAGCTGCACAAAAGTGAAAACGACTCTCAGATACAAATGATGCTTCTCTGGTAATGTCTGGAGAGGTATTTGGAGAGGTGAACATTTGCAACTTTTGTTTTTTCCTGCTCAGGAACATTTAAGTCTGGCCCAAAGCACACTTACTCAGACGTAATGGTCAAGAATTCCTATTCGGCTCAGCCACAAAGGAGGCAGGCTTTGGGACTCAGTCTTGGTCTTACAAGTTGTAAATATGACATTACAAGAACAATGGAAGAAAATTAAATATGTTTTAATGCTTCTAGTAGTTATGGCACTGAAACCAACAATCACTCTTTCTATCACAGAGATGGGCACAAAACAATCTTTTTTTGTTTCGTTTTTCATTTTGTTTCCTAATGAAATGAAAAACAAACTGGCTTTTAAAAATGAAATGAAATTTTTTGGTTCATTCCATTTCATTTTTTGCCCCCCCCCCCAAATCGGGCATGCTTGGAGGGAAAGCACTGCCTTTTAAAACTTTTTTTTTTATCCCCCAAAGCAAGTGGTGGCAGCCATCGCCACTTGCTTTGGGAGCCAAAAAAAAAAAAAAAGATTTTAAAGCCCACGCTTTACTTCAGGGGCTAAAAAAAAGTTTTAAAAGCCCACACTTCCCCACAGCCCCAAAACACAAAGTTAAAAATCATTAAAAAAAATTAAACACACAGTTACAAAAAACATGACATAACACATAAAACACATAAAACAGAAATGAAGAACAAAATGGAACATAAATGAAACAATTGTTTTTAAAAAAATTCAAACAAAATGAAACAAAATTAGAACAAATGAAACAAAAAATGAAATGAAATGCCATTTTAGCATTTTGTGTCCATCTCTAATCACAATCATAGATTTACACTTTTAATCTTCTATTTGTGCTATTTTTTATTTTGATGCACCTAAGTATACCTGTACATTTGTTAATATATTTTATGCCAATAAAGGTGAGTTGATTGATTTCAGCCATTAAATAAATAAATAAATAGGAGCATTTTTGAACATAAACCCACTGTCTTTTCTCTCTACAATATTTATTTAGGTGCATTGCCAATATCCACAAACTATCTTTTAACAAAAATATCCACAAATTATCTTTTAACAAAAATGAAACTACTTATAATTACATTAGCCATGCCATTCAATCTACATTTTGATTTACAGATAACACATTTCCTAATTTTCAAAATGTAAATTCCACTTTGAGTTTTCTATATAGATCGGCAAAGCTACACAAACAGCAGTTATAACAGAAATATGATTCTGTGTATATTGATGTCACTTCTCACAGATCATCCTTCAGTTTTTTTACAGCATGACATGTATAAAAAATGAACAGTATACTACTTTTGCAAGGGACTATCCCCTATATTAGTGTACATTTGTAAGCAGAAAATGCTATACAGAGGTTAGACTGAGCTGACAGGGATGGGGTTAGACTGAGCTGATAGGGATATTTAAAATATGATGCTGAAGGAGAAATTTGTGGATAACCCAGAACAAATGGGTCCTCTATCAAATCCAAGTTTGAACTTTCTTTGGAAACAAAAATGATGAAACTGAAACATGAAACTGAAATACTTTGGGCATATCATTAGGCAAGCCACTCCAGTACTCCTGCCAAGAAAACTCCATGGACATGGAGTCACGAAGAGTCGGTCATGACTGTAATGACACAACACACATACACATCATTAGAAGGCAAGATTTGCTAGAAAAGACAATAATGACAGGAAAAGTTGAAGGCAGCTGGGAAAAAAAGAAGTCCAAATATGAGGTAGATTGACTTCATAAAGGAAGTTGCCGTCAATTTGAACCAGTCTGTTCAGGATAGGACACTTTTGGGATCACTCATTCATAGGGCTGCAATAAGTCAAGGGTGACTTGACAGCACATGACAACAGCTTTATCAATCCAAATATTTGTCAGCTGTATTTCACATATAAGAAAACAGTGCAGAATGCCACCTGAGTTAATTAAGCACACAGATCGATGCAAATTACAGTGACAGGCACAGCTCACAGTAATTTTGCATTTTGCTAATTGACCTGAGATGAAATATTCTATTTCCAGTTATTTAAATATGCATACAGTGGCATTATGCTAATTTATCATAATACTTTATGTGTGTGTGTGTGTGTGTGTTTGTGTGTGTATGCTGTACAATATATTCATACATAAATATATTGTATATAGGGAACTCATATTAAAATGCTAAGAGAAGCTACAACTGTAATTTAGTGAACTGTAAAAAAACTAGTCTTTATGGAACATTGATGGATAAATTATAGAAAATGCAGGGTGAAGAAATAACCAAATAGAGTATTCATATGTTTCCTTTATTAATCTTCTATTGTAATCTTATGCAATCTTGTGCTCTGCAGGTCTGTGGACTATAGTTCCCAAGTATGGCCATACGGGCTGGAGTTAATGGGAGTTGTAATCCTTACACTTGAGGAGTGCCTTTTGGGAGGTGATGTTCTTAGACATTGGCATGCTACATCTTAGGGTTTCATATCTTTGCAAGACTTGATACAAAAGCAATTGATCTTGATGTTGATTGAAGGATGTGTTGTGAAAGGAAAGCTCAGCCTTGACATCAAAACTGCATGAGGGAGGGGCAAACTCAGTAGGGAAGGAAGTACCCTCCAGAAATGCTCAGAAACAAACACAGCTAAAATAATAAGGCATTATTCATGTTCTGAGATTTGACACCAATAAGACCCCAGGAAAACTATCTGCTGTGAAGACCACTTCTACGCTAGATCCATCTAGAAATGCTAAAAGTATTTCCCCCCTCTTTCAGTTGGAAGTAGACATATAGGTTCAATACAAGCATTGGCACCCAATTCTCTTACAGAGTTCTTCTCAACAAGATCCTTACATAATGTCTTAATGAAAGTAGGTTCAATTTCATAGAAATCCTTTCTTGTGTTAGATAGAAGCTTCCTGTTTGCAGGTTCAGCCTGTTTTATTGCTTTTCTTCTCAGATTTTTATTACCATTAGTTACTGTTGATTTTGTGTTCCCAATGAAAAGAGAAGGAAAATTAATTTATTCATTTTCATTCTTTTCTCTTTAAAATGCATAAACTGGTGCCATGCACTTTTTAAATCCAAGATTTCACCAGAAATCTTACCTGAGGGGGATAAATTTAAAGGTTTCCCCTGCACATGTGTGCTAGTTGTGTTTGATTCTAGGGACGCCACTCATCTCAGTTTCTAACCCAAAGAGCCAGTGTTGTGCAAGTCTGTGGTCATACAGCTGGCATGGCCAAACACATTTCTGCTCACAGAACACTGGTTACCTTCCCGCTTTTTATGGTGATACCTCTTTATCTAATTGCATTTACATGCTTTCAATCTGCTACCTGAGGAAACCCAATGACAAAACACAACCTTTTTACTGAAATGCAGTGATTTCACAATGATTCCTCATAAATAAGGAATGGGGAAAATAACAATCACAGCTTTAAAAGACTGGTGTGTTTCAGGTTCAGCTAAAATGGATGCCCTCAGATCTGATGCCTTCACATGTGGGTGGCAAACTGGCTAGCAATTCTACTCTGCAACTTTGGATCATGCCTTTTCTTAAATGGTTTCAGAGGAGAAAGCATATCCTGGGCTGCTATCCCACGACCACTAAAAACTGCTTCAAACTGCCTGAAGATGCAGTTAATAAAAATGTGTCCCCACAACCAGCAGACTTGAAAGGGGGGGAAAGGGGGGGCAACAAGCACTTAGGCATGACCCAGTGAGTTTTACAAGTATCTGGTCTCGAGGTGGTACAAAGCGATGTGGATTTTAAACTGGTACTTGAGTCTGTCCACCTCAAAACCTTTTCATTCTGCTGTGTTGCGGTTCCCGCTCGTGGGGACACAGGAGCTGCGTTTTCAAGCACATAACCATTCTGGGGGCGGGAAATCCTCATTTTACTTTGATCCGGATTTTCCGGCCATGGGATATCAGCCCTGAAGACAAAACTTCCTTTCTACAATGTCCTGCTCCCTACATGGCATTCTGTAGGGCAGTCCGTGAAAGACAGATGGCAGTGGTGGGCAAAACACTGTTCCATCTGGCACATAAACAAAGCTGTGGGAAGCTTTTAACCTTCCAAGGGGAAAGCTCTAGGGCAGGCATGTCCAAACTTCGGCCCTCCAGATGTTTTGGAACACAACTCCCACAGTCCTTTGCCATTGAAAATACAGGCTTGGAATTCTGGGAGTTGTGGTCCAAAACATCTGGAGGGCCAAAGTTTGGACGTGCCTGCTCTAGGGGAATTGGGGATGTGGAGTCTTGACTGATAACTCTCCCTACCCTATGTGAGAGAGTGTACACTGAGCACCCATTGTCACTTGAATCTTTAGAGAATCAGGATACAACCCCCAAAAGAGTAAAGGAACCGAACCCTAGAGGGAAAACAACCCCAGTGAAGAGACTATGGCAGGATAGCTTGCATATCCTTGCAAAGATATGCAAGGGAGTAGGGGGATTTTCTCATTCCTTTTTTTTTTGAATGCTGGTTTTAGTGAGCGGCATCCTTTGACCTATAAGGACAAAACAGTTGACTACCTGAATAACTGGTCTGTTTGAGGACTGGCATAGAGGCACATTCATGAAGAACTCACCCTATGGTGACTGGAAGTCTTTTGAGAAAAATTTTGAAAGGGTGAATAGGATTATTTATGGAGGGAATAGTAGAAGTCAAAGATGGAGTAGGAATGCCAGTGTGGAAATAGTGTTCATACATGCAAGAAATTCATAGGCTCATCATTCTTCACCCTCACAACCTCTGGAACTTGAAGGGCATATTAGACAGCCTTGGAACTTCTGGGATGTGGAGGGAGGGGCATACTAGACCTCCCTGATCACCACTAACATTATAGATCCACATCTGCCACAGATTTAATGGTGAGTGCTGGATTGACTGCTGCTGTCACAGTTGGTGCCTCCAGCTCTCTATGAGGTAGAAGGGCACCAGGGTCTTATAGAAAGCTATGGACAAATGTCCCCATAGTTCTTCATTGCTCAAGACAGCAACAGGTATGAAAAGGAAAATCAACAGAGTTCAAACTAAGTGCCAAAATGTGCCTATCACCTCACGTGGCACCTGCAGCATTTGTGATAAAATCTGTTTTGTGGTTGTGTCACCTATGGTACATGTACGTATGAGCTTGCAGCATCCAAATGGTTCTCTGTTCACCCAGTGTTGCCACAATTTGTGACACATGACTTTAAAAAAATCACCATGTCTATATTTAGTTACAACTGTCAAAGACTTTTACATGTGTAAAAACAGAATAGCAAGAACTAAAAATACAGATTTATTGCTGCTCTGTAATCCTGTCACACTCTCTTGAAGGCATTTATACTTCTGATGTCTCCCCACCCCTTCACAGCCTCCATACATTAAAGTTCTCATTTAGACAGCCTTCCAGTCTAAATACTACCTCAGGGTGGGGAAGGAGAAGAAGGATAACCCACCCCACCTCTTCATTTCACTAAACTCTCTTTTGAAGCACCACTTTTCTAATACATCATACAAATCCTCCAGGATTGTAAGTGGAGTTTTGAGATTCAGTCAAGCTGAATCTTGCCGCCAAGTTTCTGGTTAAGATAAACTAAAAAGCCAATAGCACTTAAAGCGTTACATGGAAACCATGAGAATGCTCACTCTCATTGACATGCTATTGTCAGTAGATGGTATTTGAGGGCATCTGAGGCTACTCCACACATGGCTGCAAGAAGAGATGGCTGGACTGAAGCAGAGAGTTCACTTCAACTCTCATGAGGGCCACTAGGTGATGACGGTGGGTGGGTGGGAGGGAGTGAGGGAGGAGGAAGAAACAAAATGTCTTGGCTGTGCCTTTGCCATTTGAGGAGATCAGCCCAGCTTCTTCTCTCATATCCCACTGCATTCTTTGTCAATAGGGGAAGTGGTACACCACAACTTTGTAGGGACAATCTGACAGTAAAAAGGAAGAGATGTGCCCAACAAGAAAAGATGGAACCCAGCTGGGTAGAGAAAAGAAGCTATCTCCTTTTACTTTACTGATGAAAAAAGGAAATGGCCTGAGTAGGAGGTTTGCAATCTGCACAGTCCATAGCAAATTACAAATAGCTTCTACTGGAGGAAGGTGGATTCCGATCTCAGTAGGAAGGGCAGTATGGATCAAAGTGGCCCCCAGGACCTCAAAAATGGCCATATTCTTGGAAAAAAGTCATCTTCTCTCTTCAAGTATATAGGGCACTTTCTCCATATTTGGGGACTGCCTGGAATCTATGCAACTTCCTTTCTCCACCATGCAAAATGAATGAATGAATGAATGAATGAATGAATGAATGAATGAATGAATGAATCTAATGGAGCAGAAAAGATAATTTTTTAAATTAGCCACTATTTTTTGTAAAAAGGGGGGGGTTATGAGAGGCCAGGGAGGGGTCCGTGCAGCCCTGAGTCTTTGGAAATTGTCCATCCATGACATAAGGAAACAGAAAGCTGCTTACATAAATGCAGGACATACCTTTTATTTGACCATTAAGAAAATTAAACAAATAGGAAGCATTTGAGGATGAAATCCACTTTCTCAGGCTCTAATTATACCTCCTTCATAGATAGTACAGAAAAATTGTAGACAGATTGATGTCTGAGAGACAGGATCCAGGTCTTCTTGGTATATCATCAGTTGTGGATTCTTGTCTACAATTTGTCTGCACTATCCATTTTAAAGAAGGTGTACTTAGCCCTTTGGAAGTGGATTGCATCCACAAAACCTTGCTATTTGTTTAATGTTTTAATACTCAAATTTTCCTTTCTTCCCTTGTGCAATCTTGGGGACCACAGTACTTGTTCTTTCTGGACTATGTGAGAAAGCTGCTTGCTTCTTTTGTGGACGGTACATACAGTAAGGAAAGAGGTAGATTCTGTCTTGTACAGCAGATTTATGCTGCCTCAACAAAGTCTACCTAGAACACGAAACCTTCTTAGGAGGGATGCTAAGATGGATTCTATAATGAAAATTAAGTTGTGATGATACGAAAAGAAAGGGAGGGCAGTAAAGGAAGAAATATATAACTATATATGTACAATCAATAAGAATACAATAAATATCACTTTAAAAATAAAATAGAAATGCTCATTTCCTAACAAAAGCAATGGTTTCTGGGGAATTTTAGCAAAATTCTTTTTCACCTCTTTTTTTTTGGTAGTGAAAAGGGATACTGCATCTTCAAAACATGTAAATAAGTAAGTCACCCATTTCTACTTACAGGTAGTAGGAGTAAGAATAGTAGCTCCTCCTGGCAAGCAAATCACAGACAGTGGAAAAAGAGAAGCAATGGTGAATGAAAAGCGTGACACTGTCACATTCAATAAAGCAGAGAAATGTGCGTTTAAAAAAATTTAAAATTCATGTTTTCTTGGTTAGCATTACAAACTTGCTCATGCACTGATTAGCCTCAAGGTGCCATGCAATAAAAACACGATAGCATATAAAATGATTTCAGTATTAGAAAGAGATCCACTGGAGAAAAATGACATGCTGACATTTCATTTATTGTGAAAAAATTGGAAATAAAATGGGTTATGTATTTTCAACATGCAGCCTGGCATAAATGTGATGACTGATAACTTATCTAAATGTCATGACATACAGAACAGCTGTGTACAGGTCTTGTGCTCTCATTCCTTGTTGTCTCTCCTTGTGACTTTCAGGTACAAACTCAAAGGTTTTTGGTGGCGAGTGGGGTTAGCAAACAACTAAAATGGCTACATACAGGTATACGGGTGTAAGAATCTTTGGCAACACTCTGTACAAGTAACACACTATGGTTTGATCTCTCTACTAGAGATGGGCACGAATAAAAATGGTGTTTCGTTTGTCATTTAGAGGGTTCGTTTCAGTTCGTTTCCGTTTTTTGCGAATTTTTGCAAAAAATTCATTTTCATTTTCGTTTGTTTCGTTACCATTTCGTTACCATTTATTTTAATTTTTTGTGATTTTTTTAGCATTTAAATCAGTTCACTGTATTGCCGTAACGAAAACGAAATGCATGACAAATTTTCTGGTGTTTCTGTTCGTTTTGTTTTATTTTAGAGACAAAATTCGTTTGTCATTTCGTTGCGTAACAAAATGAAAAAACAAAAACAAAAACGAAAAATTGTTCGTTTCATGCCCATCTCTACTCTCTACAGGAGATGTGTGTGTATACTGAAACAATACACATACACAGCTGCTGCTACTACTACTACTACTTTTTTACATTTAGAACTGGAAATGCTATTATAGCATGCTTAGCTTTAAAAAATGGGAAATATATGAAAAGAAATGTTGTTCATTTTGAAATATTTCAACAATTTATTTTTGAGAACCATTATTTGCTATTCAAGAGATGCAGTATCCCTTTTCTTTTGCAGTCTGAATATTCTCCAAAACTCTCATAGAGTTTTTATCAATTCAAATTCAAATCAGATTTTTCTACAAATTAACAGGCAAAAGACAAGACACCTCTGGTTCATGAAATCATACAGAACTGCTTACCACAGAGATCCACCCCCTCCCCAATAAATCAAATTTGGCCATCTGTGTATTAGATTAATGCATTAGATTAATCAAACCCATGTGAAATGAGCATGCATTTATTTTCTGATCTTCCTAAAAATGTTATAAAGTTCAAGTATCAAAAGGGATACCACATGACGGAATCACTAATATATATGTACAAAATGAGAATCAGTCATTATTTATGTCACCAAGATTTATACTAAGCGCTTAAGATTAAAACAAAACATTTTCAATTTAATTCTGCAGTGTTTGCAAGATAAGTGACTCTTATTTTTATACTTTAAAAAAAGGGAACAATGGTTCCTTATTTCAAAGGAGGATGCATTTAACATTCCTAAATCTAATTAAAGGGAAGGAATTGAGTAAATATCAATTTTATTCCAATGGATCAAGGGGAAAACCATAGTTTTACATGACTATCTGAAAGTGGAAATCAATGTGCTGATATCAATGTAAAGTGAGATAATGTATATAGATTTAATAACCTGAATATCAGCTACTATATATAGGACCTAACCACAGTGAACAGAAGTTTGCTAATCTGAAATTAAATCAAGTAATAAAGACAGGATTTCTCACTCACTTGTAAATGAGTAATAATAACAAGTGGATGTGATAAACCACTTTGGAAACTGATCAGGAATGATTCAGGATGATTTTAGCTGCTCCAAAATAAACCAGGCCAGACTTACACTGGAAGATGCTCACACATGTTTACATCATGAGGGAGGGGCAGATGTGGGGTGTTGAGCTATGCAGATATGATTACCAACAGAGAAAGCTAGAGATGACTGCTGGCAAACAAACTGGAAAAGAGGAACTGGATCTATTTGATTAAAAAAAAACTTTGGATCAATTTCCTTTCCAGAATAATTAAGAAGTTGAATTTGTTCCGACTTCTTTTCTTGTGAGACTGAAACATTTTGCTACTTATCCAAGTAGCTTCATCAGTCTGAGGGAATTGGGACCAACTTACCACATGCCCCTCGTAGGTCCCTAGACAAATCAGAACCACTTCACATCTCCACCAAGAAGGCCACTGCTAATGACCCATACTCAATGGGTGTTGGGAAGGGTTGCATAGGTGGGACTTTCACACACACCAGGCCATTGTCCACCTAATGAGCCTATTCAGATTAGGGTGGCACAAAAGCACAATGGACTATAAATTGGAGGCTTCACACCAAATTTCCTTAGTTTGATGAAGCTACTTGGATGATTTTTGAAACATATCATTTTGACAAGAAAAGAAGTCCAGTTGCCATGACTAAACTTCCAGATAACGTCACCTGGATGACTGAGAATCTGCACAGACATTTTGCAGGATAATCATTCCCAGGAATTAGGAAGGGAGAGGATTAAGCAAAGGAAAGTAAGTAAAGTGTGCTGCTTATATACCTTCCCACAAGGCTTAAAGCACTTTCTGGGTGGTTTTCAATTTAATTATGCATGCTACAAATTGCTCCCCTTAGCAACTTGTGTACTCAATTCATTGATGGATGGAAAGTCAATTCTGTACTACAGTTTAACCTCTGCATCATGACGCTCCTATAAACCACGAGAATAAGAGAAGACAACAACTGAGTAAAGCAGTAAATTTTGCTGGCCAACTAGTGATTCCTCCTTTATTTGTTTCTTTTGACTGTGAGGCTCCTTCAACTTTTCTGAACTTTGGCAGAGGAAGCTCTCAAAAGAGTAAGCCATGGAATTCTATATGGTTCAGTGGCAAAAAAAAAAGTTTAAAAAGCCCATGCTCCCCCCCCCAATCGGGCACTGGCATGAGATGTCAGAGCGAGAGCCCTGAACTGGCATACTGACCATTTTCAGAGGGATCCTGCCGAACTGTCACAGGCTGGGCCCCTTTAAAAATGGCCCAGTCGGCATCTGGGTGATTCCCAGGTGGCAACCAGCTGCCCCCCAAGTGCCAATCAGCTGGTGCATGGGGCCTTGCCGGCTGCCCCCCAAGCACTGATCAGCTGGTGTGTAGGGCCCTGCTGGATGCCCCCTCAAGCTGAGCGGCACTAGGGAGGGGGTGGCTGGCGCACGCTGCTTGTCAAAACATAAAAAAACAAAAAATGAAACAGAACGGAACAAAAATTCCCAGTTCATTTCAATTCGTTTTTTAAAAAAAGCATTTTGTCATTTCGTTAGGAAATGAAACAAAAAATGAAAAACGAAATAAAAAAAGTTTTGTGCCCATCTCTAATTAAAAATAAAGGTAAAGGTTCCCACAACAATTAAGTTCAGTTGCTTCTGCCTCTGGGTGCTCATTTCTGTTTGCAATCTGAGGAGCTGACATTTGTAGACATATTTCTATTGTCATCTGGCTGATATGACTAAATGCACAAGCACAAAGAATGTCATTACCTTCCTACCAAACTGGTAGCTATTTATCTACATTTTTAACATGCTTTCAAACTGCTAGGTTGGCAGGAGCTGAGACAACGGGAGCTCACCCCTTTCCACTGATTCTAACTGCGAAGCTTTTAATTGAGAAGCCCAGTGGTTTAACCCTCAATGCCACCTGCATCCCTACATGTTACATTAGCAAGAATTGCATGATGAGATAGTGATATGTGAATATGTTTTGTTTGGGGTTTGCTTGTTTTTGGTCTAGACATCCATCTATTAAAATGCCAAAGGTAATATGAGACAAGAAAAAGAGGATTTATATATTATACCAGTCATCCAATTACACTAGTCATCATAACAGTTTTCCAAACATTAAAGTTTCATTAAGAGTAGATTTATTCACCATTGTCAATGTGAAATGGAGTATGAGTTTATCATACATTTGCTAGGTATCACATCATCTATGTGTTTTATGTTTTCCTGCTACACAAAGAGTTTTATATTGATCTATGGGCAATTCATCAATTCTTTTTTACAGCAGTCTGTAGAAGGCAATGAATTCAATGCCAAATAAATTTGAATTTACTTTAGAAAATCTGTAGATCCTAGATTTAAAAGGTTTCCTCTGCTTTCTTCCATGCAAAGACAGGATCTACCACTCATACATCTAAATCACTAGGTTCATTATAGACCACATCCCTGATGTAAAGTAAGACATTTTTGTAGAGTCTCCATCTTCTTCATGAAGTGGTAAGGCACATGGCCAAGATGGTAGATAGTTATGAAAATGTCATATAACTAAATAGAGATGGGCACAAAACGCTTATTTGCGCCCTGGGGCCCGCTTCGAGTCGTTTCTGTTTTTCGGGTGTCGTTTTTTGGCACCCGGTGGGAAAGCATTCCCGCAGCCATGGGGAGCCCTCCCAGGGCCGGGAGCCGCTGGAGCCAGTGGCAAGCCTGCCGGGAGAACAATCCTGTGGCCACAGGGAGCCCTCCCGGAGCCGTGTGCTGCTGGAGCTGCCAGCAAGCCAGTCAGAAGAAAAGTCCCGCAGCCATGGGAGTGCTCTCCTGGCCAGCTTGATGGCACCGGCGGTGCCCGGGAGGGCTGGGGGGGATTTAAAAAGCCCGCTCTTCCCCCACCCCATCAGGTGGGAGGAGAGAGCAGGCTTTTAAAATATTCTCCCCTCCCAAAGCTAGCACCGAGCGGCTACTGGGTGCTGGATCTGGGAGGGGGGAAGTGGAGGAGAGAGCACGGGCGGGGAAGATCCCTTTCAGACCCCCCTTCACCCCTCTCTTTGGAGAGGGGAGAAGGGGGGACTCCGCTTCCCCGCGAGGCTCAGCCGATCTCCTCCGCCCTGGGTGACAGCTGCCTGGCTGCCACCCGGGGCGGAGGAGATTGAACCGTGGTCTCGCCTCCATGCACAGAGGCGAGACCGTGGCCGAGGCTCAGCCGATCTTCCCCGCCCCGGGTGACAGCTGCCCGGCCATCACCTGGGGCGGAGGAGATTGAGCCGCAGTCTTGCCTCAGCCAATCTCCTCTGCCACGGGTGACAGATGCCCGGCTGCCACCCAGAGCAGAGGAGATCGAGCTGCGGTCTTGCCTCCACGCATGGAGGCGAGACCGCAGCCGAGGCGCAGCCGATCTCCTCTGCCCCGGATGACAGCTGCCTGGCCGTCACCCCGGGCGGAGGAGATTGGATGAATGAACCGAACGTAACCGAACTAATTTGTTCCGGTTCTGTTCGGTTTGTGCGCAAATCACTCTGGGCTTCGTTATTCGTTCCATTACATAACGGAACAGAAACGGATAACGGAACAAAAAAATCATTTCATGCCCATCTCTATAACTAAACATGAGATGTTGATGAACCAGAGCAGCTGCAGATGCTGTACTTTTGATACAATAGTTTCTTGGTAAATATGAAATACATACATCTTTGATGTTTGACCTACTCTCCCATAAAATTCTGTAACAGGTCTAGGGAACCTGTGATCCCCCAGATGTGGCCAATTTTTGCCCTTACTAACTAGCCTGAAGTAAGGCTGTGCTTACTTATGTAGGAATTCTAGTTAATTAATGGCTGGAAGGCAAATGATTGTTTGCCCCTGCTTTATAATTCTGACATTTCACCACAGCTTCAATGGTTCTTCCCCACTGGAAGATACCACAAATGCATATTGGGACAAAAAAATTAAAACTTTATCTATCAACTCATGGTCTCTGAGTTATCCGTGACGGATAAGGAAAGAGATCTTGTTGTGTTGGTGGATAGCTCCATGAAGGTGTCTCCCCATTGTGTGGCAGTGGTGAAGAAGGCCAATTCCATGCTAGGGATTATCAAAAAGGGGATTGAAAGTAAAACAGCCAACATTATAATGCCATTATACAAAACAATAGTAAGGCCGCACCTGGAGTATTGTGTATAATTCTGGTCACTGCATCTCAAGAAAGACATAGTGGAACTGGAAAATGTGCAAAAGAGAGTGACTAAAATGATTACTGGTCTGGGGGACCTCACTTATGAGGAAAGGCTAAAAAATTTGGGGCTCTTTAGTCTGGAAAAAAGGTGCCTGAGGGGGGATATGATTGAGATGTACAAAATATTGCAGGGCATGAGTAAAGTGGAGAGAGGGACACTCTTCTCCCTCTCACAAAATACCAGAACTAGGGGACATCCACTCAAATTGAGGGCTGGGAGAGTAAGAACAGATAAAAGAAAATATTTTTCCCCCAGCATGCTGTTAGTCTGTGGAACTCCCTGCCACAGGATGTGGTGATGGCATCTGGCCTTGATGCCTTCAAAAGGTGATTGGACAGATTCCTGGAGGAAAAGTCCATCACAGGTTACAAACCATGATGGAGATGTGTAATCTCCAGGCTTAAAACCGGGGTACTTCAAGGGCCAGGTGCAGGAGAGTGGTATCAGTAGACAGATATCTAGTCTTGTGCTCTCCCAAACGCATCTGGTGGGGCCACTGTGAGATACAGGAAGCTGGACTAGATGGGCCTTTGGCCTGATCCAGCATGGCTCTTCTTATGTTCTTATTTAAATAGTCAACTACTGGAATCATTAGAATTCTGGTGAATTCAAAACAGAGGCAATATTAATCCTATACCAAAGAACTAGGCATCCCTTTATCCAAAATATTCTATGGATCTGATTCAAAGGACGTTCCATGCAGGCTTTCAAAAACCTTCAGCCAAAGTTGAAGTTTTTATACCAGGCTAATCATAAAGCAAGGTTTGAACCCACTTCTTTTTCTATATCAAGCACAATCCGACACATTTACATGGTAGGCCGTTTTAGGCCCCCTTTTCAGTGGCAGTGGTGAATATCAGTATGTTTATTTTTGTTTAAATGAGGCCTGGAAGTTTTTTGAATCTAGGAAAAGCCAAACATCAAGTCAAAGAGCAATACAGGGTCTACATGGCCAGAATTTTGATCTCCTTAAATAATGAAATGCTCCCTCCGTGTTCCTGAATTATAGGCCACCATAAGGGAGGGCAAATGGAACATGCTTTTTCTTGCAAATGCCAAGAAAGCCTATCATATAGCTATGGGCACACGAAGAGGCAGACTAATAATAATGGAAGATATTGTCCTAATATTATGTGGTGCATTAATAGTGGATTGCCATAGCACTTGCAGGAGTTGTATGCTAAATTATACAAAAGTATGCTTGCAGTCCTAACAATCATATTGAGATCAAGTCTGATATGCCAGTTATAGCTGGGAGATAGTTCTCGGACCTGTACCTCAGCTTACATAAACTCTGAATGTTGCTGGGGGTCTTGTTAATTTAATATGGCTGGCCTATGTGGTATGTATTTATTCTTAAGCACAGAGGTACACAACAGGAAAAAAAAGTGAAAGCACTGTTGGGATAATCACATATGTATCTAACTAACACAGAACACTATATAAGCATACCTAAGGTTTCTAATGCAGATGTTTCTTCTCCATGTTATATATCTCCAGGGGGTAATGGCAAAAAGGCAATAGATTAAAAAAATCTATTGGAAATGATTAAGACATAGATATGACTTTTATGCACAACTTTAACATAAAAGAGAGATACAAATATATATTAGCTCTCCGGTTTTATACTTTCCTAACTTTGATTCCTCTTTTTTAAATTTAAAGAAAAACTGCAATGCATTTCTGAAGCAAACAGACAATTGCTCTGGGATGAAACACACATTTTGCATGCATGAGCTCTCAACTTTGATTTCTGGCATTTCCAAATCAGGATCTACAAGTAAAAGATGATGATGGGAGAGACTTCTTCCTATGATAATGATGGGACAGATCTCGGACAGGTGCCTGTCTGTCTCTTCCTCTCTGTCAGAATAGCCTTTACTGAAGGAACCAATAAAGAACTCAATATAAGCAGCAGTATATTTTCGCATTGTTTTATACAAAAGCTGAGTTTGTGCATCCAGTAGCAATTCAGGGTACAAGGGGTGGGGTGGGGGTATGTAGTGAAAAGGTAGCCTTTTATCGATAACACTCTTAACAGTTTATAGATGTTGATTATGGATATTTATAGCAAATTAACAAAGGCAGTGACATTTAAAAGGTCAAGGTGCTTGATTTTTTTTTTTTTGAATAACCAACTAAATAATTGACTCATGTCTAAACTGTGCTGTTTTTCTTGAGTTACGTGGAAGATAAGTCATGGCAACTGGACTTCTTGTGAGACTAAAACTGTTCGATACTCATACAAGTAGTTTTGTTAGTCTGAGTGGAAACGTTTCGATCTCAAAAAGAAGAAGAAGAAGAAGAAGAAGAAGAAGAAGAAGAAGAAGAAGAAGAAGAAGAAGAAGAAGAAGAAGAAGAAGAAGAAGAAGAAGAAGAAGAAGAAGCCCAGTTGCCATGACTCAACTTCCAAATAATGTCACCTGGATGACTGAGAATCTTCACAGACTTCTTGAATTCCATATTATTCCAGAAGATGGCGATATTGATTTTTGGAAATTAAAGGGGAGGGGGAGAGATTTTTGTCCAAATAACAGTTTATATATCTACATCTATATATTAACCCTTGCAGAAAAATGAGGTCCATGTACTGTGATTTTAACTATTACTTTCGAATATTTTAAAATATGTAAATGAAGGCAATGTAGTATATTTTCCAGGACAAGACAGCTGGCCAATACATAGCTACAGAAGACATATAGGGCTAATGGAAAGAGCAAGGTTGACTTAAATATTATGAAACTGAAAGGACAACATGTAACATTTTGGCTACATTCATGCCATTGCCTGTATACCTTCCATAGCCTTAATCTTAATAGAATTTGATTTTATCCTAGGATATTAGATTCCCACTCTACAATATGCCTTAATTTCAGAGTAATAATGTTCCCTCTAGCAAACATGTTCCTCAAATGACCTGTGGAAAAAAATTATTTTAGATTACTTGGCAACATTGAATGGGCATAAAATAACAAAATCTGCAGTACCTACCTTTTTTTGACAATTAAAATTACAAGCAGGAGCAGAAGAATGAAGACTAGAATTCCTGCACTTATTCCTGCTATTTTCACAACACGGTCTGTCTGCTTGGCTGGGTCAGGAATTACCTCTGGTTCTTCTGTTGCTGCTGCTGAGAAAAAACAGATATAGAAGTTATTTGGATTGTTCAAACTGGAGAAGATGACGGCCCAAATCCAAAGGATGGTAGAGTTTTTGAAGGAGGTCTGCGCTGTTGGTTTGGGAAGAAAATGTGGATGCATGACCTGGTCTTTTCAGAGTCCACAAATGTTGTGGGCTTGTTTCAGCTTGTGGGTAACAGCTTTAAAATAGGTTGTACTGCATGAGAAAGGTTATAAATCCTGACTTTGCTCGTCTAGCAAGTAAACAAAAAGCCCCCTCCCAACAAATTATCCTTGCTGCAAGATGGCAAGAATTGTGCTGTTGGTCATAGAAGTAGTTACACATTTTAACACTGGGTTTTATGCATTTATTGAAAAAGTGCAATATCAGAAGATGTAGTAAGTGCTGCATTTCTGCAAGAATTAACAAATGTGGAAGTACTCAGTGGGTTGTTTGTGTCTCTGCAATAAAAAGTCAGTCCCTTTGACATATGTGTCCTTAGCTTGCATGTAAAGAAAAAAAATACTAGCTTTGTGCTGAAATAATTTGGAAAAAATGTGAAAACTTTAACAAAACATAACTAGTGTCTCAGTCTCATGAGGTGAGATCTCTTCGAGGTTGGAGAATCTTCAGCAAGCTGTGCCAAGTTGTCTTGTCTTGACCATGAGCAGGTGTGTGACCAAAACCTTGGGAGTGACACAGCATAAATTCAAAGTTGAACTACACAGCATAAATTCAAATTATCTTTTGTATAGGACTATGAAATATAGCAAACAGGACTGAAACCTAAGATTGTGGGTGGAATTAAGTTCAGCACTGGCAGAACTGAAAGTCTTGCCAGTATAGTGGTGTCCTTAAACAGCTATAGATCCCCATGACAACCTGCCAGCTTACACAAGGACCAGGAGGGCCTGGATAACTCCTTTAAAAAGTCTGCTTGCACAAACCTGCTCATGGTTTGGTCACTGCATGGTGAACTGCACAGGATTCTAGCAAAAATAAATAAATAAATAAATAAATAAATAAATAAATAAATAAATACCCTGATTTTTCCCATTATTAGAGTATAAAAATGAGCAGTCATATAAACATGTATATGATGGGCTCATGTGATAGTTCCACTGCTTGATGCCTTAAAGGAAGGGAGAATTTAACTGACTTGTAGGATACCAAGTTGAAAAAAATACTTTGTACCACCAGATATTATATGCTGATTAAGCTCCCTTCAAAATTGGGACAGTGTTCTGTTTTGTCCCCCCCCGGTTTTGTTTTGTCACTTCTAAAACAAAATGAAACAAAATAAATCATCTGCAGCACCAGCACTATAGCTGGTGGGGTGGGGGATTCATAAGCCTCCCACCATCCCTCTTGCCTTTGCCTCCCAAATGATTTTGATAGCTCAAGCTGTCAAAGAATCTCAGCTGGGATGTGAGTGCCTTGGGAGAATGGAGCAGCCAGGCAGAAATAAAATCCCTGCCTGACTGCTCCTTTCTCCCCTGTCACTCCCTCCTCCCAGGGGGCTGTTTTGGACAGGGAGTGCTCCCTGTCCAAAACACCACTACCACCACCCCCCGGGAGGAGGGGAAAGGAGCAGAGGTGGTGCAAAGGAGGCTTTTTAAAATGCCCTACCCACAACACTAAGAGTGCTCTCGGTGTTCCGGGAGGGACATGTAAAAACTGACTAGGTTAGGTCCTTTTCTAAGTGCTATAACCCCAGCCAGAGTGCTCAGGGCTGGACATTAGAAAGAGGCTCTAGTTGTTTCATACTAGAGCCTTTTAAAAATTCCCCCAACAGTGAGCCTCTTGCTGTTTTTTTGGGGGGGGGGGTTGAAGGGTTCCAGTGCAGCCAAGTCTCCACTGGAGCTTTTTAAAAATCATCCACCCGGAACAGTGAGCCTCTTCCTGTTTTTTTTTTTTTGGGGGGTTTAAAAGGGCTTCAGCCTTTGACAGTTCTGGTGGGCGATTTTTAAAAGGCTGCACCCCAGCTGTTAGAGGCTGGAGCCCTTTTTTATTTTTTTATACTTTTTATTTTTGACTTTTTGAAAATTTAACATAAACTACATTAAAGAAAAACAGTTAAAGAAACAAAAACAAGTAGGCAAAAAGCAAAGGTCAATACATCATATGATCATATAATACATCCATTATAAATTGCCTTATATATTTACAATGAGTCAATAAAGGGCTTCCATATATCTATATAGATATCCTCTCGTAGTTGCTTTCTATATGATATATGTTCAAATGAGGCTAGTTGTCGCAGATCTTCTGACCATTGTGTGAAGGGTGGAGGATGGTTATCCTTCCAGGCCTTTAATATGTCCTTTTGCCACCATGAGAGCTCTCATAATCCAGTTTCGATTACCTTTAGTTAGACCCCATACAGTGGGGATATAATTTAAGATAACATGAATATCCTCAAATAACGGAGATTTCCCCAAAACTTTATTAATATAGGGAAGAACTTCCATCCAGAATAGGTATATTACTGGACACTTCCAAAGCATATGTATTAAGGAAGCATTTATACTATTGCATCTCCAGCATCTATCTGAATTTATCAATTTCTTTCTAAACAGACGTTGTGGGGTCCAATATATTCTGAATATTATTTTTTGTTGGATTAGTCTCAATTTCAAATCCAAGGAAACATCTTTTATAGAGTCCAATACAACTTTCCATTGTTTAACTTGTATTTCATTTTCTAATTCCCTATTCCAAACATCTTTAAGTTCTTGAGTATCTATTTTATAAAAATCTATTAAGTATTTATAGATTATAGTTATTGGTTTAGGTTTCTCATTTGATCCAATAATTACCTCTAAAAGTCCTGGTGGTTTTGAAGCACTCATTGCAGATGGGCCAAAAACAGACACCAAAAGGTGTTGAAGCTGAAGATATTGCCATTGTGTATTTGCAGGTAGGTTATATTTAGAATGTAAAATGGCAAAAGGTAGAAAATCATCATCTATGCCTATTAATTGATCTAAAGTAAATATACCACATTCTGTCCACTTTTCCCACATAAAGGGCTTTTTCTCAATTCTTAATATTGGGTCTCCCTCTATAGTTGTTTTTGCATGGGCATATGGATCAAATTGTAATTGGTGAGCTAATATTTTCCATGTTTCCCTAGTAGCTAAAACTGAAGGAGGTATAATTGCTCAAAGTGCATTTAGAATCTAGAGTGAACCATCCATACAGGGGTTTTAAATAAGCCATTTCAAGAGTAACCCAAGTTGGAGTATTTGGTGTGATGGAAATTTGCCAACAATTTACCTGAGCTAAAAGATATGCTTTATGATAGGCACTAATATCTGGAAGATTAAAACCACCCTCTGGTATTGACAATTGCATTTTTTAAATTGAGATATGAGGTGGAGAATTGACCCAAATAAACTTTTGAAATAATTATTTATTTTTTAAAAAAATAAACTTGAGGAATATACAATGGAATAGCACATATTACATATATAATACGTGGCAATATATTCATCTTTAGTATGTTAACCTTACCCCAAACACTAAATTTAAGTAATGCCCATCTTTCTAAGTCATTAGAGATATTGGTAATCAATTTATTTAATTTCAATTTAATCATCTGAGAAATATCCCTTGGGATTAGAATACCTAAATAAATTAATACCTGTGGACACTGACAGAACTGCCATTTATAATACAATGTCAATTCTTTATAATCACCTGCTGGCATTAGTTCAGATTTTGACCAATTAATCGTATATCCTAAAATTGTTCCAAAAAGCTTAATTATTCTTATTAATTCTGGTATAGATGATTCTGGTTTACTAATACATAATGATAAATCATCTGCATATAATGCTAATTTAAATTCTACTTGTTTATGAACAAAACCATGTATCATTCTATTTTGTGTAATAGCTCATGCCAATGGTTCCAAACATAGATTGAATAGCAATGGGGACAGAGGACAGCCTTGTCTTGTACCCCTCTGCAAATTAAAGGAGTCAGAAAGAAGTCCATTTACCCTAACTTGTGACTTAGGACAAAGATATAGAATTTTAATCCATTTTATGAATTCTTGTGGGAATCTGAACTTTTCTAAAATTACTAATATAAATTGTCTAGATATTTTATCAAATGCTTTTTCTGCATCCAGTGAAAGCAATGCAGCTGGATCTGATCTTTTCCTATTAAGAGCTACCAAATTTGTTACTAATTGCAAATGATTTGCTCCTTGTCTATGCTTAATAAATCCCACTTGAAAATATGGCCTGAATTCTATTAGCCAAAACTGCAGATAGTATTTTAACATCTGTGTTCATTAAAGAGATTGGTCTGTAATTTCCACAATTTGTATGGTCTTTGCCAGGTTTAGGTATAACTGATATATATGCATCTTACATAGACGATGGTAATTTGTCTAATTCAAAAGATTTCTGATATACCAAGAGGAGTCTAGGAACCAAAATATCTAAATATGTTTTGTACCATTCAATAGAAAAACCATCGGGCCCTGGCGTTTTCCCATCTTTCATTTCCAAGATAACATTTTTAATCTCTTCTGTTTCTAATGGCCTTGAAAGCACTGCTCTTCCTTCTGAATTTATCTTTGGAAGGACCACATGTGAAAAAAAAGATTCTATTTCATCGCCACTATAGTCTTTATTTTTGTATATAATTTGCTGTAGTATTTTTGAAATTCTAAATTTATTTCTTTAGGTGTTGTGTATAATATATTTTGATCTTTTATTGTGAGAATGTAATTCTGGTTTTTTTGTTGCTTTAAGTGAGAAGCTAAAAGTTTACCTGCTTTCTCCCCACTTTCCCAGTATCTCTGACGCATACATCTTAGTGCAAATTCAACTTTAGCAAGATGTAGAGCCCTTTTAAACTGCCCAGTCCCCACCGCCTCCGAGCTGTCAAATTCAGCTGGGAGGCGAAGGTGAGAACCGGGAAACAGCCAACCCCCCCATCATAGCCCCTTGTCTTAAGGAGATCTGGTGACGGGTTCCTGGTTCTGAGGAACCAAACTGAAAACAGCATTTCGGTTTGGTTAGTGATGACACAGTTTGCCATTTTGTTTTGTTTTGTCACATTTCAAAACCTTACAAAATGACAAAACAGTATGTTGTTTTTCGTAAGGTGCCCATCCCTAGTTCTATTTTGCTAGTCATGTCCTAGAAGTGAGAAATGATGTCTAGAAGTCAAACCCTTCACTTCACTTGGAGACTCAGCTCTGTTGCACAAAAAGCTCGTAGATTATCTAAGATGATGCCCAATCAATTGTGGAGCCCAGATTGCAGTCAAGACAAACAGATATTTGCAAGTGTGTTTTAGCCTTTTAGGATGAGACAGGCTAGAATGTATATGATCTGTTTAGATAGAATAATTTTTTTGTCTGAAATTTAAGTGAACCATCATTTCTATAAATAAATAAATAAATAAATAAATAAATAAATAAATAAATAAATTCCAATCTGAATTAAGAAAAGATATCAGAAAGTTTTTCTAAGAAGCATAGATGGTTGGCAACCAGTGGGTGCAAATGTCCCCAGTTTCATCTTATGGGTATCAGCATATTAAGGCAAGGTTTCTTTATTTCAGGGACAGGGTGATGTGTCATGTCCTTTTACAGTCCTTTATAACTGTAAATTAGGCATGATTTTGACTCACTCCCAAATTTCAGCAATATTTCCAGAAGGAAAAGGATTTTCCCTTCAGGCAGGAAGACAATCCAGAATTGAAGGCCCCCCCCTCAATTGTTATCGAACCATCTTTTTGAAGAGTGTAGCAGCGCCAACCCTAGTAGTGAAAGGTTTTTGGCACTTTAAAGATTAAATGATCTATTTCAGCACAAATCTTCACAGAATACAATCCGCCTTGTCAGACACAGTATTTTTGTTATACAACATGCTGAGATAGACAGACTCTTTGTAAACTGCTGTGGTTCACTCCTAGACATTACAAAAAGATCAGTAGAGATGCAGCTCTAAATAACAAGAATAAGGAGGAACAAAGAGGTCAGTAAGGAAATAAACAAAGAAACACACTTGATAAAAATCCCACAAATGTGCCTCTCTGCCTCTCCTGCACACACACACTTATTCTGATTGTGAGAAATGGGGCAAATAAAAATGGGTTGGCTAAGGCTCCATACATTGCCAGATGTTTTGCTTCATCATTTCCTATGGAGAGATAAGTGCCACTTGGGTGAGCACATTAACTGCTTGGCCTTATCTCAGTGGGAAAAACAAAGCAAGACCAATGCGGACCACACCAAGGCATGGATTACTTGCCATATTTGCCCAGAAAAGACATTTCAGCAGCCAGTCCATCTCTTTCAAAGAGTTGTGTTTTTACAGTCTTATCAGTTCTTCTGTCCTATTCTTACCAGCTGCTTCAAATGTCAATTTTCATTTCTAAGAACATAAGAGGAGCCATGCTGGTTCAGGCCAAAGGCCCATCTAGTCCAGCTTCCTGTATCTCACAGTGGCCCCACCAAATGGAGCGCATGAGACTAGATATCTGTCTCCTGATACCACTCCCCTGTATCTGGTCCTTGAAGCACCCCGGTTTTAAGCCTGTAGATTACACATCTCCATCATGGTTTGCAACCTGTGATGGACCTCTCCTCTAGGAATCTGCCCAATCCCCTTTTGAAGGCATCCAGGCCAGATGCCATCACTACATCCTGTGGCAGGGAGTTCCACAGACTAACAACACGCTGGGTTAAAAAAAAATATTTTCTTTTGTCTATTCTTACTCTCCCACCCCTCAATTTGAGTGTATGTCCCTATAAAATGTAAAATTTAAGAAAAGCTAAAATCAGAGGAAATATATCTATCATTTTGTTGGAAATATTTACAGCATATTTTAAAAATCATAAAATGGAGACTGAACGGATTTCTAAAAAAATATACAGTCACTCTAAGAGTACTAAATACAGATTATGAACTATAACTGCCACTTTGGCTGAAATCTCTAGGATTCATTTCAGATTTGGGTGGCTATTTGTCAAAAAGGTCTACAAACACCACACATGCATAAATGTCAAATGAATGAATGAGTGAGTGAGTGAGTGAGTGAGTGAATAATGCAAAAATAGCAACACTGTAAAACTGTAAGGGCCAGGCCACAATACAGTAGGATTCTGACAATGTGGCAGGGTTCTTATGGCTCATATCGAGCTTAGCCTTCTATATGAAATATAAAAACAGGGCTGTCAGAACTGATTTTGTTCCAATTAAAGCCATTTCTAATTCGCTACCTGTAGACAATGGCTTAGATTTTCCTTGAATTTTGCATTAGCAGAGCTTTTTTAAAAAATGTTTCACACTTCCACCCACAGACATATTGTAACAATAGCTTCTCAGTGTGAAATGGGGAATGACATATGACTATGTGATGGTTATGTCTGCTATTTTTACTTCTTTGTGTCTCTCTCCCTTTTCCTTATACAGCATCTTGATCCCTTTCATCCTCTGTCAAGCATTAAATCCCTGTCTTCTGTAAACCCTTCATGGCACTGGGCCCCCACATGCCCCGGAATAAAGAGTCAAGACAAAAAATGGGGAGGTAAAATTGGTCACAACCTATCAATTATCAAACTGAGAAGGGAGGGCCAATGCAAAAGGGAGGGCTCCCAATAGTGCCAGAGAAAACAATGGTCAGGTCTAATTAAATTTAGGAGGGTTCTCTCTAATAGCCCAGAACCGATCCCAAAGGAACAGTCTGGCAAGCCCTCATCTAACCTCTAGGGGCCACGTTTAATATCCTAACCTATTAATATAGAGGGCTGCCAGGAAAATTAAGCACATTTAACTTTCTAAAGCTGACTAACTTGGGTTGCCATTTGCACTAACTGCCAATTGTGACCGGTAAAGGATGAAACTAGAGATGGGCACGAAATGCCAAAATGGCATTTCGTGCTCGTTATTTGGGCCCTGGGGCCCGCTTCGGGTCATTTCTGTTTTTCGGGGCCCAGGGGCCAGCTCCGTTTTTCAGGTGTCGTTTTTTGGCACCTGCTGGGAAAGCGTTCCCGCGGCCAACAGAGCAGATAGTTAGCCTGTCGGGAGAACGATCCTGTGGCCACATGGAGCCTTCCCAGAGCTGTGCACTGCCAGAGCCGCCGGCAAGCCAGCCAGGAGAAAAGTCCCGCAGCCACGGGAGTGCTCTCCTGGCCGGCTTGATTTTGCCGGCGGTGCCTGGGAGGGCTGGGGGGAGATTTAAAAAGCCCGCTTTCCCCCACCCCATCAGGCTTTTTAAATCATCTCCCCTCCCAAATCTAGCACCAAGTGGCTACTGGGCACTGGCTCTGGGAGAGGGGAAGTCGGAGAGAGAGCACGGGTAGGGAAGATCCCTTTCAGACCCCCTTTCGCCCCTCTGTGTGCAGAGGGGAGAAGGGGGGGACTCGGCTTCCCCGCAAGGCTCAGCCAATCTCCTCCGCCCCGGGTGACAGCTGCCTGGCCGCCACCCGGGGCAGAGGAGACCGCGGCTAAGGTTTAGCTGATCTCCTCCGCCCTGGGTGACAGCTGCCCGGCTGCCACCCGGGGTGGAGGTGATCAAGCCGCGGTCTTGCCTCCACGCACGGAGACGAGACCTCGGCTGATGCGATGTCCTCCACCCTGGGTGACAGCTGCCCGGCTGCCATCTGGGGGGGAGGAGATCGAGCCACGGTCTCGCCTTTGCGCACGGAGGCAAGACCACAGCCAATCCGATCTCCTCCGCCCTGGGTGACACCTGACCGGCCATCACCCCGGGTGGAGGAGATTGGATGAACGAACTGAACATAACCGAACTAATTTGTTCCAGTTCTGTTCGGTTCATGCCCAAATTACTCTGGGCTCCGTTATTTGTTCCGTTATGTAACGGAACAAATAAAGGATAGCAGAGCGAATTTTTTTGTTTTGTTTCGTGCCCATCTCTAGATGAAACACCCTTAACCCGAGAATGGGATGGGTGAAAATGCACCACCACTCCGAGCCAATGTGAGTAGCAGCCAAAAATTCCCATCCGGCCCTTAAGCAACCAGCTGATCTCACTCTCTGACTAGAGTGGGCAGGCAGGAAAATGACATGAGGCAAGAGAGGCTAAGTAAGCTGTACAAGGTCCTTATATAGAGTCACAGCTAATCAGACTACATGGTCCACAATTCCAGTGTAACGTCCGGCACAGGGAGGCAAAGAGGCCCCTCCCAGCACCAAAGGTCTGTTCGGATCAACCCTTATGCTACCCCTGGGATATACTGGGGAAGGATTCCCACCATCTACCCAGTTCCTCTTTTCTCCTTTTGGAATGCACTTGCAAACTTCTGGGTTGCCCTAGATCTCCCAAAAACCTTCCTCTTGGGAGTGGGGGCTACAACTTGGGCTACTGTTGCAGGAGCAGTGGGATAACCTAAACTGGCATTCGAAGGAACGGGGATTGCTACTGTTCATCTCAGCTGCGGTTTTCAGTGACAGCCTAGGAATAAGTCGGGTGCTCAGGAGAACAGCAAGTTCTGGAAGCAGAACTGCTCTGCTCTGTTAAGCAGCAGTCAGAAAATGCATTTTATTTTATTTTTTCCAGTCCCATTCACTTCCCTTTTTGTTCCATCCCTATTAAAACTGTGTGCCTGGAGAAAGGACCATATTATTTTAAAGATCTTTGTATGATTCCTAGAGAATTAATAGTACTTGCTTGCAAATATCATTTCTATTAAGTTTTAATTAACGTCAGACAGAGATGTTCTTACAAGTGCACATGGACTGGTTCTCTTTGCCCCCAGTTCCCTCTCATGCACCAGCTGGCAGAGGTTTCTAGTTGGCAGCTTAGACAGCAGGTCAGATACAAGCTAGAGGAGGCTGACTGTTGGGCTGCTGATGAACTAATAAAACGGTCAATAATCAAATTGTAAATTAACATTACTGCATGCATTTTAATTCAATAATAACCCCATTGCTGTCAAATTCTCCAGTCAGGTTAAATCATCTTTATAAAACAATATGGTATCACTTAAAGTTAATCGCAATCTGTGAAGATTCATACAATAATAAATTTATTGGTTTCAAAGCTGCTTCAAACCTTTTGTTTTGACAGGGCAGATTTTTATAATAAATATGGACTAACAAATATATACAGTATATATAGAGAGACTAATATTCTCTCTTGTAACAGAAGATAAAAGGATGATATCCTATAACCAAGAGTGAAGTTGTGATAGAATCAACTGGTGTTAGAACCCCCCCCACACACAAAAGAGCAGGAACTCTTTTGGTGGTCCAAGAAATCTATCTAAGAAGGTAATGAATGCTGTGGGAAGCTTTGGGAGAGCCGAAAGAGGCAGGCTGATAGATAGAGATAGCAAATCTGATTAGACTAACATAAAGCAATTGGGAAGTCATCCATTAGCTTCTCCACAGAAGATTGATTTGTTGCAGCGGGAAATGCAGTCAGCTTTGCAGGACAGTGGAGCTTTTGGAAGTTAGAGGTACGAAAATCTAATTTTCATCCTATTTACTTCAGCTATTGCAAGAAGAAAATAGCTTGCTCTCTGAGGGAACTAATGAAGTGTGATGAATTATGTGGAGATGAAAGATTAAATTAAGAGGAAAAATAGGAAAATGGGTTAACATGAAGAAAACAAATGGAACTATTACTTCAGGCTCTGCAGAGCACTTTCATAATGGAAATTTAGTTACTGCACAACTTCCACTATATAAATAACTGCAGGAAGTTTTCTTCAAATAGTGCTGTTAAAAAAGAAGCTAACAATAAAAAAGGCAATATTTCCTTGCTACTGTTTCTACATATATTTATTCCAGGCAACCAAAACAAGGTGAAAGTCTGAGATGTGCAATAATGGACGCTTTATTGTCAAAGTTGTATCTGTTTATAGCATATGTCACTGATGGCAGGTGAAATGAGCAATAGGGTCACTGCAGGTACCACCAAAAGATCACAACAAACTCACCACAGACAGAGCTAATGATTGATCCCATTTTTTAAAAATCATTTTCAGGTCAAGCAGGAAAGGAATCATAAGGTAAGAGAGGTTGTCCTTAGTAGGCCAAATACTTATTTGATCCAGCCTAATGTTGGTTTAGGAGCCAAGCGAAACCCACAAGCAAGATATGTGCATGGGAACAACCTTGCAAACAGCTGGTATATAAAAGGAATCCACAAGCATCTTCAATATGATATGTCCATCTTCAATAATGCAGAAAGCAGTGCTAAAGCATCCATTTGGAGCCATATCTTCTGCTCTAACAATGACTGCCACTGGGAAAAAGAAAGAGAAAACGGGGGCAAGTGATTTTAAGATCATAAGTGCTAAAAGGTGGGGAAGGAAGCCAGATCAGAACCAAGAGTGCTCCTCTGGAACTACCTTGATCTGTTTCAGGAGCGATACTCCTCCCACTGCACAGAAAAAGGAAAAAAGCGACTATTGTTCAGATCATGCTGACAAATCAAAGGGTTGGAAAGGTGAGATTTCACCTTTTATGGAAAGGCAGAAAATCAGTACTTGGAAGCCAAACTTTCTGGGAGAATCCCAACAGAGCAATTTCTAGAACAGGAGACACCAAATGCTGCCATTCATTCCTTGACAGTAATTTCCACTCCTTCCATTCTCAGAGAGCAGTCCAAAATTTAAACGATGCAAGCTTCAAAAAGAGCAGTAGCAGAGAATGGCTAATCATGACCCACACCATCTGAATGCACGCCATGCCCTCATCCAGGTACCAGAGCAAAACATCCATCCCACCAATAAATGTGTCTGAGATTAAAGCACGCACGCACGCACGCACACACACACACACACACACACACACACACACACACACACACACACACACACACACACACACACACACACACACACACACACACACACAAACATGCTATGGGACTTCTCCTAAACCAAGCAGGGTAGGACCTCCTTCACATTGCTCACATTTGTGAAACCCAGAGAGTAGGCTGCTCATTGTGAGGGGTGTATTATCCTTCATAGAAGGTACTGGGGTTCTTAACAAAGGAAACAGGTAAATACAGCTAAGTGCCATGCCTAGGCAGTGACAAGGAGACATTTGGTAATGTAATTATCCTGCTGTCATACTGTGCCTGTGTCCTGCCTTGGTCTCTTCAGAGTACAGTGCATCACAGTGGTGGAGTCAGGAACCTATTTGGTCTTATTTTCAGTGCTAAGTCACCTCCTGGTGGGCCGCAGTGATGACATGAGGACAGGCAAAGCAGAAAGATGTCACAGCTGGCCCACAGACCCACTCTTCAGCTGACACACACACATCTGCAATGTAAACAAGTTCCAGGACCTGGTAAACCCTGTCTCAGAAACGGTGTTATGTTTTATACACATAAGGGCTGTGTCCATGTATTCCACAAACTTCTCTGCCTCTCTCTCTCTCTCTCTCTCTCTCTCTCTCTCTCTCTGTGTGTGTGTGTGTGTGTGTGTGTGTGTGTGTGTGTGTGTTTGAAAGGTGGGGAAAATTCTATAAACGATAGGCTGACACACACAATATCTATCAATTTATTTGGAATGGCAATGTTTCGCGAACTTTAAAAAAAAATGTAAAATAACCAATTTAGCAATAAAACTGGTAAGTCAAATTCAGCCAAGATGGTAAAATATTAAAACCTTAAAACCAGCAAAGATGTAAGCAATACAAAGACAGAAATACACATCAAGGACTGAATCCCTACTGGGATTCAATATCTGTATTGTTTGTAAAATGGTTAAAAGAATGTAATTTTCTTCAACAACAACAAAAAGCCATTTGCTTTACAGCAAAGTCTATCAAAGGTTGAAATAATGGAACTTGAAATTGCATTGGATTAAAGTCGTGTTAAAACTGCTAATGGCCCATATATATAAATCATCCCGATTTAATACAAAGCCATGAGGCAACTTCCTCTGCCCCCATGCCTTAAGACTAACAAACAGTTCAGAATTAGCAGCTATGTGCCGATGAAAGGCATTATTATTATTTTCATTCCTAGAATAATTACTGATTTCCCTCCTTCTTCCTGCAACTAACTACATATCTTGGTCCATGAATAAAATGCAGTCTTGATTACCCTGGCACTGCAGATTAAAGATCAGATGGACGTGCCCTTTATAGAGGGGGCAGAGGCTAGCAGCCTTCTAAAGAAAGATTTGTGGATCAGGATAATATATTGAAGAAATGAGGACACTGGCCTGTTGCAAAATGACTTCCAGTTGTCCATATGCCCAGAAGCATAAATCTAAGGAAAAGCTCTCTTGATTGTAGCACAGAAGGAGAGTGCTTGGGTGGGTGTCCAAACGCCCACTGCTATACACTTTCAATCTGAAAGCCGGCTGGGTGTTTGGATGGGTGAGAAGACAGTGGCTGGTAAAATGATTGAAGATACCCAGCTATAATGGGATGAGTTGGGGAAAGCCAGCATTTGTTACGTGAGGAGTATTAGGACTGCAGTTGACAAATCTTTAGCTGCTAGAAGGGTTTAGGCCCGCAATGCAGCTTTCTGAATCTATTATTCTAGCTTCTCAGTTTTTCAGATTTCTGGGGATTTCTACACGACATATGGGTAGCATTAAGAGCATTAAAGATTTATAAATTTGTACCATCGTGATAAAAACACACAAAGGGAAGAAACAGGCACATGGCCGTACATAATCCTCATGTACCGTTCAAACAAAAGCTCCATTCATAGACTAATGCAACCAAGCAGAAGAGAAGAATAAAAGAAAGAGCATTTAATTTTATCATATCTGTGTCAGGTGTCATGAAAACAGTCCCAAAGCTTTCACTAAACAGTTTACAAGCAGACAAGCTCACCCTTGACATCTGTTCACATGCAAACTTATCTGATGTCCTAATTCATTCATCCACACATGTTCTACTCAAGTATTATTTTAAGCAAGGTTTTATTTGTTTTATCGCTTTGTAACATTATTTCCTATTTACATTTTTTTTTAAAAAAACACCAAGGATAGGGATCATTATTCTTGCATGGATTTTATGAGAAAGAAGTTAGAAAAATGAAAGTAATGGCTGGAAGGGCATTTCATGAATCATAGAATCATAGAGTTGGAAGAGACCTCAGGGGCCATCTAGTCTAGCCCCCTGTCATGCAGGAACCCCCATCAAAGTATCCCCGAAAGATGGTCATCCAACCTTTGCTTAAAACCCTCCAAAGAAGGAGACTCCACTGTCAAACAGCTCTAACCATCATGGTTAGATATAGCATTGTAGGGAAGAGAGAGAGAGAGAGAAAGAGAGAAAGAGAGAGAGAGATGGGTGGAGAGAAGGAGGTAACTCTATCATGACACTGGACTGCCAGTGCAAGTGTTCACTGTAAGGTCTCTAATACTATGGACTTTTAAAGAGAACATTTAGGCATAACCTGTATTTAACAATTTAAGTACAAATAGAGGAAACAATGGAAACCATACTTGTTACTTGCTTATTTATAGTGAACAACTCCCACTAGGAAGCCTAAAAACAAATTTGGTTTCAAGTAGATTCTGTTTGAATAAAAACAAATCCAACAAAGGATGTAATACTGCAGGGAAATACACTAGAAGGCATGTCACAACATACATAAAAGTAATGTATTAATATTTCATACATCCTATGGGAAAACAGACACTAGCCTTCAAAGATGTTTAATGGCACTGAAAATAAGTTGAGGATTGTACACATCACAACCCCGTTTCTAATATAATTCTTTATCAGGTATCTTTTGAAAAAAATAAAATGTACTTTCCCATTGCTGTGATGATCTCTTTCTTCAGTTTATTGGAAAGCACTGTGTTGTTCATCTAGTAAGTTAATAAAAATACTATGTAATTTCAGGATTAATAGTAAATTCACTTACAGAGTTATCCGGAAGACGCAGAGGAGGGAGGATATATGGTTGATGAACTCCTACTTTTAATAATGCCTTGCCAGGCTCATAGGGAGGTTAATGAGGTGTGTGTGTGTGTGTGTGTGTGTGTGTGTGTGTGTGTGTGTGTGTGTGTGTGTGTGTGTGTGTGTGTGTGTGTGTGTGTGTGTGTGTGTGTGTGTTATTGTTCTGTTTCAGAAGTTGTCCTCTCATACCTCCTGGCAGGAGAGAGACAAACAGTGCTATATTTCAGGCTGATGTATTTTTCTCCCCTTTCCAGAGTGTGACAGGGGAAGAGCAGACTCCAAAGCCTCCTCTGAAGAGCCAGGCATGTCTCTTTATCATCCACTTTCTCAGAGGGAATTCAATGGTGGAAGGAAAATGAAAAAGACCTTTCTTGCCACCCAATGTGGAAGGTGTCTGAGGATCCTTTTATATATGCAACACATACGGCTGGATGGTCTGCCTCTGAAATTTTTGTCTTGACCTCACCAAACACGGCCACAGTCTCTCCTCCTCTCTCCTAATACCAATTACTATCTTGACTCAGCTTATTCCTTCTCTCCACGCGGCTGGGACCACCTTTTCCTTCCTTGCCAGTAAATGGGCCTAAGTTGGCAAAGAAGTTAGGTTCCTTTCTATCTTATTAGCCAACCTATTTCTTTAAAGGTCAGTTGCTTCATTTCCAAGTTTGGTCCATTGCTATCAAATTTCCCATGGATTCAGCAACTAAGTCTCCTAGGAAATGGCACCCAACAATATTGTAAATTTCCTATCAAGATGTCACCATGACCTTTCACATTTTAACACACCAAGCAGACAGAATATCCTATGCGGATAAGATATCTACTGAGACAGCAAGATCAGCTGACACAGCGTCTCAAGCCAGTGGGGCATGGATGTTATAAGCGACCCCCCACCACCACCACCACCATAGAAGACATCAGGAAAATCCCAAACCACTCAAAGCTCATGCAAGGAGCCTGTGTGCAGAAGAGTGAACATTATATTGACAGAATCACAGAAAAGGTGAGCTTGAACTTGTGCAGTTATAATTTTTATTGATTGTTACAATACCTTCCCTGAGAACAACAAGACTTAAGATGAAGGCAGGGAAACCTCATATACTGGATTGTTAAATCTAGGATTCAGTATGTGCAAAATGTAAGTACACTAAGATTCTAAAGCTTCTGGAGAAATGATAGCAAGAAAGATAAGAAAGCAACGCAGGAAATAGAACAGAGGTTTCAAAACTGTTATTCACAAGATTAGAAAGGAGGAGCAGTGATTCTGTGTGCCAAGTCACAGTGGCAAAATGTGGCATAGGTTGGAATAAGTGGGAAGACTATCCCCAGTTATAAAGGTAAATGTGCTGTCTGCACATGCGTGCTAGTTGTGTCCAACTCTAGGGGCGGCACTCATCTCAGGTTTTAAGCCAAAGAGCCAGTGTTTTGCAAGTCCGTGGCCATGCTTTTATGTGCACGGAACACTGTTTCACTTCTTGCTATTTACAGTGGTACCTATCTACTTGCATTTACATAGTTTCAAACTGCTAGGTTGGCAGGAGCTGGGGTTAACAGAAGATGCTCAGTCTGCTGTGTGGGACCCAGGATTTGAACCACCAAACTGTCAACTTTGCAGCTGACAGTTTCAGCACTTTAGCCCGCTGAGCAGGCATGTTCAGTTATAGCCATGCATAAATGGCCTTTCAGCATTCTCCACAGTAGGGGAATGGGAAGCTATTTAGCTGATTTTTTTTTCATGGAAAGAGCATGTCTCCCTACAGTTTCTCAGAGCAGGGCTTATCATGAGCAATCAATGTGACATAGCTTTGTTCTTTTTCCCTAGCAGGTTTTTATTTTCCACACAGCCACTCTAAGTGGTACTACCAGCAACTACGGTGGCAAATTGGCCACCATTTTGCTTCCTCTACAAGTTTCCTTACCTAATGTCATTCTAGGACACTGTGAAGGGGGCAGTGGGCTGTCAGACAGGGAGGGAAAGATGGAAACAAAATTTGGAACACCTTTCAAGGAAGAGGAGGGAGCTAAAATGCATTAGATCTGTTCCTTCAATCTAATTAGACCCAAACCTGAAGAGAACAGAGGGAGAATTAGTTACTGGTAAGCTGAAAAATTGGGACACTAGCATTTGACACAAGAAGCCCCTAAATGCCACAAAGAATACCAACTGTGAAGTGGTTATTTTGCCTATGCTCTGAATCCTACTGCTAAATGCGACTTGAACCATTCCAGTGATTTGGGTCAGCCAGTACTTTAGCTCAGTCTGTTATCACACATTAGGAAAGGCCAAGAGAGCAGGTGAGGAAAGCAATTACTTAAGACAGGAGCCACATAGGAAGATTCCACACAACAATTCATAAGTTCTTCAGGGCATCATAAACACAACTGGGCCTCGGGAATGGTAACAGATTGCCACAGCAGAATGTAGGCTCCTGCCGGGCTTGTCCCGGATTGGGGCCGCTTTGCCACCCCGGGAGCCGTTATTCGGCGCGAAAGAGGGAGGCCATGTGACTCCCGGGGTGTGCGGGGATCAATGCCATTAAAAGGGCCGCCCGCACACCCATCCTCCTCTTTTGCGTCGAGCAGCACTGGTTGACAGCACCGGAGTATATCCGGCGATGTGGGAGGCTTGCAGGGCTCGAGCTTCTGCCGAGCCCTGGGTGATCTTACGGGCGTGGTGTTTGGGGGGATTTTGGGTTACCGGCTGGGTGGCTAGTTGCGCCCCCACACTATTGCCCATCCCTTACCCTCCCCTCTTTCGCTTGCCTGTCAGCTGGAGTGGCTCCGGGTGGCGGGCAGTTTCGGCTGTGGCCGCGGGCTCTGGGCCGCGGCATTTTCCCTTGCTGCCGGGTGGTTGTTTTTCCTGAGCGTGCCCGCCCACTGGGGCTTGGCCCGCTTTTCGATCTCCTCGCAGGCTCGTCTCTTGGCGGCTGCTCGGGCAGCTTTTCAGCAGCCGCCTCGCAAGATTTAAAGGGCAATTGATGGGCGCGCTCGCCCGTGTGGGGTCAAGCCTTGCCCGGCAGCGTCTGTCAGTTTTTTCTGGCCCCGCTTCGGGGCCTTGCTTTGGCCTTGGGGCTTCCTGGGCGCCCGTTCTGCCCGGCTTATCCTCAGAGCTGGCAAGAAGGGATAGTGGGCGTGCACCCGCTCGTCCGTGTTGTGCGGCCGCCCCGCTCTCTTAGTGTAGAGCTCCACGCGCTCCTTGCCTCGCTTTGGGGCCTTGCTCGGGACTTGGGAGCCCCAGAGCGCACTCTAGGCCCTGCTCCCTCTGGGCCCTGCTTGCTAGCCTGGCTTGTAATAAATAAAAAAATAAAAAATATATAAATAATAAAATGATAAAACACATATATTAATATGACTATTAATAATTATAATTATAATTATAATTATAAGTATATAATAAAGAAATAGAAATAATATAATATGTAAATAACTAATACAAAATATAAAGAACCCCCCCTTCTTGGGTGGGGGTGGGGGCTTCCAGGTTTTCGTGGTCTTTAGGCCAGGGAGGTACCTACCTTTCCCAGGTCTGGTGGCTTCAGCGTGGTGCCACCTATACTGCCCTACCCCACACTAAACACCATATGGATGATTATTAATTAAAAATGATGAGTGATTAATTGATAACTGAGCAATTGATATTTCATATAATAATATTAAGAATAATACTGAGAATTCATAATATATAATGATAACTACTATTTCATATAATAATATCTAGAATAATACTGAGAATTCATAATATACAGTATAATAACTACATATATAATAATAATGACACGGATGACAGGGTACTGAAAGGGGATAGAAGGGGTATATGGATTGCATATCCTGTGGCCAAAGGGGGTGATCCCCATCAGTAAACCGGGCCTTTGCCCTTGCATTTAATGCACTGTGTTATTTCTGTCTGGTCCACGTTTTCTGGCATATGCCTTTCTGCCATTCGGACACTTGACGACCCGTCAGGGGTCATACAAACAGAAGAAGAGCCATGCTGGATCATTGCCAAGGACCTATCTAGTCCAGCTTCCTGTGTCTCGCAGTGGCCCCACCGTGTGCCTATGGGAGCGCACAGGACTGGTTATCTGTCTCCTGCAGCCACTTCCCTGCATCTGGCCCTTGAAGTGCCCGGGTTTTGTGCTTGGAGATTGCACATCATCGTGGTTTGTAGCCTGTGATGGCCTTCTCCTCTGGGAGTCTGGCCAGTCCCCTTTTGAGGTGTCCAGGTCGGATGCCATCGCCACATCTTGTGGGGATTCCACGGACTAACAACAAATCTTGTCCTCACTTTCTTAACCCACAGTTCGAGCGGAGGTCTCCTGGTCTTGGTGTTTTGTGAGAGGGAAAGGAGTGTCCCCCTATCCATTTTGCTCATACTCAGCATTATTTTTTATGCCTCTATCATACCCCCCCCCCCCTCATGCCAGGGGTGCAGAAGTAACAAGGCAGGGTGGGGAGATTCATTTTCCCATTGTCTATTGGTAAGCCTGGGCTTTATCTTGTGCTGAGACCACCATATTGGAGCGCCCTCGAGCAGAGCAGGGTGCAGGAACAGGAGATGGCAGATACATTTGGGTGGCACAGGTCATCGCGACCATTTAAAGCTCAATAAATTGCTGAATAGCTGAACTAATGCTATCCTGTTTTGCAGCTCTGAAAGGTGAGCGTGCCGGCTCTTTCACTCAGCAGTAGCCAGCTGATCTGACCTGCGGCTGACAGGCAACCATGGTCCAAGATGGTGCAGCAGCTGGTGATACAGAAATGCACAGCACCCCTGCCAGGTGTCAGGTGGCTTTAACCCCCCCCCCCCATCAGACTAGATCTTGGACCGCTCGAGAACGGGGAGGGAGGATGTCTGACTTAACCAGGCCATTTTGCTTCAGCCCAGTAAGCGCTTTATTCTAACACGGTGGCGGCTACTCCCAGGGGGTGGCCATGGCCTCCGGCAAGCACAGAGTGGCGTATGCTCCTGATTCAATCACCCACGCACCCGAGTGGCACACATGAGGGGGCAGGCACCTATTGTATTGTACACCAGTCCTGCCAACAGCTTTTTAGTGCAGATCTCCATCCCTCTGGGACTGCAGATAGCAGGCACACCCTCTTATAGCACACTGCCTCAGGATGCCCCCTATGCCACACCAGCCACTATTACTGAATCCCGGCAGATTCTGCCCCAGTATTTTCTTGATAATGATCAATCATGGCCTCTGGGGGACCATCTTTCCCCAACTTGGGCAACAGTTTTTACAAGATGACTAGGTAGATGCAGGCGGTTTAATGAATAAGGTGGTTGATGAAAAGACACTTAAGCACATGCAGAACAAGTATAAAGAACGTATTAAAGGTAATGGCCAGACCAATGCTGGGCTATCTGGCTCCCTGCATGCTATATATATGCAACAACCATTGCCCAGGTTAAGCCGGGGAGAGCGTATGACCTCATCCTGTACGTGGAATTCATTTACAGAGCGTACTCGGAGTATCCAGGCTCTGCCTGGTTTTGTGTGATTAAGGTTTTCAGGATGAGGGCAGCACTATACCCAACCTTAGGTGGGATGTCCCCCTTGACCCTCTGTAGAGGCACTTGATGGTCCCGCAGCGGGCACTCACTAGAGACCATATTGGTAGCGGTCATCTGATTTTCCGCGTAGCACAGCCAGACATTGCCTGCAGCCTGGCGAGCCAGTCAGTTCAGCAACGATTGGTGTGCTGGGACTGCAATTCCAATGCTTCTGTGCATGCCAGCCATGTCAGTTCAGGCACCAGTGCACCACCTGAGTGGGCCCCCATGCCTCATATGCACACCATGGAGTTGACAGGGCAAACAAACAGCGACTAAGGAGGCAAGAAACAGCCTTCGACCGGTGGGGCACAGCTTCCACCAGGGACCCAGCACCATGGATGCTATGACGGGTTGTCTTTGCAGCTACCCAGATCGTATAGCAGCAACCTAAATTAGGGATAGCCTTCGATTTTGATTCTGATTACCTGCCCAAGGACCTAGAGTCCCGTCCCGGGCAACAAAAAACAAACAAACAAACAAACAATAAAGCCCTTGACATCTAATGGCTTTTGCATATTTTTTCCAAAATATTAGCAACAGGGTCCATTATGACCTTAGGTCGCTGCGCCAAATAGGAATTTTGTCTGGTGGTGGCACTTGGTGCAATGGTAAGCAGGTGAGGCCTGGCAGATGGCCATTTGCTTATGTATGCTGATTCTTAACCACTCACAAAATATCAGTTTTAGTATACCATTTCCAGGGCCATAGAGTAGGCAGGAATTCAGGGATGCTAATTCAGACCTCATTCGTTCTGGATATCCTTGGCTTCCACAGCTGCAGCCATGGGATAGGCTACATCAGATATACAGGCCTTGGGCTGCTAGTCCCCTGCGTGCTACAGGTGTTGCGTCTGGCTGCTTCTTGATTGTTAAAGGGGGACTGTTGTTTTCGCTAACAAGTTATGTTTCCACAGGTCACTGCACCAGCGAACGCCTTCGGGTCGTTATTTGTGGCTACATCTATATATTTGGTAAAAAAAAACACTAGATCCTCTGCTCGGGGCTCTCATCTCTGATCTTGCGACTGCGTCCAGGTGGACAGGAGAAGAAAGTGTGGAATGAGCTGGGATTGCGTCTGTGGAGTCCCCTCCCGTTGTGCTTGGAAGCCTTGAATGCTGTCCTGATTGCCCACTTGGGCAGTAATGACATTACCAGAACTAAGGAAAAGGATTTAATTCTGAGGATCATCAGAGATCTGCTGGCCTTTAAGGCCCAATTCCCTTGTACCCGTGTGGTCTGGTCGGCAATGTTGCCACAGCTGGTGCGGCTGGGTGCCCGCAATCCACTAATGGTGGACCGGGCAAGGCGATGTCCAAATTGAGTTACTTGCTCATTGCTATGCACCAGGGCCTCTGTTCTGTGATTATCTACTGAATAGATAACGTGGAATGAGCTGGGATGTCTTCTCTGCAACTAGATCCCGTTGTGCCTCTGAACCCTGATTGCCATTTTGCTTGTCCAGCTGGACTGGAGAGGAAAGGGAAAAGATTTAGCTGGGATCATGAGACTTCTCTGCAGTCACATCCCATTGTGACTTGCAAAGCCTTGAATGCTGTCCTGCTTGCCCACTTGGGATCGGGCCGGGTGATGTTTAATAACCTGACCAGAGCTCTGTGGGAAACCCAGATTTATTTTTGAGGATCATTAGAGATCTGCTATCCACTTTGAATGATGCCCAATATCCTGTTAACCAATTTTAGGATGGTTGGCGATGTTGCCACAGCTGTTGTGGCTGGCAAGGAGCATGCAATCCACTAATGGTGGACCAGGCAACTAAAAAAGGCCAGGACTGTCCACATCAGAACTATTGCATCTTGAATAGGGCTCAGGGCAGCTCAGCTCTGATGATTATCTACCCGACCAATTGATAAGTAAAACAACCCAGTAGGAAAGTAAATTAAAAATCATAAAGGCTAGGAGTTTGTATGGCTGCCCCAAGTAATACCCTGACCTAGTTTTGGCGGGGAGGGCTGCTTTCATGGAACAGCACCCCTGTACTGGGTCACATTATGGCGTCACAATAAATTAAAATAACATCTGAGAGCTGAAATATAAGTTGCACTACGGCAGGCCCATCCTTTTGGCTGCAACTTTAGTGACAATTATAGCAGTTAACAAAGTTATTCATAAAGTTATTAATGAATTTATTAATAAAGTTGTGGCCCGATTTAAAACCCAACATTCCTGTGTGGTCTCATTATTTCGGGACTGGGGGGACAAAGGTATCCACCCTAAAATAACATGTTTATTCCTTTGGTTTCTTCTGCACTGCGTTTCTGAAGAGGACTTGAGATAATTGGGATGGCCCTGATTTACAAAGCTTCAATTTTCTAGGTGGAGTGGTGGAGCGGAACAGGGTATTCAAATTTGAGGGTGGTGAAATGATTTGGTGATGTTTTTGTGATGTTTTTGCTAGAGTTTACAAAAATGGCACTGACCTTTAGTATATTTTTGGAGGGCAGGTGAAGGAGCAAGGGAGTTATGACACCTGAACGAGTTAAACGTTTTTATATGGGGAGCAAAAGGGAAGCTGGAAGTTTCTGTGAAATTATAATGTCACATCTCCACAAAGTATGCTTGTAAAACAAGTTTTAGGATTGAAGGAGGGCCTGTCAGTCACTCTCCCACCACAGTATTTTATAGACAGAAAGCTGAAAAGATGGTCCTCTCCTCATCTTTCCGAGAGGTAAGGATACAAATTTTGTGTGAATGAATTCCAGGCTGAGATGGGCTTTCTGATTCCCAGATCCTTCAGAATGCTCAGTGCGGCAGGCATATCCCTTCACAGTTGGGAATGTCAACAGCCGAATTTGAAAATTGCAGTATTTTTCAAAACGTTCCAAACAAAAATTTCCTGGAAACCGTTCACATGTTGCCATACTTCAAATGCCACACAATTAAGAGTTACCCAGCAATATTAGTGGCTCAGCGTTGGCTGACAGTCAAGCTTGTAAATTGTATTAGGGAAGGGAACAAGATTATTGCTGGGTTTGGGAGAGGTGCCAAAGTAGCCGCAAAGTGATTTTGGGCTCCTTGTTCTTTATTACTTGTGATGAGGTGCTTATCAGAATAATTTGATTTCACATTTCCCACTCTAGGCCTTGCTCCAAGACTCAAAGGTATTAAGTACAGTGGTGCCTTGTATAAAGGAATTAATTCGTTCCAAATGAAATTATGCTAAGCAAATTTTCCTTTATACAAATTCCCATAGGAATGCATTGAAAACAGAGTGATCCCATTTTATGTTGTATGGATTCTCCCCATAGGCGATTATGTTAAGCAAATTTCCTCCATCTCTGGAATTTTTATGTTGTACAAGTTTTATGTTATACAAGCTGTTTGTTATACAAGGGTCCACTGTAATTTAAAAATTGCCACAAGTGTTCATAGATGGGGACCTTGAATACCAAGAGCTGCATGTTGTCAATAAATAGGCCATGGACTCCCATGCCAGCACCTCTCAAATTAAATATGTGGCAGGTACTCCCTTTAGAATCAAACTGCTGCATAATCCAGCATTAGTTATAAAAGAAAATAAAGGCCTGTGGGTACCTCTCAGGAATAAACATCTTTTTTGAAGCATAAAACATGTTCCACCGTTACTTAATACACTGAAAGATTTGGGAGATCTACAGGTTACATTCCTATTATTATTAAACTGAGAACTGTTCAGCATAAACCTGCCCTTTGGGAAGACAAAATAATGACTGTAGAAAAATTACATAACTTTAATACTGACAATGAAGAAATGAAACATATCAGTTTAATCAGATATAAACTTGAGGCAAGAAATCAGAAGAAGTCCAAGCCTTTGGAAGTGCAGCATCAAAGGAACTATGAACGATCCTGATTTTCTTAAGAGTAAATATGTGTTAATGGAGACCAAGGCCACAATTGCCCATATTATAGTATTTCAAATGATTATGTATGGATGTGAAAGTTAGGCAAGAGAGAAAAAATCCATTTTATGGTGTTGGGGCAGAGGTTTATGACCATCACAAATTATCAAGAGAAATAAGTGGATTCGACAACAATTAAACTCTGATCTCTCATGTATAGGGAGAAGACAAGAACCACTGGAAGAGACAATAATGCTAGGAAGGGAAGGAAGTAGGAATAGGGCAAAGACATCGGATAAAGTGGATTGAATCAATAAAAGAGACCATAGCTCTTAGTTTGCAAGCTTTGAGCTGGACTTTTAAAAATAGGACTATTAAAAAAATTAATGTATCACCAAGTGTCATAAGCAGCTTGAACCAAAAAGTTATTTTCATAATTATGAAAGAAGAAATGTTGTAAAGTTCCAGTGGTGGATTTTGCCATATCTTTGTTCTCTGATGTGGGTGCTGAGGTGGCAAAAAGAATGACAGAACAGTGAGCTTTGTACTGCAGGTCAACAGCCTGCAGCATCTCTATGCATTATTCGAACAGATAACTATTTTAGCTACTTCTGACAAACAAGGAGACAAATGTTACTTTTTAAAATCTAATTGTTACAAAATTTGGAACTGTAACAGTCAGAAATTAGTTTCTAAAATTAACTTTTAAAGCTAACTGAAAGGACGGATACTATTTAGACTATATGTCACATTTTCCTTTCTCTAATTCTTCCTTTCACTAAAAAATAATGTTGGGTTGGGCCAAGGCTTTCTTTGCAACTTTAAGCAGTCCTTACTATCCCCTGTTCTCCCCTCAAAGGAAACCCAGGAAGCCGCATCATGTCACATGTCAAGACATCACACAATACACTTCGGGAGGACTTTGCCTCAGTTCTAAAGTAAAATTCCTGGCAACCGAAATGCCACATATAATTTTCTGCAATATAAAACGTCTCTCATTCTGAGAGGGAAAACCTCTTACCTTTAGTAGCAATGCGAACACACTGAGTTTTTGTCTCCTGTTAAGAAAAAAAAGTGGGAGGAAAATATGATTAGTTGAGTCCTTGATTTCTTCACCTCCATTAGCAGCAGTAGTAAGGTGCATTAGTTTGACAACTACTTGGATATTCTCTAGAAGTAATATTTAATTCACCTTACGCATCCCTGATAAATAAATCTTGACATGAAGAACCTTCTTGCCAAGGAAAGTAAACTACAGAGCTAAAGTGTTAACCCTTCTCATATTTCTCAAGATATGCTATTGGATATATTATGCTATTCAATTCGCCTATACTGCATTATGAAACGGACACTATACACACAGAGAGGCAAACCTGGTGCATGTGGTCGTTGATTTGCTGCATGTTATCCTCAGGTGTGAGTTAATGTCACTAACGAGGGGGCATAACAAAAAAATCTACTTTTTAGGCATTTCTGGCTTAGCTGTTATTTGTAAATAAGACACTAAGATGGACCATGACTTGGAAATCTCACTGCCAATATCAAAAGGGAGTAAAATCTGGTCGTAATCTGCTGGAAGCATTATTCCTGAATGTGATACAACTGATCACTTCTGATACTTCATGGCACATTTTCTGCATGGTTTTTTTCACATTCCCACCAGATGTGGAAGAAGGTTCCCTTGTGTTTACAACCTGATACAGGTTTTAAAGGTAGGCTGGCCATCTAGCATCTGGATAGGAATGTGTAAAGCAGCTTTTCCATGCTGGCATACTCTCGGGTTTTATATTCATCACCTACCTCTAACTCAATTGGCCAGGTAGGTTAATTTTGGGTTATACTTTTAACTCTGATAGAACCAACATTGATTCCATAGTTGTTCATGTGAACAAACAGCTTATCCTTCTCTCATCAGGAAAATCTTCCAGCATTATAAGTGCTATAGCGTATAGTTTCATAGCATTCTCCCTCTCTTGCTACAATGAATTGCTAATTCCTATCATTATGGACATTAGGCAAGATTGTATTCCAGAGGTTCCCTGAGAGAGTCACAGATAGCTGTGAGCAATTCATTACAAACTGGAACACAGGTCCAAAGCACAGGGCTGAAAAGACAGTGGTTTCTTCAGAAAGCAGATTAACCTTCCTGAAGTTTACCAATCTAAGCAAAATCTCCCCTAAATTTATTATTTATTTATTTGCTTTATTTTTATACCGCCCATCTTCCAATCTGGAACTTTGGGCAGTTTTACAAGTAAAAAAAATAGCAATACAGTACAAAAAATAGGGAAAACCCTAACAAGATGGATCAATGGGCAGGCAACAGGAGAAGGAGGGGGAAAAATAAATGAAGTTAATGGTCACCATATGCCTCCCTGAAAAGCATGGTTTTCAAAGCCTTTCTGGAGGTGGGCAGGGACTCTGCAAGGCGCAGCTCACTCAGGAGGTGGTTCCATAGTGAGGGGTCCACCACAGAGAAGGCACGGTTACGCGTAGCCGATCTCTGTGCTTCCCTGGGAGTGGGCACCCTGAGTGAGCGCGCCTGTGACATTCGAGTGGGCCTGGCCTCAGCTGATTTCTGGGAGATACGCTCCGACAGGTATTCAGGGCCCAAACCATGGAGGGTTTTGAAAACCAAAAACAGGACCTTGAACCTTATCCGGAGAGCCACAGGCAGCCAATGCAGGTGAGCCAGAACTGGGGTGATGTGATCATATCTACGATCACCTACCACCAGTCTGACCGCTGCATTCTGCACCCGTTGGAGTCTCCGGACAAGGGTCAAGGGCAACCCCACGTAGAGCGCGTTACAGTAATCAATCCTTGAGATCATGAAGGCCTGCACAACTGTCCTCAGGAAGGACTCATCAAGGTACTCCTCTCCCTTCATTTTGTCCCAGCCATCTACTACTGGGACACGATAACCAGGAGCCAGAGATTTCACACAAGATGATACTTCATTCTCAGACTGAAATTTTGAATATCTCAGTGCTTCGTGTCAAGGCTGTTTCTCCCTTTCCCATATCATATGTCATTTTATAAGAAAAAACAATTCAGCGGCAGCAGCATGGGGTCTACCAAATCATGTGGCTTTTCACACCTAGAGTTGCCTGCAGTATTTAACTTCCTGTTGCTTTGTTCTCTATCAATATGCATGCAGAAATAGAAACAGTACTCAGTGGCATCAAAATATCAAACAGTGAGGAAATAACAAAGGCAAACTGCAGTCATACCTTCAGTACTAGCGCAGCAGGCAGGCAATTTTGAACTTGTGTACTGAGGCTTTCCACAAACAGACCATGAGTATAGGAGTTTTTTTTTCACAATAAGTGGGTGTTTTGTTTTTTTAAAACCAAACAGTTCTTTTTAATTTGATGTTTAGCGTATGAGGGCCTGAAAAGTTGGTAATGTTTTATTAGCCTGCCGAGCCACCTGGATTTTGTTTATCCTGAAGCAATTTAATCTTGTGAACTGAATGGGCACTGAGAACAGAACGTAGGTTGCGGATTATTTTCCTGGAAATGGGAAATCATAACACGGCTAAACTTATTTCACAGAAGGTACTGCTGAAAGACTTATTGAATTTTCAAGAACTAATATTTGTTATGAGAAAAATGTTGTGTCGAATATGAATGGCACAGAACCGTCTTGTTTGAAAAAAGGAAGTCTGAGTGACAATCCATATGTCTTCCAACTTCTAACAGTCTGGGCCCAAAATCTATGGTTAATTGACTATAATCCTGTTTGTGCCGCTCTTGTGATGACATCACCTTCACCATCAATACACTCCTGATGAAAGGCTTCCTTTGGAAATTTTGGGGTACATGACATTTCCTCATTTTATGCACAAACTGCACCCTCCCAATCACTTTTAATCAATAGTGATTGCTTATTGCTGCTCCTGCTGCTCTATTTTATTCAAGGTGCTGCACAATAGGATTTCAGCCATTATGTGATAGACACAACAAGACCGGTTTTAGGTGGCTAGTTTGTGGATATAAACAGAAGGGAAACAAACTTTCAGTTTTAATTGTATTATTCCGACACCCCATAGACATGCCAGTGGGATGGTCTGCAAGAAAGATTAAAATATTTCAGGGCAACTCTGGACATATTAAATCTAAATAAATGTTAATTATTGAACATTTAGTGTTGTTTTCAATTCTTATTCTCTCAGTTTTCTGTAGTTCTAAAACCATACTCTGGTGGTTTTGAGGAAATATAAGATCAAAATGTTTTATGCTCTCTTGCAGAACACCGTGGCAATTCTGAAGCAAAATAATATGGTGGGCCACCACTCTTGCAGAAGGCAATCTGGTAGATGCCTACCTTCTCAACACTGCTCATAGCCTGGAAGTAGATATTGTACCCCTTCCGAGGAGCCAGAGGTGGGTTCCAGAAGCCTTGGTAAGTTCTGTTGTCTCCAACTGTGAAAGGGGCTGCTTCAGGAAGGTTGCCGGGTGGCAATTCTGCAGCAAAATAATATGGAGAGCCACCACTCATCGCATTTTGATACGTGACAGGAATCTGGTAGCAGTCCATGGCACCTGTTTCTCGTTTGGTCCGATGAGGATGCAACTCTTCAACAACAATTTGATAGGCACTGTTGAGAAACAAGAAAAACGATATTCACAACACGATACCAGAATACAGTAATAGCACATTATGACCTGGTCCTATAACCAGCTACAAAAGTTATATTATGAGGAAATAAAAAGTCTGAAAGGTCAACAGAGCGCTTTTAAAATCTGAATATTTTCAGTGAAGGACCCTAACTGGAAAATAGATGATTTCATCTATTGTGTCATTCAACTGTCCTTCATTCCCAACATCTAGTACCACTCCTCTTATCTCTGTCCGAACAAAAAGATCTGAAGAGACATGAAAGCAGAACAAAGCAAAGGGTTCTGCTTATATACTGTCCCACAGCACTTTAGGTACTCTCTGGGTGGTTTAAAGTTTAATTATGCAGGCTACACATTCCTCCCCCAGGCAAGCTGGGCAAAGCAAAGTGTTCTGCTTATATACTGCCCCATAGCACTTCAAGTAGTCTCTGGGCGTTTTACAGTTTTTAATTACAGTAAGCAGGCTACACATTAGCCCCACAGCAAGCTGGGTACTAATTTTACCAATCTCAGAAGGATGGAATGCTGAGTCAATCATGAGCCTGCTACCTGGGAATTGAACCCCAAGTCATGAGCACAGTTTAGCTGCAGTACAGGTATTTAACCATTCCACCACAAGGCTCCTGTGAAAACGCCTCTATGATATCAAAATGGACTTTTATTGGGAGAAAGGTCAGACATGTCTACATCTATAAGGTAAAGGTAAAGGTTACTCCTGCACATGCATGCTGGTCATGTCTGTCTCTAGGGGCAGTGGTCATCTCCGTTTTCAAGCCAAAGAGCAAGAGTTGTGCGAGTCCATGGCCACATGGCCATCATGGCTGCAAGGAGACACCGTTTTACCTTCCCGCTTTTTACAGTGGTACCTATTTATCTACTTGCATTTAATGAGCCTTGTGGCGCAGTGGTTAAATGCCTGTACTGCAGGTAAAACTGTGCTCACGACCTGAGTTTCAATCCCAGGTAGCAGGCTCAAGGTTCACTCAGCCTTCCATCCTTCCGAGGTAGGTAAAATGAGTACCCAGCTTGCTGGGGGGGGGGATGTGTAGCCTGCATACTGTAATGAAACTGTAAAACTGCCCAGAGACTACTTAAAGTGGTATGGGGCGGTATATAAGCAGAACACTATGCTTTTTGCTTTACATGCTTTCGAACTGCTAGGTTGGCAGGAGCTGGAGTTATCAGCAGGAGCTTGCTCCACTGCATGGCACCTGGGATTCGAACTGCTGAGCTGCCGACTTTGTAGCTGACTGTTTCAGTACTCTAGTCCACCGAGCCAGCTCACCCCAGGTCTACATCTACATCTATATCTGGTTTCCAAAGTGGTGTATTGGATTGAATGATGGAGCAAGACTCTGGAGAGCAGGGTTTGAATATCTGCTCAGCCACGGAAAATCACTGAGGCAGTGAAATTGGTAAAACCACTACTTAAATACCTCCCTCACCTTGAAAGCCCTCTTTATGGCCTTGCTAAGGCAATTCCAACCTGATGGTACAGAACACATGCACAGATCTATATCTATCTAATTGAAAGAATGAGGGAGGGAGGGAGCCAGGAGGTACTGAACAAAGGATTGTGCAGCTGACAAGTGGATTTGACATTAGGCACAGGTTATTGTAACAGAGTAAGTGTTCTGGTTGATAATTCCATCATTGCCTAGCTATGACATTAGAGAAAATCTGCCTTTAAGGGCCAATGAAGTGGCCCTAAACAATACCCAGAGCACCAATTTGCAGCTGTCATATTATATGAGACAAAGTGTGTCGAAAGGCATTTCCACCTTTGACCCTGATGTGACATCTAGCCTGGCTCGCAGCTATGGAGAACTAAAGTATAAGTGACACTCTGTAATACAAGCACAGATGGATGGAAATCTGTCCACTTGCTCTAAATAGTTTGCCTACTTTCCCTACCATCGCCACTGACAAAAAATGCTACACATTGCTGGAGCAGATGGCATTCATCCTATTAATTAGAAGACTTTTCAAAAAAATTCAACAGCCTCCAAAAGAAACTTGAGTCTAAACCCCTGTGTAAACCCCCCCACACACACACATGCATGCTAGTCAAGTCCAACTCTAGGGGCAGTGCTCATCTCCATTTTCTAGCCAAAAAGTCAGTGTTGTGCAAGTCCGTGGCCATATGGTTGGCATGGCTGCACAGAATACTGTTTACCTTCCCACTTTTTATGGTGGTACCTATTTATCTACTTGCATTTACATGCTTTCAAACTGCTAGGTTTTCTACCTTCCTTTAAATGGCAGCTCTTGGTCATTCCTAAACAAAAATCTCATTTTAGCGGGGATGGTAAATGCAATTCTGATTTTCCTCCAGAGGAAAAGGGACAAGCAGCTGAAACACAAGACTAAATGACAATCAGCACATGGAGCTTCTGAAAAAACAAGAATTTAACTCTGTTAAAAACATAACTCTGCTGTAAAAACATAAACGTATCTGGCATTTATAAATGTCTTCAAGCCATTCTGCTGCCAAACATAAAATAAAATGCTATACTAAAAGGAATCAACAATGTAGATGGAAAAAACTATTTCAAGAAAATATCCATTTTGTAGAAGAAGGTGTCACTAAAATAATCCATTTCCTAAGTTTTTTTAGTGTTCTCTATTGTATAGTCGTAAATATTAGGCCACACACTGACAGAAATGTTCATCCTGTAAATATGGTTTTAAAAGGCCACAAGCTCATGCATTCTTTCCTTCTTTCCTTCCCTCCCTTCTCAGCTTTATCTACAGTTGAGGTAATTTTAATTTGAGCTCCAAAATGGGCTCCACATCCAGCTGTGTGATTCTTTCTCCTGTTCTGTGATTCAGTTTTGGATTTCACTGAATGTGTATTTTTGTTTCCATTCCTTATATTTGCTGCAAAGCAGATATTACTGATATATGAGCTTAATGATATGTATTATTGTTTTTTATCCGTGTGTTCTGTGCCGTCCAGTTAGAACCAACATATAGTGACTCTTATAGGGCTTTCAAGGTAAGAGAGATATTTAAGGAGTGGTTTTACCAGTTCCACTCCCCAGTGAGCTGAATGGGGTTTTGAACCCTTTTCTCTACACTCCGAATCTGTCACTCTCTCCACTACAACATACTTGGAATCTTCTTCTATTTACCCATAAAAAGCAAGAAAGCAAGCAAACTAACTAAAATGAAATAAAATAACAAAGATAAGTGAAAGGAGCACTAATGTTCAGTTTTGACATGTTCTCCATCAAACTGCAGGAATTCCAATAAGCATTTGTTCTTAAAAGCAGCTGTGTGAGAGTTCTATGGCTGGGAGGTGATCCATATGGTGGTGTCATGCATAGCATGCAAATACAACAGAAATTATTTCCAGGCCTCTAACTATTTTCCATTAGAGTTCTATTGCTCAGTCAAAATTATCACCTCCCATTAATGGGACTGTTCCTCTGCCAAATTTTTTGATATAAAAGGGGGGGGGATTCCTTGCTGGGCCTCTATTTCATGATGGGGGAAAGAGCTTGAAGGACCACTGGACCCAACTACCTGCCTCTTTGATGTGTCCTGGATCACAAAGCAAAGCCCTGCCTGTTACTTAAGGTATCAGCAAAACAACCACTCCCAACAATTGGTTTGAACTGGAACATGTACAAGCTCCCACCAGGAGAGATAATGTAAATTGTTCTTCATGACATTTGGAGTGCACAAGTTTGTCTAATGCTCAATTGTTTTATTTGTTTAAAATATTGTTACCTACCTTCTCAAGAGGACCCAAAGTTACTTAAATGTTCACAAAGCATGAGAATGCAAAATAAAGTAATGACTTGAATTACAAAATAAAGTAATGCCTTGAATTACAAAATTTATCCGTTTCAATGGATTTTTCGTAATTCAAAATTTTCGTAGTTCAAAACACCATCTCTCATAGGAATGCACTGAAAACAAATTGATCAAATCCAGAGGGAACAGATTACAATAGGCGTTCAGTGCATTCCTATGGGAAACCTGTGGGGAGACAGCAAAGTGAGGGAAGAGCTTCCCTCTTTTGCTGGGTGGCGGGAAACCCATTCAATGAGCTGTCAAAACCAGCTGGGTGATGGTGATGAGTGGCAGCCAGTGGCTTTACTTTTGCCCTCTGGATTGGCTTCGGCCAACAGGCTACAGGCAATGGCAGAAGCAAAGCCACTGGCCCCCGCTCGCCACCACCGCCTAGCTGGTTTTGACAGTTCAGGCTCTGGGGAGGGGGGGCCAGCAGCTTTTCTCCAGACATTGGTTCTCACTGCAGCCTGTTGCTCATAGAGAAGCCACTGCCCCTCCTCTGCACAGACCAGTGGCAGTGTGCAGGGTTCCTGCCTGCTTCCAGGGCAAAACTGGGGCTTGGGGGATCATGCCCTTGCTCTGCCTTTGAAGCAGACAGAAACTCAGGCATCCAGGATGCCCCTGCTATGTCAGGGCAGCCAGCAAAGCTTTTGCTGGCTTTCCCCAACCCAACAGGGGGATAAGTGGGAAGGAGATGACTTCACCCCTCACCTACTCAGCCCCCTGCTATGTTGGGGATAGCCAGGATCTCCATCTTGGCTGTCCTGTTCTTAGCAAGGGGAGCATCAGGTGGGTGGCTAATGTTCTGCTTTCCAGCACCTGATGAAGAAAAAAGCATAGTGGCTTCCGAACTGTCAAAATCATGGCCAACAGCCAGGTGATTTTGACAGCTCAGCTGCCAGTTGAGTGAGGGGGTTTCCCGCCAACCCAGCAAAGCGGGGAAGTTAATAAAATTAAATTTTTTTATAGTTAAAAAAACCCACACCTTTTTCATAACTCAAAACTACACTATACTGGTGGATTTCTTTTTGCAATTGAAGTTTTTCGTTGTTCAAGGCATTCCTAATTCAATTTTTTTAAAAAAAAATCTTTACTGCCTCCTTTCAGGAATCTATGCACTCAAAGAGAACATTTTTATAGGCAACTGGATTACTCTGCTGGGATCACAAGCATTTTATCTTTGCCTCATCAAACATTCACTCCTTCCTTCAGAGCTGCCAACAACTGACAAGACTTCCTGCTCCCCAAAGCACCAAGAGATCAACAAACTTGTCAACTGATAGTTTGGAAGAAGAAAGAAAAGAGGGAGAGTGGTGGTAGAATTTAATGTACATCTGTAAAAGTCAAAGAAAGACACTGTCCAATGGTTTAGATGCTGACCAATTTTGTTATTTCACTTAGAGTGAGAATTGCAAACATGTATTAAATTGATGAAGGTCTACCAACCACTGCTACTGGCTATGCTGCCTGGGAAATTCTAGAAGTTATGGTCCAAAATGAATTCTTCCCAGCTGTGTTGGATTTTCCAGGAAAAGTCATCACCTCATCTTCTCATGCCACTGTGGTTAAACTGCAGCATTGCGACCAAGATTCTGCTCATGACCTGAGTTCAATCTTGATAAGTTTACACAACTTGCTCAAGGTTGTCACAGCCTTCCATCTGTCCAGGGTCAATAAACTGAGTACACAGCTTGTGGGGGTGGGGGTGGACGAGGCAATGTGTAGCCTGTATACTGTAAACTGCCCAGAGAGTGCTTTAAATGCTGTGAGGTGGTATATAAGCAGGACACTTTGCTTTTGCTTTGCCTCTGTTTGTGAAAACCAGAAAGCAGGGCCGAGAGTACAGGAATGTATCAGTTTTTAGACATTTTTTTCATCTTCGTTGAATATAGAACATTAAAGTGATAGCCATCTGAAAAATCCTTTCAAAAATCCAGTACAGTAAAAAAAATTCAACACAGACCCTATAATCATTCATTAGAACTTTCCGAGCATATTTACTTATAAATCTTGCAGACACTGTTCTGCAGAGAGAGAGTTAACGGTACATGCTGCCAGTGATAAGCAAATGACTTTTCTGTGCGGCTCACTGATGTATAAATGTTTGTTCCTAACTGGATGAGTTGAGAGACTTCAGTTTGGTAAATAGCAAGGCTTAACATGCGATTATAAATACTGATTCATCCAATCACCCTTTGTATTTCATGTCCACTGTTTGGCTTAAAACTTCAGGAGGCCATAAGGAAAACCAGCAATTATGAGATAACACTTGGCAGGCAAGACATGATTATATCATGATTAGAACTGTGACTACTGCAGCATGTTGCATCTTAAGGAATGATTGACGGCACCTGAAGATTTGAATTGGATTACGGAACATCTGCTTCAAGGGCCCCTGTGTGTGGAGCAAGCAAAATATACAAGAGAAGCTTTATGCAGGGAAGATTGACTCCTAAACTACCCAATGAGATAGTGCATATTGAAATCAATTCACTGTCTCACATTTTCTTGAGATTTCCTCTTCCTGAAGGAGTTAACCAAATCAGTGAAGACAGAACAAGGTGAGGGTCAAGGTGAATGTTTCATATCCAAATTAGGTGAAAAGAAATGTGCAGGAAAGTTTTATTTTATCTTCCCACATCTTATCACCTCTCCCTCAATGTGTTGCTCCTGTCATCTCCACGTTATTTCTGGGATCAAAAATTCATAGGGGATAGCAATGCTTTTCTGCTGCTTTGCTGGGTTTAGGCAGGCTTCCCCTATGAATGCTATGAATAACTATTAATTTTATTTCATAGTTCAACCCCCTCTGTTGCCTTTTTTCGTAATTCAACACTTCCCTATACTGGCAGATTTCGTTTTGCAATTCAAGTTTTTTGTTGTTCAAGGCATTCATAATTCAAGGCATCCCTTTAGTGTGAACAAATGCAATAAGGAAATAAAAGATCATTTTGGTTGTTTTAAAGAATTCTTTCTTTACTTCCTCCTTTCAGGAATCTACACACTCAAAGTGAACATTTTAATAGGCAACTGGATTACGCTGCTGGGATCACAAACATTTTGTTTGCCTCAGCAGACATTTACTCCTTCCTTCAGAGCTGCCAACAACTGACAAGACTTCCTGCTCTCCAAAGCACCAAGAGATCAGCAAACATGTCAACTTATAGTTTGGAAGAAGAAAGCAAAGAGGGAGAGTGGTGGTAGAAGAAAGACACTGTCTGATGGTTTATATACAGACCAATAATAAAAACCACAGAGTCTTGTGGCACCTTAGATATTTACAAGCTCTACTCTGGCACAAGCTGTTATAGACTTAGCCATACTTCTTCAGATATATACCTTACAAAGTGTCAAAGATGCTTGGTATCACATCTGAGGAGGTAGGGACTAGCTGGAACATCCCTACAAGCAAGACTGGCTGTAGGCCATTATTTCCTGTCAGGATGCGTATGCCACTGTAGGCATGTAATGATTAGAGATTCTGATGGCTGTGGCTGACAGACATTGGCAGCAATCCTGCTCCTTAGCAAAATATGTCACATTGGATTAGACCCACTGCATCAGTGCGGATCTGGTGAGTCAACACCTCCATAAATTCCAGTTATTAAAATGGACCTATTCTGGTTATAACTAGAGATGGGCAGGAAACATCAAAATGGCATTTCATTTCATTTTTCGTTTTTTTCCATTGTTTTAATTCGTTTAAAATGAAATGATTTTTTTTAAAAAAATTCATTTTGTTTTTTGTTTGTGTCATTTTTTATTTTTTTATCTCATGCTGACAGCCTGGCTCGCAGGCTGGCTTGATATTTTAAAAAATATTATTAATATTTATCCCCTACCTGATCACACCTGATCGGGTGGGGGGAAGAGTGGGCTTTAAAAACTTTTTTCCTGCTGAAGCCCTGTGCTCCAGCTGATCACTGGTGGCTTTGACAGGAAAATAAGCCTGCAATGAAGCAATGTATTCCTATGGGAAAACAAAAAACAAAGCAAATGAAAGTGAAATTTCCATTTTGTTTTTCTTTGATGGGTCACTTGTTATTTGTTTCATTCTGTGTTGAAACAAATAACAAATAACAAAATAAATAAAAATTCATTTCGTGCCCATCTCAAGTTATAACTTCCTATGCTGAAGTTAGATGCAACTATAGTGAGTCAATTGGATCCACCACATCCCACTGCTCCAATGAGGTTACTCGAGTGCAACGTATTATGCTGAGAAACAGGATTTCAGCCATTATCTCCTCTATAACCCCATGACGTGCTCTTGGCATAACAGCAGCTTGATCCTGGTTCTCCCTGGTTTCCTCTACTGGACTTTGATTAGCAGAATATCATGTTTACTAGAGAGGCAGGGTATAAATCAGATAAGCAAATAAGCCATATATCCAACAAACACTGAAATGTGACAGAACATGACTAACTCAAATAGATTTAGGACCATTCATTAGCTTTGAAGAAATGAGCTCTGATTATTTGAGGATTTGTCCATCCACCTCTATTATATACGGGACCAAGTACAGTACTTCCTTTTTTTACCTGATTGGAGCACCCTTTGCCTGTGCTGGTCTCAGGAGTACAGTTATGGTAGTGGCTGTTTCGTTCAGAGATGCATCAATGCCTTCATAATCTGGCAACGTGGGAGCTGGTCAAGAGAAAATTTAAATTAGTCAAAACATTTGGTATTGCAACCTCTCCTTCATGGAGGTTCACAATTTGTAACATGTCTCATTTCTCAGTGACTAGCTTGTCAATATGTGAAAACTTGTGGGCATCGCATGCTAAAGAGAGAGAAAAAGCAACCCTGAAAGTGTACATTGACTTTAAAAAGTAGCATTTCTCCAGCAAAGTTTGCAGTAAGTAAGTAAGTAAGTAAGTAAGTAAGTAAGTAAGTAAGTAAGTCAGTAAGTCAGTCAGTCAGTCAGTCAGTCAGTCAGTCAGTCAGTCAGTCTGTTTCATGACTGACAGTCAAATGACAGTTTCCTGAGCAGGGAATATGCTGGTGCTAGGAGCAGAGACATATGGTCTGACTGTGGGCTGGGAGAGTAAGAACAGACAAAAGAAAATATTTTTTTCACCCAGCGCGTTGTTAGTCTGTGGGACTCCCTGCCACAGGATGTGGTGATGGCATCTGGCCTGGATGCCTTCAAAAGGGGATTGGACAGATTCCTGGAGGAAAAGTCCATCATAGGTTACAAACCATGAGGGAGATGTGTAATCCCCAGGCTTAAAACCGGGGTACTTCAAGGGCCAGATGCAGGGGAGTGGTATCAGGAGACAGATATCTAGTCTCATGTGCTCCCAAATGCATCTGATGGGGCCACTGTGAGATACAGGAAGCTGGACTAGATGGGCCGTTGGCCTGATCCAGCATGGCTCTTCTTATGTTCTTATTAGAGATGGGCACGAATAAAAAAAATGACGTTTTGTTTTTGTTTGTCGTTTGGAGGGTCCGTTTGTTCGTTTCCGTTTTTCGTGAATTTTTGCAAAAACTTCATTTTGTTTCCATTTGTTTTGTTACCGTTTTGTTACCATTTATTTAGCATTTAAAGCAGTTCACTGTATTGCAGTAACAAAAATGAAACACACGACAAAATTTCTGGTGTTTCTGTTTGTTTCGTTTCATTGTGGAGACAAAATTCATTTGTCGTTTCATTGCGTAATGAAACAAAAAAAATGGAAACGGAAACAAAAATTGTTCGTTTCGTGCCCATCTCTAGTTCTTATGTCCCAAGGAGAGAGAGAAAGCAGAAGCAGAAGCAGAGAAGACCGGTGGTGAATGAATGGAAATAAGAGGCAAGAGAATATGACAATGGGGAGACCTGGGTGGAAGCTCTGGAGGTTTTAGTTAGCCAAACTTAATTTGTTTTTTAAAAAGTGAAATTTAAGACTAAATGATTTATTTCACATTTCTTCAGATACAAAAAAAAAAAAAAACACCCTGTGGAGTATAATATTAGGTTTCTTTCTAAACCTGAACTCTATGGCATGGTTCTGGAACAGTAAGACTTATGCTGACTCACACCTTTTGAGATTCTGGCAAAATGGTCCCTATTTATAAATTTAGGTCAGATAAAATACAACACCTCCTAATGCTTAAATTCTTTATCTACGTATTATGTTTACCCCAGCTAAAGGAGACTCTTTCTGTAACAAAGTCTGACTCTGTTTCTTAATCATGCAAAAGCAAATAGATTTTTTTAGAAAGTTTGGATGCACACAAGCAGTGTTCAAGTCCCAAAATATAATGTACAAACCTTCATTTACAAACAAAACTCATTAAAAACATATTGAGGACCCCCTGTATACAACCTTTCACAGCTAGAAATGTTGTCTTGTAACACCTGACCATCCAAGACAACAGGAAGGGGGAGTTGGGATGAAAGCCAGTGAAATTGTATATCCTTTTGACACTCACACCTCTGCTTCCTCCTCCTTCTGTTGTTAGACTGATATTCTCAAGGTTTCTACCTATCAGTCTTCTTTTCTTGGTCTCTAACGATCAAACATTCAGTTGCTTCTCTCCCATGTGCCCTAGTTAGGTTTAGGGTAGAAATTTCTTATTTGTTTGAACTGCTTCTCCTGCTTTACATTTTACATTTTAATGTTCTAAGATGTCTCTCCTAATTCCCTGTTCTTAACTCTGAATATATCTTAAATGTTCTGGGCTGTATATTGTCCCTCATTATTGTAAGCCACCTTGGGTCCTTTCCCAAGGAGAAAGTCGGGGTAAAATATTCAAAATAAATAAATAAATAAATGTGTAAACAAAAAATAAAAGGCACAAAACAATTGAAGTTGAAAAGGTCCTAAGTCTTGTACAATGCAAATAGAATAAATTGGTAGCTGACCAATTTAGTCCACCTGTCCATCAGATTTGATCTATCCAGTAAAATGGTACCCAAGTAACTTACTATTTCGTCACACAAATATTATGGATTTCCCTCCACAGAGAGATCCTGGAATATGTCTGGCTTGTTTGGGTGAGAGGATTGTTTAATAATTTTCTCTTTGCATCTGTATAATATGCTTAAAGGTCAAGAAATCTGTTTCACTTTTGTATAATCTTACCTTCAATAACTTTGATATTTTAAGAGATTTATTCTCTGCTTTATCATTGTGCCTTTTTAAGAAATGATTTCCTGGATTTTTAGAAAGCAATTAAAACATTCTTTTTAAGTACTTATTTTGTATTGTACATTTTATGCACCTGTGTTTAAGAAGGAAATCTGATTAAAGTATTAGCCTCCTGAACCTTAAGTTTAGTTTTCATATATATTGATTCAAACCTTTCAATGTCCTTCTTAAACTGTTTTGCCTAGAATTGGACATACTATGCTGAGTGAGATGTGACCAAAGCAGAATACAATAGTAGTATATTTTTGGGATTGCAAGTGTCAGATTACCAAGTGTAAAACCCTTGATATAAATTAAGAACAGGACTAAAGAATTATATCTATTCATAGAGCAAAATGACAGCCCATATCTCCAACTCATTTAAACTAGCTTCAGTTTCCAAAATATATAGTGCAATGTGTTATACAAAAAACAAGATGGCAGATTGACAGAATGTGTTATGAATTCAAAGTTGCTGAGTATATGAGTGATACTTTGCACATGGTATTTTTACTCCACACTGTTCATTCTAAACATACTGTGGAGTACGTTCATGGCCCACAACCCACTTATATGTTGGGACTTTCTATGAAAATTTCCAGAATGAAAATACTAGAACTAGCAAATACCCTGCTATCAACCAGGAAAATGTGTCTGTTGCTTAACAGCTTTGCTGATTGCCCAGACAGTGCATGAGTGTAACATGGTGGTAAGCTTTTGTTTTCTGATTATTTTAAAGTTTGACCCAAGCCTTATTTAGCTGTTAAAAGCCATGTAAAATACTTATGCAGTATTCTAGCCCTGCCACTACTGATTTCACTATGGTCACTCCCTACAGATGGAGGGCAACAAATAATAAGGAAAATTACAGTGGTGCCTCTTAAGAAGAATTTAATTCATTCTATGGGTCAATTCATTTTACGAAAATATTGTCTTATGAAATGCAATTTAAGGCAGTTCACATAGGAATGCATTGAATTCGACTTGCAAGGCATCCCATAGGAAAAAATTCATCTTACGAGGTTTTCCGATTGCTGGAAATTTCATTCATCTTACGAGGTTTTCGTATTAAGGGGCACTCTTCTTATGAGATACTACTGTATCTGTTCTTTGTGTGTGGGGGAGGGGGTCTCCTCAGGAGTTAGGGCCCCGAAAATGACCTTGGTTCATATGAAGAGTCCTCACAAAAGGTGCAGCTCTTCGTCTCCAAGATAATTGACTTCTGGTAGTTCTAAGCAGGAATCTCAGAATTTGTCCCTCAACTAATGCAGAATTATCAAAGCAAAACAAAGTGCTCTGCTTATATACCGCCCCATACCACTTCAAGAAGTCTCTGGGCGGTTTACAGTTTTAATTACAGTAATGCAGGCTACACATTACCCCCACCTCCCAGCAAGCTGGGTACTCATTTTATCGACCTTGGAAAGATGGAAGGCTGAGTCAACCATGAGATGGCTACCTGGGATCGAACCCCAGGTTGTGAGCACAGTTTTACCTTCAGTACAGGCATTTAACCACTGCGCCACAGGGCTCAATCCCTTGTCCCTCCATACAATGTTACTACTACCCAAGACTGGTTTGATGACATAATCTGATACATAATGAATGTCAACACTAGGAAGTTCTGTACTTAATAATGAACATTCTAAAATTAGAAAAGCATTATTTTTAATTATGCACCTATATGTGGATTTCAGTACTAGCTCCCAATGAATCTTCACAAAAAAATGAATGAACATTGGGCTGTAATCCAACAAACAGCATATGTTGTGGAAACATGACTATGTTTACAGAAGAAGAATGGGCATGATAAATCTGCCAAACACAGACTAGGCAATGTGGCCCCAAGAGTGTGTGCATCATCTTCTATTTCAGGATGAGTATTTATCAGTGAGAGACAGCTGCATAGCCACCTTCATGTAAACTTGTTAGCATGTGCTCACTGTTCTGCCTTCATAGCAGCCTGAGAGCTTTGTTGTGATTCATTACTGGAATAGGAGGTGATTTATGTAAAAACAAGTCTAATATGGTAAACAATTGGTTTTAAGTTTAGCATTACCTGAAATATTGGTGGTCACATTGATGGCTGTAGCTGGTCCAAAACCTTTGACAGTGCTCGCCCGTATATAAAACTGATAGGTGGTCCCAGGATGTAGGTGAGAAAAGACATGATGCGTACTGTTCCATAGCTTTGATACTGTTTGAGCTGGCCCGGCCAATGGAACTGCAGGATCAAATGACCTGATACTGCTGTAACTGACCTGTGAACATAATTTCAAAGTTTAGCAGAATTCCAAGGGAAGTGTGTTATTAAGTTTTAAGGAATGGTGAAGGTTCTCGTGTTTCCAAAAAGGATCCTTGCTTTCAATTCCCATTTTAACACGGGGTAGACACGGACATGCTACTATCATCCTTCTTCCTTCTCTCATTCTGTGAAGAATTAAAATGATTCTTCCTAACAGCTACAAACTTTGCCTACATAAGTCTGAGCAGCAAGGATGAATTCAGCACACCAACCACATTCTCTGGTTTGCTAGCCATCTAATCAAATCAAATTAGTTTTTATTATAGCCAATGGCCATTATATCCATATCCATATACAAATACAATAAAAGCAGTATGGCAATCAGTCAATATCTGAATATCTATATTCAAGGACAACACGTAATCATAGATGATTACAGGAGAAGCTGACTGTATTTATACCTTATTGATTAATATAAAAGTTAAAATTCAAGTTAAAAGTGTATACAGAAATGTTGAAAGTCTCTAAAATGGTATCACCATATTCATAATTGTAATGCCTATAAGAAAAACTTAACACCTTGTATTTCTTCAAACACTCCCTTTTCCCCTTGACTGCTTATCCAGCTAATTCTTAGCTTTATAGCCATCTTAGCTAGCCATCTATATTTCCCCACCTTTGTAGTACTAGGCATATAGTTAATTCAGATGTGCCTCACTGAACATGGTTGAAGGATGCAGGCATGTTCAAACCTCTGAACTATATTTGAAAGCAGTAAGCACCTTATTTTAAACAAGAGGAACAACTTTGCTTGCTAATTAAATTAGTTACATTAAGCAATTTTGGGAATCGTGACATCTTTCCTTAATTTTTCTCCTTCTGCTAAAACTCCATTGTGTGCATAGCTATCCCAGTGCATATACACAAGGCTCCCCATTATACATCAAATTTTCCATTAGAGTATCAGCATCTATATCTATTGGGAATTCTGGGTTTAAAATACTAATGAGATATGCAAAGATTAGCATATTGCCAAGTCATGTTAATGTACATATGAGGCATTTAAGCGCCTCTCAGAGGCACTTAATTTGCTTTTAAGCAGAAAAATAGTATTGTCAAGGCTGCTCAGTTCTGGAAATGATAAATAGAGGAAATTGGGTGCATAATTATTGTTTTTCCTTCATTCTCCAAAGACTCATTTATCACACTACTGTTACTTTTTCTTTAAAGAAAAAAATCCCAAGTATTTGCATGCAAAGTTTCTTGAAGGAGAAAAATGTTACCTTGTAGTCTATAAATATCTGATTTTTATTAATAAATTCTTGCATATATTACCTGTAACCTTCTCTGGACTGTGCTCCATTAAATCATGACAGCGAAAGCTTTCAATTACAACTGCCAGATTTAAACCAAAGTCATATATTGAAACTCTGAATTTTACTGTTATGTAAAAAGATTTGTGATCATCAAGAGTATGCCTGTTATTATCACATAACATTACTAATAATTATTTTTCTTTAACTATTACACTAAATCCATCACTGAGTAATGTAATCTGGATTATGTTAGTAAAGCAGACTGATTTCAGTACCACCAGTTTATTTCAGTGGGTGGGGTCATAGCTGCACAGATTTCTAAAAAGCAAAACACTTGAGGTGGTGCTATATTGAGATGTTCTATAAACAAATGGTTAATTTTAACAACTAATTGTAATTACTTGTGTGGGTACTAAAAAAAAAATCCCAAAGGAAAATACAAACCTAAACAATGTCTCATTTTTATCATAAAATACTAAAAATCATATTTGTGGTTTCCTGAGATTCACTCTAACAACAGGTCAGCACAATTTTGACTATCAACATGTGTCATGATTTCATGATAACTCTGATGATGCACACTGAAGACCAGAACATAGCATCAAGTCCTGGAGAAGCCATAAAGCAGGCATGTCTAAACTTCGGCCCTCCAGATGTTTTGGGCCACAACTCCCACAGTCCTTTGCCATTGGCCATCTAAGTTTAGAATTCTGGGAGTTGTGGTCCAAAACATCAGGAGGGCTGAAGTTTGGACATGCCTGCCATAAAAGCATTCACCAACCCAAAGGGTTCAAGCATATACAATTCACACATGGGATAAGCACAGTCACATCACGCTGAATATTAAGATACCCCTAAGCAAATATAGGAAGGGATTATGCTTTGGGGGTGGGGAGAAGGAAGTCATTCCAAGCATGCCTTTTCTGTTCATATGTGTTTTGTTTTTTTTACCTCATATTGTGTAATGATGCCATTTGGATCCATAGGTTCCTTCCAGTTCAGGAAGATTTTATCTTCAAAGGGAGTTCCTTTTAATGATTTTGGAGGTACAGGACCAGGCACTGCAAAAACAATGTTTGATATAACAATGTTTAATATATATGTCATATCTGAAGCAACCCTAAAGCTGCCTCTACCTATCAGCAGATCATCAGGGGGAGCAATATATTCCAAAAAGCAGTTATGTGGGCAACCAAAAAGAGAAGAGGAAATTTTATTTTATTTTTTATTTATTTTAGATTATTTTTACCCCATCTTTCTCCTTCTGTTTTGACACTCAAACCTTTATTCACCAAGCCACCTAAATTAGTTTCCCCCATGCTTTTAATCCAATGTGCAAGAATTCCATACATCAAGTTTCCAAAAGATCTATTTTCGAAACATACTGTAATTTTGAAGTGGCAAGAACTAAATTAAAAGTCATTGGATCAAAGAAAAAAATATCCTGCAGTGTGCTAGCAGCATGGGAAAACAACAAGAGGTCCATCAGAAGTGTCAAATTTACTTTATGCTGTATGAAACTATAAATAATATGGATCCCCTTGAGGAAGGAACTTAATTTGATGAATTAAAAATAAATTCATGGTGCAAAAAGACCACAGCTACACTGATGCAATTCACTCATCTTGCATGAGATGTAGTTATCCATCAGTCAGTTGAAGATTACTGTTCTTTCCTTTACAATTCTGACAGGGGTTTCAGAATAGATGACAGTTGATGTGCCTTGACACCCCCTCTGGGCTGTTTTGTGGCACTTGCTGATGTGCTGAAGACAGCACTCTGCTTTCCATGGGAATGCTCTCTGTTCTCCTATCTCCAGTTCCAATGAAGCATGCACTGCACAGGGCTCAGCCCAGGTGACAGACCTCCTTTGGCAGCTGAATGTGCACATGACAGACAATAATGACATGTCTAGCCAATCAACACAATCATATTCTGCATACTGCTCAAGTGTCCATTGCACAACACTCGAAACATTTTTGCAGACTACTGAAAACCTAGTCTACAAAAGCAATTTGGGAGGGAGGGACCACAGGGTTGAACATGATCATAAGAGAATGGAACCACAAACCACCGGCTTTAGAATTGGTTGACTGACAAAGATCACCCTTACTCTCAATGGCTTTTTTGCCCTGCTAGTTTCCAGAAGTTGACTTACTGCAGTGATATCATGACAGATGGTGGCAATAACTTGAAAAAGTTTATCTATTGATAGGCTTGCGGGGAGGAAAATTGTGATCTCCTTAATTCTTCCTCCACAAGTTTGATAAGGGGAGCAGTAAACTGAGTTCTCAGGGGGAGGGAGAAAATCTTCTTAAGCATAAGAATCCAGAAGGGGTGGTGGGAAATAGCCCAAATGATGCAGTAGGAACAGGAGAAGGAGTATTACAGCCCAAGGTGGTTCTTGGTTGTACAGGGGTCCCCGCCCATCCACAGTTCATATACTGTGGTCCCACTATATTGCGGGACCACAGTATATGAAAAAAGGCCTCCTGGGGTAAGGGGGGAAGGCCTGTTTCAGACCTCCCGTACTTACCCCAGGATTGGCGCTGCCCCGAATGGGCCTGCGAGGGTCTTCCCAGGCCTTCTGGAGGCCCGAAAATGGCTTCCAGTTGACAAGAAAATCCTTTCTGGGGCCTCCAAGGGCCTTTCTAGGCCTGTTGGAGGCCTCAGAAATGATTTTTGGAGATCCGGAAGTGACTTCTGGTTCACAGGGAGGTCCTTTTGAGGCCTACAGAAGGCCCGGAAAGGCCCTCACAGGCCCGTTCGGAGCAATGCCAGGCTGGGGATAAGTACAAGGCCCCCCAGCTAGGCCCCCCAGTCCCAACCCGACCTGCATACGCATATCATGGATTTTCAATTATCACGGGTCAGGTCAGATCTCTAACCCCCGCAATAGGTGAGGTGGTCACTGTATCAACAGAAGCATAGTGTCTAGATCAAGGGAAGTGATAGCACCACTCTCTTCTGCTCTGGTCAGACACCACCTGGAGTACTGTGTCCAGTTCTGTGCACCTCCATTTAAAAAGGATGTTGACCACTTTGAATGGGTCTAGAAGAGGGCGATCAGGATGGTTAAAAGTCTGGAAGAAATGTGTTACAAGGAGTGGCTTAGGGAGCTGGGAATGTTTAGCCTTTCAAAAAGAAGGCTGAGTGGGGATATGATAGCTATGTCTAAATATTTGAAAGGATGTCATACTGAAGAGGGGAATGGTTTGTTTTCCATGGCTTCAGAGACTAGGACTTGGGGCAATGGTTTCAAACTACAGGAAAAGAGATTCAATTAAAACATTAGGAAGAATTTCATGACGGATAGAGCTGCTTAGCAGTGGAATTTGCTGCCAAAGAGGGTGGTGGAGTCTCCTTCTTTGAAGGTTTTTAAGCAAAGGCTGGATGACAAACTGATGGGAGTACTGTAATGGGGGTTCCTGCATAGCAGGGGATTGGACTGGATGGCCCTTGAAGTCTCTTCCAACTCTATGATTCTATTATTCTAATATTAGTGCTAATGTGTATTCTGACCCCAACTCTCAAATGTCAGAGAATGGGAAACAAGTTTTCATTCTATTTCCCAACTTTATCCAGCTTACTTTCTCCAAGTTAAGTCAGTGAGAATTACTGACATGCATGGAAGCAAGTCAATAAGCTGCTATCAGAAAGAGAGCAAATGAGGCTAACAAAAGCCTGTGCTAGACCTGATGCCTTTGCCCACAGGTGTGAGAAAAGTTTCTGTCTCAGTGAATGGTGTTTTAGGTCCTGCATATAATTCAATGACTCCACCAACTTTGTCAATGCAACACAACATTCTGGTTGTGTACATTGCTTTGTGTACCCTTATAATCTAAGAAACCATAAACAAATATCTGCAATAAACAATTATTTCAGATTTTTTCCAATGAGTTCAAGATAGTTGTGTATGCATTTCTGCTTCGTTTTTGCAATCTCTCTCTCTCTCTCTCTCTCTCTCTCTCTCTCTCTCTCTCTCTCTCTCTCTCTCTCTCTCTCTCTTCTCTCTCTATATATATATATATATATATATATATATATATATATATATATATATATATATATATATATATATATATATATATATATATATATATATATATATGCATGTTAGGGTGGATTCGGGTTTCTTCCCGTGTAGAAATCTGGTTGTTTTGGCGGCGTTTCGACGAGGTCTCACTCGTCATCTTCAGGCTGGTGTTCTGGCTTCTTTCTTCTTGAAGCAAAGTGTGGTCTCAGTTGAAGTCCTTCTATAAATACTGCTGGGGTGTGTGGTTTGCTTGCTCTGTTGCTGATTGTAGGTTCCTTTGTTCCTTTGTTCTTTTGTGATCTGCTGTGTGGCTGAGGCGATCGTTAAGGGATTAACTGCTGATGGCTGTTTAGATGGCTGTTTACATGCTGGTGGGTTAGATGGCTGGTAGGTTCTGGCAGTATCCTGGGCTTTGGTGGAGTGGGGTCCTGTGTCTTGTGAATTCATTTTGGTCTGGCTACGTGTCTGTGGTCTCCCAATGTTTTTGGGGTGTGTGAGTGTGCTCCATGTGGTGACTGGAGTGGGGTGCCGCAGTAGATGGTGCAGTCGTGGTTTTGTTATTGGATGGTGGTTTCGTTTCATCTGTGGGAAGGGTCTGGGTTTGTGTTTGGTGTGGATGGAAGGTGGTGGCATCTTGTGTCCTTTTGGACCTGGTGTCAGTCTTTGTGACAGAGGCTCGTCTGTTGACCAGGGCTAGTTTCCAGATGTCAGGCAAGCGGGAGGTGTCATCACGTTTATTCATGTTGTTTGGGTGTTTCTCTATTTCAATGGCTTCCATGATTATTCGACTGTTGAAGTGTTCAGTTTTGGAGATGAGTTTGGTTCTTTCAAAGTCAATTTCATGACCTGTTGTTTTTATGTGCTGAAGAGAGAGGAAGATTTTTCTTCTTTTTGACTGCGTTCTTGTGTTCTGCGATGCGTGCGCTTATTCTCCTGTTTGTTTGTCCGATGTATGTGGCTGGACAGACTTTGCATGGTATTTCGTAGACTCCTTGGTTTTCTAGCTCAATCTTGTCTTTGGGGTTTCTTAAGATGTTGGCTATTTTTGGTCGGTGCAGAAGGCTGTCTTGATATTGTGTTTGTGGAGAATTTTGCTGATTTTGTCTGTGGTGCCTTTGATGTAAGGGAGGAGGGCGGTGCCGTTGTTCTCTTCTGTTTCTTGGTTCTTGGGGGGTGTTTCCTTTTGGATTAGTTTGGTGATGGTGTTTTTTTGGAATCCGTTCGCAATTAAAACATTCGAGAGAGTGTGTAATTCAGTTTTTAGGTGGTCTTTGTCAGCGAGGCGTTTGGTTCTGGAGATGAGGGTTTTTGCTACGGAGTTGATCTGTGCAGGGTGGTGGTGTGATTGTGCATTTAAGTAGCGGTTTGTATGTGTTTTTTTCTGGTAGATGGTATGTCCTAAGGAGCCGTCGGGTTTTTTGTAGATTAGGACGTCCAGGTTGCCTGACATCTGGACGTCCAGGTTGCCTGACATCTCCCGCTTGCCTGACATCTGGAAACTAGCCCTGGTCAACAGACGAGCCTCTGCCACAAAGACTGACACCAGGTCCAAAAGGACACAAGATGCCACCACCTTCCATCCACACCAAACACAAACCCAGACCCTTCCCACAGATGAAACGAAACCACCATCCAATAACAAAACCACGACTGCACCATCTACTGCGGCACCCCACTCCAGTCACCACATGGAGCACACTCACACACCCCAAAAAAACATTGGGAGACCACAGACACGTAGCCAGACCAAAATGAATTCACAAGACACAGGACCCCACTCCACCAAAGCCCAGGATACTGCCAGAACCTACCAGCCATCTAACCCACCAGCATGTAAACAGCCATCTAAACAGCCATCAGCAGTTAATCCCTTAACGATCGCCTCAGCCACACAGCAGATCACAAAAGAACAAAGGAACAAAGGAACCTACAATCAGCAACAGAGCAAGCAAACCACACCCCCAGCAGTATTTATAGAAGGACTTCAACTGAGACCACACTTTGCTTCAAGAAGAAAGAAGCCAGAACACCAGCCTGAAGATGACGAGTGAGACCTCGTCGAAACGTCGCCAAAACAACCAGATTTCTACACGGGAAGAAACCCGAATCCACCCTAACATGCATACCTATACCCGTGAAAATCTACGAAAACAAATATCCGACCTCTACGGGAGGAAACCTTCCAGCTGACCAGAACCTACGAGAAACTAGAAGTCCGAAGAGCCACCATCTTATGTGACATTGCATTCCTACGCAACTGCCGAGACAAAAATGTGATCCCCACAAGCTTCCAACTGAAATTCCACTCAAAAACCCCATCCAGCGAAAGGATCCTGAAAAGAACAGAACTAGCCCTAATCAGAAGCGAACTACACAGGAAAAGATTACTAGATCAAACCAACAGAGACCTACTCACTCTCCACCTCCAAACTCAGCAACAAAATCCACCCAACACTCTGGAACAAATCCAAGCAACTGGCCGCCTGAGAGCTGAAACAGAGACCTCCCACAAGACAGACACACACACCAACAAACTCCACAAACTGGAAAACGCCAGAAGCCCAACCCCCACACAACAGCCCATGAAACAAACAGTTCACAACATATCAGACAGGACACTCACCATCGCAGAGACCAAAGTCCTTTCCAAAGGATTCAACTTTGCAATCGCCCCAGACACATCCCCACCGAAAACATCATATGCGGAGTGGAAGCCAGCCTAACCAAAATCAACCCAGATGAAGCCAACAAAATCAGACTCGAAGTCACCAATGTCCTCTGCTCCAGCAAACCACCCAGAAGCAATTTACACAAAGAAGAACAAAAGCCCTCTCCAACCTGAGGAAAGACAACAACATAATCATTCTCCCAGCAGACAAAGGCAATGCCACAGTGGTGATGAACACATCCGACTACCAAGCCAAATTATCCAACCTACTACAAGACCCTGCTTACATACCTTTGAACACAGACCCCACCACCTACCTGGAAAAAACCACCAAAGCCAAAATAAAAGCCTCTCCCTTAAGTGAAGAAATCAAGCCAAGCATCATCCCCAGAGAGAAATCATCCAGATGCCCCAAGCTCTACGGCCTCCCAAGATTCACAAAGAAGGAACACCTCTCAGACCCATAGTCAGCTCCATAGGCTCACCTCTACAAAACCTCGCCAAATTTCTTGCCAAACAACTCCAGCCCTATGCAGAATCCATCACTTCATACGTACAAAACTCGTTTCCACTTCATAGAAATTATAAAGAAACAAGACCTACAACCCAATGACCTACTCAGTGAGCTTCGATGTTGTTTCGCTCTTCACACAAGTGCCCATTCAAGAAGCCTTGACAGCTATCCACAACAAATACAACCCCCAAACATATCCTAGATCTGACCAACCACTGCCTAACCAACACATACTTCATCCACAATGGACAAAGATACAAACAGATAGAAGGAGCACCCATGGGATCACCCTCCAAAGTGTGGTCTCAGTTGAAGTCCTTCTATAAATACTGCTGGGGTGTGTGGTTTGCTTGCTCTGTTGCTGATTGTAGGTTCCTTTGTTCCTTTGTTCTTTTGTGATCTGCTGTGTGGCTGAGGCGATCGTTAAAGGGATTAACTGCTGATGGCTGTTTAGATGGCTGTTTACATGCTGGTGGGTTAGATGGCTGGTAGGTTCTGGCAGTATCCTGGGCTTTGGTGGAGTGGGGTCCTGTGTCTTGTGAATTCATTTTGGTCTGGCTCGTGTCTGTGGTCTCCCAATGTTTTTGGGGTGTGTGAGTGTGCTCCATGTGGTGACTGGAGTGGGGTGCCGCAGTAGATGGTGCAGTCGTGGTTTTGTTATTGGATGGTGGTTTCGTTTCATCTGTGGGAAGGGTCTGGGTTTGTGTTTGGTGTGGATGGAAGGTGGTGGCATCTTGTGTCCTTTTGGACCTGGTGTCAGTCTTTGTGACAGAGGCTCGTCTGTTGACCAGGGCTAGTTTCCAGATGTCAGGCAAGCGGGAGGTGTCATCACGTTTATTCATGTTGTTTGGGTGTTTCTCTATTTCAATGGCTTCCATGATTATTCGACTGTTGAAGTGTTCAGTTTTGGAGATGAGTTTGGTTCTTTCAAAGTCAATTTCATGACCTGTTGTTTTTATGTGCTGGAAGAGAGGAAGATTTTCTTCTTTTTTGACTGCGTTCTTGTGTTCTGCGATGCGTGCGCTTATTCTCCTGTTTGTTTGTCCGATGTATGTGGCTGGACAGACTTTGCATGGTATTTCGTAGACTCCTTGGTTTTCTAGCTCAATCTTGTCTTTGGGGTTTCTTAAGATGTTGGCTATTTTTTTGGTCGGTGCAAAGGCTGTCTTGATATTGTGTTTGTGGAGAATTTTGCTGATTTTGTCTGTGGTGCCTTTGATGTAAGGGAGGAGGCGGTGCCGTTGTTCTCTTCTGTTTCTTGGTTCTTGGGGGTGTTTCCTTTTGGATTAGTTTGGTGATGGTGTTTTTTGGAATCCGTTCGCAATTAAAACATTCGAGAGAGTGTGTAATTCAGTTTTTAGGTGGTCTTTGTCAGCGAGGCGTTTGGTTCTGGAGATGAGGGTTTTGCTACGGAGTTGATCTGTGCAGGGTGGTGGTGTGATTGTGCATTTAAGTAGCGGTTTGTATGTGTTTTTTCTGGTAGATGGTATGTCCTAAGGAGCCGTCGGGTTTTTGTAGATTAGGACGTCCAGGAAGGGAAGTTGGTTGTTGGCTTCTATTTCCATAGTGAATTGTATTTTGGGGTGTAGGCTGTTGAGATGTGTGAGGAAGTTGTTCAGTTTATCTTTCCCGTGTGGCCAGATAACAAAGGTGTCGTCAACATATCTGAGCCAGAGTTTGGGTTTATGTTCGGACTTCTGTAACGCGTTGGTTTCAAAGTGTTCCATATATAGGTTTGCGATGACCGGTGAGAGGGTGATCCCATGGGTGCTCCTTCTATCTGTTTGTATCTTTGTCCATTGTGGATGAAGTATGTGTTGGTTAGGCAGTGGTTGGTCAGATCTAGGATGTGTTTGGGGGTTGTATTTGTTGTGGATAGCTGTCAAGGCTTCTTGAATGGGCACTTGTGTGAAGAGCGAAACAACATCGAAGCTCACGAGTAGGTCATTGGGTTGTAGGTCTTGTTTCTTTATAATTTCTATGAAGTGGAGCGAGTTTTCTACGTATGAAGTGATGGATTCTGCATAGGGCTGGAGTTGTTTGGCAAGAAATTTGGCGAGGTTTTGTAGAGGTGAGCCTATGGAGCTGACTATGGGTCTGAGAGGTGTTCCTTTTTTGTGAATCTTGGGAGGCCGTAGAGCTTGGGGCATCTGGATGATTTCTCTCTGGGGATGATGCTTGGCTTGATTTCTTCACTTAAGGGAGAGGCTTTTATTTTGGCTTTGGTGGTTTTCCAGGTAGGTGGTGGGGTCTGTGTTCAAAGGTATGTAAGCAGGGTCTTGTAGTAGGTTGGATAATTTGGCTTGGTAGTCGGATGTGTTCATCACCACTGTGGCATTGCCTTTGTCTGCTGGGAGAATGATTATGTTGTTGTCTTTCCTCAGGTTGGAGAGGGCTTTTGTTCTTCTTTGTGTAAATTGCTTCTGGGTGGTTTGCTGGAGCAGAGGACATTGGTGACTTGAGTCTGATTTTGTTGGCTTCATCTGGGTTGATTTTGGTTAGGCTGGCTTCCACTCCGCATATGATGTTTTCGGTGGGGATGTGTCTGGGGCGATTGCAAAGTTGAATCCTTTGGAAAGGACTTTGGTCTCTGCGATGGTGAGTGTCCTGTCTGATATGTTGTGAACTGTTTGTTTCATGGGCTGTTGTGTGGGGGTTGGGCTTCTGGCGTTTTCCAGTTTGTGGAGTTTGTTGGTGTGTGTGTCTGTCTTGTGGGAGGTCTCTGTTTCAGCTCTCCAGGCGGCCAGTTGCTTGGATTTGTTCCAGAGTGTTGGGTGGATTTTGTTGCTGAGTTTGAGGTGGAGAGTGAGTAGGTCTCTGTTGGTTTGATCTAGTAGGTATCTTTTCCTGTGTAGTTAAGCTTCTGATTAGGGCTAGTTCTGTTCTTTTCAGGATCCTTTCGCTGGATGGGGTTTTGAGTGGAATTTCAGTTGGAAGCTTGTGGGGATCACATTTTTGTCTCGGCAGTTGCGTAGGAATGCAATGTCACATAAGATGGTGGCTCTTCGGACTTCTAGTTTCTCGTAGGTTCTGGTCAGCTGGAAGGTTTCCTCCCCGTAGAGGTCGGATATTTGTTTTCGTAGATTTTCACGGGTATAGGTATGCATGTTAGGGTGGATTCGGGTTTCTTCCCGTGTAGAAATCTGGTTGTTTTGGCGGCGTTTTGACGAGGTCTCACTCGTCATCTTCAGGCTGGTGTTCTGGCTTCTTTCTTCTTGAAGCAAAGTGTGGTCTCAGTTGAAGTCCTTCTATAAATACTGCTGGGGGTGTGTGGTTTGCTTGCTCTGTTGCTGATTGTAGGTTTCCTTTGTTCCTTTGTTCTTTTGTGATCTGCTGTGTGGCTGAGGCGATCGTTAAGGGATTAACTGCTGATGGCTGTTTAGATGGCTGTTTACATGCTGGTGGGTTAGATGGCTGGTAGGTTCTGGCAGTATCCTGGGCTTTGGTGGAGTGGGGTCCTGTGTCTTGTGAATTCATTTTGGTCTGGCTACGTGTCTGTGGTCTCCCAATGTTTTTTTGGGGTGTGTGAGTGTGCTCCATGTGGTGACTGGAGTGGGGTGCCGCGGTAGATGGTGCAGTCGTGGTTTTGTTATTGGATGGTGGTTTTGTTTCATCTGTGGGAAGGGTCTGGGTTTGTGTTTGGTGTGGATGGAAGGTGGTGGCATCTTGTGTCCTTTTGGACCTGGTGTCAGTCTTTGTGACAGAGGCTCGTCTGTTGACCAGGGCTAGTTTCCAGATGTCAGGCAAGCGGGAGGTGTCATCACGTTTATTCATGTTGTTTGGGTGTTTCTCTATTTCAATGGCTTCCATGATTATTCGACTGTTGAAGTGTTCAGTTTTGGAGATGAGTTTGGTTCTTTCAAAGTCAATTTCATGACCTGTTGTTTTTATGTGCTGGAAGAGAGAGGAAGATTTTCTTCTTTTTGACTGCGTTCTTGTGTTCTGCGATGCGTGCGCTTATTCTCCTGTTTGTTTGTCCGATGTATGTGGCTGGACAGACTTTGCATGGTATTTCGTAGACTCCTTGGTTTTCTAGCTCAACGGCCTCCCCAAGATTCACAAAGAAGGAACACCTCTCAGACCCATAGTCAGCTCCATAGGCTCACCTCTACAAAACCTCGCCAAATTTCTTGCCAAACAACTCCAGCCCTATGCAGAATCCATCACTTCATACGTAGAAAACTCGTTCCACTTCATAGAAATTATAAAGAAACAAGACCTACAACCCAATGACCGTGAGCTTCGATGTTGTTTCGCTCTTCACACAAGTGCCCATTCAAGAAGCCTTGACAGCTATCCACAACAAATACAACCCCCCCAAACACATCCTAGATCTGACCAACCACTGCCTAACCAACACATACTTCATCCACAATGGACAAAGATACAAACAGATAGAAGGAGCACCCATGGGATCACCCCTCTCACCGGTCATCGCAAACCTATATATGGAACACTTTGAAACCAACGCGTTACAGAAGTCCGAACATAAACCCAAACTCTGGCTCAGATATGTTGGCGACACCTTTGTTATCTGGCCACCACGGGAAAGATAAACTGAACAACTTCCTCACACATCTCAACAGCCTACACCCCAAAATACAATTCACTATGGAAATAGAAGCCAACAACCAACTTCCCTTCCTGGACGTCCTAATCTACAAAAAAACCCGACGGCTCCTTAGGACATACCATCTACCAGAAAAAACACATACAAACCGCTACTTAAATGCACAATCACACCACCACCCTGCACAGATCAACTCCGTAGCAAAAACCCTCATCTCCAGAACCAAACGCCCATGACAAAGACCACCTAAAAACTGAATTACACACTCTCTCGAATGTTTTAAACGAACGGATTCAAAAAAACACCATCACCAAACTAATCCAAAAGGAAACACCCCCAAGAACCAAGAAACAGAAGAGAACAACGGCACCGCCCTCCTCCCTTACATCAAAGGCACCACAGACAAAATCAGCAAAATTCTCCACAAACACAATATCAAGACAGCCTTTTGCACCGACCAAAAAATAGCCAACATCTTAAGAAACCCCAAAGACAAGATTGAGCTAGAAAACCAAGGAGTCTACGAAATACCATGCAAAGTCTGTCCAGCCACATACATCGGACAAACAAACAGGAGAATAAGCGCACGCATCGCAGAACACAAGAACGCAGTCAAAAAAGAAGAAAAATCTTCCTCTCTCTTCCAGCACATAAAAACAACAGGTCATGAAATTGACTTTGAAAGAACCAAACTCATCTCCAAAACTGAACACTTCAACAGTCGAATAATCATGGAAGCCATTGAAATAGAGAAACACCCAAACAACATGAATAAACGTGATGACACCTCCCGCTTGCCTGACATCTGAAACTAGCCCTGGTCAACAGACGAGCCTCTGTCACAAAGACTGACACCAGGTCCAAAAGGACACAAGATGCCACCACCTTCCATCCACACCAAACACAAACCCAGACCCTTCCCACAGATGAAACGAAACCACCATCCAATAACAAAAACGACTGCACCATCTACCGCGGCACCCCACTCCAGTCACCACATGGAGCACACTCACACACCCCAAAAAAACATTGGGAGACCACAGACACGTAGCCAGACCAAAATGAATTCACAAGACACAGGACCCCATCCACCAAAGCCCAGGATACTGCCAGAACCTACCAGCCATCTAACCCACCAGCATGTAAACAGCCATCTAAACAGCCATCAGCAGTTAATCCCTTAACGATCGCCTCAGCCACACAGCAGATCACAAAAGAACAAAGGAACAAAGGAACCTACAATCAGCAACAGAGCAAGCAAACCACACACCCCCAGCAGTATTTATAGAAGGACTTCAACTGAGACCACACTTTGCTTCAAGAAGAAAGAAGCCAGAACACCAGCCTGAAGATGACGAGTGAGACCTCGTCGAAACGTCGCCAAAACAACCAGATTTCTACACGGGAAGAAACCCGAATCCACCCTAACATGCATACCTATACCCGTGAAAATCTACGAAAACAAATATATATATATATATATATATCCCATTTTGAATATGCAGTTAATAACTTACTCAACTACATGAACATTAAACTTCCATATATTATAATTTCCATCTAATTAGAAACCTCATTTAACACTATTTTAATTTGTGTAAAATTAAGATTCATAAAGGGCAATCACTAAAGAGCTTTGCAGATATCTAAAGCATCCTTTATCTTCCTCAACAAAAGTAAATAAAGTTATCTTGTTAGCAAAATTGAATAAAGAATATGTAAAGTCATTCATCTTAATTTACCTGGTTGCAATTAGAGAGAAACTGAAGAACATCAATGCAATAAGCAAGAATTTGCTGACATTCATTTCATTTTCACATAGATGTTTGCAACAAACATAAAGACTGGAATACATGTTCACATAATAATGCTTATGAACAACAAGAGAATTTCTCTGACCTAGTCAGACTTAATGCAGAAGCTAGCATTAAAAATAAGTTCACAGAATCCTTCCCACGTATTAATATCCTTCCCAAGTATTTTCTTCCTCGTATACCCAGGTTTTCCTATGACAATCATGAACAAAGTGATATACCGAAATGAGTTTAGACCTAACCTGACTTTCATTAAAACCATGGCTGGCAACCAAAGCTAATAATTAACACTAAACAAAGAAAAAGGTGGTGCAAAGAATGTGCACTATAGCTGAAACCATACACGGTCCTGTAGATTATCTTAGCAGTTATTCTTGTGTCTTTTAGACCAAGGTGGTCTTTATTCTCTTTCCCCTCTGATGTTAAAAGATTTCATGAGGAACAGATTCTTTCCCCCTATCAAAGAAATTTGCATTGATCTACTTTGACATGTCTGTCACTTCTGTTCAGGCACCTCACCATGAAATTAAGGATTTTTAAAGGAAAATGAACAGTTATTCAGAAGCTATCGGGAACATGTCATAAGTAAGAAAAACCAAGTAGGGTATTTCGTGTTGGACTGGGATTCTAGGGAAGTTCTAGTTCTCACTGAATCATAAATCTCATTGGGTGACTTTGGGCCAGTTGCTCTCCCTCAGCCTGACCTTCCTCAATTTTTGACGCTAAAATGGGTAGAAAGAGTGCCATGTAAACTGTCTTGAGATCATAAGAACATAAGAAGAGCCATGCTGGATCAGGCCAACAGCCCATCTAGTCCAGCTTCCTGTATCTCACAGTGGCCCCACCAGATGCGTTTGAGAGCACATGAGACTAGATATCTGTCTCCTGATACCACTCCCCTGCATCTGGCCCTTGAAGTACCTTGCTTTCAAGCCTGGAGATTACGCACACCCTTCATGGTTTGTAACCTGTGATGGACTTTTCCTCCAGGAATCTGTCCAATCCCCTTTTGAAGGCATCCAGGCCAGATGCCATCACCACATCCTGTGGCAGGGAGTTCCACAGACTAACAATGCGCTGGGTGAAAAAATATTTTCTTTTGTCTGTTCTTACTCTCCCAGCCCACAATTTGAGTGGATGTCCCCTAGTTCTGGTATTTTGTGAGAGGGAGAAGAGCTTCCCTCTATCCACTTTACTCATGCCCTGCATTATTTTGTACGTCTCAATCATATCCCCCCTCAGGCCCCTTTTTTCCAGACTAAAGAGCTCCATCATTGGAGGAAAGTAGCAAATAACTGTTACTTTGTTTATTGAAAATGTTTATTTTTGGGTTCTTAGGTCACAAAGATGCCCAAATCAATGCATACAGTAAGAGGCCAACTAAATAACCAACCAACCAAAATCTTTAAACACAGATTAAAACTAAGTTTAAAAGCAATGTGAAATTCAGTTTAGAAAGGATTAACTATGTGACAAAATTAACTTTAAATCGATTTTTAGACCTACCATTGGCCATATGCAATTTGATCTGTCCTCAGGAAGCTCATATAAAAGTAATTAATAAATAGACAATGGCAAAAATAAACAATTCTCTTCAGCACCTCTTTTGTCAGGCATTGAAGGGAATGTTGAGGAAAAATGTTAAGCAGTTTGAACCTACCATCTTCATCTGTTTGGATAATTGTCTCCTCACTTTCTTTTCTTCCTTCAGGATTAGTCAGGATCATTTTGAGGCTTACGTTTGTGTAAGGCGGAAGGTGATTCACCACATGTTGCGGTGCTTTGGGGTCCATATCCAAGCAATCTGCTTTGCTTTCATTGTGGCCACGGAAGTAATGGTAGCAGATTGTAACATTAAAAGTGTGGCAACGAGTAATATTGTAACCTAGAGATTCCCAGTCCACAGCAATACGGCGGGCCTGGATTTCTGCAATCTTCAGAGTCTTGGGTGTTCTCATTGGCTCTGAAAAACAGAGAATACAAACAAGGCTACCAATCAATCATATTCTAAAATGTCGCATCAGAGAACTCATAATGAGAAACTAGAATCTTAAAAAAAAAACACCATGGTTATTACATGGTCAGGAAAGAAGAAAGGTCCAATAAACTATGTAAACATGGTTTAAACAGTGTTAATAATCTGAGTTTCAGAGTGATTGGGGTTTAGGGGATTCACATTTTAGTCCACCCTGAAAGCCATAGGGTAACCCTGGATTAGCTACTCTCTCTTTCACAGTGTCGACAACAAAAAAGGGAAAGTGGACAGCCCTATCTGTCACATGAACCTCAGTGGAGGAAGGGCCTGCACTAAATATCATGTCCCGTCCTACTGTGCTTTCTGTGTAAATTCAAAAATTAACATTAACAATAACAAGATGACTACTTAGCTCATAAGTTAGACCAATTCAAAATATTCACCAGAAGTCACCCAAGAATACCACAGCTGTTACGATACTTCTTTGTGTTTTGTGGTTTCCTTGGATGTGCATTAGATTTGAGAAAATTGGATAATATATCATCCCAGTGAAGAGTCAACATACTCTGCACTGTGATTTATCATGCCACCAAGCAATGCTGCTTACTAATTACACTAATTGCTCTACTAAATTAGCAATAACCAAAATGATACAGATATTAATTAAAATGTATTACTTGGGCAATGTTGTTAATTCATCCACAACAGAAGCTTCCAAAGAGAAAACAAACAATGAAATCAGTTTGAAAAATATTCTGTCAGGTTCTTTCTTTGATCCCCAAAGTAAACGACCAAATATTTTAGCTGGTCAAGAACTGCATCATCACCCAAGCTTAACCAATAATAACATGTACATAGATCTCCAATCAAATGGAAAACATCAGCACAACATGTTTTACTCCCTGGGCAGCTGTCAATCTATCACAGCCTCTGCAGTGTATTCATTCCTCATGCAAGACTAATTTTATAGTCTGACTAAATTAAAACGATTGCACAGTGGAAGCCATGGCCATGACTGCAATACTAGCACTTCAGTTAAAACACTCTAAGAAATATTTCACTGTATTTATTTATCCCAGCAAATTATAGTTGTATATATCATTCATCTGTAGATTTGGGATAAATACTTATCGGGCCTTTGGCTGTAAAATAAAATGGATGGATTGATTGATAAAACGTTCATGAATAAATCTAGTGAGTAAAATTCTTTTCATTCACAGCCCTTGATTGTCTTTTTTTTGGGTAAATATTGATTTACTATATTGAAAGTCTTAACTAGTAAACAGCACAAGGCACAGCCAAACACAAGTTCCACTGAATGTGTTTCAAGCACACAGTCTGGAACAGGGGTGTCCAAACTTTTTGCAAGGAGGGACAGATTTGGTGAGGTGAAAATGTGTGTGTGGGGGTGGGTGGGGTGAACATTCAGCCTGACTTGGGTCAGGACTGCCGGCTTCCTGACACAACCTCTCTCCTTCCCTGCCGCACTGTGATAGCTCCATTCCACATTGTCTTTGCTGTTGGTGTCTTGTCAAAGAAGATGGCCCTCAAGGTGGGGACTTTTTGCCCCCCCCCTTTATTGTTTTTTATTTCCTGATGGGGATGGGACAGAGAGAGAGAGAGAGAGAGAGAGAGAGAGGAGGAGGAGGAGGAGGAGGAGGAGGAGGAGGAGGAGGAGGAGGAGGAGGAGGAGGAAGGAACAGGAACCGGAGGACGCACGGGCAGGCAAAGCAGGCAAAAGGTGGAGCTTCCCTGCCTTACATCGCTCTGCACCTAGGCCACCAGGGGCTCTCACAGTGTCAGCATTGCAGAGTAATGTTAGGCGTGGAAGCCCCCTTTTTGGCCTGCCTGCTTGGCACGCTGTCCTCCTTGTCCTTCCCCCTCCTTTGGCAGAGCCGCTGCTGCTGCTTCTGACATTACCTTTCACCTGCCTTGCCTGCCCCTGCAACCTCCTCCTCCTTGCCTCTGTGTGTGTGTGTGTGTGCGTGCGTGTGTGTCACCCCCATCAGGAAGAGTTTGGTGGGGAAGCATAGAAAGCAAACCTTGAGGTGGTGAGTTCCCGGGACAGTACGTTGGGAAAGGTTGCATAGCGGGGCCTCTCTCTCTCTGTGTGTGTGTGTGTCCCATTCCCACCAGGCAATAAAAAATAATAAAAGGAGGGGCAAAAATAACTCCCCACCTTGAGGGCCGGCTTCTTTGACAAGAGAAAAAAAAAACTAAGACAGCGGAGAACAGAGCTCTCATGGAGCAGCAGAGAGGGAGGAGGTTATGGCAGGAAGCCAGCTGTCCTGACCTGGCAGCGAGGGGCAAGCAGTGGCAGTGAATGTTGATGGCACTGTGGCCCAGCTCATGGCTTCTTTCTTCCCTTGCCCAGCCAACCTCCCATTTTTCCAAGCCCAGGAAATGTACAGGGCAAGTCACGGGACTTGCCAAATGGAGTCCAGGCTGGCTGCAGCAGGGAATGGAGGTGAGGAAGAGGAACCATAGAATGAACGAGTGAGCCTCCTCCTCCTCAGCTCCATTCCTTGCTGCAGCCAGCCTGGGCTCCCTTTGGCAAGCCCCATGACTTGCCTTGTGCATTTCCTGGGCTTGGAAAAGTGGGAAGTTGGCTAGGTGAGGGAAGAAAGGAGCCATGAGCCTGGGGGCTCTCGCAGCCACTGCTGCCAGGGGCTCTCACAGTGGCAGCACTGCTGAGTGATGTTAGTTGTGAAACCCCCCTTTTTGGCCTGCCTGTCTGGCACACTCTCCTTCTTGTCTCCCCCCCCCACCACCAGAGCCGCTTTCGCAGCCTCCAACTTCACCAGCTGGTGGCCATCAAGATCCTGCCAGGGACCAAGCACCAAGCAGCCAAAGGGGGCAAAGCCCCTCCTCCCTCCCTCCTTCCCTCCCTTCTGCCTCTGAGGGAGAGTGTGCCCATTCCTGGCAGCCTTCAGAGGGGAGGGGCTCAGGGGATGGATGCACAAGCATTGCCAAGTTTCTCTTGGAGATTGAGAGGATCCCGAGTTGGGGCAGCCGCCCAGCAGCCACCCTGCCACATCGGTCACAGAGGGATAGAGAGCTGACATCTCCAGCTGGCACAGGGAGATGGCAGGGATGTGTGACTGGCTGAGAAGAGGCTGCGGGCCACTGGAAATTTGCAAATGGGCTGCATTTGGCCCCCCGGGCCAGACTTTGGACATGCCTGGTCTACAAGAACAAACTACCTCAAGAGGTTGTGAGTGCTCCAACACTGGAGTAATTAGGACAGTGGTGGCAAACCTTTTAGAGACCGAGTGCCCAAATTGCAATTCAAAGCCCACTAATTTTTTTGCAAAGTGCCAATACAGTAATTTAACCTGTATACAGGTAGCTATGAAGGGGCGATGTTCAGGTGCCCACAGAAAGGACTCTGAGTGCCACCTTTGGCACCCATGCCATAGGTTCGCCATCACTGAATTAGGACAAACTCCTGACAGATATCTTTTGATTTATATTCCTATATTGATGGCCCTTGTATGCCCCCTCTGACTTCACCATTCTATGATTCTAAGATTCTAAGATAATGCAAGCATTTCATCATCATCTACCTCCTTGTCATTACATACATATATGCTGTAATTTCAAACATGTGCTCTTAGGAATTAAAATGCCATCTTTAGATTAATCTTCTTCCTGCTCATAATGACCAGAATTTGATTATTATTATTTTCACACCACAGATATTGTTGTATCAGTTGGATTGACTTCCTTAAGGAGATCACGGACTTGAGCCTGCAAGAGCTAAGCAGAGCGGCTGAGATGACATCTTGGCGAGCACTCATTCATAGGACTGCATGACTTGGAGTCCACTTGACAGTACACAGCAACAAAATCATTGCTGCTTGAGGAGCAAAGCAAAGCAACCTCTACAAGGCAATTCAAAAAAGGAAGGCAGCCCAAACAAAAAGTTATAAGTTTTAGGCTGGGTTCCAGATCAGCACCAAAATCAGCACATATATAGGCAAACATCTACTCTTGGTTCAAAATGTGAATCCAGGGGAGGGAGGTCTTCCATTCAGCCCGTCTTAAAGAGCAGTTCTATGGTCATCATAGTGGGTGGTTACTCTCTAGCCTGTTTCTCATCTCTATTGTCTCCAGTAGGGCTATTTACTCTCCTTCTTCTATTCTATGGAAGAAATCAATCATGCAATGGAATTTTTTTTTTAAACAGCCAGGTCAGGAAGCCTCTGCTGGGGCTACAGCTGGGGTGGGACCTGAACCAGGTCTGGAGGCCTCTGTACTGGCTACAGGATTCCCAGCATGGAGACCCAGGCAGGGGGTGGCGGCTTGTCTTCACATATTACTATCCAGCCATGTCACTCCAAGCCTCCCAAGAGTAGCATGGCTGGAGAGTAAATGGACTGGAGATGTACCAGGGCCGCAGTATGTTTGTGTGAATATCTTTTTCACACATACATACCTCTAAAACTAGGTGCTTCTTATAGTCCAGTGCATCTCATGCAGCAAAAAATACCATAATTGAAAAGACCAGTCTTGCTTATTTTGAATTTGCATGAATAGTTAAACTGCAGTACTGCGGTGAAGACTCAACTCACACCAATCATGGGTTCAGGTAGCTGGCTCAACGGTGACTCAGCCTTCTAAGGCTCAAAAACTAAGTACCCAGCTTGTTGGGATGGGGGATATGTAGCTTGTATAATTTAAATTGTAAACTGCCCAGAGAGTGCTTTAAGTCCTATGAGGTGTTAGTTAAGCAGCACACTTTGCTTTGCATTTGTTCAACTAGAAAATGGTCTAGCAGGCATCTCTCCCTAGAATGTTGGCTTCTGAATGTTTCCATCATTCCCAGTCTGTATGGCCCATGGCATAGGATGGAATGTGTAGATTAAGTCATGTGGAGGGAGCATCACTGCAAAACTAAAAGTGGTCTCCAGCCAGCTCCAAAACCTGCCCACATTTTGCAAGTCTACCTGAAATCAAGGCTGCTCTTTCAATCCCACAAAGAGTGCCGAACCGGAATTGGATGTGAGATTTCAGTTTGTCACACTGAACGTGTTTTGACGGAGTTCCCTCGAAGCCAGAACACTAATAAGTATTCTAACTGCATCAGGTCAGACATTAGAGAAGTCAGGCCACTGCTAATCTTGGGAAAAAAAAAAAATGTTCCTTGAAATGTGACAAATGTATCCAGGTATCAGATGGCATGTTAAAGGCATCCTTTATTTTTCTTGCCAGGAAGGGGAGGAAAAGGGAAGGCCAGTCAACATTTCTCATTCCTCTGTTCATCACTGGCAGGGACAAACTATCTTCCTGTGGAAGCTGAGGCAGTAATTAAAGTGTGTGATGTCCCTCTACAATATTGGTAGACTGTCCCACTGCTGCTGAAAATGACACTTTCAAATGCAAGTGTTGCTCTCTTCCTAGTGCATCCTTTGTAATGGAGATCAGGTTCAGTTGTTCTAAGCTGGGGCACCAGAAGGGATCCATCTGTAGAACCTCTGCAGAAAGCAATCTCTTAACAATTATGTTTCCTGGTAAGTAGTTGCTTCCCCAAAATGTAATTGTATCTCATTAAGAACAATTTCAGTACAAAGAGGAATAGAAGCAGCATGCCCCAGTTAGTACTTTTCAGTGTTATTCTTCTACCTTATACAATACAGGCTGCACCCTCCTGCAACTTGATTCCAGTTAAGGACTTTTTGAGATGCAAGTTATACCTCCAAAAGTATGCCTCATATTCCAGAGATACCTACATAAATATATTCTTTCATATACACATCAGTCAAAAATTCTAACTGGATTCAAAGAATGACTATTCTCCCAACAAATTATCATATGTGCACCAGGAACTGAAAAGAAGCCCAACAAGAGATGGGCACGAAATGTAAAAATAGTGTTTTGTTTTGTTTCTGTAGTTTTGTTTTGGTTTGTTTGTAATGAATTTTTAAAGTAGTTTTGTTATGAGATAAAACAAAATGAAATGAAATGCTATGCTCCCCTGGGTCCTAAAGACCACAATGGCAGGGGAGCTTTCTCAAGCGATTCTTGAAAGGTTTGAGATTCAGGGGAATTATTTTAGGGAAAAATCATTCTAATTGGAATTCAGAATGGCCAATTATCAGAAAAGAAAGATTTTTCCTAGGGGCACGCACCCTCTTTGGAGCTTCATAACTCAGCCCCCTGAAACTCAAACCATTCCAAATTTGGGCGGCTTACAAGGAAGAGCTTGAGGAAGCTCCACTGCCATTTCCTTTAGAATGCATACTTTTGTTCTAGAGGGTTAAAAATGGCATTTCGTGATAAAATGAAACAAAACACGTCCTATCATTTTGTTAGGTAACAAAGTAATTCGTTACCTAATGAAATATTGAAACATTTTTTTGTTTTGTGCCCATCTCTAAGCCCAACCCATTCCTATGTTTCAAAAACCACCTTCCTGCCCATGGCATCTCAGTTTACATGCTGAAGGCAACAGGTAATTATTCCATGTTCATCTTTTCTGCATGCCAAGTAATCTTACTCCTGTTTATCAACCAAGGCTACATACTGATCCTTAGTATGCTGAGAGTTGTTACCCAAAATGTAACTCTTCCAAGTTCTATCCTAAGCTTGCTTTTTGGGTAGCCAGAAGGAATAGGCACCGGCATTAAGCAAGGGCACAAACTAGGGGGCAGCAAAGTGCACATGCTCTGAACATTTAAAACAGGCCTGCCCAAAGTCCGGCCGGGGGGGCAAATCCGGCCCACCAGGCCATTCTGAGTGGCCCGCGGCTGGCTGGCCCACCCCTCCCTCCCCCTCCTTCACCCCATGTTTTTTAAAAGAAAGTGGGTGGGGCTTGCAGTGGGGTGGCAGGGTTGGGGAGCAACTGGCCCTGACACATTCTCAGCCACCAAATTTGGCCCTCCTTACAAAAAGTTTGGGCACCTCTGATTTAAAACAATACAGGAGCACACTGATCCTGTACAAGATACAACTAAAGGAAAGGCAGGTGCTTGAACAGATATTTTGCTGGGACAACTTGTGAATTAACAAGTTTTATAATGTCAGGGCTGTCTTCCCTCACCTTCTCACAGACAGAAACTTGCACACTTATGAGCATTCTGCTCTTAAACCTGTCATTTACAGCACGTTTTAAGGCTATAAAATATTGCAATAATGCATAACTACTCCACCACCAATCATAGTTTATTTTAGTAATACTGGTATGTATTTTAGCAGCAAAGGAGTTTTAAAGCACCAAGATGATGAATAAATAATTAATTGCTCTACTATATTACTGGGTGCAAATTTTAGTGCCAGAATTAAAGCACAAAGAAACAACCCTGAATTCTGCCTAAGACTCTGTGTTCCACTTCTTGAACATAATGGGACTCTGCTACGGCATTATAATACATGATGTATGATGTGAAATGCTACAGTATTCTGTATCAAATCAATGATTAACTATTGAGTTAAAACAGAAGACACAATTATTTATTTTCAATAATAAGACAATACACATATCTTTGGAACTTCACTTCTGCTAATCTAAAATCAATATCAACTTTTTGAAGACTATGAAGTCTTCAGTAAAGAACCAGAATCCATCCTTCTAGGAACAGGTAAAGATCTTTCTCTCCAGGCAAGCTTTCCCTGAATGATGGACTACCCTTATGTGTCTTTTATATGAATCTATAGGTTCACATAGACTTTGTGTTTATAACTATGTATAACCTTGCAGGTTTAATGTAATGTTGTCCATTAATGCTCTAAGATGTCCCTCAATTCCTTGTTCTCAATACTTTAAAGAAAGGTAAAAGTTCCCCCTGCACATGCGTGCTAGTTGTGTCAGACTCTAGGGGCAGTGCTCATCTCCGTATTCAAGCCGAAGAGCCAGTGTTGAAGCCTTAGTCCATTTGAACATATCTTAATTGTATTGGACTGTATATTATCCCTCATTACTGTAAGCCGCCTTGGGTTAATTTTCCAAGGAGAAATGCAGGGTAAAAATACTCTAAAATAAATAAAATCAATAAACAGACCTTACCTTCCTGTGGACTGATATCACCATAACAGAGTTTCAGTGAATCTTATAAAACTACAATCTGAAATTGACTGAAAGTGTACAGTAAGACCCCTGTATCCATGGGAAATTTCTGGGAACCCCCATGGATAGTGCAATCCATGGCTAAGAGCAAACACTCTTATCTGAGTGTGATGGCACTGGCAGTATCAAGGGAGTGGCAGCAATAGTGATGCAGCTGTTATGCTGCATGGCTGCAGGCTGCCCCCTAACACTGTTCCAGCCCCATGAAGAGCCAATGGGTGGGCAGGTGGAGGATCCGGGCCACCTCCTCTTTTTGCCAACTGCTTTGTGCACCCAGCCTGGTCAGAGGAAGAGGAGGAAGAGACTCCAAGGAGCCTCCAGCCAGCCAGACCGATCGCCATGCCTGCTGTGCTCCCTTGCCTGTTTGCATGCCTGGTTGGCAAGCAATGGGGCTCTGCTGGCTCTGGAGGTGGCTTTGGGGCCTGCATGGAGCAGTGGTGCTCTTGCTAGGGTGGGCAGCTCCTCAGTGTGTGTGTGTGTGGATTGGAGAAGGAAGAGGGGAGAGTAACATTGGATGTTGAGGACGCCGGGAGAAGTAGTTCTCCCCAAGAGCTGCCACTATTGCTCATTCTTATACTCTTTGTACATGGTTAATTATTTCTGCTTAATTATTAAAGTCTTCTTCCTGCTTAATTAAAATTAATTTAAATTTATGTACAATATTAATCCGATCTCTCCTACAATAGGAGGTTAAAATACAGGTTAATTGCATTATTTATTATTGAGGCATCCTCCCATAGGGCTCTCAGCCTGGTGTATTGCTGTGTATTGGCCAAAACACAAAACGAAATACCCATGTCCCAGTTGGTGAGTCTCACGCCTACCCATGTCTTCACTGTTATCTTCACACAGGCCTATCCTGCAGTTCCTTTGATCTTCCTGATAAGCAGAATAGCTGAATAAGCATATATGAGGCATGATCAGGGCTTCAGCTTTAAGTAATGTCTTGTCTCTAGCAGCATGCTTGTACCCATGCTTGAAAAGCTGGTTGTTGTTTTTTTGGATCAAAACTCCCAGAATTCCCTCAAACACTGGGGCCACTGGCTATCATGGCTTGTGGATTCTGGAAGATGTGGTGCAGAACAGTGACTTTTGCAAGCTCTGGGGTGCAACGAAGGTGAAGCCTGAAATTGGAGGAAGAAAAGAAGGATTCCCTTCACCTTATATTATTTCATTCCAATGAAGAGATTCTTTTTGCACCCCTTATGAGGCGCTTTCAGGATTAGTACAACACTCACTTCTCTATTACCACCACTCTGTAATGCACTGAACATCAAATGTTAATCCTCGTATCAGAGATCAAACTGACCCATCTTCAGTACCAGTTTAGAAAGAGAAATTCCATAATTTCCTTGATGGCAATCATATAGATATATCAAAGAAATTATGTGAATGACACACCTGCTTGCTTATACCACTTTATGGATCAGGAAGACTGAACAACATTTATATAATACAATGAGTAGCAGCTTTAGTAATTATCTAAAGGTTAATAACAGACAGAGAGCTAGAAGGAAGATGCCAAACCTGTTGACCCACAAGCCACCTTTCAATAGCTGAGTGATTTAATAAATAGCTCGAGATAATAGCTACAATGAAATTCAATTTCTTTAGCATTTGATAAGCAACACATGATATGACAGGTCAATATCAGTGTCGTTCTGCAGAGATTACCTCCATTTATTCAGAGAGTGTTCTTCGAAACAAAAGGCCTCCGCTGCTAGAATGGGAACAAGAGCATCGCGCTTCTCCTTGGAACCAATTTTAATGATAAAACACATTACCCGCTGTCAATCAATGAAAAATAGAACATGTCCTAAAGTCAGCGACAAAAGGCTATTTCTCAAAGATGTACACAAAGACAGGACACTCAAAGCATGACATATGCTATGGTACGCCTTTGCTGCTTTTCAGAAAAAAATCCTATAGGCTGATCGCAATGCACAATTTCAGTTTCATTTATCTGAAATAAAGGGAAGCGGCTTTTCTGGTTAGTGTGAAATTGAAAACAATGGGACAAATTTCACAGCAAAGGCAGAGGACAACAATAAACTGAGCAGCCAACACTATTGGATGCCTTTAGAAGCTCTTCTCCCCTGCAAGACTCAACCAGGAGCCAGACTAAAGATCTCACAGCCAAGTACAAAGAACTACATCTTCACCTGCTGCTTGTAAACAGAAAGGTAGGACACACTGAGCAGTTCTCATTGAAAAGAACAGCCCTTCATTTGAAAGTCACTGTACCACAGCAGTGAGGAGTTTCATCTGTAAAACAGAACTTGATTCACGGTATTACTGCAACCTCAAATATACAAATGTTGTCATTTACTTCTGCAGAACAGGTATAGCATTTACCTTATAAAGGACAAACTGTACAGCAGAATGTTTGGCTGGTCCACTACTGATAAATATCTTGGTTAGTTTGTTTAAATCCCATTAAAAGATTTCCATTAAAAGAAAAAGCACATTTATTTCTTTTAGCATTCATTCTTAGCCCATTCCCTAATGACAGAGACCTGAAGTGACAGAGGAGCAAATGTAAGAAAGGCAATACAGGGTAAAGATCTGGATGACTGTTTTTCAAGCCATCTCTTGTGCCATGACATAATGTATAGGTCTTAACCAAAACAAGTTAAAATCCACATTTGATTGGCAGTGTGTGGAAATTGTACAGCTTAAAAGCCTTATCTAACAGATAAAAGTTTAGAAACCTACATAGAAGAATCAGCTTCAAGTATCCCAAAAGTAGACTGACCCTTTTTGTTTAGTTGTCATTAACTGGCACTTACTGTCTCAATAATTCATTCAGAGACACTGATAAGAGAAAAGCATAAAGAGTTCCATTTTACTCATATTTCTGAATAGATCAAAATAAGCAGCATATCATGGAGAAATGATGTTTGGTTACATCAACAGAGTTAAACTCAGTAACTAGCTGCCTAATTAACTAGATGACTAACAGCAGACTTTTGACTGAACACTGAATACTGAGAGACTACATTGCTCCAAATGTTTTCAGATGTCTGACTAGAAAAATGGAGGGGGTGGCGGAAGCCTCAAGCAGAGAGGCATGGAATTTCATTGCTACCAGTTTGAGTGGCATTCACCCCCATCCAGAAAAAATCCTCCCAGCCAAACTTCTTAAAGGTAACATATGTGGGTGCAGTAATTCCAATAGAATTTAGATTAAACAGAACAAGGACAGAATGATAAGACTTCTCCCAACTGGGGAAGTAGGGTAGGAAGATAACATGATCCTCATAAGAAAAGAAGAGTAAGTCTAAATCATGTTGAGCCCAAAGGCAGCCTCTGAAAACCCACATCCAACAATTAGCTGGTCTACCTTCAATAGCATCAATGTTAAGGGTAAATTGACCCTGCTTATAGAGATGTGCAGATCTTTATTGCTATACTCATGGACCATCAAAATACATCTAGAACAACAGCAGAAGATGTTTTGTATTATTAACAACAATACGACAACACCTGCCTTGGTTCCTTTTAAGGAGAAAAGTGGGCTAAAATATTTTAAATCAATAAATACTGTTAAACACATCACACATTCATGTATACATAGTTAATTTCACTGTGTGTGTGAGAGAGAGGGGGGGAGGAGGGAGGGAGGGAGGAGGGAGAGAGAGAGAGAGGGGAGAGAGACTCACACAACAATTGATGAATGCCCATGAGAATTAGGTGTCTAGAATGCTTATTGCTGGATAGCTCAGTGATACAGATATCAGAGACTGGGAATTCAATTACCCACTGTGCCTTCTTGACAGGGTTTGGACCTAATAACCCTCCCAGTCTGCAGTTCTAAGTGTATTACATTACAGAAACATCATCAACCAACCTAGATCCATAGATACAAAATCTGTATCTATGTTTTATTTATATCTTTGTCCCAAAAGAGTTGATGCCATACATAGATAAAGCCAAGTGGTGAGTGGTTTCTTTAAAGAGACACATTAAGATTTATAAAATAATTCTCCAATCAACACAATGTTTTATATAATGGATACCATCAGGAATAGGGCATTTGTCAAATGGGACATAAATGCAACCTCTTAGCATGAAGGCATTTCCCACCACCACCCCTTAAGCATCTGTTTAACTCTACTGGATGAAATGGTGAACAAGGATGTATCAGTCCCATGCTGTTGTTCTGTATCATAAAGCCACCTCAGATTTATGGTGACTATTCATGAGTGACCTCCAGAATGCCCTGTTGTTAACAGCTCTCAACAGCTCTTTGAAACTCAAGGCCATGGCTTCTTTTACTATGTCAATCAGTCTCACATTTGGTATTCCTCTCTTCCTCCCTCCAGTGTCCCCCTAGGATTATTGTCTTTTCTAGTGGGCCTCGTCTTCACATGATGTGTCAAAACATGACTTACATCATTTTTTGCTTCAAGAGAGATTGCAGGCTTAAGTTGATGCAGAGCCCACTTATTTGTCTTTCAAGCATTCCATTGTATCTAGAAAGTTCTCCTCCAGCACCATATTTTGAATAAACAGCCTTTTCCCTGCATTTTTCCACCACCATCCAGTTTTCACATCTATACATAATACAGTGATGCCTCCAATTACGAAATGAATTTGTTCCAATGGAATTTCTTAAACCGAAATTGCAGTTTCCCATAGAAATGCATGGGAAACCAATTGATCTGTTACAAGTGGGAAATCCACCCCCCCCCCGAATGCACAAACCACAGTAACAGGCATGCAAACAATGAAGCTCAGCTCCCTACCTTTCAATCATTTGAAAAATCCACTGAAAAAGTTCCAAAAACTATGCCAAATATTTCCAGAATGGCTCAAAAACAGGCATTTCCTGCACATTATTAAAAAAAGGAAGCCCCAGTTCTCTGAGTCTGACTATAAAATGCTTCCTACTTCTTTGCAATTGCAGTAATGTACTGGGGGTGGCCACAAGATAGCACTGTTGCAACTAGAAACAGAAGGCACTCTTTTGCAATCAGAACAGAGGCTTTCATTTCCCCTGCACAAGGATGGAGGAAACTTTTTGTAACTAAAAAAAAGGGGTCAGATTTTCATAAGTTGAATTTTCCCCATGCCCATGGATTTCTTTTCATAATTCAAAATGTTCGTAATTAGGGGTAATCGTAATTCGAGATAGCACTGTAATTGGGACAGTGGCCTTTCACTTGATAATCTTTTTGAGTTCCTTCATAACCACCCTTCTAAGTGTCAGTCTTCTTCTGACTTTTTGGGCACTGTCTTCATTTGGATTGATAACAGAGATGGGCATGAAACAGAAAAACAGTGTTCCATTTCATTTCATTAGTAATGAATTTTTAAAGTAGTTTTGCTATGAAACAAAATGAAATGAAATGGAACACTATGTTCCCCTGGGTCCTAAAGGACCAAAATGGCAGGTGAGATTCCTCAAGCTCTTCTCTAATTGGAGTTAAGTTGGTGGTTAATGTAACCCCTAAATTGCTGGTGCATGGCATTAGGTACACTCACTCAAAAATACTGATTCCAGGCATGTTTTGGTACCAAATTGGGAGGGTTAGCTTCCTAAAATCATTATATGTAATCACCAGAAATTTGAAGAGGGTTGGGCTTCAGGGGGCTGAGTTATGAAGCTCCAAAAGGGGTTACCCTAGGAAAAATTCTTTCTAATTGGATTCGGAATTGAATGAAAGCCAAGCCACGGCGGTGCTAATTGCTCGCCTGCAGCTTGGCTTCTGAATCCAATTAGAATTTTTTTACTAGGGTCACCCCCCTTGAACCTTAATAACTCAGTCCCCTGACCCCCAAACCTTTCCAAATTTTAGGGGCTTACCTAAAAAAAAATCACACCCCTGCCATTTCCTCTAGGACAATTTGTTTCATCTTAGAGGGGGAAATGGTGTTTTGTCACAAAACAAAATGAAACGTGTCCTACCATTTAGTTAGGTAACGAAGTAATTCATTACCTAACAAAATGACAAAACAGTGTCTCATTTCGTGCCCATCTCTAATTGATAACTAAGTGAAGACTAATGCAACTTTTAACTCTTTCTTCTCTATCAAAAGTACTTTGAAGTCATTGCTGCTTTTCTACAAGTAATATGGTACGTTACATGGCAAGTACAACATAAGAATATATATCTCTGGATGGTTAGTAGAGTTCTTATAAAAGAATTCTGAATCAGCTTTGCCCCACCTAAGAACTATGGAATATTATTTTCATCAAGCAACTCTATTGAGGGCATAAACAAGGTTCTTCGTGGACCCTAGATAACTGCAGAGAAGTTTAAAAGGACTAAGAGTATTTCAACACTCAGATTCTGTCTCCATGAAAAACTGGATATTAAAGCAAGGGCTGTGTGTATTCCCTGTCATGAACCAGTGGTGTGGCTTGGCATGTAGAGATGGGCACAGAACGAACAATTTTTCGTTTCCACTGTTCGTTTGTCATAATGTTACGTAACGAAACGACAAATGAAAATTGTGATGAAAATGAAACGAAACAAACACAACCACGAACATTTTGTTTGTTACGTTTCGTTTCCGTTACTGGCGGCGTGCAATGAAATGAGCTGTTTTAAATGTTAAAGAACGCCCTGGACATCCATAAAAATGCAGCGATAATTATTTATACTGTCTGATAATACCTACCGGGGGGGGTCCTTAAAACATGCATTTATGTCTTTTCTCAGATTGCTGTATTTTTTTCCTTTAAGGGGAATTAGGGGACATCGACCCAAAATGGCTCCCAGATGCCTAATATTGATTTCTTGGGTATTAAAACGCCCTGGACACCCATAAAATGCAGCGATAATGCGATAATTATTTGAAATTCTTACCTACCAGGGGGTTGGGGTCCTTAAAACGTTTGTTTTTGTCTTCTCCGATAGCGATGTATTTTTCTTTTCCCTTTATGGATGACAAAATGGATGTTGCCACTCCAGCCACAACATGGAGGCAAGCCATGTGATGGGATCATGTAAATTCTTGGACAACTTCAACCAATAGCATGCCCAGGTTGCAGACTGGGCAGGTCTGGCAGCCACAGAGGGCATAAAAAGCTCTGGCAGCCCCCGTCCTCCTTGCAGTCTCCAGTGGGAGTTAGGGTGGGATTGCTGTCTCTGCGACTCTAGCTTCAGTCCTGCAGCCTCCCTCTCAGTGAGTACCCTCCCCTGCCCCGCAGTGCAGTCACTCTGCGGCTGCCTTGCACCCTGGGCAACGCCCGCCGCTGTCTTTGCAGCCTCCCTGCGAACCTAGTCTATACTGTGTCTCTGTCAGCATCAATTTTTTTAGTGTTTTCCCTCTGGTCTGGGGCGTTGGGGGACGCCCCCGCAAAGGAATGCTTTAAAAATCGCGCAAAAAGTGGGTAGAAGCGACAAATGAAAAAACGAAAAATGGAAATGAATTTTTTCCAAAAAAATTGCGACAAACAGAAACGAAACGAAACGGACCTCTCAACGACAAACAACACACCATTTTTTTGATTCATGCCCATCTCTACTGGCATGTAATGATGAATACAAGCCACGACTCTGTAACTGATGGCAATTTGCCTTGAAATTTATGCATTGCACTTACATTGACATGACATAAATACAAGGATTCTAGCTGTTATGCAAGACTATATAAGAAGGAAGGCTAACTGGCCAAGTTTCTGTACTGGGAGAAGGTACAGAGGCATAGGTCTGCTTCCTTTTTAACCATGTATGGTTGCCACTTCACTGACCAGTGTATGTGAAGAGAAGACCAGGCAAGGGGCAGACATACCAGCTTTAAATAAGCTTAATTTACCCTATTCTGCCACAAAGAAAACCAACGAGAGCTGTGGAAATAAGATCAAGTGCTTGGGTAGCTTCATTTATTTTTGTCTTCCCTAAGGGAAGGGAATGTCTGATTTTCAGTCTCTTTAAGCTGCTCTGGGAGTCCTCTGCAGCTGAAGAATGAGATTAAAATACTATTCATAATCAAATAGACAGATCACCAAAATACATACAGACCTAGTTGGTCAAATAGCTAGATGAAGTAGGCAGTTTTACTACCCCGGGGATCCTCACAGAATTTTAAAAAGGCAGCAAATTCTATCTGCAGAGTTGTTTCTCTTCTAGAAAGAAATATTTGCATTACTCCTCCTCTAGACTCCCACATCTCTTACAAATGAGTGGGAGAGAGCAGTAAAACACAGGCACATCCAGTTATTTAAACCAGTGAACGATGTAACTTAAGTGTAAAGGACTAAAGGCAATTATTAGTTCCCAACCAGAGTATTCAAGGAATGAATGATGCCTGTCAAATAAACATTTATGTAAATAACATATTTTACGTCCTGCTTCAGCAAGTCTGGGGTTTGTTGGGCTTAAACTGCCCACCATTGGCATCCTTCAGTGTCGAAAGACTATGGTATCATGCCTGGAGTAGAGATCCTAAAAACAGCACCTAGTGTGACTAAATAGACCAATTCGGGAATGGCAGTTTCTACCGCACTGGGGGCAGATGTATTCCGTTTCCTGCCTGGTCCTCGAGTTTCGTTCTTTCCGTGCCTGCCTCTTTTCCTCTGCCTGTTGGACAAATGCCCACCATTTCACAGCATTCTCTTCCCCACTTCCAATAACACTGAGAAAAAAGACACTATGAGTCATGAAGATGAAACATGTAGCCATATTGTAATAAATAGCACAAGGACTGTGTCTCCCTTTATGAGCCTATCCAGATATTATCATCAGAGGAGGCCCTTCACAAGGGCATTTGGTGGGGAGATGGAATAAGGCCTTCTCTGTTGCTGCTCCTAGACATTGGAACTCCCTCAGAATGGTAAGAATGGTCCCATCTTTGCTGGGTGTGGTTTTGGTGTCGATTTTTATAGTATTTACTGCTTTAGTGTTGTGTAGATAAAGTAGCCATGTTAGTCTGTGCTAGCATATCAGGAATAAATGAATAAATGAATCAATCAATAAATAAATAAATACATAAATAAATACAAAAACACTGTGGCACCTTAAAGCCTAACTGCTATATTTTAATGTGAGCTTTCATGGACAAGTCTACTTCCTCAGTCCACTTATTAAATATGTGAATCCTTCCTGTTTTTAGCTTTTAACTGTTGTTGACATAAGCCAGTTTAGGTCCTTTTATAGGAGAAAGGTGAGGTCAAAATATTTTAAATAAAGCAAAACATAAAAATGGATATTGCACACTATGTATGGGATAAATCTTGCATGCAATGGGGATATCCTACTTTTGTTTGTTTGTTTGTTTTATCATTTGTTTTTGGTAGCTTTGCCATAGTAACAATATTTGCCTTGGAAATCTGATAAGTGTGACAGTTTTTTTAATATAAATGCAGACTCATATACTATATAAAATATACTTAGAGTGATACTAAAAGGGGGATCATAAACCCATATAGTTATAATGTGTGAAATATCTTTGGACTATTATTCCATTTTATTCCCAGCAGAGATTTTTATTCTATTCTATTCTATTCTATTCTATTCTATTCTATTCTATTCTATTTACGGTATTGTGCGTCATTTACAGTAGTGGTCCCCAACCCCCGGTCCGCGGACCGGTGCCGGTCCGTGGACTGGTTGGCACCGGGCCGCCTGGGGAGGCCGGGGAGGCTCCTCCCCTTTTCCTCCGCCTCTCTCCCGCGGGCAGCCGGGAGGAGGATCGCCGCCGCCGGGCACGGCGCACGGGCGGGGTGGGGAGCCCGGGGCTCCTGGGCGGCTGGGCTCCACCTCCTCCTCCTGTCGGCGGCCGCGGCGGCCATGGCAGCCGCCCGGGTTCGGCCGCGACTCCGCGGCCGGCGGCGGGCGCCCGCCGCCGCCGCGGCCAGCTCGGGTGGTCCCAGTGGCGCCCCGTGCCGGAGACGCCACCCCCACCGGCCTCCCTCCCCCCCCCCTAAGGCCGCAGCCGGAGGCAAGCGGCGGCGCAGAGGTGCCCCACCGAGGCGGGCGGTGGCGGCGGCGACCACGGGCACCCCGCCACGGAGCCACAGCCGAAGGTATGGGGCACCTCACAAATTGGCCCCCAAAAACAAGCCCCCTCCCTCCCCCTCCCTCCCCCATCCCCCAACCCTCCCCTGCCCCCCACATCCCATCTCCCCCTAAAACGGGAAAATAATCAAACAAATACCGGTCCATGGAGACAAAAAGGTTGGGGAGCACTGATTTACAGTATATGCCACCTTTTACCAATGAGGAGACCCAAGGTATCTCACAATATTAAAACAAGCAATGCTAAAAGTACAATGAATGCAGTGAAATTAAAAAGCAATTAAATTATAAAAATGATTAAAATCTATTAAATATATGAAAAACATTTAAAAACACCTAGTGCTACTTAACAAAGCAAGGACCAAGAACCTGGTCGTCAGTTCTAGTTATTAAAAGCCTGACTGAAGAAATGGGCCTTGAACTGGAGACTAACCTAATCTTCTGAAGGAAATCATTCCAGAAACTGGAAGCAGCTACAGAGAAGGCCCTCCCTCATGTCTCCATCAAAATTACCAGTGATGGCAGCGGGATTGTGAGAAAGGGTTCCTGCAGTTCTTGAGGGCTAGGAAGGCTCATACGGAAAGATACAGTCCTTCAGATAGTCTGGATCCAAATCATATTGACCCTTATTTTTATAGCTGGCACTTTGAACTGGGCCTGGAAACACACTGGTAGCAAGTGCAGTTGTTGTAACTGGGGAGTGACATGCTCCCTTTAATTGGACATGGTCAATAGCCTGACAGTAACAATCTGAGTAAGCAGAAGTGTCTGAACTGTCTTCAAAGACTGCCCCATGTAGAGTTCACTGTTGTTGATGTTGTGCCATTATTACAGTCGTGACCGACTCTTCGTGACCCCATGCCCATGGAATTTTCTTGGCAGGAATACTGGAGTGGTTTGCCAGATCCTACTCCAGGCACCCACAGCACCTGATATTCCCTGGTGGTCTCCCATCCAAGTACTAACCAGGGCCAATTCACTATAGCAAACCAAACAGGATGCAACTAAAATAAAAAATTAAGTACATCACTGTACAGGTTTGTATCTCCCTTTGTCCTAGTAACTTGACACAGAGTGTTTCATTAGTTTTGGACTATATCCTATGGGGAACTGAAGAAACCACCTGAACAATTATTGCAGGCACTACTGTAGCAACTGTCAATATCTTTTAGTATGGATCTTTGGACATGCAAAATCTGTTTGCCCCATCTGCAGATAAATAGGTGGGGTTTCTCCCCGATATATGTATTTCTATTAAAAGAAAACAAATATGAAAATAAAAAACCTAAAAAATTAATAAGAAAATAAACAACATAAATAATATAATTAAACAAAACATGTTCTCCATTGTTGAGGCTGTTTGGAAACATATCCAGGTTTTCTTCCCATATCAAAGTCCCCCTCCCCCTCCACAACTGCTTCGACTCTTGAAAAAGAGTACAACCCCTCCCCTTTATTAATTAAAAATCAATTAAAATCTCCCCAGATATCAATATAGACATTCTTTTTTATCAAACCCTTCTTTAGTTTAATATTACATATTAACTTATCATTAATGGCCATATCTCAATGCAACTGGACAATGAAAAAATTAATTACAAATGTACTAACAGCAGCAAGATTAATGGTTGCAAGGTATTTGGGTAAGTTTTATTTAAATGAATGGTATAAAGGAGTTTGCAATATAGCAGCCGACATATAGTAAAGAGACAAAGATATCACTGCCCTGCTGGCAATACTTGCTGGTTTATCTGATGGTATGTTTATTCTACAGTCGCCTAGCATGATTAACAGTTTGTGTAGCCTTCACCTGCAATCAATAGCTGTAAAGTCTTGTATTCGCTATAGAGATTAGGCATCCCTTGATGATAAATTCCATTGATTTCTGCAGCTTAGTTGTAATAATCCCCGGACAATTTTCAGCATTTAAATTAAAAAGAAATATATAGCCTTCAAGGAGTGGGAATACTAGCATGATGATGAGGCGTGACTCCCGAAACTCATCCCTCCAGATGAATAAAACCTCTCTAGTGTGATAAAATGTGAATGAACATGTCAACAAGCATAACAATGAAGGCACAAAGGCAGGGACAAGGTGACAGAAAGCACAAACTAATGCCAGAGGATCCTTGCTGCAAGACCAGACAGCACAGACTTGGTTCATCTTTAAACACTGGTTCATCTTTAAAACTGAGTTACTTGGTTCATCTTTAAACACTGAGAATAAATCAAGATAGGTGGTATAGTTTACTCAAACCTACTTCATTTCCTGCTTCCTAACTACTAATAGGAAAAAGAAACATATGTTCTCACAAACATATGAGACATGCATGCACACACACCATACTTATTTGCCTTCTTAATTATAAGCCTATGAGTGTGTGTGTGTGTGATATGGTTTTTTATACCTAATTTGGTGAATCCTGGGCTTGGAGAAGCATGGGAAGCAGGTACATCTCACCCCCTACCTTGACTGCTTTGGTCGTTTGCTCATGAGGAAAATCAGGGTAAGCAGAAACTGTAATGGTTCTATACTGCTCCCCTCTTCTAAATTAGGGTTACTGGTGAATCAGGGCATGACTAGACAGTGACATTACTTAGAGTGCTTTGGGCCAAACAGGATGTCTTGAAAGTGCAGTTGTGCAGACTTAGAATGATCCTTGCATCGACATAGTATAGAAAGCCACACTGCATGCCAACACAATCTTATTTAGCCCATTGTTGCCTCCGTACCTCGATGCCCCCTATCCTCCCTTGTTTCCCCCTCAGTGGGAAGCAGATTAGCATGGGACCTCATTTTTTGTTTTCACTGGTAAGTGACTTACCACTCTATTGGCCTGGAATCAAAGTAAAAGAAAAATGGGTTGTGAAAGAAAGTGGAAGGGGGGGGGAAGAGGTCCATTTCCGCTTCCTCTTTGGTCTACCCTCAGTGGAGTGCAGGGAAAACGGGCTTTAAAAATTACACCATCAGTGTGCCCTGAAAGTGGAACAGTGCTGCCAAAAAGAGAGAAATCACATTCATATTCCCTCCGATCCCCTCTGTGGGGAGCACGAGAAAACTAAAATGTTTGTCTATATTGGTAAGATATCAATTCATTGGCTAGCTTCACAAGGGACACAGCAGGGAACCCTACCAGCAGCACTGCTTTGGTTCATTATTTGCAGTAACATAGGCAGGAAACACAACTAAAATGGAATGACCCCATGTGGACTAACAAAAGCAAGAACAAAACCAGTTGGCTAGCTAAAAACAGTAGCTCCTAACAGGGATGCCAAAAATATGCCAATACCCATAGGTAAGCAACAGGGTGATTTGCAATAGCCTCATGACATGTGATCACTTGAAAAAGGACTAAACTACAAGAACAATCCCCATCTGATCACACCCATGGTGGCTTCAACAAGTCCTCTTCTTAACAGGTTTGCTCTGCTCTTGCAAACTCTAGGCTAGGGCTACTTCCATTGAGTCAATTAATCTCATATTTAGTTCTCTTCTGCTGTAAAACTTAGGCTTAAAAACTCACGAAAGAGACATCAATAACTTAAAATATGCAGATGACACCCTATCAATGACAAAACCAGCAATTAATTGCAATTAGTTATGAATATAAACCAGCAAAAAGCAGGATTACAGCTGAGATGTACATTAAGACCACCCAGAGACAAAAAGACTTTAAATGTTTTAAAATTGACAAATGAATGCATCAAAATTGTGAATACATCAATTGTGAATAGAGATGGGCACTACTTAGCGGTATTCCCATTTCAGTTTCCGTTACTCGTATCCGTTACTCTACGGAAACGGAAACGGGAATTACTCCGCCAGAATTCGAGCTTGAACCGACGAACGAACAATTTGGTCTGATTTGTCGTGCTCGTTACTTGCATCGCGGCAATCGCGCAATGCCAAGCGGCACAGAAAAAAAGTTTTTAAAAGTTAAAAAAAAACCCCGATTCCCAGCCCTAAAAGTAGGCGAAAACTGTCTGAGGGAGGGCACCTACCAGGCCAGAAGGGTGGTTTTTTTGGGGGGGGTCCCCGCCCCCCTCTCCTTGGCTATTGCTACTGCTGCGCTGCTGGTACCAGGCTGGGAGGGCGCATCCATTTGCCATGCAGTGCGGGGGATCCAAAATGGCGACCGCAATATTTTTTTTGAAATCGTTGCCCAAAACCCCACCAAAGCACCACAGAAACATGCGAAAATTAGCTATTTTAAATGCTTGAATTTTTACAGTAGCAGCAGTGGGTTTTTCTTGCAAAAAAAAAAGTCTCTGTTGATTTTATTTTATTTTATTTTATTTTTTTACATCTGCACATTTGCAATGATGGGCTCGCCCATGGGAGTGGACTATGCAAATTTTCCACCAATCGCATGGCCACTTGGCCAGGTTGACCACAGAGACTTCTGGGATGTGCCAATCGGGCATAAACAGCCCACTAATCGTAGCCCAAACCCGAAACCTAAGCCTAAGCCTAACCCATACGCCAGTACACTGTCCTTCTAAGTGGGTCAGAGAGGCACCCAGAGGTGCACCCCAATACTCACCCTAACCTCACCCGTAACTAGCCTAACCCTAGCCCTTGCGCTAACCCATCTTAACCCTAAGCCAGATCTACTTGCATTGCACTACACGCAAGTACGTGAGACACAGCGGGTGCAAAGAGTCTGCCAGTCCGTCACTTATGGCTCTGGCTGACTCCTGCAGCTCCCTCCAGGAGCCCGCTACCCCCCCAAACCAGTACTAACGAAAAACGAAAAAACGAACCGACTAATTTTTGCAAAATTTCGCGAAAAACGGAAACGAGCCAAAACGGACTGCCTCCGACACACGACAACTCGAAAACGTCATTTTCCCTAGTCATGCCCATCTCTAATTGTGAACGATTTTCTATGTCTTGGTTCAGTCATTAATCCAAATGGAGACTGCAGCCAACGACTCATAAGAAGACTGGGAAAGGTTGAGAAGGCCAATGAAGGAACTAATGTACATATCTAAGTCTAAGGATGTGCTGCTGAAGACCAATACCAAGATTATGCATAACCTTGACACCATGTACTACCAAAAGGAAAAATAAATGCATTCTACAGCAAATACAAGCAAAAATGACTAAATTTAGGCTACTGCTTTTTGGACAAGCGAAACATGAGAAGGCAAGAATTACTAGAATAGACAATACTGATGAGACAAGTGGAAGGCAGTAAGAAAAGGAGAAGACCTAATGTGAGACTGATTAATTCAGCAAATGAAGTTGCACCGTAGCCTTGAATTTTCAAGACCTCAGTAGGGCTTCTACTGTCCGAATTTTTCAGAGGTCAAGAATTCATGCAGTTGTCATCAGTTACAAGAGACCTGATGGCATGTAACAGCATGAGGCCAGAGGTTAATCCTGTAAACACCAAGTTCAGGCTGCAAAGAAAGATTTTTTTCCAATGACAACCTCTCTGTGTTTTATGGTCACTATTTCTGGGTCTTCGAGGGAGATTGGATCATAGAATCATAGAATCATAGAGTTGGAAGAGACCTCAAGGGCCATCTAGTCCAACCCCCTGCCATGCAGGAACCCCATCACAATATTTTCGACAGATGGCCATCCAGCCTCTGTTTAAAAACCTCCAAAGAAGGAGACTCAACCACCCTTTGTGGCAGCATATTCCACTGTCGAACAGCTCTGTCATGAGGTTCTTCCTAATGTTCAAATGGAATCTCTTTTGCTGTAGTTTGAAACCATTGCCCCGAGTCCTAGTCTCTGAAGCCATGGAAAACAAATCTGTTCCCTCTTCAATATGACATCCTTTCAAATATTTAAACATAGCTATCATATCCTCCCTCAGCCTTCTTTTAGAGAGGCTAAATATTCCCAGTTCCCTAAGCCGTTCCTCATAAGACATTTCCTCCAAACCCTCAACCATCCTGGTCACCGTCCTCTGCACCTGCTCGAGGTTGTCAACATCCTTTTTAAACTGAGGTGCACAGAACTGGACACAGTACTCCAGGTGGGGTCTGACCAGAGCAGAATAGAGTGGGACTATCACTTCCCTTGATCTAGACACTATGGTTCGGTTGATGCAACCAAGAATCACATTGGCTTTCCTGGCTGCCACATCACACTGTTTCTCATGTTCAATTTGTGGTCCACCAAGACTTCCAGCCAGATCCCTTTCACAGGTCCTATTCTCCAGCCAAGTGTCCCCCATCCTATATCTGTGCAACTCATTCTTTTTACCTAGATGTAGCACCCTACATTTCCCTCTGTTGTAATCCATTCTGTTAGCTTTGGCCCAGCATTCTAATCTGGAGAGGACTAAGCAACTGTTTCTCAATTCACTGGTCTGCACCAAACTGGTATGCAGAACTCTTTTCAACTCCTGAACCACTGCACCTAACTGAGGGCATGGATCCTTTCCCCTTTTTTGGTAAGGTGATAGAAGACATTTGTGGTTCTTCCCTCAAAACCCTCTATTGAGAGGAATGCTGAATACTCTTTGTTGGGTCTGGCAGCCAATTTTATGCCCCAAAGATATACCAGTGGCTGCACAAAGTAAGTAAAAAGTAATTTTAAAATCAGTTCCGGAAAAAAGGGATATTGGATCAAGTTAATTTCCTTGTGCTAGAAGCCTGCATTGCTCTCTTCCAGCAGTTCTCCATCTCCATCAAGAACTTTGTTGTGATAGCTGGTATTTTCCCCTTATTGATGAGAAAACCAAAGAAGGAAGCCTGAATTAAACTGCAGGAAGGATTATAACCTGGATGTATAGACTATGACCAACTGCTTTTAAAAGAATGAAATAACCAATTTCTCTGACATTCTTCCAAGTGTTATCTCACTTGATTTCAGGGAGACTGATTATTGACCTAGTTTACGGGTAATGTCCATGAGGTCTGAATCTGTCATTGTTCTCCATCCCTGGATTGAGCAAGCCGGTGACTGCAGGGTGAACATGGATTGAGCAAGCCGGTGACTGCAGGGTGAACGTAGTTAGAGTTTGGAGTGCCCAGGGTCAACGTCAGTTTTTGCGCCCTCTCCTCCCCCCAACTGTGTCTCACCAACCCAGCAAGGGGGAAGTCAGATCCTGGGAGAACGGTGGGGGGAGAAGTGTCTTTCCTTCTCATGCCCTCTTTGTGGGCCTCCGTTCCAGTTAAGGCTTTTGTGTGCAAACGGCACAATGTGCGGATAGCACCAAACAGGTGATTTTTTTTCAAGCATCACCTTTGCAGCATGATTGCCCTCCTCCTTTTACCCCAGCTAAGGCTTGGTGATTGTTAGCTCAGGGAAAGGAGGAGAGGGAAGCAGGCGATGAGATTCCCCCCCAAGCACCACCTCCGTTGTACGCTTCCCTTTCCTCCTTTCTCTGGGTTAGTGATCTCCAAGCCTTAGCACTGGTGGGGGAAGGAGGACGGGGAGCAATCAATGGAGGTGCTGCTTGGGGGGGGGGGCAAATCACCTGCATCCCTCTCCTCCTTTCCCTGAGTTAACAATCACCAAGCCTTAGCTGGGGCAAAAGGAGGACTGCTGGCAGGATGGCGCATGGCTTCCTCCTCCTGCTCCACCTCCAGGCATCCTCAGATTACTGCACACCCTTGGGCAAATGCACTCTTCTGCCCCTCCCTAGTTATGTCAACGTAAACATGCCATTCCAAAGGACTATACTATAATAATCAAAAAGAGCTTGGGTGCTATTGAGTGAACCTATATATGCATCTTTAGAAGATTGTCACAGACTATGAAGGCTGCGTGTTAGCTATGAAGGCTGAGCGATTATAGGAGTTGTAGAACAGCCACCTCTGGAGGGATGATAGTTGCCTCAATGCTTAATGCAATATTAATTTGAAAAACAAAATGCATATACAGAAAGATATAGGCTGAAGTAGGGTTAAATTCTATGGACAGTATAGTAGAGCTCCTCTCCCTTTTAGTACAAATGTTACCTACCATATGCCTTTGATGCAGGTAGAACAGGATGAATGCAAGAAGTTTGAATAAAGGAGGAGTAACAATAAGTTACTCAGAAGCAGCCTACCTCTTTTCTTCATTCAACAGGTTGTGGAAACTGATCAAATAACTGCTTGTATTTGTGAGTATCCTGGATCTTGGTGACTATTTCATGGCCACTTCCTTGAACACAGAGTTTACCAGAATGTTTTCATTTGCTACATCCATCATCTCAATAATTGGGCATGATGGCTAAGACTGCTGCGGACTGGAGCTCAAAACATCAGAGGGATATCATATTGAGGAAGGCAGTTTAAAGCCTCTTTTTAAAAATTTTATTGTCTCACATCTGAAAGAACACATACAAATATTGAATTGGATACTGGACATTTCCATGCAATAAGAAATCTATAAGTAAATCCTCTTTGCATATGCATCAATAGTGATGTATCCTTTTTTAATATAAGGGCAGTGAATACCTGTAAAATAAATATATCCACCAAATGTTGTTGCCCAGAAGTATGAATATATAATTGTCTCTGCCATCTGTTAATTAGGCTATTTGAATCATTCAACCTTACACATATTTACTTGACTTCTACTTAAAACAGAGCTCACAAATCCTATGCATTCTCTCTGGCAGAAGCAAGCCTGCTAATAAGTCCCACAAGGAAATTAAATGGCCCTGAAAGCTGGTAACCAACCACAGTTTCCTGGATTATGGCATTGGTTCACACTTGTTAGTTCCTTTGAATAGCAGTGATAAAGACAAATAAGAACCATATTGGGGAAAATGACATCATTGTCAAAGGCATGAACAGTTGGCTTATAAATATGACAGGAAGTGAAGCAGATTGCCAGTACAGGTACCCAACTTGAGTTTTTTTAATTGAGAGACCAACTTAAACAGCAGGAGAGTAAATGGTGTTCAAAATGGAGATTAGCAAACGCTTCCTGTGAGAAACTACACTTCATTAGGTCAGAATGAATGTGTAAGGCACATGCACCACACATTCTTGGAAGAACTGCTTACATCTCTATAAAATGTAGTTCTTTTCTCGATTTCATTTATCAGAATAAACAAGCACCAGTGATAGTAAACATAATTATTTGTTCAGACATTCATCCATGGTCGCTGGTAATTCTGACTCACTGAAACATTCTGCACATCCAACAGGAGTCATTTTTAATGGTATGGTTTGGAGAAGTGTCTGTCTGTCTATGGTTAAATGCAATGATATGGACCACATACAATTTCAACATGTGGCAAAATTAGTGGAAAACTGTTCTTTTAAACATTTATAGCACCATAGGGGTATGGTGCAACAACCCATTTTCTTCATTCAAATTTAGGTGTTCCCTTGATAGTAAAGGGCTGATTTGGAAATTGCACGGACAGTGGTATTCCTGAGACTGAACATTTCAGGATACACAAGGCGAGAGACTCACTGGAGATAGGTCTGTCATGTGGAGAACCAGAGAAGCTTAGAAACTCCCTCACAGCCCAAGATCAGATATCTTCTCTGACACAGGGCAAGAGAGGGGTGCAGATGCAACTAATCAAATATCTGATATATCTCAATACTGGATTTCACCTCACCTCTACATGACATAACACTTCTTCAAAGCACTCTCATTTTGTACTATTGAGTAAACTGTTAGGCTGCTGAAGAAATCAAAACCCCAAAGAATTATTACTAAAAATATATATCTGAATTTTCTTTACCATCCTAACAAATGAAAAAGTCAACCATCCGGTACAATTTGGGCATACATTCTGCTGTGTGGTAATTGTGTTTCTTTTTCTTTCCCTTTTGGGCAAGGCACATTAATCATGGACAGTGAAATTCTAAAGAAGAGGAAGGAAATGTAAACATTTCAATAGTAACACACTAAGGCAACAGTATGATATGGAGGGCCACTAGAAGAGCTCAGCATGAAACGTTAATAATGACAGGTGGCACTCGTTTCCCTCACTGTGAGGAATTTTTCACTACCAACTGTACTGAAATTAAATTGCTACGTAGGTCAAAAGCCTGAAGACAGCTTAGTGACAGAATATTATATCCTTAATTAATTCCACTGAATCTAATTTTATCAGCTCAGGGATTTTTTTTAACACTTCCGCCCTTTCATTACTGGGTTTTATATTCCTAAAATTACTGATATTTAATTTCCTGAATTTAATTAGTCTGGGCGAAAAAAGGCACAATGTTCCATTAAATATATGATTCAGAATACTTTCATACCAGGACAGAGGTCTCTCAAGAGCAGCCTGAAGACAGTGTAATCCACATTCACGTGGAGCTGTGGGCCCACCTAGTCCATACACATTAGCACAGGAAACGGTAGTCTGCTGTCTAACTTAAAAGTAGCAGTGCAATTCTGTTTAGAACAGTATCAGCAGGCTAACGTAATAGGAGGACTCCAGTAAAGAAATCTAACACACACACATTGCTTAGAAAGCGCCTAGTGTTGGCTAGCTTGCTGCCTGGTCATCAAACGTTTCTCTCCATCCCTCCAAAGCCTCCATTGGCCACAGGTGGAAACACCTTTCGGTGGACTGCAGGCACCTCAAATGACAACACTGCAGTTGCCAAATCTTTGCACAGTTAAGCTGGCAGAGGACCCTGGCATCGATTCAAGCAATCAAAGACATGCTACTCTTTCAACGATGGCAACCTTCCAAATCTGAGAAGCGGCAGATATAAAGACATGCAAACATTAACACACCCTGTTTCCCTCGGAAACTTGAAACGCCCTGACAAGGCTAGTGAAAAACGAATGAAAGTTGAGTTGATAATATAGAAAGATATATGAATGCTTCATATTATACAGGGTTGTTAAATCAGTCATTCACAACTTTTTTTTGGGGGGTGTTTGGGCGCTACAGCCATAAACACAGTATGAAAGAAACATAGGCCAAATCTGCATTTATAAGGGTGGTGTGTGAAGAATTGTTTTCAGTCTGTGCCCCCCTTAATGCACAGAAGGACCCCTGTTGAGAACTGATGGTTTAGACATACAAAGTAATCTGAATGTCTAAAGGATGTTGCTGAACCATTTAAACAATGCTGCCTGGCCAGAATGTATTGGCTCCATCAGGCACCGGTTAGTGGCTGTCTCTCAGCAATACTCCTTAAGATTTTTTTATCTATAGACATTACAGATGTATACTGGGCTGTAATGCATAAATTGAGTGCTCTTTACTCCTGAGCTGTAGCTCTTTAACTATACAGTAATACCTTGGTTTATAAGTACCTTGGTTTAAGAGTGTTTTGCAATACAAGCAAACATTTCTTCCTAATTTTGCTTTGGTCAATGAGCAGTGTCTTGCAATACAAGCCATGGAGCAGGTCATGTGAACACAAGTGAGACAATAGTGGCACACACACACACACACACACACACACACACACACACACACACACACACACACACACACACACACACACACACACACACACACACACACACACACTCCCCCCCTGCTGGATTGTGGGTGATAGTCTGGAATATTCCATCTCAAACAGCCTCCAAAGCAGAAGGAGAAGAGAGGAATAGAGGTCTCCCTTGCACAAGCCAGGAACATTTTCAAAGGGAAGTGCAGGTTAGGAGTATGTTTTTCCTTTATATTTATATATTTATTTAATTTGTTTTTAGCATAATTTCTAGTCATGAGGCAGCTATTCAAATGTGTGTAGGGCTAAAAATTGCACTTTATTATTGTCACATTAAAAACACAGTGTAAAATCCAGTTGTTACTTCCAGACAGAGCATATTCTGTAGCCAGGTACCTAAACCATGGTGTGGACATGGACTTCTAGCCAACTTCTTTTCTGGATTTTGACATTTTCTGTGTACAGTATGTGGTCTTTGTGGCTCCAGAATGAATAATCTGAGTTGCCATGATTTCTTTTGGGGAAATTTGCTTTGATATAAGTGTTTTGGTTTACAAGCATGTTTCCAGAACAGATTATGCCCGTAAACCAATGTATTACTGTAATTTTTTTAAAAAAACCTTACTTTTTCTTTCAAAACATTTATATATCCTTCTTCATGATCAAGACCCTAGGGCGGTGTATGAAACATCTTAAAACCAAAAATTAAATGTAACACAATCGGATTAGCACACTTTCTGTCTTGAGTAAACTAAACTAAACGTGAAATACAGTAATACCCCAGATAACGAATGTCCCTGATAATGAATTCTTCGGATAACGAATGGAAATTTCTGGGTATAGGGTTGCCTCGGATAACAAATGTTCCCTATGGGCTGCCTCAGATAACTAATGTTTCATAATGCCTTGCAAAAATGTGTACCCAGGATGCTTTGGAGACCCTGTAGTTTGTGGAGGGGAGGGAGAAGTTAGAACACTTTTTTCATGGTGTTCTGGAGCCATTCTGGACATTTTTTGCTGAGGGATTTGGACTTGGAAAACTAGGGAGCTAGCTTTTATTAATCTTTTATTTGCACTTTGGGTGGGGAAAAGCTGGGATAGGCTTGCTAGTTTTATGCTTGTTTTACTGTTTTGATTTTTTTTACCCTTGCACTTTGGGCAGGAAAAAGCTGGGCTAGGCTTGCTGGTTTCATTTCTCTGTGTTTGCATTGCATTGCGGGATGGGGTGTTGGGTGGGGGTTGTTCCAGCACTGCATATCTTTAAAGTGCACTTTATAAAGAGGCCTGAAAAAAAAAACCCCAGCTCCCCCCCCCTTTTGGACTTCCAGAACGGATTAATCAGTTTCCCATTCATTTCAATGGGAAACTACATTTTGGATAACAATTTTTTTCGGATAATGCATTGCCTTGGAGAACGAATTAAATTCATTATCCAAGGTACCACTGTATTGAGATGAAGTGTTGGAAATACACCTGTGCCTTTAATAGAACAGAAACTGAAATGCTGCACTCTTACCTCTTTTTCTTTGGAAACTGAGGAGAAATATGGCAGCAGCATTACATAAGAACACTCCTCAGGCACCATCAGAGGAAAATATATTTTTCCCCACAGCAAGGAGAAGAAATCTAAAATAAGGTTTACAGAGTAATACCAAGTCCCAGTTCAGAAAGAGCAATACAATTAACCATCTAAACATTTAAAAAAAAAACCTCTCACCTCAAATTTAATAATGCCAAATTATAGCCCACTAATGCTGTGATAATGCTTTCTAATGGGATTCTGAGCTACAAGCTGTGTCATTAGTTGTTCTTTTTCACTCCAATCTTTTCCCAGATGTAAAATATTATCCTGCCTAACAGTTTGTGTATAAAATGTTTAAGCAAATTAGAGTTCTTTACACATTCACCTTCTTTCCTTAAAGGTCATACCAAGTTTTCAGCCAAATAATTGCAAAACACTACACACAGTTAAATTTCAGTCTAGTGATTTAAAGGAAAACATTTAAACACTTACTTAAGAAGCTGTATATTAAAGGGCAAGACTAAAGGTATTTGACAAAACTTAAATGAATTAGTTCTATGCCACAGGTTTTTCCCTCTGAGTTCCACTAATTTCAATTGTAACCTATGTACAACTCCCCTCAGTAACTATTGTACTGCATGCTAGAGAGAGAGAAAACATCTCAATTGTAACATCTCAATTTAGTAACAGTTTTACAATAGGCTTTCCAGATTTAGCTTAAATTGCTGTGTACTTGCAAAGCATGTGTTAGCAATTAAGTGTACATCCACTTGTGATTTTGTATTTAACATTGCACAATTGCAATTGTCAATGCATTTTCTCACACTGAATAAGAGCTGAACTTAATATTTATCTATATTAAACAGCTAAAAGTTCAGTGGAAGTAATGTCAACTCCTATATCTTGGAATTGTGTCCTAGATGCTTCTTTATGAAAGTGAATAGCCAGAGTTTACATTATTTCTAAACAAAAGCTCTGAGATCAAATACCCTTGGCTGATTTGAAGCTAAGTGCAGCTCTTATTCATTGTGAGAAGAATGCACTGAAAATTGCAATTGTGTGATGTTAAATTGTGTGTATGTACACTTAATTGCTAACATACTCTTTGCAAGTACACAGCAATTTAAGCTAAATCTGGCAAGCCTATTGTAAAACTGGGTCAACCTACACGTTACAGCACCTGCAGCCCTCAGCAACAGTAAAATATAGAGTGCTTATGCCATGTTTAGCAGACATAATCTGAAAGTATTACCAGACCAGATGCTGGAGAGGTCCATGCTCATGCAGAACTTTTTCATCTAATGGCAACAGTGTTTAAAAACCACCTTAACAGTTGCTTAATGTTTGGATGAGACACAGTGAAATGAAGAAATAAGGAGTCAGCTTGTGGGATCTTCCCTTGTGTCCTATCATATTGTGGAGAGTAGAGAGCAGAAAAGGATATTCTGTGTAGTAGACCATTTTGACTGCTGCAATTGGTGTTACCAACATTTAAGCTGCTCTTGGCTATGTAAAGCTTGGCATCCTTTTTTCTGCTGGGAACGTGGGCAGGATATTGTGCAGCAACATAGGGCCTATCCCTGCCTTTATAAATTGTGGTTGCAGAAGCCGGGTATACCAAATCCCAGAACCAGAGTTTCTTTGATAAACTGAATCTATTTTTCAGTGGCCATGCATCTAAAAGTGAATAAGCACATTGCTGTGTGATTAGGATATACATCTGTTAAACTATTCTGCCCCTAAGCCTCCTTCTGTCACTCTGCAATGGAGATTTACTGGGAGGACAGAAGTGTTAGAGGAAGTATCTCCCCACCGCCACCTCCAATCTAAGCATGGAAGCATACAGAACTAAGGTAAGAGATGACAAGATGTTAAGCACTAAGCAGTTGTATTGCAGAACTCTGTGTCACTGAAAGGAGGAAAAGAACAAAACCAGATCAATATCACAGAAAGGAGGAGAAGGTAAAACCAGATCAATCAGCTTGTCTTACCACTTCCTGCCCTCCACTTTGGCCTGAACCAGACAGAAATGTAATTCTGTCCAGTATGCCTTTGATGAGGATCTAAATACTTTAGCAGGGGAGAAAACGTATACTCTTAGGTGGCAACCCTATACCTACTGACCTTAGAGTAAGCATCATTTGGACTCTGCCGTGAGCCTTATTTCTGAGTAGTTATATACTGGTTTGCATTGCTACATTTCAATTTCCTTTGTCCTGAAAGTGCAATATTAAATTAACCATTAGACAACAAAACACATGAACAAATGTGCCTCTGCATTAATGTCTATTGACTCTGCTCTGGGAAAAGATTGATTCTTCTACAGACTTTGTCTGCATTTTGGGGTTTTTGGGGTTTTCATGGATTGAAAACCCCAAATTGAAAACCCCACTGCAGTTAGGAATATCCCTGAGAAAATAAAGGCATGATGAGTAGAAGGAACACAAGAATTTTATGAAACTGGTAAGATGGTGGCCAAGGGGGACAACATTCAAATATATTTTATACAACAACCACAGTAGTTTCACCCCCAGTTGCCCCCAACATATGAAGTACAATATTTGGTAATTTTCCATTTTTTCATATATATATATATTCAAATATACTAATAGTCTCAATTAAATGTGACTTGGCCAGCCTACATTTTTGATATAAGGAGTTTTGCAATCAATATCAGATGACATGGGGGGGGGATGAAGAATAATTATGTCTTTGTTTTCAAAGGACAACCAAACAATCTACAAACAGCATAATTTGTCTTGAATATGAAAAGTAGCAATGTTAAATTTTGCAAACAATGGAAGGGGGCGGGAAGTTTCAATTAAATTACACAGCATTCAAGTGGCAGATAATTTGTTGTTTTTCATTGATATTTTAGTCTCTTTTACTAGTTGCGAAAACAGCTTATAAATGGGTGTTGAGTTTCTAGAAACAGTCACATTGTTTAAAAGGGGGCTGGTCCTCTCAGTTCAGAAAAATCAAGATCAATTTCTACCACCTTTTCTCATGCCTTCTGATAAAAATGAAGAAGACATGGGGGAGGAGATGTAAAAATAGCTGCCAATCAGAATGGTATCGGAAACTGCTCAGCCACTATAAACAACAATCTACAAGCTTGCTCCCCATTTTTGAGTTATCACACCAACAGGAATGGAATTCTGCAGACAAATGCAAAAAGTGCAAAACATTCTAAGTTTTAAAATTCAAATTGAGCAACCTGCAGAGAAGCTGATAAGCTGTCTAGTAGAGTATAAAGTCTACATGGGTCTTAATATCTAGCAGAGGTGGATTATGTATAATGATGAAAAAGGCATAAATATCGTCTGGGTTGAACAAATTCATCACTGTTTTCACCCAAGCAAAAAACACAAAGCTAGAAGTATAGAGTTATGAACACAAATCTCTCAAAAACTATATATAAATATTACCTTTCCCAAGAAAAGTTTCCTCAGATCCTGATATATCATTATTTCAGACCGTAATATGAAGCAGATCAATTTGGTTATATTCTTTGGCAATGGAGAGTGAAGTGTGTGGGAGGGAAACTACAGTGGTACCTCTACTTACCAGCGGCTCTACTTATGAGCAATTTGACTTAAGAGTGGAAAACCGTTGGCGTGGTAACTGCTGCCTTACAAAATTTAGATGCGGTCTGTTCTCCTTGCAGTTTCTTTTTTCATCCCCCCCCCCTTTTTTTATATATGGCTGCTCTACTTACAAGTTGTTTGACTTATGAGCATGCATTTGGAACAGATTAAACTTGTACGTAGAGGTACTACTGTATTATTCTTCCTAACTCTCCTACCTCTTCCTACCTTTTGCCAAAAATGGTCTCTCTCAATTCCCTGAAGTTCAAAAATGCAAGTACTTTGCAAAGATGCAACAAATGTTACTCGTATCTTGTGTGCCATGATAACTTAAGAAGAAACTGTACAAAATGTTTAAAAACATAGTTCTGTTCTTTTTTTGTAGTCTGTTTACTGTCTCTGAATGCAGGTGCTCTACCCAGAAAAAATGACCTTCTGAAGAAATGTCTGTGTGCAAGCACTGGAGAAGGTGAGGCAACATTCAGCATTTGAACTTAAAGTAATTGGATAAGTGATTCACTGCCCTCCATTATGAAGGAAACCCCACCTCTTCTCCAATCACTTCAAGTTGGTGTAGCATAGCTTTCCTCTTCCCCACTTTCTGAGAATATGTGAGTACCACTGGTCCTACCTCGGTGGCACCACTGCCAATTGTGTCACCCAGTAAAAAATTCATGAACTTCAGTTTGGGAGAATGACCAAAAACAGTCTTTATTTTGACCGAAGAACCAACAGGAGCAGGATCATGGTCCTTAACTCCCTGAGAGAGCTTCCTAGGGAGTTGAATTCCTTGCCCCAGGGCATGCCCTTTCAAAAGGATCCTCAGTTAAAACCAGAGGGAACCCTCAGAGTCCCAGTCACACAACCTGAGAGGAGAGTAGGAATCCTGGCCCTGGTCAATGACTTTTCAAGAATGGCTAGTAAAACTGGGATTGGGGATATTTGTGCTTGTTCCTTTGCTCCTCCAGAAGCCTCTTCTGTCTCTCATGCTGGCAACAGCACCACAGCTGAGTTGAAGTGGATGCTATTGCTCCCACTGGATTAGGTGGACACCAAGGTCACACTGGAGACACAGTAGGCTCCTGGAGTCTTACCCCTGGGGTTGCTCATCCACAGCCTGTACTTTTTGCTTGGGGCTTCAGAACTTCCCCAGGGCTTCTCTTCCTAGGCACTGATTTCCTCAGCCATACAGATATGGGAACCCTAAGCATTGGCATATCTTCTTCTGGCATTTCTGTTTTACTTTCCATTTCCTTAAAAGAAGCTCCTGAGCTCTTCCAGTCAACCCCTTTTACCCTAGCCTCTGTCTCACCTCCCCCCCCCCTTGCTGGTGGTCCTCATCAGCCAGTTTGCTTTCAGATAGCTGTCATCCTTCCTCCTTGCCTGGGAGCTACAGGCTCTGATGGCTTAGGGCACTGCTAGTGACCTCCCCACATCCCATCATACCGATTGCCATGAAAGTTCTAAGTCAGTGGTTCTCAACCTATGGGTCCACAGATGTTCTTGGGCTGCAACTCCCAGAAGCCTCCACCACTTGCTGTGTTGGAAGGGGTTTCTGGGAGTTGCAGTCCAGGAACATCTGGGGACCCACAGGTTGAGAACCACTGTTCTAAGTGAATCTAATGTGACCTTCCAGTAATATCGTAACACTAATGAGGGATTCTTTAGAAGGAATCAAACTGTTGGCTCTTGATCATTTTTTGTTTCAACAAAAAGGCTTTCAGAAGCCTGAACAAGGGCAAACACTGGAAGAAAAGAAGCACCAATGTTCTTAAGAGGCAGTTGAAAAGGATAGCTAAAAACTTCCCAGACCAATTTCTGCTTGTTCCAGTTTTACCAATTGGCTACTATGTGAAAGAAAGTTTGCTGATGTCCTGAGCTAAGAAACCGGTTAAGGAGCCACACAGAGGTTGATAACATTCTATGTATTGTATATATATATTTACAAAACCTCATAATGCCACTGTCATTCCTCATGTTGTAACATGCACTATCGTGCAACTTTGTACTCTGTATTCCAAATCTAGCTGCTAGCTGGGCTATATTTATGCATGTGTGCTTTGCATAGCACTCTTCAGGCTTCCAATGGATATTCCACATCTGGGAAGAGGGAATGCCCTGCCCACCTCCACTTTACTAACACCTTATATCCCACCCTGGTGTATCTGTGGAAGCCCTTCATGGAAACTGAATTTCTAATTCTTCTACATTCTGATTTATATACACAGGCACCATGGACACGGAGGTTTTCATTTGTGCCACTTTTGCATGTGGAAAGTGACAAGAGAGACTAGAATGCCCCTCCTGTTGAGTGACGTGTGCACACACACACACACAACCAGCCCTGTCAAGAAATTAAGCACCAGAATTCCACAAAACTAATGAAGATATTGGCCTATCTCATCTGTCAGTGACAAAAAGGGAACATGCGGCTTTAAGTAAGTGTGTCAGTACTTTAACTGTTCCAACTACTTCTAAATCTGAAAGGACCAAGATTTGAAGAAAAGTAACAAAAATTTTTCTGAGATATGAGAGAATGGAGCATTTTTGTGAATTCACGAGGAAGAGAAGATAGAAGGAGGGAAGGAAGGAAATTTCAGCAAATTGGTTTACTTTCTCACATCCAAGGGCCACCTTTCAACCAGCATGTCAAAAGCATTTATTTTAGTACCAACTTATCTTCAGGGTTGCTGCCAAGGCAAATCATCTGGCTGCAGAAAAACAGAACATTTTATAGAAGAATTTATTGTGTCTGTATCTGTCTGCTTATGTTGAAGCGATAATGTATTTTAAAGCATGCAATTTTGAATCCAAACAGGATTACTCCCAAGGGGGAAATGGGATGCAGAAGACAGTTGTCATTTTCTAAACATCTCAGGTGGCTAGCCCATTTCATCAAGCATCTCATCATCCTCAACATCTACCAGATGCATTGTGTCTCAATCCACCAAGCAGGTCAAATGTTGAAGAACAGACGGACGATTCCACCTGGGCTTGATTAAAACTTTGAACCAACCTGCATTTTTCAAAGTATCTCATATTGGATGAAGAACAGCACTGGCATCTGCAAACTTCTGTTGACAGGATGTTTTGACAGTTTGTAATTCGTATTTTTAAAAGCCAGGCTAAATAACATTCAGACTAACACAGTCTGCCTGAGAAATGTCAAGTGCTTTTCTTCTTTCATGTTTATTCCTGTAACAGTCACGTAAAGAAATATTTCCTCTTTATTTCAGAGAGGAACCTGATTCCCCTCTAAACACACTGCCAGAATAGATAGCTAAAATACTTCCTACATGTTCACAAAAAATTATGATGAAAACCTAACAGATGTAATCTTCTACAAAAACATGTCTGGCTAAACTACTTCCATAACTATCAGTATACACCAGGCATGTCCAAACTTCATCCCTCCCGATGTTTTGGGCTACAACTCCCAGAATTCCAAGCCTGTATTTCCAATGGCAAAGGACTGTTGAAGTTCTGGTCCAAAACATCTGGAGGTTTGGACATGCCTGGTATACACTGTATATCATATTCTCAATTTGTGATTTAAGGTGGATCCATTTAGATTCTGCAGCAATATGGTTGTACTAAAATAGCAACATCTGACGAAACGTGACCACATCAGTGATGGCTACTTTTCACTAGTGGTCCACACAAGTGTGATACACATGGGCACACTCCATTTGAACACCTCCATCTACAGGAATGTGTTTGTCTAGAACTTTCAAGCATTTTAACTAAGCCAGGGTTATGTATGAAGGCCTAACTGCCTTATAGGTACTTGTGCTAAAGAAGGCAAATTAGTCAGTAGAGTTCTGTGGCTGCTTGTTGCTAGGAGTAAATTGGATCTATAGAGGTGAGGCAGGGAGATTTATTTTGAAAAGCTACATATAGCTTCCAGTTTGGAGAAACATCAATCAAAAGAGCAAAGAGGGGCCATCTGTCAAGAATTTTTCTTTTCTTTAAATAGACAAGATAGAGCTTTTGAAAGAAATTATACTGCTGTTTTTCCAAATATGTAAAGGTTTACAGTACTGTATTCTAATGCTGGATTCCTTCAGACACAGTTCAACCTCAGGCTAATTTAAATTCTTGACATGGAGACCTGAATAGACCATTCTCCAAATAAAACAATGCAAGCATGTAGGTCCCTTCTTTGGCTCATTTTTAAGAAGCAGCTTGCCTTTCTCTATCTCTGATCTGTCGTTGCTAGCTTTCCCCAGCCAGAATGATGAAAATGGAGGAGGTAACATGTAGGGAACAAACAAGACAACATGAGGTTGTTCTCTGCTCGCAGGTTCATAATAAGAACCCAGCTGACTGCAGATCATGGCCATGAGCCAGTCCAAGAGCAGGAGATGCCGTGGAGTCACTGGTTGCAGCCTGGGAGTGAACTGGGGCTGTACTTACCCAGAGCTAGTGGGAGATGAGAGCTAGGTAAAGGAATACCTGAGTGGGAGTAGGTCTGTGAAGAGTCTCAGTCATCCAGGTGAGTTTATCTGGAAGTTGAGTCATGGTGACTGGACATCCTTTCCTGAGAGACTGAAACATTTCCCTGCTCATCCAAATAGCTTCATCAGTCTGAGAAAAGCTAGTTGTGTGTCCTCCATTTTATAGCTCACTTTGACCTCATGTCATCCTGGTCTGAAATAGGCTCCTACGATGAACAATAGCCTTAGGCGGACAATAGTCTCAATTGGCTCATTAGGTGGACAATGCCATAAGGGGCATGAAAATTCCACCTTTATAACCTTCCAAGCACCCATCAATGATGAGTTATTAGCCCTGGACTTACTGTGTGGGGGTAGGGAGGAGAAACACCTGTAATAAGACAAAAGCTTCAGGTGGGGTAAAAAGAGAAGGCTAGGACAAGAGGAGGAGTGGAAGAGGGAGAGGAGGAGGGAGGAGGAGCTGGGCACATTCCCACTCATTGTCGACTCAGAAGATGATGACTCTGGAGCCTGTGCCTGAAGCAGCTAGACACCTCCCCACATGACTGCTGACCTCCATCACAGACACCCAGACCCAAGGAGGTTGTTGTATTGGGGTTCATGAAGAGAATTCATCCCTGGAGAAGGATAAGAATGGACATGGGGGAAAGTCCAGGAAATTTCCATGGGAGATCCAGGGCAGTGCCAGGGACAGGACCTCTCAAAGTCTTCAGTCTGCAGCTTTAGGACAGTTACCCAAACCAATACAATTGGATAAAGATAATTAGAATAGCCTTTCCAAGCCTCCCTCCCCTGGGAACAGGGGGCACAGTCAATAATGGAACATGGGATGAATTAGAAGAGAAGACTCAGCCCTATGGTCATGCCATAAGGGACAGTGGGGAAATCAGAATATAGATATGCAACTGTACTAGTCCAGTGCAAAAGATCTGGTAACTAGGATGAGAAACAAAATTAGCAGGGCAATCCCTGTCAACTAAATAATCAACTTTACCGTGAAACAAATGTTTAATATCATACCAAACTATGCAGGAAAGAAGAACTCAAGTCACATTTGTCTACATGAAAAGCAGAACCTTAAATGGGCTGCAGCAGTAATTTCATAAGCAAAATTCTGACTACAAACGTGAAATTTCTCTGTGTCTCAGGCACAGACTCATAATTTATGTGAGGTCAAATGCACAAATAATTAGTTCAAAAATAATGTGGGGTTGCCTCTTTGTGTTGTTCTAAAAAGGATACAACCAGTGTAAGGTTTTCATTTTCAACTTGGGCTGTATTTCTTTTGCTTTCTATTTCATTTTATTTGTTGCTTCTTTATAGAAAATTCTGATGAGGGCAGAAGGCAGAGAAAATACAATCCAATAACTTAAATATAAGTCAGCGTCACATCAATAAACACTTCAATTCCAAAATGCTTCAGTTTGGCTGACAACAATATCAATGTAACTATCTAAATTTAATCCTATAGCAAAGCTTGTACTAATAATACAGGTGTCAAAAAAAAAGAGTGTGACAACAAAAATTGATAACAGCAGACAATCAAAAAGTTTATTATACTTCACCAGCTTAGACACAAAACATATCAACACTAGAAAAATCCCCAGGCCCACAACACCTACAGAATAATAGAGGAATAGAATCTGGATCCACAACCACCAAGACAAAGCCTTGTACAACTGACTTGTGCTCCCACTGTGAGAACAGAAGACCCAGCCTAAGTTCATTCTCCAACTCCACACGTATCCACTGATTCATTATCCATTGATTCAGTTATCCACGGTTGGCAAAGGAAAAATAAATAAATAATTCAGCAGCCGCAAAGCAAGCTACTGTCACAAAGAGCAGCTGTAAAGCAAGCTACTGTCATAAAACAGCAGCTGTAAAGCAAGCTACCATTACAAACAGCAGCTGTAAAGCAAGCTACTGTTGCAAAACAGTAGCTGTAAAGCAAGTTACTATCACAAAACAGCAGTTTTGGGGACATTTTGGTGTTCTCTCATCCATGGTTTTCATTATCCATGGGAAGGCTTGGAACCAATCCCCATTGGATACTGGGGTCTTACTGTAAATCATTGTTGAATAGTATTGTCAGCATGTAAATCCTACTAATTTAATTTGGCCTAGCAAGTAGATTTAGGTGCACTACATTTGGTAGTGGACTTTCTCACTAGTCTTCAAGTCAGCAATGGGCAATTCAAGAAATAAGTGGCAATTCAGAGTGATGATGTAATGAAAGCCGTTTGAAGGGTATTCCCTTAAAATATGGCCTTGTGAAGAGGGCATGCCTTAACAAAACCATGAAAGCATAATGAGTATTCAAAACCAGAATAGGAAGACTTTGGCACCACTCCCAAATGTTTTGAATAACAACTCTCAAGAGCCTCAACTATCATTTATAAGGGTCAAACTTCTGGTAGGCCAAAAGTTCCCCACGTTTGTGTTAGTGAGATCATGGGATTAAGATCAGATAGGAAGAACTCACTGGGAACCTTATATATACTTTAGTGCCACTCTCAAAACCTCTTTTCGTACACGTTACTAGTGCTTGTAAATAAGGAACCTAGTTGTTATGAGTAGGAATAAGCATAGTTAAAAGTTACAGTCCGGTTGCCATTAGGGCGAAGCGAAACGGTCACGTAGGCTTAGAGAATGTAATCATTTAGAAAGTTTTATAACTAGGCAAAGCCATATAAGGATAGGAGTGTGTTGTAGTGTTGTGATAGGTAGATTGGGAGCCTTCCGTGTGATCAGTCATTGGAGCAGAGGGCCAGGGAGGGACCAAGCATCGGGAAATATAATCTGTGTGTAACCACCATTTTGGCAGAGACAGCACACTTTGGTGTCGTTGCTCTCTGTTGCTGCAGCTTCAATAAATAAAGCCTCGTAAAAGTATTCTCTCTTGTGGTACCATCTTGCTATTGGGGTATCTCCCATTACATAGTGCTGGGATACTGTCCTGAATATATATTGTCATTGTTTGTTAAGATTCTCCAGAAGCAGCTTCAACTCAGACCAGATATGCTGGCTCCTGGACCTATGTTTAAACACCACATACTTATTTCTTGTACAGAGGGGACTTCTACAGACAGAAGCATGGCTGTACCATGGGTGCCCCAGTGTCACCAATTGTTGCAAAGCTATACATGGAAGAAGTGGAGAAGAAGGAACTCAACACCTTCCCAGGGACAACACCATCCCACTGGTTCAGATGTGTAGATGATACCTGGGTGAAAACCAAGACTCAGGAAGTACGGGCCTTTATAGACCACATCAATATGGTGGACCCTAATACTAAGTCAACTAGGGAAGACACCCAAGACAACAGGCTGGCCTTCCTGGATTATGCAGTCATCATCAGACCTGACCATGGCCTAGGAGTAGAAGTTTACAGAAAACCCACTCACACAGATCAGTACTTACTGTTTCCACCATCCCTTACAACACAAATTAGGAGTCTTCAGGACCCTAAATGGCCCAACATAAGAGGCATAACAGCTCAATACCAGAATCAGCAGTGGACCTCCACTTGAAAGACAAAGGGCACTCATTCAAAGATGAGGAAGTACACATAGTAGACAGAGAAGTAAGGTGGTTTGAGAGAGGGGTCGGGGAAGCCCTTCATGTAAGAATTGAAAACCCCTCTCTCAACAGATGTGGAGGGCTCAAGTACAGTCTATCTGCCACTTTTCAGGCTGTGATTTCAACAATAACTAGACAAAACAAAAATACTTCACACCTTTACCACCAAGGCCACATTAGCCATTGTTCACCTTAAGGCTATTGAGTCTGTTGTCTACCTAACGAGCCATTGTTCATCTTATGAACCTTTCAGACCAGGGTGAGAAGAGGTCAAAGTGAGCTATAAAATGGAGGACTCACAACTAGCTATTTTCAGACTGATGAAGCTGTTTGGATGAACAGCGAACCATTTCAATCTCTCAAGAAAAAGAAATCCAGTTGCCACGACTCAAATTCCAGATTGTTATTGTTATATGTCACAAAGTTGGAACTGACTTGGAATGACTCTGATAGGACTTTCAAGTTAAGTGAGATACCTAATTTTAGAACCGTAGAAGCGACCCCACTGTCATTTCTATATACCCCGAGTCCTAGTCTATCACTCTATACACTACACCAGTGATGATGAACCTTTTAGAGACCGAGTGCCCAAACTGTGATTCAAAACCCACTAGTTTTTTTTTTTTGAAAAGTTCCAATACAGCAATTTAACCTGAATTCAGGTGGCTGTGGAGCAGCAATGTTGGGTGCCCACAGAAAGGGTTCCATGTGCCACCTTTGACACCCATGCCATAGGTTCACCAACACTGCATTACACCATATCCCATAACGAATATATACATCAAATTTAATTCAGCTCTTTTAATCTTTGGTGCAAATTTCATGTTACAAGAAATGCATTACAAGCAAGCAGAATGAGAAACAGTTAAGTGGAACCAGGGGGCTCACTGTGTATTTAAACATTCATTCATAATACCATTATACAACCTGTGAAGAGGCTATACATCTTCATGAGACACCTGATAATAAATACTTGGTCAAGTTTCTCTTTACAAAAACAACACATCCATCCCTCACATCATTTAATCAAATGGTTGCATGTCAGAGCACAATTCATTTATGTCATTGCATACTACAACTACCACAATTAACAAACTTTCTTTAAAATGTGGAAGCATTAAACGACACATGCCATTTGCTTGACCTGGCAGTGTCATAAATCTTGTAAATTGTTTGCAATTCTTTTTTCAGCCATATTTAGAGAAAATACCCACACTATGCATTCAATACATAGAAATGATAGTTCCTCCTTTTAGGTATATACTTTTAGCCTGAAACAGTTGAGGCTCAATAATTAATTTAATTCCATAGATCATCTTAATGAAACTAAGTTAATTGAAGTTCAGAAGTCTCTTTTGATTTCAGATTAGAGAACACCAAGATATAGACAGATAACTGGGGCTAAAGGTTTTAACTACTAAGGTGTCTGTAACAGTCATGCAGCTGAATTCCAAGCACCACCTCTGGCGCCCATCTCCTCCTCCAGAAAATTATAGAATCACAGACTCATGAAGCTGGAAGGGGCCCGTAAGGCCATCAAGTCAAATCAACGAATACAGTCAAGGCATTTCTGCCCAGGTGGTTGTCCAAGTTTTTCTTTAAAGCCTCCAGTACTGGAGCACTCACCACCTCTCCCTGGGATTGTATGGATGAATTTATTTCCATGCTTTAAAACGATCAGAAGCCTGTCAAGCACTGAAGGAATGGGTGAATGAGCTTCCTGAGATTTTTTGCTGTCAACAGTATACAGGAATCTACAGGCCCCTAAGTGTTAACATAAGAACAAAATCTTACTCATAGGCTGTAACAAGTTAATAAACCACACTGAGATAGATTTGAGAAAACTATCAGCGACAGTAACCATATATATATTCATTCATTCCTTTACACATTTATATACCACCCATATTCCCAAAGGAACTCTGGGTGGTTTACAACAACAATAAAATAAAAATCAACAATAAAGCAGTGTGTGTGTTATATATACAGTATATATAAAGCAAAGCAAAGTGTTCTGCTTATATACCACCCCATACCACTTCAAGTAGTCTCTGGGCAGTTTTACAGTTTTAATTACAGTCTGCAAGCTACACATTGTCACTCCCCCCCCAAAGGTGGGTACTCATTTTGCCAACCTTGGAAAGATGGAAGGCTGAGTCATCCTTGAGACAACTACCTGGGATCAAACCCCAGGTTGTGAGCACAGTTTTAACTACCTTATTGGCATTTAACCACTGCACTAAATTAAATTAGTGGTTGCCAGTTGGGTCAACTTTTGATTTTCTTTAAACATCATCACAGCTTCTTTCACATTCACATCACAATCAGACTCTGTGAGAGATCCTCCTGATGTTCCCACAATTCTTCAAGCTCTTGAAAACATCCTCCTCCAACACAACAACATTCAAACTGACTCAGGGTTTTTATACACGACCCCTAAGCTGCGCTGCAAATGGCTCCCAGCTCCGGAGCTTAGAAATGTTTTCCCACCAGCTCCGGAGTTTGGAGACAATTAAGTGCGACCCTGCCCACTTTAGCATGACCCAGCGCACTTTTCTTGTACCTTCTCTATGGAGGTGAAAAAAATTTGATGCGGATAAGAGTGCTGGGCTCTCCTGGCTTGTCTGTTTTTTTTTTTTTTGCCTCCCACTCCTTTAAGAGCTCCTTGAGAAGGAATCAGGAAGTAACAGGGCTCGTGGCAAGTTCGACCGGCACCGGCAGGTTAGTAAAGGCTTCTTTTGTCCTTTTTTTCCCTCCCCCCTCACGCCGACAGGAGCAGGAAGTGCTGAGGGGTGGGGACGTAGAAACAGAAACGAACCCCCAAAATCTCTGGTCCGAATTTAAGGGACCAGCGGATCTTAGGGGTCATGTGAAAAGGCCCTCACACTCCTCCTCGACTGTTCAGCCACCCTTCCTAGGATCTCAAAGGCTGTGATGGACTGGGCCAAAGAGCCAAACACAAGAGGGATACTAGAGCTCTCTGCCACAGCATCATTACAGATTCCTAAATACAGTATAATCCAGCCCATTGAAATTGCCAAGACAACCTGGACTACTTCCATTCTGATCAATGACAACTGAAGACTGGCACAGCTTTAAGCATTGCTGTGTTCGAGTTGGAAGGCAAGCAGTTCCTTTGCCTTTGATAATGGCTTAAATATTGGCCCGGTTGATCTTTCGCTCTCCTTTTCAGAGCAAAGTGTGGAAAAACAAACAAAAAGGCTTTTATCCAGAAAATAAATTTTGTTTGACCATCCAATTGTGCAGTGGCAATATTGTGCTTCTACTCCACTCTAGGAGACACTGGCAGCATCTCAAAGCAGCCTGTGCTGGCCGTCTGATGATCAGGAGACTGCTAATTCCATGTTTCTGCTGCCAACTGGCAGGGATTGGAGAGACTGCATTGGTAAGACTCAGTATAGAGGAGTGCTCCACTGCTAATTCGGAAGATGTTCAGGATGATGTCCTGAGAAGCCCTAGAGGGCTTATACTATACTACTCACCCTCCCTTCCTCCCTTCCTCCCTGACAGGTGGGATGCAAGGTACTATCTTTAACCACCCGCATGTCCTTCTAAGCAATTTTGTTCAAGTTAATTCACAAGTCCAGTGGGAGCCAAGAGTGTACTCATCCCCATCCTCTAATGGGATTCACAGTGGTTAGTTAATTACTATGTGTTAACTGTGTCAACATGACTAGTCAAACAGGAAAGCACCAACACAAAAGTTTCAAGTGGCTACCTTGTATTCTTGACAATTTACATGGGAAGCCACTTTATGACTGTGGCATGGAGCCCTCAACAGAGAAAGATAATTCTGCCAGGAACTGCACTTTACAGTGATACTTCAACTTATGAGTGCTTCCACAACTGAATTATTCGACTTACGGGCTCCACTCTGCTGGACAGCTGACTTTGACAGGTCAGACCTGTTAAAGTCAGCTGTCATGAGGAGTGGAGAGCAGTGTTCACTACCCATCGCCACCTCCTCCTTCTCCTTGGTTGCTTCAATCTCTGCAAAAGAGATTGACGCAGTCAAGAAGAAGGCGGAGGTGGCCATCGGCGCCTCCCTTCCAAACCGCTCAGACTGCCCAAAGTTACATCATTCCCTGGGAACTTCAGGCAGCCCAGGCGCCTGCAAGGGAAGCACATACCTCTGGGTAAGATCTTACTTTCATTAACCTGGAGGTAAGTGCTTGCCTTGCTAAGGTGCCCAGGCTGCCCGAAGTTCACTTTTTTTCCTAGGGAACAATGCAACTTTGGGCAGGGTGCCTTGCAAGGGAAAGAGTGGGGGGGGACAGAGGCAGAGATCACCTCCTCCTCCTTCTTGGTTGCTTCAATCTCTTTTGCAGAGGTGTTTATTTTGCAGAATGTATTTCCCGTTTTTAGCCACACTGTGTTTTTTTTCTTCAAAATTCCAAACAATTGCTTTAAACACGTCTTTAAAGGTACAATGAGGAGGATAACTATTGAATATTCAAAGATAACTATAAATGCCTCTATCTCTACAGCAGTGGTTCCCAACCTTGAGTAACTTAGGTATTCTTGGTCAGTAATTCCCAGAAACCCAAGCCAGCACAGCTAAGGCTAACTGCATAAAGGAGTTGAAATCCAACAATTCCTACCAGGTTAAATTTGAAATGCTAAGATTTAATATTAGGGGCACTATGTGGCCCATGTGGAGCTCCATCCATGATTATCACAGGACTGACATTGACAGCTACCATCATCCCTATCACCCAAATTGTCCTGCAGGTCCACATGGATGCCTCTTCTGCCGCTGTGCCCAATGTTCTGGGAGAGTGACACGGCATGGGCACCTGTTCTGCCACCACCCCGATGTTCTGGGAGAGCAACACAATGTGGGCGCCTCTTCTGCCTCCACTCCCAATGTTCTGGATGAATAGCGTGGTGTGGGTGCCTTCTCCTGGCCTGGAGGTAAGGGCAGGTGTGGACGGAGGTTGCGGTCTGGTAGGGGGAAGGCTTCTCTTTTACCCCCTCCCTGGCCACCACTGCCACCTCCTTCCACTTCCCCTCCTCATCACCACTGACAGCCCTGGATAAGAGCATTAGCTCTTATCCACAGATTTCTGTATCCGTGGGGAGTCCTGGAACCAATCCCACGTGGATACGGGGTCCTACTGTATCTTCTAGGAGCTTGGGACTTATTTCCATATTTCCATTTGAAATCTATTATAATGATATACAGTGGTACCTTGCATAAACGAATTAATTCATTCCAAATGAAATTCTGTTAAGCAAACTTACCTTTGTACAAATTTCCCATAGGAATGCATTGAAAACAGATTAATCCCTAATCGTGACTGTTTTTCTTTTGTACAAATTCACTGGGTAGGTGATTCTGTTAAGTGATTTTTTTCTATTTCTGGAATTTTTTTCCTTTAAGCAGATTTTCTGTTAAACAAACCACTTGTTATACGAGGGTCCACCGTATTACTTTTTTCATATATCCTTCTTAAAAATCCAACATGGTGTATAGCATAATAAACCCAATAAAATCTGTTGATAAACAGCAATAATTATCCTCTTACACTACCAGTTGCCAGTTAATTTGGCATGTAATTATATATCTCCTGGAAGTAACCTAGAGAATATATTAATCTTTCAAGAGCATCAATCCTCTTCAGAGCCAGGGTGGAGAGGGAGAGAGAAATCTAATGCAGTGACAACAGCCAAGTGTCACATTTCATATTAAACTTGGAAGACTAATTCACAGCAATTAAAGTTTATCTTTTACTGCACTTCAGAAATAAGATCTTATAAGTATGCTGCCTGACTGGTAACTTGGATTGTTCTCTGCTCCACCAAGGAATACAAATAAAAGGCTATCTGCCAGGTGGTTGTCTAAATTTCTCTTGGATGCCTCCAGTGTTGGAGCACTCACCACCTCTTCAGGTCACAAGTCCCACTGCTGTACTGCTCTAACAGTCAGGAAGTTTTTGCTGATAATTAGCTGAAATCTGGGTTCTCTTCACACTCAAATACCTAACTCATTAAGTCATCCAGCCACCAGGGCACTGTGAAGAATTTACAAAAGAGTCTGTGTCCCAACTCTGTCTCAAGACTGTACAATGTCATAGAAATCCAAACCTTCCGCATCAACAAGTACTGTATCACTATTTCCTTTAAGCAGGTAAGGTTTGACACTTACTGCCATGTTTGGGCTGAGGCTCTTTTTGCACTTCAAACAAAATGTCTGTGAAGATTCTCAGTCATCCAGGTGAGTTTATATGGAAGTTTATATTGAAGGGAGTTTATATGGAAGCCACCAAGGCCATAGCTAATGACCCATACTTTATGGGTTTCAACATCTTAGGCCATTGTTCACCTAATTGCCTATTGAGGCTATTGTCCACCTAAGGAGCCAACTCAGGCCATTGTTCATCTTATGAACCTATTTCAGACCAGGGTGACATGAGGTCAAAATGAACTAGCCCTCCTCAGACTCACAAAGCCATATGGATGTGTGGGGAGACGTTTCAATCTCTCAAGAAAAGAAGTCCAGTTGCCCTGGCTCAACTTCCAGTTCAAACAAAATGGTTGTCAAGAACATCCAGCATAAAAGAAAAACTTACTTGTAAAGTCTTCTCTGGTTTGAGAGTTTTAAGATGGAGCGCTTGTCATAATTTAAGGTGTCTTTTTATAGTGCCAATTTCCTTCTAATTGCAATTATTCATGACTTGCCTGACACCATTAGCATACAGGGCCCTTTACAGAGTAATTAAGTAAAGGACAGATATTCCTTCCTGTGATTGAAGAGGAGACTATGCAGATGGGGGAAGAGACAAGTGTATGTTGAGGAAGCAACTAATGTAACATTTGCAGGACTGTGGATTCAGGTTTTCTTTTAGAATGACTATTAAGGGGTTAAGCCAAGGACTGCCCAGGATGGGTCACACTCACTGTACCAGGAAAAGGATTATTCCCACTCTGTTCTCCGCCAGCCGCCCCTCCAGTTCTGCTCCAGTGGGCTGGGGAAATGCTCAAGAGCAGATTTCCACATCTTATTTTGCTGCAGCAGGGAGGGCTGCTGGGAGCTGGGTAACAATGAAAAGTCTAACTGTGCTGGTGGATAAAAATCAGCACAGCATTGGGTTTAAGCCCTGCCATTTGTCTGCTTTATAACAGCAGGGGCACACATAGTACTATAGATCCTTAAAGACTAACACATAGTCATAAGGGTCCAGGCCCAAGGTAAACCCATCTTAAGAGATCATTTCAAAATCATAAACACTTTGACAGGATCAGGTCCAGTCCTTAATGTCAGTTGCCAAGCTAGAAACTCTGGAGAGCTACTGTCAACTGCTAATGCTCAGCTAAATGAGCTAGCTGCATAGTGCAGTGACTAAAGTTGAAGGCTTGCTACCCCATAGTGTTCCTTGGAAGAAGAGCCAGCCTATGAAGCCTTGGGCAAGATTCAGAGTTCCAGTGTGGCCCCCCAAAAGAGGGAGCAGCAAACCAGTAGTGAGTACCAAAAAAAAAAAAAAAAAGGCCTGGCAAACTTCAAGTTAGAATTGAGCCGAGGGTGTGTAATTATTACATTATCAGATGGACCAAAGCTCTGAGAGCATGAAGTAGATGCCCAAATTTTTTAGTGGCATGGCCTAGGTGGAGGAGAACAAGGTGGAAAAGGAATAAATTTGGGGCGACTGCTTGGCTCCTGAAATTACGGACCCCATAAAACCCACAGGAGGCTGCACCAATATCATCATCAGCCACAGTTGCCATTCTGGTGCAGAAGGCTGTTAGAGCATCTTCTTACACCACTGAGCCTCTCTGGGGAAGTAGAAATGATAGCAGCAAGGAATACGGTTTGTGGCAGAAAGGTAGTAACAGCAGATGCCCTCTCTGAGGGGGACCTCCCTTATGAGGATAGGCTAAAACATTTGGGGCTCTTTAGTCTGGAAAAAAGGTGCCTGAGGGGGGATATGATTGAGACATACAAAATAATGCAGGGCATGAGTAAAGGGGCTAGAGGGACGCTCTTCTCCTTCTCACAATATACCAGAACTAGGGGACAGATACTCAAAGTGAGGGAGAACAGACAAAAGAATTTTTTTTTACCCAGTGTGCTGTTAGTCTGTGGAACTCCCTGCCACAGGAGTCCTTTCTCCAACATCAGCATCCAGAGATTTCTAATCTGCGGCCAGCACATTCCATCTCTCTACACTTTCCCCATCTCTGCTCAAACCAGGTTTCCAGCTGCCCTAATTTGAGACAGAAGGAACAGCAACAACAAAAGCAGGCAAAAGGGGAACAAATGTGTTACTATATATTATTCAGCCCCAGCTGAAAAAAGAAACCTGTCAAGTGTCACAGCATTTGCTCAAAGGTAGATTAAAAGTGCACTGGCATTAGACCATGAAAGGAATGGTAGCAGGTTGCTTTCAAGGAGGAGTTTTTTATTTGAAGAACCATGGCATTAATGAAAAGCCAGAAGAAATCTGGCATTAATAAAAATTATGGATCTGAAAGGTTGGTGTGTTTGGGGAAAACACATTTTCCTATTTCTTGACAAGACAGGGCATCTTGATACATGAAGAGAACTGGTCAAGAATAGAGATGTAAAATTTCTGAAAATTATGAAGCTCAGAAAAAAAATCAATTTTCCCTGTTTTGTTTTTGTTTTTTTAGAAAAAAACCAGAATTTTTAAGAAAAATTGAAAAAAATTGCTACATTAGCACTCCCTCCTTTTTACAGCTTGAAAGTCATTCTGTTACTTTAGGAACATAAAATATGACTATGCTGAATTTGACTTAACATAAAATTATCACAACTCACATATTAAAATATAGTGTATCCAAACAATTTTTACAATCAGAATTTACTTTTTAAGTAATATTTATTTGTAATTGTAGGTAACTGAGTAACAATCTCCTGAACTGTTTACTGTGAAATAAAAAGAACTCCAACAAACCAATTTTTAAAAATCCAGAATTAATAATCATTCATATTTCCTCTCCACACTATTAAATGAAAATAAAATGAAAACCTCATTCTCATAAAAAGAACTGAAGAGTGGGGAAATATATAGAAGTAAATGGGATGAAGTTTCAATGATTTTTTTCCCGAAATGATTTGGAAAACATTTGAGCATCCTGTCTTAAGATATTTTATTCATCATGCTAAAATAAAACATCCCATAATTATTTTTTCTTTTTCTTTTATCAATTTTTCCATTCCAATTTTTCCAAAAGTCTTTAGGAAAAATCTGGGGAAAACACATTTTTTTCCTGAATTTTTCTGCCCCCACCCCGGCCTTCACATCTCTAGTCAAGAATTCTTTGGTCAAGGTGTGAGTTTTACTTTCCACTGCAAAAATGACACCAGAGTGGTTTTTTCTCCTTCTCTTGTGCATTCTGTATTTCTCAGAACTGGGTAAAAATCTTACAGGAGTCTTGTTAACCATGAACATTGACATTAGCCCCCCCTCAAATCCCAGGCCAAATTTTTACAACCCCTTCCTAGCTGGAAGTTGAGTCAAACAGCTAGTGCAAATCCTCCATTTTATAATCAGCTTTGACCAAGGCCATAGCTAACGACCCATTCTTGATAGGTTTCAGCACCTTAGGCCATTTTTCACCTTAAGGCTAGGGATACTATTGTCTCCCTAACGAGTGTATTCAGGCCATTGTTCATCTTATGAGCCTAATTTAGACCAGGGTGACAAGAGGTCAAAGCTGACTATAAGATGGAGGACTTGCACTAGCTGTATTCAGACTGATGGAGAACAGCGAAACGTTTTTATCTCTCAGAAAAGAAGTCCAGTAGCCATGACTCAACTTCCAGATAAACTCACCTGGATGACTGAAAATCTTCACAAACCCCTTTCTAGCATTTTGCAGGGCTCCCCAAAATGGTACAACTGGCCAGGGCTCTAGTGAAGAAAATCCAACATTGTTCTTTTCATTCCAAAACTAGACCAACGTTTTACAGTTGTTTCACTGCCCATTCCTGGACAAGTGCCGTGTTTTGGATTCCCCCCTCCCCAAACTGAGGAAACTGGCACGCCAGGAGGCAGGTGTCTATACAGCATCGCAATATTAGCTCCATGTTTGTTATCTCAAACCTATATCAATATTATACCAGTTAGTCAAGCCTACAGATGCAACAATGGTTAAGGCGCAATGAGAAATGGCTACACCGCTACCTTTGGGTTTACTACGGAGGAAAGCTTCTTGGCTCTCCATCGCTTTTTTGTAGAGTTCTTTTGATTGGAAGGTTTCTTCTTTTATGCCACTCTCTTATTAACCCAAAGTACGCTCCAGCCCCCAACCCCAAGAACAGAAAATTTGGAGAAAATCAAACGGCAAAACAGCACATCTTGGGAAGCGAAGGTTCTCTGGAAAAGACAATAATGCTGGGAAAGGTTGAATGGAGCAGGAAAAAAGAAAGGCCAACTATGAGGAGTGACTTTCTAGAAGAAGCCACAGGCTTGACTTTACATGAGCTGAGCAGGCTGGTTGAAAAGATTGCTCATTCATGGAGTCACCATAAATTAGAGGCAACAACAATTAAATATGTTTTTCTTCCATGCTGATGGTGCCTTTTTGGGGGGCTTTGCAATTAATCACAGAACAACCTACTTCTCAAAAGTAACTTTTCAAACTGTGCAGGAGGCTGGAGAGGAAACTCAGCTGCTACAAATAGTGCCAAGGCTTTGCAGCAGGAGATCTAAGAATAGGATTCAAGATTTGTATTAATAAATCTGCAAATACATACTTCCATTTATACTTTGCAAACACAAGTTAAGCAGTAACCAAGGAAAAATTCAAAAAGCTGTACTGTCATCATCTCTCGCCAGAAAATGCTGGGAGTTAATGTTAGATAATTATACAAAACTATAATACAAAATTCATTTCCTGATTGTTGCACTCGTTTGCTGCATTAGTTCTGTTTTTATTGTAAGACCCTTCTGCTTTGCTTTTGGCCACCTTAAATTAGAATTTTAATGATTTTTCCTCTAAAGGAAAACAATTACATTAATTAGGAAGAATTCAAAAATGGCAACCTACATATGTATTTCTCTTGCATAATGCAGCCTGCAATTAAGAAGTTTGCAAACCTCATTCACTAAATTCCATTATGCAATGCGGGGAGAAATTCAGAACTAACTCAAAGGAAAGCAAATAGTAAAAACCATGCAAACCAATGGAGCTAAATCCAAGATATTGTGAATAAAAGGCTGAAATATCAAGCAAAGAAAGAGTAATTTCCTATTGTGGTGCAGTGGAAAGGTTTTGAGAATAAAAGTTTTCCATTTTTCAAAGCAATACACCAAACATGGCTTTCCCTCCCGACAGAGATTCATATGATACCCAAACTGTGCTCTTTACTTGAGCAGCTTTTAAAGCTCATCAGCATTTGTGTATTTTTTTAAATTATAACAGACTTAATTTGTTTTCCTACCATACATATTTGGTGATATAGCTGACTGCATACCACCTAAAATTATGTGTAGAATCAAGATCAATATTAAATATTTTAAATGACAACTATAATTCCCTATTAATTGCTCCTCGTCATCATAAGTTTAAAAATATCCTGTGGTATCAGCTGATTTTGTATTGCTAATTGGAATGGTTCCCACTCTGCTATGAGGTCCTCCTCTACCATTTTGGCATATAAGAATGCAAAAGCCATGTAGCAAGGGTGAGAATCACATGGGAGGATCTAAATGAACCACAGCATCCTTTGACAGATGTACTGTACACCTGCCCTACCCACATATGACGGCAACCAGATTGCTAATTTTTGTTGCCACTGCTATTCTGTGTTCACCTTCAACAGCAGCCTGAATACATAATGTATAGTGGCCAGAACCCTAATGGTATCTACACAAAGTGTGGATAATTGATAGTAACAGCTAATTGTGGCTAACTAATAAGATGCTGAGATCTATTCTCAGTTCCATGCCAGGTTTCATGCCTAACTACACAGCTGAGATGTGTCCAGCACCTCACCTTGTTGATAATTTGCAGTTAATTGTCAAATTATGCAGATTTTATGCAAACACCAGTTCGATTCTGGCTGATGTATCTCTAGGCTCTCATGTGCTAATGAATGTAGATGATGCCACCACCATGGGCTCTTTGAGGCAATGCTTATACTGAATTAGTCAGTTCCATATCTGGCAAAGCTTTTTATTCCTACGTCATTGCAGCAAAATGGATCAGGAATGAATGCATGTATTTCCATTTTTCTCACAAAATCCATGATTGGCCCTAATTTACCCCTATTTGCTCATTCAAAAGGGCAAATCATTGCTGTGTATAGCCATAAGAACATAAGAACATAAGAAGAGCCATGCTGGATCAGGCCAAAGGCCCATCTAGTCCAGCATCCTGTATCTCACAGCGGCCCCACCAGATGCGTTTGGGAGCGCATTGGACTAGATATCTGTCTCCTGATACCACTCCCCTGCATTTGGCCCTTGAAGTACTCTGGTTTCTCCATCATGGTTTGTAACCTGTGATGAACTTTTCCTCCAGGAATCTGTCCAATCCCCTTTTGAAGGCATCCAGGCCAGATGCCATCACCACATCCTGTGGCAGGGAGTTCCAAAGACTTACAATGCGCTGGGTGAAAAAATATTTTCTTTTGTCAGTTCTTACTCTCCCAGCCTTCAATTTGAGTGTATGTCCCCTAGTTCTGGTATTTTGGGAGAGAGAGAAGAGCTTCCCTCTATCCACTTTACTCATACCCTGCATTATTCCACTTTACTCATACCCTGCTTTATTTTGTATGTCTCAATCATATCCCCCCTCAAGCGCCTTTTTTCCAGACTAAAGAGGCCCAAATGTTTTAGCCTTTCTTCATAAGGGAGGTGCCCCAGCCCAGTAATCATTTTAGTCGCTCTCTTCTGCACCTTTTCCAGTTCCACTATGTCTTTCTTGAGATGCGGTGACCAGAATTGTACACAATACTCCAGGTGGGGCCTTACTATTGTTTTGTATAATGGCATTATAATGTTGGCTGTTTTATTTTCAATCCCCTTTTTGATAATCCCTAGCATGGAATTGGCCTTCTTCACCGCTGCCACACACTGGGGAGACACCTTCATGGAGCTGTCCACCAACACACCAAGATCTCTTTCCTGATCCGTCACGGATAACTCAGAGCCCATGAGTTGATAGATGAAGTTTGGATTTTTTTGCCCCAATATGCATTACTTTACATTTGGTTACATTAAAACACATTTGCCATTTCTCAGCCCATTCCCCCAGTTTGGAGAGATCCTTCTGGAGCTCTTCACAATCTTCTCTGGTTTTCACCACACGGAAAAGTTTTGTGTCATCTGCAAACTTGGCCACCTCACTGTTTATCCCTGTCTCCAGGTCATTTATGAACAGATTGAAAAGCACCGGTCCCAGGACAGAGCCCTGGGGCACACCGCTTTTCACTTCTCTCCATTGTGAAAATTTCCCATTGACACCTACTCTTTGTTTCCTGGATCTCAACCAGTTCTCAACCCATAAGTGGACCTGTCCTCTTATCCCCTGACTGTGCAATTTTCTCATCAGCCTTTGGTGAGGGACTGTGTCAAAAGCCTTTTGAAAATCCAGATAGACTATATCCACTGGTTCACCCAAATCCACGTGCCTGTTGACCTTTTCAAAAAATTCTAAAAGGTTTGTCAGACAAGATTTACCCTTACAGAAGCCATGCTGATTTTCTCTCAGCAAGGTTTGTTCTTTTATGTGTTTTAAGATTTTCTCTTGGATGGGGCTTTCCACCATCTTCCCTGGGACAGATGTAAGGCTAACTGGCCTGTAGTTTCCTGGGTCCCCCCTCCTTCCTTTTTTAAAAATTGGTGTGACATCTGCCATCCTCCAGTCCTCTGGCACTGTGGCAGTTTTAAGAGACAAGTTGCATATAACCGTTAAGAGATCTGCAATTTCATTTCTCAGTTCCCTAATAACCCTTGGGTGGATGCCATCTGGGCCCGGTGACTTGTTAATTCTCAATTTATCGATTAGTCCTAAAACCTCCTCTCTTTTAACCTGTATTTGATTTAATTCTTTAGTCAAGAGGGGCGGTTCAGGCAGCAGAATCCGCTCAAGGTCCTCTGTCGTGAAGACAGACGCAAAGAAGTCATTCAATTTCTCTGCAATGTCCAAGTCCTCCTTAACCTCCCCTTTTCTTCCCTCACCATCCAGAGGGCCAACTGGTTCTCTGTCAGGTTTTCTACTTCTAACATATTTAAAGCTTTTATTATTACCCTCTATATTGCTAGCCATGCGTTCCTCAAAATCTTTCTTTGCCTCTCTTATCATCTTCTTACATTTCTTTTGCCAGAGTTTGTGTTCCTTTTTATTTTCCTCATTTGGGGAGGATTTCCATTTACAGAAAGACCTCTCCTTGTGCTTTAGAGCCTCTCTAACTCCACTCGTTAACCATGTCGTTGTCCTCTTGGACTTAAATGAGCTCTTCTTTCTTTGTGGTATGCACTTGTGCTGGGCCTCTATTATTGTTGTTTTAAACAGGCTCCATGCACTCTGAAGAAATTGGATTCTTCTAACTTTCCCTTCAATTTCTCTCTAACTAGTTTCCTCATCTGAGGGATGTTTGCCCTTCGAAAATCAAGGGTTTGTATGTCTGATTTGATTGACACTCTTCCTCCGACATGCATGGCAAAGGAAATTGCAGCATGGTCACTGTTTCCCAGAGGCTCAGTGACATTCACATCCGTGACCAGGTCCTGAGTATCACACAGAATTAGATCCAGAGTTGCCTGTTCTTGGGTGGGCTCCATGACAAGTTGCTCTAAGGCACAGTCATTCAGCAAGTCGAGAAACCCAGTTTCTCTTTCTTGCCTGGAGCTCGCATTGGCCCAGTCAATGTGGGGATAATTGAAGTCCCCCATGATTACTATCCTGTCCCTCTTAGCCACCTCCATGATTTCTCTCCTCATTTCAAGGTCCCCCTCAAGTTTTTGATCTGGTGGATGACAGAATACTCCAACTATCACATCACTCCTGGGACCTGGTAGTTTAACCCACAGTGATTCTATGGTGGGTTAGAATCTCTGTCCATCTCCATTCTGCTGGATTTTACCCCTTCTTTGACATAGATGGCCACTCCTCCTCCAACCTGCCCCTCTCTATCCCTTCTATAGAGTTTATAGCCTGGGATTGCTGTATCCCACTGGTTCTCCATATTCCACCAGGTTTCTGTTATGGCTATTATATCTATGTTATCCCTAGCTGCCAAATGTTCAAGTTCTCCCATCTTTGCTCGGAGGCTTCGAGCATTGGCGTAGAAGCACCTGTACAGTGGGTCCTGCAAAAACAGCTGCTGCCTTGTTCTTTCCCCCTCACAGCTTTTATTTTCAGTAGTAAAACTGTCACAGTCCATTATTCTCCCAGTGCTAATACCTGCTATGTCATCTCTATGTGATTCTCTACCCTCTCCAACCTCGTTCCCCGAGGATGAGGTGTTCCGAACTGGATGCCACTCAGCTCCTGTCGGCTTTCCCCCAGTTATCAGTTTAAAAGCTGCTCTGCTGCCTTTTTGAGGTTGAGTGCCAGCAATCTGGTCCCATCATGATTCAAGTGCAACCCATCCCTCCTGAACAGGTTTGGCTTGTCCCAAAATGTTCTCCAGTTCCTGACAAATCTAAAGCCCTCCTCTCGACACCATCGCCTCATCCATGCATTGAGGCTTCTGAGTTCTGCCTGCCTGGCGGGTCCTGCACGAAAAACAGGTAGCACTTCTGAAAATGCTACCTTGGAAGCCCGGGACTTCAATCTTCTACCTAACAACCTGAATTTGGCTTCCAAGACTGACCGCTTGGCCTTCCCGACATCATTGGTACCAACGTGTACCATGACCACTGGCTCCTTCCCACTTCTCTCTAACAAGCTATCTAGATTTCTCATGATGTCTGCAACCTTTGCACCTGGCAGGCAAGTGACCATGCTCCTCACAAATCCATCCCTCTGTATTTCTAATTATAGAATCTCCTAGTACAAGGAGCTTCTCTCCTGCAGCCTGCTCATCTGCATGTACCTGATCTTGTATCTCATCAATAGTGATGAGGGAGAGATCCTCAGGTGGAACCAATTGTTCCTCGGTGTGTGCCTCATGAGGTGTGATGAGGGAAAGAGCCTCAAATTGATTGTGCAATATGACTCTCTGAGCGATCCCTTGGCCTTCTACTCCTTTGAGTCACATTCCTCCACCCATCTACCTCCTGGGTTGGAGAAGTGATTACATCCTCAGAAGTGTGCCCTGTCTCTTCTTGGACCTGGATAGTCTGTTCCGCTATGTCCAAGAACCGCTCAAGCTCCTTAATATGTTGCTGGTCCGATATGCGAGCCTCTAGCTGCTGGACCTTCTCTTCCAATAGCGCAACCAGCTTGCACTTGCAGCAAATGTAGTTCTGCACACGCTCTGTCAAGATGACAAACATGGCACAAGTACTGCAGGTAACTACAGCTTCTCCCTCCAACTCCATTTTAACGAGTGCAATAAAATGTATTCAAGGTCTCAAAAATGTAAACTTACACTAATTTTTTTTATCTAGTAAGACTATTTGCTTCTTTTGTTGTTTATTCAAGATCTAACAGTGTAGGGGCCGCTAAAGCACTTGCTAATGTGCGTAGGATCTCCTCAGGAGTAGCTTGGCTTGGGAACTCAAAGATACCCACAAGAAATATTTTTTTTTTAGTTTGCACACGCCGTCAGGTGCGTGCTGCTGGGAGCAGCTATTTAAAGATAAAACTCCACCCCTTACTTCCTGCAAGGACAGGAAGTAAGCTCTATGCCCTCTGGCCGTGTGCTTCCTCTATAGCCGTGTGCTTCCTCTCACAGCCGTGTGCTTCCTCTCACAGCCTGCTTCCTCTCTGCTTCTCTGCAAGAAAAGGACTGGGAGGCTGCTGGGAGCAGCTATTTAAAGATAAAACTCTGCCCCTTACTTCCTGCAAGGACAGGAAGTAAGCTCTATGCCCTCTGGCCGTGTGCTTCCTCTATAGCCGTGTGCTTCCTCTCACAGCCTGCTTCCTCTCTGCTTCTCTGGAAGTCTGTTACTACGGTGGTACCTCTGCTTAAAAGCAATTTGACTTAAGAGAAGAAAACCATTGGTGTTTTAACTGCCGCCGTACAAATTTTAGATGCAGTCTGCTCTACTTACAAATGTTCTTTTCTTAATTTTTTGATTGATTGATTGATTGATTCAATTTTTTAGATATGGTACATCCAATCTCAACTGATTTTGGAAGTTAGCAAGGTCAGCCCTGGCTAGTACTTGGATGGGAGACCACCAGAGAATACCAGGTGCTGTAGGCGCCTGCAGTAGGAACTGGCAAGCCACTCCAGTATTCCTGCCAAGAAAACCCCATGGACATGGGGTTACGAAGAGTCGGTCACAACTATAATGAGACAACACACACACATGCCTCTACTTAAGAGTTGTTTGACTTAAGAGCATGCATTCAGAATGGATTAAATTCATAAGTAGCAAAACATGTTAAATATTATAAAAACCTAGCACTGTTTGGATCATTAGTGCTAGCATCCTGCAGTTTGAAATGCCAACCTATTGTTCATTTACTCCAGAGTAAGGATTCTAAGCTATATAGTCACAGGGTGGAAGGCCATGGCCTAGGGATAATGACGTCCCCAGAGACAAGCCATCAGATAGAAATGTATTCATCTTCCAGCCTGGCTTTGAAGTTTATTGTGATTATTACCCTATATTATACCTAGAGAATTATTTTAGTGATGACAGGAAGACAGGATACATAGTAAATGGACCCTGAATTATTAACGTCACATTAGAGAAACCAGAACATTCCAGCATCTCAGCATTTCTTTGATGTGTTCTTGTTGGCACTTAGATGAACTAGTTATTAGTGTTTTTAAAGTGATAGTTTTCTACTAGACAGCAATAACATTGTCTGGCTTCTACGGACTACTGGCACGTCCTTCAAACCTTGTGCATGAAGAAGTTTGTTTTTCCACAAATGAAATAACCAGGGTAAATCACTGCTACCAACTTCCTCCTCAATGTAAACCATGCACTGTACTTAAAGGTGCAGTCAGTAACCATAGTGGCAATCTTCACACCTTCCCTCACAGCAAGGCAGAATTTGAATGACAATTCTATGTGCTCTCTTTCTGTACTCCAAGCTGTTGGAGAAATATCCCTCCATTGAGGCAAATAAAAGGGTATGGAACTAGAAAATATAGACTGCTGGAGGAATGAGAAAGAAAAGACTACACACATTTCTCCAGTAGAAATGGAGTGTGCTAGAGAAACAGTGACCATTTTATGGGGCCCAACAGAAAAGCAGATTATAAAATGGTCGCTCTCCTGAAGGGAGTTAACAGTTTTTATATTAACAGAGCATTGCTATCAAACCTTTAATTCAAAGAATTACAATTCTCTCCATATTGTCTAATATTAGATGTTATTATCGTGTCATATATATTATTCCACATTTCAGTCAGTATGTTGGAGAAGGTGTGACATTCATTAGGAATATTTTAAACTCTTTCTCACAACACATACAAACTTAACAACAGCAATTCTACATGATCTTCAGTGGTAGAAAACAAAGCAATGGGCAAAAATACAATTGCACAACTTTGCACTGGTATAACTCAAATAGTGCAATAAAAACATTTGATTCATGCTGATTAAAAGTTTCCTATCCCTGCCCATCTTGGAGGCTCCATAAAACTTCCACTAGCCCTGGAAAGCCATAGGATGATGGGGTGGGTGGGTTAAAAGTAAAAAATCATTGCCAGAGCTTGCTGTCATTGGGATCAGGAGCACTAGAGGTGATCTGGCAGAGATTTTTCACTCTGGTCTTGAGGCTTTTAAAAGCTTTCCCAGGGGAAACGTGAGCTCTAGGGAGCCTCAGATCCTAGAACAGGAATAGAGGAAGTTTTTCATTAGTGCAGATTAAATGGTTCCAGCGCCTGATCCAGGTTACAGCACTGCAAAGTTATGCCAGCAGAATTTTGCCCAATGTGTTCCTTTCCCATCAACAGCAAGCAGCTCTGCAAATAATGATACACAGCAAGCAGTAGACTCCCCTTTCCTATCCTCCCTTTTAGACATCCCCTATTTCCCCACCCATCTTGATCCTCTTCTCCCCTCCCTGCCCCAACTTGCCTTTCAGTGTCTCCCTCCTAGTGTTCATTAAAACTTTGTCTCTGCTTATTCTCCCCACCTCCTACTTTACTAGCCACCAGGACACTTCTTCCCTCTTTTAACTATTAGTTCTGCTAAACAGATCTGAAGTTCTGTGGAAGAAAGCACAGCATGAACTATCGACAGTAAGGGTATTTGGTAAAATGTATATATTGGGTAGCAGTGGTGCCACAGGCTCCAGTCATGTGTTAATTAATTAAAACTAATTAGTTCACTTTCAAAAAGAATAGCTTTAGGATGTAAACCCTAAACATTTTTAATATGCATGTGAAGTTTCATAGTATTATTACACAGTATTTTCCATAATCTTGGAGCTTAGGTGAAGATCTACCCAACTCCCTTTCTTTTTATTGATTGATTGATTGATTGATTGATTGATTGATTGATTGATTGATTGATTTTTGTATACCACCCATCTAGCCCAATGGCTACTCTGTCTGATGAATAGATTTACAAGATTTGTGAAGTACATAGGCAGATTACCACAAAGTTGATGGTATTGGAAAGTTATTATTTTACAATTTAAGTTAGTCAGTCATTGTAGGCAAGATACTCAATGGGATTTCTCAAAGGAAATTCAATCTAGCTACTTACATTTAATTCAACAACCTTGGGTAAAAAAAAGTTGTCTTTGGTGAACTCATCTGTGTTAAATCTGACACACCACAAAAGATATTTCTATCGTGCATTATTTTCAAGGAGCTAACCAATAGTAAATTCCAAGCTAAAATTAAACAAGGACATCTCCAATATTATCAGGTATCCTACAAATATCTTCAACAGTCAGAGAAAGACATTTTGTAAGAAATCTTTTGCTTTTGGAGAAACATCTATAGACCCAATCCTATCAAGTTTACAAAGGAATTATCCTTTGAAAACTTCAAATTCTTCAAATCTGAACTGACTAGTTTTGTGTTCCTTAATGGTGTAAAAAGATATGAGTTTTTCCCTGGGAAGTGTTGCTCATCTTATCATGATTACACCTTAACTTCTTCCAGAATTCCTTCAGCTGTTTTCCCTGGCAGGAGCCTCCTTATTTATCTTAAGGTTGCTTCCAGGAAAATTTAGTTGGAACTTTTATACAAAGAAAACTTGAATCAGGCAACTCATCATGATATATGGCAACTCTATCAGATTGCATTAAGTGCAGGGTTAGCAAGGGGTCTGTGTTTCTACAAGCTCAGTTGAGGGCTATCAAGGATAACAAATTGCATTTGTTTTCATTTTCTTCTTGGAATACACAATAAATCTTGAATGTACACATTTTGAGTGTTTATTTATGCCAAGAAACATAGCACTGGAAAAATTAACAAACACTCTTTGCCATTTTTCTTTAGAATTCCTTTCCGCTGTAAATTACAGCCAGGGAAAATAATTTAAATCCGGATGAACTTCTTAGTCTCATATATTACAGCTCTACAGAGCTGCAGTCTCACAACATAATGAATTATTCTGATACATTTATTCTAAATGTGCTAGTATCAGAGGTAGGAAATAACTCATTTCAAATAACAATGCTACCTCTATAACACTGGTAAGATATAACGGCGATCCATTTGCAATTCTGCGAATCACACACACACACGTATGTCTCTCTCTGTGTTCTTTATTTAACAACAGGAACTAGACCAAAACATGACTTTGCTTATGTCATGCAACTGGAATTCAGCCAACAAAGTATTTTCAAAAAGTAAACTTCTACTTGGCATGTACAGTGCTCCCTGGGTTTACATACACCTTGGTTTACGAAATTTTTAGTTTAACAAAAGAAATCCACAGGAAATACAATGCCTAGGTTTATGAAAAATTTGTATGGGAAACTCCGGTTTGTTTTCTCATAAGCATTGCAAAAAAAAAAAAAGTGTACCCAGGATGCATTGTACCCCTGTAATTCGTGGGTAGCACGTGGCATTGAGTGTGGAGGTATAGGAGCGTTTTTGCATTGAGTTTTGGAACCATTATAGAATATATATTTTGCAGCATTTTTTGGACTTTTTCAAACTTTGGGGTGCATTTCTCAAGTGGTGAAAAGGTAGGGAGCTGAGCTTTGTTGTTTTCATGCCTCTTACTGTGTGTTCTGCATTGTGGGAGGGGATTCTGCTGTGCACGCCTCTTACTGTATGTTATGCATTGTGGGGTGGTTTCCATTTGAGCTCATGTGGGCAGATTTTTGGGGGTTTCATTAGCTTGTTTGGATAGACTTGTGTCTCTTGGACTGGATCATAGAGAGCCTGGGTGTAGATGTAAAATTTTTAAGTTTTTAAAATTTCTGCTCACTTAGTGACTGTGGTGTCATGGCCCCTATCCCCTGTACAGTATTTATGACTTTAAGTGCACTTTATAAAGTTTTTAGTAGATAAAGACTTTTTCTGAGTTTTTTCTGACCTCTGGAACGGATTAATTGGTTTTCACTGCATTCCTATGCGAAACCACCCTTCAGGTTACAAATTTTTCATGATGCAAAATTTCTAGTCAGAAAGACTTGAAAGAGTTCAAGTCGAAACCATTTCAGAGGATGAATCAGTTAAAAGGAATGGCAAATAAAATAAAATAACATCAGCTCTAAAAGTCTTCAACACAAAGGCCGCTAGATGTAAATTAACAGAAAGCTTCTCACGCTTTCTCCTTCCCACACTACAGAATGGATTAAAAATCTTCTATGGGAGCCTGAATCTCCAATCTGAAATGCTGTCTTTGCCAACCATTTTCACTATGGAAGTGTTCAACCATTTATTTAGTCAGAGATGAGGTACAGATAGCCCACCCCATACTGTCTGACTGCAAATCCCCCCAGCCTTAGAGTATGTTAAGGGAAGCTGAAGGTTAAACTGAGTTGCCTAGACCTAGACAGTGAAGGCTGTTTCATATTTTTTTGGCCAATTTAATTATAAGTTGAATTTACAACATTCTATTTCTTGTACTCTGTCTCTGATCATATTGAAAAAGACATCTTACACCACTTAATGATACATAATAAAACACATGTGAGAAAATGATACCTGGAGGATCAATGCTTCCTGCACATACACAGCTGAATTTATTATCGTAATGGATGCATTATGTAAAGGAGCCTAAATTTAATGATCAATCCCAACTTCATTAAGCTCACTGGATCAGTGGGATTGATATATGTGACGACTCACCCTTTAGCCATTGGGACAGTGGTTCTACTCTAGTCGGTACAAGCAATCTGGTTTTACAGACTTGTTTATTTTTCTGGCAGCCTTGGAATATTAACCCTCTACTTTTTCTTCTGGGAGCTTTTGGTGAAAGGATAGCAAATTTCCTTAGCTATAGCACAGCAGAATACAGCTTTGCAACCTAAATCTTACCTCACAATACAGGCTAAATTACACATAATTTAAATTATTTCCAACATTTTAAAAGCAACATAATAGTTAGTCTGGAACTCTTTACATGGGCTACCACAAGCAAAAGCATGAGCTGAACATAGTAGGGACTTGTATTTCAATTCTCTCAAAACACTGTCACATGAACCATCTTCTTTGCTCTTGGAAGAGAAATTCCATATTTACATGCCTAATACATTTTTGTGCCAGCTCTCCTCTCAGAAATTTGATCTACTGACTAGATGCATCAGCCTCTGATAAATCACACAGGTCTAAATGCAGCTGGGGCTCTCGCTTTGTCTGGCAGAATACAAAAACATTCAGGAAAACTATCTTCAAATCTACAGCAGAAATAATATCTGCTCTGATGTGTGTTTTCTCCACGGCATTTGTTATTAAATCAGGTATTTTAATCTAGCTGAGTATAGAAGCAAAGTCAACTTTTGTATCCTGTTGGAGGTGTTTTCCTAAAGGCAACTTTTGTAGAACTTAACCAATAGTCTCCAGTGGGGGGGGATGACCAATAATAAACAAACAAACAAAACAATAACAAAATTAAAGATTGAAAATAAACCTTCATTTCAAAAATAATTTAGGGATCAGATAAATCTCTAATTGGATACTATGTACTTCTGCATGATCTAGTTGTAATGTAAGCTGCTGGACTGTTGGCCATCTTCTTGTTTGCTGCTTCTCATCTCTTAGCCCTCAAATGAATTTAGTGTTATTATTTGCTAGATTCATCTAATACATGGAGTGGCAAAAACCAGTAATGAGGAAAAGCCACACCCAAGTCTTCCTTGGTAATGAAGGTATTCAATATGACCTTCAGAATGACCTCTTGGGGAACACTTTAGCTATTCATTGGGACTTCCAATTTCCCAGCAGATGGCAGTACATCCTCATTTTAAGACAACTCTGGTCCATACCTCCTCTAAAGTTTTAAATATAATATGGCAAGGGCAGTACATGAAATGATACTCTGTTTCTGAACTATATTATTTACATGTGTCTAGATGGTCATGTTTTGTTTCATGATAAATTAATCATGAAGTTTGACAATAGGGTGATTTTAGAGATTCTTTGGCCAATTATTATGAAATATACTATGCAGTGCAATACTACTCTCAAGGGGGTTCTTCCACTGCAACAGTGATGAGACTCAGACCTGCTAGCTTCAGTGAATTTCGCTGACAATATTCCCTCAAGACTATGCATTTAAAAACCATATTCATCAGATAGATGTAGAAGCTGCACCAAGACCAACCTTTTCCTGTAGGTTTAAAAATTATAGAATACAAGTTGTGACTTGGAACTCTTGTTGTTTTCACCTGCAACATATTAAGAGTTTAGATATTTAGGAGTTTGGACCTGTGGGTGCACCTAGAGAATGTGAACAGCGTTCTACTTATACAAAGGATACTACTTCCATACTATCACCAAAAATACCTTCTCTCATCCCTACTTTCTAATCTGTAATGAATCTTAAACACAAGATTAGGAGTGAAGTTATTCATGTTCTTTTGATACATTCTTCTCCCCTGTACTGCACATCTGAACTCCAGACTTGAAAAACATTGGGGATCACCTTTATCACCATTTGGGAATTACTCTGTTGTGGAAATATTCATTGTGGAAAGACTACTACTTACAGTACGACCCCCGCATCCGCTAATTCAGCAAACACGGATTTAGTTAACCGTGGTTGGTGATCAATGGGTGGAGGGGAGGTCTGAGCCCGGCAGTGAGGAGAGAAAAGGGGGGGAAATAAAGAAAACTTACTGATTCGGAGCCCTGATCACCACTGCCTGCCACCACATGCCAGACACTCTCTGGAAGGGTGGGGACTGAAGGGACTCATCTTGCCAACTGGCCTTTGAACTTCCCACTCATGTGCCGGTTGGTCAGACAGGTCCCTTAAGTACCCACCCCCCCCGAAAGTGGCTAATGTGTGGCGAGGAGGGCTCAGCATCAGTAAGTTTTCATTTCCTCCCCTCCTTCTCGCCGCCACTGCCATCGCCACTGCAGGCCAGCTGCTGAGCCTGGAGGCAAAGGTGGCGGCTGGCCAGGGCCAGCGGTGAGAGGAGAGTAAAGAAAACTTACTGATGCCGAACCCTCCTCACTGCTGTTGCCCCTGCAGGCTGGCCACTAAGCCCAGCTGTGAAGAGGGTGGCTGTCCACCCACCAGTAGTGGCAAGAAGGGCTAAGCATCGGTAAGTGTTCATCCCCCTCCATCCTCACTGCTGACACCACCAGCCAGCATTTGGGGGGTGTTAGGGGCAAAAGTTTTCACCCCAGCTCCCCACCACCCCTGTTGCCACTATTATCCTTGGATTAGTGTGTTTGCTCTTATCTGCAGATTTTGCCAACTGCAGGGGACCCATAACTGATCTCCCGTGGATACAGTGGTTCAACTGTATATTTTCAGAATCCACATAACTACCTGCTTTTCTATTAACAATGGTTGAATAATCTTTTTCACCTAAACCATTCTCCTTTAAAGAATGTACCTAGCACCACTGCTCATATGTAACCATGTACAGTCCATACTAGAGATGGGCTCAAATTAAAAAACAAACTGCAAACTTGTTCAAAAATGACTAATTTGTCAATTTATATTGATACCAATTGATAGTCCCGGTTAATATAAATTCATTATTTTTTAGGAATTTTTGATCTGTTGATTGGGCTATAAAATGACACCGTAGGCACCTAGAGCCATCAAATTTGCAGAAAAAGGTTCCCCAAATCTTCTCTGCAATACAAATCCTCCATGTTTGGGGAACATTGGATTAATGGTGTCTAAATTATTCCCTCCCAAAGAGGAACCCCAGAAAGGTTACACCCCCCCCCACCAAGAGACATCAAACTTTTAGAACTTGTTTCTCCTCTATGATCCTGCCAGGTTTAGTGATGATTGGGTTTTCCCAAGCCTGTTGCTAAAGGACACTTTCCCTAGGGGGGCACTTTGTGGGTATATATACCAGATGTTTAAAACAAAATCTTTATCAGTCTTTGAGTAGTCCTGGAAGAGAGTCACAGGATGCTTCCCTGCAAATTTTGTGTCTCTAGGTGCTTTGGAGACCATTTTATAGGGTTTACCTTATTAAAAAGAAAAATGCTTATTGAAAAGAAAAAAATTCAAGCCCAGAGAGAGATCTGGCAATGTTTAACAACTGCAACCATCCTCAAAGATTCAGCCACTTTCTGGAGTATAGTGGCAGGGGAAATGCAGGAACATTCCACTGCATCATTTCTCATATTTCACCTAATGCTTGGAAGGAACACTTTTGGAATATTTATTCCATACACTCCGCTGGTGCCCAAAGTCCACCAATAGGTGATGGAAATCTACCGGACTGGCCTCCATTCTCCCCTGAGGAAATCTCTGCCTTGATTTGCAAATTGAAAGCTGGTAAAACACCTGGGGTGGATTACATTTCAGCAGATTTTTAAAAACCCAACTCTGATTGGTGGGCCCTAGTACTGGCATTTCCATTCTCTTGGATCAGTTATACAGCTCGTATTCCAGAGGACTGGATCCTTGCCATCATTGTTCCATTGTTTAAAAAGGGCCATGAGAGGACTACTAGCCAACAAGCCTACTTAGGATTTTTAGCAAGTTATATGCCAGCCATTTATTGAATAAACTAACAGACTGGCTGCAAGCAGAGAATCTGTTGGCTGAAGAGCAGGCCGGCTTTAGGATGGGAAGATCTACCTTGGACCAGGGCCTTATTCTCCATCACCTGGCACACAAATACTCCTTTCCTAAAGGTGGTGCCTTGTACACAGCTTTCATTGACTTCAAACAGCTTTTGATCGTGTTCCAAGGCACAAACACAAACTTTGGGCAAAGTTTGAAGAGAGACAGGAGACTTCCCCTGTTAAGGCAACGTCTCTATGAAAATTCCAGTTTACGAGTTCTTTGTAATCCAACAGGAGTTTTGTCCAACCCAATTTCAGCTCATAAAACAGGGTTGCATTCTAGCTCCAACCTTGTTTAACTTTTACATAAATGGTATTGTGAGAAATCTCTTGAAACCCGAATTTCATCCCCCCATGCTATTTTCACGCCCCCTTTCCATGTTATTTTTCGCTGATGATGTAGTTTTATTGTCCTTAATTTATCTTGGCCTGAGAAGGTTTTGAGGGTCTTCTCTATCTATTGCAACCATGAGCAACCAGCAGTAAACTACATGGAAACCATAGTACAGTGGACCCTCGTATAACAAACACTTTGTATAACATAAAATCTGTACAACATAAAAATTCCGAAGATAGGGGAAATTTGCTTAACAGAATCGTCTATGAGGTAAATTTGTACAACATAAAAATGGTCATGATTAGGGATTACTCTGTTTTCAATGCATCCCTAAGGGAAATTTGTATAAATGAAATTAACATAATTTCATTTGGAACAAATTAATTCCTTTATATAAGGTGTACCACTGTACTTTTAACTAGTAGAAGAAGAATTAAACACAAATGGGTTATAAACAACCACCCCATAGAGCAGGTTTCATGCTTCAAATACCTGGGCATAATTTTCAGTTCTACAGGCTCTTGGGTCTCTCAACTAAAACATGCATCACTGGATGCCCAGAAGAGTGCTACAGCACTAACTAGATTCTTCTATTCTAAAGGAGGGTGACAAGTATCTTCAGCAATTCAGGTCTTCAAAGGCAAGGTTATTTCTCAAATGTTGTATGGTTCCCAAACATACACATGTACAAACTTTCACTCCTTGGAGGTAGTACAGACTACATTTTTGAGGTCAATTCTGGCTGTACCCCCTTGTACATCAAATGGAGCTCTTCATTTGGAGGCCAGTCTAGTGTCTATAAGAGCACATGTCAAAGTCCTTATGATTAGAGATGGGCATGAAACGCCAAAATGGTGTTTCATTTTTTGTTTCTTTTTTCATTTCATTTCATTTTTTAAAAATCATTTTGCACCATTCCCCCAATGCACCCGATTCGGGGGGGGGAGTGCGGGGTTTTAAAACTTTTTTTAAGCCACCAAAGCAAGCGGCAGCCATGGCCATCAACACTTGCTTTGGTGGCTAAAAAGTTTTTAAACCCCGTGCTCCCTCCCCCAATTGGGCATATTGGGGGTGATGATGCAGGATTTTAAAACTTTTTTAACCACTGAAGCAAGTGCTGATAGCAGCCTTGGTGGCTCCACGACATTTTAAACAACCCACGCCTTTTCCCCCAAGATGCGCGATCAGGAGGAGGCATGAGGTTTTTAAAATGTCTTTGAGCCACTGAAGCAGCCTCGGTGGCTCCAAGACATTTTAAATGGCCCATGCCTTTCCCCCCAATGTGCCTGATTGGGGGAGGCACGGGTTGTTTAAAGTGGCTTCCCATAGGAATGCATTGCTCAATGCATTCATATGGGAAATTTAACAAAAATTTAACAAAAAACAAAATGGAACCAATGGAAAATTTCTAGTTCATTTCATTTCATTTTTCTTTAAAAATCATTTCATTTTTTTTTGTTTCATTCTGAAATGGAAGAAAAAACAAAAAAAACAAAACAAAAAATTGTTTCGTGCCCATCTCTACTAATGATTAATTATTGGTTAAAACTCATATTCTTTACAGAAGGGTTGGCCCCATTGGTCCTAACTGATTCCTTCCAGTCAGAATGGAAACAGTGTGTAGTAAAAGAAACACAGCAAATTGGTTTCTCTAACAATATCCTAGAAGTGATGGGTCATACAAATGCCAAAGCTGCAGTTAAACGAAGGATCTGGGATATAGAATTCCAAGAACGCGTGAGCCTCTTCGGTAATCACAGTCTATACAACAAATTCACTATATCTCCATACTTGACTGGTTTAATGCCTCCAAAGATTACAACAGCTTTTACCTTAGCCAGACTGAATGTGTTCCCTTCCAAGCTTTTGGATGGGAAATTTCAAAATATTCTCCTCTCAAATTGTTTGTGCCCATGTGAAATGAATCAACTAGAAATGGTCACTCATGTCCTTTCTTGCATTGTTATCATGACCTACGTATGGAACTTATTCAACAAATTTCCTGGAAGACCTGCAGAATTCTATGTGAAGTTACAGTACTTCTTTCTGACAGGTCTCAGCAGATTTCAAATTGTGTCGCCAGGTTTTGTACTGCCACATTAATCGTACATAAGTTTATGACTGCCAGTAATTCTAGCTCTTGATGATCATATGGAGAGTGGTTTCCACTTAGGGCAGGCCCTCCAGATGTTTTGGACCACAACTCCCAGAATTCTAAGCTTAGATTGCCAATGACAAAGGACTGTGGGAGTTGTGGTCCAAAACATCTGGAGGGCCGAAGTTAGGACATGCCTGACTTAGGGGCTTGATGTTGGCTTGATCCTTCGTATATTATCTATCTTCCTGATATTGACTATTCATATAACAGTCTCTTTTGTAGTTGCTGACCTGGAGCCAGACATCCTGGAAAGTGAAGTCAAGTAGGCCTTAGAAAGCATTGCAAACAACAAGGCCAGTGGAGGTGATGGCATTCCAATTGAACTCTTTAAAATCTTAAAAGAGGATGCTGTAAAGGTGCTGCACGCGATATGCCAGCAAATTTGGAAAACTCAGCAGTGGCCAGAGGACTGGAAAAGATCGGTTTACATCCCAATCCCAAAGAAAGGAAACGCCAAAGAATGCTCCAACTAGCAAGGTTCTGCTCAAAATTCTACAAGGCAGGCTTCAGCAGTATGTGGACAGAGAACTTCCAGAAGTGCAAGCTGGATTTCGAAGGGGCAGAGGAACTAGAGATCAAATCGCCAACATGCGCTGGATTATGGAGAAAGCCAGAGAGTTTCAGAAAAACATCTACTTCTGCTTCATTGACTATGCCAAAGCCTTTGACTGTGTGGACCACAACAAACTATGACAAGTCCTTAAAGGAATGGGAGTGCCTGACCACCTTATCTGTCTCCTAAGAAATCTATATGTGGGACAAGCAGCAACCGTCAGAACTGGATATGGAACAACTGACTGGTTTAAAACTGGGAAAGGAGTACGACAAGGCTGTATACTGTCACCTTGCCTATTTAACTTATATGCAGAGTACATCATGCGAAAGGCAGGTCTGGATGAATCACAAGCCGGAATTAAGATTGCCGGAAGAAATATCAACAACCTCAGATACGCAGATGATACTACTCTGATAGCAGAGAGTGAGGAGGAATTAAAGAACGTCCTAATGTAGGTGAAAGAGGACAGTGAAAAAAAATGGGCTGATGCTCAACATCAAAAAAACTAAGATCATGGCCACCGGTCCCATCACCTCCTGGCAATCAGAAGGGAAAGAAATGGAGGCAATGACAGAATTTATTTTCTTGGGCTCCTTGATCACTGCAGATGGCGACTGCAGCAACGAAATTAAACGACGCCTGCTTCTTGGGAGGAAAGCAATGGCAAACCTAGATAGCATCCTAAAGAGCAGAGACATCACTTTGCCAACTAAGGTCAGGATAGTCAAAGCTATGGTTTTTCCAGTAGTGATGTATGGAAGTGAGAGCTGGACTATAAAGAAGGCTGATCACCGCAGAATCGATTCTTTTGAGCTGTGGTGTTGGAGGAGAGTCTTGAGAGTCCCCTGGACTGCAAGGAGATCAAACCTATCCATCCTGAAAGAAATCAACCCGAATGTTTACTGGAAGGACAGATTTTGAAGCTGAGGCTCCAGAACGTTGGCCACCTCATGAGGAGAGAGGACTCCTTGGAAAAGTCCCTGATGTTGGGAAAGATTAAAGGCAAAAGGAGAAGAGGACGGCAGAGAATGAGATGGTTGGAGGTTGTCATCGATGCAACCAATATGGATTTGACAAAACTCCGGGAGGCAGTGGAAGATAGGAAGGCATGGCGAGCTCTGGTCCATGGGGTCACGAAGAGTCGGACACGACTGAACGACTGAACAACAACAACAACAACAACTCTTTTGTATTTTGTGGTTTTATCAGAAGTTTTATGTTTTTACCATGTTTTATTCTGATAACTTGATTCCCCCCCTCCAAAAAAAATAGGTTAACAACTGTAAATAAAGATTCATTCATTTTATATGGTTTTAAAGTTAAAAAAACAAATTGACAAACTGATTTGTCAATTCACCAGTAAACATTTTGTAAATTCCTTTTTTAATGATTTGTTCACCTCGACATATCATGAATCAAAATGAATCATTGTTTTTCTGATTCATCCCATCTATATTCTCTACCTGGATAGAATTTTGACTGTGGATCTTGGTAATGAACTGTTCTCTACATTATGTATTTCAAACATATAGAAGCCGAAAAGTGTTTCTCAAAAGAACTCAATACTGATTTAGTTTCAGATTTCATTACTAGAAGCAGGGCTTGCAGAAGCATAAGTTTTGGGGATAATCCCCTTGCACTTCAGTCTTCTACATAATATACTATCTAGAACAGGCATGTCCAAACTTCAGCCCTCCAGATGTTTTGGACCACAACTCCCACAGTCCTTTGCCATTGGAAGTAGAGACTTGGAATTCTGGGAGTTGTTGTCCAAAACATCAGGAGAGCCAAAGTTTGGACATGCCTGATCTAGAGTATTTCAAGGACATATTGAAGAGAGGAGGGTGTAGTGAAGTTTGCTTCTGGCAGCCTCATCTCACAAACCTAAATTTGAATCCATCTAATGCTCTTTGGAGAATACAGCAATGTGATAAATAAATGTTCATCCTATATAAGATACACATATAGGATGAAAAGATGTATTGACTCTTCAAATAGTTATTTTACTTGCAATGAATATCAGTAATACCATGTTTTCACATTTACCAGTCCATGTGATACAAGCAGACATACTGGATATTAGTAGAGAATATAAACCTATTTTGCTTCTAAGATCTTCACTAAAATTCTAGCGCTTATGCTAACGCAAACATACCTGGGAAAGCTTTTATGCCTCAAAGCTGATTGCCACTGATAACAAGTCTGGGTGATTGATACCTATCTCAAACAGCATGCTTTTTTAAAAAGTCCCTGCATATAGTTCCATTATCACCTCTGACAAAGCAGCAGAAAATAAGAATTGTTAAGAGTTCATGTAATTCAGCATTCGGTTTCCATCAGCAGCTAGCCAAAGTTGTCTGGGAAACAGAGAGGTGGAATATGAATGTACAGCTATAGTATCGAAAACTATATCATTTTATGTGTTGAGGCTCCTTTCTAGTATCATGGAAAGAAATGCCATGAAAGAAATTGTTTTTCTAAAACAGACCCGCCCACCTCAAAACAAAGCACACACCAGGTGTCAACTGAAGTCTCATTTTTTTCACCAATCAAAGTAAAGAATGCAGGACAACACAGCAAGCTGCCATCAAAACACAATGAATTAAGAGGAAAAGGACAGCATGTGAGTCCAAGGCTCATAAAGGCCCGTTCTCATAACATTAAAACCATGGTTTGGCAACCACTCTATAATTTCCTCATGTATCCTTTCTATTCCTTTGAGACATGGTTCTCAAATACAGTACATGTGACTTCAGTTCTATGGACTATGGGTGACTTTTCTAGAGATAGAAAATGGTGCCACTCACTAAGCAGCTCTCTATGAAAGAGTGACACCATTGAGAGGTTTCTGAATTGGATGGCCCTCTAGGACAATCATGCATTCTCTTCTAAGAATTTTGTCCCCAAATACTACCACCAGATCAATTCATGTAATAGAAGACAGCCATGTAACAAGGTATTTATGCCAGAAACAGTTAGGCTGCACATATAAGATTAGCTATTTTTTAAAATTTTTCGTAAAGTTTCATATGACTAAGCACATGTCTATAGATGAATGGAGTGGACATGTTTCTGGGCTGAATATAAAATAGACAGAAGTTTAAATTTTTTGATAACACTTCTAAGCTACCAGCAGCTTTTCTTACCAACAATTAAAATTACAGTAATACCTTGGCTTATGCATGTCTTGGGTTTACAAGTGTTTTGCAAGATGAATTTTGCCTTGATCAACAAGCAAGGTCTTGTAATAAGAGCACTGTGCCAGGTCACATGCTCGCAAGTGAGCCAAAGGGGTCTCTCTCTCCCTCCCTCCCTCCCCCCCCTCTTTTGGATTGTGAGGGAATGTCTGGGATATTCCATCTCAGACAAGCTTCAAAAGCAGTGGGAGGAGAGAGGAACAGAGATCTCCTTTGCACCAACCCGGAAGTTTCCAAAGGGGAGTGCAGGTTAGGGTTTTCTTGTTCCTTTCCTTTTTATTTAATTTGTTTTCAACATGATTTCTTATTTTTCAAACCATTTTAGTCATAGGGTTAGCTAATCAAGTGTGTATAGAGCTACATATTTTATTTTATTATTCTTCACATTAAAAACAGAGAGTAAAATCCATTTCTTAGTCCCAAACAGAACAGATTCCACAGCCAGGTATGTAAACCATGGTGTGGGCGTGGACTTGTAGGTGAGTTCTGTGAGTTTCGGTATTTTGTGTGTACAGTATGTGGTCTATGTGGTCTCAGAAGAAATCATCTGAGTTTCCATTATTTCTTATGGGGAAATTTGCTTTGATATATAAGTTCTTTAGTTTAAAAGCATCTTTCCAGAATGGATTATGTTCATAAACCAAGGTATGTAGGATTCCCCTATCTTGAAGATCAGTATCCACTGATTTACCTATGCGCTGCCTGAAAATACTAAATTAAAAACCCTAAATATATATATTTGTATGTCAAGTGCATATTTTCCAAAACTATCCACTCCAGGGAGCCTGAGACCATGTTACATATAGTATTCAGTCCTTCCAAATTCTGCATCATGGGGGGGCAGGGATGCAATTAAAGCCCCTCTGTGGATACTGTGGTCCTACTGTACATCTTTGACAAGCAATGCAGAGTGATTAATTGCATCACAATGGTGGTGATGGCTCTGAGCGGTTGACAAAACTTCAGACAATTAGATTACTATATAATGGCATGGGAAACTATTGTTTTTTGTTATGGTTTAGAGCAGGGGTGCCCAAACTTTTTGTAAGGAGGGCCAGATTTGGTGGCTGAGAATGTGTCAAGGGCCGGTTGCTTCCCAAACCCTGCCACCCCACTGCAAGCCCCACCCACTTTATTTTAAAAAAATGGGGTGAAGGGGGGGTGGGAGGGGTGGGCCAGCCAGCCGCAGGCCACTCAGAATGGCCTGGCGGGCCGGATTTGGCCCCTGGGCCGGACTTTGGGCAGGCCTGGTTTAGAGAGTGTGCTCAACTTTCTGATGTATTATTGCTCAGTAGCCTCCCTTTGGAATTTGTCCCTCAAGTGTCTGTGTTTAAGGACTGAAACTTTGAGATCCTAGAAAGAGGGTCCTGCAGAACAGCTGTTTTTTAGAATGCAAGGGGTGAAGAAATCACAGCTCATGGTAGGTGTATGTATGCAATTCCCAAGGTCATGAGGGTACACATGCCCATCCATCTCTGAAACCTGGAGGGTGACACCAAGACCCCTAAATCACTTTGTTCAGCTTTGTGTTAAAAATCAAAACAGTTCCCATGGTTCCTAGTGTTCTGATTTTTTTTTAATTAGGGGAGGGGGTGTTCAAAACATGGCAAAAATGTCCTTGCATCCTCCAAATGACATAATGGGACTTTTTCAGTCAAAATAACTTGAAAGAATAATTGGAGGGAGTGGGGTGCTAGTGATCTCCAGCCATTCCTTCTTTTTGGTGGCTTGAGCTAGATCGACAGGTTGCACTGCTCAACCATGGTGCACAGACGCCCCGCCCCACACACACGTCTTTACTCCTCCATTTGAGTTTCACAGAGGATTTATTAATTCTCTTCATTTGGAAGTCTTAAAATTGGGGGGCATTTAATATACAGCAGTGTGTTATAGATGGAAAAATACAGTATATTTTTAAAGTAAACAAGCAGGGCAGAAAATCATGGGAAATTTGTTTTGAAATTTCACAGCATTTAATTGTGACAAGTTCCACTGAGCAAAAAGCCCTTTTCAATTTATCTTAAAACAGAAACAGTGTTGCATTGTCTTCAAAGTAAAACAATCTGCAGCTGTTTTCTAATACATCTCTACTAATAATTCCTTGTGCCCTTTGCACTCAATAGCTATTTAATCTAGGAATGGGAACGATTTTGCTGAATTACAACTTCCATTATCCATTCCAGTGCCTATGCAGGCTACAGCCAATGGGACTGAGAACATCTGGAAGGCCACATAACTGATACGAAACATAATGTAACCTTGTTGTACATTAACCTTCCATTCCTTTCCAGCTAGTATGCTTGGAATTGTAAGTACAATTCGTAAAACCTGTTTCAAAGTTGGAACTTTTCCTTGTTTCATGCCAGGGAACAAAAGCAAACTGATCATCAACATCCACTGCATCTTAGAACTGCAGAGGTGGAAGGCACCCTAAATAACCAGATCATTGAGCTATCTGACATCTTACTCTTTGTGACCAAATGATTACCTTCCTATGCTCTAAATATCATATCTCCAGTTCAATCTGTGGTCAAACAGTCTTATTACAGTAAGACTACAATCAACATAAACTGTCTTTTGTTAACACCATTGCCTTGAATGGTTACACCAGTAACAACAAAGATAACACAGTAGTAATAAGAGAACTATTCCTGTAGATAGTGGTAAGACAATGACAAAGTCTGCTACTGATCAACAGAAATAAGAGTGAGATCCTTTTAAAAGGTAATATCCTGAACACTGAGCTAGTCTAGGTCATAGCCTATCCTGTCTAAACCACAGTAAGCAATACTCCCAAGGTAAGTAGCATCACTCTTCCATGCATTTCTCTGGAAGGGATGAAATATTTAATTTTTTTCAGTTGCAGCTTCCATGTTACAATCAAAAATGTTAGTTGAAGCCTCCCTACTTATGCTTGCATCAATCAATAAAATATTTAAGAGAACAGAGAACACTGATATGCACCTGCAGCAGGGTGGACTGGTGAGCGTTACCCAATCCAAGATTGACACACAAATCCTCATGTGGTAATAATACCATGCACTTCAAATTTCAGGGCAGCCAGCATTTTCAGAGCGGCTTGAGCTAAACTTTAATTGGTTTAGGGGGCTGAGGAGCTAGAACCAGAGAACAGGGAGTTCTCAAGGAACACAGTGTATTATTTTCAAAACAATAAAGCAGCACCACAATGTAGTACACAAGCTGTATCGAGATGTGTAGCTTGTAGGCCTGTCTCTGAATAGGAATGCTTGGAACTGTTGCTCCCTGACAGGAATCCCTCCTGACTCCCCAAATGGGTTATGTCACTCATCTCAAGAAGAGCACCCGGAACAAGGGCATTGTTCTCACATGACTACGGGGTGACTTCGATTGTGTGGCTTGCAGAACCACAAGCAGGTCGCATTTTCAATTTGACAGAACTCGAGCAAAATTTTGAGGGGGAGGGAGGGGCTTGTGGCATCATCTGGGGGCTATAGGGAAGAGAAAACGCTCTCATGTTCCTGTGAGCTGGAGAGACTTCCAAATTGGTCTTGATGTCTGTTATCAGAACTGCAGTTGAGATTTTTGCACCCCACTGAGAAGCAAAAGCACTACACAAAAGCATGTATCCAACCACTACTATTCTTCTTTTAAACCACCACTGAAACTGGGCCCTTAGCCAATATCAGAAGTCTGGTAAAGGAGCCTGTCCCTAAGATTCCAGCACCTCTCCCCCTCCACAAACTTGAAACCACATAGTTTTTCCAGGACTGAGGAGTTTTTCCCCTTTCTTTTTGCAGGAAGAAACTACTTCTACAAGATCTGAGTCTATTTCACATTATTCTCCTGTTTGTGGGAGGTACGGCATTGCTTTGCATCCCACAAGGAACCTAATCTGAAAAAAAAAACATGCCTTTCATGATTCTCCCAACATCTGGAGGTAACCGAGAAACAACAGGATGGTTTTGCAAAGGAGTACTCTTGAGAATGAATTTCTAGGTCTTAAAGACTTTTCCATTTGAATTTGTCTCACCATCTCCAATCGTGGGAAACTGCATTTTGGGGGGAATCTACCACATACAGATGCAGGGATGTCATAATGTCCAAAAACTACTCCAGATACAAAGCACTGTTAATATATATGCCACCTCATATGTTCACAAGGCACTTCAGCAGTCCTTAAAAGTTTTCAAAAGGAACATTATATTATATTATATTATATTATATTATATTATATTATATTATATTATATTATATTATATTATATTATATTATATTATATTATATTACAGGAGCTGGCTGGCTTAGATATCTGGTTGTGGAGGCAGAGGTTGGGAGTTCAATTCCCCAATGTGAGAAAAAATATGAGTAAAATCAGCCTATATGGCCTTGGGCAAACTGCTCAATTCCAGGGCATCCCCAGAAGAAGGGAATGGTAAACCATAGCTGTCAAGTGTTCCCCATGGCTGCCTGGGACTGGGAGCTCCAGGAAGGCAGGGCGCTGGCAGCCTGGCCCTTCAGCTAGGGGATGGAGCCTCATGTGCATATAGGGTTCCCAGAATCCCTACGGTGGCTTCAAAATGCTCACTGTGACCTAGGTATCTCAGCATTCTGGGGATATACCGTATATACCAATCCGGACAGCTGGTGTTTTGTGTGTTAGGGGTTGCGCAGGGAGAAGTGCTCTCTGGTGGGCCATCTGGAGGCCAGCCCCATGGCCACCCAGCAGCATCCGGAGCTCAGCCTCCCACTGCCAGAAATGCCTGGAAATGCAGGACATTTCAGGGGAAAATTATTTTTCGGGAAGATGGCAGAAAAGAATGATTGATCCGTGAATGTCCGTCAAAAAGATGACACTTGAGAGGTCTGATGGTAAACACCTTTTGAGTATTTACGTGGAAAACCCTGAAAAGGGTCCCCAAGGATTTACTTGATGGCACATGATTATTTTCCTAAAGGATCCAAAGCGGCTTACAACAGTAAAAGAACCAAAGATGAAAAGCTAAAATAATAAATGATTACAATAGTAAAATCACAAAGAAGACTAAACTGTTTGAAGGAGCAGCAAAACGTTTCTTCAATCTCTCAAGAAAAGAACTCAAATTGCCATGACTCAACTTCCAGATACAATAGTAAAAAAATAAGAGATCATATTAACATTCATAAAGAGAAGTAATAGTAAAAGCACAAGTAAAACAAAAGAATACCATAATCTCTTTTTTTTAAAAAAACTTGGTCAACCAGACATTTATATGAAAGCCTGCCTGAACAGAAGAGTCTTCTTCTGCATGTGGAAGAACAGCAAAGATGGGGCCAGTATTGTCTCCACAATGTAAAGTGAAGGGCAGGATATTATTAGTGTCTTCCTAAGCCCACCCAGCAAGTTGTGGCACGCTCTGATTTAAACCAATGCCTTCTTGGTTTGCACTTTATACCTTCAAGCACGGTTCTGGACCAATTTAGGAAACCTTTGCTGCTATCTCCTGTGATTGACCAAAACATCCACTGGCATTTGCGAAATAACAAATATTTGACTTCTCAGCAAGCGAACTAAATTACAGTTAAGGATGGTGATGCATATGGGCCATGGGAATGGAAGAACATTCTAGAATAACATTGTGGCTGTCCTCCATCATGTAGCACAAAGAATGACATCCAGAACAGAAAGCAATACCTGCACATTTGGTTCGGGTGATAAGAGGAGGGCCCGGTTGGCCAGTGCCACCTTCTCCAGGTCTAGTTAGAAGAACACGAATCTCATATTCTGTGTCCGGGTCCAAATGCCACAGCTTGTATGTTGGTGCATTTACAGCATGGGTCTCTGTCCAGGTCCCGGTCGTCATATGATACTCCACTTCTTTCAGGATAATGGGGCCATCCCCAATGATAGAGTTAGCATTCAACTGAATCAACAAGTAGGTTGGCCCAACTCCAAGTAGCTGTGGGGGTGCAATGGGTCGAGGGGGTTCTGAAAAAAAAGAATATTAAAATTAATGCAGCTAGTCCTTAGAATCAGCTACAGCATTAGAAGACTATGCGAGAGCAACATAAGGAGCAGATATGTAAACACATAACTTACAGCAAATATCAGCCAATAATACAATTAAAAATGACTAAATACATTTTAACAATTCTGCAAAATTGAATTTAGCACTAGGGGGCTGAAAGAGGATAAAATATAATAATGGAATTTCTCCCCAAATGCAGCATTGCCAGCAAGTGATTTATTTTAGGAAGCAATTAAAATCAACATATACTTTCTATAATAAAATGAATTTGCTAGAAAACATGGAGGCTTCGTTTTCATTCCAGATGGCTCGTATTTCAGCTAATTTGTTTCACTTAATTAAGCAACAATGCTAAGTTCAGGCCCACAGGGATTTCACCATTGGAAACAATGCAATACAGCAACTCTAAAACTGGGATCAACAAAGAGAAAAATGTCTTGACTAAGACAAAGGAAAACTAAAATCAGTTAAACAAGCCCTACTTCTTGGAGGAAGAAAAATCTTTGACACATCAGGTAGAGAAGACATTCAGTGACTGGTAATTACTTCTAGTGACATTTAGCACGTTTGCAAAGTGATGCCTAAAATCAGAGGCCTTCCCTTTTCTGTAATTTCTCCAAGGACCTCTGCACCTCGCACTTCTTGGCCATAGCTTGCACAATGTGTGTACGTTCATCTAATGAAAATTACAGTATAAGCAAACATCATTGCTTCCGAAAGAAACTCGTTTTTGTGCCCAAGAAGCTACCAGGGCCCCAGACACGCTCAGTTATTAGCTTCTATCACAATATCATTTTCCTTTCTTATTGCAGAAGAGATATTTAAAAATAATTACATGTCATATTTTTACACACGTTGCTCAAGTCACTGAAGGAAAGACGTTAGCATCACGTCTGAGTTGTACACCAAGAATTACTGAACTAGAAGTGTCCTGGGACACATTTGTTAACAGTAGGTGGAATATTGAATAGCTACACACACACACACACACACACACACACACACACACACACACACACACACACACACACACACACACACACACAGAGAGAGAGAGAGAGAGAGAGAGAGAGAGAGAGAGAGAGAGAGAGTCAGAAAGACTCTATTTTCATTGCCTGTACACGGGAACAGGGATAGAACCGGAAGAAGACCACGTGACCGCGACCGACATCAACACGCAACGAACGTCCTCCCGGGACAAGAGTGGATGTGAAGTAACCGTCAATGACTCATGTAGGAGATATTGGTTACCACTGCAGGGTGACAATTTTTTCACGATTTAATTTATTTCTGTATCTTACTGGCTAGGACAGATGATTTCACATTTGGGAAATGTTCTATGTCTTTGTCCAAAGTCCTCTGGCTGGCTTTCAGGAAGACATGCTTGTATCCTGATTCCAGTGGTAGGAGATGCCATTTGGGAAAGCTCAGCTCAGCTCTATGTAGAGAAATATAATCATCACCTCTTTTGGGCAATGTAGTTCTAGAAATATAGGCAAACCCTACAATCCATGAGGTCAAAACAAGTGAACAGATTTTTCATAGTCTCATCCTCCTTCTCTAGATACACACACACTACATTCAGAGCTAATTTGGCTCTGCAACTGAATCTAATTCTAATCATGAAGCCAGCATTAATGGTGATTGTTCATTTGCTGTGAAATCAAATTGTTAAATGTCAAAATTGTGGAGATTGAGGTCAATCATGTAAAGAGTAAACAATTAACTTTTTGAGCATCATGTCTGGACCTCACTTTCTAACATTAAATTTTATTTTAAAAGGAAGTTTAAATTACAAGTGACATCTGTGTTGACCAGATGCTGGAATAGGTTTTGGTATACAGGAGACCCTTGTATAACAAGCAGTTTGTTTAACATAAAATCCACCTAAAGGAAAAAATTTCCAGAGATAGGGGAAAATCGCTTAACAGAATCGCCTATGGGATGAATGCGTACAACAGAAAAACAGACACGATTAGGGATTAATCCATTTTCAATGCATTCCTATCGGAAACTGTACAAAGGAAAACTTGCTTAACAGAATTTCATTTGGAGCGAATTAATTCCTTTATACAAGGTACTACTGTATTGATAGCAAACTTAAAGCCAAATCATTTCTTTCCTTCCATGGCTACCCCACCCTCTGACACATAATTGTAACTGGACTACTCATCTTCCTTTAACAGTTTGAGACGGCTGTGTTTTCTTTGCTCTTAGGACTGTAAGCTATGCTTCAAAAGTACATACACTGACTAACAGCATGATTTCTATGGATCAAGGTAGGTGCTTATAAGGCTATTATATCACAACAGGTCTCATATTTCTTAGGTTGGAAACAAAAGGGTATTACAGCTCCATATATATTTTGTTTCCAGGCTCTCCACCAAAGACATGGAGTCATTTATTAAGTCTTTTCATGTTTCATTAAATTATGCATGAATTTTAATAAGTTATTAAATGAACCAGTAATTGTTCTGCAGCATTATTAATATTCTTCATAACACAATACTCTATTAGAGCTAGAGGTGTGGTGCAAAGAAGAATCCCAAAAGTATACTAAATGATAGCTGAACCATGCAATCCCAATATACCAAATAAACTTTTCAGAAGTTACCTAATTAACTTTCCTATTAATAGTCTTCATCATCATTCTACAAGTAGAGCTATCAAATATTCTCCAGTTATAATTTCAAAATAACTTTTATACTGCAAGGGATCTGAAACTGAAACTGATCTGAAAAAAGGAAGGCAGTGGAAGCTGGGGTTTATATTTGTTGGGAATGTCTACAACAGGCATGTCCAAACTTCAGCCCTCCAGATGTTTTGGACCACAACTCCCACAGTCCTTTGCCATTGGGAATACAGGCTTGGAATTCTGGGAGCTGTGGTCCAAAACATCAGGAGGGATGAAGTTTGGTCATGCCTGGTCTACAAGCTGGAAAGGAGGAGACTATTGAGGTTCCTATTTGTATGTACCAAGATAAATGCTGTGTGGATAGGTGGGTTTTCAGTCCCACAGAGAAGAAGGGGAAAGCAACCCAACTTTTGTGAAGAAAGTTACATTCAAGATAGAAAAACCTAAATAGACAGACAAAGGCACGTGGAAGAGTACAGTAGTCCCCCACCACATTGGGATTACCACCTCCCTCACTTTCGTGATGGCAGCTGCAGTGGAGGCCTCTGGATCACACCCGATATGCAGATGCCGTCACCGCGACGGTGTACGCATATCACAGATGAACGGGGGACTACTATATGTACTAACATGTCCACTCTTTAGACCATGGGCCTTCCAGATGTTTTAGACTCCCAGAATTCTGAGCCTTTACTGTCAATGATAAAGGACTGCCGGAGTTGTGGTCCAAAACATCTGGAGGCTCAAAGGTTCCCGATCCTGCTTTAGACAAATGGTTGGGTGATAACTCACGGAATCCTTCACCAATTGCTGTGCTGGCCAGGATTTCTGAAAATTGTAGCCCAAGAACATCTGGGGAACCAAGTTTGGAAAGCACTGCTTTAATCAGTTAGGAAAGGAAGGGAACGAGTCTGACAGACAGACCTTGAGAAAATCAGCCTAACCAGAAATGCAGGAGAAATTAGTGATCATAGACTTAGAAGATCAAGCAGACTCCCTGGCTCATTTACTCCCTAATGCCTTTTTCAGTCATCTGAACTGGACATGTATCGGCAGATGAGAGGCCAATGATTTTACACTATTTTGCTACATAAAACCCTGAAATATTTGTTAAGACTAATACAGTATATTCCGTGGCAAGATGTTGGGGGAGGGGGACTCATATTGTAGCATTCTGTTTCCTTCTTAATGACCCATGAGTGTCATTAACAAGTCTGTAATAACTCAGTAAATCCCAATATTTCATATCAGGTCCCCCCCCCCCTTTAATGACTGGACCAATACAGCGTGGGCGAGCTATGGTTAATCAGTAACCAATCTGCCACTTTTAAAGCCATTAAAGCACCTTCATGATGCCTGTAGGCCAACACAAAATGAAATATTGAAACAATCACAGTTGTTTTTAATTTTAATTTTAATTTTAATTTTTTGCACTAGGCTTTTGCCCCATTGCTGAACAGATATATCAGATAACCGCTTCACAAATCACACAAAAATATATTTCCTACATCAGCCCATCACCTGTAACGGGAAAGTGACAACCATCACACCCTACACCTTGGTACAGAACAAGGACTTACTTTGCTTTGAGGTCACACTTGCAGCTTTGGCAGCATGTTTGACAGATGTCTCAACAGTAACTGCGCTCCATGGCAGTGCCAGGGAGCCTGGTGGCCTTCCTGAGACTCCAGTGCTATGGACTTCCTTATGCCTCTGCAGTAGCCTAAGTTCAGAGTCTTTCTAAGAGTTATGACTGGGTACCTGAATTCAACTAAGTCATAGTTCTGGCATAGACACCCTCTCATAATGTATCAACTTTATGTATAATATACAAAAAGCATACACAGTTGTACAGCAAGGGGTGCTTAATCTCAGTAACTCAATGTCTCCTGACTGGAGTGCTGAAATGTGAAGAATCATTTCACAGCGGAAACTGCTAACTCCTGCATACTGAATTTCACAGCCTGTGTATCACCATGGCACTTTATTCACCTCAATTTGAAACACTGCTGCAATCGTTTTACAGTGTGCCCTTAAATGAAAAAAGGAACACTGCTGTAGTAGAAGCATTGTCAGCAGAAGCTAAAGAACAGAATTCATTCATGTTCATTGCACCTGAAACCCTTTAAATTTTTTAAAAAAATAATACTTATATTCATACTTTTCACCCAAATATCTCCTTTAATAATGTTTTCTAAATATATCTGAAATCTTTCATTTCTTGACAGAACTGTTGATACAATATTGTTGGAAGCAACCATGTTGGAAAGCCAACTGTGAGTGGTTCTGATTTTTTATAACTGTGGCTAACGATCCTATATAACCTTTGCATAGTGTCAATAACTGCTATTGGAGTTGTGCTGGATCAAACCATTCAGCAAGCAATTGTACAAAGCATTGCCACTCAGGAATCTGCACTGCACACAATCCTGTTCTGGAATGTCAGGGATCATATTTTGGTATGTTGCAGAGGAAAAAGAAAATACAAGACGTGGCACAAATCTCTGTTAAGTGCCAGATCCAATTCGTACTAGTGTGTTTAAAATACTGCCCTTCCATTGGGCTCAGCCAAGTATGTCCACCTGCACAATGGAAACTGTGTGATCCTAATAACACAAGAAGGTAATAATCATGATCACCATCTAGGGCAGTGATGGAGAACCTTTTAGAGACCGAATGCCCAAAATGCGATTCAAAACCCACTAATGTTTTCGCAAAGTGCCAATACAGCCATTTCGCCTGAATACAGGTGGCTGTGAAGGGGTGATGCTGGGTGCCCACAGAAAGGGCTCCAAGTGCCACCTTTGACACCCATGCCGTAGGTTCGCCAACACTGATCTAGGGCTGGAAAGGACCTTATGGACCATTGAGGCCAACCTCTGTCCAGGAGACCCAGTGGGGGAATCAAACTCCCAAGGTCTGATTCTGCAGCCAGATACCTAAACCACTGAGCTATCCATTCTAGCCTAAAAAGAGTTATTTGCCATATTTTGTGCACTGCTACTCATTAACATCTGATGAAGCAAGCTGTGGTCCATGAAGCCTTTTGCTTCATAAAACTTGCCATCCCTTTAAGGCTTTAACAACTCTTTGGTTTCATTAAAGGTAGAGGTAAAGCTCCCCCTATTACTGATATACTAATTTAAGCCTTTAACACCTCCTTGGCACTTCTGTGTGTTCTATGTTTGTCAAATTGGGAACTGGCATACAGCAACCCTAAAGGGCTTTCAAGGCAAGTAAACTATTTGAGGAGTGGTTTTACCAGTTCCTCGGTGAACTTCCATGATGAAGTGTGGATTTGGACCTTCTTCTTTGGAGTCCTACTCCTTCGCTACATCATACTGGGAGTCATACTTAGATAATCCTTCCACTGGCATTTACACTGTGTTTGTTAAAACATGATTATCCCAAGCCAAGGTTCCTTCTAAGGTATTACCTGTGCACCTCTATCCCCCTTTGCATAAGGCTTTTTCTCTGCCCCCCCCCAACAGCAACTGGTTTTGTTTTAGTCACAATGGAATCCGCACCGGGGGAGGGGAATAGGGGAGTCAGATGTGAGATAAACAAAACCCTGCCCAGTGGGGTTGAGAATTAGAGGGGATGTTGTCGCATACTGTTGGTGAATTCAAAATCTAGTCCTACTGTGATGCCTGTTGGGCAATCCATGTCCATCTCTAAACAGTGGAAGACAAGTGATTTTCATTGTCATTTTTCCTCCTGGTTCTGACATGAATGTCTCAATCTACCCATCTCTGCTTCTGTGATACCTAACAGTATTCCAACTACTTTTAATAGAGATAAACCCATATGACATGTTTTTCATTAAATGAATACAATTACAGGAGCAAGAGATACCGTGATGTACCACAGATAAAAGTGTAAGGTGTTGCAAAACTCAGCAGCTTATATCTCTGCTGTGGAGCCAGATTTTGAGACTTTGATTGTCCCATTGACAGGGGTGGACTGGACGATCCATGGGTCCCTTCCACATCTGGAGTGCAATGGTTGTTGCTCGTGGTGGTGATGGTGATGGTGATGGTGATGGTGATGATGTTTTTTTCTATGACAACTCCCAGAAAATACCCACATAGCCATTGCAGAAACACAAAACTGAACATGTTGTTTTGTTTTAGGAAGTAGCATTAGCAACTGCAGTGATCGCAAAACAAACAAAGCAACCAAACAAATCATAACCATTCTCTGTGGGCTGGCACCAGCTGCAATGCCAGCCGACTATTAATCATAGTTAAACGAGAACAACACATGATGCCAATGTATGCTCCTGTCACTGTGGGACTGTACACTCCCAGCAGCAGCACATACAGCTATAGTTGCCACTGCCATCATTATTGTTCTTCTTTTTCTTCTTCTTCTGCTGCTGCTCCTCTTTCATCACAGTTATTTGGACTTTGTATGTATGTATGTATGTATGTATGTATGTATGTATGTATGTATGTATGTATGTATGTATGTATGTATGTATGTATGTATTTATTTATTTATTTTGGCATTTCTAGACCGCTCCGATTTCTGGGAGGGACTCTGAGTGGTTTACATGGAAGCCAAATAAATAATCAAGAATTAAAATCAATAAACAAACCAAAAACAATTGGTTTGGACCAACTGTAAACAATCATGCAGTGTTGCATCCAGTTCAGTTTCCAACATTCTCCGGATAGTTAAATTCTTCCATCTCCTGCATTTCTGTTTGCATTTATTTTACTTCAAACACTCAGCTGTATCAATATGCACTGTGTAACAAGGCATGCTTTAAAAGAGGTTAATCTGTGCTAGCATATCAGGCCAAAACCAAAAGAAAAAGAAGAATGTTGTTGCACTGCTATATTTTAATGTGAACTTTTGTGGACAAATCCACGTCCTCAGACACAGTGCTCCCCAACCTTTTTATCACCGGGGCCCGGTAAATATTTGATTATTTTTCCCTGGCCCACTTGCGGGGGGGGGTCGCGGCGGCGGCGATGGCGGGCGGGCGCAATGGCGGGGGTCGCGCGGCGAAGCGCGGCGCGGCGGTGATGGCGGGGGCGATGGCGGGGGCGCGCGGGCGCGGCGGCGGTGATGGCGGGCGGGCGCGATGGCGGGGTCGCGGCGGCGGCGGATGATGGCGGGCGGGCGGCGGCGGCGGTGATGGCGGGGGGTCGCGCGCGGCGGCGGCGGTGATGGCGGGGGCGATGGCGGGGGCGGGCGCGGCGCGCGCGGGCAATGGCGGGGCGGGGGGGCGATGGCGGGGTTGCAGTGGCGGCGGCGGCGCGATTGGGGGGTCGCACCGCGCGGTGATGGCGGGGAGTCGTGGGAGGGTGGGGGGGGGGGAGGGGGAGGGGGAGGGGGAGGTGCGGGGGGCTTGGGGTGTGTACCTTTGGGGGCCACGGGAGCGGCGGCGGCGGCGGAGCAGCGGCGGCGGTGGCGGCAGCGGCGCTTGCTGGCTGGGGGCGGCGGGCGTGCGCTCCCCCCTGCACGGGCGGGGGAAGCCGGGGGCTCCTGGGCGGGCGGGCCCCCGCCTCCTCCTCCAGTCGGTGGCCGGAGGCAAGCGGCGCCGCAGAGGTGCCCCAACCGAGGCGGGCCGCGGCGGCCAAGGCCACGACAGCCGCCCCGGGTTCGGCTGTGGCTCCGCGGCCGGCGGCGGGGCGCCCCGCGGCCGGCGGCGGGGCGCCCGCCTCGGTGGGGCACCTCTGCGCCGCCGCTTGCCTCCGGCTGCGGCCTTGGGCGGGCGAGCGGGAGGGGGGGGGAGGGAGGCCGGTGGGGGTGGCGTCTCCGGCCCGAGGCGCCACGGGACCGCCCGAGCCGGGCTGCGGCGGCGGCGGGGTGCCCCGCCGCCCACCGCGGAGTCGCGGCCGAACCCGGGCGGCTGCCGTGGCCGCCGCGGCCGCCGACAGGAGGAGGAGGTGGGGCCCGCCTGCCCAGGAGCCCCGGGCTCCCCCCCACCCCGCCCGTGCGCCATGCCCGGCGGCGGCGACTCCTCCTCCGGCTGCCCGCGGGACAGAAGAGGAGGAGGAGGAGGGCGGCGGAGGAAAAGGGGAGGAGCCTCCCCGGCCTCCCCAGGCGGCCCGGTGCCAACCGGTCCACGGACCAGCACCGGTCCGCGGCCCGGGGGTTGGGGACCACTGCTCAGACATGTGGAAGACTTATCATGAAAGCTCACGTAAAGGTATAGCTGCTAGCCGTTAAGGTTTATTTTGTCATTTCACCAGATTTTTCTCTAGCACTCTCAGCTCTACATTTGAAATGAAGGTCTATTGCTTAAAAAGATAAATTGTCAGATGGCTGTGCCTCTTCACTATCCCAATCAATGTAAGACATGTGTATCAATGAATGTACAAACATTGAATGGACATCAGATAACTCAAACATGCACCATTTTGTAAAGTGTGCTAGCCTTTAGACTCTCCCTGTGAATTAATTAAATCACCAAACATTTCAAGATGTTTGAGAAGGACATGGGTGAACTATTCTGGATGAAATCTGTGCCATCATTTTGAAAATTCTTCTCAAACAACAGAGAAGCCAAAATTATTAAAGGTCACAAATACATAACTGATCAACCTAGTTCAAACTAGAACAGAAAAAATAATAATAATTATAATAATCATGAAAACTATTCCAGCCACATTTTAGATATAGCTTCCAATTATCAATTTCATTTTCATTTACACCTTCCAGGCAAGATCGTTTATCATGTCTCACTATAATGACCAGAAGGCACACAGATTGATTTTGAGAGGTAACAAATTACCTACCATATTAGCATAAGCTTACAAGATCCCATCAACAAGTACTATGCATAAATATAAGGCAATTACATTTACAATGAGCAGGAATGTTTGATGCACAACCTTCATCATTAGCAGCTGCCAGGAAAGCCTCAGGTTCCTAACTGAACATCCAAGCTTGCTTGCTTAAGTACAGTAATCTGGGTCCTCATAACAAATCAGGAATCACCCTGCTGTTCAAACACTAGCAGGTAGCCTGTGCCGCAGCTACGGATCTGGAGAGGAATTATCATTCAATATTATTGCTTCCTGCTACCAAGCCATCCATCATGTGGCTGAGACAGCTTGGAATGATAGCACTGGACCCTCACGTTATCGCTCTTTGAACCCTGTCTCATTTATCTTTTGCATCCTGCCTGATTTTCAGCCAAGTATCATCTCCCTGCTGCAAAACCAAGTGTGAAACCCTTAATGTCTCTAACCTACAGTGCCATTCTAATAGTAATTGATTTCTTTTTATTGCCGTGTTTAAGGGTTGGAAAACCCCTCTGAGGTGACCAAGGAAGAGAGATTATCAAAAGTATCAATGCGATGCAGAATAGTTTTGATATTTTTTAAAAAAACCACTTTCCTCCTTTATTCAACCTTGTTAGAAGAGTATGTTATGGATGTACAGTAGGACCCCAACATCCGCTGGGGATTGGTTCCAAGCCTTCCCGTGGATAATGAAAATCGTGGATAAGAGAGAACACCAAAATGTTCCCAAAAACTGCTGTTTTGTGATAGTAACTTGCTTTACAGCTTCTGTTTTGCAATAGTAGCTTGTTTTACAGCTGCTGTTTGTGACAGTAGCTTGCTTTATGGCTGCTGTTTTATGACAGTAGCTTGCTTTACAGCTGCTGTTTGTCATAGTAGCTTGTTTTGTGGCTGCAGAATTATTTATTTATTTTCCCTCTTGGATAACTGAATCAGTGGTTGGTTAATCAATCAGTGGATACGGGGGTCCTACTGTATTGTTTACATGTATGCTCCAATAGATAATATTTCAAATATATTGTGCAAAAGACAGAAAACTATTTCAAAGAAACATACAAAAATATAATCTGCAGCATTGTTCAAGTAATTAATAACTCAGTTTGACACTGTTAAATGCTTGAATGCCTGCCTTCAAGGTATACCCATCCTGTGCACTAAAAGGGGGAAAGTTATGATTAACCCCCCTGATTCATCATTCAAACAACCCCTGTTCAAAAACCTCTGTAGACCATAAACCGCCCAAGACTGCATACAGTAACTCAGTTTCCTCTGAATGCTGCTATAAAAGTTTCATAAATCAAAATGATCAAAATTCCCCCAGTGGCAGGTTAGGATTCGGTTTCCAATCCAAATTCTCTTTTAATATATAGCTTCACCAACACTGTGTATTTCCTAACACTTAGAATGGATTCAAAACTGCTACCCTTTTTATCAATACCATGCATCTTCCAGCGGATCTAGTCATCAAATCAGTTCTTAACAATCTGGCACAATGCTACAGAGACATGAAACCAAGTCGATTTTTCTTTGGGAGCAATCAACAACTGGCAGATAAGAACTGATTAAATAAATATTATAAAAGCATCCCAGCTGCATCGACTACAGAAAGCAACTCTTGATTTCCTCTTCCCCATCTAAGCAAGCCTTTGGAAAGCAAGCCTAACTATGGAAAAGAGACTCAAGGGCAAATTAAAATGGAATTAAAACCTCAGAACAATTTTTTAAAAAGTAGACAATTTAGTTCCCGGTTGTGTGTTTCTACATTTTAAGCATAGATTACTGTATATACTCAAATATAAGCCTAGTTTTTCAGCCCTAATTTTGGGCTGAAAAAAGGGATCCTTGGCTTATATTCGGGTCAATACTTTTAGCCACTGAGGCAAGTTTGGGTCAGTGGCTAAAAGTTATTTTAAACATTGTGAGCCACTTCTCCTGCCCCCACCCCCATGTTTAAAATGACTTTTAGTCACCAACTCAAGCACTTGCCTCAGTGACTAAAAGTCATTTTAAACATCACACACACACCCAGCTCACAAAGGAGGAGTTGCCAGGCCCTACTGCATTTCCCATCCTGGGCTCATACTTGAGTCAATAAATTTTCCCAGTTTTTTGGGTTTAAATTAGGGGCCCCAACTTATACTTATACTCAAGTATATACGGGTAATTATTTTCCCATGTGTACAATCTGAGTAGGATGTTAACATAATCACTATCACTAAAACTTCCATGAGAAACAGGAAGATGTGGATTTTGCCGAACAACTCTAGATCATCTGTGCTCAGATCTAAATGTTTTCCTTTTCTTATTTTAAAGACATGAGGCCCCTGTGTTATCTCAGCTGCATTAGATGCCAGTTTGTTTCCAAGGGCAATTTGAAATGCTGGTGGTCATCTGTAAACTCCTAGATCTTAAGTCCTTGTTACCTAAAGGATGATCTCATCCTGTGATGGGAGAAGACGGGGCCCCCACACTCAACATTTGGGAAGTGAGGCACCACCGACCATAACTGCTCCACCATCAAGGTCAATCTGCTGTTCTACTATCAACAGCAATGCATGAAAGAGCTTTCTTGGCTCGGTATCAACCTGCCATAAGAGGTGACATCATCTCCTTTACTAAAGAATACATGGCGTGCTATGGAAGGCCTGAATTTCAACTCATTGCATCAATGGATTGCAATGAAACCCTGACCCACAATCAGATCCATGAATGATTTAGCACTGGATCCCCACAAGCGTGCATATGCTATAGGCAGGACCAACTTGCTCTTGGCCTTCTGATTGATATCAAGCATTCTCTATACCAATTTACCTGTTCCTTTACTTCAGGCAAGGAGAACCTTTGGCTTTCCAGATGTTTTGGACTACATCCCCCCACAGTCCTCTATCATTGGCAATATAGGCTTGGGGTTCTGGTAGTTATAGTACAAAACATTTGGAGGGGCAAAGGTTCCCTGCCCTTGCTTTTCTTGCATTCTGCTGGCAGGCATTTTTTTCTGGACAAAGCACTAACCTGCACACATTTTAAATCAGAGCTTCAGAAACTTAGTTTTTTGGATTAATAATATGTGGATATTTCTGCCAACAAGGATACTGGAGTAAGGTCATACTAATTGGAGTTACTGTGCCCAAACCTCTTGGAGTTCTAAGGGAATGGTTTCATTGTTTCTTCTTTCACTTTAGATAGTAATTACTATAATCAGGAAAAAAACCTTCCAGAACATGGCCAAACAGCCCGAAAAACTCACAACAATTATCAGATCCCGGCCATGAAAGCCTTTGAGAATACAGAGATCAAGAGCTTTTTAGTTACATTTAGAGGCGATGGATCCAATATGGCAGAGCAGGGGATGTCACATCTTCTGTCACTGTATTCTATGCCCCTCAACAGGCACTATGGAAGACTTCAAGTTACCATAGTTTCCCAAATGCTCATGATGTTGCCTCTTTGGGGTCAAAAATTACCTGATACATTTTTATTTTATTTATTTATTTATTCATTCATTTTTATACCGCCTGTCTTCCCGAAAGAACTCCGGGCGGTGAACAAAGAGGACAAGACAAGCCCAAGAAAGAACAATACAACAATCAAGAGGAGGATGATGATGATGATGATGATGATGATGATGATGATGATGATGATGATGATGATAATAATAATAATAATAATAATAATAATAATAATAATAATAATAATAATAATAATAATAATAATAATAATAATAATAATAATAATACAGTGGATCCTTGTATAACAAACAGCTTGTATAACATAAAATCTGTACAACATAAAAATTCCGGAGATAGGGGAAATTTGCTTAACATAATCTCCTATGGGGAGAATCCATACAACATAAAATGGGATTACTCCATTTTCAATGCATTCCTATGAGAGGAAAATTTGCTTAACATAATTTCATTTGGAACGAATTAATTCCTTTATACAAGGTACCACTGTAATAGGTAGAAAAATGAATATATATATATATATAAGAATAGTAAATTATGAATAATAAATTATATAAATTATTATATAAATTATGGTGAAAAACAAATCAACTAAGAAGTCGATTGGTCATTGGGAAAGACGGCAAAAGAAAAATTAGACAAGGTCCCCAAATGCCTCCCTAAAAAGCAAGGTTTTTAGAGCTTTTTTGAAGGTGGGCAGAGACTGTGCAAGGCGCAACTAACTCGGCAGATGGTTCCAGAGTGAGGGGCCAACCACAGAGAAGGTGTGATTGCGGGTGATCGATTTCCGCGCCTCCCTGGGTGTGGCCACTCAGAGTGAGAGTTGTACTGGGCAACTTCTGATATCATAAGTTGCCACAAGGTTCCCAAAGGCTATCCCAGGTCAAAAGGGAGCCTTACGGAGATTGCAGGTTCACTCCCTTGCATCTCCAGATAGGATTGGGTCAGTCTCCTATATGAAAATATGGAGGGCCTCCGAGAGTCAGTATGCACAGTACTAAAGCAGAGAAAGTAGCAGTCAGGCTGAATAAGGCAAATTCATCCATTTTGTTTCTAAATATTTTTGTGAAACCTCTGGAGGCATCAAGGTAGCCATTCAAGTCTCTGTATCAAAAATGACCAAGACTCCTGAGACACTATGCATCTGAAGAAATGGGCTGCAATCTATTAAGGCTTATGCCAAATGAAACTTGCAGTCTCTTAAAATGTCACGAGAGTCCATGCAGTTTTATGGGAAACTTGTGGTTTTCATGTAACAAAGACAAAAATATCACCAGAATGCGTTTCTTTCGACAATGCATTATCTACTCATTTTAACATTTCATACTGCTTAGTTTCTACTGCCATGGTGATTTAACAAATGCAACTGTTCAATTATACATCTTAAGTATACTTTCTGCCTAACCTGCACTAGCAGTTGAACATGGCAAGCTTCAATATATTTTTACCAGCAGCTGCTCTTATATATCTCCTACTCACTAATAACCAGTCCTGTCAAGGTTTGTCTTCTGCAAGCTGAAGATATTCTCATTACTCAAAATGATATGGAAGCAACACTCAAGACATGACAAAGTAAATTGTGTTTCATCATATCTTTCTTTCCCCTTCCTTCCTGCGGCCGGGGGAACACATGGATCGATACTCTTCGGCATAAGAACTCTAGTCAGAAATATCTATTTGTTCCAAACAGCCAACACAAAGACCTTAAGCATACCCTGTCACTTCTAGTTTAGGAAGAAATGCACTAATAAACTCTTACCCCTGGGTCATCTTTGACAATGGGCAATACTATGCCAGTTCTTATTAAAGGCAATTCATATCAGTGGCCCAAAAATTTCCTTTAAAATTACCATCTTTTGTATCCATGTAGCAGGATGTCAGCTTTAAAGTGCCACTGAGATACAGAACCTGTCACTATAGTTAATTTTCAGCACAGTTTTAACACCAGGGTAGCTCATTCCCCGGGGTTATGTTTCTGACTAACGAGGTTTATTTGGTAGCTATCCAGACAAACAAGAAAACATTACTACCATATATTGCTTTTCAAATGCAACAGTGAGCAAGAATTCAGCCTTTAAACTGCGACCATTAAGATTTTAGAAAGCAAATCAAAATAGTTGACTATATAGACCACAAAGTGAAAAGACTCTAAAAAAAATGTCTGAGTTCTCATATGTTGCTCCATTTTGACACCAAACTCAATACAAAATGGAACTTTACATCTTTCTTCACCTTCTATGAGGAAACATTGTACCAGACTTAGGATCAAGATCTCATCTTACACCAATCAAGGGAACACATACCTCTAACAATGAGTTGAGCAAAGTTGGAAACTCCGGATCCTCGCTCAGACTGAGTAACACACCGGTATAAGTCTTGATCTGTTTTTGTCACTTCCTGAAGTTTAAAGGTAGCAGCAAATCGCCTGTGATTTATGTTCTTTGTTTGGGCCACTGGAATATCTTCTCCATTCCGTCTCTAAAAACCAACACAAGAAGTCTGGTGATTCAAATGTTGCATTGTCTATCCACATTCTTCACACCACCAGCATTCTGACAAGATACCAAATTCACGATTACTTTCACAAACATGTAGGGAGCCTCATGATGACTTCTGCAAGAACTCCATTAATTCACATATCATTTCATCTATTTATCTTTAAAACATGCCTTCTCTGAAGGAGACCACTGTATCAATGTTTCTTTTTTAAAGTTTCTTTCATATTCACATAAAATGAAGATATTTTCTTAAATGATCATTCTTGGCCCACTGTCACAGCCAGAAGGGTATCGTTCCAAAATGTTGGAGTAAGCCCACAGTGAATGAGTATTTGTAGGACTCCTTTACAAATACCAAATAATATGTTTGTTTCCCTCACCTTTTAAAACTTGAATGCCAATGGTCTGCTGCCACATCCTAATCCAGGCATTAGTTACCCTGGATTTGTCTGTTTGCCTCTCTTTCCCTTCTCCACTGTTACATTTTCCAAGTGGCATTTCTTAGGAGAAGTAAGTTCCTGCTTCCATGAGAAAGAACCCCACTTCCCCAGAGTTCTTGCTTACACAGAAAAAGCAAAAATTATAGGAGTGGGCTAGTGTTCCTCTGCCTGTGTGGTAAGTGTTAAAAAAAAGTGGGGGGTAGAATGGTCTGAATGGGGCTTAGATGTGAACTTCTCAGATCTGCAACAATGTTATTAATTTCAATTAAACAGGTCAAGACCCCCCCCCTTTAATACTAAGCAATCTCCTTCAGAGCGGCCGGCAATAAGCACTTTAATAAAAAGTCATGGAAATTCTTCTGTCTGTCTTGGTGACAGATTTTAGCAGTTCATAACAACTTGTTTCAAAACCATTTCATCACATTGATCAACGGAAGTGTTATTGGATTTTTTTTTTTTTGTAATACAATGTTATGCTGCAAAAACCAATTTAATTTCTTTCTACCCTATGTACTCCACACAGGCAGCACACACTGAGTTGGCTGAGGAATATAAATACCACTTGTAAAGGCCTGATGTAAGGAGCAAGCAAAAGCTGAAGGGGCAAATCTAGAAAATGGGAGTCAAGGAAAAAAGGTAAAGGAAGCTTAATGATCATCAGGCTGAGGAAGACACAGATGTTACCACCATTTGGATTTCAGTGTGTTTCCAGGCCTGATGTTTGATTTTGGAAGAATTCCTTAGTTTCGTCTTATGCTCTGTTTAGTTGTGCTTTGGGTGGAATTGTATTTTATCGGATTTCTGCTTTTGCTGTAAATCAGTTTGAGCCCTCGTTAACTAAAGGTGCAACAAACATTTTGAAAAGAATTAAAACAAATTCAAAACACCAGATCTACCAGCCAGGGCTGCTGCCTAATCAAAGTCAGCCAGAAATTAGAAGTGGAGAAAAAGAGTGCATAAATTGCCTGCTAGATCCCAAGAGATATAGGAAGAGCTTGTGCATGGCCTCGTAGGAATCAGGAATACTGCTGACAAAACAGGGCATTTGCCTGATGCCTGCAGGGTGTATTCTCTGTCCTGGGTGCACATTATCAATCTCTGGAGGACGTAAATCCCTGTGTACTGCACATATCAGAATCTCTTTTTATTATGTCCTACAGTATTACTTAGATGTGTATGGACAATATTTATACTTTTGTCCTGGTTGTCTGTGTTTAACCGTTTCAGGTGTGCACTGTATTCTTTTGCATGTATAATATAACAACATTGCCCTATTCTGGTCCCAAACAAGTTTTTATATAAGGTTTTTTGCTTGTAGCACTTTTGCAGATTTGGAAATATCTTGCATTTGTTACATTTGGCCACACTTCCATGTACGTAGTTGTGTGCGATGTGTGTGCTTGTTTGTGAATGTGAATTATCACTGCTATTCCCATGGCATTCTTTCCTCCAACCTTCTTAATCTGGTCATTACTCAATGAAGTTGCACTTCTATTTCTCTGCACTATCTCCTTCGCAAACTTGAGGTTTCTACTTGTACCTTTTCCCAAATGGGCAATGAGCAGTACCAATTATAGAGAGAATAGGAGCAGTTTTGGCAGCACACATCTGACCCAGGAATGCATCTGAGTAACACACATATCTTGCTTGTGAATGGATACAGTTTTTTTTTAAATGGGTTGGAAAAGTTGAGCTGGTTTCTTCTGAGTCTTAATGTTGCTGTTGCTTATTTGCTTTATTGCTTTATACGGCAGCTTCTAATTTTCAGTTTGTGTTATTTTATTTTAGGATTCAATTTTCTTTGCACAATGCTAATGTCTATGCATCTGTGCATTTCAAAAGACAGGTAACCTCCAAAAGTAGGGTGGGGGGCCTTTGATTTAGATTGGAAAATTACACTCGAACTACACACATAAAAGCAAATTAAATCAATTCACAGATTAATCCCTCTAACTCAAATGATAGATATATGGAAGGGCCCTTGTTGTATTTAATATCCCACCCACAAGAGATGAGCTCCACTCTAAAATGAGAAGGGGGGTTACCTATAACTAGTCCCAGTTCAATTTCAAGATCTCAAACAAACACATCTAAGATTCTAATCATATACATAATAACTGAGCATAAAAATGGATAATAGCTTGGGGGAAAAGATATAAATTCAGCTTTTAAAATTATTAACACATTTACGGTTGGTAATCTTAGTGTCTCAGTTTGAATACAATTGTAAAATATGGTTAATCAGAACTCTCCCAGATCTCTGCAGAAAGGGGAAGTGACTTCTAAAGATTCTTTTCAAACCTCACCTTTGAATAAATAATTCAGAACACCGCTGACTAGTTGATCACTGATGCATTGTAATGCTTGCATAACAGTTTTTTAAATTAAATATCACACAGTTCTCTCAGAACAGCCAATACATTTCATGGAAAACCCACAGCCATCATAAACCAGAAGTACAAAAAGAGGTACCAGAAAGGAATTGTTACACATTATGGATCAGTCAATGATGCATCTTACAGCCTTGCAATCAGTGCAGAATCTGACAGCGAAATTTCCTAAGACGTTGTGCAGTATCCCAACATTTTGAGCAGCCAGGCATCCCCTGAGCAAACCTACCAAGCTAAAAGACATACACACAGAGGCTATACAGAGTGAAACTTATGTGACTCTTGGCAATTGGCTGCAATTGGCTGCTGCAGGACCTTGTTAACTGAGGCAGAATTAAATTCAAACCAGAAGGAATGTCTCATTTGCCTACGTTCCAAGGTAAACCAAGAGGGAACTACAGACTAAGGGGCCAGAGGAAAGGATCACATTTCTCTAGAAAGCAAAAGCTCTCTTCAACCCTACATGTCAGAGACAGCATCAAATGATGGAATGCAAAGTGACAAGCACAATTCCAGAGACAAATACACGGTCTCCTGGCTGGGATTTCCCAGGAAAATCTCAAGTGAAACAGTATGAAGAAGAAAACTGAAGCATCACTATATAGCAATGCCTCCAGATGTCATGGGCCACCAAGAAAATTTAATTCACATATAGGGAACATAATAGCTCTCATTTTAGCAACAGGATGAGTTAGGACATGTGAGAGGGAGACAAAGTGCATACAACCTATGTGTGCATAAATTTATTGAGCTATCACCTGCAGCATTGCCATGCAGAACCTAAGAACCATCAGAAATATTTCAGTAGTGAAAGGTCAGTCTGTTGCCTTATTAAAGCCAACTGTTCACTTATGAAAAGAACATGGACATAGACATGAAACGTTGTGCATTTTATTCACTGTGCATTTTCAGGTCTATGTTCTGTTTTTCACCCAAGAGCTTAGGACCAGGTGCAGAAGATGAGTGCAAAACTGCTATGAATGTTAATTGTGAAATATTTTCAGCAACATAGTTGTGAATTCCAGGATTGTGCTGAATAAATGGCACTTTTTCAATGAAGTATATTCAGCTCAATGGTGAAATGGACAATTGTGCACACAGTTCAACTGAAATACAGTGGATACAAGAGACCACTTTACTGGTAACCAGCCACTTTCTTCATGTTTCCTTTGGGTTTCTCATTCTTCAGTTGTCTCATTGAGTGCTCATATAGGGGAAACTGAACACAATCATCTAGGAGCTAAAGTTCAGCAACAGCTGAAGACTGTGTAGGGTTTCATCATTGCAACAAGTTGTGTTTGAAATCACACTACAGTAATACTTTGGTTTAAGAGCATAACTTGTTTCGTAACATGCTTGTAAACCAAAACACTCTTATATCAAATCAAATTTTCTCATAAGAAATAATGGAAACTCAGATATTTGTTCTGGGGTCCCATAGACCACATACTGTACACACAAAGTGCCAAAACTCACAAAGGAAGTTGGCTAGAAATCCACATCCACAACATGGTCTAGGTACCTAGCTCTGGAATCTGCTCTGCTTGGGACTAACAACTGGATTTTACAGTAAGCCCCCACTCTTTCGTGGTTCATATACTGCAGTCCTGATATATCGCGGGACCGCAGTATATGAAACAAAGGCCCCTAGAAACAAAGGCGCTCACATTAATGGCTTCTCTGAAAACCCCTCTCAACAGAGGTGGGGGGCTCAGATGCAGTCTATCTGCTATTTATCAGGCAGTGATTTTTCCACGATCCCCAAACAAATCAAAATACTTCACACCTCCACCAGCATGGCCATAGTTAACAACCCATACCTTATAGGTTTCAGCACCTTAGGCCATTGTTCACCTAATGGCCTATTGAGACTATTATCCAGCTAAAGAGCCTATTTGGGCCACTGTTCATCTTACAAGCCTATTTCTGACCAGGGTGACATGAGGTCAAAGTGAACTATAAAATGGAGGACTAATGAAGCTGTTTGGATGAGTAGAGAAAAGTTTCAATCTCTCAAGAAAAGAAGTCCAGTTGCCATGGCCCCACTTCCAGATAACTGAGTCCTGTTGAACACAATGGTGTAAATCCAAATGACACTCAAGGAAATCAGTTGCGGAACTCAACAAAAATAAATCCCATTTATTCAACAGGCTTACTCTGTTTGGAACCACCATTTGGATACAGGCGCAGTACTTCCTAAATATGTATCAACAGATTTGTGTTATATTAGTTCGAAAGAACTGGGTCGTCCATCTGTAAGTCAAATTCCACAAGTGTGTGCTGGACAGCTCAGTGACTTAGGTCTCTGGCTGTGGAGACAGAGGCAGGGAGATAAATTCTGCACTGTGCCCTCCTTGACAAGGGCTGGGTTCAATGGGTACCATCCAGCTTTGCAGAGATTTGTTGTTGTTGTTGTTGTTGTTGTTGTTGTTGTTGTTGTTGATGATGATGATGATGATGATGATGATAATGATGATGATGTTATTGTTACTGCTACTGCTGTTACATTATAAACTAATCTAGCATAGTTTACACCACTACAGCCGCCAACATTTCTTTTTGCTCAGGGTGTCATTTTTAAGGGGAAAAGGAGAGGGGGAAATGGGTAAGGAAATAAGACAACACAGAGGAGGAAGAAAGTAGAAGAAATAGAGGAGAAAGGAAGCAAGGTGAATCTATATCACTGAACTGCGAGAAGGTTTTCCCATTTTGAAAATTGTATTTAAGGTCAATCCTCAGTCTGAAAATGTTGAAGATAACTGGCAGAAAGAAGAAACAAAATTCTACGTGCACAGTTCTTCCTGGTGAAGATCTTTAGTAGCAAGAAAAACAGAACATTCTGGCCTCCCTCCAGTATTCAGGGTCTAAAATGAAAAGCTTCTCACGTAATCTGCTGGTGTTTCTATTCGAAACAGCTGACTTTTTTTTAAAAAAAACTGTTTCAACAGGCTTTTGTGATATGATTCAGTGAACTATTCACACAGTACAATGGTTGAAATATACGAGAATATTGTACGAGCTTCTATTTATGATCAGAGTCTGGATGCTGGATACAATGAAATGAAAAGCGCCAGACTTGTGTCAGACAGCTGGGCTCAAAGAAAGAGTTGCTATTTGGGGAAACACTAGAAGGAGTACAGAAGAAAAGCACTGGAAGGATACCCTCGATGAAAAACTGTAATAAAGAGAGGCGTCTTCTGAGGAGCGATGCAATGCTGGACATACCGTAAGCACTAGCTAATTTGCAGAATTGAGTCTGGAGGTACTGAACCTGCGGCAATCCCCTGAATCATATATCACCACAGTTGCAGTGCAGCAACATGACAGGACAAGATGAAGCATAAATTGCTTACAAGACACTGGCCTTGAAAGAAAAAAAAAGGGGGGGGGAACCAAGGAGATCTTTATGAATTAACTTGATAGTAAGGAGGAAAAGTACAGAAGTGTGGAGCAAGACATCTTTAAAAGCAACACTGTGTGAGAGCAATGCAGCAGGGAATACAGCAAGCATTGATGTAGGGAGATCATAGAGTGAGGCCTAACTAAAGTACTACACGAGAACAGCCTTGGCAATATTTCCTCAAGTGGGCCAACCTCCGGAGCAGCCAGCCATTTCAGTGGAAGACAAAATGATTTTCGTTGTCACTTTTCCTCCTGTTCTGTCAGGAATGTCTCACCTGACCCATCTCTGCTTCTGTGATACCCATCAATATCCCAATGGCTTCTAAGAGAACGGAAGCATACCTGTATGGCATGTTTTTCCTAAAATGGAAAAAAAAGTACACAAGCAAGAAAATTCTTCCAATGATGTACGAGAGAGAAAAGTGTAAACGGTTGGCTAGCTCTGTCATTTCAGCTATGAAGCCAGAGGCTGAGGATTTGATTCCCGACATGGCCTCCTTCACAGGGGTAAGACTTGATGATATAGAGAGGATCTCTTCCAGTTCTGCAGTTCCAAGATTATGCTTACAGAAGAAGGGCTATCACGTGAGCTAGTGTGCTGTTAATCTGTGGAACTTCCTGCCACAGGATGTGGTGATGGCATCTAGCGGTCGTGTAAATTTTATTTCATTCAGGTCTAGCCATTTTCGAGTGTCATGGGTAAAACCAGTGGCTGAAAACTAGGAACAGTAATAACGATGGCCACGGTTTAAGAACAAGGCTAAGTAAAGGCTCCTTGTAATGGCATATTCCCAATAGGGTTATACTGTGCAGTCAGCAGGCTGAACGGCAATGGGATCAACCACACATGGAACTACAGAACTCGAAACTCTTGATGTTGTTGCAAAACCTTCCTTGAGACCCTACCAGATAACCAGTCAAAACACATCCCAAAATACATTTTTTGGCAAAAAGACTCCTGCAGGTGTCTTTTTCAATGCCAGTATGAATGACAGAAAAATGTATCTAGAGATCCTCGGATGACAGGGAGAACAACAAACTTTCTTAGTGGCAAAAGCATGCTACGTTTCCAACATTTACTCTTAAGCTTCTTGATTTTTAACATTTTTTTTAAAAAAAATAGAAATAGATCCTGAGAGACAGCTCTCTTGTTATCTCCTTAGTGTACAAAATGATGATATTTAGTCATACGTATGTACAGTATTTACAATAATTATATAAAATCACCAAGTTAGAGCCTTGAAAGATACCTTTAAGATGAATTTACTGAACCTTGTTTGGTTGCATTTAGCCATAATTTTAATAATTGAAATATGTTTATTGTTCATTATTTTATAGTATTGTGATGTTTATGTTATCTAATTTTGTTATTGCACTGAGTGACCTTTTAGCCAGATAGGCAGTAAATAAACCAAAAATAAATAAATAAATAAATAAATAAATAAATAAATAAATAAATAAATAAATAAATAAATAAAGCATGCTGCAGCTATTCATAATAGATCACCGAAAGTATAACTCCACAACACTGCTTAGTAATGGATTTCAGCATACTTCTATATTCATTCTTCTCAAAAAAATAACTTCTCAGGTTCAAGGACATTGGAATAACTGGAATCATGAATGGTCTATGACCTTGAATTAAAAGTACAGTTGTACCTCGACTTACGGTTGCTTCGACAACAGAAATATTTGACTTACAAATGAAAACCGTTTGTATTGGGAAAATTTGACTCACGAATAAAAGGTCTGTTTTGCTCGACTTACAATTTTAAAAATATTTTTTACAAAAAATGCTTCTTCCAGGGTGCATTGCATCTGGGAGGTTTTAAAACACCTGTGTCATGCTTCCAGACCTCTGTGCGTTACACGAGGCATGGAGTGAGATGTGTGGTGCTTTACAATGTTGCCTCAGGTTGAGGCATGTTCCTTTACAGAAGTGACTGTCTTTTAAATTGTACTAAAGTGTCTTTATCCTGTTCAAAACTCTGTGTGATGTTTTAAAATGCTGCCTCAGGTTGAGGCGTGTTCCTTTACAGAATGCCGGCCTTAAAACTGCACTGAGGTGATCTGCATCAGGTCCAAAACCTGTGATGTGTGAGGTTTAAAAATGTTGACTGAGGGTGAGGCATGTTCAGTGTGCCTGCCTGTCTTTAAAGTGCACTGAAGTGATCTGCATCACGTCCAAAAAACAAATGATGTGAGGTTTGAAATGTTTATTCTCGATAAGGAAGGTTTTAAAGAGTTTCACACAACAATCCTGGTGTCTGTGTCTTTTTCCTAGCCTCCAGAATTAATTAATCCGTTCCCAATGCATTCCTATGGAAAACCACTATTTGACTTACAAATTGTTCGACTTTAAGAAGATGCATTTGGAACGGATTAAAAATATAAGTCAAGGTACCACTCTATATATCACCACCACCACCACCACCACCATCATCATCATCATCATCATCATCATCATCATCATGTGTTGTCAACTCTAACCTGATTTATGGCAGTCATTTTCAGGGTTTTCCAGGCAGAGAAAACCCAGATATAGTTTACCATGCCCTTCCTCTGGCGGCATCCTGGGATTGTGCAGTTCACACAAGGCCACATAGGCTGCCAGTACTTGCAGGATGCAGAGTAGGGAATTGGACTCCCAGTTGTTGGCTCTGCAGTCAGATATGTAAACCACTGAGCTACAAGGTTGTATTCCCCACAGTCTAAGCATCCACCCCATGATGTGTCTGAAACAAGCTGCTATCACCTAAGGTACACCTTAAGTTCTATTTTGCAGCAAACAGTCCTCAGCTTTTCTAGCCTATTTCCTATCCTCCAATTACTGCTTTAAGGCGATCGCTTTAATTATCTGCAACTCTACTAGGAACGACATTTTCCTCTGGCTGGGAAAAGAAAAGCATCAGGACGCATTAGTGCTGATGAGCCTCTCCAAGGGTGAAAACATGGCACCCTCTTCCCGCTTTGGAATGCAACCGAGAAGGCATTCTGCCAGCACCTACAGCCATTACTGACAGATCGACCCGCATGCCTCATTGCTTTGATCTCAATCTGTACCAGATTACCTGCTATACTCTAAAACAAGGCCAACAGCTTTAATTTTGGATTCACTTAAACAGAAAGGGTAGCATTCAGGGCCCATATGGCAAGATAAAAAGAGCACTGCAGGCTCAAACTCTTTGCCTAACCCCAATGGTATGTTAACATCAAGACACCACCATGATGGATAGGCTCATTAGTGGCCAACTTGCCGGCTCTTGAACTTAATGCCAGGGCATATGGCTTAGCAGATGCACCAAGCAAAGGGTTTAATGGATGGGGCCTATCTAGGTGCCATCATATGCTGGACATCAAATAAAAGATTTAAAACCTTATATGACAACTGGTGTTTTTCACCTCTACTTCCAAACTGGAAAATAAATGAGGACAGCATGTCTCTGAAATAATAAGGGAGTAAAATCAGAGCCTGTTTTGCTCTTATATTTTCACTGAACAAGAAAAATGACCAAAATAAACAATTACTGTTGTAATGTTTCTGAAATCTCCAAAATTAAAAGTTCTTCCTTATTCCTTACATCTACTTCACAACTACTTCACTCTACATTACCACTGTACACAGATACAAAGAGGAAGCAATGAACAAAGCAACCCAATTTTTTATGTTCTAAACACAATAGTATCAGAATTCTGTTTCTGCAATCTGTTTTCCCAATGCACACCAACACTTACGGGCCAAGACAGAAGACTATACATGGTATAAATTCTGGTGTAGGTTTTAGAACTTCTCCTAGGTAAGTGAGAATTCAATAGGATTGACGCAGAGGGTAGGGCAAACCCACAGAACCCTAATGGTAGGATTAGGAGGAAAATCATTGTTTTCCACAATCTTGAGATTAGCTGAGAGCAGTGAAAGAAACAAAACAGTGTGCTATCTGCATAATGATTATACTGGAGTCCAAGCATGTGTATGAGCTATTCTGATAGTTTCAGGGAGGTATAAAAAGCTGAGTCTGAGTGGTGGACTCAGGGATGGAGGATTAACTTGGGACCCAAAGAGGTCACATGTGGCTCATGGGAAGCATTTTGTCCACCTCACCGATATTGGATGGTAATGACAGTCCCTGGCAGAAGTCTCCCCTACAGCCTGACAAAAGTAATTAATTCAATATGAAAATCAAGATGGCTATCATCACAAGACCAGAATTTCATACTAGCAAGGAATTAAAGCAGCATTTTCATCTGACACAACTGCTAAGTGGAAATCGCGGTAGATGCATTCTTTGATACAAGTCATTTATGATAATCGATGATTTTTCAAATGGTCAACTATTTAGGGAAAGTATTCTACAGAACAGTGTTCTATATTGGATAGATTATTCTCCAAAGATGCTCCACAAATTTGGAATCTCCCTCGATTCAGGGAGATCAACCACACATGAATTCCAGAACATTAATCCAATAGAAGTACAGGCAAATTCCTAGGAGGAAACATTAACATCACTGACAAAAATAGCAAATTCACTGTATTTTTCCCACATCCATAATTTGCATTGCAAAATGAGAATCTCAGACTGACTATAAAACTGATCAGGAGATTTGGTGAGGAACGATCCACATGCACCACAGAGGCAGAAGCTGGAACAAAGTTAGATATTTGTGTGGAAATGTGCAGAGGTCTGCTGCTTGGGGAGAAGAAAGGAATATGCACTGCAGGGCTGGATGATGCACACCCAATGGGGTCTGAGACCTACTGCCATCTGCAAGAGCAAGTTCATTCACTGTTACATCATCATATAATTGAGCTATCACCTGTTGCAAAAATACTATCACAGAAGAACTCATGAATTATTTGATCCTCTTCAGGCAATGAAAGCTAGTTGGAAAGTAATAATTCTCTCAACCACCCTGCTGTCACTGTGAACTTGCCCCTCTATAATTTTCAACAGGAATTCATCAAACGAAATTGCCAGACTGCCTTTCCGACATCATTTTCTGCTAAAAGAGCTCTGCCGTTTCACCTGTTTATGACTTTGTATCATGAGTAAAGAAGCATTTATGGTACCATTGATCTGACTCATCCCCAATAAAAGACTGAGGTACTAAATTCTTATTTTTAAATGGTCCAGAATTTCATTACATGCAGCTTTTGAAAAGATTAAAATTGGTTTGCCACTATGTGCTAAAATTCCTACTGATCTTAATGGTTTTAATGGGCCTCTTTTCTGGGCACTATCACAGGGATGTCGAAACATCGGCCCTCCCAGTTGTTTTATACCACAATTCCCAGAATTCCAAGCCTGTATTGCCAATGACAAAGGACTGTGGGAGTTGTGGTCCAAAACATCTGGAGGGCCAAAGTTTGGACACCACTGCACTCTCACCTTGAGAATCTGCATCCCTCTTGTTCATTGTCCTCTTTCTCACAGTCGACACCTTGCTTTGCTAGAACAGCTGCTGGACCTGGTACCAGGCTGGGGGCATCAGTCTCGTTGTCTCCACATGCATCCAAAATGGCAACCATCTCAATACAGTACTCCTTGAATTTTTACAGTAGCAGCAGTGGGTTTTTCTTGCAATGCTTGAATGGGATGGGCTGAGGTAGTTTGAGCCATTCAGAACATCAGGTTTTGCATTACATTTAGATATACTAATTTAAATATAATATATATAAATACTGCCACAATTAGAAATTATTATTAAACATTAAAACAAAATACAGATTGTCACTGTTCAGAATCAGATCACCACCTTGGGACTCAACATTGGAAGAAAGTAAATCAAGTAAATAAATAAATTCCTCGTGCATGTCTCCATCAGAGCAACAGGAGTCACAGCAGATTACTGTTTCCGTTTGGAGTAAACACACCTTCCTCTTACTTTGTGTGAATTACATTAATCCACCCCCCTCTTTTTTTAATTGTTAGAGTCTGGCACTGTAATAAGTTGTCTTCATAAGTCTGGCAGGCTTTTCACAGTAAATAAATTAACAGTTCTGGAAATTAGTCATAGTTGCTTATAGGCATTAAACTACCATTCTATCAGTTTTCTTGACATCCTAAAACTAATTTCTGTTTAGTTAAATGAGTCATGATTCTGATAGGCACTGCAACATTTCTACAGTATGCTAAAATGCCAAATGACAACCCAATTAATTGGCAGTATGTCAAGGATGTCTCTGAAGGAAAACAAATGAACCACAAAGATCGATCAAGATGTTAAAATAGTCTATCATGAAGCAATTCAGGAAATTTATATGGGGAGTTCTGTCTCATTTTTATTCACTTAAAATACAATTGCCATTTTCAGAAGATGGGTCCAGTTTCCCAGATTTGACTCTGAATCATTAGGTTTATCTTCCGGCATGCACAAACAATTGACATCCATGTTCTGCTTCAACCAGCCCTTTTTGTCTCCATGTTTTTTATCTGAACGGCTTTAGGTTCTATCCATCTAGCAGTAAAAGATATTTCCCCTCCTAGAAAACACTAAATTTGACATTAGTAAAATTAGAATAGAATAAAACAAAGAACAGGACTAATATTATCCAGTGCAATGTAACCAATGGAAATAATTCTTATTTTCAAGAGCTATAATGTTGGGTATACCTAAAAACTGTTTTGAACATATTATTCACCACTTTGTTTATTTAGAAATAAATTGAACACTTCTGGTAACACAAATGATATAATACAGATAACAATACTTCTTTAAGGCATGTGACATGGTGGCTCCTGAAATATTTTAATGGCATACAGTCAGTGTACCTTAATATATATGCCGTCTGTGACATTATATTCTATCTGTATATCTTTTATTCAGCTTGTAATCAATGCTTCTTCTTCTTCTTCTTCTTCTTCTTCTTCTTCTTCTTCTTCTTCTTCTTCTTCTTCTTCTTCTTCTTCTTCTTCTTCTTCTTCTTCTTCTTCTTCTTCTTCTTCTTCTTCTTCTTCTTCTACTGTCATATCCCTGTAGAACATTGGCAAACAGCACCATGATCTGTTTTTACCTAAGGCTATTCTAAATAGAAAGGCTGTGCCCATTGCATACCATTGGCTAAAACTTCTTCTCTTGAGGCAGTGTAACATGTGATTCTCTTCTTTTCTATATTCATGTTCTCTCTTTCTGTTCTTCCTTCTTCTTCATCCCATCTCTGCTGCTAAGATGTGCATGCCTAGTACTGGGGTACAGCTTTGGGGCTAATCCTGTTCCCGCCAATGGTGTTGTACCATTTCTTCTTCTTAAAAAACACATCTCTTGCTGCCTCCCACCCCCTTTAGCACATACCAAGGAAGTGTGTCCCATACACTGGATATCTTACTGCCCTCCAAGCAGCTCTGAAAAGAAAAGGCACTGGTTAGCACAGAGTGAATAACCAGGTTCCTGGGAGCAATGGAAGAAGCAATGGTCTTTCCTTGGAAAGGAACAATTGCATACTGCAGCTGCAGAAGAAAGAAGAGTCGAGGAGTAACTGTCAGGGCCAAGGTGCAGGAATCAGAGAGAGAAGGGATTCCAGCAAGAGTAACTAGGCCAGGCATGTCCAATGTCCAGCCCGGGGCCAAATGTGGCCCATTTTCAAATTTCGAGTGGCCCACAGCTTCTTCTCCCCACCGGTTCAGCCTGTCATGCATCCCTGCCAGCTGGCCCCTCCCCATGATGGTTGGAGATGTCAGCTTGCAGTTTTATGGTTTGCCTGCCCTCCCTCCCTCCGTCCATCCCCCCCAGCCACCAGTCCTGTCTACCCACCCCTGGCTCCGTTGCATGTCCTAGAGGCTTGTCCAAAGGCCAGTCTGGGGGCCAAATGCAGCTGAATGCATGGCCCCCATACATTTTCACCTCACCAAATCTGGCCCTCCTTGCAAAAAGTTTGGACACCCCTGAACTAGGCAGTCTCAGCATCATGGAAGAGGTGAAGGAAGGGAGGTTCTTTTCAAAAAAGGAAGGAAGGAAGGAAGGAAGGAAGGAAGGAAGGAAGGAAGGAAGGAAGGAAGGAAGGAAGGAAGGAAGGAAGGAAGGAAGGAAAAGAAACTGCTGACTGCTGTAACTAGACCACTTAGTCTGGAGCGTCCCAGTTCCAGCCTCCAAAGTGGACAGGTGTCCAAATGGGGGGGCAGTCCATCCCACCTCTGGACGTCTAAGCCGCTCTAGTGGTAAAACAGGGCAACTGATGAAGTAAAGCAGCTGAGGACATGGAAGAAGAAGAGAAGCCAGGCTCATATGCCTCCACTGGACTGGTTGTGTGCAGGTCAGATATCTATAATTTTGTCTTTATCTGTCCCCCAGAGGCTACATGCAAAACATATGTCTCTCCCCATTCACTTTGCAAGATGGCACCAAAAAAGCACACCAAGCATTCAAATAGTATTTTATTTGGCTGATCATTTACTTTCTAGCACCATTAGAACATATTTTTGAATTTTGCTAGTCTAACCAATGTGGGTTTCTACTCATTCCATGGATGTGCACCGGCACAAACAAACAACTTTAAAAGAAAAGGAATCCAGACATTGACACCTCTTTGGAAGGTTTTGAGGGAAGCAGATGCACCATATTTCAGATTTATGAGCATAATTTCACTCCCTTCACTCTTAGAGTTGTTTCTTAAAAAGAATGAGAAATGCCCTGCATCTAGTGCCTCTCCGGCTTCATTTCCTACACAGAACATTCTCCGATGAAATTCATCATCAAGTCTGGCATAGAGGAACTTTTAAGGAAACTCATGAAGACATTTCTATTCCATCTGGCTTTGAGGAGCTGCCAGGTTTTTCTGGCGTTAGGCTATACTTACTATTGGCTAGGATCTCCAGAATTATGTTTTAGAGTCCAATATTCAGAACCAGGCTTAAGAGGGATTATCACATTATTTTATTCCTATTACTCATGCCTATTATTTTGTACAGTTTGTTATGTTTTGTTTCGTAAACCTCTGCTGGTGGGTAGAAATTTGGAACACATAAAAATATTTTTGTTGTTCTTAACCAATGGGCAAAAACATATCCAGTTGCACGTTTCAGACAAAACATATGCTTGCTAATCAGATCTGTCTGTTAACAATCCTCCCTAAAGAGAAATATTTTGAGCAGGGAAACTGTCAGCTATCTGATATGGAGGCTCAAGTAGTACAGAAAATACTAGTTGGCTCCTCTTTAACCAGGTTTGATCTTGCAGTTATCTGGGTTAGACAGTAATACTTGCAGGCCGATATTGTTTGTGTCTTATCTAATGTCTTATCTATAACTACCACCCAGGTTCTTTTAAACTGTGTCCACTTTAGCGGTCAGCATGACATGCTTCTTCATAATAACTAGGTTGTGTTTAAGAGCTAGTTTGTGTGGTCTGTGTTTTTTTAAAAGTTATTCTTTGCTCAGTTGAAATTCTGACAATAAATAAATCAAGCTGATAGAACATGTGCTCACTAAAATCATCTTTCAAAAATTAATTGATTTGATACCTTATTGACAAATGAGAAGGGGGTGCCAGGAGAGGAAGAATTTATCAGCTGAAGAATCCTGGAGATTGGTTTGGGAGCACAGCACAGTCCATGATTAAAATTGTTACTCTCTAAGTCACAATGATGTCTAGTCTCCAGCAGAAGATAGATGAGAAGAGACCAGTCTCCTCCATCCCCAAAATCTGGGGACTGTTCAGCTCAGTTATGCTGTACACATGTATCTTAACATCACTCTGTTATTTAAAACCAAATTATAAGCCTACTCCCAACATCAGATAGTTGGGAGGAAAAGGTAGACATATGCAACTGCTTAACATTCAGTTGACATTTTCTGTTACAGAAACCTGCCTACATTGATCAGTTCTTCCTGCATTTCCCCCACAACTTCCTGCTAAGGTTAAAATATATATTCCTATATAAAGCAACCATGCATATGTTGAGCTGTCGGTAGAAAGGCAGCCTAGAACTGCAGTAATTAAATGCTATGGAATTAAGATTTGGGCCTGAGTGAACTGATTGGCTTCAACAGGAGATAATATCAACATCACATAATTAAAACAAAAAGTACATCACCACTTTGTATGGTCACCTTTAAAGGAAACATCACTTTTTTCACATACAGGTGTGCATCTATCATGTAACTTTATTAGTAAGGGAACATATATAAAATGCCTACACTGTTTTTGATATGAATGCTCATGGTTTCACACATGCAAATTCAGCTTATGTCACATGCTGGAAGCTAGTGTGCTCTCAGATTGTTTCCGAATTACATTGATCCTATGAATTAAAGACTTCCAAAAGATCTTAGAGCCTTACAGCCCTGCTGAGGTCTTTCAAAGTCAAGGTTATAGCTTCCTTTATTGGTGATTCCATCTCATGTTACGTGGTGTGGTAGCTTAGTGGGCTAGAGCGCTGAAACTGTCGGCTGCAATGTCAGCAGCTCGGCAGTTCGAATTCCGGGTGCCATGCAGCAGAGTGAGCTCCCTCTGTTAACCCCAGCTCCTGCCAACCTAGCAGTTTGAAAGCATGTAAATGCCACAAAAAAGTGGGAAGGTAAACAATGTTCCGTGTGGATAAAAGTGTTTGGCCATGCCAGCCACATGGCCACGGACTTGCACAACACTGGCTCTTTGGCTTAGAAATGGAGATGAGTGCCGCCTCTAGAGTGGGACATGAGTAGCACGCATGTGCAGGGGGAACCTTGACCTTGACCTTTTCACCATCTCATGTTAAATATTCCTCTCTTGATACTGCCATTGACTTTTCCTAGCATTACTCTTTTTTTCAGAGAAGTCTTGCCTTCTGGTGATATCTTTAAAGTACAGTAGCCTCAGTTTGGTTTCTACTTAAGAATTCATGGCTGATTTGATCTAGGGCACCATGTAGTCCATGGTGCCCTGAAAGGACTCAATTCAAGTAAACCAATCTCCTCCTGTTAGATTTCTTCATTGTCCAACTTTCAAATCTATACCGTACGTAGTAGTCAGTAATACCACACAAGACATGATCTTGGGCTTGATCTCCAGCAACACATCCGTACACTTAAGAATCTTTTCTAGGTCATACCTGCTCTTCTAAATCTCAGCCTTCCCATTTCTTGTCTACAGACTTCACTTGGACTTGTGACTGATGTTACTGCTAAGACATTATTAGAGGAGGGAATGAGAAGGATAACAACACTACTTTGAAAAACAATGAAATGGTTACCTTGCTCCTGAGATCTCTTTCTTGGTGGAACATGTAAACTTGACATTATTAACTCTTCCATTTTTATTGTTTTTTTATAAATCCCTAAAATGTTTAAAGGAAAAAAAGTTGTCCAAAATGCTCCCAGATCTTCAAAATTAACTTTTAAGCAATTTTAAGGAACGTTTTGCTCTGAAATATTGCTTAAGAGTTCATTTTGAAGATCTGAGAACATTTTGAAATTATGTGGGCAAAAATCAGTGCTTAAAAAAAAACTAACAGAAATTGAAGAGTTAATAATGTGCCACAAACATGTGGCATATTGGTTTTATTAAGGAAAAAAAAGTAACATTCACACTAAAATGTTAGCAGGAACACTTTCAAATGCAGCATTTTTCTTTTGTGTGGCCCTCTCATCCATTCTCCTTCCTGTTCTGAAGCAATGAGTAGGACTTCATGTAGGACACATATGGGAGGCAGCAAACTAATGCTCTGGGAAGGAAGCCCGGGGCCAAGATTCCATGGCGCATGAATGGGCAGTTTCAATGTTCTTCAACACTGGCGACACCTGAACCTGTCCATCGCCTTGTCCTTCAAAGAAAAGGTACAGACCAGGTGTCTAAGAGGAAGGACCTGCAGGGATGGGGAAGAACCTGCCTCCAAAAGTGGTTTATCTCAGTCCTAGTAATTGTATAAAAATGCTTACTGTAGCAAAGGGACATGACAAAATAAGTTTTGGAAGCATCTTCAGTTATCTTGTTTGTCCCAGATAAATATCAAAGAACTAAAATATCTTCCTTTTTACCAAAATTACACTCACAAATGGGCTATAGTGAATCAATTGTACCTGCAGCCACAACTTGTTGTTCACGGCATCCCTCCCTGTAGCAATGCACTGGAATGTAGCATTCTGGCCCGCGTTGACCTCCACATCTCCCAGCCTCAAGAAATGAGGAGATTTATCTGCAGAGGGGGAGGGGGAGAGAGAGAGAGAAAAAGAAAAAACAAGTTCAAGAAAAACTGCTTTTACACACAAAAGCTCATCTCCTTCCCCAAAGAGGCACATTACTACAACTTTTGAGTAAGACAGATTTTTACACAAAAGAAAACGATCGCTGTGGCTTGTGGAGGAGGAATAAAACTTTCCTGATCTTTCCCTCCTCACTCACAAACACTGCTAAAGCTTGTCAAACCTGAATTTAGAAGACGTGATTTATAATACGCCAAGTATGTAAAACTAAAAGGAAGTCCAAAAACTCTTGAGCAGATTTCTATTACATTTTGTGCTTCAGCACAACTATGTTGAATCACCGCTTTCAGAACATAGAGTCAGGTTTAATTAGCATCCATTTAGACCTCCTTGTCAGTAAATATCACTTGCATCACTAAATACAGCAACATTTGACCCACTGACAAACCTTTTCATACTAACTGCATGGCCTCAAGGAAAACTCAGTGGAAAACCATCCGTGTGAAATATTAGGATTGAAAAAGGTGATGGCAGCAGTCGAGAGAGAGAAAGAGAGAGAGAAGAGAGAGATGTTCTGTAGTTCTCACACATTACTCTCCTAAATTACTTGAGAATAGGCTAAGCATCAAGTAGCTTACTTTGGCCTTAACAAGGTCAGCAGATTCACACACCCCTTATTCTATATGCTTTCAACAATTATGCAGGACTGGAAGATAGAAAGAATCATGTAGCATGAAAGATCATGCTTACAACCTTGTGAATCATCTAACAGAGAGCTGCTCTTTACTGATCCTGGGACATATGTAGCAAATTGTGCTGCTTATATAGCACCTCTCAGGGCTTCAAGCATTCTCTGGGAGGTTTAAAATTTAATTATGCAGCTTACACATTGTGCCCCCCCACCACCAACAGCTGGATATTCAATTTACCAGCCTTGGAAGCATGAAAGGCTGAAGTCAACCTTGAGGCAGCTACCTAAGTTCGTTGGGACTGAGTCTGCCCATGAGGCTCTGTAAGACAAACTGTTGGGCCATTAAATAGAAGGAGAAGTTCCTGCATCACATGAAGTCTACAATTACCACCCATCATTCTTCTTCTTTCTCTTCCTCCCTTACTAGGTGCTGGAGTATGTTAATCACCGAGATGTTGCAGCTTGAAGCAGCAGTGCTGCAATGAATGCAAACCATCTAAGGCTTATCCAGATCAGATTATGAAACATTCCAAAAGGAGAGATATGGTGGTAGTGGATGGAATCAAGCACACTGATATCTGTTGGAAGTCCAAATGGGTCCGTAGTCGACATGGGCACGACTCGGCGAAATTGTCGTTTCCATTTTTTGTTCTCGTTTCCGTTAGGTAACGGAAACGGTAACGAGAATTACGCCGTCAGAACTCGAACTCGAACCGAAAAAAGAAAAATTTGGTCGGGTTTTTCGTTTCCGTTTGTGGCATCATGGTGATTGCGCAATGCGAAGCACAGAAAAAGTTTTTAAAAGTTTTTTTTAAAAAACCCCGACTCCCGGCCAAAAAAGCAGGCGAAAATATGCCTGCCTGAGGCTTTGCCATCTACCAGAGGGGTGGTTTCTGGGGGGTCCCTGGCCTTCCTCCACCACTTCTCTTGTCCTGGGATGCTTGCACCAGGCTGGGGGGGGTCATCCACGTAGTCTCGCCATGCCATGTGGTGGTGGGGGTCCAAAATGGCGACCACATTTTTTCTTTTGAAATCGTGGTCAAAAAACACACCAAATCACCACAGAAACATGTGAAATTTATTTATTTTAAATGCCTGAATTTTAATAGTAGCAGCAGTGGGTTTTTTTATAGCAATAAAATGTATTGATTTTATTTTATTTTATTTTTTATTGTTTTAGACCTGCCCATTTGGGCTGGGCATGGGAGGGGACCATGCACATTGTTTGAACCATTCCACCAATGGCATCGCCAGGTTTTTGACTGACACTTCTGGATGTCTCGGAGGGCATAAAAAGCCAAGGCACCTTCCAGAAATCGCAGTCAGGTGTATGGATGTGGTTGAGGGTGGAGGGCTGGTTGCTGGTGCTGGTGTGATCCGATCGAGATTGAGGAGGGAGGCTGGAGGCTTTAGGATTTAAGTTAGGCAGGCAGGGAGGGAATTGAATTTAGAAAATAATTTCTTTGATTCCCTGCAGCTTTGTCTGCTGAAGGGAATAGCAGTTTATTCTTTATTTATTCTCTGGCAGTTTGTGAGGATTTTTTTCTGATATTGGATAAAGGGGGACGTTCGACTGGGACTGGGAGGTGTGGATTTATTTTAAAAATATATTATATACTACCATTTATTTTATATTTTCCCACCTTTAATTTGCTTGCACACACACACACATTAGTGATATCCTAAATGTCCACTCGCCCGTCCTCCCGCACCGCCGCCCGCCTACTCGCCTGCCTGCCCATGGCCGCTGCCCACCCGCTCGCCTGCCCCCCCCCGCCCCACCCGCTGCCTAGGGCGCAAAAACACCTAGCACCGGACCTGATTGCGGGACGCCCCTATGCTCTGGGAAGTCAAATTGTGCTAAATCGCGGTGGAAACGACAAACGACAAATGACAAATGGAAATGACAAATTTTTGAAAAATTTTGCGACAAACGGAAATGACCCGAAATGGACCCGTTCCGACAAGCGAAAACTCGAAACGTCATTTTTTCTGGTCGTGCCCATGTCTAGTCAGTAGGTTCAAGTCCAACAAATTATTCAATTACCTTGCTAACAACATCATCTTTGAGAAGGGGTGGGAGCAACAAGGGAAAAAGCTAACCTTGTCTTGGTCACTACTTAGAAAGAAATGGTCCACAAGGTGAAAAGAGTGGAGCCTTTAGCAGAAGTCTGCATGCCCTCCTGACATTTCCTTGGGAAAGGGAAAACTGAGGATGATATAACACACATTCTAGACTTCAAGAAAACAAATTTCAAGAAACTTAGGGAACTGTGGATAAGATTGCACAGTCAGATACACTGAAGGAGATGGGACTTCGCAATGGATGGAAGTTTCCTAGAAGTAAGGTCTTGAAGACACTTTTCCAAAGAATTCTTACATGAAAGCAATCTGGTAGATATCTACAGAATCCAGGATACGTGCATAAGGAGCTTTTTGGTAAGCTGAGTTTTAAAAGGCAGATGTTTAGCAAATGGAACAAAGGGCAGACCACCAAGGAAAAGAAGAAACAGCTGATATTTATAGAGAAAAATTCAGCTCTCTAAATAAGTTTGGCCTTGCAAAAGAAGTTTAAATAACAAACAAAAGTGTTTTCGGGGACGCTCAGAGCAAGAGCAAGGAAACAGAAGTCCCGTGGAGTGAAGACATGCTATAAGATGCAGAGAGAAGGCAGAACATCCCAAGAAAAAAGAAGGTTAAACCTAACAAAATCAAATTAAATAATGTCATTTAAGATCATTTAAGATAGACCATCATTTGATCTTAAGGGAAGAGTGTAAAACTTCCAAACCAGTGATGGCGAACCTTTTAGAGACCGAGTGCCCAGAATGCAATTCAAAACCCACTAATTTCCCCCAAAGTGCCAATACAGCCATTTAATCTGAATACAGGTGGCTGTGAAGGGGTGATGTCGGGTGCCCAGAGAAAGGGCTCTGAGTGCCACCTTTGGCACCTGTGCCATAGGTTCGCCAACACTGTTCCAAACCATGCTGCAAGCTTACTGGAGTCCACAGCCTGAAGAGGACTGAAGTTACCTCTCAAAGACATGTACAGTAACCCTCCACCTATCACCTGACCTGACCCGTGATAACTGAGAATCCGTGATATGCAGATGCAGGTCGGATCAGGCCTGGGGGTCTAGCTGGGAGCTCTTGTACTTACCCGAGGATGGCACTGCTGCAAGTCACTTCCAGTTCACAGAATAGTATTTCTGAGTCTTCCGACATGCCTAGAAAGGCCCTAGGAGGACCCAAAAGTGCTTTCAAGCGATTCAGAGGTCACTTCCGGTTCATGGGGAAATCCTGTTGGAGCCTCCGATGGGCCCAAGAATGCCCTTGCAGGTTTGTTTGCAGCAGCGCCAAGCCTCAGGTAAGTACAGGAGGCCTGAAACAGGCCTTCCCACCTTACTCCATGTTTCTTTCCCCATATATTGTGGTCCCGTGATATAGTGGGACCGCAGTATATGAACTGTGAAAGGGCAGGGGGGTTACTGTACCAATAATTATTTTCTGCACCATCCATGAAGGGTATGTGCTCAGCCTGATGAAGTGGGGAGCCTCCACAAAACCTAGCAATTTGTTTGATTCCGCATACCCGCACCCCTTTAGTGGTCCAATAAAATGTATCACCCACTCATATATCCATACACAGAACTAAAAGAACCAGAGTAGAGCATCAACAAAGTAATTTTAGTTTAGGTTTCACAATTAGGTTTTGTTTCCCCCCCCCAAAATGTTTATTCTAATGCTCTTCCCTTCCCTAAATGTTAGGGATAATCTAAGCTAGACATCCCACCACCACCAAAAACATTAAGAGATTCAAATCATCTGTAAATTACATGTCTCTGAAGGATGAAATAAATATTGGATTAAGCTGCTAAAGTAATGATACCAAAACAAAATTAATTCACTTCTTCAGCACCATCACTTTCTCCTTCTTAGAAAATATAAAAGAAAGAGCCAGAGAAAAGTAGTAGGGGAGGACACGAATGCCTGAATGATGAAAGCAACAGTCAGACAATATTGAGCCTGTCTTGAAAAAGATAGAGAAAAGCATGACTCTTAATCACTACTTACCACAAGGGTAACTCAGGACCTGGATGTCATCAATGGCAATGTAGCCATTTCTTCCATCAGAGACTTCAGCCTCAAATATTACCTGTCAAAGGAGAGACAAACAGTGTTTAGAGCCTTCACCGCTGCTGCAATCCCATCAATGCTGATTTTCTTTTGATATATAACTTTTTAGTTAGAACAAAACTTTCAGCCCAATTTCATCAACAGGTTCAATGCAACTCTTTATACAAAACATCAGTTTCTAATTAACATTATTTTAATGTCTATGCGCTCGCTTCCTGGCCTGCTATACATGGACCAAATCCCCGGTTTAAAAATGTGTCAGAGGTCTCCAGGAAAAACAGCTCCACGTTCTTCCCATCTAAATGTCATGTCCTCCATATTTTATGCCTCAGCTATTCAGGGTGACTATCAAACTGGAAGTAGAAGGTTAATGTGTGTGTAGGTTGTCTTTACTCCTTGTTTCTATTAAGGAAGGGGTAATAATGTCACTGAGGGAATGATATTATATGATGGCCTCTGAAACAACTCCTTTCTGATGCTATGACCAAATCCAAGGAACAGGAACACTCAACTGCTAAGAAACACATGCTCATTTGAACACTGGGCGTTATTGTAAAGCAGCCATTACTTTAAATATATAAATAGCCTCTTAAAAGAAAAATTCCTCTACAAATTAGACAACATCCTAAACCTTTAAAACAGGGATTAACATCCCAATGTTATTGGACTGCATCATTCAGCAAAAAAAGCCAGTGATGAGCATCATGGGAGTTGTAGTCCAACAAAATCTACCACACCTACTGTAGAGGAGATGCCGGGCTCCAGACAAAGGGGTGAATTTAACCATTTCCCTTGCTAAGATTCCAATCAGGATTAGAGATACTGCAGTTGCTCTTTCTCTTTCTCTCTATATATTTTAATATTTACTCTGTGCACTACTTTAGTGCAAAATTCAAGGAAGGAGAACCCAATAACTTCTAGGCAAGAATATGAAAGGTTTCCCTTCCCCTAGGCCAGTGGTGGTGAACCTTCGGCTCTCCAGATGTTTTGGACCACAACTCCCAGAATTTTGAGCCTAGATTGCTAATGACAAAGTACTGTGGGAGTTGTGGTCCAAAACATCTAGAGTGCCAAAGGTTTGCCACCACTGCCCTAGGAAGTAATGCAGTAAAAAGGTTCATTTTCATTGGGGTCAAGGAATGCACTTCACTCTCTCAACAATTTCCCTTCCACTGTGCTGTAGCACCTCTGTCTACACTGATTTGCCATTCAGTTATCCATGGATGGAAAGCAGTGGCATGGCAACGCAGCAGACCAGGAGGTGTGGCAGTGTGAAGGACCGGAAAATCAGAAGGACATGGAAAATCAGACAGTGCGGCAGCATGAAGGGCGGCCAGTGCAGTGGCAGGATAGACTGGGCGGAACATTGGTGTGAAGGCCCGGGTGACACAGTGGACCGGGCAGCATGTCAGCACAAAGGATGAGTGGTGCGTCAGCATGAAGGATGGGTGGTATGGCAATGTGGCAGCTCAAAGAGATGGCCCGGCAGCAGCTCAGCACCACCACTTTCGTCCCTGGCACCCCAGCACCCCCGCCACTGATCTCGCTGCTATCACTCTCCGATAAGAGCATCCACTCTTATCCATGGATTTCGTTATCTTTTGAACATCCTGGAACAAATCCACATGGATATGGGGGTCCTACTGTAAAAGGTTCATTTTTATTGGGGTCAAAGAGCGCACTGCACTCTCTCAACCATTCCTCTCTACCACAAACTTCCTTCAAACCATGAATCAAACATATGAGCACAGCAGTTTGGACGTCATGTGCAAATATGTCACACAGACATACACACACACACACACACACACACACACACATATCATGTGGCACTCTGTTAAAGAGATATTATAAAATACATGGGGGGGCAGAACAAGACTTTTTTTAAAAAAAATGAGAACTACAGAACCTAAAAATTAAAACAGATGTAAAAAGTATTGAAGTAACAAAGAACGCTGTGGCTACAGTAAAAGACCAAACTGAATGAACAAATATTTATATATATGCATACACACAGGTATGACCTGTGACAAATATTGTAGTATACCTTTGTAATTCTAAATGCCACTTCAGTAATAAATTCACTTATACTGTTGTAATTTATAAATTTTGTATCTGGCTGAGTGTCTCACCCCTATTATTTTCTGTAAGAATACCACTCAGAAAAACAATATAGCCTGATAGAAGCATCTTATTCACCCTTTTCTGGTGCCTTCCTAACCCTCAAAAGCTTGCACCAGGCTTCTGAGAAAGCCTTGAACAGATTTCCTCAGCAAATACTTCCTGCTGATTACAAGGCTTAGCAAACACACATCTACCTGCCCCTGGACTGTCTCTAGAGGTCCTATAGATCCAATCCAGTAACTGTTTAGGGCAGGAATGGGACTACAAAGTACACCAAAAGTTGTTGGACAGTAACTCCCATGATAAGAACATAAGAAGAGCCCTGCTGGATCAGGACAAGGCCCACCTAGTCCAGCTTCCTGTATCTCACATGAGACAACTAGATACCTGACTCTTGATACCACTCCCCTGCATCTGGCATTTTCAGATACCCTCCTTTTAAGCCTGGAAATAACATGTATCCCCATCATGGCTTTTAATATGTGATGGACTTTTCCTCCAGAAATCTGTCCAATCCCCTTTTAAAGGCATCTAGGCCAGGTGCCATCATCACATCCTCAGGCAAGGAGTTTCACAGACTAACAACATGCTGGGTAAAGAAATATTTTCCTTTGTCTGTTGTCACTCTCCCAATCCTCAATTTGAGTGTATGTCCCCTAGTATTTTGTGAGAGGGAAAACAGCTCCTCTCTATCCACCTTATACATCCCTTATATAATTTTGCATGTTTCAATCATGTCTCCCTCAGAGACCTTTTTTTCTGGACTAAAAAGCCCCCAAAACTGTAATCCCTCACTACTGGGATCTAATGACACTTGGAACCCTAGAGCACTGTGTATGGGGACAAACTAGTACTGTTCATGACTGAATTATAAACACACATAAAAACTTTATTCCCACAGAAAATAACTTTAGAAAATCTCCTTCCTCTCTTGCACTGCCAAATTCCACCTCCCAGTTGGGAGGGTCTCCCACTGTTTTGAAAATAGTTTGGAGGCAAAGGAAACAGCATAGTCAATGAAGATACCAGTAAGCCTCAATTTCAAGAAGGGAGTGTCATGATGAGTTTGTCCCAAATATCATTTTGATGGACCACATGTTATTTAGAATATACCAGAAACACAGACTTTGTACTGTTAATGTTACTGAATGCCACAAGGAAAGAGTTCAGTGCTCTGAAGTGGTGTGTCTCCCATGATTCTCCTCAATAAATGGATATTGTTAAAACATAATAATAATTATCCATTTTAAAAGTCAATTAATGTACATATCTCTCTCTCTCCTTTAAGGAGAGCTACCCTGAGAGACAAATGAGGAGGAGGAGAATGAAATCAAGGAGCATTTGTGTTATAATGTACACATTTTCTTTTTAGAAGAGGCAGAAAAGTGCCTCTTCTACAAAGGATCCGTGCTATATGTAGTTTTTGTCATTATTTCAGGCCTTAGAAAACTGATAGATTTCTTCCATATTAATAGATTTTTACAAAGCAAGGTGAAAGTGTTTACAAAAGAAAAAAATCACATACACATATTTTTCATCTTCTGACTTGAATAGCTAGAACAATCAACCTTGCTTTAGAATGCAGCATTATGGGCCAGTAATCTAGCCACCCTATCTACCTGTAATTGCTGTTCCCTTTCCCTCCTCCACAGATGCATGGCCTTTATTTGGTGTTGTGGAGTTATCAACGTGTTCCAACACATTGTGCTACCTGGAGGAAACAAATCCGAGTTTGCTATTCTTCAGGGATGACAACTACAGGTGGAAAATAAAAAATGATTGGGGGGGAAAGAATTTCTCATAGAATCATATGATTATTCTGGTGCACAGAAAATGAAGGGGGAGAGAATTATTGATCATTTTTTAAACTAAGCAGATCAAGAACCCAATGACAAAGACTTTCTCAGTTATAGACATGGGCACGACTCGGCGACATTGTCGTTTCCATTTTCGGTTATCGTTTCCGTTACGTAATGGAAACAGTAACGATAATTAAGCCATCAGAACTCGAACTCGAACTGAAAAAAGAAAAATTTGGTTGGGTTTTTCGTTTCCGTTTGTGGCATCGCGGCGATCGCGCAATGCGAAGCACAGAAAAAGTTTTTAAAAGTTTTTTTTAAAAAACCCGACTCCCGGCCAAAAAAGCAGGCGAAAATATGCCTGCCTGAGGCTTTGCCACCTACCAGAGGGGTGGTTTCTGGGGGATCCCTGGCCTTCCCCCACCTCTTCTCTTGTCCTGGGATGCTTGCACCAGGCTGGGGGGGGGTCATCCACGTAGTCTCACCATGCCATGTGGTGGTGGGGGTCCAAAATGGCGACCACAATTTTTCTTTTGAAATCGTGGTCAAAAAACACACCAAATCACCACAGAAACATGTGAAATTTATTTATTTTAAATGCCTGAATTTTTATAGTAGCAGCAGTGGGGTTTTTTATAGCAATAAAATGTATTGATTTTATTTTATTTTATTTTATTTTTTATTGTTTTAGACCTGTCCATTTGGGCTGGGCATGGGATGGGACCATGCAAATTGTTTGAACCATTCCACCAATGGCATCGCCAGGTTTTTGACTGACATTTCTGGATATCTTGGAGGGCATAAAAAGCCGAGGCACCTTCCAGAAATCGCAGTCAGGTGTATGGATGTGGTTGAGGGAGGAGGGGTGGCTGCTGGTGCTGGTGTGATCCGATCGAGATTGAGGAGGGAGGCTGGAGGCTTTAGGATTTAAGTTAGGCAGGCAGGGAGGGAATTGAATTTAGAAAATAATATCTTTGATTCCCTGCAGCTTTGTCTGCTGAAGGGAACAGCAGTTTATTCTTTATTTATTCTCTGGCAGTTTGTGAAGATTTTTTTCTGATATTGGATAAAGGGGGAGGTTCGACTGGGACTGGGAGGTGTGGATTTATTTTAAAAATATATTATATACTACCATTTATTTTCTATTTTCCCAACTTCAATTTGCTTGCACACACACACATTTGGGGTGCAAGCCAAGAACAGAACCTCTATCCTAAGTGATATCCTAACTGCCCACTCGCCCGTCCGCCCCGTCCACCTGCGCCCGCCTGCCCGCTCACTCGCCTGCCCCGCCTGTGGCGCCCGCTCACTCACCCGCTCACTCACCCGCCTGTGGCCGCCGCCCGCCCGCTCGCCCGCCTCCCGCCCCGCCCGCCGCCTAGGGTGCAAAAACACCTAGCGCCAGCCCTGATTGTGGGACGCCCCTATGCTCTGGTAAGTCAAATCGCGCTAAATCACAGTGGAAACAACAAACAACAAATGAAATGACAATATTTTGAAAAAATTCACGACAAATGGAAACGACCCGAAACGGACCCATTCCAACAAGCGAAAACTCGAAACGTCATTTTTTCTGGTCGTGCCCATGTCTACTCAGTTATACAAAAGGACAATATGTAGTCCAAGAAAGGAGAGGGGGAGTCAGATACACACACACAAATAATCAGAAGAAGAAGGGGATGGTAAACTCCTCCTGAGTATTCTGAGGATCTTTTCAAGAACCAAATGTATTCTTTGAAAGCTTTGAAAGCTTTGACTGTCACAATGTAGTATTTCGAGTTTAACCTCACAAGCATGCTGAACAGGTATTCTTTCCCTTCCTTGCTATTACTTTGTTCTAAACATAAATTGAATGTCGGAGCCACGGAGGAGAAAACTAGGTATTTCACAGTCCTAGAAATCATTCACATCAAAGTCTCATGAGCAAGCTTAGCAGTGATGAAATAAGAGGAGAGTTTCCCCAACAGACTAAAAAAGGAAAGGGTCATTATTTAAGGGTGGTCCATGTATGCAGGTGACACCAAGCTTTTCAGAGTTATAAAACTAAACAAATATGCACAGAAAATATCTTTAAAATGTGTGTGTGTGTGTGTGTGTGTGTGTGTGTGTGTGTGTGTGTGTGTGTGTGTGTGTGTGTGTGTGTGTGTGTGTGTGTGTGTGTGTGTTGTGTCATTACAGTCGTGACCGACTCTTTGTGACTCCATGTCCATGGAGTTTTCTTGGCATGAATACTGGAGTGGCTTGCCAGTTCCTACTCCAGTCACCTACAACACCTGGTATTCCCTGGTGGTCTCCCATCCAAGTACTAACCAGTAGATGGCTATTAAAGTGGAATATGTCACACAAAGAAAGCAAAGCAAATACAAAGGAAAGAAAGAAAGAAAGAAAGAAAGAAAGAAAGAAAGAAAGAAAGAAAGAAAAAAAGAGATTGTATTTGATGTTGATGGAGCAAGAATAAATTCCACCAACACAACATAGATGAGATCGGCCATTGCAACTGTTGTATAAGCAGTGCTCTCCATAACAAAAATGCAGTGCTCACTTGCAGAGTGAAGTCTTAGATATGCAAGGCCATTGCTTCTGCTGTGGTCCACAGCATGAGCAGTCAGACATCGCTGCATTCAGATCATACATACCAAGGCAAGCTGAGGTAACCACAATTGACCAGGAACTTATGATACCACAGACAAACCAATAAATATGTCAACCCAGTGTGTGGCAGCTCTGGCAAAGTCCACATTAGGAATCATTAAGAAAATAATGACAACAATAAATCTGCTAATATAAGTCTACTTTCATAGAAATCTCTAGTGCAATGACAATAGGGAAGTGGCTTGCATCTTTGGAGATATCAGAAAATCAGGCCCAAATGAGGACAATTGATTCATTTTGGAGCTGACCATGGGGTGAAGCAAAGAGCCCAGGACACTGACAGAACAGAAAAGCGCCCTCCACAACCTCCTGTGCTAAATCTGGCATTTGAAGGGTTAAATTAAAATGGGATGTAGGAACAGAAATTATCAACCCTTCATAAGGAAGATGCCAAGCCAGTGCCAAAGAAAAATACTGTTGGCTCATATACGTCACAAAGCCTAAGACGTTTTCAGCATACTCAAACCCATAAGCATCAATGACCAAGCTATGTTGTCTGCAGCCCTGATATCTTTAGCTGCTGCGCAAAAGGAAGGACTTCCATGATATTGTAATTACCTGCCCTCTGTTTTATCAATTGTTTTCCCACTCTTTAAAAACCTCTTTAGTAATGCTAGCAACTAGAGATGGGCACGAAACAAGCAATTTTTCGTTTCCATTTTCATTTTTTTGTTTCATTACGTAACGAAACAACAAATGAATTTTGTCTCTAAAATGAAACAAAATGAACAGAAACACCAGAAATTTTGTCATGTGTTTCGTTTCCGTTACTGCAATAAGAGTGAATTGCTTAAAATCCAAAAAAAATCACAAAAATTGAAATAAATGGTAACGAAATGGTAAATGAAATGAACAAAAACTAAAATGAATTTTTTGCAAAAATTCATGGAAAACGGAAACAAACCAAAAAGGACCCGCCAAACGACAAAACGAAATGTCATTTTTTTATTCGTGCCCATCTCTACTAGCAACATTCAGGGTACACTTATCTGAAGATGAATGCCTACAGTGATTCCAACTTACATCATTTCAGAATAGTAAGGTTCATCTTTTTTGCTCCAGTGTTATTGGTGTCCCTGCCAACATTAATAACAACTGCCTCCTATTTCTCATTCCCCACCCACCCCCATTCTCATAGCTGGAGGTAAGCAAATAATTCTTCCAAGAAAACAACAATACTGAATTTGTTGTGAAATCCTGTCTTTCCAGTCCTATGCTATCTGTGTATCTTCATTTGCATGAATAAACCTTTCCCTTGAGATATGGAATCATGAAAACTCTGGCACAGACCCAGACAAGGATCAAGTCAGAGCATCTCAAAAAGACCAGAGAGTGAAATGGGCAACCATTGGTGTGCCAGATTCAGAGCCAGAGTATAATCCTAATTCTAGATACTTTATCCCGTGTTTATTGGAAGGATTATGTACATTGCTGTTCAAAAGTAACACTTCTTAGGTCTGATAAAAATCATGCCACATTTCCTTAAATGCAGAACTGCAATTGATAATGATATACTCCTCCACCTAAAACAAAAAAATCTCCACTCCCTCCCATATTTTATTCGCCCCGCCAGGCTCTGGCATAGATCATTAAGTTGAGCAGAAAGGCAGATTCCACAGCTGTCCGAGATCTAATTGTCCTTATTTCAGCAGATCACTCATCTGGCAAATCATTCTTTTTCCTGTTCAGCTACAGGAAAGGATGGCTTCTTGCTCGTTTAATTATCCGAAACTTTGAGCTCAGATGTAGGTCAGTTCTAATGGTTGGTGTCAAAAATTGTATTCAGGGGACTGAATACAGAAGGGACTGCCAACGTGTCAATATGGAAGCAACCCTATTCCTTGGCTTGAAAATGAAATGAATTTCACCCTTCATGCTGCTTTCTCCTCATGTCACTTATTTGAAATCCTGATCCATCTGACCTAGTTTTTGCAACTCCAAGAAGGAAAACTTGAATTTTACAAAGTTTGGAGAAGGCCCAAATTCTTAGTCCCTCCCCATTATAAACAGCACAGCACATCCAAGAGGCAAACAGTCCAGAAGGCTTGAGTTCTGCAGCTGCATAAATATCATGGCAACGGATGATCCACTGAAATGAAATCCTTCAGCAAACTAGAAGCTGTTTAGGATCAGTTATCAGTTTTGCCAGGTAACGAACAAAGTGATTCAATGCATTCCATATACTGCTATCATATAGCAAATTGCAAAAATTTGCTTTGGGCAGTAAGAGACTTTTTGCTGAAGTGAAGTATTTCTGCATACTTCCAATTTTGGACAAAATGTGCAAAAAAACCCCACACATTTTTAGAAGTGAATCACTAAACACTATTTCAATATCATGAAATCTAGTCATCTAGATTTAACATGTTCTTTTCCAGTGGAGAATCAAACCACTGAAAACCTGCAGGCAGGTTCCAGATTCACCAAGCTCTCCAGTTAGCAATAAAAGCAATAATAAAATCACTGTTTACGATAATGAAATATCAGAGGCTAAAATAAATGAATAGACCAGTCTTGTGTTCATTATCCACAGTGACATAAAGGATAGATTGTTCTCCTAAGACACAGACAGAGAGACAGAGAGACAGACACATCCTTTTTGAGAAATATATACAAAAAGTTCTTGCAATACATGCACATTTTACAGCAAGAGTTCCTAGCAGAAAGTGCAAGTTCGGAAAGGATGTCTCAACATGCATTTTTCACCCATCTCACAAAAATTTTGTTGACATAATAAAATGGACCTCCCATGTGAAACTTCCAGATAATTTTTGCTTAGCTAATTTAGAAACCATGAAAACATAATTACTTCCATCTGAATCCTTAAGTAATGCCGTGAGGCAGAGTTTTCTGCTGACAAAGCTCCAGAGAATTAAAAACAAAACAAAAAACCCAAAACATTAAATCAAATACTTGGGTGGAAAATTTGTAATCAACCCTCTTAAAGATTTCCTAGTTAGGAAAAGCAGACAATTCTCCTGAGAGTCCAAATTGAATTAAGTGCCCATCCTCTTCACAAGCAAATATTCCTCTTAACAGTATTGGTCAGCAAATGTTCTCCATTTACATTTTATGAAATCCCAATCAATCCATGAAGCTATTGATTTATTGATTTATTGATTGGATTTATATACTATCCATCTAGCCATTGGCTACTCTGGACAGTGTAATCAAACATGAGTGTAATCTTGACAACAAATTACACAAACATATTCCCCTTCTTCATCACCATCTACTTTGTTTACATACATGGATGGTCTTCCATAGAATGTTGGACAAATGATGTGTACAGGAAAAGCACTGTAATAAGATAGCAATGTTGAAAATCAATTCAGGTAAGCTCAAAGGGAATCAATGAAATTATCAGTCTCTCCCTTTTTGAATGAAAGCTTTAGCATGAATTAAGGGCATTATCTATAATTACAGTACCATATAGAGCAGGCCTGCCCAAAGTCCGGCCCGGGGGGCCAACTCCAGCCTGCCAGGCCAGTTTGAGTGGCCCGTGGCTGGCTGGCCAGCCCCTCCCCCCCTCCGCCCCATGTTTTTTTTTTAAATATTCTGCCAACACTGACACCACTGGGAAGCTTGGGCGGACAGGTGGTCTGCCGCCACCGGCACCGCAGGGGAAAGTGTGGGGGTGGGCAGGCCAGCGGGCCTCTGCCACCATCAAGGACCTTTGGGGTGGGCTGGTGGGTGAGCCGTCTCCACCGCTGGGGAGCTTGTGGGGGTGCAAGGTTGCACAGATCACCTCTTCCAAGGGGTGACCTGTGGCCACGGCTCCCTGTGCTTCCTTTGGTCCCCGCCTTCCTTCCTTCCTCCCTCCCTCCCTTGATCCCCCCTCCCTCCCTCCTCCCTCCCTTGTTCCCCACCTTCCTTCCTTCCTATCTTGGTTTCCACCTTCCTCCCTCCCTCCCACCCTTGGTCCCTGCCTTCCTTTATGTGGGTGGGGTTGCAAAGGGTCAGTGGGTGGAGCTTATGGGTCAGTGGGTGGGGCTTGCAGTGGGGTGGCAGGGTCAGGGAGCAACCGGCCCCTGACACATTCTCAGCCACCAAATCTGGCCCTCCTTTCAAAAAGTTTGGGCACCCCTGATATAGAGATATAAAAATCAACTAACTTACATTGAAGGGTATAGCATGTTTTAGAATCAGTGTGGATGCTAGAAGGCTGAAGAGCCATGATTATTTAACAAGTGATACTTGCATATATGTAGATTAGGGATGGGCACCAAACGAAAAATGAAATGCCAATTCATCGGTTCATTATGTAACAAAATGAAACAAACAAAGCAGCATTTCATTACAAATGAAACAAAATGGCATTTTTCCCCATTTAAAATGAACTGTTTATTCCTCTGTAAAATGGCTCCCTTACTTGCTGGGCTCACAAGCCAGCCTGGCCAGAGAGGGCGAGCGGTCCCTGCAGGAGGTCCTGGCGCCTCCACTGCCGCTGCCACTGCCGAAGAGGTGTGCCACTGAAGAGTGCTGATGTTAGCTCAGCATTCCCTTCTCAGCCCCCTGCCATGGGATTTCCCATCACCTCCCAGCTGGGAAGTGGCAGTGGTGGCAGAAAAGAGTGACCAAGGAGGACTTGCCTCCTAGCTCAGCTCCTTTGCCTGCCTTGGTGAGGCTCTACACCAGTGGAGGCGGGTGCAGCAGTGGCAAGTTCTCCTCGGATACTCTTCTCTGCTCACTGCCACCTCCCAGCTGGGAGGCAGTAGGGGATCCCATGGCAGAGGGCTTAGAGGGGAGTGCTGATATCAGTGCTACCCTCTCAGCCCCCTCCCGGAGGATTCCCTTAACTCATTTTGTTTCATTTCCTTTCATAAGTAACAAAATCCTTTTGAAAAAATGCATGACTTACGATACAAAATGTGTCAGATATTAGTTAGTGAAATATATGTATTAGACAGGATGTTCTATATATATATGATATATATTTAATTGTTTTAGAGATGGAGTCTGTTAAAGTGCAAAGTCACAGTGACTCAATATATAGTTTTTTCTAATGGAGTGCAGATGTTAAGAATGAGCATAATGAATTTTGGCTGGTGCAAGGGTTTGTAATAGCTATGAGGTAATGTCATTTATGATTGGACAGACACATGTATAAAAATGTTCTGTAAATCATTGTTCATTGGGCCTTCTGTGAGTAAAGCACCCACTTTGTTTCTCTGCCATATATTTTGTCAATGTAATGTATGCTGCTATGCTGTTATGCTGTTGAATTTTGTATAAATGTAGTAATGTGACTTTTCCCTCTATGCTTTGTTTAACTTTGCATAACTTCTGTGATGCTGTGATATATTTTTGTACAGTTTGTAATATAGCTGTTTGGTTGTAAGAAAACTCTGGCTAACTATTTATTCAATAAGTATTGCTTCTGCTGGCTGATCAAATAGCACATATTCTGACAAAATGAAATGCAGGGGAGATGAAACAGAATGAAATGAATCTCAATTTTTCCGCTTTGTGTCCATCCCTAATGTAGACTCTTGTTTAAACAACTGCCTATTAAATGTCTTGCAAAATGGTGAATATTATGTGACCAATATGAATTTTCTGAAATTTGTGATTACAAATCCGGCTGAAAACATGGTTTCAAAGGGTGGGTTTGAGGAAATGCTGCTTTAGCTTTCTCTACTTCTATTGTTGCAATTTAGGCTTTGACTGAACCTGCCCTTTTGGAGCAAACTGATGAAGAATTAATAGGGTTACTTGAGATTGGGTGGGATCCTCACAACTGAATAACCCTATTTACTCTGGAACTTTCCACTGGCAATTTCTGGAATCATGCAGTGGCTTCATAAGTGAGCTACTTTAGGATATTAGGAAACAGAGCACTTCCCTTGCTCCTCAGCAGAGGGCATGGTAAGTGAACTTATTTTTTCCTTCTGCTAGATTATCACTGGTGTGCTGAATCACTTAGATTAGGCATGTCCAAAGTCAGGCCCGGAGGCCAAATGCAGCCCGTTTTCAAATTTTGAGTGGCCCGCAGCCTCTTCTCCCCACTGGCTCAGCCTGTCACACATCCCAGACAACTGGCCCCTCCCCATAAAGGATGGAGACATCATCTCACAGTTTTATGGTTTGTCTGCCCTTCTTGCCTCTTTAGCCACCTGCTCAGCCTAGCTACCCCCAGCTCCATTGCTGCAGTGTCCTCCCCACCTCCTTGCATGGCCTAGAGGCTTGTCCAAAGTCCGGCCTGGGGGCAAAATGTCACCTCACCAAATCTGATCTTCCTTGAAAAAAGTTTGGATACCCCTGACTTAGATTAGATTAGATTAGATTAGATTAGATAGATAGATAGATAGATAGATAGATAGATAGATAGATAGATAGATAGATAGATAGATAGAATTTGATGTGCATCAAAATATTTATATACAGTAATTTGCCTTGTGTGTAGTGCCAATTGAGAAACTGCATGCAGAGAAAGTTTTGAGCAACACTTTTAAACAAAGGCAAATTAAAAATCATCTAAGTGATCAGTAATGGTTGAGCAGAGATGAAAAAATAATAATTTCAATTTCCTGGTGCTCTGTGGAAGAGCAGGGGAAGTGTACGATCTGTTGATTCTGGACTGGCTCATGTTTTAAGCCACTTTATGGCATTTGTGAGGCTGTAAAACAAGGAAATGCTATTTTAGGCTGCATTAATGGAAGTACATTCTCCAAATCCGATATTCCCCATTATTCAGCACAGGTTAGGCCTCATCTTGAGTACCATGTTGAGTTCTGAATGACACACTTTAACAAGGATGCCAACAAACCAGTACAAGTGCAGAAGAGGGGAAGAAGGATGACAGGAAGCCAAGCCCTACTAGAATAAATGGAAAGGACTGGGTATGTTTAGCCATGAGAAAAGAAGATTGAGGGGATATGTGATAGCACTTTTCTAATATAGTGGACTCTTGTATAACAAATGTTTTTATAACATAAAATCTGTACAACATAAAAATTCCGGAGATAGGGAAATTTGCTTAACAGAATCATCTATGTGGTGAATCCGTACAACATAAAAAATTTCATGATTAGGGATTACTCTGTTTTCAATGCATTCCTATGGGAAATTTGTATAAAGGAAAATTTGCTTAACATTATTTCATTTGGAACAAATTAATTCCTTTATACAAGATACCACTGTACTTGAAAGGATCTCATACAGAGGAGGAACAGGATTTGGTGTTAATCATCCCAGAGTGCAGGACATGTAATAATGGGTTCAGGAAGCCAGATTTAGGCTGAATATCAGAAAAAAAAAACTTAACTGGTTTAGAAGTTAATGATTCAACAACAGACCCAATCACCTCAGGAGGCAGTGAGTGATTCAACACTAGAGCTGTTCAGGAAACACCCATCTGTCAGATCTACTTTGATTTGGATCCCTGCACTCAACAGGGGGGTTGGAATGGATGGCCCTAGGGCTCCCTTCCAACTCAATTATTCTGATTCTATGAAACTATGGAAAGAAAATGAAATTCATGCAGAAGAGGACAGAGTATGTGTGGACCTCTAGCATTTCACAAACTATAGTTAGAGATGAATATATTAAATCTGATGATACTTGCTGATTCACATAGTTGTGGTGATCCACAAGGAGATGAAGGCAACATCAGAAGGAAGGAGCATTCTGCTACATTGTTTTCACAAAAGTATTATATACATATCTCTTTATGCATTACCTGAGTACCACAGCAGTACACTCATCTATGGATGGACTTACCAATCATATTTAGTTCTGCTTAGTTTGTCATATGCCTAATAGTGAATTAACCTCGTCTTATTTCCCCACCAATTTTGGATTTCTTTAAAAGAGTAGATTTCGACAAATATGTGCATTTTGCTCCATTTTCCCTAATGCATGTGTTTTTCAAGTCGTTTTCCTTAACAATTTATTCTACACTTCTTTTTCTTCCACACATGGATTTTTGTGGATCCCTCTTGCTTTCCTAGACATCTTGAACACCATACCAGAGCATTTCGAAACGTGCAAGTACAGCTGTGCTCCAAAAGATGTGTACGTACTGAAAGTACAGATCTGGTAAGTTTGCACTGAAATGGGAACTAAACACATTTTTGACCTCTTCATAGAACAAAGCCTTGCCTTGCCTTCTCTATATTCTGATGTCTGAACGTTACTCTGAGAAAGATCAGAATACTTCCCCATTAGTTTATAAATAAATTTAAGGTGAGAGTAAGGTGATATAAAAATTCATGAGATACCAAAGGAAGTATTAAAATGAACAGATATAAGGGCCTCATGAAAGCTGGCGATATACTTATTGAGGTTTTGCTCACTGCGTGTTGGCAGAAATATTTGTACTTTCCTCTTGTTTAGATTTTCAGATCAGGACTATTACCACTGGCTTTTATGAGAGTTGCTGTTCACTTTATGCGGGGCTTGCTTGCTCTCAGTTTCCATTCCAACTCCACAAGGAGGTGAGTGCATGCATGCCAATTGGATCTGGATCTTTTGCTTTTATTGAAAGAGGAGGACGCTTGAAAATGTGGCCCAAGTGAACACTAAACGGGAAGACAAAGAAAGCAAATAAAAATATCCATATAAGTTTGAAGTTTCAATAGGAGCCCAGGGAATTTCCTAGCACTTTCAAATTACCAGATGCATGGATCAAATGAAACCATATCAGTAGTAGGGTATTCCATCTCACCAACACTGCCAAATAATCTAAATTTAAATGATGGGTTAACCTTGAGAGCAGGTGGGTGTTTACAACCGCCTCATTTGTCAGGTCTGATTCATCATTTCCAAATGCTTGCAAGAAAAAAAATTAAAATTAGGACTTGGGGAAATACTACCATTCCCTAAGGCAATAATTATGTTTTACTTGGGCAGGGCCAAGCTTTCTTCCTTCACTCCCATCTCAAATCTTCTGGGTACATGTTTCCTATTTCCCTCCCTCTCTCCCTCCCCCCCCAGTGTGTGTGTGTGTGTGTGTGTGTGTGTGTGTGTGTGTGTGTGTGTGTGTGTGTGTGTGTGTGTGTGTGTGTGAGAGAGAGAGAGAGAGAGAGAGAGAGAGAGAGAGCTGCCTGAAGGGGGGAAAGGAGACTGGGCACAGAAAGGTGTAATGTTTCACAAAAGGACCCAATTTTTCCCACACTTCAAAACCACAATATGTTTTTAAAATACTGCAAACTAATGTGAATCTTGCTTTCGGAAACACTAATCCTCACCAGTTCTCCCATGCAAACAGACATGCTAGTTTGTGCTCCATTTTTATAGCTTGAATTTATCTACAAACCCTATTCAAACCTAGTCCATAGCTAAGAGCTTTCATCCAGTGGCACATTCATTCGGTCAATACAGACTACAATTGTGCCAGATCACCAGATAAAAAACAACCCAATTCTTTCAAGCTAGAATCACAGGCCCTTTGCACATGGGGGCATAGCTCAATTCACTGTCCTTTTGTTCAGAATATTCAGGGGTGTGTGGGGGAGTGAGACATCATCTGTCAAACAATCAAAGTCATAGAGTACAATTGAGAGATTTTGCATCCTCACATGCTGTCTCTAGTAGGTGAGGCAGCAAGGCTCTTTCAGGGTTAGGGTGACTGTCAATCCATCCAGCAGTAACTAATAACTCCCTCTTATCTCCAATTCAAACACATCCACAGCTCGCTACTAAGAGCTTTCCCCGCTTTCCTGATTGTTTGTTGGAACTCAATCAGTCTGTTGAAAGCAGTGAGTCTGTTGAAGCCTGATGCTTAAAGCAGTCATGTTTGTCAGTTTGCTGTTTGATCTGCTCAATTGTAAGCAATTAAGCATTTTTATTCTTTTTCCTACTGTCCCAGACTGAGTTATCGAGACTGTGTGTGAGTGAATGAGAAAAGGGGCAGAAAGGTCTGGGGAATGTGGAGCTGCTCAGCTCTGTGAATGCCTGCACTTTTGCTGTGCAGCTAGAAGAATTTAACCAACATTCAAAAATCTGGATCAAGTAAAAGGGCACAATCCTCATTCATTTTAATCGGATGAGGAAGTAATTAAGTGGACATAAGAAGACTCTCACAAGTCAGTCAGATAGTATCATGGGTTTTCTATGTGTGTGTCAGAGAACTAGGCATATAGGCAACCCTATGCTTGAATCGATGAATGCTATCTCCCAAGTTGAAAACTAGCCCATATTTTTTGCCTCTGAGAAAACAGCCCATATGCATAATAAGACTGCAGCCCAAAAAAGAAAGGCCAGAATCTCTTTCAGTATAACACCACAATATTTTCCCACTGGGGCCTTTTCCACTGCGCAGAGTTCCATAATGCAAGCTATTCTTGACATAATGGTCAGAATTCATTGTGGGAAATGATGTTTAACTGTGGTGGTCAGAACCTGCCTTTGCACGAGTCACAGAGAAAAATAGGAGACAATTTGAAAAGAAATCCAATTATCACCACTCTTTTCAATGCAACAACTGAGGGGTCTAGCGTCATTGCTCAGAAAATAAAGAGATACAAGTATAGTTAGCCATAAACGAACATTTGACTGCTGGGGAAAGAAGGCATGTACAGGTGTCCCTTTGTATTGCAAGGCATGGTTCTTGCAGTCCTCATTTCAGAAAAGTCCCCTGATAATTAAAATAATCACAGAGAATCCTCAAAAAGTTGTGCAAATAAGCTATTCAGTAACACATCCGAGTTGTTCTTTTTTTCCATAGCCTAAAGCATTCATTCAAAAGGCCAAGCAATGCTTTATTCCATTGAACTGAAAGGCAGTGTGTCTTTCAACAGGAACAATATCAAATGGCCCAAGATTACAGAGAAAAAAAGTCATTCTGCCTTCTAAATTGGAGCCAAATTCAGGCCATATCAGGTTGACAGGATTTGGGGGTAATGAGAAGGCACCTCCTTTTTTTTCTCTGTCCATTGGCATGGGCACAACAAAATAATAAAACTATCCCCCTGACTCTATTTTTCCCACTATAAAGCAAAGCAAAGCAAAACAATGCAATTGTTCTGCTTATACACCGCCCTATACCACTTCAAGTAGTCTCTGGGCGGTTTACAGTTTAATTACAGCATGCAGGCTACACACATTGCCCCCCCCCTCCAGCAACCTGGGTACTCATTTTACTGACCTCGGAAGGATGGAAGGCTGAGTCAACCATGAGCCTGATACCCGGGATCGAACCCCAGGTCGTGAGCACAGTTTTACCTGCAGTATAGGCATTTAAACACTGTGCCAGGAGGCTTCAACAGATTCAACAGGTAAGACACACCTCAATTTGAAAAATGTACTTCAAGAGAGACAACCCCAGAAACATGTTGGGAATCATTTAATCAGCACATCAATCAAACTTAGTCTTTTTACTGTAGGTAACCATGAGGGTACCCAGTGCGGGGTGGTAGATAAGAATTACAAACTAGGATTCACAAGGTCGGGGTTGAAAACCCTGCTCTGGCGTGGAAAATCACTGCATTTATGGCACTGATAAAACCTTATATACCTCACTTACTTTGAAAGCCCTGTTAGGGTCAATAGAAGTTACTTTTGACATGTAAATCAAAAGATAACCATAGTGATTGCTATGCAGAAGTTCTAGTGCATCTTGGTATAGATCAGAACTGATGTATAGGGTAGATTTGAGGGATCTGAAGATGACTTTCTTTTCTGGCTTGCACCCAAAGCATCAGTATTCTGAATCAGAATTTAAAAGGCATGCTGATATTCTTCCTAGTAACTGAATATGGTCTTTCCCCAGAAAGAATTACTGTCTTAAATCCAAAGATAAGTTTGTTTAAGTATGTATGGATGAATGTATATATTTTATTTTAGAGTATTTTTACCCAGCCTTTCTCCTTGGAAAAGGACCCAAGGTGGCTTACAGTAATGAGGGACAATATGCAGTCCAGTACAATTAAGACATGTTCAAGTATTGAGAACAAGGTATTGAGGGAAACGTTACAGCATTAATAGACAATATTACATTAAAGCTACATGAGAATGCAAGCAGTTAAAGGGGAGTAGAGTTCCATGTAAAGTTATGAGGGATGGAAACTAACACTGAAAACATAATGTCAATGTAAACTCATAAGGTTATAAGTGGTTATAAACACAAAGTCTATGTGATCATATAGATTCATATAAAAGAAAGCTTGCCTGAAGAAAAAGGTCTTTGCCTGTTTCCAGAAAGACAACACAGATGAGGTAGTCCTGGCCTCTGGTAGGAGGGAGTTCCAGAGTTTGAGCGCAGCAGCTGAGAAGGCCCTTTCATGGGTTCCCATGAGACATATCTGTGAGGGTGGTGGGATGGAGAGAAGGGCGTCTCCTGATGACCTTAACACCCAAGTAGGTTCATACTTTGAGAGTCTATCTTTGAGGTAGCTAGGACTTAGGCTGTATAGTGCTTTGTAGATCAAGGTCAACACCTTGTACATCAAAATCTACTCAACACCTTGTACATCAAAATCTACTATCTTCTCCCCATTGTGCACATGCCATCCTGTTCAAGTTATTACAAAGAGTCAAGGGCCCTTCTGAACAAGAAAGTATGATGGACAATTCTTCAGTGACTCATCTTAATTTATCACAGTATCTAAGCACCATCATGGTGTTTGGACACCATGATAATGTTCTCCCCCCTCGACCCATTTTATGTTCACTGATCATAACTCAGTTGAGACAGGAGGGAGGGAAGTGTACATCACCTGGGGCAAGGGAAAGTGTACTAAAGAGGTGAGAGAGAAATGTGCAGTCCCAGTGGAACCCCTGTGCAGGGATGATGTCAAAACGGGCCAAACCACCAAACTGTAGTTCATGTCCATATCTATGAGGGACTGCAGTTATCACCATTATCTTTCATAAGCTATACCAATTAGAACTGATGAGCAGTGCAGTTTAAAACACATCTAGAAAGCCCTAATTTGCCTACCACATTATACAACTTCACAGAGGTATAACATCTTTCCCCAAACCCACCTATATACAGGGTTGGTTTCTGAGGCCAGCACTGGCTAGTGAATTTAGCCATTTGTCATTATAACTAGGTTTTTAAGTATTAAACTCTCTCATGCTGAATTTATTACCTAGCAAAAAAAGGCAAGAGCTACTTTATATATTGAAGAGAGAATAAGAAAGTTAACTGCATATTAGAAGACTGCTCTCAAACAGCACCCTCCCCTCCTTTTCCTAGTTAAAATGCATCCAGTAACAATTAATTAATTAATTGATAGATGAGTGGATTGATTAATGAATAAACAAAAGCTGTCAATAAAACACACTGGATAATGACAGATTTGACATAGCACATCTGTCTGTCCTTTGGCTTTACCACATTTTCCCCAGTACTTTACTCAAAAACTCAAGTCAACATTCATTGTTCTGACAAAAGTAAATGATGAACAAGGGCAATGCAAACAAAAAGCAAGACAAATTTCATAAGCCACCTCCATGCAGTAAAACAGGCCCCTGGATGTGTAAAAAAATGCAAGGCTTTTGCTCAGCAATAAATACAGTCAATGTCACAGTATCTAGGCAGCTGTGGCACAATTCATCTTGCACTTGAAAGCTATGTAGAACAATCCTTTACTAACAGCCATTATTTTTCTTTTTTTTTTCCCCTTCCTTTTTATCTCACCACCCCCTTTACTGCCTTACAAGGTACTGCTGAGTGCCTCAATTTTTAAAACCAATGTACAGTATTAAAAAAAAAGGGTTCTCTGGCTTTTTTAAAAAAAAAATGGCAGTATGTGTTTTGTTCTTGCCATAATATTTTCATCACCCTGATGCTGGAAAACATAAATAATCGAGGTACTATTAAATACTTAGCTCTGACAATTTATGCTTCTAAGTACTGTACATGCTACAGGGATAGTGGAGCTCAAGAAGAAAAGAGTCATCAATATTAGACTATTATTGAATATTTCTAAATATCAGAATATAGCAAGGAAAAATGAGGAAAAGTTGCATACAACATGCCATATAATTCAGCTTGCTTCTCTTTATTTTTCCCGATGTAGTGACTAAATCTGGAAACACTAGACCAGTGGTTCTCAACCTGTGGGTCCCCAGATGTTCCTGGACTTCAACTCCCAGAAATTCCTTCGAGCACAGCAAGTGGTGGAGGCTTCTGGGAGTTGCAGTCCAAGAACATCTGGGTACCCACAGGTTGAGAACCACTGCACTAGACTATAAAGAGTAATGAAAGCTATGGTCCTAGTTCCCCAAATCAGCTTCTCTTTCAGGTACCAGTTGTGTTATCAAGAGCAAACAACCCACACATGTCACCATTCCCTGGTCATAGACAGACTCTTGGGAGGGAAGCAAGGATTGCCTGTATGTTTTGCTTCCCCACCCTCCATATGCTGTGTCCAAGCAACCCAGACCAGTAAGATAGCCACTGCCAATTTATTAAGCTGACATCATAGGAGATGTCAAGCAACATCAGCACAGAAGCCTGGCTATAAATCACAGAAGCACAACAACTTTTTCGGGTGCCATATGAAAAATATGTATATTATATTGATAAGATGTAAGCCTTTCTGCAATCTCCATTGTGTCCTGAAATGACATTATCTTTTTTGCCACCAATAATTCGAGAGGGCAGCTTGATGGATTCTTCAGAGGCCCAATGATATCTTACCAGCCCTCAAGTGCAGAACTGTGCGAGAACGAGGGTCAAATGCTTCACAACACAACAGGACAATTCACCCTAGAAATCATTCCAGACCATGAATCAGAAGACAATGACAATCCCTGTATGAATCATAACACATAGCAGACCTCTCTCCTTCAGCGCCAGATGTTGTCAATTCAACCAGCTACAATCAAAATAAAATTCAAAAGATGAAGCAAAATCATGTGCCTCAAAAACAAAAACAAACCCTGATGAAGGCGATGAGTTAATGACAAACAATTAGTCTAGGGAAGGCTGTTATCCACCAAGTGACATTCCAAGGTGAGGATACTGATTTTGTTAACAACAGGGCATCTTGATAGAAGCAAATAACATTTTCCTGTGCACAATTCTGTCAAGTAACAAGAATAAATTTGCAATGGCAAATGTTGAAGTAACTGAACAGTCTTCCCATTTTCAGTCCTGCCCTACCACTTTCAGACATCCACACTCAGGCCCAGAAAATTGGGGGAAAGACACTTGGTGAAGAAGGGTGGCTGAATCTCGGTAGACCACTTTCTTTCTGTCCCCACTCCCCCAATGGCTGGCTATTCAACAGATAATCCAGATGGGCTGAACAAAGAGAGAATCCAGGTCCGTCCAGTAAAATCTCTGGAATACCACTTGTATCTCCCTTCTCCCAGGGAATGTTTCACCATTTGCTCATGTTAAGCTGATCATCGCTTTTAAGCGTTTAAGCAGCAATTCACAACTGCCCCAGGCAGTGGGCAGAAAACATGCGCAAGCTTAAATTTGCATTTCACACCACACCACCAATGCTGCCTTTCAGCAATCATTTAGGTTTTTTACAGCTTTATCATCAACTTAACCAATAAACATTTCAAACCGAAAGTGTTGCTGTCCTCCTGAAGCATGATTTCAACAGTAATTGGGGTGAACTCTTTTGCTAACAATCGTAACTGACAAACTGAAGCTTGAGTGACCTTTGTGGTACTGATTAAATTAAATGAGTCATGCAAAAGTGATCTGACAGAATAATCAAGAAGCCCACATTACAGAAAGAGCAACATCCTGTTCGCCTCCCATATTCACACATATTTATTAAGAGAGGTGCTGCTGGAATTTGGAGGCCATGAAAAAACATGGGAAAACATGGCAGAGATAATTTGATGCAGACTTGAAGTGCCCCAGTAACTGTTTCACTTAGTACTTTTAGAAATCTGGTTGCCGTATGCTCTAGAAACATTTTAATTTAATGTATCTATTATTACAAAGTGATACTAACTAAAAATGCATACTGCCCTGATCAATTGATGAAATATTTGAATTGTTTTTCTTGTAAAGATGCATGGCTACTATGTTGCCCTTCTGTTTATAAGTTGCTTTGAGCCTACTGTGTGGAAAGTGGCACATAAATTAAAATCAACAATTATGATGACAACAATGAGGCCTAGTTTTTAGCAGTGACCTGTGCCATGAAACAAGCTCCTTGGTAGTAAGATTCTATCTAAGGCCTACAACGGTACATGGAGAAGGGTCACTGGTGGCTTCAATTTGATTATTATATTCGCTGCTGAAAATGATGCCCTACTTCATCTGTAAACCCTGACTGCTCTTCCAATATCTTTTACATTCTGACCATCACCATTAGAGACACGAAATGAGCGATTTTTCATTTTTGTTTTTGTTTTTTTGTTTTGTTGCGCAATGAAAACAAAATGAATTTTTTAAAAAACAAAACAAAAATGAAAATGAAACAACCAAATTCGCCGTGTTTTTCGTTTTCATTGCAGCAGATGCATTGAACTAAAAAGAATGCTAACGAAACAGCAATTTTTCATTTTCATTTTTTCATTTCATTACCTAATGAAACGAAAATGAATTTTTGCAAAAAAGTCACGAAAATGAAAACGAACCAAAACGGACCCCTAAACGACCAAACGACAAACGAAACACCATTTTTTTGAGTCGTGCCCATCTCTAATCACCATGTCTGCTCTATTATGTAAAACCCTGGATTATTGTGACTTTGCTTTGGAAATCACGCTTGAGGCTTAAATTGCTATCCAGAATAGCTTTGCACTATTTTGCTGTTTCCTTGACTCATCCCTAGATGTACCTTTCTGGACTGGAGTTCAATAGCCTAAGTAGCCCACGCTGCTGATGCAGCACGTTGTGTGCCTGGAAACTGTGCAACCTAGATGGAAGCTCACAGAATTCTGAAACCAGTAGAAGTGGCACTTAATCCATTCACCCATGACTTCATTGTCAAAGTCTCCTAAGACTGAACCACTGGAAACATCCAAGCCAGCAGTCTCAACCAACAGCCTTCTCCCACCCTCCAAGACACCACAATCCCTGAAATGCAAAAGTAAAAATCACACACTCAGCATCACAAAAGAGAGGTACTCTAAGAAAAGAAGTGAAACATTCCAGGACTGAGGCCTGCCATTTTGAGGCACTTGTCTTTTCAAAGTTTAGAGGAAATTGCTGGACAAACCATAGAAGGTACAGGTCCAATTTCAGACATTGCTTGAACATGCTTCTCACTGGTGCCAGAATCCTACTGAATAAGGGCAGTACTTAACACTCTACCCAATTAATTCTACTAGTTATCCAGCTTGCCACTGTGCAAACAGATGTTGGGCCATTACAAAAAACACACACAAAAAAAAACATGGCTTCTTTTCCTTCTTAGGCAAACTCAGAAAATTTATGTGGCTTCATGCAACTGACCATGCTACAAATCTTGAGCAGGATTTTGACCTAGGAGATGTCCTTGTTTTTATAATGCACAGAAACAGAAGACAACTAGTTTATCTTTTTTAAAAAATAATCATGGACCACCATTCCCAAATGGTTTTCCCCACATCTTCATAATGCCATATATAGATACCAGAAGATCTCAACAACAATTGAAGGACATCCATCCACCACACTGCAAACAGCTACTAGAACCAGAAGAAAAGTAATCTTGATTCTGTTGTAATGGGATGGATGGGTGAATGGAAAGTTATTTATTTCTACACTTTTTTCTTTGCTGGAAGAAAGCTACCAGCTAAATCTGAGATATCTATCTGACTTTCATGCAAATAAATAAGGCATCACTAGAAGTGAATTCCCTATTAAAATATCAACCAAGGGGGGAAGCATTTTGCTCACTCTAGCATCCAACTGTGTCTATATCACAAGTGTGTTGGAATGGAAAAATCCCAGGTAATTTATCAACATGAAGATCTGGACGGGAATTCCCATTCATCCACCCACCTACAACTTGCTCTTCAATTAGATTTGAAGAGGTCAAAAACTTCTTCTCTCATTATTTGGAATAGAGAACATTATCAAGACAAAATAACTGGTAGGTGATTCTGCAGATAGAACTGTGCACCATTTTACAGGTTATCTGAAATAAGGAAATATGGCAAAACTTAGCATTCAGGAGGAAATAGAATAATGCAAATGTATCATTTTACCTCTAGCTTGAACAAGACAAGGTAAAAACATGTGTGTGTTTGTTTATGTGCTAAAAGTGACTAAGTGTAACTTTATGGTGAATTTTGACATTCATAAGCCAATGTGCAAATATTAAGCACAGATACTGAGATTGCATGAAAAGAAAACATTGTGAATATAGACTGTCATCTAAATGTAATAGTCACAATTCACCAATGCATGCCTAACAAGTGGGAAGAATATACTGTACTGTATTTATGGGTGTTCATGAAATGTCCATATTTGTTGTTTTTTAAGTGTTTAGCCATAGTCTCTGAAAGCATATTGGACAAGAACCAAAAGCAAAGAGGGGGGAAAAAACATTGTGGCTTCTTAAATATTGTTATGCCTTTTGTAGATGCATAGGTTTGGAGTCTCTTAACCTGTGTGTCTCAATATAAATAAGGGCTTGGCTGCTATAAATGATAGCTTTTGTAGTATGCTCAGCATAGAAGCTGGGGGTATACAAGTATGTTTACCAATCAGTGAACTGTCGATCCACCACAGTGCTCCAGTATCGACACTGACGTTTTACAATGATGTTTAGAAAGTGTTGTGAAGATTGGTCCAAGTGGAGTTAGATGGACATCATTGAAATCCTGATGGGATTTTTCAAAGGCTTCCTTCCAGCAGGTCCAGATAAAAATGGAATAAATTTATCTTAAATGGAGGAGTGGGTTTGGAGTACAATCATTAAGAAAACATTGTTCCAGGCCAGCCATGAATATATTTGCATATTGTGATACAGTACCATGCAAATACCCATGACAGTTCCATTGATTTGGAAATTTCTCAGACTACAGTAGGACATCTCAGACTACATCCAATATGGTGAAGAAACAAATTAACTGGACAAGATGAGCACCCAGACAGAAGGCAAATCAGACCCAAAAGAGAAAATGACCAAACACCACTGTCATCTTTAGATCACAACTAAGGCCACTCTCACATATCATAAATGATCTTCAACTCCCATGCCTTGGGTGGAAGACCTATATGGCATTTATGTATAGACAACCCCTGATGCCCTATTGACAATTTTAGACCCAAAAGAGAGTATTCAAAGAGTAAAAACCCATCTAGAAGAATTTGGGGAAATAACCGGATTATGTGTAAATTGGCAAAAATCAGAAAGTTTATTGTTTAATTATGGAAGAGAAGACCTTAATGTAATTGAAAACTTTGGACTGAAATCCGGAAAAAGTATTAAATATCTAGGATTAGAATTTTATAAGGAGTTTACTAAGACTAAGGAAAAAAATCTCAAAATTAAAAGAAGAGATGAAAAATAGATTACTAAGTTATACTAAATTGAACTTATCTTGGTTTGGTAGAATAGCATTGGTAAAAATGAAAATACTCCCCAAAATTAATTTTATCTTTAGAATATTACCCGTTCAGTTTCTAGAAAAGGAACTTAAAACTCTCCAAGACATGATAAATAGGTACTGCAATGGTGGGAAAAAATGAAGAATAAATAAAAGTTTGTGGTATAGATCCCAAAAAGAAGGAGTATTGGGTATACCCAATTTAAGAAATTACTATATAGCTAATCAAATCAGTTGTTTGGGGGAAATTTTATTCAAACCGGAGAAGCTAATATGGTGGGAGCAAGAGTCATTGGATATAAAGGGGGAAATAAATAAATTCTTGTTTACTGATTATAAAAACAAAGTAAAGTTTGAGAATCCCCTCCTGAATGGTTTAATGACTACATGGAGAACATATAGAAAAAATTTGTCACCAAAGGGCTCCCCACTATGTTTAGTAACAGACCTGGAAAATTTTCCTACAAATCTGAAGCATTATTTAGAGTTATTTAAAGCCAAGAAAATAGCTAGATTAAAAGATTGGATGGTCAAAATTAGAACAACTCACAACATAAAAAATATTCTGCAATCTAGTGATCTAATATGGATAAACTATATCCAGTTAGGAAAATGGACAAAGGACTGGGTCAGAAGAAACAGTGAAATTAGAGAATGTACAAAGTTTGAGCAGTTCTTATTATCGCTGGAATCTGACCAGGATAATAATATAAAGGAATAGTACGTAAAATATACAAAATAATAGGGGATTCATCGGAAGTGAAGGAGTTAGATTCTCTGAGAGAGGTCTGGAATCAAGATCTTAATGTAGAGATAAAGAAAGAAGATTGGGTGAAAATCCGGAATATGAGAATCTTGATATCATTATCCGTTAGGATAAAAGAAAATTATTTTAAACTGGTTTCTAGATGGTACTTAACACCAGTTAGGTTGAATAGAATGAATGCTGAATACTCTAAGATGTGCTGGAAATGTGAAAAAAAGATAGGTACATATATGCATCTCTGGTGGGAATGTGAAATAGTTCAAAAGTTCTGGGAAAGGGTTTTTTTAGAGCTAAGTGACATGATTAAACTAGATATTGATTGCAATCCAGAGACAGCACTATTATCATTGTTAACTAGTAAAGATTATGATGCTACAACAAAGGAGCTAATTGCAAATCTTATGACAGCAGCTAGATTAATTATAGCAAGAAATTGGAAATCTAAACTAGATCTCAAGATGGAAGATTGGTATAACGAACTTTTGGATATAGCCATAAACGATAAATTGTCTTGTAGCTTAAAAGTTAAACGAGGAGAAATGAAAAAAGACGTTTTTTATGACATTTGGGGGAAATTTATAGACTTTGTATTAGTTGAAGGGAAGGGGAAAGAGCCGACAAATACTTCAAGACAGTTCTGGAGAAGAGGGCTTTAAGAAGAATACTAGAACAATAGAAGACGGAGTAATAAAGAAGAACTCATGGAAGAACAGGATGGTCCCGGGGGTGGGGGTGCACTTGCATTGTTAATTGTTATTGTTATTTTGTTTGAACGTATTATAAATAATTAAAAAATTTAAAAAAAACTTATAGACAACCCCACAATTTCAAGCAAGTATAGACCCACAACAGCCTATACTACACTGATACAGAGATGGGGACCAAATCCTGCTACAATCCCAAATGCCAGCTCAGTCCCTATGTCAATTCTGGAAGCACTATTTCAGGCCTCAACAATATTATCACTCACACTCTCAGGGTCATGTTTATTTGTTCACTTTCTAATGCCATCATTGGCCAGCAATGCTCCTCTGCACTCTACACAGGACAGTTGCTCCAAAAAGAATTAATGGACATAAACCAGATATCAGGAACGACAATATGCAGTCCAGGGAAAGAAACACAACAATTCTTCAAAGATAATCCCCTGAGATAATATAGACAGGCAGACAGACACTGGGAACCCAAGGTTACAATATCAGTCAAGGGGTCTTCAGTCAAAAGGGTGAAATGCTAGAGTGATTATGTCAACTCTGCTATTCTTCCTTTCCCAACAAACCATTATTGCTTTGTACAGAACAAGAATTTAAAGGGAAAAAAACCCAATTTTTTAAAAAACAGAATATCAAACAAGGATTTTAAGTCATTGGCAAGTGCAGAATGCCACAGTGAATTGCATAATTTGCAGCTTGTGTCTACTATTATTTATTTATTTATTTATTTATTTATTTATTTATTTAGCTTGTATGCCGCCCACTACCCAAAGGTCTCTACTATGCTAACCAACCATTGACACTTTGTCTTTCTATATCCCCCACCTGGTCATGGGGCATGTAGTCATGCACTTTCACCCTTATGTCTGACGTTTTGATCCACAAAAGCTCACATTAAAATATAGCAGCTAGTTTTTCAGGTGCTACAGCCCCCACCCAATCTCTGGCACCTTTAGGATGAATGTGTTTTATTTGGTGTTAGGTTTTTAAAAAAATGGTAGCCCACTTTTTCAGGTGCACACATTACCGCTTCAATAGACTGACATTTATAAAGTAATTGGGAGCAAAACAGTGTGATATGTAAATATCGTAACTCTATAAATGTATCCCTATTGAGTGTGTGCATCTCATGAAAGACTGCCCTCTACAACTGAAAGTGCAACAAGAACTGTTGTTTTTCCTAATACAGAACTACTCCCTTGCGTTGTCACCATGGTCTTGATGCAGCCTTCCAGCTTGAATCAAATATAATGATCTTTTTCATGACTGTTTCTGCTTTGTGTCTCAGTTGTTACAAGGGGGGATACTATAACACAAAAGGAAAACATTAAACAGTGCCAGATGGATTTCATACACCAATAAACAAAGTGACAATGCAATTTCCTTAACTTGCACAATTTAATTAAGAAAACCACCAGCATTTGTCAGTGTGAAAGAACCAATTAATTATTGCACACAAAGCAGAACTCTATATAGAGTTTTTATAGATGGATTGTTGCACATAGAATGTTACCGCACTAGCTACAAATAATGCCGTGTAGAGGGCAGGAGGAAACATTTTTAGAAATGCAGAGAAGCACCTACATTGTACTGACTTAGTCCACATCTGACAGGTTTGAACTGAAGTTATAAAAGTTTTCCTAGCTACAACTACATATATTTTCTTTCATACATTCTACATTATCACAAGACATTAAGACTGCTGAACACCAACCTAAAAATAAAAATAAAACTGCAGTTTCTCCCATGCAAAGGTAACTTTCAGAAACATTCCAGAAGAAACCTATTTGTACATTCATATACACCACTGGATTCATCTGTCCTTGAAGATTAGCAGGTGAATATGAGATACTGTTTGAGGAGGATGAGAGATGAGAAATGAAACTTATGCCTGTGATGTGATTTGCATTTATAAATGCAAATAATAATTAGCCGTTGTAGTCATCAAGTTTATGAATATGTATGTATGAACTAGCTCATTATCTTAAGGTGAAACAGACAAACATTGTAAGCATGGTTGAAGATGTTTTTGCATAAATTCAATGTTCCAAAAACCAATGCCTTTGAATGCAGTGAACAAACATTCTGAGCTATGCTTTGGAATGGATGTAGCCTGTTATAATGTAAGGAGATGGAAGGTTCATGCAGGCAATCTACAGAGCCAAGAGGGCAAGACCTATTAGTTAAGTTATAGGAAACAAGCAATTTGCTCCCACCAGATCTGCTCCTACCAGGAGACATGGATACTTCTGCTGTAGCACTGCTGTGCCTTCCTGGGGAGAAGGACGTTCATGGGGTTATGGTAACTCTTGACATTAGAGATGGGCACAAAATGAGCGATTTTTTGTTTTCGTTTTCATTTTTTCATTTCGTTACGCAACGAAAACAAAACAATTTTTTAAAATGAAACGAAAACAAAAACGAAATGACCAAATTTGCCGTGTTTTTCATTTTCGTTGCAGCAGATGCATTGAACTAAAAAGAATGCTAACGAAACAGCAATTTTTCATTTTCATTTTCGTTTTTTTCATTTTGTTACCTAATGAAACAAAAACAAATTTTTTTGCAAAAAAGTCACAAAAACGAAAATGAACTGAAACGGACCCCTAAACGACCAAACGACAAACGAAACACCATTTTTTTGAGTTGTGCCCATCTCTACTTGACATCCTTCACTGTCACTGAATGGCAAGAATCCAACTGGTCTTCCAGTAAGGTTTGCATAATTTCCTGTGAGCAATTGTATGTAAGTGACAAGGTACTGGTACACTTCTAGGCTGTGCTGTCAGGTGTGTGACCAGGAGCTCAACCAAAACATTCTCTTGGCATGTTGGCAATTAACCATGATTAGCTGCAGCCAGTCATGCAAAACTTACTCAGACACTAATAGGATTCAGATGTGTGTGCTTTAATATTCTCTTCTCTTCCATTGCATGAAGAATGGCTTCTGACATTTTCTAACAGGCTGAATGTGTGCTCCAAATCTGTCTCTGCTGCTCCATGACTCCTCTCACCCTACCCCAGAGGCCCTATTTAAAAAATCCTAAGGGTGACACAAAATGTTCAAGTTCTGCAGAAATCGAGAGGTTTGACCAAAGTACAAGATCTTTGTACATATGCTTTGTTGTGTGCCACAAACTTCAATGGGCAAAATGTGGGAAGTGCAGTTCCAGTTCTGATATTTATTCTTCAGCTGGATGGGGTCCTAGAGTAGACAACTAGCCTTCTATACATTTGCTAACGTTCCTCAGGTCTACTCAAGCATTTAGTCCCAATGGTTCTGTTTATGGGCTACTAGAGTGGGATATGCTGTGTGATTATCCCTTGTTCATTCATTTAACACTGCTGACCTTCACACTGGATTGATTTTCTCTTATTCACTGAACCAAAACTCTAGGGGTGTGGTTTTACTGGAGCTGCATTTTTATACTAGTACATATGCTTTCTTCATAATGCGTTTTGCTCCTTTGAGCAAATGCTGGAGGAGAAAACAGTGTAGAAACAAACACTGCAAAATTTATCTCTGCATTTTATGCCATTCCATCTCCAAATATTTCTCCATCTGAAAAAAAGAGTAGGCCCTCCTAATTAATTTCTGCTTAAGTTAGATCTCAATAGTTTCCAAAGATTAGATGTGGACTGTAGAAGAGGAAGCATTCAAATGAGAAAACCTGGTCTTATAAATCTAGCAATTCATAAATGAAAATCTTGTGGAAACCTGTTGAGTATTTCTGATACTGGGGATATACTTCCAGCCCACAGGAAATGAACATAGACACAAAAGCATGTGTACCAGTGTTGTTTAGTGTTGGTTTTCATGGAGAATCAATGCAACTTGGTGCACTAATGTTGCTTTCTTTTACATTGTGTTTAACGTTTATTTATTTATTTATTTATTTAGAGTATTTTTTCTCCTTGGAAAAGGACCCAAGGCAGCTTACAGTAATAAGAGATAATATACAGTCCAGTACAATTAAGACCTGTTCAAGTATTTGAGAATAAGGAACTGAGGGACATCAAGAATGCCATCTGACATTTTCTAACAGGCTGAATGTGTACTCTGAATCTGTCACTGCTGCCCCCTGGCTCCTTCTCGCCCTATCCCAGATGCCCTATTTAAAAATGTTCAGTTCTGCAGAAATTGAGAGGTTTGACCAAAGTACAAGAACTTTGTACATCTGCCTTGTTGTGCCCCCACAAACCTCATTGGGCAAAATGTAGGAAGTGCAGTTCCAGTTCTGATTTTTATTCTTCAGTTGGATGGGGTCCTAGAGTAGACAACTAGCCTTCTATACATCACGTGGTCGATAGAAAAATATTGAACCAAACCACCCCTGCAATGCACCAAAACAGTGGGACAACTATCCAACTGAACAAGCTCTCAGTGTATAATATTATAATGCCTAGAAAGATTACTTAACTTACAGTTATATGTTTCATGAAGCTACACCTTTTGCATTATTGGACGGACTAGAAATATTCTTTTTCCAAGGTGAATTTGTAGACTATTGAAAGACTGATCAATTATCTTTTTTATTTGTTCCTTTAAAATTACTAAGCAACACAAGATGTTGTAATGCTTAACACATTCTATCACCTAAGGAACTTGGATTCATTTGATACCCTCTTAATATTCAACAAAGATTGCCTACTATTCAGACAGATGCATGTATTCTCTAACCGAGGCTAAAAATGTGCAGAACGTCAAGAAATTCTGGAGCTGTTCCCCAGTGAATATCCCCTAGAAAGCTAACCTTCATTAGGAAATTAACTGTAGACTCATTAAAATGCTACATTTAACAAAACTAGCTAAAAGGTTTTCAACTCTCCAGAACTCTTCTTTTGGGTAGAGTTAAACAGAACAGGCAAGGAGGAGGACAGAGCATAAGATTAGGAAAATGTTGAGAAGTTGACAATTTGTAACAGTTTTAAGATGGAGTGGAGGAGGAGCTCAGCAGAAGCACTATTCAGAATCCACCAACAGATGGCTTTACCAGTTATTCCTCAGACACTGCAAGAACAAGAACACTAGAAAGCTACTATATCCAACTTCCATATGCAAGGATAGTGGAGGCGCATTTGTGCCTTGTGGCGCAGTGGTTAAAGAGCTGTATGCAGCTATAACTATGCTCACAACCTGGGGTTCAATTCCAGGTAGTTGGTTCAAAGTTGACTCAGTAAAATGGGTACTCAGTTTGCTTTTGGGGGGCAATATGTAGCCTGCATAAATAAACTGTAAAACACCTAGAGAGTGCTTTAAGCACTAAGGGGTGGTATATAAGTGGAACACTTTGCTTTGCTTTGCTTTGCTTTGCTTCACACAGTGCCACAATAATTGCTAGTATGATGACATAGAGTTGTACCAAACACATCCATAGCTCTCTAGAATAACTTTTCCATTAATATGAAGAGGCCAGGAGTGGTTGGAAGGAGCAGCCAAGTTGTCATATCTGTGGCTATGATTTCCATTGTCCACCATTGTTTCCAGCACCAGGGCAGCCGTATTCCTTTCCTACTGCAATGCTGATCCAGCCCACCCTCTGTTCTGGCTTGGAATTTATTTATTTATTTATTTATTTATTTATTTATTTATTTATTTATTTATTTAATTTGTATACTGCTCCATCTAGCTACATGGCTACTCTGGGCAGTTTACAAAACTGAACAGAAATTAAACCCACAAACAATACAATACAATATATAAGCAACAAATGAGTAAAAACATAATAACTTAATAAACAATATACAGTGGTACCTCGGATAACAACTGCCCCGGATAACAAATTTTTTGGATAACAACTGCAAATTTCCGGGAATAGGACTGCCTCTGATAATGAATTTTCCCTATGGGCTGCCTCAGATAATGAATTGCAATTCTAGGTATAGGTCTGCCTCGGATAACGAATTTTCTCTATGGGCTGCCTCGGATAACGAATTTTCCTATGGGCTGCCTCAGATAACGAATTTTCCCTATGGACTGCCTCAGATAACGAATTTCCAGCATGCATCAGTAAAAAAGAGTTATCCCGGGTAGCATTGCATCTGTACCTTTAAAGTGCACTTTATAAAGAGTTTTGAGCAAAAAACAGGTGTCTGTTCCTTTTTCCTCGGCTCCGGAATGGATTAATAGGTTTCCCATTCATTCCTATGGGAAACCGCATTTTGGATAATGACATGTTTCGGATAACGACTAACCTCAGAGAACGAATTAAAGTCGTTATCCAAGGCACCACTGTATATCAAAGACATGGGCTATACACAAAAAATAAAATGAAATACATAATAGGGATTAGTGAATTATTAGTAGAATAGATTAATGTCCAGGGAAAGCTTTTTTAAATAGCCACATCTTGAGATGTTTCTTAAAGACTGGGAGGGAAGATGCCAGACGTATCTCAGGAGGATGGATATGCACAACTACCTACAAGCTTTGGGAGGTTGAGACTGAAACTGCCGAAAGACATTGCAGATATTGCACTTCCCACTATGGAGACTAACCACTTTAACCAAGAAAAGGTTAGAAAATGCTACACATGGTACTACCGTTTATGTTTCTTTCCATTTGAAGAGAGTTTCCCAAGAGCCTGATGCCTATTACCTGTACTTTATCTGCTGAAGAGTATTTTCAGTGTTTGTAATAAATGTTAACTATGTAGCTAAAGCAGCTGCACGTCATAGCTTATATAAAACATGATCATAAAAGGCACAGTCATTGTTAAAAATGTTGCAAAGCCAGCTAATATTCCAAAATGCTCCAATAGCCTTTACGACAGTACAGGCCGAGGGCTTACTTAGCACAAATTATTGTTCAGAATTAAGTCTACATTCAATTCCACGGCTATTTAGTGAGATTTTTTTATGCTTTCTCAATCCTCTTCCTTTGATACAGTTCCTTCAAGGATCAGTTGGTTTCAGAACTGAGAACCAATGCATGGCAACCATGGGGGGCAGGCAGTCTGCAAGGGTGGCAAGCCAATTAGAGAACACGCTCAACCTCTCTTGAAAACATCATCCAGCAAACACTCTTGCTGCTGCTGCTACTGGACTAAGCCTGGAGGAGTTGCCTTTCCTCTTCGACTGCTCCTTTCCTGCTACTCCGGCGTCGGTGAGAGGGACACCTGGAGAGGCAGGGCCAGACAACATCAGAAGGGCGGGGCTGAAGAAGAGGACTCCCACCTAAGGCTTTTTAGCTGACCTCAGCTCCTGGCAGCCACAACATCATCCAGCAAACACTCTTGCTGCTGCTGCTACTGGACTAAGCCTGGAGGAGTTGCCTTTCCTCTTCGACTGCTCCTTTCCTGCTACTCCGGCGTCGGTGAGAGGGACACCTGGAGAGGCAGGGCCAGACAACATCAGAAGGGCAGGGCTGAAGAAGAGGGACTCCCACCTAAGGCTTTTTAGCTGACCTCAGCTCCTGGCAGCCACAACATCATCCAGCAAACACTCTTGCTGCTGCTGCTACTGGACTAAGCCTAGAGGAGTTGCCTTTCCTCTTCGACTGCTCCTTTCCTGCTACTCTGGCGTCGGTGAGAGGGACACCTGGAGAGGCAGGGCCAGACAACATCAGAAGGGCGGGGCTGAAGAAGGACTCCCACCTAAGGCTTTTTAGCTGAATTGTTAGGTGCATCTGTTTTTTTGTTTTTGTTTTTTTTTTATTTTTTGCTTTTTTTTTTTTTTCCATTAGGTGTAGGTGGTTGGGACCCACAATGGAACTGAAAGAACAGGAAGGGGGGAGGGCAATGGAGGGGGCAGCCATTGAAATTGTGCTGGGTAGGGGAAGGTATGGTGGTAGGAGTGGAACATGCCTGCGTAGGAGAAAGGGGTTAGATATTTTACATCTATCCCCACTTCTGGTCCCACTTCTAGCCAGAAGGAATCAGGTGACCATGTCAGCGAGCCCATGGGCCACATGGTGCTGTTGTTAAATGCCAGGTCAGTACAAAATAAGACCACCCTCATCCATGATGTCATTTTGGATGAGGGTGCTGACCTGGCATGTATTACTGAGACCTGGGTGGGAGAGGAGGGTGGAGTCCCCCTTTCCCAGCTATGCCCACCTGGGTACTCAGTCCAGCTCCAGTGTCGCCCGGTGGGCCGGGAGGTGGAGTTGCTATAGTCTACAGGAGTTCCATTTCCTTGGCCAGGCTTCCTGTTTCCTTGGGAAAAGGTCTGGAGGGCCTGTATTGTGTGTTGGGCTCACGAGACAGATTGGGGATTCTGTTGGTGTACCGCCCACCCTGCTGCATTCCAACAGTCTCCCTGCCTGAGCTGACAGAGGTGGTCTCGGACCTGGTGTTGAAGACCCCAGACTGTTGGTACTGGGGGATCTCAACATCCATGCCGAGGCTACCTTAACTGGAGCAGCTCAGGACTTCATGGCCGCCATGACAACCATGGGGCTGTCTCAACATGTCATCGGCCCAACACATGAGAAGGGTCATACCCTGGACCTAGTATTCTCAACGGGACTGGGGGATGATGGTTTGGATGTGGAGGGGTTGGCTTTGACTCCATTGTCATGGTCAGACCACTTCCTGGTCAAGTTTAGGCTATTAGCTACTCCAACCCTCTGCAAGGGTGGGGGATCCATTAAGTTGATCCGCCCTCAGAGACTAATGGATCCGGATGGTTTCCTGAAAGCTCTGGGGGATTATCCAGCTGACATGATCAGCGCTCCTGTCGAAGCTCAGGTCACCTTATGGAATAGGGAGATGACCCGGGCAGTTGACATGATCGCACCTAAGCGCCCTCTCCCCTACGCAGAGCCCGGACAGCTCCGTGGTATACATCTGAGTTGCGGGCAATGAAGCGGGAGGGGAGACGGCTGGAGCGCAAGTGGAGAAAATATTGCAGTGAGTCTGATCAAACACGGCTTAGAGCCCATTATCGAGCCTATTCCGTGGCTATACGGTTGGCGAAAAGGCAGTATTTCGCCAATAAATATTGCTTCCTCAGAGTGCCGTCCAGCGGAGCTGTTTCGGGGTGGTCCGGGAACTTCTTCAGCCAGGAGATAGGGTGGAGGCCCAGGACCATTCGGCACGCTGTGAGGAGTTTGCTGTTCACTTTGAGGGAAAATTGCTCAGATTCGCAGTGAACTGGACTCCACTCCACTATTGATACAGTATCAAGGGATGTGTCCAGTGCACCGTGCTTAGGTCCAGTGTTATTGGATGAGTTTCAATTGTTGAGACCCGAGGATGTGGACAGGGTGCTTGGATCTGTCCGTTCCACCACCACGCTGCTCGACCCTTGCCCTTCTTGGCTAATTGAAAGATCTGCCAAGGGGTTCGCACCTGGGTCCAAGAAGCTGTAAATGCCTCTTTAAGAGAGGGAGTGGTCCCTGCTGCCTTAAAAGAGGCAGTAATCAGACCACTCCTAAAAAAACCTAACCTGGACCCAGGACTGGTGGTCAACTACCGACCAGTAGCGAACCTTCCTTATTTGGGCAAGGTGTTGGAGCGGGTGGTGGCCGGACAGCTCCAGGCGCTGCTGGATGAAACGGATTTTCTAGATCCATTTCAATCTGGTTTCAGGCCGGGTTTTGGAACAGAGACTGCCTTGGTCGCCCTGTAACGATGACCTTTGCCGGGAGAGAGACAGGGGAGTGCAACCCTGTTGATACTCCTGGACCTCTCAGCGGCTTTCGACACCATCGACCATGGTGTCCTTCTGGATAGGCTGGCCAGGTTGGGAGTTGGAGGCACCGCTTTGCGGTGGTTCCGATCCTTCCTGGCTGACCGTGTCCAGAAGGTGGTGCTGGGGATAGTAGCTCTGCCCCTTGGCGTTTACGTCATGGGGTTCCACAGGGCTCAATACTATCCCCCATGCTGTTTAACATCTACATGGAACCGCTGGGAGAGGTCATCAGGAGGTTTGGGCTGAGGAGTCAGCAATATGCTGATGATACTCAGCTCTACCTCTCGTTCTCCACCAATCCAGGTGAGGCGGTTTCTGTTCTGAACTCGTGTCTGGGCCAGATAATGGACTGGATGAGGGTTAATAAATTGAAACTCAATCCAGACAAGACGGAAGTGCTGTTAGTGGGTGCTTCGTCAGACAGGCTAGAGGGCCACTTCCCTGTTCTGGATGGGGTTGCACTCCCCCTAAGGGACAGGGTCCGTAGTTTGGGGTGCTCCTGGACCCCGGTCTAACTCTGGAAGCCCAGGTGGACTCGGTGGCCAGGGGTGCCTTTCTCCAGCTGCGGAATATATACCAGCTGCGCCCCTACCTAGATGAACGGAGCCTCATGACAGTTACACATGCACTGGTAACATCCCGTATAGATTACTGTAATGCGCTTTACGTGGGGCTGCCTCTGAAGACGGTTCGGCGATTGCAACTGGTTCAGAATCGTGTGCACGGCTGGTGAGTGGTAGGGCCACCAAGGAACACATCACGCCGATTCTGTATAACCTTCACTGGTTACCAGTTGCTGCCCGAGCCCAATTCAAAGTGCTTGTTTTGACATATAAAGCCCTAAACGGCTTAGGACCTAGATACCTGAAGGACCGCCTCCTTCCATATGAACCTACCCGGCAATTAAGATCTAGTCAGGGAGCCCTCCTGAAAGAGCCATCCCTTAAGGAGGTGAAGGGGATGGCTTGCAGGAAAGGCTTTTTCAGCAACTGCCCCCAGACTATGGAATACCCTCCCATATGAGACTCGCCTGGCAACGTTGCTAACATTTCGGCGCCAGGTAAAAACCCTCCTATTCCAAAAGTTTTTTAACTAATGATTGTGGGCCCTGATGGCAATTTTAGTGGTGTGTTTTTTAATGTATTGTATTTATTGCATCTACATGTTTTATTGTTTTAATTTTATTGTATTTGATGTTTTAACTGTTTATTCTTATTGTGAGCCGCCCAGAGACCTTTGGGTAGTGGGCGGCATACAAGCTAAATAAATCAAATCAAATCAAAAAAGAGCTGGATGACGGGTAAGGAGGCACTCTTTCTGAATATCCCACAGGGGCCATAGCATGCCTTCCAAAGCCGCCTCTTGGAAAAGCCATGGGGTAGGTGAGGCATCGGAAACGTGGAGATGGAGAGAAATGGTGAATAATCCAGTTTAAAAAGAGAGAGAGAGCAGATGTAATTATTAATGAAGAACTAGCCAATAGTAACCCTCTTTATTCTGACTGCATTACAGGGGTGTAGGATGTGAAGTCTCTCTCTCACAGACTCTCCACTGTTTATCTATAATGAAGGGGAAGGAAGCTCTTTCCTTATCTCCTAAACTCAATTAATTTAGCTGCTTCTTGACAAAAGAAGAATGATATTTACTGCCCCCCCCCCAATTTCAGAACAACACCTTGCCCTCCTGCAGCAGTTCCCTATTGTGGGTCCCCACATGCTTTTACTGGACTACAGCTCCCAGAATGCCAGATAGGCTTGGTTTATGGCAGGGCTGTCCAACTTTGAACAGGCCAAGGCCTACTTTTTAGGGCCCAAAGTGCCTGAGGGCTACTACACTAAAATCTCTACTTACAAATTTTATCTGTTCTGCGCACATGCTCATAAGTAAAAATAAATTATAAGTAGAGCAGCAATTTCCCATAGAAATGCATTGAAAATCAATTAATCCATTCTGGAGGGAACATAGTTCAATGCTTTCCTATGGGAAGGCTGACCATTCACATGCTTCCTTTGCACCCACTCAAGCTGGTGTGGGAGGGTGCAAGGGAGACGTGTGCATGCTTACCCAGGCTGCTGGAAGACTTTTTTTTAAAAAAGTGCGCTTACCCTCCCAACCCGCCTGGGGCCTGATTCGACTCTCCTTCCCCTCCAGCCTCCTCCTCTTTCCCCCCTTTTCCCTTCCAGCCCTCTTGATGCTGCTGCCGCTGCCGCCTGCAGCTCTCACTCACCTCTGCCATGTTTGCTACACAGCTGGGGTGGACTGAGCCAGCAGTGTGGCAATCACATTGCCACAGCAGCACAAGGAGGAGGGAATGGCTCAGAAGGGGAGCAGGAGGAGGAGGAGCGGCGGTGGCAGGTCATGGTCTCTGTGAGGCAGCCATGGGAGTGGGAGGAGTGGGAGGAGGAGGAGGATAAAAGGGTGGGAGGAAGGAATTATCCAGGGGAGAAGACGGGAGACATCACCACGCAAAGGAGGTGGACACACCTGCGACCCCGCCTCTTGCTGTCTCCTCCTCTCCTTCTGCTCCGCACTAACTCCACTGGTCACAAGACAGTGGCATGCTGATCTTCTGGCTGGGAGGGGGACCAAGGGACTGTGCCACAGTCCTTAAGCTGCCTTGTTCAGCTGAAACAGTGGGCTAGCAGACCCAGAACTTTGCTGGAGCAGTGGTGGTCCTTGGGTGGGGGAGGGAGAGGTGGAGAACTTATCCCCTCACTTTTTTATTGATGGCCAATGGGCTACTTTTGAACCCTTCGTGGGCTATTGGTGGCCCGCGGTCTACCTGTTGGCAGGCCTGGTTTATGGGAACATAAAACCTCTGATGACCCAAGCCTGGGAACCTCTGTTAGAGCAGACAGAAGATGGTAGGACATACAATATACACACAGTGAACAGTAAAATCCACTGCAGTTTGCCTGACACCTCTTGGAAGAAATTAATGATCCCATGGCACCACCTGTCTGCCCTCAACAGAGATTGAGGTTGCTAGCTTTCCAGTTTTGAATATTTCCTCTATCTCTCTCTGTGTCTATGTGTCTCTCATCTGCTTTTAAACAAAGATCAGCTATTTTGCTTTGATACTGAGACGAACAAATGATCTGGGAAGACGCTACCAAAGAGAAAAATTACAACAAATGATGAAAAGATGATTGACGGCAGGGAGGGGGTTGTACCACCAGAAAGAGAAGGCTACACTTTTATAGCATCCAGTAATGACATATCACATAGTAACAATCATTTTCTCTGTGTCCATATACGACTAGGCAACTTAGCATGATGTCAACACGAACAACCTTTGTGAACTATTACAGCAAAGTCAGCCAGACAGCACTCAGAAGAATGTTTCAGTGCAGAGTCACAAAGGGGCTGTTTCTTGTTCTTTTCTCTTTTTTAAAGGAGAGTTTTGCACAAAATTATAAATTATGTTATCCCTTAAAAGAATCTGACTTTCATCAATATAAACCTTCCAAATTTGCCTAATTTTCCTAGCCGTCACCTCTTTCAACACATCTAAAATGTACAGTATAAATGTTCAGAGCGTGGGAGTAACTCATTAAAAGTGTTCTTCTATATGTGCTACTATATGTCTGAAGAAGTGGATGTATCCGTGAAAGCTTAGATTAAAATATAATAGTCTTTAAGGTGCCACACGTTTTTGTCTTTTGTTTTGTTTTGATTTTTGCCTGGAATTCTTGCACAGACTAATACGGCTACCTATCACAAATCATTAAAAGTGATACACTACTAGTCTCCTCTCCCCCTTATTTAGTAACAAGGAGTGATGCTATTACATTTCACCATTTTAACACAAAGAAATGTGTAAAACATTTTTTTAAATCAATAATGTTTGTTTGCTGTGGGGATCATTAGGGAAATTTTGGGCCATTTTGTTCTGTTTAAAACTAATGTGTGAGTACTTTTTCAATCTTCGTTTCACTGAAGTGACAGTGAACCCAAATAGCAATTAAAGTGTGGTTCTTTTCAGGAATGGTGCCCTTGTACACACACTAGAGATGGGCACGAAACAAACAATTTTTCATTTCCATTTTCGTTTTTTTGTTTCGTTACGTAACAAAATGACAAACGAATTTTGTGTTTGAAATGTAACGAAACACCGGAAATTTTGTCATGCGTTTCGTTTCCGTTACTGCAATATGAGTGAATTGCTTAAAATCCTTTGAAAATCACAA